>BSBM01000001.1:41796000-43122500 GCA_027924585.1 Larix kaempferi
TACTAAGTCAATGGGAAGACTCGACTCAATGAAAAATGAGTTGTTTCATTTTTTAATGAGCTTGACACAAGATTAGAACTCTGCTCGCGGGAACCTATTTCATTTTTTAACAAGCTTGACATAGAATGAGAACTATGCTCATAGGTTAAGGCCCATTGACGGGTTCCTTCCCAACATGATGCCCAAAGGTTGGTAAATGCCCCCAGCATGATTGCTAGTGGCTGAACATGGTAGTGTTCCCTTAACATGATTGTTGACGGTACGACATGTGGCATGCCCCCCAAGCTTCATTTTGTCTAAAAATGATGCTTGCTAACCCAACTACCAACCTGGCTACTAATATGAAAATGTTCACCAAGGGGGGGAAAATGAGAATCAAATGAAATGAAGGTTCAAATTCTAAATCTAGCAAGAGACTCGAACCGATGGGAGGGAGATCTATTTCATTTTTACACAAGCTTGAAATAGACAATAACTATGCTTGAGGGGGCCCATCTTATTTTTTAACGAGCTTGAAATGGAATAAAACTATGCTCGAGGGGGCCCATCTTATTTTTTAACGAGCTTGAAATGGAATAAAATTATGCTCGAGTGGATGGTTTCATTTTTGTGCAAGCTTGAAACCAAAGGTGAACTATGCTTAGAGGGGTCTATTTCATTTTTTAACGAGCTTAAAATAGAATAAAACTATGCTCCAGTGGACTGGTTTCATTTTTATGCAAGCTTGAAACCAAAGGTAAACTATACTAGGGTGGTTGGTTTCATTTTTTAATGAGCTTGAAACATAACATAAACCGTGCTCGTAGGAACCTATTTCATTTTTTAACGAGCTTGACATAGAACGAGAACTATGCTCATGTGAAATGGTTTCATTTTTATGCAAGCTTGAAATCAAAGAGAAACTTTGCTTGAAGGTTGGTTTCATTTTTTAACGAGCTTGAAACAGAACATAAACTATGCTCGTAGGAACCTATTTCATTTTTTAACGAGCTTGACATAGAACGGGAACTATGCTCATGTGAAATGGTTTCATTTTTATGCAAGCTTGAAATCAAAGAGAAACTTTGCTTGAAGGTTGGTTTCATTTTTTAACAAGATTCAAACAGAACATAAACTATGCTCGTAGGAACCTATTTCATTTTTTAACGAGCTTGACATAGAACGGGAACTATGCTCATGTGAAATGGTTTCATTTTTATGCAAGCTTGAAATCAAAGAGAAACTTTGCTTGAAGCTTGGTTTCATTTTTTAACGAGCTTGAAACAGAACATAAACTATGCTCGTAGGAACCTATTTCATTTTTTAACGAGCTTGACATAGAATGGGAACTATGCTCATGTGAAATGCTTTCATTTTTATGCAAGCTTGAAATCAAAGAGAAACTTTGCTTGAAGGTTGGTTTCATTTTTTAACAAGATTCAAACAGAACATAAACTATGCTCGTAGGAACCTATTTCATTTTTTAACGAGCTTGACATAGAACGGGAACTATGCTCATGTGAAATGGTTTCATTTTTATGCAAGCTTGAAATCAAAGAGAAACTTTGCTTGAAGCTTGGTTTCATTTTTTAACGAGCTTGAAACAGAACATAAACTATGCTCGTAGGAACCTATTTCATTTTTTAACGAGCTTGACATAGAATGGGAACTATGCTCATGTGAAATGCTTTCATTTTTATGCAAGCTTGAAATCAAAGAGAAACTTTGCTTGAAGGTTGGTTTCATTTTCTAATGAGCTTGAAACATAACATAAACCGTGCTCGTGCCCCCATCCTTAGGGGGAAGAAACCACTAAAACATGTGGAACATTCAGGGAAGTCTGATGACTAGGAGTCATATGATGAGTGGGTGTCACTTAGGAAAGATGATCAATAGTCACAATATTCCCATGATGAGGAAAATACATCACTCGAAAGAGCGTGGACACTACAACTTTCATAGCAGACATAATCACGTCCAAGGAGTAAATTGAAATCTAAAGGACCTTGGACAACCATGACATCAACATAAACCGTTTTACCTCTCAACGTGACAGGTAACTGTGGGAGAATCTCTAAAGGTCCGGTAGGCCTTCTATTAAAAGCCAAAATTTGGTCAGTTACTGGCACAAGCTTAGGAGAACCTATAGCTTGCCAAGCAGTTGAGGATAAAATACTAACAGAAGCTCCCTCATCAACTATCGTACGAAAGATTTCTTTATCGGAAACTCCTACAGATATTTGAAAAGGAATACTTGAAGGAAGACGAGATTCTGTTAGACCATTCCAATCAAAGGAAATGACCTCAGTACTTGGAGGGGGTCCTGTAGAAATGGATATGGTTTCCCCTTGCCTAGGACATTTTGAACTGACTAGGAAAACACCAGCGGTTTCCAATTCACTCTCACTTGGAAGATAAGAATGAGACGAAGATTGTGTCATGGTGACTCCTTCAGTCTGGACTTTCTCCAATGAAAGAGCGGGATGGAGTGGATATGAGATCGACTCAATCACTTCACTCTCCGAAGGAAGAGTGGGATCAACTACAGATGAAACTAAATTGATCACTTGGTCAACCAGCGAGGGGCTGAGGGGCAACTTACTATCACTTGTTGGAAGCACCTGTTGAGAACTAGTAATATCTTCCAACCACTGTGAAGCTTCATCCATGCTTGGACAAAGGAAAGTACGGTGCATACCCTTGCATATCAAGCAGGGGTACAAGACTTTACTCTTCCGAGCCTTCACCAACGGGTCACTGGTCGAGGGAGTGTCATCAACATGATGGTCAGAGGTTGACGATACAAGCCATTTGGGGTTTTTAGACCACACTTCTGACACACGGGAAAGATCGGGACAATTTTGGAGAAGGTGATCACCCTTGCAAAGTTTGCAAGGGAACTTTGGATTACGAGGTGTTCTCATAGAATGAGTGCCATCAGAGGCAGATGGTTGATGTGTGGTCTCTTTCTTATCTTTCTTCTTTTTAATCTTCCCTTTCTTCTTCTTCACACCAGCCTTCTTACTAACATCAGAGTTTTCAGTAGGAGAAGGAAGAGATGGAAGTTGATTCAACTTTCGACGGAGAAGGAGAAGGGTCATCATGAGATTGACGCTCATGTGGTGAAAGACCTAGGTCCGACACGATTGGTGCACTTGGCGTAACCGGATTGGAGAATAACCATACTGGTAATCCTATCGTCAATCCAGGAAGACTCAACGTAGCCATAAAGGTAGGACCAACAGTTCCACAAGGGGGAATAACAAATGGCATACCTTGGAAAGGGGTACCTTGGTTGGTAGTCCCGGAAGAATCTTCCATATCTAAACTTCCTAAGAGTCTCTAAAGGACCACACAAGACAAACACTACTCAAGTCTAAAAGCAACAAGAAAAATGTGTGAATAGGAGTGGATTTAAAGTCTGGAACCTCACGTGATTATCAAGGCATCGCAAACCGCTATATATTGCAGGGTCCAGCAATATGACGTGACAAGGAGGATTGGGACCGTACCCTTTCCTGCATACCCGATTACTTGGATAGTACGTGCGTGCTAATATCCCCGAGTGCTGTTCTCGGTGTATTGCTTTTCCAAGATGGCCAAATGGTTAACTCGGTTGGTTTCAAGAATCCTAATGGTGTCTCCCAATATACGCAAGGTACGTGGGAGCTCAAATCCGTAGTGGTGCTATCTAATGCACAGTCGTTGGCATGAGACCTTCCGATATACGTGTCGAGTACGTGATACACCCTTCGATATATGCCAAGTACGGATTATGGTACTTAGTGGGTACGTGAAGGAGCTCGATATACCGATGTACGTGGAAGACTACAATACCCCCGGACTAGAGTGATGGCAAATAACGACAGCTGCCATGCTTAACGACGCCGGAACACGTCTCTAACTTACACACAAGTTGATAAATGATTTTAACCTAAGCTAGCGTTAATTTTATCTTGTACGGTTAGGTGGATGCATGAGGTGAGTACATAAATGTAAACATAATGCAATCTTCAACTACATGATAATGCACATTTTCCTTTCCTTTTCAATGAAAACTACTTAAGGTAGGGAGAGATTTTTCTTTCTTTCAAACCAAAAGTACTTAAGTAGTAGTGAAAAGAAGAATTCCTTCCTAGAGTGCAATAATTCTAACTTTCTGCAATAATCAGCCAAAAAACGTAAAGAAAATGAAAGATGCAGCTAATCTTAACAATGTATAAGACAAGATAATGAAGCACTTTTAATTTTCAAATGCATGTACCAAAAATGGAATTTGATAACTAAACGCTTTTCATATTTATATACAGGAAGTGAGAGGATATCTACAACACTCTAATCTTTTAGAAATTCCCAAAGAAAAATGGCAAGCACCCAAACAACTCAAAGGCACTCAAGAGAGGCTCAAAATCTACCAAATGCAATAATTATAACTCGTTTCCTATCTTTTTACACTTGAAAAAGACACATTTAAGCTACGGAAAGAAGGATTCCACTAATGTTTCCTTTTCAAATGCAAGACAAAGGAAAGCACTTAACAATCTTATCTAACTCTAATGCATACGAATCTGAAACGAATCTTTCTTCTTCTTATGCGTTTGAGACCAAGAATATCAAATGATCAAAATAAAGTAAGAAGAATATTTATGTTTTCTAAATTCATGAATATAGAAAAAGAGTGACAAAATCAAGCTTTTCTTTGAACTAAAGTGGAGACAAAGAATCAATCTTCCCCAAAAATGATTGAATAGCTCAGCATGTAAGGGAAACAAGATGCATAACCCAAGAAATAGAGGCTCAAAAAGACATGGATATCCCACACTCTTCAAGTCTTTAAAACAAGTCAATCACACCAAACCAAAAAATGATCTCAAAACCTTGAGATGGGTCAAAACACTAGTTTTTACTCAAGGCGCCAAACATGAATCCAAATCTCAAAAGACCCAAAAACCAATACAAATAAGCCAAATAAAACACACAAATCAAAGATGAGATCTCTGGCTAGATCTTGCAGCACAGAGGGAGTTCATACAGCAAACCAAAGTCCAGACTGTCAAATGGAGAGGAGATGCCTGCATGCCAAAAATTTGACAAATTGGCGCACCCTATACTTACACACAATGCGACATCGCAGTTTAGCTTCACGGGAGGTGCGACGATGTCGCAGTATACCAATGCAAAGGTTGCGATGGGTAAGCAACAAACAAAGGACAAAGACTCAGAAAAACACAGTGTCGCTCTGTTTTCACTGCCCAGGTGCGACAGGCGAGTTCTAGATTAAAAAATGAATCAGATCTCCTAATAATGAACCACCAACAGATTTGAAACTGAGTTGTATAAACTCAAAGGAAGAAGATCAGGATCTTCAATGTGAAGATCTGACAATGGAATCAATCCTAAGAAGCAAAATGGCAAAAGAAATGACAACAAGGCTTGTGTCAAGTAATGAACTGAAAATGACTCAGATTAACGATCACTAAACAAGAATACTCCCCATTATGGTCGCCAGATTTGTTACCGAGAAATCCACTCGACCAGAGGTGAGCCAGATCTCCCTAGCTCAATGTGAGTCTAGAACAAATAAAACAGACTACAAATACGTTTCCTAGATCTACTTAAGGATCAAGTGCTAGATGTCTTACCTCTTTGATTCGCTATCCTTTCTCCCGAATGTTTCTCCACGTCCCACGGTCGTCAGATCCAAGCTGCAAGACCTGTTAAGACACAGAAAAGAGAAACGAGTAAAGAGAATCTATACAATAAGAGATCTATGTAAACAGTTAGGTAGGTAAACAACACAACATCATTACACATAAGAACGATATTGGTGGAAAGCATTTGTATTACTGCAAATAGAGGAGTACATGATAGAGATATAGAACTACAACCAATGACTTAACGTAGCAACCCTTCTCCCCACAAGCCAATTTCCAAGCCCTTCCAAGGAAGCATGAATTCTCCAAGAGGTGAGTGAAGGTGTCCCAAGAGAGATTTCACCAGCACGTAGATACCATAGTCTTCCTCCCTTTGGTATGGGAGTGAGCCTCATATAGATAGGACTAAGTGGATGAGATTGTGGATAGGATAGGTTGAGAGATGGTAGGAGAGAGATAGGGGATCTTCCCAATGAGTTAGGGGTCAAGTACCAAATCTCTAAGAGATCAGGGATAAGCCCCCAAATGGGAAAGCTTCGAGAAAGATCTCGAAATGGCTATTTTTTCCCATTAACAGACCTCGTCACACCTTACTATAGAGCAACCTGTGACGTCGCATGTTGCTAGTGTGCAACCTGCGATGACCTCTCAAAAGGTTGTACAAAGTGAGTACAAATCCTCCCAAATGAGTACTTGGTCCAGATGACTTCAAGGATGTATACACTAAATCATGATGATGGGTAGATTTTAGGTGTAACACCATTTTTAAAGACTAAATATTGGCTTGACGGTGAGCCAAACATAGTGTTAGGGGCCTATTGGAACCCAAGTTCTTATGAAAAGGGTTGGGCACCGAAGAGCACAACTATCTGTAGTGTCCCTCCTATCCTACAAGGCTATGGAGAGGAGACTAGTAATAATACTGGACATCTAGTCCCATAACTAAACAAATAAGCATTCATATAAATTGTAGATGGAGAAATGCAAATGCATAAACGTTTGAAAACACAACAGAATTTGATTCCAATACACATCCATCATACATTCTAGATTTTCATGCCATTCATCAATTTAAGCAATATCAAATTAGCAAATGAGAATACTTATCTTAAACCAAGTAATCCCTGAGCAACCAGCTACGCTTCTGCAACGTTCCACCCAACCGTAGGCCAGTGTGCTCCTTAATATCTCAGCGCCACTGCCACCCCCGAGCTGGGCATGATCTCCATAAGGAAAAAGGGGAAAACAGACTCTCACATAGCCAAAGATACACCAGAGTCAGCCAATCCAATCAGCAGTTGGGTTTCTCAGGTTGCTAAGAGATGGGCAGAGGTGAATTACTAGGCTAGTGGCTCAACCATTGAGCTATGGATACTTCATTGGGCTCATCAAGCCAAATCTGTCCTCTTCCACTCCTGAATCTCCTGCTCACAGGTTCAAACTAAACAGGGAGGGACATAATAGCCAGAAATGCAAGTGCTGGGCGTTTTTGCAGTAGGATGCCCAATGATGGGAATTCCACCAGTTCAGAAAAACGTGGGAAAGCCCAAAACGAGAATTGGAAAATGGGAAAACAACCCCAGGAGCATAATCGTTTACAGAAAAACGTCCATGGGCATTTTGGGGCAAAAACGACCTCTATAAACCCCCAGAAAATCGTGGTTCTCTTCTCCCAGCCACTATGCTAACCAAAAACGAGTTCCCAGGCATGGAAGAATGCAGAGAATGGTGAAAACGTGAAGGAAAAACCCCCGTTCACCCCAGGCTGCGTGAGAGAGGAAAAACTGTGGTTCATAATGGCTTGGGAAGGCAAAACGTGGGTGATTTCTTTCCTTGCAAGCAAAAATTCGAATTTCCAGATGGATGGCTTGCCCATACCCGAAATTGGCTACCATACCTCATAATTCCCAAGGCATTAACTGCCTCAACTAACTCTAGGAAGAATTTAATGATTGGGGCATAAGCCAAAATGGGTAGTTGGGATCTCATGGGTTTTCTCGTTGACACATGGATTGACTCCATTGGCTCAAGGGTTTGGTTATTTTTCCTCCCTATTCCTTGTAAGATCATGCCCCATCTTTTTGTTGCATTGCATAGCTGGTTGTCAGTTTTTTTTTTTCATTAAAATTGCATATGTACATGATGTCCGAATTTACATTGTGCACGGCTAGCACAAGAACCATATGCATCTATTCTAATTGCCGATACATAAAACGATAAATCAATGGCGGGGCCTTGGCCTTGAGCTCCTCACCATGACTAAATAACAATATTTACATCATTTACAATATTAATGCAATAGGGTCAAGATGGGGACATTACATTCCCCTCCCCTTAGAATAACACCGTCCTCGGTGTTCCAACACTTCGGAAAATAAATACCCACTTTACATATGCCCAAAATTCACAAAATTTGGTAGGTTTGTCCTGCATTTCACCTTTTACTTGGGTTTTTCAGGACTAAGTCCTTTGGTCTTTACAAACTGCTCTTGCTGGCTGGGACCTTCTAGCTCTGCATGAGGACATCGTTCCAAAACAATTCCTTCCTTTTCTTTTCCTTCCAACGGGTCCACGAACCTGGGGAATTTACTGTTGCTACCCTCTCGATATTCTCTTGTCGGGTAGTCACGGAGGCAATGATTTCCTCCACATCCCCAACATTTCATTGGTGGCTTTACCTTCTCCCGGTCCATTTCCTTTGAGTCTTCCCACCTAGAACGTTTCTTAATCGGACGATTGGATGAATGCTTCTTCATTGATCCACTTTCCTTTCCCTTGCTGATTGCTCCCAGAATGATTTTTACCTCTTTTTGCAGACGAATAGAGTCCTGCAAATCCTCATGGTTTATCTCATTCTGTTGCCTCTGTAGCTTGAGCATCTCCCCAAGATTTTCTTGGGTCCTGGCAATTGTTTGAAGAATACTTTCAGCCAACTCTAATAGCTCTCGGTCTGCTGCCATGGTCAATGGGCACAACTTAACACACTTTGCTTACTAGCAACACTTTCTTGTGCCGGCTGCAACCAATTGTTTCACTTTCTTACCTGTGAAATTCATCATGGGAATTCTTTGTTAGGACAAGCATAACATAAACATTAAGATTAGTCAATTATTTTCCCAATTGACATGGAATGTCCATGCTTTATTCATGGGACTTCCACACTTTTCATGCTTTCCCAACATATACATGAACTCATTCATGTTCATCCTTTCACATGAAATTTATTATTTCAGCATTCACAATTCATCTCAAGCAATTAAACACAATCTATTTTCAGCCATGATATGCATTCAACAATCTTTTGTTTTATAAATGCTTCAATCAAAAGGAAAGAGAAGAGTAGGGGTTTCTCCTTCTTAGTCTTGTTCTATTATGGAGCTACACCATCGCTGTGGTTTCATGCTCCTTAGTCTCTTTCACTTCAATGTGAATGCTTTGACTTTCCTTTCTTGGCTATGACACTTAGTGTCTAAGGTCTGTATATGGACTTTCAGCTAGGGCACCCTTCCCATTATTGCCTATAGAACCTTTGGCTGCTAGGATCCACTTGTATCCACTAGCACCATCTTTCATTACTGCTCATACTGAGCTCTTTAGGACGGTCACATGTCCACATGCATCTCTAGGATGCCTTCATAATCCTTGCTTCCAGCAATACCTACACTCAAACATTGAATCAATTAACATGTTTAGTTCATTTTCATAGGGTTTATCTCTAAACAAGAGTTTAGGAAATCATAACCAAATCATATACACACGTATATTCATAAGCAAGAAGCTGCAAGGTAACTGAATACTTATCTGTATTGGATGTCGTTACTTTATTCCACACGATCCTTCTTTGCTTTATGAGCCTTGGATTTCCCGTGAACACAATAACGAATGTTGGGCCAGCACGTAGGCTACTCCACAATCATTCGAATAGGCAATCCCAGGCCAGTACGCCGACTGGGTTTATCAATTGTTTAAGGGGTGTTGGGCCAGCGTACACGCTGCTCTACCATATCAAGTAGTTAATGCCCAACTAGTCACTCTCTGGACTTATCAAGGACTTTATAGCGTTCAACCAGCTACTCCCTGGATTTCTTAATAATTTATATCGCCCACTCATTTACTCTCTGGATTTACCAGCAATTTATAGTCTTTTAGGGTCTTACATTCCTGTAATGACCAAGGTTTCCAACAAAGAAACAATAGTGTATCAGCTTAGCTGTTAGAAGAATTATACCTGAAATCTTCATTATTCCCAACAAGACATAAATGAAAACGAATACTTATCTGTATTGTGCATTTCCCCCCTAGTCCACAGGATCCTGCTTCGCTTTGCAAGCCTTGGGATCGCCTATGGACTTGGATATAGCTAATGCTTAACCAGTACGCCTCCCCATCGGGTGGATTTACCAAGCATTTGGTGGTGCCCAACCAGTCCCATACCTGGTTGGCCCTCTCCAGTGCCGAGCCAACACATTCGTCTGGGTCATCGACCAATGGAAGGAAACTGCACCACCGACCATTATAGGTCAAGGCTCTACTATGGAGCCATAGGCATCTCAGGGTTTTCAGTCAGTCCTCGGCGCCCGCCCTCCCACTGCTGTCCCAGTAGAGATTTTATGCCTTTACCAATGCCACCACACCTTCTTGCACCGTAACCCTTCACACACATCAACTCTTCATTTATACAAGGATGCCAATCCTTCTCTTGTGCAAATCGGTGGTTCCTTTTAGGAACCTTATAGGTGACTTTCTTGACTGCAGGTTAACATGGCCCCCACTCACACAAGGATGATACCTTCTCTTATTTCACAGCTCTTCATGCCTGTCCATCCCTTCTGTTAATATTTCACGTGAGCATAGAAAGGTTTCCAATTCCCGTATAGTCCCTTTGCGTACCCTTCTTCACTTTCCCCTTTAATGTGCAGTATCAGTCTGCATCTGTGTAGGCTAACAATACAAGAAGGATAAGCAAGCTCATCAGTATTGTTGTTCAATTCTTAACCACATTCCATATCATTCACTACCAAGTATTGAAACACCAGGAATGCGTCCATTCCCTTAGGGTGTAGTCAATATTGAAAACCCTACCATGACCCAGCACCAGAAAAGGTGTGCACCCCCTTTCTGATGTGCGCCATGTAGGTCCTAATCATACTCAAGCAGTTTGCAATGATATAAATAAGATAGAGCATGCTCTGCATATTAACCCTAATAATTTAGACATGCACGTTCTTGTCTAGGGTCACAGAATACTCATTCATTTTGCATATGTGTCTCACATGCCTTCTGGGCATAGCTTTACCATCTCACTTTCATGGTTTACCGACATGCGGTTTGGCTGAGACATTATCAATGGTGTTTCATCCGAAACCCATTTCCAAAGCATGGGGTCTTTCCCATCCTGTTTGGCTTCTGCAGGCCACCACACATGATCTTCCTACAATGTGTCATCCTGGCACACTTTATCAAATAGCCAAACAGTTAGCAACATTTAGCAATAAGCTTCAAATATGATTGTTCCATAACCAATCAATAGCATTAATAATTAAATTCAATATGAATTTACAATTCTGTCTCCTACAGGAATTGATTTGCTTAGCAATGAGGCCCTCCTCATATTGTTTGGCTCTTGCAAGTGGTATTACTCTGCCCATTATGGTCTCACCCTTGCTACCATACATGAACATCCACCTACAACATGTCCTCCTGACACAATTCTATATAAGCCCACACAGTCATTAGCAATTATAAGCAAATTCTCAAATCTGAAATTTGTAAATATGTTTTCCTACAGAAATTAGATTTGCAACTCTGAGACTATTCTCATAAACTTAAACCAGACAATTTTCAGATTTGTTTCATGCATAAATTTACAACCATGAGAACCTTTTCATAACCTTTGGCTTCTGCACATGGTAGATCTCGGTCTTTACTATGGACTTATCCTCATTACCATACGCAAGACCTTTCTACCTGAAAACTGAAACTTCAATCAGCCAAACACGTTGTAAGTATCTACGCACATAATCATTCATTGCCATAACAGTTACTGAAGTGATCTCAGAATTATAATACTCAATATTTGAAATGTAATGAAACATATATACATTTCTATATATGCATTACTATCACAATAAAATTGCAAGACATAGTCACACTATCCATGCAATTTAAATAACTGTAAATACTCATTACTTCCTTTCCATGCAGCTCTGTCCTTCCAACAGAGTGCTCTGGTAGCCCATCACATGTCTACCTTCTTCATGCAGTCCTTCTCCTGCATTCATAGCATCTTATGGAATGGTCTCAGGATTAGCAATAGTCCACCATTTCATCTATTATCTAACTGCATTGAAACATATATATGTCACACCCATGCATCCACACGATGCATTTCAACATGCGCAACTACACATGCATGCATATTTACTACATTTACCGAATATTTCAATGCATATCTCTTCAATGTCATCTTGCATGATTTCATGAATACTATGCATTCAATCATACTATGGCCTAACCATGATTACTACATACATCATGCACTACCATGACAGGCTCATAAGTCCTCAGTTGCTTTGGTTGTTAAACTCACAACCAATATTCACAAATGGCATGATATGAATTCATATGAATGCATTGAGGTTTCTATAAACTATAGGGTGCAAGGCTCCTTGCCTTCATTTACCCACACCTGACCATACTTGGTAGGTTAAAATTCTCATTTAGGCACTCAATACCACATGCAAACCAAATCATCATAGTTTAACTATAGTTGAAGGGATCTTACCAAATCCTCCTTCAACATTCATGCAACTAAGCATAAATAACCATTACCTGCATGGTTGTCATCAACATCGCTTGATGTTACCTGATCAGTTGGCCTCTTACCAAGGCTACTCCGTCCTTTTTCCAACATCATGATCACGGATTTGTTGCACCATCCTCTCTTCATGAGGTTGTATGCAACAATCATCATCCACATCCTTAGCCATGCTTCGGTTGTCTTTGGTCCTACAACCAATCTGAACATGACTAATTATTAGCAACCACAATAATTGTCTTAAGTGGCTCATTGCATATGTAAAACCTCACTATTTTACTAATATGCAATATCATATACACGCAGAAAACATTTTCACATGCACTGTGCAATATGCCATCTAGTACATATTCACTTCATCTATCTATCCTCTTGCATTTCTAGCATCCCTATGCCATAATTTTTTTGTTCAGAATATAAATACAATAGCAAGAGAGGAGTTAAGGAATTCTTCCCAATTTCTCATTCCATCATGGAGTTCCTCATCCATATCATAGCTAATCCTTTCCTTGGCTTCCCTACCAAGCATACAAGCAATCATTAGATATGACATTATCATGAATTAGCAATTCAACATATACATGTGTGCAATCATTCATTCTTGCTATTTCCCAAACATGCAATTCTTATGCTATAAACAGAAATAGTTTAAGGTGAGGCATTTTCCCTTTCATCTTCCATAATGGATATCACAACCAATTTCTCTTGCTAAGAATTCCATCCTTTATGCAATCTGTGCTCCTCATCCCAAGAGTGCATTTCACACTTTCAATGACTGTCTCCGGGGATGACGGGGGTCAAGGGGGCTTGCCCGCTTGTGTAGGGCGGGTCGAGGGCAGCGCCCTCGTTTTTTTTTTTTTTTTTACAAATCTTCCCGTAGCTTCGGGGCGATTTGCTGAACGCTCCCGCAGTTGCGGAGCGATTCGCCAAATGCTCCCGTAGTTGCGGAGCGATTCGCCGAATGCTCCTGCAGTTGCGGGGCGATTGGTTGAACGCTTCCGCAGTTTCGGGGCGGTTTGCTGAAGCCTTCCGTAATTACGGGGCATTTTGCTGAGTGCTTCCTCAATTGCGGGGCAATTGGCGGAAGGCTTCCGCAATTTCGGAAGACATTCCGGAACTCTTTCCGCAGTTGCGGGGCGGTTCACAGAACCCTTCCGCAATTTCAGAAGACATTCCAGAATTCTTTCCGCAGTTGCGGAAGACTTTCCGGAATTCCTTCCGCAATTTCGGAAGACATTCCGGAATTCTTTCCGCAGTTGCGGAAGACTTTCCGGAATTCCTTCCACAGTTGCGGGGCGGTTTGTGGAACCCTTCCGCAAATTTCGGGCCCACTCGCCGAACTCTTTCGCGTTGCGGAACGATTCACGGACTCCTTCCGCAATTTCGGAAGAGAATTCCTTCCGAAAATCTCCTTTCGACGCCGAACACTTAGAAAAATTTTCCGCTGTTTCGGAGCAGTTCGCCGAATTCTTCCGCGTTGCGGAACAACTCGCGGAATCCTTCCGCAGTTTCGGAAGAGAATTCCTTCCGCAATTTCGGAAGAGAATTCCTTCCGCAATTTCGGAAGAGAATTCCTTCCGCAAATTCGGAAGAGAATTCCTTCCGCAATTTCGGGCAGAACTCATAGAAACTTAGAAAATTTTTGAAATTTTTCTTAACTATCAGTGCTGAGCAGGAAGCATACTTACCTATGCACCTATGATAGGTAGCCCCATAAAGGCCCAATGCTGCAACCAACAGCTCTGATACCAAAATGTAGTGTCCCTCCTATCCTACAAGGCTATGGAGAGGAGACTAATAAAAATATTGGACATCTAGTCCCATAACTAAACAAATAAGCATTCATATAAATTGTAGATGGAGAAATGCAAATGCATAAACGTTTGAAAACACAACAGAATTTGATTCCAATACACATCCATCATACATTCTAGATTTTCATGCCATTCATCAATTTAAGCAATATCAAATTAGCAAATGAGAATACTTATCTTAAACCAAGTAATCCTTGAGCAACCAGCTACGCTTATGCAACGTTCCACCCAACCGTAGGCCAGTGTGCTCCTTAATATCTCAGCACCACTGCCACCCCCGAGCTGGGCATGATCTCCATAAGGAAAAAGGGGAAAACAGACTCTCACATAGCCAAAGATACACCAAAGTCAGCCAATCCAATCAGCGGTTGGGTTTCTCAGGTTGCTAAGAGATGGGCAGAGGTGAATTACTAGGCTAGTGGCTCAACCATTGAGCTATGGATACTTCATTGGGCTCATCAAGCCAAATCTGTCCTCTTCCACTCCTGAATCTCCTGCTCACAGGTTCAAACTAAACAGGGAGGGACATAATAGCCAGAAATGCAAGTGCTGGGCGTTTTTGCAGTAGGATGCCCAATGATGGGAATTCCACCAGTTCAGAAAAACGTGGGAAAGCCCAAAACGAGAATTGGAAAATGGGAAAACAACCCCAGGAGCATAATCGTTTACAGAAAAATGTCCATGGGCATTTTGGGGCAAAAACGACCTCTATAAACCCCCAGAAAATCGTGGTTCTCTTCTCCCAGCCATTATGCTAACCAAAAACGAGTTCCCAGGCATGGAAGAATGCAGAGAATGGTGAAAACGTGAAAGAAAAACCCCCGTTCACCCCAGGCTGCGTGAGAGAGGAAAAACTGTGGTTCAGAATGGCTTGGGAAGGCAAAACGTGGGTGATTTCTTATATTGCAAGCAAAAATTCGAATTCCCAGATGGATAGCTTGCCCATACCCGAAATTGGCTGCCATACCTCATCATTCCCAAGGCATTAACTACCTCAACTAACTCTGGGAAGAATTTAATGATTGGGGCATAAGCCAAAATGGGTAGTTGGGATCTCATGGGTTTTCTCATTGACACATGGATTGACTCCATTGGCTCAAGGGTTTGGTTATTTTTCCTCCCTATTCCTTGTAAGATCATGCCCCATCTTTTTGTTGCATTGCATAGCTGGTTGTGGGGTTTTTTTTTTCATTAAAATTGCATATGTACATGATGTCCAAATTTACATTGTGCACGACTAGCACAAGAACCATAAGCATCTATTCTAATTGCCGATACATAAAACGATAAATCAATGGCGGGGCCTTGGCCTTGAGCTCCTCACCATGACTAAATAACAATATTTACATCATTTACAATATTAATGCAATAGGTCAAGATGGGGACATTACACTATCAGCCATAGGTATGCTAAGGAGACCAATGCGCGAGATTCCCACGACACGTGTTAATGGTAATCCACATGTGGCAACTTTGCATCTGACATAGGCCACGCGTGGGATAATGGCTAGAGAGGAGCATGAGCCTTTTTATTGGCACATTTTTTTATAGGTGGGGTGTTGGCACAAAATGGAGACTAGATTTTGTGTGCATGGCCAACAAAAGAGAACCAATATAGTCTAGTGTGCTAGCATTTTCAATCCCCTTAAGGGTAAAGGCCTCACTTGAAGCACATCCAAACCTACGTAGAGTACAAATTAGTTAACTGTATGGTTTTAGTGGGCTTTTACAACAAAATTCATCATGTCATAATAATGCTTAATCATATTCATAATTTATCCATCGAAATAAACATTGTTAAGTAGAAAGAAACCATTGTGGAAACATTACATAACCATATTCAACACAAAATTTAAAGGGGGCCAACAATCTCTTTCATTATATCATCATATTATCCTTACAATATCAATGTCACCACCTCAAGCCTTACATTCACCACATAATTAACCATCGTGCAATATAACAAAACCCATAACACAGATCTAGATATCTCTTTTTGTAGCTGACTCTTTTGATGCTCGTAGCTTCTTCGCTCTAAGATTTTTTTACAAGATTTCTTCTCTCCTCTTTCTTTTTGTCTTCCTCTTCCTTTTATACTTTCACATTGGGTTCAAATAGGTCCAAAATAGTTGCAGTTTTTATCTTTCTTCCACAACTTCTGGTGCTTTCCGCTACTTCCGCTACTTTTGCTACTTTCTTCCTTTAAATTCTCTTCTTTTGCTCATTTCCTAGTCCACTTCAAAATGAAGGACCTAATAGGCCCCAACCATAAAGATTGACTCGCCCTCGATTCAACTTTGCTTCGTGACTGATTCCTGAACTTATTCAATTGTTGGTCCTTCAAACGAAGGAGCCAACTCTAGTATTGAACAACATCAACTTAGCACATATGGTACTGAATAACATTAGTTTAGCCCCTGTTTCAGTTACACTAGAGAGAAAAAATACCAGATGTTGATCAAAGAAAAAACTCCTACTAAAAAGACAACATCCCACCTGGCCTGACAAAGGATTTTTTGTCTTTATAATCTTCATTCTCAACGATGCCATTATTACTAGAAATACATTGTCTCCATGTTTAACAACCTACCAGACACCCAAAGGTGGTTTATTGAGAATCCATGGGTCAAAGAAACTAGAATGAAGCATGAGAACTGGAACCAGAAAGGGGAATGGATGTGTCTTATACTGAGGGGCATCGCTCTATCAAACTCCCATATTATTTAGTGCTGGTTGAAGCAAGAACCCCATAGGAAATACTCATTGTTGGAACATCGAGATCCCTTGAAAAGTTCAAAAAATGTGGGCCTTGGTGTTCCTACCAAGTGTGGGGCATCGAAAAGTTTAGAAAATGCAAATAGGGCTTGGGAGCGATCAATGGGGTACTTGGTGTAGGGACAAATGAGAAAATATTACACAAGAAAGACATCTCATATAGTAATAAGGGAATGGAAACAGGGGGTGGAAGGAATATATGCATGGATGGGATAGAATGAGGCATGGGAGAAGAATTATGGATGAAAAATGGTATTATGTCATCTTATATAGCGGGGAGACTGCAGTGGGGTGGTGATTCACATGGCCTGAATTGGATATGAAATGATGTGTTGGGGATCTAAGTATGATAAAGGGATTTTAATAATGGTTATTGCACAAGTTGAGGAAAACGGTTTAGGGAATCAAACATGAGATACTGGGGTAATGATGGTTGGAAAAACGTATGGGTGGGACAACTAGACGATAGGGGCTGTAGTGGAGATAATATGGCTAGAATTTTCCATGATGCCCCATTAGATGAGTTAGAATGGATGTTAATTCACATGACTAACCTTCAATCTGTTGGAAAATATGGTTGTACTACTACAGGGCCCTCCCCGACCACAATGGTACTGACTAAATTGCAATAGAAATAAACTGCAAAAAAAATTGAAGAATTGGAAAGAAACATCACTGAACGAAAAATAAGAAAGAAACAAATTCTAACTCCTAACTAATGCACTCCTGCAAGAAAGAGTGGTCTCTTGCAGAATCACTGATAAAAAGAATAAGGCTTCATGCATGTGCCATTCACCCATCCAGGATGAAAAATATCATCAACTTGTGCAAGCTTCACTGTTCCTGGGTCTTTGATTTCCACAACAAAGAACGGTCCTAGCCAATGCATCTCTAACTTTCTTGGATGCTTCATGAAATTGTTGTCATACAAGAGAACCTTGTCACCTATATAAAATTGTTTCTTCTTGATGTGGTGATTATGTCATGCTTTATGTCTCCCCTTTTCTACTGTTGCGTGATATTCTTCTAGAAACCGAGCTTCTTGAAGTTCCATGAGCTCTGCCAGACGTTTATTCACTAATTCATCCTTTGTCATATAATTTGCATTGCAATGTATAGAATTGGAACAGTTAACTTAGATAGAACCATTGCTTCTTTCCCATAGACCAACTAAAAAGGAGTCTACTGGTGAAGTCTCTTAGAAGTATTCATGTAGGCCCACATCACAGCTGGAATCCACTTGTCCAAATCATCGCTATTTGTGGAACAAACTTTGGTCAATCCCGTCCCCAAAATCGTGTTCAATGATTTGACCGTTCCATTCACCTAAGGGTGATATGGAGTGCTCTTATGATGCTGAATTAGAAACTCAATTCTCAATTCTTCAATGGTCTCCTTGTGAGGATTCTCAGGCATCGAAAGTGAGTTATATTGCTTGGAACAATCTTGAATGGTTTTAGCTTCAGTCCACTTGGTTAGATAATATTTTGTGGTAATAATGTACCAAGTTTTGGAGTGCTTTGTCAGTTGATGAATTGGTCCCATGAGTCAATCACCCATTTTTCAAAAGGCTACAGTGATCAAACTAGATTAAATGGAAGTTCATCCTTGTGGGATGGTTGACCAACACATTGACAAATGTCGCATTTTATTGTAGAATCCTTAGAATATTTGAATAATGTAGGCCACCATAGTCCGGCTTGTAACACCTTTTGGCCTATAGCCTTTCTGCTAACATTTCCTAATGAAACTCCAACATGGCATCCCCATAAAATAATTTTGTGCTCATGATCCAATACGCATCTTCATAAGATTCCATCAATCTCCTGTTTATTAATTTGTCCTGCGATCAGCTGGTATTTCGTCCCTCTTACCACTAAGTGTCTCTTCTATGTGGGAGAAAATTCATCTAGAGCCTAACCTATAATGAGGAATGGTGTAGTGTCTTTTAGATATTTTGGAACAACCTCCACTCTAAACAAGGTAGCATTTGGTAGTTAATCATCTACCACGTTGTCAGCTTCGCTAGAGTCAATGCGAGAAAAATGATCCGGTCCATAGTTATGTTTCTCAGGCTTCACAATAACTTCAAATGAGAAGTCTTGAATAAACAATAACCATCTACATATTATCCCTTATAATACTAGTTTGTTTAGCAAATAATTTAGAGAATAATGGTCCGTGAAGAACTTGAAAAATCCTCCCAAAATATAGTGGAGGAATTTCCATAATGCATAAATCATAGCCAAGCCCTTCAATTCTGAGGTAGTGTAGTTGTGTTCTCCTTGCGATAGTTTTATATTGAAAAATACACATGATGGTTTATTTTAGCTTCACCAAGTTGATCCAATACAATTCCTAGCGCAATCCTTGATGCATCTACATGAACATGGAATTCCTTTTTCCAATAGGGAAATGCGAGGATTGAGGAATTTACCATTTTTTCCTTGAGCATGTTGAATGCTTTCTTGCAATCTTCATTCCATTGAAAAAGCTTGGTCTTCTTTAACAGTTTATCTAGTGGGGAGGTAATAGATACGTAGTTGTGGATGAATCTTCGATAATATCCGGTATCGATCAATGTGGATTGCAATTGTATCACTATCGTAGACACCTATAGATTTATAATAGCTTTAATTTCCATAGGGTATACCAACACACCATCTTTATAGACAATATGTCCCACTAGGTTACCAAAAGGTATGAAAAATATGTACTTTCATAGATTTAATGAGATCCCCATCTATTTGTAATGATCCAACATGATCCGAAGGAGAGAAACATGGTCCTTGAGCAGATTGTAAACCATCCAATCATAAAAATAAACTTCCAAAAATTTGTGGAGGAACTCATGGAAAGAAGCTATGACTACTCTTGAGAAGACCATTAGTGCATTATTGAGTCCAAACGACATAACATTGTATGCAAAATATCCCCATTTAGTAGGAAATGTACTCATCTTCTTATCCTATTTCACAATCCTTACCTGGTGATATCCATAGAAGCTGTCTGTGAAATAATATGCTTTGTTTCCTACCACTTGGTCTAACACTTCATCGTTGAAAGGTGTTAGGAAGGGGTCATGAATGCAAGCAACATTCAGGTTGTGGTAGTTGACATAGGCCCATATATCCTCAGTATCCTTCTTTCTCTAGATCATAATGGTACTTATCCACTCAGACTCATCAACTGGGAAAATTAATCTTGCATTCAACATATGGTCAATCTCTTTTTTAACCTTCTACTTGAGCCAAGGATTCAACTGATACAAATATGCTTGATCGGATTTGCATCCAACTTCAATACGATCTTTATTTCTCCTAGGTCTCCCTGAATTCCATTGAATTCTATGAATATTTATGAAAAAAAGTCTCCATAATCCTTTAGAAGAGATGCAATTTTCGAGACTACTTGATCATCCCAGTAATCCTCGATTGATGTCGTATTCATTTTATTTTCAGTGTCAATATTGATCTTCTTCAACTATATGGGTTATGTATAGATTGCTCCAGTATCTTCTAGTTTGGTGTGTTGAACTTGTTGGTATCCTTCTAATTCCTTAAATTGGATGTGCCACAACTGTTCGACTTCATATGGTTCTCTTCTTGCTATACTTTAGCACACCATATAGGATATCCCATTTCTACATGGAATTCTACCAATTCTTAATGTACCAGGAATATGTATGAGTGGTTGAGCTTTTGCAACTGGTCAGTAAACTATGTACCCTTGATAGCGGTTAATGCTTCCCTTACTATGTCACTTTTTTGTGGAGAAGGAAAAGTCTTGACAGAAATTTGTACACAACTTATTCCAACAATCAGTCTACCTTCTCATCACTTCGTGTAGATACCAAGCTTTCGGGATAGGGCCAAGCTCATAGAAAAATTGATGGACCCAGAACTACAGTTGTAATCTTCTTGATTCCCCCTAGTGCTTGCAGAGCTTGATATGTTGATACGGATTAGACTCCCCCATGTATATTTATTTGTCCATGTTAGCATGTAGGGATGGCTTGAACCTGATCATCATGGTAATAGTGTGGTGTCCCAGTCAGGAAAATCATTTCTATGTGTTTCCCACCATCTCACGGGGGTTCCTTTAAGAGTTGTATCCAATACATCCATATAGTATTGTTCCTCTATTGTGGCTTCCATTTCCTGTAAGAGTGTATCAAGCCAATTGGTTCCATCATATGTTGGTGCTTGACTAAATTCTACCCCAATCCACCTGACAGATTTCACCATTGCACAATGTCTGGATGATATCTCGTGATGTCTATTTTTTCTAGTTGTCCCAAGCATCCTCATAATCATTGTTGAAGGACTGAATACTTTTCCAACTTACATGACCTTCTGCTGTTGGATTCACATAATCATCTCTTCATCCTAGGGTCAAAGTATAAATATCATCAAGAATATCTTGTTCCATGTTCTCCTGAATTGGCTTAGTGTACCCTAGATCTTGGTGTGGATCTAATGCTTGAGCCACCTTCATACCATCCGCCTTGAAGGTCATCATTATGTTCTTTAAGTCAATTATTCCATAGTTATCATAGGCCAAGTCAATACCGAGCAATGTTGGATAAGTGTCTATTTATCCCATGATCTCGATGACCTCAAATTCCATGGTTATATTGACACCACCTAAATCCACTTCAACATTATCTAGGTGACCGATGGGGAAGATACATTACTGGTTCGCCATCCACAAGTGAATTGGGGAATAGAAAATATTCAGGGAACCCATTACTTCCCAGGACTTCTTTGGTAATATTTTCACATCTCAACCAAGGTCCAACATCACATTTTTGATATCAAAATCATGTACTTGCACATTCAGATGGAACTCTAGGCCCATTTGCTTTCTTCACCATTGTCACACCAACTGGATATTCCACTATGGGAGCAGTGTTTGTATTTATTCACCATAGTATGCAACATCAGTTAGGCTGTGAATCATACTTCACAATTTTTGAGTAGCTTTCTCATCTTCCATAATACCTTTAAACAAGTGAAACGATAAAAAAAAAAAGTCTTATGTTTGATCAAAACCTAAACTATCACCCTCATCTCTAGTGTTATCTGGATGGAACTGCCGCTACGATCTTGGTTCCTCTCGAGATGGCATGGTTGGTATTTGACCAAACATATATGTAGATTCCTTGTATATCTCTTTCTTCTGCACTGGACTGTATTTAGTCCTTTTAGGGGTCTCCTTCTATATTACTAGGGATTTTGGTCATCTCTGATATACCCTAACTTTTGCGCCTACCCAAGTGACCACACAACCTTCTATGGTTCACTCTTATCAGGGTTCAAAGTTTATGAAATTGGTCGGACTTCTTGCATGATCCTCCCATTTCGCAATGAACTCAGGGAATTCTTCTATTGTGTGAGTGTTGTTGTGGAAATAGGTACACCACAGTATTTTGGCAAAGGACAATCATGGGCTATATGACCCACTTCATTACAATTGTAATAACATAATGGCCCTATGTGATCACCTCCTCATCCGGATGTGATCACCTCCTCGTTCGGCTCTGAAACTGGCTCCTCTTCTTGCTCTGAAACCGACTCCTCTTCCTTCTCCTCATGTATCTTGTGATTGATCTGCTACCTGGAATATAGATCGGTCTAACCTTTATGTAAGGGAATCTAAATCTCTACACTTCTCAGTACTGTGTGTAGTAGATATGCACAATTCATAGTAGACTATGTTAGGTACTGTTAAGTATTTCTATAATAAAGGACGGAGTCGTAGGTGTTGATTGAATAACTTACAAATTTCACAGTAGCCATTGGGGGACCTAGTTGGAGGTTCTGGATACGACGATCGTCCTATGGAATGAAAGATGTTTTCCATAGCAACTTCTGAAATTGTTGCACTAGGCCCGATGTTGAATGGTGCCCCTAGAGGAACTTGTCCTCCTCACGTCCCCAGGAATTCTAAGGCATGGTGTCCTTCTGTTAGACATCCAATGCACCATACCTGTTGTCATTGAGTGTAGTACCCCATTCTGACTCTTAGGATGTATTAGCATTTAATGTAAATAATGTGTACATGTAGTGTATGTTTTCCTAGCATGGAGCTCAAGGCCAAGGCCCTGCTAGTGAAAGCCCGAATTTGATTTAAAAGGGCAAGCATTGATATTTGATGCCCATGTGCTCTTAAGCCATGGAAATTGTAATAGGATGTAAATAAACATCATGCAATAAAATACCAAAACTGGCTATGGGAGCAACGAATGAGAAGGGGCCATGTGTATCCACTAGGGAGTGGTGAGGGGGTTGTGGGATTGAACCATAGGCTGCCATATGTCACCTTGAGAACCCATTTGACTTACCTTGCTGACATTTATTTATGTTGTAAGGAAGTGGTTGAGGAAGTCAGTCCATGGCTTCAATGGAGCATGGGCAGCCCAGAAATTCGTATGGTAGAGTATGGACTCTGTTTTCTTGTACCACAAGCCACTCTACCTCAGGGATATTGCTTCTTCCTCATCCCCATTCCATTGTGAAACAAAAACCAGCACCATTTTCCACCCAAAAACGAATTGCCAGCAGAGAGAAAAACCAGAAATCGCGACCTTGAAAGAACCCACGTTTTGAAGAGCCATAAACGCCCAGATTTGGCATTGGACAGTGAAATCCAATGGGGGATCCATTGGTATGAACCTTGGGGCGAATTTGGGAGCATTAGCTATCCCGAAATCCATAGGAAAACCCAGTTTTTACAGCCCATAAATGAAGTAACGGGATTGAGTTATTGGATAACAGAACTGTGAGAAATCCAAGTGTGAATGACTGAGCAGAGGTTTGGTTTGCTTGATAAACCCAGTGAAGGATAGAATCTCAAGGAATTAGCAGCTGGACCTTTCTATGCCCACCCCAAAGAGCACTGGAGGGAAGGGACGTCTGAGGGACTGCGCAGCAGAGAAGGGGACCTTCCTTGTGTTGGGTGCGGTAGGTATTGTGGGTGCCATGACTGCTGAGTTCATTTGAGATGCCTGTAGCTTTGTGGTTGACCTCACTGGCTTAGCATCCTCCTCATTTGTCATTCGTATGCTTGATAAACCCAACGGTGTGTTGGCTTAGCATAGCTGATGACCGAAACCATGGCTGTGAGTGAGCCCAACTAGTTCTTCCTTAATGGATACACAACCCAGCTCGAGGGTGATCTCTCAGCTGAAAGAATATAGGCTGGACAGAGATCTATGGTTGGGTGGAACGTTGCTCTCACATAGCCAGTTGTTTGGACAGATTCATCTTCAAGATAAGTGTTCTATGTATTATAAATTATTTTCATTTTGTGTTCTGCAATATGTTAAATTGTCCATGTTTAATGAAATGAATTGATTATCTTAATTTGGAATCCATGCATGGCATTGGAACGAGATTGAGTCTCTATATGCTGAATCATCCTCTGCTGTGATATATGTATATATGTTAGGCATTACTGTTTGTGTGCTTGCTATTATGTTTAATTCCGTTGTGTTTATATTGAGTTGTATCTGCATACAGAAGTTTTTAATCGTTATGAATTTATGAGTATAAATATTGGGGCTAAGTCTGCCAAAAGCCCCGTATGATTGGTCATGTTCTCTCCCCTGCATTTGGAAGGCAGGAGGGGACGTTACATTGAGCCTTAGTTGTATTCAAGCCCATAGAGTCTCTCAGTTATCTCTCCTAATTTACAATGCAATTATGTTATTTCACCAGTTGATGAAAAATCCGCCACTCCTCCTCCCATTCCCATTGAGTCTGGATAGTTTTCCATAGATTCAATATTCATTGCTTGTTCCAATGTAGTCTTGCGAGAGTCTATTACTTGTTGCGATAAGGGTATCTTTGTGAGAGGAAATAGTCCCTGAATGAACCACTCCTTATGGTGAAATTCATGTACTGGATATGTTATCTTTGTTAGAACATATATGAATCAATGTGCATATGCCTATGTAGATTCTTTAATCCTTTTTGTATTTCCCTTATTTCCGCAACACCATGTTGTTTATATTTTGGCCGTGCAAATTCATCTAGAAACATGTTCTTAGTCTTCACCAAGGTAGGAGATGGTGTGTTTGAGACTCGTATTTAACCCAGTCTCATGTACCACTGTAATTCCCTTCCTTGGAGGGTTGTTTGAAATTCCACTAACTTGGATGCCATTGGGGTAGCCTTGGCATTCCATATTGCCTCACCAAGAAACCAGTGTCGAGTTGCATCATCTTCTTCGTTCCCCCAAAACTATGGAAATATTAGGGGAGGTATTTTTTGTTCCCCTACCATTGGTTCTGCTAGAGCACTTACTAAAACAAACCCTTGTGGCCCTAGTTTCAAAATAAAATTACTGCTACTTGGATAAGAACTACTGTTGTTTCCTCCTACTAGTGAGCTAGTATGAGAACTATTACTACTATTGTTCATATGACTATACCATGGAAGCTATAAAATGATATTTTGAGAACTTGTTACCATATTTTTCAAGGGTTCTTGGGGGTTAGTCAAGGTTGTGGTAGCTTATTTGCTTCTGGTTTCTTGTTCAATGAGGGATTCACCTTCTAGAGTACTTCTATTTTCTGCAGGTCCTGAGATTTCTTGGTGATATTCTCCTATGTTCAGGGATGAGTCCAGTGTCTGATAAAGTACATCATTACGTGGCAACTGTTATTCATGATCCTTCCTCCCACTTGTGCCTTCCTCCCAAATTCCTCTTAGTGGGCTATCTGGAACGTCCAATCAATGCTCTCTCAATTTGGATCTAGTTAGTTCCTCTCTCTACTTCATCCGGCATATCTCCTCTTGGTTTTATTCAATAATTTCCCTATTCCTTATGTTTTCTTCTAGTTGTGTGCTTCTCTTAACTAGTATTTCAACCATTTTTCTTTAATTGATGCTCTTCATTCTTCTTGCTCAACCCTATCTTCTGCACTGTCAATCCACTCCATTGATGATAGATATACCTTCCACAATGTAGAATCATCACCTTGAATTTCCCCCCTAGGCACGAGAGGTTTACTCCTCCATTCTAATCAAGTCTAGAGACATAAACCCAAATACAAATTACCAGGTCTTGATCCACAGTGGAATTTCTTTTAGTAGTCTTTTGTGAGCACCTCTCTTGAGTTCATCCTTAGTTTTCAATGTGGATTGATTATTTTCAGATGTGAATTCCAAAATATAGCCAAAAATAGTGCTTTCTACCTATAAATCAACAACCCTAGTCATGGGTGAGTCTAGCTTGTTCAACCAGATCATATCTCTTAGAGTCCAAACCACAATTTTAGTTTTCTATTGTGATACTTAGGTGATTTTGCAAGTCGTCGCAACCACTCTGCCAGATTTACCGGAAGCTCAACCCACAATACTTCATATTGATCTAGAATTGGTCCTCTATATAATATATATTGTCTGAACTTTGTTAATTCCCACCCTCATCGTTCATCTTTTTGGGCTGTGAAATCATCAAGCTTCTTTTGAATCTTTTCCCACCAATCCTAAATCTAACTTGTTATCACCAATTCATCCATACAGTTAACATAGTCCTGTTTAAGGACTAGGTCCCAGCAAAGAAACCATTTTTTGGCATAAAATGGAGACCAAGGTTCTTGCGCGTGGCCAACAAAAGGGCACCGTTGTAGTCTAGTGTGCTGGAATTTTCAATCCCCTTAAGGGGAAAGGTCTCACCTAGAGCACAACCAAGACTAATGTAGAGTAGGGTTAGTTAAATTTATAGTTATAGTGGGTTTTTATAGCAATGAACATTATGGAAGCATTCATCATATCGCAATAATACTTAATCATATTCATCATTTATGCATCAAAATAAATAAACCACTTATACTATGAAACAAGAACTATATACTATGAATGAGAACTCTAGCCATAAAAAATCACTTTTTAACGTCAAAAACATGAAAAAACAACCCCAAAACGAAAAGTGATGATACAGGTATCAATCTTTTTTGTTTCGAGGTTAAAATTACAACTTTTTGGTAACCCAAGCGGTGTCGTTGCAATCGAAACCCTAAAATTATAGCTTTTATGACATTGTGGCATAAACAACTAGCATCGTTGCAATGAAAATACCAAAATCAAGCCCCAAATCCAAAATAGGTGCTAGCAATGTCACCTCTTTTTCCTCTTCGATTGTAATTACACCATTTTGAAACCATTTCCTAAAAATAAATAAATAATAAATAAACCTCTAATAAAATCTAGAAAAAACATATTTGGAAAAAAAAATTTGAATATTTAAAAGAAAAAAACAATTAAAAAAAATACAAGGAAGTACACAATAAAACACAATTAAAATAATAGAAAAAAAAACCAAAAACACCTTTAAAAAAACAAAATTAAAAAAAAAAAAAATTAAAAACCAAACAAACTATTAAAAAATACAAATCTAAAAAAAAAAAAATCAAAATTAAAAAAAAAAAAAAACCCAAACAAAATATTAAAAAATACAAATCTAATTAAAAAAAACAAAATTTAAAAAAATCTATATAAAAAAACTAAAAATTAAAAAAATCTATATAAAAAAAACAAAAATTAAAAAAATCTATATAAAAAAACAAAAATTAAAAACCAAACAAAATTTAAAAAATACAAATCAAATACAAAAAAACAAAATTAAAAAAAAATATAAAAAACATTTGAATTATTACGTGGAGTGGTCGAGTAAGGGGGGAGGCGGAGGGATAAGGAGCAGGGCGGGGGACGGAGGGATAAGGCAGAGGGATAAGGAGGGGGCAGAGGGATACGGAGGGAGGCAGGGGACAGAGGGATAAGGAGGGGGCGAGAATGGAGGGATAAGGAGGGAGGCGGAGGGATAAGGAGAGGTGGGGTGGAGAGGTGGCGGAAGTGGTAGTGGAGAGTGTTGGGCGATACTGGGCATTGCGGATGGAGGGATAAGGGGTGGAGAGGTGGCAGAAGTGGTCGTGGAGAGTGCTGGGCATCGCTCAGCAACCCACCCCGTGACCATTAAATGATTTTTTTTTTTGTGTTTTGGTTTGTTTTGTGTTTTTTTTTTGTTTTTGTGGTTTTTTTTGTTTTTGGTGTTTTTTTGTGTTTTTGTTTTTGTTTTTTTTGTTATTTTAATTTGTTTATTATTATTATTTTTTGTAAAGTGGCTTGTTATTTTAGTTTTTTTTAATAGTTTTTTTTTTAAGTTTCTAAATATTTTTCATTTTTTTTTAGTTTTCTCAAATTTTAATTTATTTTATCTTTAGTTTTTTTCATTTCTTGAAATTTTTTAAATATTTTGTTATGTTTTTTAGTTTTAAAAAAAAATCACAATTTGTATGGTTTTTTCATTTGTTTTTGTTTTTTTTTCTTTAAAAAAAAATTAAAAACCCATTTGTAACTTGACGAAGGAAAGAAGTGCTACTAGAAGCACCAACTTTCGATTTAGAGGTTAATTTTGGTTTTGCTTACAAGGGAAGTGGGCGGGCTTCCAAAATGGTTGTAAATTTAGCCTTGAAAAAAGAAGGAATGATACCGGTAGCACCACTTTTCAACTCTAGCCTTAAAAAATACCTCAAAATGAAAATGTGTGATACTGGTATCAACCCTTTTTGAAATGGAGGTAAAAATAGCTACTAAAATTAGGAGAGAGAAAAACGAGAACTGTGTCGAGTTCTCATTTCATAGTATAAGTGGTTAATATTGTTAAGCAGAAAGAACCATTACAGAACCATATTCAACACAACATTTAAAGGGGGGAAATAATATCTTTCATATATTCATCAAATCCTCATTACAACATCAATTTCACGGCCTTGGGACTTACATTCAAAATGGAATTACCCATTGTGGAATACAACAGAGCCCCAAAACTCGATTACAAAACCCATAACATGGATTTGGATATCTCTTTTTGTAGTTAACTCTTATGAAGCTTGGATCTTCTTCACTTTGAACTTTTTTTGCGGGTTTTCTTCTCTACTCTTTATCTTTTTCTTCCACTTCATTTTATACTTCCACATTGGGTCCAAAACATGTCCAAAATGGTTGCGGTTGTTATCATTCTTCCGCAACTTTTTGTGCTTTCCGCTACTTACGCTACTTCTGCTACTTCTGCTACTCTTCTGCTAGTTCCACCACTTCCTCTACTTTCTTCCTTTGACTTCTCTTCTTTCACTTCTTTCCTGTTCCACTTCAAAATGAAGGGGCCAACATGGGGTTTGGTTTTTGGGCCAGAAGTAGTTCCACCTAATGTATGATCCTATGGGAGTTGAGTTTTACTATGTATTACTATATTCATGAGAAATCACTAAGATGTTGAGCTGAGTATGACATATTCTGAGATGTCCAGTTGAGTCTATGGATTGTACTTAGTTTTGGTTAATTATGAATAGAAATTTTGTTCCCCATTATTCTACATAGTTTGTGTATGATTGTAATTTGTGATGAATATAGCTTAAGTATGTTAGAAGATGAATGTTACGCTACGACGAGTTAACATGCATAAGTAAGTGTGTGAATGAGTAGGCAAATGAAGAGTAGAAGCCCATCCCCCTCTATGCACCCATCTCTCTGTAATTCCTGCACATGTCTTGGGTGAGACCTTATCCTATTTATAGGGTATTGAAAATTTCGACACTTGTAGGGTGTTTGTTGGCGAAGCCTATTGAACCTTGCGTCTGACTAACACCATCCAAGACCTTTGAACATACTATAGAAGTAGTATTGTTGTAGAAGAATGAGGAAGGATACGAACAACCAATCGCATTATTCAAAAAATGCCTCAAGGATACATAACTGAAATATAACATTATAGAATATAAAGCATACATCTTGGTTCATGGCCTTGAAATATTTTAAGGAATAATCACTCCAGTCCTAAATAATCACCTTTGTCCCTCATATTTCAGCTAAGTACATGTTATTCTAGCGATAAGTAGATGGTAGAAGACGAACTAGATCACCAAAATTAAAGAATATGAAATGATAATCAAGACAACCAAATTGATCTAGGGATAGGGGTTAGCCAAGTTGATGATTGAAACAAATATACAAGTAGTTGACATCAACTTAGTCGAAACTAATGCTACAAAACTAGTAAGAGTATAAGACTACACATGTCAAGGTATGCTATCACAAGTCTCCATGGGACAAAGTTATATCATATTTATTGACTATAGGTATCTTCCCCAAAGGGATGGAAAAATCTCAAAGGGAATATTTGAAACCTAGAAATGTCATGTATTATGTTATAAGTGTTCAATTACATCGGAGGAATCTAGAATTATTATTGCTTAAGTGTATGATGGTAGAAGAAGTGGAAAATGTTAGTTAAAGACATGTACCTATGGGGGTAATTTGTAGACAAGGAAATAGAACATAAAACCTTATGTTCAGATATTTCTCACCTACCTTATTCTCTGATGTTCATGAGTTTGTAAGGTCCTAGTATGAATGTCAAATTTTTTCTAGAAGATAGAAAATCCTTATCCTTCCCTTAAAACTAGTATGTAAGTAGAAACTCCTTTTCAACCAAAGGGGCCTAGAATTCATATGAGAGATTCACCCCCCTTCAAATGGTCAACATAAATGGATCCTCACAACCATTGAATATTTTTATAAAATGGGTAGAATACATTCCTAGTAAGCAAGCAATGATCCAACAATCATTAAATTCCTTGAAGAAAATATCATGTCTAGGTTTGAGTGTCTACAGAAACTAATCATGGATAATGCCAAATCCTTTAATTCATTGACATTGGTAGCTTTATGTCATAATTATAACATATTCATAAGAAGTGATCAAGTATGAACCCATCTTGTCCCTTCCAAATGGTTTTGACCCATCAAATAAGTGTTAAGTAAAAACTTTCCCTTAAAAAATGAAATTTTAATTTTACCTTACCAACTAAGAAGGGAAGAGTGGATGTAAATCTTTTAAAAGAAGGGTAATTTTTTAAATAACTCATTAATATGTATTCATTATATACATTCCCTAGGAAATGATCCATTCAATGAAATTTTAATTTTACCTTACCAACTAAGAAGGGAAGAGTGGATGTAAATATTTTAAAAGAAGGGTAATTTTTTAAATAACCCATTAATATGTATTCATTATATACATTCCCTAGGAAATGATCCATTCAATGAAATTTTAATTTTACCTTACCAACTAAGAAGGGAAGAGTGGATGTAAATCTTTTAAAAGAAGGGTAATTTTTTAAATAACCCATTAATATGTATTCATTATATGCATTCCCTAGTAAATGATCCATTCATTGGATGCACATTAAGGATTCTATTACCACACATTTGAACTGTTTCTTCCATATTATTAAATTCTCTTTAATGGCAAATTTGAGAGTGTCATTGGTGTGAGAATTTGGTTGGTGAAGAATTTAAGTTTTATTTGATTTGATATGTTTTAAAATATTTGGTTTCTATGGAGCTTTGAAAATAATAATTGTAACTTATATTTCAGTACAAAAAAAAAAATTCTTACTGCACTTTAATAAGAATGGTCAACATTTTTATCAAAATTTATCCTTAATTATTCAACTAAACATGTGGTATTAATAGTTATAAGTTAGAGCCATATTCCATCTTTCAAAGGTTCAGTTGAATCTAGTTTTTTTTTCCAATTTCATGAAACTTCTCGTTGCATGCACCATATAATAAATAATAAAAAATGTGACTATAGTACATAATAACTAGGGAGACTATTTTCTATAATGGAATTATATGAAGCAAGTTATCTGGTATGAAAATGGATACATTAACAAATCAAAAATTTAACCAAAATACATAATAATGAATATTGTAAGACAATTTATACATTGTTTCTAGAACTAAGGTTCATGAGTTGTAATTGCTTGTGAAATCAATTAAAAAACTAAATATGTGGGTGTCTCTCACACGTGAAAACTAAATATGTGGGTGGGTTTGACAATAAATAAAACATTCAACTTCATGCATTAATTCCACTAATTCCTGCATCCTTGACTCATGAGACAACAACATCTATTTAAAGCCCAACCTCTCCATCATTTCCTCCAATATTTTTTTTTGCTAATGCTTCTTGTTCCAAATAGTTTCTCAATTATTTTTTTGTGCCTTTCCTCATGCATTTCATACTTTCATTCGATGATTCTACTTTGTAATTTTCATCATTTAAGTTTCATAAATGCACCTCATGATCTAAATGAGGTAGATTGGAATGATATTTATAATGTATAGAAACAAATGAAAACTAGAAAGCCTCTTCCATTGGGAAAATATGTTTATGTTTTCAATTATGTAAATTCAAATACTTTTGAAGAATATAAAATGAATGGAAGAAAAAAAATGTTTACTATTTTTCACTGAAATGTGTTCATTTACATCAAATTTACAAAAATAATAATTTGGTGGATACCACAATTTTTAAAGGAAATTTTGTTTATCTATTTAATTTGATTGAAATTTGTATTTTTTAATTATAGTTAATACTTACATTTTTAAGATTATGAAGATTTGGAAGGACAATATTTTATTTTCAGATTTTTTATGAAGGCTTTCTTTAATTCAAACTTGTCAATAGAAGTACAATTATTTATATAAACCTTCATTGTTGAAGGGTTAGTTGAATATATGCCCTTCAAATTGAAATTAAGACCAACCCTTTGAATTTGATCATTGGGTCACTCTTAAGTCATTCATCTATGTTTTAACCCCAATGGAATAGCTAGGTTGAGTCCTAAAATATTAACCTTATGAAGATCATCAAGAAAAGTTTGAATGATAATAAAAACGCACATGATTCCAAATTCCAGTATGTATTATGGAAAATAGAACCAACACAAAGAAAGCTATTGATAAATATCCATTTCAATTGATCTATTTCCTAGAGGTGGTCTTTCCAACACAACTGGAATTTCTCATGATGAAGTTATTGCAGGATGTAGTGTAGAGCTAGATAAGATGAGGAGATCTAGTCCTCCATGATATTTTGGATTTTTTACTACGTTACGAATTTGAAATGCAGTAAGAAATCCAAAAGATCATGGAGTATGTAGATAATTGTGAAAGCCTGAATCATCTTAGATCAAGTCCTCTTATCTAGGTGCTCTAGATCTAGCTCTTGCTTTAACCCAAAATATTTGAAATGAGATCTAGTCCTCTTATGGTATAAGTGGCATGAGGACCTAGGTAAACATGGAAAATTTGAAAAATTCTTTCTAGGTCCCTAAGTCGTTGAGGATGTATGTGGCCAAATTCCTAACTCTTTCCACTTGGTTCCCTTGGATGGGAAATTACATGATTTTAATATCAATGGTAGGAATCTCAACCATTTCATACAAGAACAATCCATGAAGGTCCTTCCCTGTACCATAGTAAATTTTCTTTTCACTATTCTTAATTTGTTATCTTTATGTTATACATACCTTTCTTGCTTTTATTTAGGTCCAATGAGGTTTTTTATTAAATCCACAATCAACATTTTGACTCCATGGCCTAATGGATAATGCACTGGTATAATCCTCTAGAGATATTGTCCTTGTCTCCTTATAGGAAGGATCATACCATAGAAGGAAGCAAAAATTGTCACCTTCTTAATCCCTCAACAACTTTCATGGAAAATTGAATTCATAATCAAGCCATATTTTCCTTGTTTAAACTTTGTTTCCACCCAATACTCGAATTATACATGATTTCTAAAATGGGCCCTATTTTCCTTCGCCTTTTAACCTTCCCTTTGATTTCAAAATCAATCCCAATCTCATAAACGAGCCTCTTTCTCCCTTTTTCTTCAAATCTTTCTCCCCAATTTTTCTTCAAAATTGGGCCAAATCACTTGATCTGGCCTCTTTCTCCTTTGCCTTCAACCTCTTCTTCCCAATTTCAAAATCATACCTAATATCCTGATCAAGCCTCTCTCTCCTTTTCCTTCAAACTCTTCTTCCCAATTTCAAAATCATACCTAATCTCCTGATCAAGAATGTTTCCCCTTCCCTTTGAACCTTTCTTCCAAATTTCAAAATTAGGCTTGATCTCCTAATCATGCCTATTTTTTTCTTTTCCTTCAAACCTTTCTTCCTAATTTTGAAACTCATGCCCAATCTCTTGATCAAGCCTCCTTCACCTTTGTTCTTGAATAATGACCCTAGATTCATTGATTGGGCTTGATTTCTAAATCGGGCTCTTTACACTCATTTCGAATGTGTTTTACCCCTTTTGAATGACCCCCTTTTTTCCCATTTCAAATTTGCTTTTCCCTTTCAAATAGCCCCATTTTTTCCCATTTTGAATGTGTTTTCCCCATTTTGAAACTTGCACTTGATATATAAATTGGATTTGATATTGTAGCTGGGCCCCTTTCAAGCATTCAAAAAGTAGATCCAAATGCATAAATAAATGTTTGCACTCTGAAGAATCGTGTCCTTGTTCACCATAAGAGAGATCAAATAAAAATTAGACACCTAGTAAGATAACATAGGTTAGTAATGGAGGAATTTCCACCTAGGCATCAAGTGCCCTCTCAACCACAAGCAACATTTTCACCTGAAGCAAATCCACATGCCTAGAACGAAAAGGAGAAGTAGTGCTAGAAAAAGGAAGCAACCAAATGCATAAATAATTATTTACAATTAAAATTTGTTTTATAAGAGATACTTCTGAAAAGAGAGAAAAGACTAAAGAAAAAGAATAATCGTATTCGATTATTCTCAAACAAACAACCTGAACGTTTCGTCATTACTAGCATGTTGAATATTAATCCATTTTATTTTTTATTCAAAATGTGATTAACTATTGAGTTAGAGACTAGATATGAGAATATAAAAGGAGAGCCCCAATAATGAGAATGGCATAGAGAGTTGGTATACCATCTGGCTGCAAGAATTTATATACAATATGGAAATTGGGATTTGCAACATTTTTTATGTTCTTCTTTATGCGAACGGAAGCAAGAGAACTAGAGCTAAGACTTTATAGTCCCTATATGGTGTTCTTTTTATAATGTAATGAATTGTTGGGTTTTATTGTGAAGTTAAGAATGAGGCATGGCTACCACTAGTATAGTAATACAATTTAAACAAATTTATTTTATTTTCCTTTCATTGTCTTGTTTTAGTGGTGTTGAATAAATCAATGAATGTCTTCTTGGTATTTCCCATTTGGATTTCTCTCTCATGAATATATATTGTATGAATGTATAGTTAGTTCTCTTTCGACATACATATTTCATGTCCTGTTGTAATTCTTCTAAAGAATGAAAACCATAATTAAGGTTCCTCATGATATATGTTCTGAACATGATCTCCAACAAATTTTGGTAATTTGGAAGATGCTAAATTATTTGAACATTGTTTTCTAGGATTTCCATCACCCTAATCGTTTGATGGGATCTGGCTCTACGTGCCCATTGGCTGCGCCCTGAGGCTGGGTGCCTTCTCATGCAGGTATTTTCTCTGCTGCCTGCCATCGGTCCCCGTTTGGCCTCGGGCACTCAACCTTTCTGATCCTTCCCCCCCTCTCCTGCTCGCCCCTCCCTCTGCAACCCTAGTTTCTCCTCCCTTCTAGTTTTTTCCTCCTTGGCCTCCTCGGCCCACCTCTGGCCCTCATGGCCTCGGATTCCAACATCCATTCCGACCTAACCAATTTTTTGAAGCTTCTAGCCTCCTCAGGTAAGAAGCCCCTCTCCTATGCTCAACAAAAGTTTGTGAAGAAACTCGACGATATTCTGATTGTAGCGTTGTCGGTGGCTTTGCCTTGCAAGACTGCCCTTAATCTACTGAACGTGCTTTAATCGGCCAGTTCACTGGTCTTTGGCCCTCCCCGAGATCCACAGAATCATGGGTTCAAAAAAACTGGAAACCATTTATCACTGAAGACGTGAAATCCTTTTTCCTAGGTAAAGGCTATTTTGCCTTCGTTTTTTAGTGCAAGCAGGATCGCGAGCTCATATTCTGGAACGGGCCATATTTTATGGGTCCACAAGGGTTATACATGAACAGATGGACCCCAAACTTTGATCCTTCCCTCGACATCCCTTCCCTAGTCCCTTTCTGGGCGAGACTCCTTCATTTAACCCTCCATTGTTGGAACAATGAATCCCTCGAAGCGATCAGAAATGCATTGGGGAAATACATCGACAAAGATGACCGAAAAGATCAGTACTCATGCGCTAGAATCTGCGTTGAAGTAGATTTGGAACGCGGCCTTCCGGAAGCGATCAAGCTTACAGTAGCAGATTGGTCTCACATATAGGAACTTGATTACGAACAAATCCATTTTAAATGCAAGTTCTGTCACGAATACGGCCATTTCGCCCGATCTTGCAAAAAGAAACCAGTGGATCAGGAATCAGACCAGAAGAAAGAGCAATGGACAACAATCCAAAAAACCTCCAAATCTGGTATGAAATCCCATTCAAAAAGTCAAAACACGCAGAAGGTAGATCAGCAACATCACATTCCCTCGACTTCCAATAACAGTAATAGATTCAAAATCCTCAAAATGCCAGAAATCCATGATATTCCTGAAGCTGAAGAAGAAGGAGAAATACTCGAACAACAAGCTTCCCAAGCCACTCCTATTGTCTCTGAAATGCCGAAGAATCCCTCGTCTCAAAATATCCCCAGCCCTATCAATTCAGATCTGATCAAAGAGGCTCCCTCCTATGCAGAAATAACTAAAGTGAGATCCCCTACCTCATCCTCCTCCTCATATGAACCCATATATAAATCCTCCAAAAAGCTAGGGCGAAAATCCACCAAAGATCTAAGGGAGGAAGAAGCCGAGCATGAAAAAATTTAGGGATCTCAAGCCACGATAGACATGGCGTTCAGCAGAAATACTAGAACCAGGACAGCAGGCAATAAATATGGAGATCTAGCAGGAGGAACACCTTCCTCCATCTACTTCCCCAAATGATGAAGCTGGTCTCCTGGAACTGCAGAGGATTAGGCAATCCCTGCAAGATTGAGGCAGTAAAAGATCTTCAAAAAATTGATATGCCCGGTCTGCTTTTACTCCAGGAGACCAAGATCGATGAAAATACACTCCTAGTTACAACAAAAGAAAATTGGAAGAAGAATACAGGTTGTGCAGTCAGTGCCAGAGGAGCTTCTGGGGGACTAGCAACTTTATGGTCCTCCGATGCATTCCACCTCCACAATACCTTTGCTACCCAACACTGGATTTACACTGAGCTTACTCATCTTAAGAGCAACAAGCATTTCGCTCTCTTCAATTTGTATGTACCCAATCTTCACTTTGAGAAACAGGATTGCTGGAGTTCAATTGAAGGTTTTCTGGAGGTTTATAAGCCTTAGAATATCATACTAGACGACGATATGAATATCACTCTCTCCAGATATGAAAAAAAAGGTGGTCTAACTGGAAATGACTATTTCAAACCTCAGGTTGAAGCTCTTCTTCATACATGGGACCTCATTGATATCAAGCGCAAAAAAGGGAATTACACTTGGTCAAACAAGCATCTCGGCAAAGCAAATATCATGGCCAGATTGGATAGATTTCTCATTCAAAGTACCCTACTGTCTGATACCCATATCATCTCTTCTAGCATCCTCTCCAACCTTGCCTCAGATCATAAACCCATCCTACTTCAGTTTTCTGAAATTAAAGACCTTGGCCCAATTCCCTTCAGGTTCAACCCCCAATGGCTCGAACAACCTAATTTTTGGGACATCCTCGAGCAAGCATGGAAAATTCCTATCACAGGCTCTCCCTGCTACGTTTGGGAACAAAAATTAAAGAATACCAAATCTGCCCTCAAGAAATGGGCCAAATCCATTAGCTCAAAATCCGCTCAACCAAGCAAAAACGCCATGACTGCCTTAGAAAATTACCAATTAGCAATGGAAACCTGTCCCATTGAAGCAACTACCCTTCACAATGAAGTATTACATCAATCCAATGTGCATCAGAACTTTCGAGCCGAGGAGGATTATTGGAGGTTGAAATCGCGTTGTCTATGGCTTAAAGGAGGCGATATGAACACTAACTTCTTTCACAAGCAATTTAAAATTAGACAGTCAATCAACCAAATTACTGAAATCAAATCTGAGGACGGAGTATCAGTTTCTGGAAGCACTGATCTAAAGAACGCTGCCTACTCTCATTTCTCCAATCTCTACGCAGATGACAACAATGCCAATAATGACGATGAGCTAGCTCTGTTGGAGCATATTCCTCAGAGTATCATGCAAGAAGAAAATCTCAAGATCTGCATCCCATTCTCCGAGCAAGAGGTATATAATACCTTTCTCTCTTTTGAACCTAATAAAGCACCGGGTCCTGACGGTTTTTCCATGCATTTTTACTCAGCATGCTGGAAGTATATCAAAAAAGACTTTATGATATTGATAAGGAATTTTCACACCAAAGCCAAAATCAGTGGATGCACGAACAATACTTTTCTGTTCCTTTCCTTAAAGGAAACCAACCTAGTTCCTTCAACAGATTCAGACTGATATCACTGTGCAATGCCTCTTATAAAATAATTTCCAAATTGCTAGAAAATCAGATGAAGCCTTTACTCAATAGAATTATCTCCGATAACCAAGGTGGTTTCCTCGAAGGAAGGCAAATTCTCGACAACGTCATTCTCGTACAAGAAGCAATCCATTCAAGTAGATCTCGAAAGGAAAAAGGTATGTTAATCAAACTCGACATGGCCAATGCATTTGACCACGTCAAGCATTCCTTTCTTCTAAAAATTTTGATCCGCTTTGGATTTGACAAAATCTTCATCAATTGGATCTATATGTGCATAAGCGGACCCTAGATAGCTCCCCTTATTAATGGTCGGCCCACGGACTTCTTCCAAGCTACGCGTGGCATTAGACAAGGCTGTCCACTCTCTTCATTTCTGTATATCATTCTGGCAGATTCTCTCAGCAGAAAATTGAACCATGAAATGACCACTGCCTCCCTTCCTAGTATCCAATTGACCTATGAATCCAACCCGATCAATCATTCCCTTTTTGCTGATGATTCTCTTCTAATTGGCGGAGCATCTCCCATTATTGCTCGCAAATTCAAGCACATTTTAAACATTTATTGCAATGCTTCGGGTGGCAAGATCAATTTGCAAAAAAGTGCAATCTATTGTTGGAACTTAAAACATTATGTTGCAGCTAAGATTACCAGAATAATTGGCATCAAAGTTCACACTAAGTGGGACAAATTCTTATATCTCAGCCTCCCCATCACTTATGGGAAAGCAAATTCTAGAAATTGGGAGGACACAATCAACAAATTTAAAAGTAGAATTAGAAGATGGGGAGGCCACTGGCTCAGCAAGGCAGGGAAACTAATTTTAGTAAATTCTGTCCTATCGGCCCTTCCCATCTACCAATTTTCTATCCTCCTTATTCCAAAAGGTGCAGCAGAGTAGATGAGCAAAATTATCAGAGATTTCCTTTGGACTGGCGGAAAAAACAATGATAATAAAATGCACCTTGTAAATTGGGATACTATCAAGCAGGCAAAATCCTCGAGGGGACTTCAAATCCGCGATCCATATGATGCAAATCTGGCCATGGGAGGCAAGCTACTCTGGCAAATTCTGCATAAAAAAAATCATCGAGTAAGTCAAATTCTCAGGAAAAAATATTTACATGGATCCAATCTTAGATGTCTCGATCACAAGCCAATCTCTAATGGATCAAGTACTTGGACTCTATGCAAGGCAGCTTGGGAGTTTTTTTCAAAAGAGCTTTACTGGGTACCTGGCAATGGCAAGAAAATCAATATCTTCACGGAAAAAATCATGGAAAACGATATTCTTCAAAATTCCCAAGAGTTACAGAACATCGCAGTCTGGCTCAATCAACATGGAATCAAATCACTAAATGACTTCAGTTCTTGGGATTCTCAGGGCAATTGGCAAAGTTGGAACACTATAGCTATTAGCCCTCATCTTGAGGTCGACAACATCAATCTCACCAACAGTCTGAAAGGATGCGCCCCCATACATCTCACTGCCAAAGATGAATGGGGATGGGGTCCCACGGGTTCCTATACCCCAGCTCTCGCTACAAAGCCCTCCAAACCTTTGATGAAACAAGAAGAGATTTATGGAAACTTGCTTGGAACCTGCTAGGGCTACCTAAAGTCAATTTCTTCATCTGGACATTACTACATCGCAAAGTCCTTACTGGAGATAATCTGATCAAGAAAGGTTTCCATGGGCCCTTTTGGTGCCCTCTCTGCCATAGCAGTCTTGAAACTATCAACCATCTCTTCTTGGATTGTCAATTCACCAATATGGTTTGGAACCTACTACTCCAAGATCTCAATTTCATCATGCCTCCCTTTACTTCCACCTCCCAACTCTTCCTTGAATGGAAATCCACTTATCGTTCTCCCCTCCCAATCAAGAATCCCTGGCATCATATATGGATTTCCATCCCTAAATTTACCTGCTGGAAATTATGGACAGTTAGAAATCATGCCATCTTTCAAGATAAGCACTTCACGCCCCTACAAATTGCAGGCCAAGCCAAAGCACTGCTAATTGAATGTCTCAAACTCTCCAAGTATAAGACTGATGAGACTCTTAACAACATTTATGAAAAGAACTGGATTGGAGTCCATATTTCTCACCCAATCAATGAGCCACAAACGAGAAAGTATCCAGCATGGCAACTTATATCATCTAACACCGAATTCCAAAATTGGAGAAATAGGCAGGACACTGACAGCTTACATTTTGACAGGGCATCCAAGAATAATCCTGGAGAAGCAGGGGCAGGGGGTGTTCTATGGACAAAGGAAGGCACTATAAGTTTGAAATTCAGATGGGGCTTGGGTACATGCTCTAACAACATAGCAGAAGCTCTGGCACTGTTAAAAGAATGCCAAATAGCCAAAGACCAGAAGATTGATAACCTACATGTATACAGAGATTCTATGATTATAATTAGAGCAATCAATACTACCTTCAGTTTAAACAATTCAGCTCTCAACAGAATTATCCAGCGAATAAGGCATATCTCAAGAACATTTATTCAGTTTAAGGCATTTCATATACTCAGAATTTTAAACATTGAAGCTGATACATAAGCTAATGCAGCTAGCAGACTTAAACAAGGGATTCTCCAAATCTCCAACATTGACATGGGAATACATTATATTCCATGAGAAGGTCTTCTTTTCTACACCAAGGCAACTGGAAATGACAACGGCCTTCATCTCATTCCATGAAATTGTTTATTAACTTCTCCATCAAAGCAGAATCATCAGTTTCTGAATTCACTGAGCACGATCCTCCAGAATATGTTGGCTACTTTCTATTGCAGACCCCTCCAGATTCACAGATATTGCAATATTGCAGAAGTCTTAAATTCCTCCAAAGTCAGAAGCTGAGTATTGAAACTTGTGAAATCAGTTTATGCATTCTTTTCAGACATTATATGGATCATATTATGCTTTCTTTTCAGAAATTATATGGATCATATTACGGATTCTTTTCAGACATTAGCATCTTCAACACCAAATTCACATCACGAGCTAGCTTCCTGCCATTTTCTGGAATTTAGATGCTTTCTATCAATCTCAACAACACAGAAGTTGAATGCCAGTTACATAACGCTGATTATTGGGCATTTGGTTATCTCAATATATTCAGAAATGCTAATTATATAAATATATTTTTTTAAATATTGGGCATTTGATTATCTCAATATATTTTTTAAAATAATTATATAAATATAAAAATCATAAATGGTATCAAAATATATAAAAATATAAGCTAATCTTTACATATTTAAAATCAAAGATTATTATTAATTTTTGTTTATGTTGAAGTTTACTATTATAAATTTTATTTGGTTAAGCTATTTATTTCTGTAGTTGTTATTATCATTTCTAAATATACATTTTGTGTGTTTCGATTGATTAGTTGAAAGTCTTAAAACATAATATGCTTTTCTTTTTTTCATAATGGATAAGTTTATAATCGATAGAGGTTTCGTTGACTTCAAATACCGTGTTTCTTCTAAATGAAATTAAAACATTGTTTTTAGATTTGACTTGTCTCATTCATGATGTTTCTTCATACTACTCGATGGACGTTAAATCATGATAACCTATAGATAAACGAAAACATTGAATTCATATTCACATCACAATGCTTAGAAGGAGAGTTTGACATCACACTAATGCTGCATGATGCAATTACACTACATGATTTTTTAAGTTATTTTTAGAAATTTCATTTTCAATGTAATTTTTAACTAAATGGTTAATTATAAATTTTTCATAAATGGTTAATTATAAATTTTTCAAAGTTTTATTTATTCAGAAATTCTACATCAAAAAATTATGTTCTTTGAAATTTAACATATAAAATTAATAATAATAATAATAATCTATTTTTAAGGTCACAATGTAGCTAGACACTTGTGTAGCAATGTAACCACTAAAGTCTATATATCCTATCCCCTTTCATTGAATCTATGACTTCCTATGAGGAAACATATGTTCTTAAGTGTTAGACCAACTCTAGTTGTACATATGATAAGACAAATTTTCACACAAACCAACCACTAAACTTTTTTTTCACCCATATTTTAAAAATCTAACATAAAATTTCCAATCATGAAGAATCTTAATATCCACACTAATAAAGAAAAAGTTATTGCGCCCAGAAGTGCTCTACAGCCCAGTATGAGGGAGATCTTGTAACATGTGAGTGTTTGTCTAATAACAAAATAATACAAAGCAAACAAACAAGAATAATACAAAGTAAACAATAATAAAAATTAAATATGAGACTTAAACTAGAGACTTTAGAGCTTAGGATTAGGTGATAAATATTATGTCAGTCATAAACAAAAAATAATAATTCAAAGTAAAAAGTAAATATGCGACTTAAACTAGAGACTTTACTTTTTACTTTTAATACAAAGTAAAAAGTAAATATGAAATTTTAGAGTGTTTATCAAGTAACAAAATAATACAAAGTAAACAAAAAAGAATAATACAAAGTAAAAAGTAATAAATATTATGTTGGACATAAACAAAAAAGAATAATACAAAGTAAGAAGTAAATATGAGACTTAAACTAGAGACTTTAAAGCTTAGGATTAGGATTAGGTGGCTGAGGTATTGCACTCAAGGATCTATTCAAGGAGAGGTTTGCACCTCCGGAGATTTGATCCCTCTCCGCGCTTGATAGAGCCTAGGATTTGGATCTATGCTGGTATATAATCAATTGAGTGTAGATCACGTTGGGTTCAAATCATGCTTTGTAACACTTTCTCCTTGAAAACCAAATAGATGTATTTTTTACCATACATTAATTCTTGGAATATCAAATATTGACATTCTTTAATGAAAAAAAAAATTATATATAAGAAATTGTTTATTTGCACAGAGATAAAAAAATTTACCTTAAAACTTGTGACTTTACATTTAGAAAAATAAATCTCTTTACTTAAATAAGTATCCCATGAAAATAAATACCCAAAAATGCCAAAATTTTGGAAAACAATAATAATTTGTATATATGTTGATGGTCATAGTGAAATATATCTTTCAACCCACTCTCTACACATCGTAATAAAGTTTTTATCATTAAAATTGTAAACAAACTTAACTTTTTTCATTCATTAAAATTTAATTATAAGCATTTTATACAACGTGTATAACTAAGATTCAGCCAATCGAATGTATTTAAATTACAAACTTCAAACCTTGATTCATTTCACAAACAAAGAAATAAGGCCCCCCCTTGTCTACCATCCTCTTAGATGTGGGTCCTTTAACCATTTTCATAATGACAATGTTTTCAAATTTTATAATGTTGGTGACTTATAAGGTCAATTAACCTTACCCTTCATTATTAACTCTCCCGACATTTTTTTGACAAAATGAGGTGGCATGATTGTTGTGGTCAGTGGGAACATTTGATAGCACTTGCGTTGGTCCAACTTCGCCAACCATCATAATCTTTGAAGAACTAGAAACTTGGTTCTCTTACTTTTCCTATCTTAAATGTTTATGTAACTATTGAAATTTGAATCTGAATACAAATGGGGTTCTTTTCATCCATATATTACTCCAATATTACGTAAGGACATAGTCACATAATCATAAATTATTTGACCATTATATATGTTTTTTAATCAATTTAATATTTAAAATGAATATTATTTTCAAATTATTATTTTTTCTAATGATATTTGTAAATATATTATATTAACATTTACAAATTAAAATATATAATCATATAAAATAAATACATTCTATTAGATAATATACCACAAGCCAAATATAAAATTTAATTTATATTATATAAAATAAATATTTTAATTTAATATTTTTCTAAATAATTATAAATATAACTTTTCGAATAAATTTATTTTTAAAATAAAATTGCATCATCGATTATAAATATTTATCTTTTAAAAGAAATATAAAATGTTATTATTTATTTAAAACTTTTATGAAAATTTACAACATATATTTCCTAAAGTTTGAACACTGCAAAAATTTATGTCGCAATATGTTACATTGACTACACTGAATCTAACCGTGCAAGTAAACTATGTATTCCATATTCCATCTCAAGACCACCTAGGCTTTAATTTTGTAAACATTGTACAATGCACTGGATAAGGATAATGACATGAACATTTAAAACCATCTTTGCATATACACCACTAACCATAAATATTGTAAGAATAAGAAATTATATTTTAAGAGCAAGGAAGCATATTGCAGATTTACATAAAGTAGATTCTAGGAAAGGCATTTGATTTGAACTGCAGGCTTACTAAAACAAATCTCCAATTGGAGGTTAAGTGCTCTTTGTATACCATTCTAAAGACGATCTCATGGAAAATGGAAAAGCAACATTCTAGAACCATTCACTCAATGGCATTAACAAAAGCATTAAAAAAAACATGTGAACAAGCATGACAATAAGATGTGATGATAGAAAAATACTGCCTAATCCTCAACTAGCAAAAAAACTTAGCTTGTGAAACTTAGCTTGTGATTATTAAATATTTTCTTTGATTATTTAATCTTTAATATTACATTTAGACATACAAATATGGGAATATTGTTAAGTTCTTTAAGAATTTCTTCCATCAATTGTAAATAAAATCTTACAAAATTAAATTGGATGAACTTAATGAAAACGGTATCGTGAGGATTTGTTACCTCAAGTCCAATGGACAAGTTGTTGAAGAACTGAATGAGCCTCTAGACGAAAATGTGAATAAGTTAATACGATAAGACAAATCCGATCTTGATACAGATGAAGTGGTAGTAGGCTCAGTTTGTTATTTATCTTTAAGCATTCGATAGACAAATGTAGTAAAAAGGAAGAGGTCCATGCATGGGTGTTTTTTTTGCAAAGTCACATGCAAACTCAGACTTATACATGGAAACTCCCTATTTCCAATAGTGGAAGGGAATCAACAAAAGGATAGAAACTACCCAACTTTCCTCCTTAGCTTCTTGGAAGTTTCCATCCATTTATTTTTTATTTTTTGATCAATTATTTAATCTTACATATGGTATCGGATCAGTCACATTTACAATTTTTTTCATAAACTAAAATAAATAAAAAAGATTAAAAATAAAAACTAAAATTTTAGTTGCACTTTAGACATTTTGAAATATTAAATATACTTTTATGAAAATAATGAAAAAAAAAGAAAAACAATAACCTATACCTAAAACATATACTACAAAGTTTTTGTCTTACTATGTTATTTCTTATATTTATAATAAAGAAATTACAATAAAAATAAGCTTTTGTGAAACAAATAGACATAGTGACATGTAATAAATTGTTATAAGGTACTCTTCTATCTTTACCTTGTTTTAATAACTCATCTATAAAATAGAAAATCACTAAAATAAAAATGAAACCCCTTTCTCCACTTGTTGGTAAGTTTTTAAAATGTTGTAATACTCATTAAAAATAAAGTTGATACATATCCAAACTTTTAATAATTTAGGATTTTCTAAAATTTTCATGAAGTTTTAAGATGTTCTAATACTTATTATTCCAGGATATACTGACAGTGGGTTACTCAAATTTGATTGACTTATAATAATTTGATTTTCTATATATAAAGTTTTACAAAGTTTTGCAAATTTTATTATTTAATGTAATATTTTGAAAAATAAAATTAAATATTGCAATTTTAAAAATGCATTAATTTGATTTTTTTATTGGTAGAGGATATTTCTGATGAGAGATAAATCCTGGCCATAATGTTTTTAATATTATTAGAAACAATAAATAAATAAAATTAATTTATAAAGCTAAAATTTCTACAAATGACACCTATATTGCTGCTACCCATTAGTTGAAAGAATTTAATGCCAAATATAATAATTGGATATTAATTCAGGAGAAGCAATATCTATGGAGAAAACAATATATTAATAAAAATATTCTCAATGGCTGCAGACAACGGTAGGAAACGAAGCACTAGTAGTTGCAACACTAATGATAATTCCAGAGATACGAAGGTAGAATGTCGTAGGCGTAAGAGGCTAAATTTTGTTGAATCTCCATCTAGTTATGATAATAATAATAATATTGAAAGTGATCATTGTAATTCGACCACCCTGAGTTTGAGTCCTGATCCATAGCTACACCGTCTTGTTCCGCGGCAATCTACTTTCAATTGCTACGAAGTTGTAAAAATCCTTTAATATTGACAAGTACCAATATATCTATAAGACATGCTTTCACATCATCAACAATATATTCAGTATTTACAAGTTAAACTTTTAATGCATGTCTGAGTAATTGTAGTCAGGGAGAACTTGGTCTAACGGATTGTTGAGAGGATCACTTAATCACGACTAATTTATCTTTCCATTCACAACCATGAGGCTAGCTATAGCTACTTGCAATTCTACACTCCAAACATGCACATCAATCAAACCATAAATACATATTCACCTTGCCCAAATCCACACCAATACCATAGGTATGTACCTAACATCTTAATTGTTTCACTTTCACCAAAAAATGAGATCTAAACCTCTTTTTATCATATATTATGCTTTCCAGTTGATTTTTATTTATTTACAACTTGGAATTGAAACAGATCCTTAAATCATGCATATGCAAGAAGTTGGTGCTATAGCAAATCAACTTCTAAAATGAATCAAAATAGACATACAATGATTTCAAACTTCTTCATCATCAACTTCAAATTATAAACATTCCATGGATCACTAAGCTACCGATAAAAGATTTTTCACAACATTTTTATTAAAAAAAAATTAGAGATCTATGATCTTATATTTTCCATTGGATGTCTGTGATATTGAGGAGTTGTGTTCCAGTAGGGAACGACCTATAAAATCATTTAATCTAGAATAAGGTTTGAAGATTCAAGGGGGAATCAACTACTTGAATTTGTGGCAGAAAAACAAAGAGAAGAATATGAAGAGTGAGTAAGAGGAGCTATCTAATGTGCAATTTATGTGGGATGTTATAAATGAAGAGGGAGCAGAGATGCAATGCCCCACCTTCATTAATTTACTTCATTAATTTAAGTCAAAACTGCCGGTCAATTTAAATTGGAATTCATTGTACGACGCCATTTGTTTAATACAAATTCTTTTAAAACATTTGATCGAATTTGAAAATATCCAACTTCCTTTCAATCACATTATCCTTTCATGTATGCTGTAAGAGAATAATAATAAAAGTCAACATTTTATGTGTATAATGTCACGTTCAGTTGATTTAAAAGACATTGGTTAGTTTGTTTGGATCCCACAACAATGCCATCTCTTTATTAGGAACATATCATACTTAGGAACATATCATATCATATTTACTTGTAAAGGAATTCATCTTAATTAGGAACATATCATATCAGTTCATCTTAATTTTAAAATTTGGTGTAGTTTAATTGGCTTTTACTTTCATCAAATAATTAATTTACCCTAGCCATAAGTAAAAGAGTAATGTCATTCAGTGTAACATCCTCCTTTAGGGTTTCATCTTTAAACGAACGTTATCCTAAGTAAAGTTTGTATTGAATTGATCTTCATTTTTAGTTATATTTTGGAAATATAAATCAATAAATTAATTTACCCTAGCCACAACTAAAAGAGTAATGTCATTCCATGTAACATCCTCCTTTAGGGTTTTATCTCTACACGAACGTTATCCTAAGTAAAGTTTGTATTTAATCGATCTTCATTTTTAGTTATATTTTGGAAATATAAATCAATAAATTATAGGGTTTCTTCTAAAGGATTTGTACACGAACGTTATCCCAAGTAAAGTTCGTATTTAATCAATCTTCATTTTTAGTTATATTTTGGAAATATAAAAATCAATCAATTATGTTATTAAGTAATCTATTTTGAGTTTCAAATATATTTTTATTTTATAAGTTTGGTTTAAAATTTTGATATATAAGTTTTATTTTTTCAATTTAGTTTGAATGATTGTTTCTTTAATTGGCTCACAAACAAATTTCAAGTTAAGAATCTTCCTTTTTTTCTCATTTGGAAGATTTGGAAAATGAGGAATTTTTCCTTATTGCAAAATACTTTGATTTTTCAACATATTGTAAGTATCAAAATTGTTGCTGCTATAAAAGAATGGGGATTCAGATCAAATTTAAAGAAGGTAAGGAATCTCTGTATGCCTATTCTAGATGAGGACGTTCCAACTGGTTTTTTCGATGGTGCGGAAAAACATGGCTGGTGCGGTACTGGAATGGTTATTAACCATCGTAGAGGTCATTCTATCCGATTATGGATGGGTGTAGAAAGAGGATCTAATACTCATGCTGAACTCCTTGCTCTTTAGGGGTTACTATGATTTGCTAGGAAGAGAGGTTTCTTGGAGTTCAAACTTCTTGGAGATTCCAAGATTATCATTGAATGGGATTTTGGTACTTCTTTTCTGCAGTATATTTTCCTTCAACATTGGATGATTCGGTTAAAGAATATGATTCTATCATTTGATAGAATTTCTTTTGATCATATCTATCACATCTTCAACAATGAAGTAGATGAGCTCTCAAAGAAGGCGGTGGGTGAAATGAATGGGTTGCTTCTCTATGAGGAGTTTATTGATGGGGACCTCATGGACTCTGGACATTATTATGTTTTATAAGTATGATTTTCTCTGAAAGTTATTTTGTACTTTTTGGTAGTTCTGTTCATGATATAGTTTCAATTTTGTTATGGGATGTCTATCAGTCTTGTATGGACCTCGGGACAGTTTAAAGGAAGGTCTTTTTGGTTTTTTTATGCAGATCTAGTGTTTGATCTTATTGAAGGATCTATAATGAATCTACTAGTTAGTAGAAGACAATTATATGTAACTTTGATTTGAAATGAATAACAAGTTGCATGCATTTTTTTCTTCTGAAAAAAAAAAAATCAAATTGTATTGACTTGATTATGTTACATCAATTCAATTTACTTAAGATATTTTATAAATTATAAATGTGATTATGCAAAATCATTTCACTTAAATAAAATGACATACTATGTTTTTATTTTTTCTATCGAATTTATTTTTATATTAAAAATTGTTGCAATATTTATTATGGTGGATTATTTTCTTGCATTCATTGAAAACTAAAAAATTGAATTCATTTTTTGTTCTAACAACTCTAATTCATGTCTCTACTATCCTAGTTCAAGAGAGTCTTGCACATAAGAATTCACAAAAAGGGATTTAGCTCTTGAAATATTGTAGTAATAGTGACTTCTTCATTACCATGTATCACTAGAGCAATTTTAGTTGCTATAGGTGCAAGTGTTGGGTCATGGGAGGTATTTATTATATCTACCCAATGGTCTACCAATTCTGTGTCTTTCCACCAAGATGGATTCTAAGCTTTTCCTCTTAGAATTGATGATTTTGTCAGAGTGCACGAACCTATCATATGACCACAATCAAAACATACTCTAGATTGAAAGGTAATGTGTTATTAATCCAATGTCTGAGTCCGTCTTCGATCACCACATGAAAACACTATGTGGACTTGATGACCCTTGCCTAAATTTGCAGAAATTCGTATATTAAAATAGGTCTTATGAAACTATAACGATTGGTTTCTAAAACCACGAGGATAAACGTATCGAAATAATTGCCAATAGCAATTAAGGTCACCGCTCCCTAATATTCCAAAGGAATACGAGGTAGTTTGACCATTATTAGAGCTTATGTATTAGGGATGAATTTTGATTGTCATCATTTCATAAATAATTCAGCGCCATCTAGAAACTAGGGTTCATTGTGAGCAATTTGTGTTCTATTTATCAAGGATTTGAATTGTAGAGTAAAAAGCCTTGTGCATGTGGATTAATGGCAACTGTGTGATGTAGAAAGGATCACTAAGTCAGTTGTATCCATTCATGGAGCTACTGATAGTTGCAGGTTATCATATTTATGAATCAATGTATTCATTTATGGAGCTACTTAAAAAGGATAGTTGTAGGTCATCATATTTGTGAATCAAGCTTTGGGTGAGATGAAAATCTTCAAGGTCTATGAACTTTGGAAGTGAACCCTTATCTACCGCTAACAAGGAGTTGGGTGGATGTGAGTTGCCTTTGACATTTTACAAAATGAAGAAGAGCTTCTTTGAAAGAAATAATTTTTTATGTCAAGATAATAACTTTTATTTATATTCCAAAACCTTAATTAAAAAGGCTTTCTCTCTCTATATATTATATTGAACAATATTTGTATTATGAAAAAAATAAATTAATCAAACCATATAGATGTATTGATAAGAGGTTCTAATTGAATAAAGTAGAGTATAATACTTATTAATGTAGAATAAAATTTTAACTAAATATATATCATTCTATTAGAAAGAAGTGAAATGAGGTCACCATAGTTTTGACAAGTTAAAAGATTAGGGAGGTTAATATTATAGTAAAGATTGTGAAACTAAAATTTAATGTGGGTGTGTGCAGGGAACTCTAGGATAAATTAATTTTCATTCTCAAAGCTCTTAGACTCATAGAGATGGAAAATCCTTTCCTCCCGCGATGTTTTAGGAATTGCTTAGCACCCTATTTCATTATGAAGCTCATGAGAGTTTGTTCTTATTTTGGCTATATTAGTTTTATTCTTTGAGCTGATTAAAATAGAGAGATACTTTTGGTCTTCTAGATTAGGGTTAATACGCTCCTTATAGTATCTTAATTTTCTTTTAACGTCTAAATGTTTTTCACCCCACATTTTCTCTTTAAACTTAAATGTAATAATATTTATAATGTTATTGATAGTTTGCAAAGTGGCATTTTCGTCAATCCCAGAATGGTTTAACCAAGCCATGATGTTTTTATACCAACCTCTCTTGAGTTGCAGGTATTTATGACTGCATTTTAAAACAATTTTAGGGATTCTCTAGTCTCCCATGTTAATTATCTTGTACTTGTACATTAGGTACCTAGTCATAGCAATGCTCTTGATGGGAGGAAGATCCACTTCTATTAAGAAAATAACATAAGGTGTATTGCTTTTAATTCTAAGGTTATAAGTTATAAAATGCTTCTGGATTTGCTCAATATTTTTCTAGGATTCTCTAGATATGCCACAACCCCAAACTTCACAATCGTACAAGATAATTGGAGTGACGGTCTAGTTTCAAAGAGGATTTTTTTTTTATCCCACATACCAAGGTTTGTTTATTTACAACTGTTTTCAAGACCAAAATAAGCTTTCCACCTTCCATTAATCCTTTTCTCAATGCTATAGTTCCAGCTGAGCTTGTGATGAATATCAATTCCAAGATACTTGTAAGAAAATTTCTCCAAGTTGATATTGTCATATACAAAATTAGCATAAGTGACCTTCTTGGATTTGATAATCATAACTTTTGTTTTGTCAGTGTTGACAACCATACCCATGTTAGAGCAGAAATCATTAAGAGTTCTTAATTGCTTATCAAGTTCAAATGGACATCTTGACATAAGAACAATATCATCAGCATGAAAAAGAATGATGACGAGAATTCTAGTTAAGGTCATGCCAGTGCATCCCGCTTCTTCTAAAAAATCTTCTAGCTTATCGATGTATATGTTGAAAAGGGTGGGGGAGGGGACCTTGCTTAAATCCAATATTACAATTAATATCTTTCCATCACCCCTCAGTGCTCTTAAATTTGACAATGACAGTCTCGTACAATCTTATCACAATGGCTCTCAACTCGAGAGGAACCTTTAGCTCTTCTAAGATGTTCCACATGTTGTTTCTAGAAATTGTATTGAAAGCTTTCCTAAAGTCCACAAAGTAGCATACACGATTGAATTTATTATTATGACATTCCTCTACAATGATCCACAAGTAAATTCACAAATTAAAGTATATACATAAAAATATCATATTCTAATGGTCAAAGATATTAATATGAAAATAATATTATAATGATTAAAATTATTAATATAAAATAAAATCTTAACTAAAAATCTATCATTATAATATTATATTAGTTTATATGCATTATATGGATATAATTCACAAATTAAAGTATAGACATAAGATATGATAGTGTAATTTTTAAAGATAATAATATAAAAATGAAGGAGGATGTCATATCGTGTAAAAGAGTTTAATTCTAAATTAAATAATAAATGGATCCTAAACATTCTTACATTAAAGTTAAATATGATTATGAATTTTCATGAGTGTTTCCTAAAATGTTGTGATTATGAATACATTGTTTTTTAAAAGAGGGTGTAGATTGTTGTAGAGTGGGGATGGGTCTTTTATGATGAGGAAGACTTTTGGTCAACACTAGGTATATTTCACTAGGATGAGGAATATCGTCATTTGTTGGCAGAAGTTATCAAGGCATGGAAAATGGGTATTTCATCGGTTGCTAAGACCGGTTTGGGGGTCGTTGTTTAAGGAACTGTTGGATTTCTGACTTGGTCTCACCTGAAGAGAATACTGGGGGTATCCGTATCCAGCCAATTGGGGCTGAGGTCATTTCATTAGCTGACCAGGAAGTGGTCTCCCTGTCATCCATGGGAAATGTGGGTCTACAAATAAGTACCATAATCCCTCGTTTAAAGACTCAAGTAGTGGAGAATCAAAAGCTAGACACAAAAGGAATTAAAGCAAAATTATTGAGGGCAAATGAAGATGGGGAGAAAAAGGATTTTAGGGTAAAGGAAGAAAGGGTGGTAGTGGTTTTGGGCTTGGACATTGTCATGGAGTCTATTGAGGCATTGTCTGAAAATGCTTTAATTGGTTGATTCTAGCATAATGCTTGCAAATAGAATGAGCTAATGGAGTGGGTGGAAGATAGGTGAAAACCCCTCCTAGGATACTTACCGAAGTGCTACTTGTTGGTTAGGTTGGTTGGTGTTTGAGTTTTTTTCCAATTTGGATTGGTAGAAAATTAGGTAACAACATTGGATTTGGGGCTCTTCGAATTTAGTTATGACACACTGGCATGTGGGATTCATGGAACCCTGTGTAAAATTATTTAAATTGACATTTCTAGATGAACAATGCATCCCATCATCAGGAAGAGATACCAAGAAGTGTTTTAATATATCTAACTAATTTAAAATCACATTATTCAGATATCTTAAAACACTTCTTGGTATCTCTTCCTGATGATGGGATGCACTATTTATCCCGAAAACGTCGATTTAAATAATTTTACACGGGTCGTTTTTTTCTGCTAAAAAATATTTACCTATGAAAATACTACTGAAAAATGTGGGCTTTGATCCATGGTCAGATCCGTTTGTGACTCAACACTTGTGGGTGCTTTTACCTAGATTCTCTTTGGGGTTGTGGTGTCCGGAGGCATTTTCGGTCATAGGGAATGCGTTGGGTCATTTTTTATTCTTTGATGAGAATTCCCTAGAGTGGGAAGACAAGCACATGGCTAGATTTCTAGCCAAGGTGGACATGAGAAAGGGGTTGGTTCCAGAGATAGATGCATCCTTGGGAGATCAAAATTTTTCACAAACCTTGGATTACTAATGAGTGCCATTTAGATTTGTAAAGTCCCAAAAAATGGGACATCTTCATAATACATACCTTGGTCAAGGGTCTTTCGAGGGAGGTTCAATATCCCCTGCAAGTTCGAAGGGTAAACAATCTTTGGGTTCTAGATATTCGAGGACTTAGTTGATCTCAACTTTTGGTTACAAGGGTTTCGTGGAGGAATGCAGGCATGTTGTCACTGAAAAAGATGAGACAATCTTACCACAAATGGAGGATGGGTCACGACCAACTTTGATTCAAACTGGTAAGTCTTTTGATGAAATCTTATTGCTAAATAATTTTACAACCTCTTTATATTGACTCAAGGTCTGGTGGATCAAGGAATATGGGATTGAGTGTTTTCGGGCATGATGGGTTTTTCTCATACATGCTTGCAGACTGCACCATTTCAAGAAGGGGTTATGGGGTTCCTAGTCTAGGGTTAGATGTGGGAGAAGGAAACCCTGAGGAAAACATTCTATCTGAATCTATCAGTAGTGGGGTTGCGAAGGTTTTGTCTACTCCTGGGCTTATGGAAAATCCCTCATATAGGGATGTCATGTTGATGAAACCCTTAGAGATTTATAATAATAATTCCATGGTTCTGGGATCTATTTTGGAGTTAGAAAAATGAACAAAGGGAAGGAAAAAGATTAAGTCTTGTGCAAGACAAAAACTGGTGTGGTTTGTTGAAGGTGGCATTGCGTTGGTCATAAAAATTAAGTAAGAGCTAAAAGTTCATGTACGAAGTGAGGATTTTGGGGTGGATGAGTTTCCTATAGGTAACATACGTGGTGGTTCCATGGCCCTTAGAGCAGGGAAGCAGGCATTGTCAATTATTTCCTAATGATCTTGTTATCCTTGAATATAAGGGGTTTCAGGGGTTCCTAAAGGTTTCTACGTTGAGATAGTTGTTAGGGTTGATTAATCCTGACATATTGTTCCTACAATAAATGATGGTGGTTACTTGTAAAGCAAGGGAGGTGATTACAACCATATTTACAGGATTGAATGTCTATTCAGTAGATGTAAAGGGTCTCTCGGGTGGTATGGTACCTGCTTAGAACCCACTGAAGGAAAAATTTGAAGTTTCCTTTTCCAATGCAGGTATACTTCTCCATGGTTATGTCTAAGATGTAGATCTCATGTTAACGCTACTAAACTACTATGGTCCCCAGTTTTATTAAAATGAGTTCTGGTCTCATTGTTTTGAGGATGAACTATTTTGTGACCCAGGTTTCATCTTAGGTGGTGATATAAAGTTTCTGATAAATGATAGAGAATCATGGGGGTGCAGAGTACAGTTAGATCGGATAGATTCTTATTTTGCACACCCCCTTGCAGAGGATGGGCTTGTGGACATTATTCTATCTCCTATTATTCCTACTTAGAGGAATTGTAGGCAACGAGAAGAGGCTTTAGCCAAGCGAATTGAGCACTTCTTTGTGGTAGAAGCACTTTTGGAGAATGATTTCATGTATAGATCATGGGTCAAGGCACGTAGGTTATCAGAGCATCTCATAATCGTGCTACAACTAGATTTTGTACAAGTTCTCTACAAATATCCTTTCAATTTCAACAACTCTTTAGCAAGCGAGGAAGAATTTATTGCTTTGGTGCATGATAATTGGCAAGACTTTCAATAGGGTAGGGGAAGGTACACAATGGAACATGTGGTCATTAGCTTAAAGGCTCAAAATTTGTGGTTTCAAAATGGGTCAAGCAGAAGAAAAAGGAGACGTAGGCAGAATATGTGGAAATTAAGGAGTATATAAAGGGAATCTATTATAGCAATTCAACTAAAGTGTTATCAGAAACATAGAATATAGGGATTGGGTCTCTGGAAGCCAAGAAATATAAAATTTTATTAGTTGAGGCAGAATCATGGAGGCTAAAAAGAAGATCTATCTGGCATATTTCCCAAGGTGATTGTAATACATTTTTTTTCTAAATTTGTTGAACATAGAAGATTGGTCAATTCTATCTAGGAGGTCAGAGGTTGAAATGGGGAGGTTTGTAGAACACGGAAGAAGCTTGAAAAGGAGGATTTTTTGCATCTTCAAACCATGTATCAGGCCTCAGGTGAGAATCATATTGCCTAGCAATTAGAGGTAATTCATAATTTCCCCTCCTTTTTTCTATTGAAGATAGTGGGAAGATTGGGGATCATTTGTCTTTAGAGGAGGTGGACAATATTTTATCAAGTTTTGCTAAGGCAAAAATTTTGGGGCTAGATAGATAGATTGCTGAATTCTTTTTCCAGATTTTTGATATTGTTGGGCTTGAATTATTGTCTATGGTTGATGAGTCCAGGACATCAATCATAATTGTAAGTGCATTAAATTCAACCTTCCTTTCCTTGATTCCCAAAAATTCTAGTCCCCACTCCTTCAATGAGTCCAGATTCATATCCCTTTCTAACCTTGTCTATAAATTAATAGCCAAAATTATTTCTATAAGGATCAAACCCTATCTATTGAATCATCTATCCAGAGAACAATTTGGTTTTCTCCATAATAGACAGATCCTGGATGTTGTTGGTGTGGCACAAGAAGGGATGCACTCAATCAAGATAAGGAAGTGAGAAGTAGTCCTTTTGAAATTAGACCTGGTCAAGGCCTATGATCACGTGGCTTAGGAATATCTGAGAATGATAATCCTTCAGATAGGGTTGGGACTTGAGGTTACAAATTGGATCATAGCTTGTGTGACCTTTGTAAATTTTTCAGTTTTGGTGAATGGTTCCCCCATGGAATTTTTCTAGAGTCATAGAGGACTGTGGAAGGGATGTCCCTTGTCCCCACTACAATTTTTGCTAGTGGTTGAAGGTGTAATCCTATTGATTACAAAGAAGCAGTTTTAAGATTTGATATTAGGGGTCAAATTTTCCATAAATCATGTTTTGTCTCACTCATTATTTACCGATGATGTGATTCTTTTCAAGGAAGGTTTAGTGTAGGAATGGGTGCAGTATCAATCTATTTTGAATATGTTTTGTAATGCCTCAGGTATGGTGGTCAGTTCGGAGAAGACAATGTTATTGATGAATGGGATCAACTCACAGATCTATTCCTAGATCAAGGATATTCTCCCCTATCAAATGAGTAATTTAGAGGAGGGGTTTAGGTATTTGGGTTATCCATTGAAGACAAATAACTACAAAAAGGAGGATGGGTATTGGTTGCTTAGGAAATTTGATAAAAGGATTGGTAATTGGTGTCTTAGATGGTTGTATTTGGCAGGAAGAATGGTCTTGGTAAAATCAATTTTGGAGTGCATTCCCATCTATTGGTTGTCCCTAGATAAGGTTCCCAAATTCATCCTGGAAAAAATTAGGTAGCAGTGCTTCATATTTCTTTGGACTACCAAGAAGGCAAAGAAAGGGATTTATTTGGTCAAGTGAGAAAGGTTGGCTCAACCCAAGATGGAGGGGGGTTGGGGATTTATGAACATATTCAAATTTAGGCTGTCACTAGAATCAAAGTTTCTTTGGAATTGTTTTACTGATACAGGGTTATGGAGCAGTCTGGTAAGAGATAAATATCTAAAAGGTAAACCAATTAAAGAATGGGTTAGATCAGAACCAAAAAAATATTCTAATGGGTCAAAATTTTGGATAGGTTTATTGAATTTTTTTTCTAGTTCTTGGAAAGTGGTTGATGTGGAGGATTGGTGATGAGAGAAAGATGTAGGTGGGAAGATATTGTTAGCTAGGGGTCCTATAGAATTCAGTTTGTCCCCAAATCTATTAGAGGCACCGTTGAGTAGAGGAATTAGATAATTGGATTAAGCATCTCTTGGGACTGAAAATCAAGGTAGTGAGCAGAGATGCGTGAACAATGGCACATTAGGAATGGTTGGTCCTTTGGAATTAGAATGGGGTACCTACATTCAAGCACTGAAACATTATGGAATTTCCCTCTGTCAGGAGGATGACACACTTGCTTGGTCTTGGAATAATGACAATGGATAGGTAGTAGTTAAGCTTGCTTATCAGTCTATTCTTTTTTCAAATATTGTGGAAGATGATTGCTAGTGGTGTAAGATTATATGGAAATGGAATGCCCCCCTCAAAATTAGATTATTTTTATGGATAGCTTTAGCCGATAAGGTGCTTACTTGGAACAATTTCATGAAAAGAGGAGGGATTGTTTTGGGTATCTATATTCTTTGTTTACTACTAGTGAATGTATAAATCATTTATTTGTTCATTGCTCCTTAGTTAAGCAAGTGTCGAAATCTCTTAAGCATGTTCTTAAGTTTAAAAGTTCTTGGATCTCTATGTATTTAGTATTGAATTTGGAAAGGTGGATTGAGGATGAATCTAGTGGATAGGCTATGGAGCTTCCTAGCTAATTTTGATAGGGTATTTGGATCCATAGAAACAAAGTGTTATTTGAAGGAATTAATCCAATTGTGAGTCTAGTTACACAAAAGATACAGGGGCTTCTTCCTGAGGGGCATCATGGAAAAAATACTCCCACAACTAGAATGTTAATTGAACCAAAATTCAGGGACACTCCTATTTCTTTTTTGGATGGATCATATCAAGGGATTGCAGGTAAGTGTGGTATAGGTGTTGTACTAAAGATGAATGGATCACATCATTTTAGGACCAATATGAGTAGGGATTTTGGCACAAACACACAGGCATAGCTCCTAGCTATTTGGGCTCTTCTTAAATTTGTTTCCCTCAAAAACATTGGCACATTGCAGGTGGATGGTGACTCCAAGGTTATCACTGACTGGATTTTTGGGAAGGATTATCTGTAGTGCCCTTCTTTTACCTAGACTTTGATTATTATCACGACGCTATTATTTGTGGGAATTCGACTTCAAATAACCCGATTGTTTCTAGATTTAAGACTTGGATTACTATGCTATGTTATTTTTAGGGAATTCAATGATGAATGACCCGGCCATGGGTGGAAATTAATGCTTTGATTAATAAGTGAGATATTTTAAAGTTATCTATTTGAAATTATGAAACGATGATTTGATGATGATGATATGTTTATATTTTCTATAAATTTATGAAATAATTATTTGATGATGATCAAATGTTTATCACGATATTATGGAATGATGATTAAATGAATATAGAAATGTTATGTATAAGATGTAATTTTGATGGGTTGTCAAGTGTGACAGTAAAAGAAAGGTACATGCGACACAAGGTAGTGTCGATACCGCGTAGACTCCGAATTGAGTCAGGGTATCCATGAATGGTGATGTTGACCTGATATAAATAGATATATTATGCTTTATTTAGATGGATTTAATGTGCGCAGTGTTTTATGTGCATGTACTAGATTGAAATTGCCAATTGGTCCACATCAAGTAATAAGGTTGAATCAGAAGAAGATGTAAGACTAGTGATTACTCCATGTGGAAAGTTGAAAAGCGAGAGAATATTTTTCTCATCATATGCATGTTTCCATGAGGGTAGGCCGTGGATTCGGTCACTCAAGAGAATTAGACTAGGGGGAACTCAATAAGTACTTGGTCTGATTCCCCAAGAACCATTAGTCCCTCAATAGGTTCGGTCGAACTAAGTTAATAAGGCCTCAGTCATCGTACTACTCCCCACCATGGAAGGGATATTTGAAAGGTATGCATGGAGAATGGCACCCTTAATATGCCCATCGCAACGAGAACATGACACTAAAAATAAAACGTTGAAGGGGGGTAAGAATGTGTGTTTCAAAAGAATTATATTATTGCAAATTTAATATCCATCATGCACAAACAAAGCTAGGATAAGGCCTCAATAAGTACTTGGTTTGATTCCCCAAGAACCATTAGTCCCTCAATAGGGTCGGTCGAACTAAGTTAATAAGGTCTCAGTCATCGTACTACTCCCCACCATGGAAGGGATATTTGAAAGGTATGTATGGAGAATGGCACCCTTAATATGCCCATCGCAACGAGAACATGACACTAAAAATAAAACGTTGAAGGGGGGTAAGAATGTGTGTTTCAAAAGAATTATATTATTGCAAATTTAATATCCATCATGCACAAACAAAGTTAGGATAAATTATTAAACAAAAATGGGAATTAAATTGTGAAAAAGAAAATAAAGAAATTTATTTATTTCAAAAAATAGTAACACCATGCACACACACAATTAGGAGAAATTGAAGGAATCATCTAAGAGAAAATCTAGGATATTACGTGAGAGTAAATATCAAATTATAAATTATAAAAATATGAATGAAGATAAAAGTGACATAATTTGGAATTATGCACGGATGAGATTCATAGCAAGTTTGGAAGGCTATAAAGAGAAGGAGAGAGCATGAGTCTCTCATCTCTTTTACCCTATTGTTGGACAACATAGATTATGTTGATTTTACACAGTGATTATTGAGGGTTTGGCTTGTCATTGTACAAACGTGGTTGGGATCCTCTTAGTAGCAATCTACATACCTTGGCTATGCTAGTGATTTATTACAATTGACCCCATTGCGGATCGGGGGTCCCAAGGGAAGAAGAGTACCTTTCCTTGAACCAACATTTCCCCTCACAAGTGAGCCCTATGGCATGTGCAATAGTCTCAATTATAACAGGGACTGTTAGGCCCTATATGTTTCCTTTCCCTTCCTTTATATTGCATGTGAATTCATCCACGAGGGAAAGGCTATGATTTTGAATTCTCTATAAGAACTATATCCACCCTTCTTGATGATATATTTCTGCCACCTTTGCATTGTCCAACACCTCTTCTGCTGATATCGACTCCTACTTGTTTAAATCGTCTCCCATGGTTGTTGTGTGAGGAACTAGTTCATTACAGGGACTTGAAAGATGGACTGGGATTGAGGCTTAGGATTTTTTTTAATGATGTAATACATGGTTGGATGTGGTAATGATGGCGTGGAGTGCAGTTATGATGTAAAGGTGGCGTTAATGTCAGATGGTTAGATACAATGATCAATGGAATTAATGGAGTAATATGCAGTGGGTACGACAATTGCGGGAAGAATGATGACTTGGATGGGTAATGATTGGAATCAACTCAACATTGATATATCATAATTACTGTAGCCTGAATTAAATGTCAAAATAAATACATTACCTCGTAACTGAACGCATATTGTTCATGTGTGAGCTGACATGGAGTGGTTTGAATTTGGTGAGCTTTGCATGCTTTCTGTGCTAAAGTAGGTTGTTGCTAAATCACTTAGTGGTGTAATAGTTGTTGCGGGAGAATTTTGTAGAATCTTGATTGCTTGATATATGAATTATAGCTGCGGGAGAAATATGGAGCATCTAGATTGCTTGATGTATGGAAAATGGTTGCAGGAGTGTAATACCCCATTTTGACCCTTAGGATATATTAGTTTTTAATGTAAATATTGTATACATGTGATGTATGTTTACCTAGCGTGGAGCTCAAGGCCAAGGCCCCGCCAGTGTATGTTTGTATTTGATTTAAAATGGAAAATCATTGGACATTATGTTACCCATGTACTATTTAGCCACGGAACATTGTAAAAATGATGTAAATAAACATCAAGCAATAAAATACCAAAACTGGCTATGGAGACAATGAATGAGAAGGGGCCATGTGTATCCACTAGGGAGTGGTGAGGGGGCTGTGGGATTGAACCATAAGCTGCCATATGTCACCTTGAGAAACCATTTGACTTTCCTTGCTGACATTTAATTCTGTGTAAGAAAGTTGTTGAAGATTTCAGTCCATGGCTTTAATGGAGCATGGGCAGCCCAAAAATTCGTATGGCAGAGTATGGGCTCTGTTTTTTTGTACCACAAGTCACTCTCCCTCATGGAGATTGCTTCTTCCTCATCCCCATTCCATTGTGGAAGTACCTAGCATCATTTTCCATCCAAAAACGAGTTCCCAACAGTGTGAAAAACCAGAAATCGCAACTGTGCAAGAACCCACGTTTTGAAGAGCTAAAAATGCCCAGATTTGGTATTTGACAGTGAAATCCAATGGGGGATCCATAGGTATGAACCTTGGGGCGAATTTGGGAGCATTAGCTACCCCGAAATCCATAGGAAAACCCAGTTTCTGCAGCCCAAAAAACCAGTGACGGATTTGAGTTATTCGTTGATAGATTGGTGAGAAATCCAAGTGTGAATGATTGAGCAGAGGTTGGGTTTGCTTGATAAACCTAGTGAAGGCTGAAATCTCAGGAAGCTAGCAGCTGGACCTTCCTATTCCCATCCTGAAGAGCACTGGAGGGAAGAGTTTCCTGAGGGACTGTGTAGCAGAGAAGGGGACCTTCCTTGTGTTGGATGTGGTAGGTAATGTGGGTGCCTGACTGTTGAGTTCAATTGAGATGCCTGTAGCTCTACTGTTGTGCTCACTGGCTTAACATTACCCTCCTCTATCTTCTTTTATGCTTGATAAATCCAATTGGGTGTTGGCTTAGCATGACCATTTGAGTGAACCCATGGCTGTGAGTGAGCCCATCTAGTTCCTCCTTAGTGGATACACAGCCCAGCTCGGGGGTGATCTCTCAGCTGAAAGAATAGAGGCTGGACAGAGATCTATGGTTGGGTGGAACATTTCTCTCACCTAGCCAGTTGTTGGACAACTTCATCTCAAAGATAAGTATTCTCTGTGGTTTGAATGATGTTCATTCTGTGGTTTGCCCTGTATGTTAAATGACTCATGTTACTTGGATGAAATTATTATCTTAAGTTAATTGGTATGATTCCTGTGCATAGCATGAGAATGGGATTGATTATTATGTGATTGTTTCACTATTCTGCCTGAAGGAAATAGTCTGAAGCATCTCCTTCTGCCTGTATGTTATTATGGTTATTCTGCTGTGTTTCCTAATTGAGTTGTATTAATCCCATGTTCTGCAATGTCTTAATTAATGACTGCTGTTTACATGCTGATTGCATGATGAAACTATGTGCATACATAGTGTTTAATTCCGCTGTGCTTGTTAAGTATGAATAGGTATGCACAAGTTTTATTTAACCCCGCATTTCGAAAGAAAATGACTGGGTCTGAGTTTTTCCAATAAGCCCGGTAGTTTGGTTAACATTTCCTTCCTTGCACCAGATTGAGGGAAGGGGACATTACAAGGAGAAATATGCAACATCTAGCTTGCTTGATGTATCGAAAGTGGTTGTAGGATAAATCTACAATATCTATCTCGCTTGATGTATGGAAAATGGCTATAGAAAAAATATGCAACATCTAGATCACTTGATGTATGGAAAATGGCTATGGGATAAATATGCAGTGTCTAGCTCAATTGATATATGGAAAATGGTTGCATGAGAAATCTGCAACATCTGTATCGCTTGAGGTATGGAAAATGGCTACAGGAGAAATTTGCAGCATTTGGCTCACTTGATTTATGGAAAAAAATTGTAGGAGAAATATGCAGCATCCATCTTGCTCTATGTATGGAAAATGACTGTAGGATAAATATACAACATTTGGCTCACTTGATGTATGGAAAATGGCTACATGAGAAATCCGCAGCATTCAGTTCGCTTGATGTATGGAAAATGATTGTAGGAGAAATCTATAACACCTAGCTCACACTTTATTTTTTGAACTAAATTGTCTTTGGGCTGGGCCTAGACCATCAAGGTCCTATACTAGGTTTAATGATTTTAGGTGCTAAAGTTTAGTCACAATTTCTGTCTTTGAGAGGGGTTTCTTGTATAATGTAATATGGTGTTCATTTTCCAAGAGTGGTAATCTTTCATCATTGATAGTAATCAGTCTGACTGCTCCATTTTTGAACACTTTTCCACTTCATATGACCCTAGCCTTTGGGTACAAAGATTTCCATTGAAATTGTGAAATATGGAACCGTATAGTAGTGCCCAATTGCGATGTTGAAATGATTTATTATTTATAAGGCGATCATGCCAACAAGTGCATTGTTGCTACAGATTTTTTGTATGTTGCAAGGATTGCTGAAAAAACTTGTCCAACATGTTTAATTGGGTTAGACAATCTCATTGTGTGATAGAAATGTCTATGCCCAATTCAACCACCGTTCTTAGAGTTTTGATCTCAAATTCGATGGGTAAGAGCATTGTTTTGTTGTAGAAAAGTTCATATGGTGTAAACCTCATGTTCATTTTATACGAGATTCGATAGGCCCATACAACTTTTGGGAGTCTACTGGACTAGTCTCTACGATGGTATTGAATGGTTTTGGTTAAACACTTCTCAATTTCTCTATTGGTGACATCCAATTTCTCGTTGTCCTGCGTGTGGTATGGCATAGTATTTTTATGATTGATTATATAGATGCTCATCAGATCCATGACTACCTTGGAAGTGAAGGTGCCCCTTGGTATGAGATGATTTCTCTTGGAACTCCATATCTGGTGAAAATATTGTCGTAGAGAAATTTTGCTACCCTCTATTCTTGGATATTTTTCAAAGGTTGAAATTCAACCCACTTAGTAAGGTAGTCCATGCATACCAATATGTATTTGAACTAGTTGGAAGGTGGGATGATTAGAACATGAAAGTCGATCCCCCATTTTTTGAAAGGTTCCATAGATATCTATAACTGCATTGTCGTTTCCTGTGATCTGGTAGGTTGGCCCATACACTGGAAACTATCACAGCACCAAACATATTTCTTGGTGTCCTTGTGGAGATTAGGCCAGTAATATCTAGTAGAGATCACGTTTCTTGATGTTCTTTCTGCGACAAAAATTCCCCCACAAGGTTCATTGTGGAAGGCCTTCAATATTTCATATGCCTCATCTTCACTAACACAACGTCAAAGAGTATGGTTGAGTCCTAGCTTTAATAAGTATCCATTGATCCAGGAGAAAGGTCCACTATTTATTATGAGCACACAATTTTCCTTATGTGTAATGTGCTATGGAAATTCCTTTGATTTTAGGCAATTTCCAATGTTTGCATACCATGGAATGGATATAGATACTGCAAAAAGGTGTTCATCTAAAAAAGATTCATCCATGGATTCATCCTTAGCATCTCACATTAGTTTGGATAAGAAATCTACAACCATATTCTCTCGACTAGGCTTATCAAGTATAGTCACATTAAATTATTAAAGCAATAACAACAATCTAATGATCTCACCATTTAGAGTTTGCTTGTTCATGAGATATTTAAAATCATAGTGGTCCGTGTGAACAAAAAAATCATATCCGGTTACATAATGGAAAAAATTATTCAAATCATATACTACTGCTAAGAATTATTTTTCCTTCAAAGTGTAATTTAACTATGCCTTTGCAAGATTTTTACTGATGTAGTATATTGCACACATGAGTGCATTTTCCTTCTACCCCAATACTACCTTAATGCATCCATTAGATGCATTTGTATGTATGTGAAATGGAGATTCTGAATTGGGTCCATGCAGGATAGGAGCAGTGGCCAACTTCCCCTTTAGATATTCAAAAGCATGCTAGCAAGGTGTGGTCCACAATATTTCCATGTATTTTGAGAGCAAGGTAAATAAAGGGGAAGAAATCTTGATAAAATCTTCGATAAACCTCTGGTAGTAACTGGCATGTCCCAATAAACTCTTAACATATTTCTTCTTTTTGGGTGTACTAAGCTAATCAATGATGATGATTTTTGCAAGGTCTACTTGAATTCCACTCGTTGAAATGTCATGCCCCAAATCAATTCCTTGGTTCATCATCATAAAAATATTTGTGTTTATTAAGGAGACTATATATTCTATGCATCGCTTAAGGAATTTTTCTAACTTGGTTAAGGATTCCTCAAAGGTGTTACTGTAAGCTGTGAAACTGTCCATAAAACAATCAACTTTTTTTGGGAATTAAGTCTACAAAAATATTGAGTATAGCTCGCTAGAAGGTTTCAGGTGCATTTCATAAATCAAAGGGAAGGACTATATAGGAAAAGGTTACCCACAATCAAGTGAGTGTTGTCTTATCCTAATCTTCTGATGCTATTTGTATTTGGTTGTACTCTCTAAACCCATCCAGGAAAGAAAAATACCACTTCCCGATTAGTGAATCTAAAACCTAGTCTATGAAGGGGAGTGTAAAATGGTCCTTCCTTGTAGATTTATTTAACTCTAAGTAGTCTACATAGGTGTGCCATTTACCCCCTTTTTTCGGTAGGATGAATAATGGTGAGATGCACTCACTATTAGATATAGGGTAACTAAACCCTGTTGTTAACAATTTTTGTAGCTTGGATGAGTGTTATTTACCTATATACATTGTTAGAATTTGGCTATTGGGATCATGCTATTTAAAGATTGGTTATCCTTCTTGACATCAAATCGACCAATTTCCCTATCATGTGGATGGTAGGGGGATCTTGTTTCCTTCTTCTTGGTTTCCTTAGGCATAGTTCCTTGATGGTTTTTCCATAGATCGAGACATATTTTAAGGCATGTTATAATAATGGTATTTTGATGATGAAATGCCACATCTCTTCAATAATATCAAAGGTTTTTTTTGGATTGTTTCTTAACTTGGTTAAGTATTTCCAGAAATGGGAGCACAACTGGGTGATTATGCTGACTGAATTTTTGAGGTTTTTCCTACTCCCCATCATTTTCCTCAACTTGTTATGGAGAGGGTGGAATAAACAATTTTTTTCCTGACCATAGATGAGTATCCTGGCATTCTAATGTAGAAATCATGTAGGTTAGGTATTTGGTAACTTTACTAGTACATGTAGGTTGACTTGGCTGGTCAAGTTTATTGTTTCAATTTGGAGTAGGATGCATTAGTAAGGAGGATATGGTCATCATTTGGTTCATGGGGTGAGGAGGAGGTTGAGAGAGTTGGTTCTGACGGAAGGGTTGATTTTGAGAGGACCTATAATATTGTTGTTTCCCTAACCATGATGACCCTTGATTGAAATGAGGTGGATAGATGTAAAGCATATGCTGAGGCTAAGGAGTAGGGAGAGGTGGTTTCTCATACTGTTGATTAACCGGATATTGAGGTGGATACCAAGGAGGTGAAATGTCTTGATTTTTCCAAAAAGAATTTTCATTTTGTGGCTTCGGACTCATACTTGGAATTTGAGGCATTGGATTCCCGAATTTATGCTAATTAACGAAGTAGAATTGTTCCACATTCTAGTTTGAGCTTTGGTATGCTGTATTGAAACTAAGTAATTGGGTGGACTTACTAGTGTCATGCTTCTCTGTGAAAAATGGTGTAGATAATTTCAACAATAATGAGTGGAAATTCATTATGAGGGTTCTTTATTCGACATGTTGGGTAGAATATAGCTAAATATTTTTCCATTTCCTCTTTTTTTTTGCTTCATATGCAAATTATCCATCTACGAAGATATTTACCTTTCTGATTCCTGTACTGGTGGCCTTCATGGTTGGGGGTATGAAGGTCCTACACCCTCTTACCTTCCTCATATTGGATTTTGAGTAATTCATAAACAATTATTTTAACTCATTGTAGTTTAATTGATAAATATATCCAACATATACCATATTCAGGGGTTCCATCAATTCTTCCCTTATCCCTCTCAGTAATACAAACTTGAGGGAATTGTCATCCAAATTACAATCGGTGGCCTTCTTATAGCTTAATTGAAATCTCTCTACATAATCTTCCAAAGATTTGTCAACTCTCTAAGACATCTTGAATATCTCACCCCTTGTTTCACATGCTTTACAATAGTCCTAGTACTTTTATGCGAAGGTTTCTTTCATCTAATCCTAGTTTTTTATGATGCCTCCTTCTAGCCCCATAAACCACCTCAGGGAAACATCCTTTAGAGTTGAAGGAAACAACATGAGTTTCTGGAAGTCATTTTTGTACTCATATGACCTGTTGTTCAGGATTTTAACCTTATAGTGAGGGGAGACACTACCAACTTGGGAGGGGTTGACAGGTAAATACATTCATTATGTTGCATTTAGTTCCTACAAATGAAAGATATCGGGATATCGAAAGATGTACCTTAAATCGACGGCTGGTCCTAGCTTTCACTTGATCTCCCACTTGATCTCCCGTAATGACAAACCTGCAACACAAAGGAAACCTTCCTCAGCATATCTTGACTATATAAATATTGATGGATATTGAAAGCAAACAAACATAAAAAAAAAAATCAGATATTAATCCAAATGAACATACAATCCAATAGACATTCGATTTGGGACAAGAAGGGTATTTCCACCTTTTTATTGTCAAAGAAACATGAATTAGTACAATATACCTGACGTGTCAAGATGTTTCTGCAACCGAAACCTGGGCTCCTGCTCTTCACAATGACTTGGGAATTCCTCCAGCGTAACAGCACTCAAAGCATTCTTTCTCGGTCTAGTTCTATCTAGTCCCTTCTCATGGATCCTCCTTGTATTTATGGGACAAGGTAAGCAGTTGGATTCGAGAGGTGGTTGAATTGGGAGGTTGGGGAAGTTGCAGAACCAACTTCAACTAATCCCAATTCGTAATCTTAATATATTTTTTGATTTCATCTTAAGATGTGCACGGGTTTTCTCAAGGCGGAGTAGCGCACAGTATGCAACTTCACTGTTTTACAACAAGCGTTTGCAACTTTTCCAAGGTGTGCGTTGGTTTCCCTTAAGTAAAGTAGGGCATTTTTCCCAGGTGTGCGCTGGTTTACTACCCAAAGAGTAGCGCACATGTCAAAACATCAGGAGAAACAAGGAATTTCTCAGCTGAAGAGGGTAGTTCCGATCAACAACTCATCTAGGTCAACCTAGCTCTTTAATCCAATGTGTCATTTTGTGTGATCAATAGAGCAATGTGATCACGGATGGAGGAGTGCAGATTTGACCTATAACAAATGCCCCATAATGTGTGAGTTCAGAGGGAAACAATGGCCGAAATACATTATAATTCCAAGTCAGAGGAGGAGCAAGAAACCGCAGAACCAAATCACAAAAACACCTGAAACAACGATCAAGGTCAGCGAGCAATTACAATCTTGACATCATATAGATGTTTAGCATGATCCCCGATACATAACTAGGATATGTATATATAGAGCATGGCCATAGAAATACACGCGTAGATCCATGTCAAAAAGAGATATCATAGCCATAACAACAAGCTGGATCTATGTCTCATGAAGAGCCAAGATGAGTGAGGCTCAGTCTTGCGCAGCTTGGGTGATAACATAAATATGGTGATGCTATCATAGTCCCAAGGTATTCATCCAAAACAACCCAAGGTACAAACCCTAACCATGCGAATAAATGAGTTGAAGTCGAACATGGGGGGTATTGCTTGATTACCAATCATTGATGTATACCGTTAACAAACGCGAGGACTTCCATCGATAATGATAATGGGGTCCAAGGTATCTAGTACGATCCAACAAGTGTGAATAAGTGGACTTGAAGTCGAACACTTGAGGAACCCGTTGAATAAGAGACATTGATGTATTCCCATTATTCAACAGCGAGGGAAACTGTCACTAATGACTGCAATCCCCAAGGTACTAACCGAAACTCTAAACTTCATTCCCAGAGCATAATGAGCCGAAGTCGATGGGAAGAAGTCCGTTGGAAGGTAGACCTTAATGCATCCTCCATCATCCAACACGAGGAACACTCACAGGTATGAGATGATGTGGAGTAGGACAAGTAACAAGATGAAACAAACTGACACCAGGATGGCCGACACATGAAGTCGAGGTAAACTGCAGAATGGCCGACACAGGCTGTATCCTTGAACAGTGAGCACGACACAAAGTGACTTAGGAAGTTTTCAACATGAAGGGAAAGTGATATAATCCTGCAATGTAGGAGAAATTAACAGACCCTCAATATAGTTGGAAGAATAACCAACCGGGGGAGTAAAAACTCGGAGATCAGGTTCACCCTAAGGTTAAAAACTAAAACCCAATTGACATGAAAGACTCAAGTAGGTGCTGTGTTCAAGGATATGACTGACTTAACTGCCTTTGAAACTGAAAAAGATGTGATATACCCTTCTTATCCCTTATTCTTTTTGGTAAAAGAATGTCCTTCTTTTTGTTTTAACGAGTCCAAGAAAGATAGAAAACTCAATAAGTCCAACCATGTAAAAGTTTAATGCGCCCATGAGAGGAATACTCCAGACCTTCTTCATTATTTAAAGAGTTCGTAGAAGAGATAGATGAATACTCTATAATACTGATTTATGGATTTTAATATCGAGCCAAGATCTGTTCTTGCTCGCCGGTGTTTTCAATTTTAAGGAGTCCGAAAAACTTAAACAATAACTCCATACACCTACCCGTGGATTTTAATATCGAGCCTGAGTAGGTTAATGCTCACCGGTGTTTTCTTGTTTATAGAGTCTGAAAAAATTAAACAATCCTCTATATACCCTCTCGTGGATTTCACATCGAGCCCGAGTAGGTGAATGCTCGCTTGGTGTTTTCATGTTTCGAGAGCCTGAAAACCCTAAAGAAGGATCCAAAAGTCCTTTTTCGTATAGTTAGTCTCCTCCCCCGAAAAATTTTAAAACAATGAGAGAAGAAATCTTCTAGCCACATATGACTAGAGTATTCCTTTTTCGTAAGTAATCTGCAAAAGTACGGAAAAGGGTTAAACTTATACTTAAGCGGATGTCGCTTCAAATCCTTTAACGAGTATGAAAACACAACTATACTCGGCAATCTTGTCATATTTAAAGAGTCAAACAAGAGTGTGAAATAACTCTATAAAACTCTTTTTCATAAAGTTTTAACGAGCCCGAAAAAGTAAACTCGTTACCTCCTTACTGTTTTTAACGAGTTCAAAGGAGAGATGGAAGAATGCTCGTTGCCCCCTTACTCTTTTTAATGAGCTCAAAGTGAAGGTAGAAGAATGCTCGTTTCCCCCTTACTGTTTTTAACGAGCTCGAAGTGAAGGTGGAAGAATGCTCGTAGGTGGATCAATGTCCAAATGAATGGTAGACTGCATTATAGACTCTAGGAAAACTTCATCATAGGGAAGTATATTATCCTAGATGGAACACATATCTAAACATTCAGATGGAGTCATCACCTGGTCAATTGCCGGGACCCAGTACCTAGGAGGTAAGCATGAATTCAGAGGCTTCTTCTTAGTAGAAATTGGACTCAAGGAACAATATGACACATAATTTGATTGTGACATGGTAGTGCCTACTGGCGAGGGATATACTTGGTCTATAGTTGGGTAATAAGAGGGATCAACAAATGTAAGCTGATCGATAGTGACAATGCTTTCATTGTGAGGAAAATGCATCACACGAAAGAGCATAGACACCACAACTTGCATATCATATACATAATCATGCCCTAGGATCATATCAAAGTCCATAGGGTCCTTTAAAACCATAAAATCAACTAAGACTGTTTTTCCACCCAAAGTAATGGGTACCTGAGGGAGGAATCCCAACGGTTCACTAGGTCTTTTATCGAAAGTCAACGGCCAATTAACAGCTGGAACAAGGTTACGAAAACCTAAATCTCTCCAAGCATAAGGGGATAAGATACTAACATAGGCTCCTTCATATACAATACATTGGTGAACCACATGGTTTCCGATATCAACCTTTATCTGGAAAGGTGAAGAAGAAGGAAGGCGAGGCCCAGTTAGACTATTCGAATCAAAGGAAATGATCCCAGATCTTGGTAGGGGTTCACGCGGCATAGATGAAGTGCCCCCCATTTCATAAACATCTGAACTGGTAATGTAGAAGACTTCAAGGACAAGTGCATCAGTCTCCGAAGGACTGATGAGATCGGTCGAATATTGCAACGATTTGATCACTTCACTCTCCGAAGAAAGAGTGGGGTTGACGAAAGATTGCATTGGTTCAACCACTTCATGAACCAAAGTTTGATCAGGCTGTTGGGAATCTATAGACAATTCAGGAGCAGATGATCCTTCAGACATGGACCACACCCTCCACACCTCTGAAATGGCAGGGCACAGGTGAGTAAGGTGATCTCCCTTACAAAGTTTACAAGGGAACTTTTTCTTCCATCCTATAAGCTTAGAATCCTTTACAACAACAGTACTCTCAGCATGACTAGCATTGGCTGACAACTTGCCCCCAACATGACTTGCAGTGGCTGGTTGCTCAGAAGCAAAAGAATTTTGAACTATGGACCACACTCTTTGCACTTCTGGAAGTACAGGGCACAAATAGGTCAGGTGGTCTCCCTTGCAAAACTTACAAGGGAACTTAAGCTTCTGTTTATTAGGTTTGTCAACAATGTCAACGTTCTCAGCATGATTTGTAGTGGCTGATTGAGTGTCTCCAGTATGACTCACAGTAACTGGTGAATTTTCATTAAAATGACCAACAGTGATCAATGATGTGTCTTCAACATGAGCAACAGTGGTTGAAGACATGCTTTCCGTATGATTTGCAATGACTGAAATTTTTCTCCTAGCATGAACTCCAGAGGCTGGGTAGGTTCCCCCAGCATGACATTTAGAGGCTGGGTGGGTGCCCCCAGCATGAATTCCAGAGGCTGGGTGGGTGGGTTCAGTATGATTTACAGTGACTGAGTGATTTCTCCCAACATGACCATGAGAGGTTGGGTAGGTGCCCCCAGCATGAATTCCAGAGGCTGGGTGACTGCCCCCTTGCTTTGGCATCTTCTTCATATTCTTCCTCCGTCTATTCCTTTTAGACTGCTGGTTTCTAGTATTACTACTTTCACCACATGAGGTAGAAGGAGGAGGAGAAGATGTTATTGGTGAATAAGGCATAAGGTTTTGTTGCTCTTGATGTGAGGTGCTTACTTGAGAAGCATCAGGAGCATGCAAGGCGTTTGGAGTGGAAAACAACCAAACCGGTAGCCTTATAGTGAATCTCAGAAGATTCAAAGTATCCATTAAGGGAGTTCCAATGTTCCCAATGAATGGAAAAGCACAAGGAGCCCCTTGAACAAGGGTCCCTTGATTGGTGCTCACCGGGATGATTTCGATAGTTTTCGACTCAACGGGCCAGAAATCTTTAAGGCCAATTAAAAACAAGCAGCACAAAGAGCACACCACTAAGAAAATTCCTAAGTAATCAAACTAGGAAAACAATGGCAAATACTCTCGGAAGTAAGTCTGGGATGATTAGGGCCCAGAGCGGACTAACAGAGTATCGACGGTCAGTTACGTGGCGTCCTCCAGAGGTCTACTGGGTGCAAGCATTTGAATCACCAAACCGCCCTCCCGGGATTACTGCTAAAGGGTTACCTTCCACGTCTTTCCGAGGTGAAGTGGGAATAATCTCCCACTCTACCTGTGTAGAGCCCTAAAGGTTTGATACTAATGATACCATCAATACAAAATAACCTGGGGGGACAATCGTCAGCCTAGTCGAAACGCATGGGAAGGGTAGCAAATCCTGAAGTCCGAAAGGACCCCCATACGTGAATAACTCTGGTTTATGGTTGAGAGGAAAGTGAGGGGATATCCTCAACAATTCCAATCTCCCACAGCCTCATGCTTAACTCTGGTTTGAGTAGAGCATCCTAGGACTATTTGATAGAGAAGGTTTTACCTAAAAGATAGTCGTACTACGATTGTTGAGTAATGAAGCCAATTTCAGATTGTTTAAGGTGATTTAAGTCCGAAACTCTAGCCTAATCTAGTTGATGATGTTTATACCTAAAAAGAAGAATGTTTCTAGTAAATTTTATTAATATTTCTTTTTAAGGGCTACTTGTTACTCAAGGGTTGTAGTGTGGTGTGTGGAATGGTTTGTATGAAAGTAAAGTGCATGTAAAGCAATGCTTTCAAATTCACAAAAACCTTTTCTCTTTTCCATTTATATTCTTTCAAAAATCGAAAACTAGGCAATCCTAAGACAAAATCTTTTTGTATTTTTCTTTTAAATTTCAAAGCAAAGCAAATTATGCTACTTCTAATAATGATAGACCTTACTACTAAGCTACTTGAACAATTTTTTGTCTTTTCTGATAATTGTAAAAGAAAGAGAACTTGTACAAAAGCCAGTAAGATCTAAATGTAAAGTGTGCGTAAGACAAACACCTAAATGGCTCAAAACAAACGAATCAAAAGATTCGAGGAAAACTCAAACTACCAAGTTGTTTTGAAAAGAAAAAAATTTAGGCTTGGAGACAAAGTGTAAAAGAAACAGGGAAAAAGAGATGCTTGTAACGGAAAGGAAAACTTAAACAGGTTGCTCCTAAGAAAAAAACCCTAAGAAAACACAGAGCCAAGCAAAAAGGTAGGCAAGCGAACCAAGAATGACCTTAACAACACATAGACTCAAAAGAAAGAAAACTAGAAAGATTTGACTCACTTGGACTGAATTGATAAGACAATCAAAAAGTATCTAAACCAAGCAACCTTTCGAAAGCAACCCTAAGGACTCAAACTTGAAGTCAAACCCTAATGGGAAGGATAAGACACAGTGAAAGTGTGCTAAATGTTGCAACAGAAAACAAACGTTAAGAACGCAGGTCTGTATGACTGCAACAAGCAACTAGGGTGAAAGTATGCAGCTATGTCCAAAAGAGAATAGTGCACGAACTTCAAAAAGGGCTAGAAAGCAGTAAAGACACTTAAACAAGTACTCAAGCGAGCAAAAACAAACTAAAAGACTCAAGAGAGGCCAACAAGACTCAAAAGAGACATGGAAGTCTTAGGGGTCAGTCAAGGAGGCAAAGCAATAGGCTGGAAATGGAAGCAAACCATTGGAAATCAAACCTTAACAGCAAACTGGAAGACATAGGAAAATGCACTACTGTGTAGTGCAGAAACCAGCGCACACTAGAAAAGATGCGCTACTGTTTAGTACACAAACCAACGCTCATCAGGAAAGATGCCTGTAATTAGGGTAAACCAGCGCACATGTCTCAAAAGTACAAAGACAGGCTTTACATCAGCAAACTGAGATGAATCAGGTAAGAGAGAACAGGTAACAGTGACCTATAAAGCCTCTCAGAGAATCAAAAACTGAAAAAAGGATTGGAAGAAACCCTAAACTAGGTCTCCTAAAGAAGAATAACTACCGGTTACTCCCTAGCGGAGTCGCCAGTCTGTTGTTCAGGATTTTAATTTTATAGTGAGGAGAGACACTACCAACTTGGGTGGGGTTGACAAGTAAATGCATTCATTATGTTGCATTTAGTTCCTACAAATGAAAGAGATCGAGATATCGAAAGATGTACCTTAAATTGATGGATGGTCCTAGATTTCACTTGATCTCCCGCTTGATCTCCCGTAATGACGAGCCTGCAACACAAAGGAAACCTTCCTCAGCGTATCTTGACTATATAAATATTGATGGATATTGAAAGCAAGCAAACATAAAAAACAATGAGATACTAATCCAAATGAACATACAATCCAATAGACATTTGATTTGGGACAAGAAGGGTATTTCCACCTTTTTATTGTCAAAGAAACATGAATCAGTACAATATACCTGATGTGTCAAGATGTTTCTGCAACCGAGTCTTGGGCTCCTGCTCTTCACAATAACTTGGGAATTCCTCTAGCGTAACAACACTCAAAGCATTCTTTCTCGGTCTAGTTCTATCTAGTCCCCTCTCATGGATCCTCGTATTTATGGGACAAGGTAGGAAGTTGGATTCGAGAGGTGGTTGAATTGGGAGGTTGGGAAAGTTGCAGAACCAACTTCAACTAATCCCAATTCGCAATCTTAATATATTTTTTGATTTCAGCTTAAGATGTGCGTGGGTTTCCTCAAGGAAGAGTAGCACACAGTATGCAACTTCACTGTTTTACAACAAGCGTTTGCAACTTTTCCAAGGTGTGCGCTGGTTTACTACCCAAAGAGTAGCGCACATGTCAAAACATCAGGAGAAACAAGGAATTTCTCAGCTGAAGAGGGTAGTTCTAGTCAACAAGTCATCTAGGTCAACCTAGCTCTTCAATCCAAGGTGTCCTTTTGTGTGATTGACAAAGCAATGTGATCAGGGACAGAGGAGTGCAGATTTGACCTATAACATGACCTCCACAAGACTTCAAATTCAAATAAGAAGGTATTTAGGTCTTCTGTAGGTAAACCATGGAAGTGTGGAAGGACTAAAGGGTTTATATTTTTCATTCTAGCTTCCTCATCTATTTCTCTCATGGAAAATGGGTACTCTTCCTCTTCTTAATGTTCATGTATTCCTCCTTTCCTTTAATTTCTTGGCTAGTTTGGCGTATCCCCTATTTTGAATAGGGTGCCAAGACTCCAATCAAAGGATTCATTTTTTCCTCAGAATTCTTGAATTCATAAAAGTGAGGTCTAACTTCTTTAGAGTTGATTCTTCCTTCACTTTCAGCCTCCACAAGAGATGTTACTACTCCCTAAATCAATTCAGTGAGAATTTCTACAACAGTATGGGCCATTGAAGCAGATTCCTCTTGTTGGTTTGTTTCTCCTTGGATTAAGTCAGAAGAATATCTAGACATAAATATTTTGAATTGGCCTCACTTTCTCCTCATTCATTATTAATGAATTAGTGAGTCGGGATTGAATATCAATTAGGATGCTAAAATTGGCAATGCTTTCCCAAAAACCATGCCAAAAAGTGTCAAGCTCTAGTAATGCTTGGTATCGAGAACCAATATGTACTAGATTCTATACTTTAATTATCAACCAAAGGATGCGATCTTGTGAAGTAGCCTACACTATATATGCATTTTATATATTATCAATGTTCAATAAAGAACTTTCTTTTTGGGGTTTTTTCTCTCTTGATGGTGATGTATCATCTAATACCAACTCCATTAACTATGAAAACATGTAGTAGTTATTGCTCCGAGCTTATTCAACTAGAACAATCCAATTTACAAAACTTATGAGATAAATAGTGCAAAAAAACAATGGAAATACAACTTCTAATTACTTTGAAATAAATCCTAATCCTATTTCTTCCAACCATCTAGTTGTATTGCTACAGTTCAAGGAATACAAATTAGAATCAATAGGTCACACACTAACAATAATGGAAACCACACTTTGAGTACTTGAAATAAATCCTAATCCTATTTCTTCTAATCATCCAGTTGTACATCTACAACTCAAGGCATACACACTATAATTAATAGGTTACACAATAACAACAATGGAAATCAAATTTCAAAGCCTAATCAACTTATCAATGGTGAGAAACTACATAACTATGTAACGGTTAATCTAATTCATGCATGCAAACTACAAGAAATACACACAGTACAATGAATGTGATAAATGGAGCTACAAGAAATGTAAACAGTAATGCAAATAGATGGAGCTACAAGAAATACAAAAAACATGATAACACATGGAAAAATTCCAATACATGCACTCACAATAGAATTAGACAACTATGAAGCAAATAAAAAATAGGTGAGATCATCATGCGCTATAGAGAGGGCCCTCACTCTGCAACACTAGTGACCTCTAATCAATGCATGATTTCTAAACTCAAATATCAAACTTAACTAGATTCGATTTTACTTAACAATAATAATCAAAGGCAGAGCTAGAGGTTCTCAATGTTTATCCCCCTTTTATACAAAAATCCTAAATCAAGGGATGTTGCTTCCATGCATGGAAACTGAAAAAATAAGATTATCAATCAATGTCTTTAATACTGGGAGTTGATCCCCTTAAAAATAGGCACAACAATAATGCATGATCAAAAGTAGAAGGGACAAAATCCAGCAACATAAATGATTGCACTGGAGTCGATTGTGTGTCGTTCCATTATGCCGTTGGTCATATGTCATCGGCCTTTGACCGATGGAATGGAAAAATGACTTGCATCCTCCTACTGCCTGAAATTTGGTAAGTGAGTGCTACAGAATCTTGTCATCAACTGCTACATAGGTGTTTGTCAGTAACTACAATGGGGACGTTTTAGCAGTAGGAATTCATCCTAACCGGCACCTGTAAACAAACTATTCCATACTTGCATATAGTCTTGGTTGTTAGCCCAGTTTTGGAGTATAATCTATTTATTTCAACATAAAATAAGAATGAATTTATAACATATACATAAGGAAAAGATGTGAAAGGAATGCATAGAAAAGGTGGGAAAGGACAAGGAATGCAGTTGAATAGCCATCTAGGATAGTGTAGAGAATCAATCATTTAACACGCTCATCACAATCCATAAACAACATCTAGAGGTGAAGGTGGTAGATACCCAAAACAAGTTTCAAAAGGGGAATTTATAATGGAAGTGTGGACTGCTATGTTATAAGAGTGTTGGATGTAGATCATATTTTTATCCCAAGTCTTTGGATGCTTCTGATTATAACCCCTCAAAAGTTGCACCAAATTTCTATTGACTATTTTTGTTTTCCCATCTGTCTATGGATGGAATGTTGTAGATCTCTTCAAATTAGTGTCCATCTTCTCCCAAAGTGTAGTCCAAAATGTTTTGAGAAATCTAGTATCCCTATCTTAGATGATGCTCCTTGGTATCCCAAAGTGTATCCAAACTTGCTCAAAGAACATGTTTGTTTCTTGTTGTCCTGTGATGGTATTTTTACAAGGCATAAGAATGCACATCTTGTTGAATCTATCAACTACCACAAAAAATGGTCATGTCCCTTTTATAGTGGTTGGAAGACCACCCACAAAATCCATGGAGATGATCTCCCATGGTCTCATTGGAACATATAAGGGATGGTATATACCTTGCTTCCTATTACTGGGCTTGCTTGTACTTCAAATTATACATCCTATAATAAACCGATCTACATCTTCTTGCATTCTAGAACAATAAAGATATCTTTGTAACTTGGCAATTGTCTTCCCAACACCAAAACGCCCTGCAACTTTGGAGGTGTGAGTCTCTCTTATGAGTTGCAAACTCTAACCTTTAGGAACACAGAGCATGTGTAGCTTGTAGAGTAACCCATCTTGGAGATGATAGTCATCCTTATTGTCACCTTATTCTACATGGAATTGGCCTTGTAGCTATTGAAATACCTCCTTGAATTCCTCGTCTCCTTTGTATTCCTGCTTGTATGCATCACGGGTGAAAGGCTTTGTATGCATAAGAGTACCCAAATTTGTGATCTTGGTTGTAGGTGGCCTTGAAAGCATGTCTACCATCTTGTTTGTATTTTCCTTATATTTAATGATTAGATGTAATTGTTGAAAAAATCCCATCCACTTGTAGTGTCAAGTTTGTTGTAACTTACTCTGGGCCTACAAATATTGCAGTGGCTAGTGATCAATGTGAATGATGGTCTCATTTACCATTAGATGGTGCTTCCACTTCTTAACATCTTGAACCAAGGAATAGAGTTCCTTATCATATGTAGGGTAGTTTAGGACACCACCATGGAACATTTTAGAATGATAGCATATTGGCCTCCCTCCTTGCATCAAAAATACTCTCGTAGCATTGTTGGCACGGGATAAGTCCGCAGGAAGTGCGGAAGCTGATAGGTGCGAAAGGGTCATTCCGCGAAAGAAGGACCATTCCTAGAGTTCGCGGAAGCGTAAGAATTGTTAGATTAGTTAATTTGGTCATGTGGACCGTTTTGTAACCAAATAGAAGCATATAAATAGAGTAGGATTGTAAGCCTAAGGGCATCCAGTTTTTGATGAATTATCCTATCTTTTGGGTCTGTTTTGTATCCGCAACATGGTGTATTGACTGTTTCTGCAAGGTTCATTCCGCAGGGTTAGTGAATGAATGAAGATGTTCGATTATGGTGCAATCTCTGTTTCTAGTTTTATGTGATGATGAATGTGACTATTTTATAGTATCTTTGATGCGAATATGCTATGGGTTTAAGCACTGTTAATATGAATAAGTAAGTTGAATATGTTGTTATTAGTTGAACTCTGCGAATGACTTAATGTGTGAATGATGAATTGATATTATGTTGCGAATGTTATGATCTCTGTTTATTACAAGGGTAATGTGTGTTGAAAGCATATCCTCAACTCCACTACGGAAACTTGATTCCAGCAGCCCCCTTATCCATCTCGGGTGAGACTGCACTTGCTCCTTAAGTGTTGTTGGAAAGGGTTACACCTTTCTGGGCCGGTGTGTAAGGGAGTTTGGGTTGGTAGTTTTTTGGTGACAGTGCGAAGTGAACCCATGTCGATAGATGCTGCATCAACAAATGGTTCCGTTGCATGGACCTTGAGGAAGAAAAGAGGAGGATATGCTGTGGCATCTAACAAAACAAGTGATCCAAGAGTGGTTCGACAAGAAGGCGGAGGAATTCGTAGAAAGCGATAAGAGAGATCCTAAACAAACAACAACCAGTTGGATTCAAAAATACATCTACTAAAATATCCATGAAATATACTTCTGTGAATTCCCAGTGTTGCTGCATGAGTGGCTACCACAGTTGACGTTCCGAAAGAATCACTGCTAGAAGACTAAACCTGATTGTTGGACACAAAGTTGGTTCGAAAGCTGAAGCAAGTCAATAACAGGGTATCGCAAGATGTTGATTTCTGGGTGGATAGTATCCTCGAGGGATACGTGACTGAGTTTGCGGTAGACATTATCAAGTCGTATAGCGACGCCAAAAGGAACTTCTTCAGGGGGCCAAGAGGAAGGTTCATGTCATTGTTAAAACTGTGGATTAAGATGCTTGTCTGCGAAAAGGGAATATTACGGATGCCTGTCGATGAGTATAAAAATCGGTGTGTGGAGGTTGAAGGTATCGCGTGAATGCAAATCTCACAGAAAGATGTGGGGTAGATGGACATGAGCGACGATGAATTTCTAAGGAAAGTTGATGAAGAGTGTGGTACCTTGAGGAGTGGAGCGATATTCCAACATCCTTAGATGAAGAGGAGGACTGAGAGAGAGTCTCCTGAGATGACTGGAATGGAGAACTACGAAACAGGACCACAAGGGAGGAAGCGACCTTATTGCGAAGGAGACGTCGAACAGGATACCCCAGAAGCCGAAAGAGGACAGATTGTAAGTTATAACATACCTTCAACCGCGTGCACTACTCCAAATTTTATAGGAAGAAATCCAAACTACTCGCAGAGTTTCCCTAGGTGCAACGGTAAGAGTAGCACTTCAGTAAACAACAATAGTAGAAACGTCAGGATGGCAGACGAGGCGAAGATGCCTACCTTTCAGGGGAACATGACCGAGGATCCCGAACAGTATTGGTTCATATGCGAAGCAGTCTGGACTGTAAAGCAAGTCCAGGACAACGCTATAAAGATGGGACAGCTAGCGACGACCCTTAGGGGCCAGGCATTAGACTGGTACATGAAGTTAGTAAGGGTTCCAACGGGAACACCAACCAAGACGTTGGAGCAGGTCAGAACGACGATGATTGATGAATTTAAAAATCCAAAATCTGAGTCGCAGTATGTCACTGAGCTTAAGGAGATTAAGCGATTCTTGAATGAGTCGGTGTGGGAATTCGATCAGTGGTACAAGACACTGATATCAAAAGTGAGATTCCCAATAAATTAGCTGCAACACAAAGAATGGTTCATCGCAGGACTGGAAACGCATATCCGAGGACCACTGATGCAACAAAAAGTTGCAACACAGGAAGAAGCATTAGAGATTGCGATGAAGCTGGAGGCTTCACCAATCGGCGAAGCAGGGCTAGGAATGGACAGAGTCCAGGAATAGTTGGCCAATTTAACACTTCAATTGGAGGATATCAAGAAGGGAAAAGAAACCCACGGAGACATATGGTGCACCAGGTGCAGAGCTGAGGGGCACCATAAGGACAATTGCCTAGAATTTCGTGAGTATTTGCAGTCAGGGGAACCAAACCCCCTTCTTCAAGGAGGCATGCCATGGTGTCCTATCTGTCAAACCAGAGGGCATCGACCGGAGCAATGTGTATATCTGCAAAAGATGGTGTCAAAGCCAGAAAACTTATACTGCAAGTTCTGTCGATCGGTTGGCCATGATGAGAAGGACTGCAGGGCCTATGACCTGCTGCAAGATCGGACCGCTGACACATATTTTATGAAGGGAGAAGACCCATCGGCGTTGCAACAGCAATCACAGTACAACCAGCCATAGCTTCAGTTTAACCAACCGCAGCAATACGACCAGGGGCAATATGGACAACCGCAGTATCCACCACTGTCGTATGGCCAACCGCAGTATGGGAAACACCAATATCAGCCACCGCAATATGGGCAATCGCGGTATCAACCATATGGGACACCACACGAAGGTTTTAGGGGAGGATTCTGTGGAGGCCGAGGCGCCAATATGGGACATGGAGGAGCTGCTAGACGAGGAAGAGGACCGATCATTTGTTACAATTGTGGACAGCTGGGGCACTACCAGAGGGATTTTCCAAACCCAACACAACAATGTACATACTGCAGTGTTGTATATCATAGTGTAGAGGACTTCCCTTAGCTCATTGCGAAATGGCAGACTAAGAATCCACCCCAGAACCATAACCGAAATAATCAGAATGCGCCATCAGCCATGCAGATTGTTGATGTATATGTAACTTCGAAATGTATTTCATGTATATTTATTGTACCCTTATAAGAGATGTGTTATTCCTCTATAAGGAAGTGTCGTCATGTGTATTGACAAGTGTCGCAAGTGTGTGAACTTGCCGATGGGTTATTAGACCACCGTGTGTGGGGTCAACCCTGAAATATATATTATATGGTTGATGTACCTAGCTAGACAAGTCGGCCCCATAAAGTCACTGGGAAAACAGACAAGTATAAATAGAGATCGGGAGATCTCTATTTTGATCACTTGGAAACTCACACTTCTCTCACTCAGAAAGTGGCACATTAGTGAGGAGGAGGATCATCTGCTACTAGGAGACTATCTCTGTGTATTTTGGTTGTACTTTAGTTGAGCCATTGCTCTCTCTATCTCTAAGGAAGTTGTGGGGTTTTTCACCTTAGGGTTTTCCCCACAGAAACTCTGTGTCTCTTGTCTCTCATGCTTTTGATTCTTGTGATGATTGACATGCTTGTTATGATTGATATGCATTGATATACTGTACATGTTATTCTCTCAGTGAAGATCCTAGAGTATTGTGAATTAATGCTCAAAATTTAACACAGATGATATCGACAGAAGCTAGAAATAGCCATGCAACGGTCGGAATAGTGACATGAGGAGGGGTGGTGATAGGCGGCGATAGGTCACACACCAATGTTAGGCCAACACAAACACAGGGGAAGAAGGTCACCTTTGACATAGAAGCAGAAAGGGATGTCTTCTTGAAAGGACAGGAGGCAGTGAGGAATAGGAGGCAGCTACCTCTTTAGGAATAAATCTATGACATGCCACCGATGTTCGACTTGACGAAGTCGCGAAGGAAGGAAAACACTCTAAAGGTATTCTCCCTTTTATGAAGGGAGAAGACCCACCGGCAGTGTAGCAGCAATCGCAGTACAGCCAGCCATAGCTGCAGTTTAATCAACCGCAGTAATACGACCAGGGGCAATATGGACAACCGCAGTATCCACCACTGTCATATGTCCAGCCGCAGTATGGGAAACAACAATATCAGCCACCGCAATACGGGTAATCGTAGTATCAACCATATGGGCCACCACACAGAGGTTTTAGGGGAGGATTCTGCGGAGGCCGAGGCGCCAATATGGGATGTGGAGGAGCTACTAGACGGGGAAGAGGACCGATCATTTGTTACAATTGTGGACATCTAGGGAACTACCAGAGGGATTGTCCAAACCCAACACAACAATGTACATACTGCAGTGCTGTAGATCATAGTGTAGAGGACTTCCCTCAGCTCATTGCGAAATGGCAGACTAAGAATCCACCCCAGAACCATAACAAAAATAATCAGAATGCGCCATCAGCCATGCAGATGATATCGACAGAAGCTTAAAATAGCCATGCAATGATCGAAATAGTGACATGAGGAGGGGTGGTGATAGGCGGCGATAGTTCACACACCAATGTTAGGCCAACACAAACACAGGGGAAGAAGGTCACCTTTGACGTAGAAGCAGAAAGGGATGTATTCTTGAAAGGACAGGAGGCAATGAGGAATAGGAGGCAGCTACCTCTTCAGGAATAAATCTATGACATGCCACCGACGTTCGACTCGACGAAGTCGTGAAGGAAGGAAAGCACTCTAAAGGCCTTCTTGGAAATTTTCCTGGACTTGGAAAAGGACCCAGGCGCACTGGAAGAAATAGCTGGTATACTACATCTATGGGAAGGTGCACGACTGGAACATAAATTCAATGGAATACATAAAAGGCAGACAAGCAGGGAGATGCAGATGTCGGCACAAATCGAAGCATTTAATGTCGACTCCATCATTCTAGATTTGGGTTCAGATGTGAATATTCCGACCAAACAGACGTGGGAGACAATGGGAAAGTCGTGGATGACCTGGTCACCAGTATAGATGCAACTAGCGAATCAGAGCAAGGTCACTTTGCTTGGTCGGGTATGTCAATTTCCAGTTGAAATTGAAGGGCTCAAGACGTATGCTGATTTCGACGTCATCGAAATCGTGGATAACACCAGTCCCTATCCGGTACTGCTGGGGATAGACTAGGCCATGGAGAATCAAGCGATTATCAATTTTAAGAAATGGATAATGTCATTTGAGAATCATGAGATGAGAGTCATCGCACCACTAGATCCTGCGGAAGGGCTGCGCTATACGGAACCAGCCAGAGACAAGTTTGCGGAAGGGTGGGATAGTTTGTATAACATTTCTGAGGATTATGTTAATCCCACCGCAGATGGAGAATTAGGATGGCGCAGCGCCAACTCAGCATCCTCAGATTTAGACGAGGCCCTCAAGAATTGGCATAAACGGTTACATGAAGTGTCCTTTAGAAGATGCGCATGGGTAACACAGTCCCTGCGAAGGGTAGCCATGGAGGAGTACGTGTTACCTACATATGAGGGATTTCCCAACTTGGGAAAGTTTCTCACAGAATTTGAGGAAAAAGTGGCAGAACCGCAGTGTCTACTGGCCCTGGAGGAAGCTTTGAAGGCTACTCCTGCGCGATGGTGGGAGGTGCACAAATCAAACATCATAACTTGGCCACTATGTCGACGCCTCATGGAGGTTCGGTTCGACGAAGTTGCGGAGTACGAAAAAATGAGATATGACGAGCGAGGCGACCCGAAGGAGCATCTGAATGCATGTCAACACCAATGGGGATCGAGGGAAAAACATGAGTGGGTACATGCATTCGTACACACGTTGGATGAAGTACCACGGAGCTGGTATGTTGCAACAGAACTGCGATGCGGGATGACTTCCTAGGAACAAATTACCATTGGCTTCAGCCAATCATTTTTATTCTCAGACGAAAATCCCTTCATCCACACCATGCTATAGGCGATCCGCGGAAAGATATTTGAGGCGGTACCGATGGGACAACCGATGGAACTTCAATGGACTGCAACACCATAAATGTTGATGGAGTGTTACAACGTCACCGGAGAGCCCGATGATGAGGATGATCCAAGGGCTATATACGTGCCAGAATCAAAGGGTAGTCACAGTGTTGTGGCACCAGACATACCATCGGACAAATTTCAGCAACCATTGAAGATCAAGAAGGTGAACATTGGGTCGGAGGAGAACCTAAAGGTCACAAGCATTGGCGACTACTGGGACGATTCGACCATTGCGAAGATAAATGACTTGCTGCATGAGTTTCAGGATTTGTTTCCAATGAAATTCTCAGAGATGAAGGGAATCTCCGGAGACTTAGGGGAGATGAAGATCCCCCTGAAACCCGATGCGAAGCCGATCAAGCATCGGCCGTATCGATTGAATTCGAGATACAAGGAACGTGTGCAAGCTGAAATTGAAAGAATGCTAGAGGCCGACATTATAGAACCGGTGGAAGAATCATAATGGATCAGTCCAATGGTCGTCCAGGACAAGAAAACCAGCAAAGTACAAATATGCATCAACTTGAGGAAACTGAATGATGCCTGCCTACATGATCCATTCCCGACCCCATTCACGGATGAGGTGCTCGAAAGAGTAGGAGGTCAGGAGATATATTCATTTACAGATGGATTTTTGGGCTACCACCAGATCAAGATTGCGAAAGAAGATCGACACAAGACTACATTCGTCACAGAGTGGGGTTGCTTTTAGTATACGGTGATTCCATTTGGATTGAAGAATGCCCCAACATTTTTTTCCAGAATAGTGGTTGCGGTGTTCAAAGATTATATTCATAAGTTTCTCACTGTCTACATGGATGATTGGACGGTATATGGATTAGTCAAGGATCACGTCGCGAACTTAAGACTAATGCTAGAGCGCTGTCGACAACACCAAATTTCCCTGAACCTCAAGAAGTGTATTTTCTGTGCTCCGTTCAACATCTTGTTAGGACACATTGTCTGCAGAGAAGGAATGTTGGTAGATCTAGGGAATATTTCCATCATTGTCGACCTCATACCACCAACGACGGCCAAGCGACGTTGGGACACATGGGTTACTATAGGAAATTCATTCCAGGATATGCAGCCATCACAGCACCCATGGAGACGTTACTAAAGAAGGATGCTAAGTTTGAATGGACCAAGGAATGCCAGAAAATCCTGGACATATTGAAAGAGAAGATGGTCACAGCACCAATCCTCGCATTCCCGGATTGGGAAAAGGAATTTCACGCACACATTGATGCGTCGTCAGTCGCACTACGTGTTATCTTGGCCAAACCAGGAACCGGCAACATCGACCACCCGATAGCCTTCGCAAGTAGAAAGTTGTCTACTACGGAGAATAACTATATGACCACCGAGCGGGAGGGGTTGGCGATGGTCTATGCTTTGTATAAATTCCGACATTACCTCTTAGGGGGCCACTTCAAGATGTCCACTGATCATTCTGCGCTGAAATGCTTGGTGAACAATCCTGTGTTGGGGGGGAAGATTTGTCACTGGTTGTTTCTATTTCAGGAGTTTGATTTTGAGATTATTGTAAAGCCGGGATGATTGAATGCAGGATCTGATCACCTTTCACGAATAGAGTCAGGGGGAGAACCAAGGAGCATCGATGAAGGATTGTCGGACGCTCAATTTTTCAGGATTGGCATGGTCGATAACCACTATGAAAAAATCATTCAATTTTCAGCAATAGGGAAGGTACCGACCGAGTTCACTACCAATCAAAAGAAGCAGCTAGTTGTCCGAGCTGCAGACTTCCAGTTAATTACAGGAGAATTGTACAAAATGGGCCCATATGAGATTCTGCGACGGTATGTCCTTCTACATGAACAGGAGAATATTTTATCAGAAGCTCATGATGGGATTGCAGGGGGACATTATGGTGAACAAGCAACTGCTTGGAATATCCTTCGAGTAGGGCTATGGTGGCCAACTTTGCATGGAGATGCCGCAGACTATGCCAAGAGCTGCGACGTATGCCAATGCATCGAGAAGCCTTCACGATGGGACGAAATGCCACAAGTGCCACAAATAACGATGTAGGACTTCGAAAAATGGGCCATTGATTTTGTGGGACCCATCAACCCACCTGGGAAGAGAACAGGGTCGCGTTACATCATCACTGCGACAGAATATCTGATGCGTTGGGCAGAAGCTGTACCAGTAAGAGATTGTTCCGCTGCGACTGTAGCACGGTACCTATTTGAAAATGTGGTCACCAGGTTTGGGTGCCCAAAAGTGTCATTAAGTGACCAAGGGACGCACTTTGTTAACCAAACGATTGGAGCAATGACGGAAGAGTTTTAGATCCAGCACAAGAAGAGTACGCCTTACCACCCTCAGGAAAATGGGACAGTTGAGGCATTCAATAAGGTATTGGAGCATGCACTCACCAAGGTGTGCAATGTGAACCGCGACGACTGGGACTTAAAAATCCCAGCGGTCCTTTGGGCATATCACACCACATGCAAACGACTGACTGGACAGACTCCATTTAAGCTCATTTATGGCAAGGAAGTAGTTATGCCGATGGAATACATTGTACCGAGCTTACACATTACAGCAGCAATGGGGATGAGCGACGATGGAGCGATGGAGGAACGGTTGACACAACTAATATAGCTTGACCAAGATCGATTCATCGCAGGGTTCCATCATAAAGTAGAAAAATACTGACAGAATGTGTGGCACGACCGCCATGTCAAGTCAAAGCACTTTCAAAATGGGGATACAATTCTGTTGTATGGCAGTAAGTTTGCGAAACACCCAGGGAAGTTGAAAATGCACTGTTTAGGACCATACGTCATACTTTTGTCACAGACAGAGGCGCGGTGTAGTTACAAATTTTGGATGGAGTACTTTTACCTAAATTAGTTAATGGGAATAGGGTGAAGCCCCATCACCATGATCCAACACAGCGCGACTCAGAACCAAAGATGGTGTAAACAAATAAAATTTAAAAATGAATAAAGACAGATAGCAGAAGCATGCTAGATGCTTCGCACGATTGGCACGTAGAAACAAAAGCATGGCCACCCAGGCTGCGATCAATGCTTCACATGATTGGCACGTGACGAGTCAAGTCCGACCATGAGTGGTGCGGACCCCAAAATGGAAGAAGGACAGGATGACAGGATCCGAACAGCATGCATATTGATTTGGAAATAATTTCAAATTCAGGCATCAAATACGCAACGAACAAGCATAAAAGCAGGCACAGAAGACTATCTAGGCAATGAAGTATCTATTAGATGAGAGGAACCTATGCTGCAAGTTGATCCAGAAGAGAATTAAGTTAGGAATTCCAAGGAAGCTGTGGAAATGATCCATTTCATTTTGTGCGACAGCACCCCAGTGGCATTGAGGGCCAGAACTGTTGTTCGGGATTTCTACCCTATAGTGAGGAGACAGACACTACCAACTGGGTGGGGTTGACAGGTAAACACATTGATTATGTTGCATTTAGTTACTGCAAAATAAAGAGATTTGGATTGATAGAAATACCTCTTTTCGACGGTTGATCCTAGCTTTCACTTGGTCTCTTACTTGCTCTTCTGCTTGACGAACCTGCAATACAAAAGATACCTTCCTCAACGTATCTTGACCATATAACATATGATGAAATTATAAAGCAATTTAACATCAACTATAATCAAGAATTAAGCCAAATAGACATACAATCCAATAGATATCTAATTTGGGACGGGAAGGGTGTTTCGACCTTTTTCTTGTCAAAGAAACATGAAATCGGTACAATATACTTGACGTGTAGAGATGTTTCTGCAACCGGATCCTGGGCTCCTGCTCTTCACTCTAACTTGGGACTTTCCTCTAGCGTAACAGTGCTTAAAGCCTTTCTTCTCGGTCTCTCTCTCATGGATCATCCTTGTATTTATGGGATAAGGTAGGCAATTTAGATTGAGAGGTGGTTGAATTGGGAGGTTGGAGAAGTTGCAGAACCAAATTCAACTAATCCCAATTCTTCAAATTAATATATTTTTGATTTCATCTTAAGATGTACGCGGGTTTCATACCATAGGAGTAGCGTATAGGAAGCAAATTTTGGGCTTTACAACAAGTGTTTACAACTTTTTGGGAGATGTATGCTGGTTGTCTTTGAGGAGAGTAGGGTATTTCTCAAGGTGTACGCTGGTCTACAGTGCAGAGAGGGGCGTACATGTGGCAAAATCAGGGAAAAATGCAATTTTTGCAAGTGAGGATTGCACTTTTGGCAACAAGTCATCCAAGGCAATCTAGCTCTTCAATCCTTTGTGTCCTTTTGTGTGATATACAAGGCAAGGTAATCACGGGACGGAGAAGTGCAGATTTGACCTATAACAGATTCCCCCTAATGTGTGAGGTCAGAGGGAAACGATGGCCGAAATACATTATAATACCAAGTCAGAGGAGGAGCAAGAAACCTCAGAACCAAGTCACAAAAACACCTAAAACAATGATCAAGGTCAGCGAGCAATTACAATCTTGACATCATATAGATGTGTAGCATGATACAACATGATCTCCGATACATAACTAGGATATGTATATATAGAGCATGGCCCCTGAAATACAAGCGTGGATCCATGTCAAAATGAGAGATCATAGCCATAACAAGAAGCTTGATCTATGTCTCATGAAGAGCCGAAATGAGTGAGGCTCAATCTTGTGCAGCTTGGGCGATAACATAAATATGGTGATGCTATCATAGGCCCAAGGTCTTCATCCAAAACAACCCAAGGTACAAACCCTATCCATGCGAATAAATGAGCTGAAAGTAGAACATGGGGGGTATCGTTTGATTACTGGTCATTGATGTATACCGTTAACAAACGCGAGGACTTCCATCGATAATGATAATGGGCCCCAAGGTACCTAGTACGATCCAACAAGTGTGAATAAGAGGACTTGAATTCGAACACTTGAGGAACCTGTCGAATAAGAGACATTGATGTATTCCCATTTATTCAACAACGAGGGAAACTGCCACTAATGACTGCAATCCCCAAGGTACTAACCGAAACTCTAAACTTCGTTCCCAGAGCATAATGAGCTAAAGTCGATGGGAAGAATTCCGCTGGAAGGGAGGCATTAATGCATCCTCCATCATCCAACATGAGAAACACTCATAGGTATGAGCTGATGTGGAGTAGGACGAGTAAAAAGATGAAACAAACTGACACTAGGATGGCCGACACATGAAGTCAAGGTAACCTGCAGAATGGCCAACATAAGATGTATCCTTGAACAGTGAGCACGACACAAAGTGACTTAGGCAGTTTTCAACATGAGGGGAAATGATATAAGTCTGCAATGTAGGGGACATAACAGACCCTCCATATGATTGGAAGAATAACCAACCGGGGGAGTAAAAACTCGAAGATCAGGTTCACCCTAAGGCCAAAAACTAAAACCCAACTGACATGAAAGACTCAAGTAGGTTCTATGTTCAAGGACATGACTGACATAACTACCTTTGAAACTGAAAGAGATGCGATACACCCTTCTTATCCCTTATTCTTTTTGATAAAAGAATATCCTTCTTGTTATTTTAATGAGTCCAAGAAGAAAACAAAACTCAATAGGTCCAACCATGTAAAGAATTTAACGATCCCATGGGAGGAAGACTCGGGACCTTCTTCATTTTTTACAGAGTTCGAAGAAGAGATAGAAGAATACTCGATAATACTGAGCTCTGGATTTTAATATCAAGCCGAGATCTGTTCTTGATCGCCGGTGTTTTCAATTTTAAGGAGTCTGAAAAACTTAAACAATAACTCCATACACCTACTCGTGGATTTTAATATCGAGCCCAAGTAGGTTAATGCTCGCCGATGTTTTCCTGTTTATAGAGTCTGAAAAACTTAAACAATCCTCTATTTACCCTCTCATGGATTTCACATCGAGCCTGAGTAGGTGAATGCTCGCTTGGTGTTTTCATGTTTAGAGAGCCTGAAAACCCTAAAGAGAGGCTCCAAAAGTCCTTTTTCGTATAGTTAATCCCCTCCCCCGAAAAAGTATAAAACAATGAGAGGAGAACTCTTCTAGCCACGCATGACTAGAGTATTCATTTTTCGTAAGTAATTCGCAGAAGTATGGAAAAGGGTTAAACTTATACTTAAGCGGATGTCGCTTCAAATCCTTTAACGAGTCTAAAAAGACAACTATACTCAGCAATCTTGTCATATTTAAAGAGTCTAATAAGAGCATGAAAGAACTCTATAAAATCCTTTTCCCGAAAGTTTTAACGAGCCCGAAAAAGTAAACTCGTGACCTCCTTACTGTTTTTAACGAGCTCAAAGGAGATACAGAAAAATGCTCATAACTTCCTTACTGTTTTTAACGAGCTCGAAGTGAAGATGGAAGAAATGCTCGTAGCCTCCTTACTATTTTTAACGAGCTCGAAGTGAGGGTGGAAGAAATGCTCGTAGCCTCCTTACTGTTTTTAACAAGCTCGAAGTGAAGGTGGAAGAATGCTCGAAACTGGCTCAATATCCAAATGAATGGCATATTACATTATAGACTCTAGGAAAAATTCATCAGAAGGAATTATATCATCCCAGATGGAACACATATCTAAACATTCAGATGGAGTCATCACCTGGTCAATTGCTGGGACCCAGTCCTGAGAAGGTAAGCATGAATTCAGAGGCTTCTTTTTAGTAGCAATTGGACTCAAGGAACAATATGCCACAATATTTGATTGTGACATGGTAGTGCCTACTGGCGAGGGATACACTTGGTCTATAGTTGGGTAATAAGAGGGATCAACAAATGTAAGCTGATCAATAGTGACAATGCTTTCGTTGTGATGAAAATGAATCACACAAAAGAGCGTAGACACCACAGCCTGCATAGTATATACATAATCACGCTCGAGGATCATATCAAAATCCATAGGGTCCTTTAAAACCGTAAAATCAACTAAGACTTTTTTTCCACCCAAAGTAACGGGTACTTGAGGGAGGAATCCTAACGGTTCACTAGGTCTTTTATCGAAATTCAACGGCCAATTAACAGCTGGAACAAGGTTAGGAAAACCTAAATCTCTCCAAGCATAAGGGGATAAGATACTAACAGAGGCTCCTTCATCTACAACACATCGATGAACCGCATGGTTGCCGATATCAACCTTTATCTGAAAAGGTGTAGCAAAAGGAAGGCGAGGCCCAGTTAGACTATTCCAATCAAAGGAAATGATCCCAGAGCTTGGTAGGGGTTCACTTGGCATAGATGAAGTGCCCCCCATTTCAGAAACATCCGAACTGGTAATGCAGAAGACTTCAAGGACAGGTGCATCAATCTTCGAAGGAATGATGGGATTGGTCGAAGATTGCATCGATTTGATCACTTCACTCTCCGAAGGAAGAGTGGGGTTGACCAAGGATTGCATTGGTTCAACCACTTTATCAACCAAAGGTTGATCAGGCTGTTGGGAATCTATAGACAATTCAGGAGCAGATGATCCTTCAGACATGGACCACACTCTCCACACCTCTGGAATGGCAGGGCACAGGTGAGTAAGGTGATATCCCTTACAAATTTTACAAGGGAACTTTGGCTTCCGACCTATAAGCTTATAAGACTCCTTTACAACAACAGTACTCTCAGCATGACTAGCATTAGATGATAGCGTGCCCCCAACGTTACTTGCAGTGGCTGGTTGCTCAGAAGTAGCAGACTTTTGAACTATGGACCACACTCTTTGCACTTCTAGAAGTACAGGGAACAAATAGGTCAGGTGGTCTCCCTAGCAAAACTTACAAGGGAACTTAAGATTCTGTTTATTAGATTTGTCGACAATGTCAACTTTCTCAGCATGACTTGTAGTGGTTGATTCAGTGTCTCCAGTATGACTCATAGTAACTGGTGACTTGTCATTAATATGACCAGCAATGATCAATGACATGTCCTCAACATGAGAAACATTGGTTGAAGACATTATTTCAGTATGATTTGCATTGACTAAAAGTTTGCTCCCAACATGACCTCCAAAGGCTGGGTAGGTGCCCCCAGCATGACCTTCAGAGGCTGGGTGGGTGCCCCCAGCATGACCTTTAGAGGTTGGGTGGCGAGGTTCAATATGATTTCCAGTGACTGAGCGAGTTCTCCCAACATGACCACCAGAGGTTGGGTAGGTGCCCCTAGCATGACCTTCAGAGGCTAGGTGGCGAGGTTCAGTATGATTTCCAGTGACTGAGCGAGTTCTCCCAACATGACCAGAGGACGTTGGGTAGGTTCCCCCAGCATGACCTTCAGAGGCTGGGTGGCGGGGTTCAGTATGATTTCCAGTGATTGAAATTCCCCCCCCAACATGACCTCCAGAGGTTGGGTGGGTGCCCCCAACATGACCTCCAAAGGCTGGGTGGCTGCCCCCTTGCTTTGGCATCTTCTTCCTATTCTTCCTCCGTCTATTCCTTTTAGACTGCTGGTTACTAGTATTACTACTTTCACGACATGAGGTAGAAGGAGGAGGAGAATATGTTACTAGAGAAGTGGGCATAGGGTTCTAATGCTCTTGATGTGAAGTGCTTACTAGAGAAGCATCAGGAGCATGCAAGGAGTTCGGAGTGGAAAACAACCAAACTGGTATCCCTATAGTGAATCCCGGAAGATTCAAGGTAGACATTAAGGGAGTACCAATGTTCCCAATGAATGGAAAAGAACAAGGAGCCCCTTCATCATGGGTCCCTTGATTGGTGCTCACCGAGATGCTATCCATACTTTTCAACTCAACGGGCCAGAAATATCTAAGGCAAACTAGAAACAAACGACACAAAGAGCACACTGCTAAAAAAGGTCCTAGGTAATCAAACCAGGAAAACAATGGCAAATACTCTTGAAAGCAAGTCTGGGATGATCAGGACCCAAAACAGACTAACAGAGTATCGACGGTCAGTTACATGGCGTCCTCCGGAGGTACACCAGGTGCAAGCGCTTGAATCACCAAACCGCTTTCTCGGGATTACTGCCCAAGGGTTACCTTCCACGTCTGTCCGAGGTGAAGTGGGAATAACCGCCCACTCTACCTGTGTAGAATCCTAAAGGTCTGCTACTAAGGCTACCATCAATACGAAACAACCTAGGGCGACAATCGTCAGCTTAGTCGAAACGCATGGGCAGGGTAACAAAGCCTGAAGTCCGAAAGGACCCCCGTACGCGATTCAACTCTGGTTTATGGTCAAAAGGAAAGTGAGGGGATATCCTCAACAATTCCAATCTCCCATGACCTCGTGCTTAGCTCTGGTTTAAGTAGAGTTTCCCAGGACTATTTGATATAGATGGATTTACCTAAATGAAAGTCGTACTACGATTGTTGAGTAGTGAAGCTAGTTCCGAGTAGTTTAAGGTGATTTAAGCTCGAAACTCTAGCCTAAGCTAGTTGATGTTGTGTATACCTAAAAAGAAAAATGTTGCTAATAAATTTTATTAATAATTTATTTTTAAGGGCTACTCGTTACTCAAGGGTTGTAGTGCGGTGTGTGGAATGGTTTGTATGAAAGTAAAGTGCATGTAAAGCAAAGCTTTCAAATTCACAAAAACTTTTTCTCTTTTTCGTTTGTATTCTTTTAGAAATTGAAAACTAGGCAATCCCAAATCAAAAATCTTTTTGTATTTTTCTGATAAATGTAAAAGAAAGAGAACTTTGTACCAAAGCAAGCAAGATCTAAATATAAAGCGTGTGTAAGACAAACATAAAAATGGCTCAAAGCAAACGAGTCAAGAGACTCGATGAAGACTTGACTTACCAAGTTTTTGTAAAAGAAAAACTCGAGGCTTGGAAACAAAGTGAAAAGAAACAGGGAAAAGAGACACTTGTGACGGAAAGGCAGACCTAAATAGGTTTCTCCTAAGTATCAAAACCCTAAGAAAACACTAAGCCAAGCAAAAAGTAAGCAAGCGAACCAAGAATGACTTTAAAAACACACGGACTTAACATAAAGACAACTAAGAGGATTCAACTTACTTGAACTGAACTAATAAGATAATCAACAAGCATTTGAACCAAGCAACCTTTCGAAATAAACCCTAAGGACTCAATCTTGACAGTCAAACCCTAATCGAAAGAATGAGACAAAGAGAAAGCGTGCTATATGTTGCAACAGACAACAAACACTCAAAATGCAGGTATGTATGACTGCAACAACATCTAGGGTGAAGATATGCAGCTATGTCGAAAGAGAATAGTGCACGAACTTCAAAAAGGGATAGTAAGCGGCAAAGACACTTAATCAAAGACTCAAGCAAGCAAAAACAAGCTAAAAGAGATTGGAAAGGCCAACAAGACTCAACAGAGACATAGGCGGTCTCAGGGGTCAGTGTAGATAGCAAAGCAATAGGCTGGAACAACAACCAAATCTTGGAAACAAACCCTAACAACAAAACAAGACACTACAGGAACATACACCACTGTGTAGTGTTACAACCAGCGTACATCAGGACAAGTACGCTACTGTGCATTGCAAGGAGGGGTGTTCATCAGGTAACAAATGCAGCTGCAAGTAGGGGAGACCAGCGTACATGCCTCAAAAGGGCACAAACAGGATTTGCAAACCAATAATTGATGTGAATCAAGCAAATAGGAAAGGTAACACAGACTTACAAGGCCTCTCAGACAATCAAAGAAGACTGAAAAATGGGCTCGAAGGAAAACAAAACTAAGTCTCCTAGAGCAGTGAAACACACGATTACTCCCCAGCGGAGTCGCCAGTCTGTTGTTCGGGATTTCTACCCTATAGTGAGGAGATGGACACTATCAACTGGGTGGGGTTGATAGGTAAACACATTGATTATGTTGCATTTAGTTGTTGCAAAAGAAAGAGATTTGGATTCAGAGAAATACCTCTTTTCGATGGTTGATCCTAGCTTTCGCTTGGTCTCTCGCTTGGTCTCCTACTTGCTCTTCTGCTTGACGAACCTGCAATACAAAATATACCTTCCTCAGCGTATCTTGACCATATAACATATGATGAAATTATAAAGCAATTTAACATCAACTATAATCAAGAATTAAGCCAAATAGACATACAATCCAATAGATATCTGATTTGGGACAGGAAGGGTGTTTCGACCTTTGTCTTGTCAAAGAAACATGAAATCAGTACAATATACCTGATGTGTAGAGATGTTTCTGCAACCAGATCCTGGGCTCCTGCTCTTCACTCTAACTTGGGACTTTCCTCCAGTGTAACAGTGCTTAAAGCCTTTCTTCTCAATCCCTCTCTCATGGATCCTCCTTGTATTTATGGGACAAGGTAGGTAGTTTAGATCGAGAGGTGGTTGAATTGGGAGGTTGGGGAAGTTGTAGAACCAACTTCAACTAATCCCAATTCTTCAAATTAATATATTTTTGATTTCATCTTAAGATGTACGCGCGTTTCATACCACAGGAGTAGCGTACATGAAGCAACTTTTGGGATTTACAACAAGTGTTTACAACTTTTTGGGAGATGTACGCTGGTTGTCCTTGAGGAAAGTAGGGTATTTCTCAAGGTGTACGCTGGTCTACACTGCAGAGAGGGGCGTACATGTGGCAAAATCAGGGAAAAATGCAATTTTTGCAGGTGAGGAGTGTACTTCTGGCAGCAAGTCATCCAAGGCAATCTAGCTCTTCAATCCTTTGTGTCCTTTTGTGTGATCTACAAGGCAAGGTGATCACGGAACGGAGAAGTGCAGATTTGACCTATAACAAGAACGATGAGTGTGCATGAATGACCATAGAAGGCAGCGACGCAGACACTCAGGAAAAGCAAAGATGAGGTCTTAATCGAGATATCTAAGTGTGTGGTGGTAGTTAGAAGCTTCGCGGTCCCGGTGACCACCAGAATGCCAGGGGCAGTGGCCCCCTGGCCCCGGTAGGAGGCAATCCAAGGTGTGAAACAAATGTGCTGGAGCAGTCGACCTGTTTCCCACCTTGGCGGCATTGCTAAAAATTTTCCCCGTTTGGAACGAGTGTGGAGTGAGCAAGCAGATGCCGAAGAGGTAGATGATCAAGGTTTCTAGAGATTGGAGTATGAGTCAAAGAAGAACATGACAGCGAACCAACGATCGACGACCGAAGTTGAGAAGTACACAACAGCGAGCTCTAGACGACGAGAACAATTTCAGAAGCAGAGCACAATGAAGGATGAGTACCAACCAACAGCATCTAGTTGAAGGAGCCATAAGTTTGTGTTGGGGGCCTGTTGGCACAGATTAAGTCCGCAGGAAGTGCGGAAGCCAACAGGTGCGAAAGGGTCTTTCCGCGAAAGAAGGACCATTCACGAAGTTCGCGGAAGCACAAGAATGGTTAGATTGTATCATGCAAACACCTAACTAAAAGTATTGTGAATCAACAAACGATATTCTCTGCAAGGTGATGAAATCCAAGTCAGACAATATTGAGTGTTGAATCAATGGTTAGATATCCTCCTACCGGGAGGGACACTGGGTAATCAATCCTAAAGAATGGCAACTAGGATACTCCGTTCATGACACGTCCAGAAAAGGTAAATCTGTCGTTTGGTCATTTTACCGTAATACCCCCATACATGGATATCCCGAGAACTGGGAATGGTAGCCTTCGGTTACTGAATGGATTTCGGTATTCCACTCAGGCTTCCGGAACCATCCTCGCGACTTCAACCCTCCTAGGGGAGAGGCCTTCCGATAAACTGGTTATGACTGTGCCAAAAAATACTAGGAGATTTTGGTTCCCTAATGGACAACAGCTATGTCTCAAATGTAATAACTGAGGGGTGTTATTGGAACACCTATCCCCTCAATACTACCTAGCTACAAAGTTCTTTTAAGTGCTCCCCAAGTGGGGTTAAAAGTTGGTTGAAGTTAGGGTAAGTTTTAAGGCTCAGTTTAAATTATGTGTTTGAGTGGGTGCACGTGTGGTATTTTAAACTGAAATTGAAAAAGTAAATGCTTTGCAGAAAATATTCAAAAAACAAAGGATCTTTTGAAATAGGAAAGCAAATAATACGACTTTTTCAAGAAATAAATGGATTTCTTTTTCAAAAATTGCTATGGGCAAAATATCAAAGAAGTAAACAGCAAAATTGTAATCTAGATAAAATGCAAATAAATCCTTCTTTCAATTTCTGAAATTTTTTTAAAAAGACTTTTTCAAAGGTGCATTCTAAATAGTAAAATTTTTCTATGGTGGTAAAAACTACAGGAATTTTCATACTGTAAAATGTGCAATGTGGGCAGAAAATACAGTAAAAAATTAATTTTTTAAACGGATTGGCCGAATGGAAAAAAATTGGCATTGCGGGTTTTGACGGAACAACCGCTATGGACCACGCGGGTTTCTATCACACAGTCGCGATGGGCAGCGCGTGTATCAGCCGCGAAGCCACGATGTGCAGCGCAGGATTTCGTCACACAGTCGCAATGTGCAGCGCGGAAAATATCCGCGAAGCCGCGATGTGCAGCACGCTAATTGGCCGCGAAGCTGCGGTGAACCGCGCAGAAAAGAGCCGCGCAGTCACGATGAGTCGTGCGACTGACAGGAAAAAAGCCGCGAGGCGAAAGCCGTACGTGGACGCCGAAAAATGAACCCAAAAATTGAAAATTTCATGCTGTTAATGGTAATAAAATGGGCCAAGATCTAGAACAGCAATGGATCTGCTGTTTAGGGTGGCAGATCTATGAATTAAACTAACTAATACAAACAAAAACTAAGATCTAAAGCAAAAGTGAGATCTAAAAATTCGAAAGCAGCGGAGTCGCCAAAAACTGTTGGCTTGGTTTTGCAACCAAGCTTAGTGCTATGGGCACCTGCTAACTAGTAGCAGCAGTCTCAAATATTAAAGCAAAAACAAATGTAAATCTAAAACTAAAACTAAACTGGCATGTGCATATCATAATAAACTTTTGAATTGAAAACAAGAACAAGAAATAGAGAAAATAAATTTGTATTGAAAATGGGGGCAAGCAAGTGCTTGCAATAATAATACCTCCAAATGATGAAGATAGTTGAGTAGCTCCAAGGGTGAGCAGCTCCAAACTCCAAAGGGTCCCTTTTCCAAGGTAGCTACAATGGCCAAAAACTCATGGGAGATTTTGGCAGCATGGGGATAGGAAGATGGATGGATGTAAAATGAGGAGCCCCTACCACCTTTTTATAGTTTTTGGTGGTGGGGAATACCATTATGGTTTTGAGGAAACCAATGGTATTGACTAACATGGTTTAGGTACATTTTCCCTCCTTTTTCCTTTTTTGAATATTTTAAATATTTTTATTCCTTTTTTAAACATTCCTCCCAACCACCCAAACTACTACACATTCAATAAAGTTTGAATAATTTAATGGAATAGTATAAATGAAGATAAAAGTAAAAGTGTATAATTTGTGTTCATTAAAAATAACCGGTGTTGTAATTGATTACCCATGTGGTGTTTCAATATTCAACCAATTCTAATTGATTTTAATAGGAAGAGGATAAGGTTAATTTTGATAGTGGATAACTGTAAGAATTTTATAAAAATATGTTACAAGAAACTTATGTTAGTTTTGGCGCTTTAGTGAATTAATCCCCTTTTCCAACACCTTGGGTCTCTAATTATCTTCACACATGTTTTTGTGTCTTAGCCTGCTATCCAACGTACTAGTCTAGGTACGATGTTTGGAATCGTTGAAGATTATGGGTTGTAACCTTTGTTCGGTGGGAATAATCTTAGTTCGGTGGTAGCAGAAGGAGAAATATATATGTTGTGATTGTTAAGAATGCATAGAGGTTGAAAAATATGCACTACAAAGCCTTAGGCAATTGCCTTGACCATTTAATGAAATATTAATTTAGTTCTGTCAAATATAGATGTGCATTAAATATCCTCTGAAATATTAGCTAGTTGTCAACCCAAGCCCGTAACGTGGTTTCCGAGAGACTGCTTCCTCCGAAAGAAAATTTATTTTACCTCTTATTATACAAAGCATGGCCCATGTCAGTCTTATAGTAGCCTCTGGGTTTACGACGACTAGCTTTGGAGTTATGTTCTCTCTTTATTCTATGATGGAAGCTACACAATCAGGACCAAGCACTTTTGTCTAGCTATATCAAACTTCATTGTTGCTATATCGGTTTTCTGATTTTGCTGGTTAATATATTCTTCGCATCCAGGCCAATCTTTGGTCTTCCTCTGGTTATTTTGCAGGCCAATCTTTGGTCTTCCTCTGGTTATTTTGCAGGCCAATCATTTTATTATTCATGAAACTTGATAAGATTATAGAATATTTAAGCAAGATTAGACTGTATGTTAAGAACATTTTGAGTGGGTTTAATAGTTGTTAAGAACATGTGTTTTCTTTTAAGAAATCATAAATTCAAATGTTAAGAGCATGTGTTTTCTTTTAAGAAATTATAAATTCAAATCCAAAAGAGGATAAGATATGTACACCTATAATACACCTCTATAAATCTAATATTAATTAGATTATTTTTTTAGAATATATAGAAATTAAAATGATTTGTCGTAAATTTTAAAAATAATTTATTGTTTTTATTTTATTTTATTTTAATATTGTCATAAATATTAAGATTATGGTTAGTCCTTAATTATTAGTCCCTGCCAAGGGAGGGATTATAGCAATTGATTTGCATTTGACTTTTAATTAGTTTCTAAATTTTTATATAGTTACCTATTGTTTTATAATTTTTAATTATTAAATTGATTTTAAAACAAATAATAAATTATATTTTAAATTATATAATTTTTAGTTTTGATTGGTTGTTCTTATTTTTTATTGGCTAGTATGTTTGATTTGATTAATAAACCTTGTTGAGATGTAACTTTCAATTTTTTTTAAAATAAAATTAATTTTTTAATTTTTATTTCTATTTTTATATTGATGTATTAAACATATCTCAGAAGCGATTGCCATCAGTACATGAGGCCATCAAATCACCATTACGAAATTCCTGCATAGTAAAAAAACGCATCAAAGGTTGTTGAAGAATTGTATTAACTCGGCAAAAGATTAACCTTTTAATAACTTTAGTAGTTTACAAAGGTTCTTATCACTGTATCGTTAACTATGCATTGCTAAAGAAGATCGTATGACATTTTTAAAGATTTGATGATTTGCTTTCTCGCGACCAATAAGTTCATGATCTTACTGATGGGTTATAGCATCCGTGTATAATAAATCGACGGAGTTTTCAAGAAAGGCCTTGTAAAATCGCACGAGTATATCATAAATGTTATACTTGTGAATTATTATTTTTAATTATTTAAAAGGTTATAGTATTTAAGGCAGATAATATTTTTTCCATATATTGAATTATATTAAAAGAGGATAAGTCTTTAATAATTTTTTTATAAAAATTTATATTTAAATTATGATGCATGTGAAATTATTTTTAATTATTTAAAAATTATATCGTTTTACTATTTTTAAAGGTACGTTTTAATTATTTTTAATTATTAAAAAAAGTAAGTTTTTATTGTTTTTAATTATTTATTAATAAAGATTTTTTTAATGTAATCTATATTAAGTATCTACATATTTATTTTATGGTACAGTTTCACATAATTTATAAGTGAATAATGGTTTAAAATATATTAATTAAAGTAAATAAAAGTTTATTATAAAAAATACATTTGTATTTGAAAATTAAAATTTATGGAATATTTTTGTTATTTTTAATTATTTCAATAAAGTATGGTAATTAATAATTTTAAATTCAAAAACTATATATATCTAAAATAATAAAAGTATCTTACATATTTAAAACATAAAATGTTTTAATTAATCGCTTCTTAAATTGTGGACACTATTAAACGATTTTCTAGATTTTTTGTCTTTATTGAAAAAACTGCGAATAATGATGAGTAATCTTGATACTAAAAACTAATTGTTGAATTAATTAATTAGTATTATAGGTTATGCTTTACTTTTAGATTACTAGCCAACTAAAAAACATATTTGTATATTCCAAAAAAAATATTTGATATACACAAATCAACTTCAATTATAAAACTAAATTTAAAGCAGGAACTAACTACTTTACAATTATTTCCCTTATTTATATTTATATGTCAAAATTCATACTCTTAACATCCAATGATATCTACACTATATAGGAGATAAACCTTTATACTCAAATCAATATGTATTCTAATCAAAATGAGAATGCACTTTAGGGATACGATCAATGTACAAAACTTTCCCATAAAGATTTTTTTCGTGGAGGATCTTGATATTCATACATATATATGAATTTGTTTCTTTACATAGGAGTAGAGTTTTCTACCTTGAGACTTGTGTTATGCATGATGGAAAATAAATCTCCTCACTTTGAGATCCCACCAAAGAAAGTATAAATCTCCTTACTTTCATATCCCACGAAAGAAAGTATTTAAAATGATAAAATGTTGGCCGACAATAATAATGTTTGGAGATGGTGATGGTGATATTGAAAAATGTTTTTAAACAAACTTATTGTATTGTGTAGAATTTTTTATTAGTAATATTTATTTATTTATTTAATATATCAATGTTGAGGGAGATTTTAGTCTTTCTATCTAGGTTTTTAATCTTGTCTAAAAATATATATGACTTAATCACAATTTTATATAGAAATGCTACTCTTTGTGGTTAACTTAATCAATTAAACATGACTTTGTTTTTTCGATAATACTTAATGTTCAAAAAATTAATTAGAGTAGATACCAAACCATTTAATACCACATATATAATTAAGATTAAACATATATAACTAAGATTAAACCACTCAAATGTGTTTAAACTAGCTTACATTTACCTATTAAATATATTTTAAACTAGTTTTAAAGTTATTCATTACAATGATTTTGTCTTTGCATGTGAGAATTCATTCATAAACCCAATTTATTTATAAAAAAAACCTAAATAAAATAAAATACTGTATAAACCATGATTTATTTTACAAATAAGGTTATTGTATTTTACTCAAATCATAGATTATTGGGGTATCCCTTTTCGCTGTTCTAACTACAAAAAAGTAGGGCATTTATGGCGCCAATGCAATGCTCCCGCTTCATCTGGTCGTCTCAAGGAAGGTGGTCAGTTCTGGTCGTCGGACGATGGCAGTGATATTGAGATGGACACAACGGGCTCGCTGGACGGCTTCTCCAACCGGGTGCCCACTCTTGATGCTCCGGACTCGGCTCTGTTCCGTAAGTTAGAAACACAAGACCCTAACTTCTTCCATTCGTTGAATGAGTTGGATATTTCGTTTATTAATGCTCTTGATTTAAACAATGGTAATAATGGAAATTATATGAGTCGCCAACAACACATGAAAACAAACTCTTCTGGAACTGAACATATTTCAAATGAATCCTCTGGGGATGATGGCCCTGTTTCTGAGAACGAGCCGATTGAGAATGTGATTGCGAGTTTCCCTATCGGCACATCCCCTGTCAAATCGGTCTCCCTTGGTTTCCCTCCTAATGGCTCCCTGACAGTTATTATATCAAGTGATACGGAGGCCCCTATTATGGTACGGGGTGGTAGTGGGGATGGGGGTGTGGCGATGAATCTGACGAGACCCATTGTGGAGATTGGTGAGCCCGGTGGCCCTGTCGGGGTCTGGTGGACGGGTTGGGGGTTCGGGCAAAACTATGGTGCCCTGTGAAAAGTTAATCCTTATTCCCTCTTATTCAGAGATGGTGAAGAAGACACCTATCCCTACCTTCTTCAAAAACAGACTGATAGACGAGTCTAAGCCACCCGGTGGGGAGGTGGGGGGATCTTTATATGTGCCGACCTCTGATTTGGTGGGGGTGGGAAAAAATACCTCTATGATTTCCACTGGTACAATGGGGGATATATGTATACAAAAGGGGGCATGCAGGGGTGGTTTGGCCCCGGAACTCTCTCCTCTTAAAACGAGGAGTGCTAGGAAAAATAAGAAGGTCACCATGGGGGGGATTGTGGATGGCCGTGGTCCTGTGGAATCCCCCAAATCTACTGATACCCGGGCTCTTAGAGGAATGAAAGCCCTTGCAAGGGTTCGCAAATGATTTTTTTCTCCTTAAATATCATGGGTGTGGGGGGGCTTCCCAAACAATTGGCCCTCAAGAGAGTCCTTCATATTACAAATCCCGATTTGGTACTTCTCCAGGAAACTATGGTTTGCGGTGAAAAGGCACGTATCTTTTTTAACAAGGTTAAGCCGGGATGGATGGTTTGTACTGTTGATGCAGTTGGTCTTTCTGGGGGTCTCTTAGCGGCATGGAACCCCTCGGTTTTGAGATTAAATCCTTCTATCACCTCCCTGGGTATCTTATTATCTGGAAATATCAGGGGGATGGAGAAAAATGTAAATATTATCAACTGCTACGGGCCGTATTCTGATAGGCTGGCATTCTGGGATGAAGCGGTTTCGGATCATTTGCTAGAATTGGAAAATTTAATTATTGTTGGGGACTTAAATTTTACTTGGGGGGATGGTGAGGTCTGGGGTAAGGTGGCTCGTAGAGACCCGATGGGATCTTAGTTTAAAAAACTCTTCATGGAATTTTCTCTTGTTGATGTTGCTCCGAGACTGTTGGCTCCAACCTGGACAAATGGAAGAAGGGGAGATTTGATGATTCAGAAACGAATTGATCGATTTTTTAGATCAGAATCCCTGCTGGATGGCCTTCAGAACTACAGGTCCCGGATTCATCAAATAAAACTCAGTGATCATCTTCCTATAATACTACAATTTGAGGTGGAAGCCACACATCAATCCTATCCATTCAAATTCAATTCCACATGGCTCTTGGATGGGGATTACACTCTGGGAGTGCGGAACAGGTGGCTACAACTGGATGTTTCGGGGGAACGCTCTGCCATGGATAAGCTGGCGGTGAAACTTAAGGCTATAAAGGACTATAATATTATGTGGGAAAAAAACAAAAAAGTTGAAATGGGCCGAGAACTTGCTGAGATTGAATTGGAAATGATAATCCTGATGCAAGGTTCTGTAGGGTCTGTGATTAGCCCTGGGGATGCGATGAAACTCTCTTCTATGGAGAGTCGTAAATTGAATGTTCTTCTTATTCAAGAGGAATCTTGGAGGCTGAAGAGTCGGGCTATTTGGATAAAATCTGGGGATCAGAACACAAATTTTTTTCACTAGTTTGCGGACTCTAGAAGGATGCAAAATACTATTTGGGACCTAAATGATCACTGTGGCAGGAGGATCTGGGGGGAGGAGGAATTGATGGAGGAGGATGTCCGTCACTTTCAGGAATACTATTGTGATCCTAAAAACACATCTCTGGCTGAACAATTTAAAGTTATTAAGGAGTATCCTTGAATATTCAATGATGAGGAGGGGGATGATATATTTTTGGAAGTTTCTATGGGCGATGTGTAAAGCACATTGAATGGTTTTGAAAGGATAAATCACCTGGGACGGATGGGTGGACGGTGGAACTTTTTATACACTTCTTTGATATTATGGGTGAATACATCAGACTGGCGGTTGAGGAATCCCGAAAACAAGGCTCAGTGTCTGGGGCTTTCAACTCAACATATTTGGCCCTAATTCTGAAAACATCCCACTCGAATATCTATAATGAGTTTATACCTATCGCTCTCTGCAATTTAGTCTACAAGATTATTGCTAAGATTATTGCAGACCGGATCAAACCATTCCTTTCCAGGCACATTTCAATGGAGCAGTATGGATTTCTGCAGGGTCGACAGATCCATGATGCGGTGGGTGTAACTCAGGAAATTTTCCACACGATAAAACAGAAGCGTCTTGATGCACTAATTCTTTAGTTGGATCTGGTGAAAGCATATGATTGGGTGAATTGGGATTTTTTGAGATTAATTCTGATTCAGATTGGTCTGCCTTGGAAAGTGATGAAATGGATAATGGCCTGTGTAAACTCGGTTAATTATGCCATATTGATTAATGGACATCCAACGGAATTCTTTAAGGCCTCCCGGGTTCTTCGGCAGGGGTGTCCCCTATCACCACTCCTTTTCCTCTTGGTTATTGAAGGTCCGATTTTATCCATTCATAAGGCTAAGCGGGATGGGCTAATTGATGGCATTAGAATTACTAGAGATATATCTGTTACTCACTCCCTGTTTGTGGATGGTGTAATGCTATTCGGTAATGGTAACCTTGCTGAGTGGGTACATTATAAGAGAATCCTTGACTTTTTTTGCTCGGTTTCTGGTATGATCATCAATTATGTAAAATCTCATTTCCTAAAACACTCTCTATTGATGGAGGTGGAATGCTCCATTAGTTCAATTCTCCCCTTAAATTTTTTGGAGTTGGAGGCTGTAACGAAATATCTTGGCTTCTACTTAAAGCCGGCTAATTACCTGGTGAAGGACTGGACATGGCTCGTTCGACGTTTTGAGGGGCGCATAAGTCACTGGAGCTATCGCCATTTATAATTGGGGGGTCGTCTCACGCTGGAAAAAGCGGTCTTACAGAATTTAGGAGTGTACTGGTTTACACTTTGCAAAGTCCCTAGATCCATTCTTTGCCTTATACGCCGAAAGTTGTTTAACTTCTTATGGTCGGGTGGTGGTAATCATGAAAAATATCATCTTATAAATTGGTCTAGGTTGGCCCGTCCGTGGAAATTGGGAGGTTGGAATATTAAGGATCTGGACCTATTTGTAAAGGCTCTGCATGCGAAAAGTCTGTGGCGTGCTCTCTTTGACAATTCAGTTTGGGGTCGGATTATTAGAGCTAAATATTTGAAAAATACCTCTGTTGAAAAATAGCTTAGATTGGACCGGCCTGTTACAGTGGGTGTGTCTAATATTTGGAATGGTCTGATGGGATCGTTTAAGGTTATTACACAATGGATTGCTTGGATTCTTGGCAATGGACGTGACATAAAGCTGGGGCTTGAACCGATCTTGGGGGGCCCTTCAGAGCATACCCTTTCGTTGGAATTAAGGACTCATCTCAGATCAAAAGGATATTACACTCTGGCACATGCGGTTGGTTTGTATAAGGAGGGTCGGTCTCTATGGATATCGGCTCCTCAGCTGGGCTTAACTGGTTCTTTGGGCTTGGAATGGGATGGTTATATCAGGTCTTTTTATCAATCAAACTTACAATTATCTGACTCGGCTGACAGATTGAATTGGTCGTGGGATGTGTCTTGTGGAAAGGTTTCTGCAAAATTGGCTTATGACGCATTGTTTGCCGAATCATTTTCTGTTGTTCACTGGTGGGAAAAATATGTATGGAGCTGGTCATTCCTCTCAAGATAAAGTGTTTTATCTGGCTTACGTTATCTAACAGGATTCTTACTTGGGATAACTTATGTCGTCGCGGTTTCAATGGCTCAGGTTAGTGTCCTCTTTGCTGCACTTTGGAGGAGACGCTCGATCACCTTTTATCGACATGCCCTTTCATTAGGGATCTCTGGGAGCAAATTGCATTTAGAGTCGGTGTCCAATTCAGATGGGGTGAACATACTTTATGTGATTGTCTGGAGGCTTGGTCTCGGCTTCCCACTAATTGTGTTGAACTTCCATACTTTATGATCTGGGAGGTTTGGAGAGCTCGTAATGCCCACATTTTTGAAAACTTAAAACCCCACTGTGCAGCTTTATGCTATAAGATCATTGCTGCTTATAAGGAATACATAACTTCTTTTGGTGCGGGTGTAGGCATGATGACTCGGGTTTTGAAAAACCGATTGGCTCCTCCAATATTGGTCTTTCCCTGTGGTTTTTTTGACAGGGCTGCTGTGAGCCGGAATGGCTTAGGGGGAGTTGGTGCATCAATTCACATTTCCAACACTATTTCTGTTCACTATTGGCTAAATCTATGAAATGGATCTAATACTAGAAGTGAGATATGCGCACTTTGGCTCTTACTGTTTTGTGCTCGACAAAGGAAGATTTCTTCTCTTGTTACTTATGGCGACTCGCAGGCTATTATCTCTTGGGCTCGGGGTACTTCTCCCCTGAATGTTCTCCTACTCAATCATTGGCTGGAAGCGGCTAGAAAGCTCATTCTTGAATTTGAGCACATTCACTTTGAACATATCTATAGAGAGGTGAACCTGGAGGCGGATATTCTCTCCAAGAGGGCTCTTAACTCTCTGACCGAGGTCATCATGTGGCAGGAATGGCGTGATGATTTGCTTTTTTCACATGGTTCTCAGCTGTTACATTGGACATGAGGATTGTTATCATTTTTGTTTGTTCTTTTAATTTTCCATTCCAGTATATGTGGCATGTATTACTTATATGACTTTTAGTTTCTATGTGCAGATTCTTAAAATCTGCTGAGTCCAATTACTTGTTGGACATTGCTATATACTATCACACATTTTTGCGGCCTTTATATCATCCTCTTGCAGGTGTTGTTCCGTTTGCATTGATCAGATGTTATCTCTGTATTACACTCTATTTTTGGCGTCTACATATCTGCTGGGGATGCCTCTGATGTTTAGCATATGTGGTTATTTATATATTGGACTCTTTATGAGACTTATGTTTTTTTTGATGATGTGACATTTGACTTCTGTTATGATGCTGGATGCATAGAGTTTTGTCTTTTGGGAGATTATAGGGTGTTGTGGCACCTTATATTGACATTTTCAGGTTGTTTTATTGATACATTATGATGATGTAACCGGAATGTTCCGGGGGCTACTTCTAATAGCTTTGTTATGGACTGACAGTTGGACATATTACTATTTCGTATATTAATAGTCAGTTGCATTTTTCTGTGAAAAAAAAACTCTAAAAAAATCTTTAAAATATAATTTCTTTTACAAATAATATTTATATTAACATAAATTTAATTCATTTAACAACAACAACCACTACAACTATAAGATACAACTTAAATGAACAAAATCTAAACCATAATTCATTTTACAAATAAATTCACTTACCTAAGAAAATGAGTAAAACAAAATCTAAACTATGATTATTTATTTCAAACATAAGGCTCCCCTTGTTTATGAGTAAAGCCTGAAACACTCATAGATGTGGGTACATTAACCACTTTCATAATGTCTCCAAATTTTAAATTGGTTTTGTCAAATACCTACCGTGATTATTAAGTCTTTGAAAAATATAAAGTGGCATGATTATTATGCCCACCACGAGAGAGCATTAACTCTATTTGGTCCTTGAAAGATGATGGACATAACGATTATTTCAGATTCCAAGACCTTCGAAACTGGACACCCTTCACTTCCAGAGAGATTATGCAATGACACCAGAGATTTCATTGCTTCAGAAAATGAGCCTGACATCGACCATCCCCACCCTCTTCAATGAGGAGGATAATATCAACATTCAATAGATGGTATCTTTGAATGAGATGAAAGAAGCAATCAAATCATTACAAAGTGATAAAAGCCCTGGACTAGACAACTAGCCAGTGGAGTTATTTAAAATTTTTATGGATATATTTGAAGAGAACCTGCTAGTGGTGGTGGAAGAATCGTGGGTTAAAGGAAGAATATTTGCAGTTTTTAACTCGACCTTTTTTACCCTTATCCCTAAGACCGAACACGGAACCATCTTCCATGAATACCGACCAATATCACTCTGAAACTGCATCTACAAAACTATAGCAAGAGTGATTGCTAGTCACTTGAAAATGATTCTTTCAAAGGTGATTTCAATGGAACAGTTTGCATTCCTGAAAGGAAGGTAGATTCATGATGTGGTGGGACTTGCACAGGAGACCCTACACACCATCAAGATCAAACATACCCCTGCAATTATCATCAAGATTGATCTTAAAAAGGCATACGACCATGTCAATTGGTTATATATTCGATTGGTCTTACTTCAATCGGGTCTTCTTCTTCATTCAGTAAATCGGGTTATGTCATGTGTACAAACAATGACTTTTGCAATCTTAATCAATGCCTCAGCTACCGATTTCTTCTGTCCTTCCAGAGGACTTAGACAGGGTTGTCCCCTAGCACCGATTCTCTTCTTATTGATAGTAGACTCGGGTTCAACGGGATTCTCATCAAAGCCAGAGATAATGGGACATTCAAATATATCATTGTAGTGGGGAATATCAAGATTTCTCACCTTTTATTTGCAGATGGCATCCTCATATTCACCGACGGCATCTGAAGGGATATATCCAAACTCAAGCAACTTTTATACCTCTTCACAGAGGTGACAGTTCTGTCTATTAACCCTACCAAATCCACCATCTCTTTTATGTTCATGGAACTAGTTATGGAACAATGGATTTCTACCATTTTCAACTTCTCGGTGGAAAATGTGGATAGTGGTTTGAAATACCTGGGTTTTATCATCATACCAAACGACTACTGCACTAAATATTGGCAATGGTTGATCGACCGCATTGAAAGAAGAATTCATCACTGGTGTGATTTCTGGCTCACTAAAGGCGGAAGGTATATGCTTTTGAAGTCAGACCCAAAATCCATTCTGGTCTATTGGATTATGATAGCTCAAGTACCAAAAGGCACCATCAACACTATAAAAAAGATCTCATTCATTTTTTTATGGAATGGGTATAAACCAGCCTAGATCCAAATCCTAGGCTTTATCAAGCGCAGAGAGGGATCAAATCTCCTGAGGTGCAAACCTCTCCTCAAATAGCTCCTTGATTGCAATACCTGAGAAGAGGTTTGCACCTCGGGAGATTTGATCCCTCTCGGCACTTGATAGAGCCTAGGATTTGGATCTAGGCTAGTTCCAGGCGTGGGCGGTGACACAAAACTGGATTTTGATCAGCATTGTAAGGAACAGGTTAAGTTGAAAACACAGATACAATTATGAGGATTATCATAATGTAAGTAATGAGTATTAAGGATTGAGTAAATTGTTAAACTGAAAAATAGAGACACTAATTTTGTAAGGATTAAATAAATGGAAATATGGTTCACATCGTGATCATTCTCAATATATCTTCTTCATCTTTTCTTATCTTCACACCTGGTATTTTTGACATCTTCTCATATCGATCATATGAGAATGGAGGTTGAAATCATATACCTGCCAAATATTTAACTTGAGATATTTCTATAAATGTCATACCCTGCCTCTCTTGCTTTCCAATATTAATAGTAGCTTTCTCCAATGTCAATCCTTGCGACTTATGGATTGTTAAACCACAAGCGAGTTTCAATGGAAGTTTTTTTTTTTACCACTTTCGATAGATGTAATAGGAACAACTTGAGGAAACGATTCATCCCATGGTACCCCCAACATAATTATCAAATTTTATTAAAACATATGTGGGTGGTTCTGGAGGCGAACTTCCAGGGTTATATACAATTTGTTTTATAACTCCAAGAGCACCATTGACGAGTCCTGCATCAGTCCAGAGGCTTGATGTGAGCATTACCCTTGCTCCTATGGCTATAATTAATTCAAGTTCCAACCCTTCTTCATCTCCTTCCATAGAATAGTTACTTCTTACAGATGTAGCAATACTGGTTGCAATGGGACAATTTAGGCTTTTTATTAAACGCTTGTTATGACAGTTTACATCATCATTTTTCGTAAACAAATGTATCACCTTATCGAAGGACTTTTTCATTGAAGCATGTAAGGAAGTATCTTTATCGCCTTATCGAAGGAATTTTTCTTTGTTCTTCTCGTTCTTTTGTTGTCAATTCATCTAACTTTCTTTTTCGATATTCTTTTTGTCGATTTGCGTTTTGTTTTCATCGTTCTGCTGCTGTCATTTCATCCAACTTTCTTTTTCGATATTATTTTTGTTGATCTGTTTTTTGTTTCCTATCTTCTTCTCGTTCTTTTGCTGTCATTGATGCATCTATGAAATCTACACTAAAATTTATGCATCCATGAAATCTACACTGAAATTTATGCGTCCATGCATTAACAACTACACTAAAATTTATGCAATAATAAAACACCATACACTGAAATCTTTGCAAGGATAAAACTCACTGTACATGATAATGCTCTTTGTCGGTCAATGTTTCGTGTTCTTTATTCTTCTCGTTCTTCTGCTTTCAATTCATCTAACTTTCTTTTTCGATATTCTTTTTGTCAATCTGCGGTTCGTTTTCGTCGTTCTTCTGCTGTCATTTCGTCCAACTTTCTTTTTCAATATTCTTTTTGTTGATATGTTTTCCGTTTCCTATCTTCTTCTCATTATTTTGCTGTCATTTATGCATCTATGAATTCTACACTAAAATCTATGCATCCATGAAATCTACATTGAAATCTATGCGTCCGTGCATTAACAACTACATTGATATTTATGCAATAATAAAACACCATACACTGAAATCTATGCAAGGATAAAAATCACTGTACATGATAATGCTCTTTGTCGGTCAATGTTTTGTTTTCTTTGTTCTTCTCGTTCTTTTGCTGCCAATTCGTCTAACTTTATTTTTCAATATTCTTTTTGTTGATCTGCGTTCCGTTTTCATCGTTCTTCTCGTTCTTCTGCTGTCATTTCGTCCAACTTTCTTTTTCGATTCTTTTTGTTGATCTGCTTTTCGTTTCCTGTCTTCTTCTCATTCTTTTGATGTCATTTATGCATCTATGAAAGGGAGGGTGCAGGAGGGAGGGGAGGATCAAAGGTCGCGTGGAGGGAGGGGAGCTGCAACTAGGGAGGAGGGGAGGTCGCGCAAGAGGGAGGGGAGCTGCAGCTGGAGGGAGGTCACATGGAGACAAGGTGTAGGAGGGGAGGTCGTAGCAGGAGGGAGGGGAGGAGCGGAGGAGGGGAGGTCACGTAGGAGGGGAGGTCAAGTGGAGGGAAGGCACACGAGGGGAGGTCGCGCAGGAGGGGGGGGAGGAGCGGAGGTCGTGTGGAGGGAGGGGAGATGCAGGGATGGAGCTAGAGAATGGCGAGGAGCTGCAGGGCTCGAGCTGGAGAATGGCGAGGAGCTGCAGGGCTCGAGCTGGAGAATGGCGAGGAGATGGAGCTGGAGAATGGTGAGGAGCTATATTTAAAATTACCTATTCGCAGAAATGTTTACTTGCTCAGATTCCCTCTTCGTTGGTTCCCTTCTCTTTGCTGCAGATTCTTGACCCAAATTAATTTTTATGTATATTAGATTTGGTGTATTATATAGCCATTTATTTCATTCAAACGAAAATACACGTCTTTTTATTAATGGCCAACATAATATATATTATTTTTTATTATTCTTTTTTGTTATAATGGCTGATAATATCGACAAATGTTATAATATCTCCCTCATACTGGGCTGTAGAGCGCCTCTCGGTGCAAAAATCGGATCCATTCCATTGGATATCGTGGGACACTCTGACTTGGCCCAAGCACCTCGGTGGCTAGGGTCTAAAACACCCAGTTTTATTCACACAAGCGCTAACCACCAAGAACATATGGCATTTGATAAAAGAGGACACACTTTGGACCAAAGTCATCCTATGCAAGTATTTATACCCTCTCGGCATCTTAGATTGGTTAAGAAGCAGACATATCAAGCTCAAGAACACTTCTAACATGTGGAGGGCCACTATCCAAGCATACCACCTGGTGGTAGATTGGCTTCAATGGAAGGTTGGTGACGGGAGGTTAACCAGAATTGGCTTGGACCCATGGATTGGATGTCGGGATGGTTTTCATCGCCCTGAACGCTTGAATACTTACCTGATGGACAGGTGATTTATTTTCCTACAACACATCACGGATCCGGCCACCACCACTGTACATAATCAAGCTTGGATCTTTGCAGACCAACTACATCTCCCCCCTGTGATCGGGATGTTTAGAGCAACTACATCCAAGAGTTAATTGTATCGAAAATCCGACTTTCTGATAAGAAGGACATGCTTGTATGATGCCGAAACCCCACAGTTGGGAGCTATAACCCATGAATGGGATATCTCACCCTTTGCGAAGAACACGATTTCCCCGATGTCTACTGGTGGCACACATGGATTTCGAAGACCAATGTTCCATTAAAATTGCATTTGTTCGTATGGTCTACACTATCCAACAAGATACCCGTCTGGTCCATCCTATGCAAACATATTTAATCTAAACCTGGTAGATGCTCGTTATGCAGATCTCACAATGATACCATCAAACATATGTTTATATCATGTTCTTACATTTAGAAAATGTGTAAATCAGTCGCTCTATCCAAAGAAATGCACTTTCTTTGGTCTGGACTAGACTTACAAGAGGCTCTTTTATATTGGCTGGAGAACCCATCTCATCCAGCTGTCCATCCCTCCCACTGTATTTCATCTGTATTTCATCTGGTACACTTGGATTGCCAGAAATATTGCACTTTTTTAGGACACACACATACATCCAGCGGTCTTCACAGCGAAAAGTCTTAGGTCTCTGGTGGCTTTGTCCCCCAAGATAAAAGGTAAGATACCAAGGGTCATTTCAATTGAGCAGACTGACCCAACTTATCCATGGTTTTCTTTGATGATGCTTCACAAGGAAATCCGCGAATAGGAGGAGCTAGAGGTGTCATCTACTCTTCTCATACACAATGGACAAAATTTGCTGCAAATCTTGGTCCTTGCTCCAATAATAAAAACTTACAGCTTTGAAATTCTCAATCCAACTTGCCTACATCAAGGGTTACCGACACTTACAGGTTATTGATGACTCTCACATTGTCGTCACTTGGATTCTTTATAAGAGACCACCCATGAACATTATCCTTAAACCTATCTTTATGGAAATCCTGCACTTATCAGATCTGTTCACTAATATCAATTTTCAACATGTGTATCGTGAAAGGAACACCATTGCAGATGGTCTTTCTAAACATGGTCTACAACTCCGGAAGGATCAATGGAAAAGATGGGAAGGTAATGACGACACCATCATTGAAGACGACCCTGGACCACATCCTTTTTAAAAAGCCCTCAATCATATCATAATATTATTTATATTGAGCATAACTTTATTGAATCATTTTTTAATGTAAATCTTCATCTTGATCATGTACACGCCTACATAGTGGACAAGAATGATATCAACTAGAAATGAATCAATGTTGTAATCAAAATTATGTACTGAGGCTTTTTGGCCATAAAGATATGACACATCATATTAAAATGTGTTGTGAGATAATTTGCTATGGAAAAAAATTTATGACCACCATGATCTTTGACATAGTAGAGTTGTCTTAACTTTTTATCGTTATCTTTGAATCACTTGAGTTATCTTAATATTTTTATCATCATATGTGTATATATATATATATATATTTAAAAAATATAATTACATAATTATAAATTATTTAACTATTATATATATATAATCAAATTAATATTTATTAATAACTAAAATATATGTTTTAAACTTTTATTTTATTTTATAACATTTTATAAATATGTTAGTATTCATATTTACAAATTAAAACATCTAATCATATTTATTTTTTACTCAAAATGATGTTAGCATAATAATATTTATAATTACATTTACATGTTAGGGCATCTAATCATATAAAATAAACGTTTAACTAAAAGTGATATTTGCAATTTCTCTTAAGGCATTATTTTACAAACAAATTTATTCTTAATTGAAACCGTGATGTGATAATGGGATTCCCTTCACCCTTGATTTGATTAGGTTCAAGAGGCTTTTGAACATTCAAAAAGGTGAAAATTAAGTTGTGATACTTATCATTTGAAAGAGCGGAGGAAGTTAGTTATTAATATGTAAATTTTTGTAAATATTTCATCTTAAAATGATGCATTATAAATATAATTGTATATTCATTATTTATGATTAAGTTTTAATATTAAAAGCATACTATTTTTATTATGAAAATCATTTAAAAAATTAGAACAATTTGCAATACTATCAATACCAAGATGTATATTCGAGAAATATGTGAAATTGCAAACTCTAGCCAAAAAAAATAAGGTTATTTTTTTTTGTATTTCTAATATTTACCATGAAATAACTACAAAGATTAGCTCCCATGGAACAGATAGGCATTGTGGCATGCGATAGATTGTTATAAGGTGCTCTTCTTCCTTTCCAATATCTCATTCTTTTTTATTATTCATTTGAAACATAAAATCATTATAATAGGAGTGGGACTCTTTTTATTCCGTGTTAATAAATTTGTAACATGTTTTACTAAGCAGTAGGAAAAGGGACTCTCGATTAGAGTTAAGGTTTTGGATATTTTAAAGTTTTTTTGAAATTTCATATATATTTATATCCATATATGTGATTAATAGAAGTCGATTAGAGTTAAGGTTTTGGATATTTTAAAGTTTTTTTGAAATTTCATATATATTTATATCCATATATGTGATTAATAGAAGTTGATGAGGCATCCACTAGTTATGTGGTGGTCAAAGTGATAAAGTGATAGGTAAAGTTTCAAATGCTATAACTTTTTTATGTTGTCTTTATTTCCAAATTATGATAACTCATTTTCAAGGTGTCAATGTGTACTATTTTGTAGAATCATACTTTATTTCAATGTAACCATTTTTCAATCAAAAAACATATTTTGGAAACTTAAAATGAATAATTTTAATTTTGGACCAACTGAGTGGATTTCATGATTAGTCTTGAAAATGAACCCAAAAATTCACAACTTTGATTCCTCACCCAAAACTATACTAAATTATATATAATCCATTACAAATCATTTATAATATATTTCTCAATGCTCCCCAATTACATAGCCAACAAGAAACATGAAATACTCCCTCTAAGGAGCATCATCCCAAAAATTGACAGTTAATTCAGATACACCATCTCTATCTCCATCTTTCAACTAAACAATTCAAAATATAAAAAAGTTTATCATACACGAGAAAAATAAAGGATTCAAAATATAAAAAAGTTATCATACCAGAGAAAACATTTTTTATATAAGTTTTATTTAACACACATTCATTATTATATCAATAATTATATTAAATTTTCTTAAAAACACATTATTGATTATATATTAAATTTTCTTTAACACATATTTATTATTATATAATTATTTTTTTCCAATATAATGATTTTCTTTCAAAAAAATGAAGAGAAGAGAAGTTTCATATCAAAAATAAAATTTCGTAAGAAAATACGTAATTCATTAAAAGTAATAAATTACATTGTGCAAAGACGCCATTTTATCTTGTTTAGCAATCAAACAAAGACTGTTTCCATATACATTGGGTACATGGATCCATATTAAACGACACCTTTATATAGAAGTATTCACAAAAGATTTACATCATTGTAAAAAGGTTCAACTATAGCATTTTTCACAAAAATGTGTAGTCTATACCGAAACCCTTCAATAATAACATATTCATAAAATATTGTGATCATCAATAAGAGACTAAAAAGGAGATGATTGTATTATGAGGCCTCACTGCCTCCCACCATCATCATATGAGAAATGGACCAGGCTCAACCTCCTTTAGGTTGTCACCAACGTGTTCCCATAAATTCTAGGAACCATCTGTCAGTTGCAGCTCTTGCTTTGAAAGAGAATCTGCCTGCATATTTCTTTCACGAAAAAATGTGCCAAAAAATGATATTTTGAAATAATCCTCTAAGTTGTAATAGTTCTTCATAATTGGCCACTAAGTATATGTTCTTGGGAGCCCCGTGGAATCTCACCCAATCCACCACAAGTTTGGAATATCCAAAAAATTGTAGGCTATTTATACCTTTTGGGAGAGCCATAGCCATAATCATCTTGAACACCAACAATTCAACCTTATTATTAGTGCTCTCATCCAACCCTGCTGAGCAGCTGTACCAATGTTGTTATGATGTATACACTAAACCTCCAACACCTCCCATTGCACAATCTCCTTGAGAGGCTCCATCAAAATAATCACAACTTCTAGATTTATCAATCTCTTCTACTTCCACCCTTCTGACATGAGAAGCATTCTTAACATGTGGAAAGAGCCTGAGGATGGCTAAGCTTTTGAGACATATTGTATAGGAGCCAAATAATTATCTTAAAAAATAGATTGATTTATGGCTAACCAGACACCCCATATAATAAGAGTAGGTAGGTTGTATACTCATCAAAAGGATCATTTGAGTGCCAATATTTTAAAGTATCATTGACATGTAGCCCATTCCAAATGAACTGAGTACCAGAATAATGAGAAGCTATGGACCACATGCTCCTGATATATGAACAATATATAAAAAGGTGTTCTATATATTCATTGTCTTCCTTGTGTAGAGGGAACCTCCCCGAGACTATACAATACCTCTTTACTAGATTCTCCCATACCAAAACTTTCCTCTTAAGTACTAACCACAAAAAATGTTTAATCTTCGGAGTATAGTTATAGTTGCACAAATATTCGTTCCACCAATCAACGTCGGCATTATCTTCTTCTTCTCTCAATACCTTGTATCCTATCTTTGGTCTATATATTCCTTCATATTCATTTCTTGACCATATTAAGGAATTAGCTCTATCAACTAGGTGAATGTGGCACTAAATGAGGTTATTTATGTATCTCTCCCATCTAGTTTTGTCTTCATCAGTAGATGCCAAATCTTCCGCAGTTAACCATAATTGTATTTGGGGAGTGGAGTTAACTCTATCCCCCACTTGATATATAAATAATTTTCCTTGTTAACTGAGGGAATTTTTCATATGATTTAGAATTCTATGATCAATACTACCTATCCAGGGATCAGATCCTATCCTGATCTTTTTCCCACTCCCAATTCTCCACAACATCCAATATCCAATCAGGTCAAAAGCATTAAAGAGTGCTCTCCATGAAACAAACACATTCATACAATATTTTTCAATTGACTTGAACCACTCCCCCATTGTCAAAGGATGAATGCACTTGTGGTATAAAAACTTAACCCATAGACCTCCATGCTTAAGAAGTCTCCATATCCCTTTGGAAACTAAAGCTTTAGCGAAAGAATGAGGATTTTTCAAACTCCACCCTTCCAAAGCTTTAGGAAGGGTAATTTATCCCAAGCTATCCAAGCAAATGATTTTCCTTTTGGGATACCTTTCCATAGAAAACCATAGCATAACTGTTTAATATGATTCAAAGTACCCACATGAACATATACTAAGGAGGTCTCGAAAACTGGAATGGCTTCCAAAATGGACTTAATCATAATTAATATCCCTCCTCTAGATAACCATTTGTTACACTACATCTGTAGTTTTTTCTCAACCTTCCCAACCATCGAGGCCCAATATGGATTTTAATACATACCCCATATACTTAATACCTTCCTTCTCATTCACAAATTCAAAGTCCAAAATAGTGTTGATCTAGCCAGATTTCATATGTTGGAGGTGCATAAAAGCCACACAATATTTCCTGTAATTTATTATTAGTCAAGTATCTTATGAGAAAACTATTAAAATGGATTTTACCTGTTCAATGTCCCTTCTAGTGCTATCTAAGAAAAGTAAAATATCATCTACGAATAATAATTGGGAAATTCTGACAGTTCACCCCCATCTGGATACCTTTAATAGCTTCATTAGATATGGCATGGATTAAAGCTCTACTTAGACCCTCCATCACTACGATAAATAGGATTAGTGCCAACGGGAAACCCTGCGTTAGGTCCCTTTTAGGTCTGAAAAACTTTGATGTAGATCCATTGATTTAAATTGCAAAAGAGATGGATTGAACACAAGCCAAAACCCAATTTACAAATTGTGAATGAAAAACTGCAAGGAGAAGCAACAAACTAAGGAAAAACCAACTTACTTTGTTATATGCTTTTAATAGATCCACTTTTATGATGAAAGTTGGGATCTTTCTTGTTTTTATAGTGTGCATCACCTCTTGAGCAATGTCTATTGCATTGTGAATTTGTATTCCTTTTAGGAAAGAAAATTGTTCTTGGGAGATGGATCCTGAAAGAAAAATCTTCTTCCTGCAAGCAATAACTTTGGCAATAATTTTATAAACACAATTACAAAGAGAAATAGGCCTATTTTCACCCCAATTATTGGCATCATCATACTTTGGTATCAGAGCTATAAATGTTGAATTGAAAGCATCTAACACTCTTCTTTTGTCCCTGGATGATTTAACCACTGCCAACAAAACATATTCAAATAAATCTAAAAACCCTTTGAAAAATTCAATGGGCATACCATCAATCCCTGGACTCCTTTCTTTCTGTAGGGAATGGATTGTACCCCTAATCTCTTCAATGGTGACTTCCTGACTGCGTTGCTCATTCTTATCATCATTCACTAGTGCAGGGTATTCACTAATAATTTTCATCATCTTATCCATTTGAATACCCTTCTCTTCTCTATATAAACTTTTGAAATGATTTACAACCGCTCTAGCCAAATTCCATAAACCTATCACCTGATTACCATTGTCCTCCTCTATTTTCCAGATAGAATTTGAATGTCTTCTCTACTTTACAAAATTGTATCGTCATCGCCTTTTTTTATCCATATTGCTCTGCTTTTAAGCCTCCACAAGGATTCTTTGTCATCCAGAATTTTTGTTCTCCTAGTCTATAATTCAATAATCTGCTCCTTTTGTTCCAATTTTGTGAAGCCTGATAAGTTATTGTTATGGAACTGGTCTAATAAATCTTCAATATTCCTTAGATCCAAGTCTTGTCTTTTCCTTATTTTTGCTGCCTAATAAATGAAATAGTCCTTAATTTTTTAAATATTACAGAGGAACTGTATACTCACAGAGACAATACTTTCACTATTAATTGGAGTTCACAAATTTTTAACCATATCTTTATATTCTTCCTCCTCCATTCAAGCGGAAAACAATTATATTCTAACAACACACCACATTATTTGTAGATATTAAATAGGATATTAATAATAATAATTCATTTTGATCATTAAATTATTCTTTCTTTTTAATATAATATTTTAAATAAGTTCAAAAATTAACTTAATTGTATTAAATTGGTTACCTAAAACATGTTGATGACAACATATTTATTTAAAATTACTCACCATTATTGTAATTGGTAATTAAACATCACCTTCCATTTCTAATGAAAAATCTTATAATTTTTTTAATAATATATTTTTTTCAAATAATTATATATAAACATTTTATATATTTATAATAGTATAATATCTAAATATTTTATGTTTTAGATTTTTTTTCAAAATTATTAGAATATTTATCTCAATAATTTGGTTTTAGTGAAATTTAAATTTTTCATTATGCAAAAATTCTAATTTTAGAATAAAAATAAATTTAACTCTTTCTTTCAAATATATTGTTACATTCAAATGATGTAATCTCAACAATTTATTTATGCAATTCTAGCAACACACCACATTATTTGTAGATATTGAATAGGATATTAATAATAATAACTCATTCTGATAATTAAATTATTTTTTCTTTCTAAAATAATATTTTAAATAAATTCAAAAATTAACTTAATTGTATTAAATTGGTTAACTCTTTTAAATATATTGTCACATTCAAATGACTTAATCTCAACAATTTATTTATCCATTCTAGATATTCCAATCAAAATTATACATATATATATATATATATATATAAAACCTAAAATAATTTTAATCTGTTAATTCCTTGAAAACACGTTTATTAAGAAAAAGTCCAAATTCCTTATCTTCTCACCTACGATTTACGATGTATGGAAACACAAACAATTAAAAAAAAATATGTGCATCACTTACAACCATCTTTGTTGGTTGTCATTTTCTTGAAGAAACAAAAAGAATTAAATAAATATTGTATGTGCATCTCTTACAACAACATCTTTGTTGGTTGTCATTTTCACTGCATTTAATTATATTAGAAAATGACAGTTTGAAAATATATTTAATTTATTTTCTAATAAACAACACCATAATCAACCCATATTCCTTGCAACTAAATGTCCAGCTTTCATTGGATCACAAAATGTTCCCCTCATTAAAGTAGGGAAACATTAAAAACTAACTCGATATTTTTGTGTACATCATGTCGTACTGTCATTTGAGGGAAAATACGACAGTCGACACTCATAATTGAATTCCAAAAGAATGAAATGGCATGGGGGTTTGGATTCATATGGATTCATAAACTAAAAAAAATTATTTAGATTAAAAAAAAATGGTTTAGGTCTTTTTGTTTTTTTAATATATATATATATATATATATATATAATTTTAATTAAAAACATTTATTATAATGTATTAGTGAGGTTGTCATTTTATCACTTATGTATTGTAACTCAAAATCATTTTAACTTTATGTGTATTGTAGTTCAAATTTTCCATAGTACTTGTGTTTTTTTAAATGGATTTAATTTATTATTAATTTTTTATATAGTTTAAGAAAAAGATTATACAACAAAATTTGGTAAAATAATTTTTTTTTATTGTAAATCTGAACCATTAACCTTACACTTATCTGATGTATAATATATGTCTTTATAAAAAACTTATTGTTAAAAAATATAACATATTTCATACTGAAATAAAAAAATTCTTCAAAAATATGGTGTATTCTAATACATAAACATTTAGTGTATAATCAATTATCTGCTGAAAGATATGTTCAATGTATGTAGAATTAAGATATGTGCACTATTAATAAAGCAAATATTAATAAAATAATCCTAAAACATGTTTATGATAATCATATCAATATGATAAATTAAACAATTTTTAACTGCAGTTATAATGTATCGCATACCTTTCCTCTCATATTCCATGAGGCTTCTCTTGCATTTTCTTCATAAAATTTATACATTATCTACATTGAAACAAAAGATAGAGGATCACCGAACAAACCATCCATTAAATATGTTATAAATAAATAATGCTATCAATTATTGGTATTTTTTTAAAATATAATTTTGTACATTATAAGCGATGATTTTTTTAAATATATTTTTTATACATGGTAAGTGTTTGTATGGTTTTATTGAATAATTTTGGAAATATGTCTCTTATACATTGCTTATTTTATTTTTAAAAATGAGAATTGTATTTAAAAAATATGATTAAAAAATGTAGTGGTTTTTTATATGCTAATAGTATGGTTAGAATTACATAATCCACTTATTCATTACATAAGGGTTTAACAAGAGCAACATATCACTTACAAGAATTGAATCTGGGATGGGAGGGGAGGGTAATAATCATTCCTCCCAACCACCCAAGCTACATCCAATAGACAAAAAATGTAGTGGTTTAAATATAGTATAATTATATTTTTTTTATCAATTTTGTTTGAAATTAAAAATTCAGAAAACAATATATTTTGGTTTGAAATGTGACTACAAAATTTAAAAGAGTTATTAAAATTACAAATGTTAGTTTTTGCGAATGAGCAATTCTAACTGTCAAGAGGTAAATGAGAGAACCGATTCCATTTGTGCATTGAAAAAATACAATTTAATCAATGAAAATTTGCATTTTAACTAAATCTTGTATTGTGAGGTTGATGATAGTAAAAAAAAAGGTCCAAATTGTATAATGTTTAGACTAATCTATAAATAAATAAAATTTATAACTTGATGCAAAGCTATCATAAGACAGATATATATAGTAAACAAGAGCCACGAGGTGGCAATGTCCTCGATATTGCCAAAAGGTTGACTACCTCGTGTAACATCCCATAGTTTCGTAAAAATTTAAAATTTTTGTTAACGACAATATTAACTTAATTTATAATAATTTATAAATGAGCAAGATAACAATTGTTAAATGTAACAATGTTAACTAACAGCTGTTTGTACTAAACACCAATATAATTTTTGAAGAAACTAATACGACAGTGACAACTTAATTACATTTGTAACCCTTATCGTTAAGATAGTCAAATGCATGGTTAGATTAGACTTTGGATGCGACACTTTTTAAAGCAATGCAATGTATGAAAATGTAATAATGGAATGCCAGGTTAGAAGTGTGATGTAGTACTATTTCTTTGAGACGATACTGACAGTTTGCTTCTTTACTTCTCAAGGGAGTCCTATGAGGGACCCCGAAGCTTACTTAGCTATAATGCTAAAACATTGGATCTGTTCTATGTGCAGACAACAGGTAAGAAGTGTTATACCTCCATATTTCACAGTGTCGCGTCTTCACCATAAAAATAGCTGACGACACTTCCCCTACTGCTTAAAACACCCAGAAGAGAAAAATGATGAGTGATCCTTGGAGACAAACCTATTCTGTCAAGAATCAACCCAGCTGAGACTTCATATACCTACACTACCGCGCCTTGCTCCAACTTAGGTGCGCGGTAGTCAACACTACCGCGCTATGCTTTTTTTGTGCCATGCGGTACTATCGCGTTATGCTCTGTTTGAGAGGCGTGGTACTCCTTTTTTAGCCTTTTTTCCATGGCTTGTGGGATCTTGATCTTCGAGAGATTTTTGAGGATTGGTGTCCCTGATTCGATCCTTACTCACTTTCTGTGATTAGTAAGCCTGATCCACTAAACTCTCCCAAGATCCACCCTTCTCTCTTGTTGGTTAACCCTACTACACACTATAAGAGAGAGACATTCCATGAGCAAAGGGGAGAACTCTTGGAGACATCAAACTTATGATCTTGAATCTTTGTGGAGATAGCTAGAGGAGGAAGCACTTGGAGCTGGAAGTTGGCTTGGATATCAAGCAACCATTGTAAGTGGCTTCAAGTTGGTAATAGAACATAACTTGTCTTGTTTCCCAAATCACATGTGTTGATTTTGTTTCAATTATATGATTTGTATCTGTTATAGATTTAGATCCTAACTCATATTTCAAGTTGCTAGAGAATCGTATATGCTTGTATCTTGGTTTCACTTTGACAGGTTCATTCGCGAGGACTTGGAAATTGGATAAAGACAAGAAATTGGATCGAAGGTCAATTAGATCTCTTATGTTTCTTCCAGCAGTTTAATCTTCAAATATCTATTTAGATCTAGGAATTCAAGGTAGCATTTGTTAAGTTTTGTCTTAGTTTAGAGTCCGTTAAAGTCTACTTTAATCTAAGAGAATTTCTACCTATCCATAGGGAGAAAATTCTACAACAAGAATGGCGACTCCACTGGTTTGAACCCCATTTGATTGATTGATCTCACTTTCAGTCATTTTTTATTGTGATTCTTCTTTCTCTTCAAACCAGTATTGAATTTTGGTCTCCTTGACCTTTATTCTTCCCTCCTCTCTACATTTTTCCTCCCTCTGTGATCAGTGAGTCCTCCGGGTCTGCAGCAACCCTAAAAAATTCAATCTTCTTTTCAAAAGTTGTGCTTTTCCATCCTTTGCAATAGTACCGCGCCCCCAACACTCTATACAGCGCGGTAGTACTGCGTACCCAACACTTTTACCAGAGCGGAAGTGTACCAGTACCGCGCTCTAGTTTGTTCCTGCCACGCGGTAGTGTCTGCATATTTTCAATTTCTTCTTGCCTGTTTGGTTTCTTGAGTCATTTTTTATTTTCTCTGCTTTAGTTGGTGTTTTTTGTTGCCTATTACTATCCTGTTCATTACACAGTCTTTGTGGTGTGTTTATTTCTCTTGTGAGCTTAATTATTTTATGAGTTAGTGGCATTATTTGCACATTGGGTCACCCCTCAGTCTGATTGCATTGGCTTGATCTTCTTATCACAACCAAACCATTACTACTGTTCTTTTTTTTGTTGGATTATGTATCTTTCATAATCACATTATTATCATTAAAATCTATATTGAAAATTATCATTGCAGAACATTTGTGTTGTTTGGATTGAAATGGTCTAGCAGTATTATTGTGCATTAGGAAGTGAACCATTTAAATTTGCCACAGAAATTCTCATTTTTTGAACCATCCTAGTTGCAAGATCAGTGAATTGGAAAGAAGTGTTTATTTTAGTTTGGCTCTACTTACAAAAAGAAAACAAATTTTTTGTTTTTGTTTTTGGTTTTTAATTGCTTATGAAAGTTTCATGCATTTATGATCAGAGAACTCTCTCTCTTCCATAGCTAGTTTTCATCGAATACAAGGCTTATTTCGATTCATTCTCACTTGCATGGTTTGGGTCGTCACAATACCACCAAGTTTCACGTCCATTTACCCGATTGAGTAATACAACCACTAAAATTAATCTCCCTAACTAAACCAATGTTAACCTCACTTGAGGAAATCAAAAGAATTTGGTAGTTAGGTAGGACACCGGGGATAGGCATCAAAATAATTCCCCCTTGTCATTTTCATCTGAGACATAGTTCTTGTCCTCTAGGGAACTAAAATCCACTAGTATTTATTGACATGGTCACATCTAGTTTATGGAGGGGCCTCCTAACTATTTTTAACTTTCAGGGGTTAAACCGCCGCGAGATTGAGAACCGGACGGACTCTGTGGAATGCCGCACTCCACTTATCCCTAATGCAACATCGATCATTGTCTTCCTTGTAATTCATAGTAATGCAAGGGTGATAAGGAAGAAGTGCCGAAAACCTTTTCCAACGTGTCATGAACGAGGTAGCTTAGTGACTTTTCTACTAGGGCTCTTTTACCCAGGATCCCTTTCGGTAGAGGGATATCCTTCTCATATTGGTCTCTCACGTTGTATTGTTCGACTTGGATTTCATCACCTTGTGAAGGATACAACTTGTTGAGGTCTCCAGCTCTTAGTTAGGAGTTTGCTTGTTATCTCATCTTTATAGAGGGTCATTTTTTCTTTTTAGTGACTGCTTGTTGGCATTCTGGCCATTATTGTTCTCAGCTCGCTTACTGAGACACCGGTCTCAGTATAGATTTTAGAGCTTGCTTTTTTTGGCCTGCGAGCCTTGCTTTTTCTAGCTCCTCTTTTGCACACTCGGCTGCATTAGATTTTTTGAGTTCTTTGTTACGAGACTGCCTACGGATTTCATATTCCTGCCATTATGTCAGAACCACCATGGAGATCACGACGAGTACAGGGAAAAATCCCTCCACCACCACCACCGCCACAGACCTCCGGTCCACCTGCATCACGTATTCCCGCTCCTCCTGGCCGCGGTGCTGGTCGAGGGAACATTCCACCGCCGATACACACTACATCTTCAGTTCCGTCTGTAACCGTTACTCATAGCACAGTCTCAGAACCTCTTGCAGTTTCTGCAACCATTAGTATATCTTAGATTCCCACTATCACTTCACCCACTGTTATTCCAGATATATCTGCCACAATGGACAACATTACAACGGCTGAATCTAGTACAACCCAAAATACTAGACCAGAGGCCATCCTCCTACCTGATGTCAACACCTCCCTTCCACCAGATACTTTCCATGATGACACAGATGGATCTGTTGGCACCACCGAAGGATCCGACCAGGATATATCTGGCTTGATCTCCGTCCCGGGCAGGTACATCAAAATTATTGAAGACACTCAACTTCCTGATACACCTTTTGAACCTGACTATAGCTTTATCACTTCCCAGGCAGAGCTTCCGCCTGTTATCACCACGCCATCCAGCGTTCATCCACAGGAAACAAGCTCTTCCTGCAACGTACCTCGTACCATATCTCTCCCCAACCTCCCTCCGGGACATGAGATCACGGCCTCCATTCAGTCTAGTATGGTTAGTCTAGCAAATTCCCTGTTAGCGTCGGCACAGTTTAAACGGGACATAGAGCAAATGCTCTCGACGGCTTCCAGATATCCCCCTGTTACTCATCCTCCTGACTATCGAGATCCCAACATCCCGTCTAGCACAGAGTTTCATCACTCCTATGCAGACGGTTCCGTACCTTCAGACGCTACTATACCTATGTTCCCGTCGGACCCCGAAAACCCTTTTCAGGACATGAAATCGGACCCAGTCTTCGATGGTCCTCCTATTGTTGAACACGCTATGGACGATACTCCCAATACCCCTCGGTTAAATTCCCCACATTTGCTGCCATCACCCATGTTTGGCGCACATTCTATGAGGGATAACCCAGTTTTTTCTCCGTCCTCGCCTGTCAGATATGGAAGACTTCCTCCACAAATCGACACTTTTGGCGTCGTTGGCCAATCGACACTATCGTATTTGGCTAGTGTCGGAAGAACACCAAGTCATACTGCTGGACCATCCATATTGATCGGAGGTTCACCTTCGGCCACTATCTACACTATCTCAGGAGGTGGACAACCGACTGCCATGATCCCCAACCCCGTTCCTAGTCAACAAACTCCTCCTGGCGGGCCATCAACCCAACCTACCAGAGGACAATCCTTTGTTGGGGACCCCATTCCTAGTCAACAACCTCCTCCCATAGGGCCATCCAACCCATCTACTGGAGGGAAACCCATCCAACAACCCTCCCAACCAGCAGCATCTGCTCAGTATGGTATGTACAACACACCTGGCAGCGGACAACCTTATACCGATTTTCCAATCGGGCCACATCTTCAACATCCCTCATCAGGTATGCTTCTTTCTTGGGAACCTCAAATCCCACAAAGTGGGGGGTACTCATTATTTGGAAACTGAAACCCAGCTGGAGGGAAATCTCAAATTCCCCCCAACTTGAACTCCGGCTTTCCTTATCCTTCAGCTGCTACAACTCCATGGAACCCATCTCTTCAATTTCCACACATTCCTCAAGGAGGAACGAACCTTCCATGGACACCACTGTCGCAGCCACCCCCCAACCCTGTTATGGGAAACCCTCCACTTACTCAATATAGTGGTAACATTCCTGGAACAAAACAACTCCAAGGAACTTTTCCCCAATCAGGAGCAGCAACCATTCCTGGGTTACAGCAACCCCAGGGTACCATACCTACCATCCCCACTCAGCAGAACATCCACCAACCGGTTACTAACACTCAACCTGTTAATCAGATGGCCTACTACCCAGAGAACTTTCAGCAGTACCCCGCGGGAAACACATATGGGTATAACACGCAATAGTATACTATGCAGGGCCCCCCAGGTTTCTCTGCACCATACGGTTATTACTCATACTCGTAGACTAATCGTCAACTTCCCTTTTTGGCCACGCTAGACTTACCTGATTTGTCGAGGCTCATTAACGATCCCATATGGAATGAACCTCACTGGCCACCCATTCCAGCCAAACTTCCATCGGACATTCCTAAGTTCGATGCTAAGCCTGGGAAAGACCCCAAGAACCACGTAATGACCTTCCATCTTTGGTGTTCATCCAACTCCTTGATGGACGATTCCATTCGACTACGACTCTTCCAGCGTACGCTTACCAGCACGGCAGCAAAATGGTACATCGAGCTGCCACAACACTCTTTCCATGATTTCAACACCTTAGATATGCAGTTTCTGACCCATTTCTAGCTCCCCATCCGGTATGAGACTGGAACAGAACTGTTAACCTCGCTGCGTCAAACCACTTCTACGCACATTTCGGATCACATCCATGAGTGGCATCGATGCCGTAGGCTAATCAAGGCACCCATTCCAGATCAGCTACTTGCTGATTGGTTCACGAAGTCATTTTTGCCTCCCATAGCTAGGGATATTGCTATGTGCGGGCCGATCACGGAAGAACAAGCCATCTCGGCAGCTCAGTACATGGATTTGGTATATAACCAATCCGACACTTTACACGAACTTCTTCCCCATGCCGCCCGTGTTACCACTGATCCAACAAAACCCGCCACTGAACCCCCCATTGATGGTATTGTCGGTTCAGTCAAGGCCCATCCTACTCCCAACTCGACGGGGCAACAAGCTTCTGATTCCCCCACTCTATCTCAGGCTGCTCCAAAAGCTACTACTTCTCCTGCTATCTCCTCCGAAGTGAACGCAGTTCAATCTACGTCACAACCATCTGGAGGAAAGAAGAAGAACAATCGTGGTCAATCCAAGAAGAACCAACAGGAGAATCCCAAGCCACAAACCACCCACAACGACCCGAAACCACGTCGAAAGGCTAAGTTTCCCTGCCTAATTTGTCAAGACGATCACTACACGCATGAATGTCCCTACAAGGATGAAGTCAACAAATTTGTTAAAGGATCCTCTCGCCTGGAAGTGTTAACTAACCCTTTCCCTCAGTAGCAACAGCAGATGGTTGCCCAAGAAACCCCATAGGGGGAAATTCAAGCAACCCAAATCATGGAGAGACATCCGCAAATCACGAAATCCTGATGACGAGTAATGAGGAGATTCATATAACCACTCGTTCAAAGACATATGAGAACCCTCCAATTTCAAACAAACAATCAGAGATAGCCAAAGGAAAATCTCATGTTGAAGATATGACTCCTACGCCTCACCCTACCGGCCATCTCCATATCGAGAGACCGCTTACGGACATAGTGCTACGCCCACCCAAGGGCACCATACGAAAAGTGACATTTAATCCCAATGTGCGAGCTGCTCAAAATTACAACATTGTTGAGGATTTAGCTCAAGCACCTTGCGCCATGTCGACTCTCGAGGTTCTTCAACACTTCCCTACATAGCGTAGCACTTTACTTTCAGCACTGGGGGCAATGGACCCAGATACTTCAAACACTATCATGTTTAACTTGGAGCATGCCAAACCTCGGCTTTCTCACCAGTTAGCCTTCCAGGTTCATACAAAAATCCATGGACATAGCATCCATCGCACTGTTTTGGATGAAGGTGCCTCCACATCGATCATGTCTTTGAATTGTTGGAGAGCCTTAGGCTCACCCGAAGTCACGACGTCTCCCACTACACTCAGGGCATTTGATGGACACGGTTTTCAACCTTATGGACTCATTCCCTCAATTGGTGTTGAACTGCGGGGCAAAACAGTATCCGTACACATTGAAGTCGTGGATGCACCATTAGATTACAATCTTCTACTTGGTCGGAACTGGTTTTATGCCATGACCGCCATAGCATCTACTGTCTTCCGGATTGTGAAATTTCCTCATGAAGGAAAAATTGTCACCATAGATCAACTTGATTACTATATCCCAGATTCTCATCCGAACTCGGCCAACACCATCCCATTATTGGATCAACCTCGGTACCGGTTCCAAGATGTTGGCATTGGTCTTATGAAGGATTCATCCCTTATTGGAGTTTTTCTAGAGCTGGGGCCTCATGTTCAACCAGTCAACATGATTTCATCAAATGTCACCCCTTCCAATGATTCATGGGTGATTCCGAGTCCCGCCGAGATTGAAAACTACGGCAACTCCATGCCTTTGAATAGAAACCTCGCAGCATACAAAGAGATCCAATCAGCCACCGATTGGGTTGACCATTCCACCCATCACACCATGGCACAACTCTTGTCTGAGACTCATTCATCCCCACCACTTATTGATCCTCTCAATTTGATTTTTCCCACTGACGAATCAATTATGGAGGTTATGTGCGATGGTGAGCCACCATGGGGATATTTTCATCATCGATCTTCATTCCCCACCATTTAGATGCTTGAGCCCGATACAAAACCCAGTACTTCACTTGGAATGGTTCAAACCAAGTTTCCCACTTCCCTCGACGAAGTATTTTCCGAAGGAAACTTGGCTAACCTTATGGCAACCACTCCCATAGATATTTCAGTGAATCCTGGTATCGTGGAAAACATACATATTGGCAAAACATGTACTCCCCTCAAAATGGAGTTCTACACTGCCTACTTCAAAACCTTCCGCGATTTTTTTGCTTGGAGTTATGAAGAAATGCCAGGAATAGATCCCTCGATTATGGTCCATGAAATTCCAACCTTCCCTGGAACCCGACTTGTTCAGCAGAAATTTCGACCCGTCCATCCTCGTAAGGCAACCGCTATTAAAGCAGAAGTTGAAAAACTTTTGTGCGTTGGTTTTATCTATCCTATCCCTTTTAGAGAATGGGTATCTAACATCGTTCCCGTAGCCAAGAAACAGGGAACGATTAGAGTCTGTGTCGATTACCGCGACTTGAACAAAGCTTGTCCAAAGGACAACTACCCAACTCCGTTCATCGACCAGATCATCGATAACTGCGCCGGGAGTGTCATCTTTTCATTTATGGATGGCTTTTCTGGCTATAATAATATCGATATCCTCCTAGACGACCAACATAAAATAGCCTTTATCTACCCTTGGGGGATTTTTGCATATCGAAAGTTACCTTTTGGCCTTAAAAATTTCGAAGCAACTTTCCAACGGGCGATGTCGTACGCATTTCACGATATCAAACATATTGTAGAACCATATCTTGATGATCTTCCCGCTCATTCTCAGACCCGGTATGACCATCCTGATCACTTAGGTGCCATTTTCGAAAGGTGCCATCGCTACAATATTCGTTTGAATCCACATAAGTGCGTCTTTTGCGTGGAAGCCGAAAAACTTTTGGGATTCATAATCTCCAAAAGCGGGATACGCTTAGATCCTACGAAGGTAGAAGCTATCTTAGCCTTGCCTTCCCCCACAAACATTCCAAAAATTCAAAGTTTGTAAGGGCATGCAAACTTTTTATGCCGTTTCATCTGTAATCTTTTCGAGATAACAAAAGGCTATATGAGGCTTCTCAATAAGAACACTCCCTTCATCTGGGACGACGAATCCCAACGTTCCTTTGATAATCTAAAGGTGGCCTTGACTAAAGATCCTGTGATCCAACCCCCCGATTACACACGAGATTACATTCTTTATCTCGCAGCTTCGACTTCCACCATCGGTATGGTACTAGTCTAGGAAGACCATAACGGCATAGAACATGTGGTATACTATCTTAGTAAGATTCTTCTTGACTCTGAAACTTGTTATTCACATGTTGAAAAACTGGCTTTGGCAACAGTTTTCGCTGTCCAGAGATTTCGTCATTACATTCTACTCCGCCGGACCACTGTTATAGCCGATTTCAATCCAATGTATTATATCCTCACGCGTCAAGTGCTTGGGGGCAAATGTTCTCGTTGGATCGTCATCCTACAAGAGTTTGACTTGGAATTTGTCAAAGCCAAGTCCAAGAAGTCTTTGGTCTTTGTTGAGTTGATTTGTAACTTGCCCCATGCTACCGAGCAATCTGAGCCCATCGATTCTCTTCCCGATGAATCGTTGTTCCTCATTAGCACGTCTGATCCGTGGTACGGGGATATTTTATTATATCTCCAAACCCAAGATTTCCGCCCCGACCTCACTCACGATGAACGTCGACGCATTCGACATCACGCCAAGTACTACCTCATAGTCAATGATACTCTTTATCGACGTGGTGTCGACACTGTTCTTCGACGCTGTTTGACCCTAAATGAAGAGGAACGCGTTCTTAATGACTGCCACGCTGGAGCATGTGGTGGTCATCTCTCTGGGATGGCTACAGCCCAGAAAATACTGCGAGCAGGATATTTCTGGCCCTCGATTTTCAAAGACTGCATTGAAACGGTCAAGAAATGTCCACCATGTAAATTCTTTCATAATAAAACACGCTCGCAACCTGCTCCACTCCATCCTGTTATTGCCGTTGGCCCCTTTTCCAAATGGGACATAGATTTCATGCACTATAAGCCCACTTCAGCCAGGGGGCATAACTATGTCATAGTAGCTGTTGACTGTTTCACAAAATGGGCTGAAGCGATGCCTACTTATGCTGAGGACGACAAAACAACATCACAATTCATATTCAATCACATTATAGCTAGATTTGGTGTCCCACAATCCATTGTGACTGATCATGGCTCCCACTTCAGGAACCATATGATTGAGGAACTAAGTGCCAAGTTGGGTTTTCTCCATGAAAACTCAACCCCATACTACCCACAAGCTAATGGCCAAGTTGAAGCCATAAACAAAGTTCTGAAATGAATGATTCAGCGTATTGTGGGTACTCATAAATCCAACTGGCACTCAGCTCTATTTTCAGCACTATGGGCATACCGAACCTCAGTAAAAAGTGCTACTGGGTTTACACCATTCCAACTGGTGTATGGCCTGGAAGCCATTTTATCGATTGAATGTGAAATTCCATCACTTAAGATAGCCATAGAGCTACTTCCCCACATCACTTCCGAAGAGGAACGGTTTCTATACCTAGCCAAGCTAGATGAAACCCGCCGCAACGTTGCTTTAGCCAACGAAGCTCATAAAAAATGCGTCAAAGCACAATATGACAAATCCATTCAACCTCGGATTTTCAATGAAGGTGACCTCGTACTCACATATGATCAAATGCACGATAAACTTGGAAAATGAAAACTAGAATCTATGTGGTACGACCCCTTTGTTGTAAAACGTGTCTTGGAGAAAGGAGCCTATGAACTCGTCGATTGTGATGGCACACCATTGGAATGGCCCCGCAATGGGCTATACCTCAAACGCTTCTACGTGTAAGGTTATCTTACGCGAGATACTTCTTGTACATAATGTACCTAGCTTATTTTCACTCATCTTTTGGTGTGCACACATGGACCTCATGTATCCATTCTTACCTTTGACTTGTGATTTTGTACGCAGATGTCTTCCTACTTCGGATTCACCGACGGTGCAAGCCGACATACCCGGAACCTCGCTTCCGCAACATGGGTAATCTATTCTCCCACTGGCAAGTTACTATCTTCAGGAGCCAATTGTTTGGGCCCTGCAACCAACAATATCGCAGAGTACCATGCAGTCATCGGACTCTTGATGGAGGTTGCTTCCCTTGGAATTGACTCCCTATCAGTCTTTTTAGACTCCCAACTCGTGGTTTCTCACCTGAATCGTGTTTACACAGTTCGCGATCCTATCCTACTTCATTTATTTCGGAGGGTACGCCTCTTGGAACGATCTTTTAATTTCATTTCATATCAACATGCACCAATGGAATTCAATTGTATAGCTGATTCATTAGCTAATTACATTTTGGATTGGCATCTTGCCCATACATAAAAACACATCACAAAATAAACACACAAGTCATTGTAAATAAATAGGTCATAAAAGTATGTCCATAAATATATCACTGCATATAAAAGTGTTTTTCCAAATACATAAAGTTTGTGTTTTAAAGACAAAATTTGGGACCTAATCCCATACAAAAATTTGGCTCTCAAAACCTACATATCGTATACATGCCGCAAAAAGATAAAAGCTACCATCTAAGGAGATCTGGGGGATCTATCACGTTCCTCATCAGATTCCTCACGCTGCTGGTGATAACACACTATAGCTCGAACCATCCTACGGAGGAGTCGGCCAATACGCCTAGGCACTCCTACAGTATGTCGCTGGAGGTGAAAAGGGATGTCATCCACCCTCATAGCGGGGATACCGTGGGTTAAACCCTGTAGGTTCCTCTCTATCTCTTGGACCCCTCCCACCTCATCCTCGTCTTCTTCCTCGACCGGAGCGGCTTGGTGATCAACACCACCTCGGCGTAATGGCGAGTACCTTGCCAGTCTCTATGGTCCACGATATGCGACATGCACACATACATATATTAAAGTCTTTTACACATTCTAAAAAACCATAAAAATTATATATTCAAAAAAAAAAAAACATCCATGAAGGTCATACCTGAATTGTCTCAATCCTCATCATCCGATAGTGCCAAGTCTATGTCCTCGTGGAAGTCCACCCCTGCATAGGGGTAGTCATCGATCATCACAATCTGTTCCTCGAGCCACGAGAAGAAATCCTCACCGAAAGCCAAACGTTGCGGTCCCCCAAGTCGTCCTGCATATTCACTCCATCGAGCCATCCATGGCTCGGTGGGTGGACGGGGGTGCATGGCTATCTGTGGGTGCAACAATGGCACCCTCGCCAAGAATAAGGTGACTAAGATGCTCCCATACCCAAGTTGAGAATTCTCTCCAATCCTGCACTTGTTCACTTGCTCTTTGAGGTTGGTCAATACTGCCTCACACCAGTTGAATACTGTTCCTGCCATACAATCCACTGCAAGATTCATCTGTGTACGGGACACCTCATGGGGACCCGTGCTCCCTGTTGCACGTGTGATGGTGAACAACACGGTTTTTAAAGGAAGTTCTACAATGTCTTTGATGACCACCTTGCCGCTTTTCTTCCCCGAACCTTGACGGCAATAACGAGCAATTAAAGCATCCATGCTCACCTCCCAGGCTGTTAACCCAGTAAAAATCACCCGGGATCCTCTTTTTGAGAGGCCCGCGAGGAAATAAATGTCCTCGAGTTCAATCTCGAGGGTGTGTTCTCCCACTCGGAAATCCTGAATGTCGGGGTCCCACATTTGAATAATGTGGGTGAGAAGTTTTGCCTGCTTACGGATGCCTTTGGTCTTGAAGAATTTTAACAAACCACATTACCGCAACGCAGTCAAGGTTTCTTGGTCATCTTCGGCCAACAACTCATCCTCTTCATGATCTCTTTCTTTCCAATGAACCATTTTTCTCCAAACAAGTTACAAACACCTGCAAAAGGTCATAGGAAACATTTAGTAATCATTTAACAACTTGATCTCAGCTAAAAATTTGAGAAAAAATAATTTTTTCATCTTAAAATTCGTCGATATCGCGCCTGGGAGAAATTTGACTATGCGTTACTGCACAATATCGCACCCATGTTTAACCTTACAGCGCAGTACTGTTGCACAGTACCGCACTTCCCGATATAGAGCTCACGCGGTACTGTGGAAGGCAAAAATTTCCCAATAGGGCTTGCCCAAAAAATTGTTTTTCCCCACTGAAATCAAGTTATTCATACATGAAATGAAAGAGGGGCTTGAAAGCTCTTACCTGGTGCAGACGACTGTTGAAACGGTGCTCTGGATCTCCAGATATTAACTTTTGAAGTTTTTGCTCCTCAATGGGTAAAATCTCCTCTTTTGGCAAATGCACAAGTGAAATGGTAACTTTCCATATTTACCCATCCTTTATATAACTTTTTCACTTATTTTTTACTCATTATTTTATCTAGTTAAATTAAAACCCATTTCACATTACTAATATCTGGTTTCATGAGCATTTGTTGACAGGGTCTCCTTTCAAAAAATATATATATTCACATTGGCGTTCATTTATTGTTTGACCTTCATTTTGAGCCTACTTTATCTTTTTCGTGCTTTGGATTAAAACTTGAAAAAGATTTCAAGCGCTTTTACACCCGTCTCGTGCTTGTCAAACTTAAGTAAATGGTGTCGAGCTTAGTCAGCTTTACTCATGCTCATTAAACGATGAGGAAAGTATTGTCATGGTTGTATTTTATTCTTTTTTCGGACCAGAATAATTAAAAATTACGAAAAAGACCATTGGAGTCCATAGTTAAGCTCTTTTTAGACTCCCTAAAATTGAAAAGATTTCTAAGTGATCTTGACTCTTTCACACTTGTAAAAGTATTTGAAAGGTCGTCTATTCGGTGATAGGTTACCCCTTTTTTCGGCCCGTCTAGACTATTTACGAGAAAGGTATACCTCAGTCAATTTTTGGCTGGGAGAGTTCTCTCGGGAATTGTTTTACACTTTTTTGGGATTGAGGGACTAAATTTACGAAAAAGTACACTTTGGAGCCTTCTTTAAGTTTTTCAGGCTCTCTAAATGTGAAAAACTACCGAGTTTCCCTTCCTTGGACTCGTTAAAATTTAACACTGAAGGACCCACTTTGGGACGAACCCCTCCTTTCTCAAGTTCATAAAACGTGTGAGATTGGACTCATCTATGAGATGAGCTATACCAAGCATCTGTTATCCTCTTCAATCTCGAAAAACAGCAAAGAGGTACTCGTCTATCATGTCGGGGGAATATGGGAAACAAGTCAAGTTTGTTTTGGCAGCTTGTCAGTCGTTACCTTTGAACATGGCATGCGTCTGTCTCTTGTCTATTTTGGGTATCTATTTTTTCGCTGAGTTATGGTCATCATCCTGAGTTGTCTCTCTGGCCACGAGCCTACTCGTTCGGTGTCTATCCTTTGCTATCAATAATCCCTGCTGCCAAGTCCTGTTACATGCCGTTATATGTTCAAAGGGTTGCATTGTTCAGAGTCATTCATTGTGTCAGACCTCCGTTGTGTCAGTACATACTACATAGGTTCATCATCCTATACTATCTTTCGTTCCGATTTCATGTCGATGATGTGGGAATCATTATGGCCCACCTTCGACGAGTATATTCACGTCGACGCCAAATCACTATCCGGGAATTGGACTTAGGGATCAACCATCAGTACCTTGGTACCTGCATGCCTCAATGGCAGGTTTCCTCATGTTCAACAGTAGGTTTACATCATTGACCTCTGATCGAACGATCTCTCGAATGCTCGACATCAACTCATTCATTCGCATTTTGTTGAGATGTACTACATATATTTTGGGGATCATTGTCATCATTGGTGATTTCCCTTGCATTTGTTAACGGTTCACATCATTGACCGGTAATCAAATGGTTTCTATCATGTTCGACTTCAACACTTTGTAATCACATGGCTAGATTCGTATCATTTACGATTGGGTAGAAGACCCTGGGCGCACCTTTTTGCGTCCAGGTTGCGATGGAGATGTCCTTTGTATTGTCACACATATCCACTTTTTTATTGGTCGTGGCTATGTCATTACTGTCTCATGGATCTACGATTGTTCATAGTAGCCATGATTTGTCTGCATTCTATATCATCTCAGTACTCATGGATCTGCAATGTATTGGTCGGCAACCATGCTTTGAGTCAATTGTTTCCGAGCATGGGGATGCCCGCCTTAGTGGTATATCTAACATTTTGTTTCTGTTTCAGCTCCTTGTTGCTCTCCTTGATGCTATCTCTGCACAGTATTTGTAAAGTATTTTGGCCATCAGTCCCTTCTGAACTCACACTTTAGGGGGCATCTGTTATACCTCCATATTTCATAGTGTCGTGTCTTCACCATAAAAATAGCTGACGACACTTCCCCTACTGCTTAAAACACCCAAAAGATAAAATAGATGAGTGATCCTTGGAGACAAACGTATTATGTCAATAATCAACCCAGCTAAGACTTCGTATACCTACACTACCGCGCCTTGCTCCAACTTAGGTGCGCGGTAGTCAACACTACCGCGTTATGCTTTTTCTGTGCCACGCGGTACTACCGCGTTATGCTCTGTTTGAGAGGCGTGGTACTTCTTTTTTAGCCTTTTTTCCATGGCTTGTGGGATCTTGATCTTCGAGATATTTTTGAGGATTAATGTCCCTAATTCAATCCTAACTCACTTTCTGTGATTAGTAATCTTGATCCACTAAACTCTCCCAAGAGCCACCCTCCTCTCTTGTTGGTTAACCCTACTACACACTATAAGAGAGAGACATTCCATGAGAAAAGGAGAGGACTCTTGGAGACATCAAACTTATGATCTTGAATATTTGTGGAGACAGCTAGAGGAGGAAGCACTTGGAGCTAGAAGTTGGCTTAGATATCAAGCAACCATTGTAAGTGACTTCAAGTTGGTAATAGAACATAACTTGTCTTGTTTCCCAAATCACATGTGTTGATTTTGTTTCAATTATATGATTTGTATATGTTATAGATTTAGATCCTAACTCATATTTCAAGTTGATAGAGAATCATATATTCTTGTATCTTGGTTTCACTTTGATATGTTTATTCGCGAGGACTTGGAAATTGGAGCAACCATTAAGACAAGCAATTGGATCAAAGGTCAGTTAGATCTCTTCTATTTCTTCCAGCAGTTTAATATTCAAATATCTATTTAGATCTAGGAATTCAAGGTAGCATTTGTTAAGTTTGGTCTTAGTTTAGAGTCAGTTAAAGTCTACTTTAATGTAAGAGAATTTCTACCTATCCGTAGGGAGAAAATTCTACAACAAGAAGTTTCATGATTGCAAATAAATTCCAATTAGCGTGAGTTCAACTTCATCGTATGGAAATAAAATAGAATCAATAAAGACTATTGCAATTGTAAAAGAATACAGGTACGGTTCACGTGGTTGCTCTTCAACTTTCCAAGGTTCGTCTTGTATCAACATCGTCACTGTAGTCGTCATTATACTAGTTGGTTCTGTTGTCGTCATTGTGCTAGCTGCTTTGTCGTCGTCATCGTATTAGCTGCTTTGTCGTCGTCATTGTATTAGCTGTTTTGTTGTAGCCTTTGTATTGGCTATGTTGTTGTCGTCATTTAATTAGTAGTACTAGGATAGTACAGTACCAAAAGTGGATAGAAATCCGGAGAACTTAATGTCCCAAGCTCCCAAACTATACGTGATAGCATATTTGTATGTGAGTTCTATACAACACTTTTAATTAACTTAAAGACTTATGGTTAACCATTCCTATTCTCTACTATAATTATTTAGGTCTTAATAATAAAAAAATTAGTCCTTCTCAAGGACTAGGCATTTGTAACAATGAATAACAAACATTTACACAATAGATTAACTATTATTTCAACTTAAGACTTTGAACTATTAACTATTATTCCATATCGTGGTCTATTCAAGTCCTATGTATAGTTATATAACTATATCGATTTTTTGGGGGGTTTAATATTCACATTAGGGATTCACATCGAAACTCAATGTAATAAGGAGCAAACATTTGAATATCCCTCAACTATATAAATAGTTGTCAATTCGTTATTTCATTGTTTTATATCGAGACTATAATCATAACATGCAATAATATAGTAAATTCCTTGCATAGTGGTTATAACACTGTGGCAAATTTAATGCAGGGTTTGTGAGTCACGTCGAGGATTCTGACAGGCATTTAAAATGAAACTTGACAGGTTGTTGGTTCATTTAATAGCACTGGTCTCGAGCTATGGTAGAGATCATATATTGATCCTAAATTAAAGGCTCGGTGTCGTGTCTATGCTGAATTGGATGCCCATTGTTCCAGGTAGACATGATTGTCTCGAAAGCTCGTCGATGTATAGGATTAATTCACCACGCGTTAGTTGTGCATGCTCCAGTGTGTGCCATGTTGGTTTTGCCAAACTGTAAGGTAGGTTGAGTATTTATTGCAGACATTGTTTGTACCAAGGCTTAGTTTGTTGGCACTGTAGAGACCGTCGATGGTGATGAATCTAAACCGTTGAATGAAACCCTAAAACACTTTCGTGGAAAAGAGTTAAGACTGGGTAATTGATTCACTACGCTATTGTTTCGGCTGGGGTGGCCGATAGGCTGCCGAAGTCTGGGTAGGAAGTCTGCAAGGGTTTCGAACTCGAGACCTTCTCCTTAAGTTGACATTGCAGGTTTTCTTACTGTAACGATGAAGTATTTTTGAAAATCTAGACTTTTTGGTTCGAAGGTTATGGTTTTTATGTTTTAATACCTCCGAGATAAACAAGAGTGGAATGTGAGAATGTATAAAGTTTTGGGTGTGAATAATAACTCCTTGGTGTCATTCGTGACAATGTCCTCATCAAACTATGGAGGTAAGCTTTCATTTTCAGCAAAGCTATTTGCATTTCCAAAATCGGTTTATAAAAGTATCAGATGTCTAACTCAGGTTTAATGTCAGTTGCAGGGTGTAAACAACACTTCTGGATAGGGTATGGCGAAAGGAAAACCTAGTACACTTACACCGGTAAGCTTCAGGTCTTCCATACCCTCGTAATTCCCTTCGTCTGTGCCGTGGCTCTGTCATTTAAGGTGGTTTGGGAAGTCTTCATAACATAATTGTTGACAGTGATACTTCGGTGTTGTATTCTGCAAACTTGTTGTTTGTCGACTCGAGATTTAGCGCATCGATTTAAATGTTTGGGCTCTTCTGCCTATTGGAAAAATTTGGGATAAACCCTGTGTAACTTCGTTTCTTTGTTAAAGACATAATATAGCATTGCTCGGGCTTCGTCTTTGTTTTGGAATTTATGTTGTGGTAAAGTTGAGGTTTTTATGAGATTCGACTTGTTTTTTTTTTGAAGTGTTTGTGATCGTAAGACAGAGAGCCGAGGGCTCAATCTGTGTGTAAGAATAATACTCCTTTTTTAATACATTGTATGAGTTAAAACGTTTGTATAGCTATTTGGTTTATTAGCTTGGAAACTGTAAGTTGATGTTAAAAAAAATCGTATTCATGCTAAAGGGTTACTACGATGTTTATCGAGCTAGATTAGGGTTTGGATAACTTGTTAAAGAATAAGGGATCTATGTAAAAAAAAAAGCTTCAACGTTAAGATGCTGAACCCTTCGTAAGTCTGTGTGGTTTGATTTAAAACTGTAGATTGATAAAGTGTGTTCCTATTTGTTGATGTTTGAACAATAGAGTAGAAAAATGAACCAATAACTCAGTAACATTTTGCAATGAAAAAGAATAGGGTAAAACCCTAATTCGTGTTTTGTTGAAGTAGTAATCTGATCATTTTTTTTTAAGATACTAGCTTGGTTTCGATCTCAAGTTGAAAAGAGTGTAGAGTTTTATTATGAACAATATAAATATAGCTATGGTTTTCCTTTTGATACAAATCTCAGAGTTACAATAATTACAATCAATGTCAGTAGATCCAAAGAAAGAATAAATATATGGTAATATTAATTATGTTTAGTCAATTCTTATCATTTGTACATTTCTAGATATTACAACAATACTATATAAACTGAAAGAAATATAAATACATAGTGTAGAAATTTATGAAGACTGTGTAAACTATAATTCTGTTTTATAAAATAATTTCCTATACATAAAATGCTAGTGTAGTAATTAAAATGAAAATGTGTGTGAGTGAAAAATATGCATATGATATCTGTGTGAAAAACTATTGTTTTCCAGCTTATTATCAAAAATATTTTTTTATTCAATGTTAACAGTCTTAAACCGGGTATAGTGTATAATTCATCTACTTTTCATGGATATAATGTATGCGTTTGTAGGATGTTTGCAAGAATTATTTAATTGATTGATTTTTATAAAAATGCGAAAATATTTGCTATGAATATTATATGTATGTTAATTAAAGTTATTAGTTATTAAGTGAAAGGGTGTAACCTTTCACTATACACGCTCAAGCCTATAAAAGCGAGCCTCATTGTAATTATTAATCATCCATTATCAATTATATATTATTATTTTATCAAATGGAGTTATTTTCCATTGGAGGATTATTCACTTGAATAATCACTGAGCATATCCGGACACGGATATAGCATTGGTATCAGAGCCTTTCGGCCCTCCTTGATTCCGGCTACTGGCCACTTCCCCAAAGTTTCTTTGGATCACGATTTTTAATCAACAGAGGCCCTTGGCCACAACCACCATTTACACCCTCGCATCACTTCACATCCCTCCATCTTCCCCCCCACTCCATATTCCTTCCACCTCGCGCCTGCGTCCACCATCTCCACACCTCTTCCATTCTATCCATCACACCTACGCTTCTCCACGTCCACTTACTCCCAAAACCCACGCCACCTCGACTCTGTTTCCCCATTCTAGTCCATTCATTCCCTCTCCCCCTCTGCATTCGCAGCCGTTTCCTTACCCCACGTTGTATCCGCACACTCCCCCACTCTACACCTTGCTGCATCCACCCTCCTGCAGCCTCCCCCGCGCTCGACTCTTACCCCAAACTGCTTGGCCGCTCCACTCTCGTCTTCCCTCCTGTTGCATCCTCTGCCCTCTTGGTGCGCCCTCTCCCCACCTACACGCCAACTCCCCACGCCTTCCACGGTGCTCGTTGCTGCACCTCCCCACTCCTCCACGCCATCCATCCACACAAACCCTAAAACCTGCAACCAAAAACAAAAAAATATTATAATGATATAGTTATTGTTATAATATTAAAACAAAAAAATATATAATAATACATTATTATATATGATATTCGTGGACTATAAGAATTTTAAGAAAATATACTTTTATAAAAAAAATTGAAAAAGTGTTTAGCACTATATTTAGAAGAAAAGGAGATATAAGGGATATAAGATATTATATATATATATATATAAAGAAATACTTTAAGGAAAAGGGTTTTAAAAATTTATTTATAAACCTTCTTTTTACACTAGCAAGAATTACAAAGTCAAAAAGGGTTAAAGTAAAATAATAATAATTATTATTATTTTATAATAATTATTTTTGAAAAAAAAAAAGAGAGAGAGATAAGAAGTATTAAGAAGACAAAATCGAGAAAAAAACAAAGAAGACAAATCAAAGAAAAAAGACAAGAAGTGAAGATCTAGCAGAGACTATCCATCGTTGGATAAGTCAAGTCAAAGGAAGACGACCAAGTTTAAGAAAGACTCATCAAATAAATCAAAGAAGATCATCCCATCGTCAAAGAAATTAGAAACCATGGGAACCGATTTGCGACTACAAATAGAGAAATTAGAAGCCAAGTAAAGGCGCTATCGAAAAGACAATGAAGAATTACGAGACATTAACACACAATCAGAAATAAAGATTGAACTACATAAGATACAAGAACGGTTCAATGAACAAACAATGTCCAACCAGAAAAATCACATAGAAAAATTATGTGCGCAAATCAAGGAATTAAAAGATGAAAGTGATTTCAATCAGAGATTGAAAAATCAAGATATAAAGAAGGAAATAAATAATTACGAAGCATAAATAATACGCTTGAACAAAATCGTTAGCAACAAAGATGAAGAATTAATGCAGTTACGGCATAACTTAGAAAGTCAAGAATCAGAGGTCGGCCAGTGTCGACAAAAGATAAAAGTTCTTCAACAACAAAATGACAACTCTAAAAAGACACATAAGTCAGAGATCGCGAAGAGTAATAAAGCATTATCTAACAATGCTGAAGAAATTTTTAGACTAAGAAATCATAACAAGATACTAGTCACAAAAATTAAGAAGTTGAAAAATAGTTGGAAGATAGAACAATCTATGGACAACATTGAAGGGAAACTTCTAGACAAACAAGAAGAAAATAGTTGTATTAGAATTCATAATGAAGATCTTAAGGAACAACTTAAGACATCTGAAGATGACAGAAAATTGCAAGTCGAATTGATTAAGAAGTTTCAAAATGATAATAGGTAGTTAGAAAACAAGTTGGAAAAGATACAGAACAAAAACTTAAATCCTCAAGAGACAGAGAGCCGAGGGCTCAATCTGTGTGTAAGAATAATACTCATTTTTTAATACATTGTATGATTTAAAACGTTTGTATAGCTATCTGGTTTATTAGCTTGGAAACTGTAAGTTGATGTTAAAAAAAATCGTATTCATGCTGAAGGGTTACTACGATGTTTATCGAGCTAGATTAGGGTTTGGATAACTTGTTAAAGAATAAGGGCTCTATGTAAAAAAAAAGCTTCAACGTTAAGATGTTGAACCCTTCATAAGTCTGTGTGGTTTGATTTAAAACTATAGATTGATAAAGTGTATTCCTATTTGTTGATGTTTGAACAATAGAGTAGAAAAATGAACTGATAACTCAGTAACATTTTGCAATGAAAAAGAATAAGGTAAAACCCTAATTCGTGTTTTGTTGAAGTAGTAATCTGATCATTTGTTTTTTTTTAATATACTAGCTTGGTTTCGATCTCAGGTTGAAAAGAATGTAGAGTTTTATTATGAACAATATAAATATAGCTATGGTTTTCCTTTTGATACAAATCTCAGAGTTACAATAATTACAATCAATGTTAGCAGATCCAAAGAAAGAATAAATATATGGTAATATTAATTATGTTTAGTTAATTCTTATCATTTGTACATTTCTAGATGTTACAACAGTACTATATAAAATGAAAGAAATATAAATACATAGTGTAGAAATTTATGAAGACTGTGTAAACTATAATTTTGTTTTATAAAATAATTTCCTATACATAAAATGCTAGTGTAGTAATTAAAATGAAAATGTGTGTGAGTGAAAAATTTGCATTCGATATCTGTGTGAAAAGCTATTGTTTTCCAGCTTATTATCAAAAATATTTTTTTATTCAATGTTAACAGTCTTAAACCGGGTACAGTGTATAATTCATCTACTTTTCATGGATATAATGAGTGCGTTTGTAGGATGATTGCAATAATTATTTAATTGACTGATTGTTATAAAAATGCGAAAATATTATATATATTAAATATTATACAGACACTCTACATAAGTTAACTTAAGAACAGAAACTGATGCATACTAGGTTATTATCTAGCTATCGAATTAAATGGCACAATTCGCCTATCTTCTATTCTATTTTAATTTGCATATCTCTACTAGAGTACGATGCTACTAAATAGCATGTGGAAAAATGGGGATATTGATTTATCAATTCATCTTCACCATTAAACTTAAACATTCAGACTTAGAACAATTCTAAGATTAGATTTTGCTTCTAAAAACATAAACACAGAAAATATTGTTTAAACATAACAGAAATTAAATAAGAAGAATTTGTAGAACCTAATAAAACCTGCAGGGAAACAAACAACTCAGGAATACCATTCCACCCAACCAAACTCCTGAAAACAGTCAAATACTGTCTTAGGACCCCCGAGCCTGTTCGTTGAACCACCAGGAGGAAGAAGCTTCATGAATATAGGCTTCTTCTTGTTGTAGTAATCTTATGAATCTTCAAAAGGTAGCAGTCCAAAAGACTTTCTCCTACAACTCTGTTTCTCTTCAATGATAAGTAAAAACTCAGTTTTCAATCACCACTAATCTCCCTTATTTGAATCTCTCTTGAAATCACCTGATTTGCAAGAGGAAAACATTCTGCAGAAATGTTGATTAAGGGCTTCCTTCCCAATTCAAATTTTCCTTTATAGGCTTCCTAGGCCTTTTTAGATGTTACTGGGTCATTAAATGAGCTACCTGCTCACTCCCTCCACCTGGGGGATAATGCCCTATTTAAGGGGAAGTTGTCCCATAACCAACAGTTAGTGGTGTGATGTAACTGGTGCCATGTGTCCCATTCCTTCCAACAACTTCCATTCCTCCTAGTGGGTCAGTGAACACTCATTCAACAGTCCTCCTGAGTGTTTGTCTCCTAATTAATTTATTTAAATAATAATATTCAGTAATTACATTCATCCATGATCAAAACTGATCATAATTACAAAACTTGTAATTAATTTTAACATAAAGTATTTTTGCAAATAAATAATAATGTTCAGAAATTTGGGTAGGTGACACCTCGTGAGACAGTTGTCATAACAGGGTTAGTCATATTAGAACCTCCCACCCCATACAAAGGGATACTTCATTGGGTAGCGGGCTTCCCCCATGAATTTTCAGTGCTGGTTCCCCCTAGTACAATAGGATTACTTTGTGACACATTGAATCCAAAGGGGTGACCAAAACTCATACCTCTAACAAATTGGAAAGGTGAGCTTGATTGCAGTGGAGTGGAATTAGAAACAACTCTAGTGAAGGGCGTGTTAGAAATAAACATTTGTCCATTGAAGGGTGGGATAGTATGGAGAGGGATAGATGGGCCACTTCCTGAAGCAATGGTAAAAGTTAACTAGGAGGGATAGTGGCAGTCATACGTTGAAAACCTGAAAGAGGGAATCCAAAAGAGAAAGAGTTAGAACTCACTTGAGTAGACGAACTAGTACCAATAAGTACCATCTAGGTCGGGGGAAACCAACCTTATCCTATTATAGATCCCATTTTAAAGTGACTCATCCTACAGGAAAAGTGTTAACTGGAGTAGACATGTCCCCTAAAGTAAATACTTGTTCTATGTTTTCCACATTAAATTTCCTAGACAATGGATTAGGAATGTTGATACCAACTATCTGAGCAAAACTAAGACTTTGTGGCAGGTTCAGAAGTTCAGATAGATCTCAAAGGTCCTCAATTTGAATGGGGCTTAATTTCTCTTCAAGATGAGGAGAATGGACTCTAGGGGTGTTATATAACAGTTCCTCGGTATTTCTAAAGTGTCCTTTTTCATAAGGTCTCTCAGACTCACCTAACCTATATCTATTTTCTTCTACTGGTTGTTCTGCTTGATGTTTATGGTTTTCCTCTTGTGCCCCCTGAGGGGGTGGCTCAGGATAATCTAGTATTCGCCTCGGTGTAGGGACTTCTCTCTTTTAAGGAGATTGTCCTTGAATCCTTCTGGATTTGCGCAGAGGGTTATTGGCCATGGCGGCTTGCATAAGACACTAAGAAGAAAATTTACAAAAAATAAAAAACAAATAGCACACACTAAAATGTCCCTGAAAGATGTCAAACAAGCAAATAGGTGCCTTCCAAAGGAAATTCTGGGATGATGAGGGCCCAAAAAAATGAGCGAAGGGGCAAAGAACAGTTACCTGGGGTCCACAATACAAACATGATGAGGCCAAGCATTTGAATCGCCAACTGCCTTCCCAAAGAACTGCAAGGGATTTCCTCTTGAATTTGTCCTAGGTGCAATGGAAATATCCTTCCATCTTCACTTGTGTAGATCCCTAAAGGTATGGATGCTAAGGTTACCAACTTTATAGAGAGGGTCCGAGGGGACAGTCACAGGTTGAATCAATGTGCATGGGTAGGGTAACAAAGCCTGAAACTCAGAAGCACCAAAGTTACTAATGAATCCCCATATGCACACCAATCCTGGTAGATTCTCAATTGAATATCGGAGGGGTATCTCCTCTTCTCAACCTCACACGACCTCGTGCTTGACTCCAGTGTTAGTGGAGCTTCCTATTTCACCTTCTACAAAGATGGATTTTCTCCCTAGACGAATGACACCTATGTTTTGACAATCCTAAATGATCATGGAGGAGTTAAATCACAACTCCCTACCTCCACAATCCTACTTAAGCTATTAGGTGTGCTTCTAAACTAGAAGAAAACCTAAGATCCTATCCAAGTTATTGATTGCTTGCTTTAAAATGTACTTTCAAAACTTTTCAGAAGAAGTAAAACAAGTGCAACTAAAGAAAGATATTCTTTAACTGAAATATGAAGCACTTTAATCACCACAAATATGCACTTATCACTCTCAATTTTCTTCCAATGTAAGTCCTAAAGAGATGATTAAAGATGCATATGCAATTTTTCTCTATATGATGCAATTTTTTGGTCTTTTCGAATGCAAAAGGTAAAAATTTAAAGTTTAATATGCAAAATCAAACATAAACCTAAGCATGCAGCTACCAAAACAACTAGTTATGCAAAAGAAATTTTTCTTGTTTTTTTATGCAAAGCACTCCTAAATCCTTTAAGTCACTTGCAGAGTATTCGACCAACACTAACTTATAGAATGAACCAAATTTTTTTATCCTTTTTCAAGATGAGAACAAAATTGAAACTCAAAGGAACACACTACCAAAGCAAATGTAAAATCTTTCAGATTTCCTTATCAAACAGTGAAAGGAACCATAAACCCCAAGCTTCTTAATTATGTAAACATACCAAAATTGGGAAAAGCATACAACAAAGACTTTTAGACCCAATCAAAGCAAAGTACCTACTAAGAAATATAGTTGTGTAAAGATAGGTATGCAAACAAACAGTGTAATCAAGGTCCTAAACCACAGAAATGACACTTGAGACTCCACTCCAAAAGGAATTCCAAAAGCATAAGAAAGGACAAGAAATCAATCTAAAGAGGATTTTTCACTCAAATAGATACAAATAGGGTCAAATTGAATCAATAGGTTCCAAATCTAGTAAAATTGGAGCAAATATGTTCAATTAGACTCAAATTGGGTCAAAAACACCAAACTAGTTCACAAACCCCCAACTTGGGTCAACAAGCCCCAAATTCTTCCAAACAATCCCAAGTTACTTCAAAAATATCCCAAACATCAAAGTAAGATCAGTCACAAGACAATACACCACTTCCAAGGGGTCCTACACAGACCTGGGATTGGCAGGGACTCCAAAAAATGCACTCAAAACCCCCAAACTGTCTCAAAAGTGAAAAAATCATGTAAAGGGGGTACACACTAGTGTAAAAGCGTTCAAGGGAGAGTGATACACTAGTGAAGAACCTTCCACAAGTGGGTATGTATCATAATCACTACTGTAAGTACTAGGACTAGCGAGTATACAGAAAAGTCCCAAAAACATAAAATCCAACAAAAAAAATGAGCAAGGAAAGGTCAAGAAAATCTCAATGATTGTTCCTAACATGAAAAAAAACTTGGACCTTCAAATATACTAGAAAAATGGCATTGGAGACCCCAAAGCAGATAGGCTTCTACCTAGTGGAGTCGCCAGTTTTGTTGTTAGGGAAAACTTCCTATAGCTAGGGTGAGACTACCAACGTATTGGGGTAAAAGATAAACATTCAGAGTTATGCAAATACAATTATGAAGAAAAGGGATTAGGGTTTGAGAGAATGTATACATTATTCAGAAGGTTGATTCAAGCCTCTCTTATTTCTCTCCAATGCAACAACCTACAAAAACATTCCAAAAGACCTTCCTCAAACCAGTTTGATTACAAATAAAAGATTGACATTTATAAGAGAATAAAACATCAAATTGTAATCATATCAGAAACATACATGAAAAAAGGTATTTGGAAAGGTAAGAATATACAATATTTATTAATAATGAAGCAAGTACATCAAATTACCTTCCTTCAAGCATGGCACTTCATGAAACCAAGATTCAAGGTCTCTTTCTCCTCTCCTCCAAGGGTCCCAACCTCTATTCAAATGTGTTAGGGTTTATAGACAACTAGGGAACAAGTGAGGGGGATGCGAGTCCCAATTCCTCCAACATAAAATTACAATGGGATTGATTCCCCTTCAGGGTCCCCTCTCCCTCTCTTATATAAAAAGTGAAGAAGGTAGAGTCGAGGAGGAAGTAGTTACAACTGGAAGAGTAGGTTCCAAAACCACCCAAACCACCAATTTTTCAAAATTTTAAATATTTTTTGGTATTTATGAGGTACTCACGACTTTACAATGGAAAACAAGCAGGTGAATCATGATTTTACCATGTGCAACCTGTGTTTTTTTGGGAAAATGGTGAAATAACATTTTCTGAAGGTTTTGAGGAGAAGTTTTGGTCTCCAAAATTGTTCCTAAGGTTCCTACCTATCAAATGGGGAATGAAATAGGTAATTCCATCATTCTAAAGTTTCAAATAGGGCTCTTCCACCTCCAAATGTCCTTTTGTGTGACTGACAGTAATCTCAAGAAATGCCATCATGTGAATGTAGTCATACGACCAAAAGAAGTAATTTTCATCATGGATGAAGAAGTGTCAATTTTGGATATAACAGATGCCCCCTAATGTATGAGGTCAAAGGGTAAGATGATGGACAAAATACATTATAAATAATGAAAGTTTGGTTCATGGAGTCGGAGAAACCAAGAATCATAGTCTCAATCAAAGCACTCGAAAGAAAGGAAATGTTAAACAATCTCATCCCTGGGATAAAAATCCATGCTCAAATGGTGGAATATGACCTCCAAGAGGATACAATGATGATCCAATACATATGTATAATGGATGCATATATCATTACCACTAGAATACAAGTGTGTATCCATGAGAAACTTAAGTGTGAACATAGCCAAAGAAATACAAAGGTGGATCTATGTAAAAATTGGTGATCATAGACATAGTGAACAAACTAGATCTATGTCTCATCAAGAGCCAAAAACATGTGGCTTAGTCTTGTGCAGCTTGGGAAATAACAAAAGATGAAGATGTTATTATAAGCCTGAGGTCTTCAATCCAAACCATCTCAAGGTACAAATCCTAACCATGCAAATAAATAAGTTGATGTCAAACATGGAGGATACCGTTTGATTACCGGCCATTGATGTAAACCGTTAACAAACTCGAGGAAACCCACCAATGATGAAAATGGGATCCAAGGTACCTATTACATTCTTACAAGTGTGAATAAAAGGTCTTTAAGTTGAACACATGAAGAATCCATCGAGTAATAGACATTGATGTATTATTCCCATAACTCAATGGCGAGGGAAATTGCCACCAATGACTGCAATCCCCAATGTACTACAAAAAAATCTAAACTTCATTCCTAGAGCAATATGAGTTGAAGTTCATGGGAAGAAGTCTATTGGAAGGGAGGCCTTAAGGCATCCTCAATCATACAACATGAGAAACAATCAAAGGTTAATCTAATTTGGAGTAGGATTGAGTACATGATGAAACATATTGTCACCAAGGAATGGTCGACACATGAGGTCAAGGCAACTGTAGAATGGACGACATAGGTTTAATCCTTAAACGGTGAGCATGACACATGAGTGACTTAGGATGAGCACGACACAAGAGTGACTTAGGAAGCTTTGAACATGAAGGAACCATGGTATAAATCTGCAATGTAGGAGACATTAACAGATTCTCCATATGATTGGAAGAGTAACCAATTAGAGGAGTAAAAACTTTGAGATCAGGTTTATCTTAAGGCCAAAACTAGAACCCATCTTGTTTGAGAGACTTCAAAACAGGGTCTTTGTTCAAGGACATAATTGACTTGCTTCCATTATATTGAAATATTGTTGACACTCTTCCCTTCCCTTTTATCTTTTTAAGTATATTTTTCATTTTTTAACGAGCTTGAGAAAGAACTAAAGCATGCTCGATAGTGTCTTTCATGTAAAATGTTAATGAGTCCGAGAAAGTAAACTCAGTACCTTCTTCATTTTTTAACAAGCTCGAAGAAGAGAGAGAATATTTCTTGATAGGAGTCCAACCATGTGTAATTTTATGAGTCCATGGGAGGGAAACTCAAGACTTTATTCATTGTTTTACAAGTTTGAAGAAAATATATACTAATACTCGATAAGGTACTGATCCGTGGATTTTAATATTGGGCCCAGAACTGTTCATGCTTGCCAGTATTTTCATATTTAAAGAGTCCGAAAAACTTAAACAAGAACTCTATACACCCTCTTGTGGATTTTACATCGATCCCGAGTTGGTAGATGATTACTGGTGTTTTCATATTTCGAGAGTTTGAAAATCCTAAAGAAGACTCCAAATGGTCCTTTTTCATAAAGTTAGTCTCCTCACCCAAAAAAAGGTAACATAATGCAAGAGAGAAATCTTCTAGCCAAGTATGAATAGAGTATTCATTTTTTGTACATAGTCTAAACGACCCGAAAAAGGGTTAAAATTATACCATAGAGATGACCTTTCAAGTAACTTAACGAGTATGAAAGAGACAAGATAACTCAGAATATTTTCCTATTTAAGAAGTCTGAAAAGAGCTTAAAGAGGAATCAATAAAAATATTTCCTGTAAAGGTTTAACGAGCCTGAAAAAGTAAACTCATGACCTCCTTACTATTTTTAATAAGATCAAAGGAGAGATGGAAGAATGCTCATATCGTCCTTACATTTTTTAACAAGCTCAAAGGAAGGGTGGAAAAATGCTCCTAGCCTCCTTAGTGTTTTTAACAAGCTCGGAGGAAGGGTTGTAGAATTCGTGTATCCTCCTTAATATTTTTAACGTGCTCAAAGGAAGGGTGGAAGAATGCTCGTAATGGGAGGAAACGAGTGTCGGGGGCATGTGAGACTAGTTCCAAACACATGGAACAAACTTATGCATAATGCAAGGAACACGAGCAATATAAGGACACTCAGGGTGTGTCTCCTCTGATTAAAGGGTGTCAAATCGCAAAGGAAAAGTGATGCATGGCTTAACGGAAATGAGATCAGAGATGGAGGCTTATATAACGAGCTTAAAGCATGGAAACCAACATCAGGCTCATAAATGCAAGCATGATCAAAGTGACTGCATATGAGACTTAAACACAAAAATGGTAGCCATATAAGGAATGGATAGAAATATATGAATAAGAGAGACATGATGCTTCTTTTCAAAATCATGGTAAATCTAAAAAGGATCTCGAGCTTGATAACAACTCAACATGGGCACCAAAATGGCATAAGGGTGCTGACTAGGGTGACCCATGTTAGGTAGGCTCTCCTGCTGGACTGGTACAAAATGCATATAGAGATGGATAACACACCAATATCCAATAGGTTCGACCCTATGGATAATTCAGATAGAAAAAATTTCAAATGCATCATAACAGCGTGGAAGCCTAAACTTATATTCAAGGTGCCGAATATACTTGGCATGATCGAACAAAGTGTCAAAAAGGACTAGTAAGAAAGAATGAGTCCAACTAAATTTCCCGTCTCCAAGAAAAAATAGTACCAAGATAATGTATAAAAAATGAGTAAAGAAATAGTCGATACAAGTCACTATGGTAGAAATACTTTCAACTTCACTATCATCAACAATAGGCATAATGCAGGTCTCTACCAATGAATACTCTATAGTACCAAATCCTGAGGACTTACAATAAACAAGATAAACTTCAGGATGAAGATCAGATTTCAAGAACATGATGGAATCTACATGAATAAATTCATCATTGGGGGAGTTGAAAATCCTAGAATCGGGAACACCGATTTGCAGGTCTATCGGAGATTCCAAAGAATCAACATTGGTAAGATCAGACTCCAAATTAAAACTGGGGTTGGACATAACTGCAACTGAATCAATGTCCAAATGAATGGTAGACTGCATTACAGAATTTAGGAAAACTTCATCAAAAGGAAGTATATCATCTCAGCTAAAACACATATCTAAACCTTCAGATGGAGGTATCACCCGGTCAATTGCCCGGACCAAGTCTCTAGAAGGTAAACATGAACTCATAGGATCCTTCTCAGTAGCGATTGTACTCAAGGGATATAAAGCTTGGTTGAACTGAGTACACCCAACTTCAGAGGCTGAACACTTCCAAGAGTTCTTAAAGTTTGAAGACTTCAATCGAGACTCCTTATTTATGAAAAGTGTGACAACTGTTGAAATTGTGTGCACAGGTGATGCATTAGCTTGCAAATCAGGTGGAGGAAGATTAAAAGTTCCCATTAATGAAGGATACATCCCCACACCAATGTTTTCACAATTTCTCGTGTAATGGGAAACTAAAGGAATATTGGATCCATGATCCTGATTGAACTCATTACTATTTACGGGTAGTTTGTCAATTGTTATAATATTTCCTTCATGTGGAAACTTAATGAAGTGAAATATTGAAGAGACCACTACCATCATATCTTGAGTCCAATTATCCATAGTAACAAATTTTAATCAAGTGGGGAATCAACCACTTCCACATCCACTTTAACTGCTTTTCCCCCCATGTCTATAGGAAACACCCATGAGGTTTAAAATGATGGCCGTCAAAATATTTTAACATGGTGACCGGAGGAACTACGTCAGGTGATCCCAAATCCTTCCAGCATGATAAATACATAACGCATGTGGAGGCATCCTCATCCACGACTGTCTGATGGATTTTAGTATTTCCAAATATAACTTGACTCTGAAAAGTTACATGGTAGGATAAATCAGGCTTCCAATTATCACAATCGAAAGTGACCACTTGACTATCTATAGGATCTAGTGCCCCTAAAGCTGAAAGTAAGGTCTTCCTTTAAGTTGGAAAACTTTACAAGACCTCAACTGTAGACATAACACATGGATCCTATGCCAAATCTTCAACTATGATACGATTTTGTACATCATGCGCATTAGAATTAAATGTTGCATTCTTAAGAATACATTTCGGTATTCAAGGCATAGTGTTGTTAGGATTATTCTCTATATGCAAAGAATTGTCATTATCAGCATAAATATGTTCCCTACCTTTTGATCCAGATGAATTAGTTTCATAATTCTTGTTCCTAGGTTGGAGATACAAATCCCATTCACACATGAAACGTCTCGTGAGCCTAAAATGCTCCCTTGAGAGGAGGATCCCTAGTTCCCCCATTGGGAGGTTGCAAGGTTTTGATGATCACCAACCAACAACTTTTGTGCCATTTCCATCTTAGGGAATTTGGAAGTTAGATGATCCTCCCCACATAACAAGCAAGGGAATTTTGTCTTAGCTTTTTCATTAGCCCCACTAGCATTATTGTTGTTATTATTTGCATTTTTTGACCCCTTATTCCCATTTTTTTCTTAGTTTTCTTCCCTTTGGGTTGTTGGTTTCCATGAGATTTCTGTACTGACAAAACATCTGAAGGATGGTTGGGTTTAAGGTTTTGTGTGTTAATTTGACCAGTTGTTGGTGAATTTTGACTTGAAAGTTGGTACCTAGGCTAACTGGATTGTTCTCAACTACATCGATCACTCCATTAGGGTGAGGTGTTGGGATAGGTTTTGTAAGATCAATGTTTGATATCGGCGCACCAGGAATAAATTCATATAGTATTCCAGAATGAGAATAAATCAAGTCTAACTGTTGGGCTCTCAAAATGGCTTCCTCCTCTGAGGTAACCCCTGAAGTAGAGACATGTTTAGAGATGTAAGGTAGGATTGATTTCAAAAACCACTCTAATAAGAAATACAGAGTAATCTCAACTTTAATCATCCTTTTCTTACTTCTCCACTCCTAAATGTGGTCAGAAATGTGAGTGATATTATTATGCCTAGATGTAGACAGAAGTTCTATTCTTGAATCATATCAAACATGAAGTTGGAAATGGTTAAGAAATACTGTCGCTAAATCGTAAAAACATTGATAAGCAGTAGATGACAATTCAATATACCATTTGGATGCTACACCGGTTAAGGTTCTCTGAAAGAGTCTCAATAGTAGAGAATCGTCGTTCAACGAGTTGGAGGAACACCACAAATGAAAGGTAGTTGCATGGTCCCCAAGATATTCACCATCCTTGCCTTCAAACTTTGGGATGTCTAAAGAAAATTTGGTTGGAATGGGAGTCAAAGTCAGATCATTACAGACCAGACCATTCATCAGGTTTGATAGGTCTGGCAAATTCAAATTTGCCAAAAAGGGTAAAATAGGTCTAGTTGTTGGGTTCCAAGTTCCAGGAGCATTAGCTACCCATTGTTTGGTGTTGGAATGTGGTTTTCCTAGAATATACGGATTTCAAGGATTAGTGAAAGGTGGAGTTTGATGTCCAAATTTCTAACCAAACTAGTGTTGAAATAAACGATTAACTATTCCAAAATTCCCTCCCATCCCCCAAAAAGGTTTACTACCTTGTGTGACAGTTGTCATAACAAGGTTAGTCATATTAGAACCTCCCACCCCACACAAAGTGATAATTCCTTGGGTAGCAGGATTCCCCCTTGAATATCCATTGCTGGTTCCCCCTAGTACAATAGGATTACTTTGTGACACATTTAATCCAAAGTGGTGACCAAAACTCATACCTCCAACAAATTGGAAAGGTAAGCTTGACCGGGGTGGAGTGGAATTAGAAACAACTCCAGTGAAGGGTGGGTTAGAAATAAACATTTGTCCACTGAAGAGTGGGATAATATGGAGAGGGATAGATGGGCATTACCTAAATCAATGGTAAAATTTGAACTAGGAGGGATAGTGGTAGTCATAGTTTGACAACATGAAAGAGGGAATCCAAAAGAGAAAGGGTTCAAACTCACTTGAGTTGACAAACTAGTACTAGTAAGTACCATCAAGGTCTGGGGAAACCAACCTAATCTTATTGTAGATCCCATATTAAAAGTGACTCCTCCTACAATGAAATTGCTAACTGGATTAGACATGTCCCCTGAAGTAAATACGTGTTCTTTGTTTTCCATATTGAACTACCTAGAAAATGGATTAGGAACGTTGATACCAGCTAACTGAGAAAATCTAGGACTTTGTGGTAGGTTCAGAAGTCCAGATGGATCTAAGAGGTCCTCAATTTCAATGGAACTTAAATTATCTTCAAGATGAGGAGAATGGACTCTAGGGAAGTTATATAAATGTTCCTTAGTATTTCTAAAGTGTCCTTCATTAGAAGGTCTCTCATACTCACCTAACCTAGAACTTTTTTCTTCTACTGGTTGTTCCGTTTGATGTTCCCAGTTTTCATCTTTTTCCCCCTGAGGGGATGGATCAGGATAATCCAGTCTGCACCTCAGTGCAAGGACTTCTCTCTATTTAGGAGATTGTCCTTGAATCCTTATATATCTATGCATAGGTTTATCATCCACGACATCTCGCAGAAGACACTAAGAATATAATCTACAAAAAATATAAAAAAATAAAACAACACACACTAAAAAATCCCTAAAATATGTCAAACAAGAAAACAGGTGCCTTACAAAGGAAATTTTGGGATGATGAGGGCCCAGAACAAATCAATGAAGGTGCGAAGAACAATTAACCAAGGTCTACAATACAAACATGATGGGGCCAAGTGTTTGAATCACCAACCACCTTCCCAAAGAACTGCAAGGGATTTCCTCCCAAACCTTTCCTAGGTGTAATGGAAATATCCTTCCACCGTCACCTATGTAGAGCCCTAAAGTTCTAGATGCTAAGTTTACCAACTTTATAGAGAGGGTCTGGGGGGATAGTCGTAGGTCGAATCAATGTGCATGGGCATGTTAACAAATCCCTAAAATCAGAAGCACCAAAAGTACTAATGTATCCCCGTACGTGCACCAATCCTGGTAGATGCTCTAGTGGAGTTGTGGAGGGAAATTGATAAAATAAAATAAACTTATTTAAACACAATTGGAGAAGTGGTGGGGCACCTTTTTTATGTAATATCCCCTAATCATATTTCAAATTATATTAACTTTACTTCAAAATTTAAAACATAATTTAACAAGGACTAAAACTAGTCATGAAGAAACTAGACCTGGTCATGGATTAACCCACCCAGAGCTTAAGAGTTGGAATCTTTCATATCTGCAAAATATGATAATGATTGCACAGCAGCATAAACATCAGAATTCAAGGTCATCTTCATAATCCTATTCACAAGGTACTGGGACCATTTATGGTTCAACAACAGCTACTGGTAATGTCTACACCAAGGATGTTTAGGTACACCATCATATGCATACTAAACTCATCCACTTACACTTGAAAGAAAAACAAAAGGTGTATATCAAGTAATTAACCCCCAATATAATGTTTTTCAAGAGTTATAAAGGTTTTGGGAATATTTGGTAGGGTTTGGAGGCAAAATGAGAAAGATTTCTAAGTAGGACTGCTCAACTAGTTAGTTTTCGGGTTCTCCCAAATAGGATAAGAAGGATATGAATCCTCAGGAAAATACTTGGATTGGATTCATCATTGGCTTAAGAACCTAAAATTACTGACATAACTGAAATTGAGCATCCAAATAACTTTTAATCACAAATATTTCAAAACTAGTTAATAAATGAGGCCTAAAGAGCTAGTCTTGAGAAAGATGAGCACAAACAGCCTCTAAGGCTCTCTAATTCCTCTTCTGATGGTCAATATGACACATAAATAAATTAAATGTTTAGAATCAAACAAGAACTAAGCTTATTTAGCAATACATATAAGTTTCATAGCTCAAACATTACAGGGAGTCATCAATTCTTGAATTTTTACAATGAATGGAGAAGATACTTCAAGAAGAGTAAGAAGGAGAAGTGTAATCACTAAATATGATCTGTAGGAGGAAAATGATATTTTCTAAACTCATGGGAGGTTCATTTAACTAATGAATCTTCTTGCAATCTCTCCAACTGATCTCTCTCTCTAAGTGAAACTCATCAAAACCACCTCATATTTGCTTGGATCTCTGCATCCACTATGAAGGATAAATATCTACATGAAAGGGGATGGATCAAATATTCAAATAACGAATTAATGGTTGCAATGGATCATATGTAAAATACTGGAACATGAAATATGGGGCACATCTCCCAAATGTGGCTAAGGGTGCATCTCCAAATCCTAAAGAAGCACCAAGCTTTCTCAATTACAAAGATAAACTGTCAAAATATATGAAAGTGGTGCGCACTCCTTCTTTTATATATTGGGTGACTTGTTGAGAAATTAAAGTTTCTAATGAACCTCCTTGGCCTCATCCAATGTTCCTTAACTGAGTTGGAATCTTCTGCTTTTCACATTGACTAGATTTCTTTCTTTTTGGAAATTGTGCCCTCCTTGATTTTCCTAATGTTTCCTTCTTTTCACACTGACTGGATTTTATTCCTTTTGTAAATTGTGCCCTCCTTTATTTCCTGATGTTTCCTTCTTTTCAATATTGTTTGTTTTCCTATACTTTCCTGCTTTTTACAATTTCCTGCTTTATGCACTTGCCTAGTTTTCACTGCCTTTGCCATTTTCCTTATTTTTTGCTTTGCTCTACTTTGATTTCAATTTCCTCTTTGGTTGAAAAATAATTGAGCTATCCTTATATACTTATGTTCCCTCATCCAACTCATTGTCGCATTTAATGATAATTAAATATCCAAATAATAATTGCATCACCTCTAATTTAATTTATTAAAACAATTGTAGGATAAATTATTCCTAGTTAATTTAATTGCCTAGAGTAATTGGCCAATGTTATACCCCTTATTAATTAATTCACTCATTTTTTTCTATCAAATTCGTCCTATGGATAGTTAAATCTACTCAAAGGTCAAACTAAATCTCTATAAGATTAACCTAAGACAGAATCGAAACAAGTGGTTGCTTGCTCTCCTAGATCTAAAACAATACATAAGCTTTTAAACACTAAGAGGGAAAGGAATGGAGAGATTTACCTCAAATTTGTCAGTTGTCCTAGCTCCATATTCACACTTGATCTCCAAGGGTTGAACCTGTTAGAGAAAGACAAGAAACAACAACTCCAAGCACTAGATGTAATGGTTAAGATCTAATTTATACAAAACATATCATATATCAAAAGAAATAAGAAACATAACATGGGAGAATAAGCCAACTTCTATTAATGAAAGTTAAGGAAGACTATTACAAAGTTACCCTTGATGTCCAAGCAACAACTTCTCCTTCCAATATTTTCCTCTTGTTATTTCTGTAAATCCCCTAAGACCATTGGTTTGATGCCTCCAAAAGTTCTCCCATAGCTCATGGATGGCCTCCTTCTTATAGGATTTGGGAGGCGAACCACTAGGAGAGAATAATGGATCTAAGTGAGTAGAAGGTGGATCAAGGAGGTGACTCATACCAAAGAAGGAGGGTGAGGTGATATTCGAGAGGAACCTCCATCCCATAAATATCTCTTTCGAATCCAAGATCCAAAATCCAAGTGATAAGGTGGTTGAGGGATTTTCGCGCCCTCAAGGTTGAGCATAGCGGGAAAAAGGTGTAATTTCTGTGCCCATGCAGGTATGAAGGGCGCGAAAATGTTGTATTTTTGCACCTTGAACCACTAGCAAAGCAGGGAAATATGGGTAAAGAGGACTCCATGAGGTGGAATTCGACCATGAGAGGTTGGATTTTCCTCCAAGGAAGGCTAGGGAGGGGACCAACATAGTGGAAATGAGTCTCAACACTTGCTAGGAGGTACGACCATTAGGTTCTGCATGGTGATATGACATGAAGACTCGAAATGGTGCTCAAAGTGATAATTTGAGTTATAACACATTTTCACTAGGATCTATGGGGGTTTGATGTGTCATTGGTTTCTTTCTGGTGCTAACAAAAATGGGAACATGACAGTCCTCCCCTCACAAAATTGCTTGTCCTCAAGCAATAAACCAACTCCAACCATCTATGAATCCAACCAGTGACTTCGCTCCAAAAAATATGTTAATGGATGTCTACAATTGGACTCCTCAATTCCAAGCTAAATACCAGAGGTCCACCATGTTTCTGTTGCACCACTTTGATTATTACTCTCTCATCAAAAAGTAGCATTGTATCCTATGCAACTACCGAACCCCCAGCTGCAACAATTGAATTTCTAGATCCCACTTTATGTGTTTCATTCCTCTAGATGACAATGCCATCCCAAACAATCCATAATGACAAGGAATCCATGGATCCCACTGTCTTTGTTGCATGTCTCCCAATGGAATTGTTGCTAGTGGAAAACTATCATTCCAAATAATTCTAGGGTCTCATTGTCTTAACTACATCCTCCCAACATGAGTATCAACAGAAATAATATATCATCATGGAGGACTTCTAGGTCACTCCACCAAAATGGAAGTTCATCACTTCCAAAGGAAGATTGAATCTCCTCATAAGCCATGTGCAAACTAGCACTGCAATTTCCACCCATAATACATAGGTGACACTCCCATGTCCATCCAGGTATAATGAAGACATCACATGGCAGCCATAAATTACCATACAACTGCTCACAAAAGATGAATGGTGTGTCCATAAACTTTCTACTGATGCAAACAACAAACTTACCCCGTGGGGTACTCAACTCCATCATGCATTTATCCACCCAATCAGAGAATGAATAAACACTCCATATTAGTGATTTGAATGGAAATCTTGTAGCTTCCCCATGTTCCATCTTCGATCTGGTGCAACAACTCTTTACTCTGCTACTTGTCCCTCCTAACTGGCTCAAGTGGAAATCCCATGCACTATTATGCATGATGGAGACATCAGATAGATGCCTCTGTTGTTTCTCATCAAACTGGTAAGGGACTGGTGCGCATGTCAAACCAAAAGGTCTAGCCCTCAAGTCATCAATACAGAGTGTGTAAGCCTCCTTCCCCTCATGTGGCACCAAAAGAAAGAATCATTTTACCCAATATTCATCCCTATGTGTGTTGGCTTCCATATGTGTGTGGGATGGAGAATAGTGAACCAGATTTCTACAACATTCATCAATCATATTTGAGGTTGGCTCAACTGAAGTGAGATCATGTGCCTCCTCCAAAACTGTGTAACTACCACCTAGAGGAAACTCATAATATCTCTGGCAATTAACAAGTGCTTGATCTTCATTTTGCTTGACCTCAAACTCCCCAAGCACATGCAAATCAGAATGTACATCATGTTCCCAATTCACACAAGTACCAAATATCAAAACACTATTGTTCAAATGACAAGGGTGAAAGTCCCATGTCCAATCACAAAAAAAGGAGTCATCATCAAAATTCCATGGATGTCGATGCTTCTCACAATAATGCGATATTTTAGGATTAGGATCACTTAACAGTAGCAAACCTCACTAAAACTCACTCAAGAAGTGCAGAAAGAAGAAGAAGAAATGGAGATTCAATAATCACTCATACACAAGAAATGACAAAAATTGTTGTATCATACATCATCTATGAGCTGGCACTCTATAAAGTGAACAATAATTGAATACAATCAAATGAATTCAAATTCCACTCAGGTCATTCGAATTATCCTCAATGTGTGGCTTGGATAGCATTGGAGACATCATCCAAACCAGTGGCAGTAGTCACAATAGTCAAATAGTCAGTCAAATGAGTCTAACTGAGTGCATGGACACTAATCTAGGGAAGGAGACTCCAATGTGGGCGCATGAGGAGCTGTCAGTAGTCAGTATAGCTGATCTAGTATCTTTGGAGGTCTATCTAAGTGGTTCATTCAGTTAAACTAGTAATCAATCCCCAAAACAAGGAACATATCCACTAATCATGGAACTAACTGAAGAATATCCTAAATAGGTGGAATAGGGTGCATTTGCACTCTAGTGATGGAGACAAGGGAGCATATGTGGCTAGGAGGGATAGAACTGAGTAGAAACAGGCTCCTGGGGCTGAAAAACTGAGGACTAGGTGTTGGGAGACTACCATACTGATGACTAGATGCATGCAGAATGCATGCAAGCATGAAAAATAAAAAAATGATGGTGAGAATATTCCAACACCCCCCCGCAAGCCAAACTATGAGGAACAATTGAAATGGTAGGGCCCTAGTAACTGAGACGAAAGGTCACCTCTTACAACAATCTAAATAAATAAAGTGAGGAAAGAGGGAAAAACCAGTGGGAAGAAATCCCCCCCTAAATATAGACTATGGTAGGATTATCAACCATGTACATCACTCACCCCAAATGGTAAGTGGAATTCTCCACCGAAGAAAGATCTATCGGAAAGAAATGGATCTGTAATGTGAGAAGCATGAAACCTTCCATTCTGAAAATCAGATATGGTTCTCCTCGGATCAAGTGGATAGCCCACAAGATCTCTGGTAGATCTAAGAGTATTGGATGCCCATCTAGGAAGAGGAGGATCATCAAGTGCAAGATCATCAGGTTCTTGTGGACCTGGATCTTCCATTTACTCATCTTCACTAATAGGTGCTAGATCTTCAGGTTCTTGTGGATCTGGATCTAGCATTCTCTCTTCATCATCTTCACTCTCATACTCTGAATCTAAACTATCATGTGATGAAGATTCACTCTCTTGGAGCTCACCAAGTAGTGTAGGTGTGGTAGGAAAGCTCTCTTGCTCAATAGGATGAGCATCATGTAGAGGCCATTCCTCAAACTATACACTCCTATCAAGGAATGTGGTCATAGTAGAAGGATCAAGAAGCTTGTATGCCTTTTCGTGGCCTTTGCATTCAATGCATAACCCACCATAATACACTCTCTACTTTGTGGATCTAGGGCTCTCCTTTTCTCAGTTGGAATCCTTGCCCATGCTCTAGATCCAAACTCTCTAAGATGACACACATCAAGTTTGTATCCCATCCATGCTTCAAAAGGAGTCATATCTTTGAGTCCTTTGTGAGGAACTTTGTTCTAAAGATAGGTGGCACAGTTGATGGCTTCTGCCCAAAGACTAGGGTGCAACCCTTTCGAATTTAGCATGCAGGTGGCCATCTCTTTCAATGTTTTGTTCTTCCTTTCAACAACACCATTATGTTGTGGTGTATAGGGAACAGTATGTTGCATCGCAATGCCTTCTTCAGCACAAAAGGTTTGAAAGTCACCCATGATGTATTCACCTCCATTATTAGTGCGAATGGCCTTGATCTTTCTATCTGAATTTTTTTTGCAGAAGACTTGAAAAACTTAAAGAATCCAAATACTTCTGACTTTAATATGAGAAAGTATACCCATGTAAATCTTGAATAATCATCAATAAAAGTAAGAATATACCTTGCCTTGTTCAAATATATATCTGGAAATGGCCCTGCAACATCACTATGAATCAGATCTAGAGGTTGAGAGGTCTCCTTGCCTTCCCCTTCTCAAATTTCTTTTCAGGATGATTTCCAATCAAACAACCATGGCAGTTTCCCTTGGAAAACTTGATCTTGGGAATCCCTTCAACCATCTCTTTAGTATGCATGTCTTGCAATTATTGATAGTTAAGATGCTCAAATTCTTCATGCCATATCCTACTCTCTTCATTTGCATGAGTATGAAGAGCAGACTGTTTAGAGAGAGGTAGAAAATGGGAGAACTCATACAATTTTGACGTATGATTTGCAACACCTTTTGCAATGGTAGAACTTGATACCATGTCTTGAATTTCAACCTCATTTGGAGAAAAGATCACCCTCTTGGGATCTCCAGTATGGGTCATGTGATATACTAAAAGTAGATTAGCAGTGAGAGTGGGGCCATAGAGCACATCTGAGAAGTACCCATGATCAAGTTTGATTCTTCCAATCCCCTCAGAGGAGACCTCAGAATCATTCCTCAACATAATGGATGGTCCAATAGTAGCTTCGAATATAGTGAAGATATCCTTGGAGGAAGATATGTGTCTTGATGCTACATAATCTATGATGAAGGAGGATTGAGTTGATGCATCTGCCACGAGGGCATGGAATCTCTCTTTGTTCTCAGATCCAGATGGTTCACTCTCTTTCTTTCTATCACATGCAGGTACTGGAAGCTTATTTTTTTCAAGAAGTGAATCCATGAGATCTATGGTATTCTTCATACTTGAGCTCTCAGGGTGATATCCTCGATTACATATGTGCACTTGGATTTTCCATTTTGAGATGTATTGTCCTTCTTAAGATTCGAAACTCCATCTGACTGGTTTGGAGCCTCCTTCTACTTTTGGTCATTCGAATTTCTATCGTAATTTTTTTGTTTTCCTTTACCATTTTCTCTCCTTGACTCAGTAGCTACAAGAGCTTAATCCAATTTGGATTTTATCACTCCCATGTGCACTAGCTTCTCCTCCTCAAGTGTGAGAGATTGGATGAAGTCTACAAGCAAAGGGAATTTCCATTTTGGAATGGACAACTTTGTTGACTGGAAGGTTGAAACAAAAACTAAATAATCAGGGCCTAGCTTCGACAGGATGGAAAGGATGAGTTTTTTTTCTTCCTTCTCAATCCCATCTTCAACTGTGAAATCAAGTTCTTGAATTTGTTTAGAAACTCAGTGATAGTTTCGAAACTGCTTGGGCTCAAGGAAATGAGCTCATTTTCTATTTTATGACCCTTCAAATCATCCTTCTGACCAAGGAGGGATTCAAGCTTGTCCCAAACCTCCTTTGGAGTCTTCAGATCGATAACATGAAATTGTAGGTCTTCAAAAATGCTAAGTAGCAGCAGTCCTACTGCTTCATCAAGCCTGTTTAAGTACTTGGATTTCTCTACTGCACCAGTGGGATCAACTGCGGAGAAATTCACCACTCTAGAAAGGCTCTTCAACTTCAATAAGATGTCCATATTTTCCTTCCATTCGAAGTAGTTGAATGAGTTCAACTTGAGATCCATGATACTGAAGAATTTGAAGTTGAAGAGAGGATAGTCCTGCAAAACAAATGAGAATTATGAATTGGAGATCTGCTGCAATTCAAATTGAACACTTCCTTAGGACACTGAACACATGTGACTGGGTCCTTCACACCTGGATAGACCTAATTGGATTGCTCAAGTGAATTCAAGGAAATGGCACCAGGATTTTCTGTGGAAACCCAAAGGCTTCTGGTGCTCAATGAAAGACAACTGCTCAAGGAACTACTGCAACTAGTACTGCTACAATTCGAATAGTTTCCCATCAGCTCTGATACCATGTGATATTTTAGGATTGGGATCACTCAACAGTAGAAGACCTCACTAAAACTCACTCAAGAAGTGCAGAAAGAAGAAGAAGAAATTGAGATTCAATAATCACTCATACACAAGAAATGACAAAAAATGTTGTATCATACATCAGCTGTGAGCTAGCACTCTGTAAAGTGAATAATAATTGAATACAATCAAATGAATTTGAATGCCACTAAGGTCATTTGAATTATTCTCAATGTGTGGCTTGGATAGCATTGGAGACATCATCCAAACCAGTTGCAGTAGTCACAATAGTCAAATAGTCAGTCAAATGAGTCTAACCGAGTCTAACTAATTGCATGGGCACTAATCTGGGGAAGGAGACTCCAATGTGGGTGCATGAGGAGCTGTCAGTATTCAGTATAGTTGATACAGTCTCTCTGGAGGTCTATCTAAGTGGTTCAGTCACTTAAACTAGTAATCAATCCCCAAAACAAGGAATAGATCCACTAATCATGGAACTAACTGAAGAATATCCTAAATAGGTGGAAGAGGGAACAGTTGTACTCCAGTGATGGAAACAAGGGTGCATATGTGGCTAGGAGGGATGTAATTGAGCATAAACAGGCTCTTGGGGATGAAAACCTGAGGACTAGGTGTTGGGAGACTACCATACTGATGACTAGATGCATACATGATGGATGGATGCATGCAGAATGCATGCAGGCATGAAAAATACAAAAATGATGGTGAGAATGTTCCAACAAATAAGTGTGAAATGTATCCAAGAAGTCTCCATAGATGCAAAAAGGAATATCACTCATGTGTATTCTCTCCCAAATAGGAATAGAAGAGACACTCCAACCCAATGATCCAACTGGAAAGCAAAGTGCTTCCCTATGTGAATATTCCCAATGGATCAACTCTCTGCCACTGGTCAAAAGGTGCAAGCAATCAAAATGTGCCATGCTCAATGAATTCAAGTTGGAACTATATGCACCTTTATGTGTGAAGGCATCAAAGGTAGGCATGGGATGCCTCTGCAACTGTTGGGATGGAGGTGATGATATCCTTGAATCAAATGGAGCGAATTTGGGAGCCTTTTGCTCCTCTTTGGGCACCATCAAGAAGAAACCTTTGACCCAAACTTCGTCCTCAAATGACATGGAATCAGTAGAAGTAAATAATGTAGGATCATGGACCAAAATATCATCACTGAAAACCTCATCCATCAAGCTAATGGATGCATCAACTCCATCAAAGGTTGTTCCATCAAACCGTGAGCTCTTCTGACTACTCAATGGAGGAATGACTCACTCCAGGAAGAAGCTCAGTTTCTCTATGGGGAATAGCATGTGCTTGGAACTCATCATTTGCATCCCAAAACTCCTAAATCACATGCATGTCATCATGAACCACCAACTCATGAGGTTCCTCCATAGAACCCTGAGTGTCATCAACTGAAAGAGAATGATTGAATGGAATGTCGAAGGGAATATGTGATCTTTGCAACTCTTGGTGAATTTTCTCTATCTCCATCTTAGATTCCAAGAGGGAACTTTGAGTGATTCTCAAATAATATTGGGGGGGCATCAACCCATCATTGATCTTTCCAATATCCTCATCATCCTTGAAGGATGCTCCATGCAACATGTGAACAATATCATACAAATAATCTCTATCATAAATCATGTGTGAAAAATTACCTTGGAGTGTATACATTGCTCTCTGGATCTTCACCATGGCTTCAAGTAAATATGAATCTTCCAATGAAGCAACTCTCCAACAAGACTATGAAATTGAAACATGCGTGTCATGGAGAAAGTGTAAGGCCTCCTTGATCTTTCTTTCACTCATATTGAGTGGCCCTTCAAAAGGATAAGGTTGAGAGAAAACCTCCTCATCATCTATTAGTGGATCAACCTCATGAAGCTCTTGTGGTGATAGTGAGATTGATCCTTGGACCTTTTCCTTGACTGTAAGGACTTCATATTATTCAGGTTTAGTGGAGTCTGTACTTGTAGTAGCCTCATCAAGTGGTATTTCTATGTCACCAAAATAGATATATGTACATCCATCAGTAGATGTCTCCTCAAAACTTAGGCACCCATCAGTAGGTACTCATCATAGCATCCATCAGTAGATGCATCTTTAGAACATGAGCAACCATCAGTAGATGCCTCTTCTTGGAACCCATCAATAGCTACTCTTTGATCCATAACTGGATGATCCTTAGCAGAAATGGTGGTGGCTTCTTCATGCTTACAACCCTCATCAGTAAGGGTTGCACCTTCATCTTCTTCATATATACATGGTTATTCACTTGAGCGACTATTGTTCCTCTCATGTTCATCAGATGTTTAATTTGTTCTTCCTTATTCTTCTCTCATTTGTTTGATTCCTTTCAATGATTCATCATATACATCCTTGAGCTCAAATCCAAACCTACAATAAAAATAATATTTGAAAGTAATTTCTTTACAAATATTTTCTCCCAAGGCTAGATACTCCTAGTAGTGGTGGGGCAAGTTTTCACATGCAGATATCATCTTTGCTAAATCCTTCTTAGGATTAGCCATCGGTGGTTCATCCCATTGGTATTTACTGTACATCTGGTCACAAATGTAACCATCCTCATTTCTTGGTAGGCCTCCATCAATGTAAATGATTTCTTCTTCCTCATATAACTCAAAGCCTTCATCTTCCATGACTGTAACTAGTTCCATAGCTGCAACTTGAACATAGATATGATACATTTCTTCCATTGAGAGTTACTTTCCACAGGCTGACCTAAGGAAAGTGATATGATACCATTTTAATATACCCTAATTATATTTCAAATGATATTAACTTTAATTCAAAATTTAAAACATAATTTAACAAGGACTTAAACTAGTTATCAAAACTAGTCATGAAGAAACTAGACCTGGTCATGGATTAACCCACCCAGAGCTTAAGAGTTGGAATCTGACGGATCTGAAAAATCTGATAATGAATGTGAAGTAGCATAAACATCAGAATTCAATTCTAGCTTCATATTCCTATGCACAAGGTACTGGGACCATTTATGGTTCAACAACAATTATTGCTAATGTCTACACCAAGGCTTCCTGGGTACACCAGCATATGCATACTAAAATCATCCACTTACACTTGAAAGAAACCAAAGGGTGGATATCAGGTAATTAACCCCCAATATAATTTTTTCAATAATTACAGAGGTTTTGGGAGGATTTGGCAGGGTTTGGAGGAAAAATGAGAAAGACTGCTAAGTAGGACTACTCAACTAGTTAGTTTTAGAGCTCTCCCATACAGGCTAAGAAGGATATGAATCCTAGGGAAAATACTTGGATGGGATTCATCATTGACTTAATAACCTCAGGTGACTGACATAACTCAAAATTGAGCATCCAAATAAATTTTAATCACAAATACTGCAAAACAAGTCAATTAATGAGGCCTAAAGAGCTAGTCTTGAGAAAGATGAGCACAAACAATCTCTAAGTCTCTCGAATTAATATTCTGATGGTCGATATGAAATAGAAATAAATGAAATATTCATCATCAAACAATTAATGATCTTATTAATCAATACATAGAATTTTCATAGCTCAGACATTACAGGGAGTCATCAATTCTTGAAATTTTTACAATGAATGGAGAAGAATACTTCAAGAAGAGTAATAAGGAGAAGTGTAATCACTGAATATTATATGTAGGATTACAATGAGATGTTTTATTCTCACGGGATTTGCACTGAACTTCTGAATCTTCTTGCAATCTCTCCAACTGATCTCTCCCTCATTAAGTGAAACTCATCAAAACCACCTCAAATATGCTTGGATCTATGAATCCACTATGAAGGATCAATATCTATATTAAAGGGGTTGGATCAGATCTAAAAATAAGTAATTAGTGGCTGCACTGGATCATATGCAGAAGACTGGAACAAGAACTATGGGGCACATCTCCCACAACTAGCTAAGGGCGCATCTCCAAATCCTAGAGAAGCACTGAGCTTTCTCAATCACAAAGATAAACTATCAAAGATGTGAAAGAGGTGTGCCCTCCTTATTTTATATATGGGGTGACTTGTTGAGAAGTTCAAGTTTCTAATGAACCTCCTTGGCCTCATCCAATGCGCCTTCCTTGAATGAGTTGGAATCTTCCCACTTTTCATAGTGACTAGCTTTCTTTCTTTTTGGAAACTACGCCCTCCTTGCTTTTCCTAATGTTTCATGCTTTTCACATTGACTGTATTTTATTCCTTTTGGAAATTGCACCCTCCTTTCTTTCCTAATGTTTCCTGCTTTTAAAGACTAGTTGCTTTTCCTGTACTTGCTTGCTTTGTACAATTTCCTTCTTTATGCACTTGCTTGCTTTTCACTACTTTTTCCAGTTTCCTTCTTTTTTGCTTTGCTCTACTTTTCTTTCACTTTCCTCTTTGGTTGAAAACTCATTGAGTTATCTTTATCTCCTTATGCACCCTCATCCAACTCATTATCACATTTAATAATAATTAAATATCCAAATAATAATTGCATCACCTCTAATTTAATTTATTAAAACTACTATAGGCTAAAGTATTCCTAGTTAATTTAATTGCCTAGAGTAATTGGCCAATGTTACCCCCCTTATTAATTAATTCACTTATTTTCAATAGGATCCATGGGGGTTTGATGTGTTATTGGATGCTTCTTGGTGCTGACAAAAATGGGAACATGACATTTTCTAATGGGGCTTGGGCTCTATGTTGGAATGTGGCATTGACATAGTTTATTGTTTGAAGTCTCGGAAGTTCTTAGTCTTTGACTAAGAGGTTTGGTTGGAGGAAATTCGTTCCCTAAATTCCAACTACCCATGTCAATTATTGTTGTAGATTATTGCTTGGTTGGAGTTAATGGATGTGACTATTGAAGATATTTGGTAAGCCAAATATTTTATTATCTAATTTGCAATTAAGTTATCCATCCTCTTTTTCTTTCAAGTCACATGTACCTATTTATTATCTATTTTTAGTATTTATTTATGGATTCTCATATAAATGTTGGTATTATATCCTATAATTTAAATCTGATATGTAAATTGTATGTATAAGATAAGGTGGTCCTTACATGATTCCATCAATCGAATTGTTTTTCCTTCTTGAATCCTAGATTTCATTTTTTTACCTCATTTGTATTTAGGGCTTCTTCAACCTATCTGTGAATTTCCTCGTTGAGGCTTTTGGTAGTATTTTTTTTCTATTACTATAGTAAAATATACTTTGGTCCAAAATCTTGTAGAGACTTCTTCATAATCTTAACTTCATTGATATCTTAAGAAACCTTTTGATTTCTTCATATATCTTTTTTCATTCTCCCCTTGACTCATATTTTTCATATTTTCCTTTAATAATATTTGCTTGCTTCAAGTTATGAATCTCATTAATGAGTGCTTCATTAAGGGATTGTATCTTGAACAAATCACACCTTTGTTCATGATCTCTTCTTTTTCTTCTTTTAACCCATCTTTAATTTTATGCATTTCCTCCATTTTTTAGTCCATCCATTTTTTTAGAAGATTTTTTCATATTCTTCCCATGCCAAATATAATTTGGTTCATCTATCTATACTTTTCCACCAATCTGAAGACATACCACCCAAATAAAAATATAAGTCCCAAATAATTCCAATATTTTCCTTTGTAATCATGAACCATTTCATCTCCATATCCACTAAATTTAGGTATTTATGTTCGTTCTACTCTAGATCCAAACATAAATATCCACTTCCAACCTAAATATATTTAAAATATTGATATAAATGGTTATTATGATTTTTTCAATATATTTTCATGTGTTTCATCTTTCCAACAAATTTTGAATCAGCTCAATCAAAGATCCCAGACAAAAGTTATGTTAATTTTAAGTTAACATACATTTTAAAACACTGATTTGGAGGTTGTCCTGCTTTCCAACCTTGCACCTAATGTAACTTTAAAATTTCAGCACCTATGAGCCTAAAATTTCGATGTATATTATATTGATATGTCTTCTTTATAATGGCATAGGTTCAAACAAATTATATTAGGCCAATATAAATTAATAGTATTTTTCTCAAAACTTGTTGATTTTGGCACTTTAAAGAGAGCTAAATTGTACAATCTACCATGTGTCCATTTTTTGTAGTTGCTTCTGAAATTTGGACTTGAAATAATGTAGTATTTGTTTGATCTAATGCAACTAGTGGCATGCAATTTGGATATATAGAGAATCACATATGATTATTTTACCCCAAACACTTGTTTGAGACTAGTTTCAAACCTATCAAAAAACCCTAACTTCCACAACGTGTAACTTGAAAAGTATAGTTAACCCAAATCTTAAATTTTTACTAAAGATACTTCTCTATGACTTCTCTATCTAAAACTTCCCAAGAAAAACTTAAGTGAAAATGGAAAGAGGACTTGTTTTGATGGAGCCAGCCAATGACCATGAGCTCTTATACCAAATTTTATGTACCAAATACTTACGATATTATTCTAAATTGGAGTACACATAATGTGGGAATGGAGCACAACTTCAAAATCGATGAGAGAGATTTTACACAATAACTCTCTAAATAATTATATGATATGTCCTCATTAGGATGACCACTATGACATATATATTTACCTCATTGCATACACATTTAGCCTCATATATTCTCCCTTTCGGGTCATATCATATACATTCAACACAATTTATGCCCCTTTTGGGTCATACCAAACAATTTCAAGGAGGCTTAACAATGTTAGAAGGGAAGAACCTAAAGTAGTTGAAATTTATAAGAGACTAGTAATGCCAAGATCCTCTAAGTTTAAAAGGCCAATGGTTTTGATTAGAGAAGATCCAAAATTACTAATCAACCCAAGGATTCCATCATACCATGGAATAAGGACGAGAACCCAATGTCATAGTAGTCCAATGTTGTCCTTACCAAGCCTCTCAACATTCCTAAAGTTGCAGAAGTGAATCTGCTTACTCCTCCATTTGATATCAGGTATGATATTGTTAAATTAAAACATATTTTTCCCTTTTCTAAAAGTATTAAGTATCCTATTAATAAGAAATAAGTATCCACATTTTTTGTCCAAATGGAAAACCTCATACCCTACTTCTATGACTCAACCCATTAAGTATAATAATGAAAACCAAGTGTCAAATGTTATGATCCCTTGTAATGAATACCCCCTATAGCTTGATCAAATTAATATTCAATACAATTCCCAAAAATAATACTAGGAATCCTTCCAAATGAAAATGACTAGTTGTCTCCTCCTTTCTATATCACCTTGGAACTCCAGAAGTTACACCTTCACAACTATTTATATGTCTCTAGATCCTCCTATATCTTGATTCTGCTAGCAATCATAAATAATCTGGGGCTAGACATCATTAGACCCTATAAAGACCTATATTCCTTTGATTTCAAAAGATTCAATGTTTGGGGATGATTAAAGAACTAGTGGTGGGGATGGTGCACATTCCAAGAAAATATGTCATGATGAATGTGGTGATTGTAGTTGTCCTTCCCACATATGGCATGTTGTTATCAAGACACTTGGGAACCTCAGTGGAAGTAAATATTCAATTTGACTTGTTTTATGCCATAATTCCTGCATTTGGAGGGGAGATCCATTACTTATACATAGAGCCCGAAATGACTTATGTTATTCTAGTGAACAAAACAAAATCACCAATTTTCCCTCCTATAGTATTGATGTTGTTAAGAATTTATTGCTCAGTCATTATCCTCCCTCAATTGAAGAATATGACTCCATGTTGGGTATAGAAAGAAAAATAGATCCTTCAAACTTATTGACTTTAAATTTTAACAAGGCTTGTAGTAGGGAATGTAGTAGGGCATGTATTCTACTCATTTCTCTTATAGGGAAGGAATTCCCTCAGGGTTTTAGATTAGGATTTGGGTGTGTCAACAATGTTGTAGAACATGAAGCACTTGTTATGGGTTTAGGAACAACTAGAAATATGGGGGTAAAATAAATTAAAATCCATAGAAATTCCTACTTGGTGAAAATCAAGTGAAGGGGAATTATCAAACCAAACACCCAAATTTGAGGCAATACAAGAATTCAATGCATGATATGTTTGATAATTTATTTTACTATATTAATATCATAGTTGTTCCTAGAGAAATAAATTATAGATTTGACGATTTGGCCAAATTGGTTGATAGTTTTAACCCCTCAAACCTCGATCACCTATCTTACTCCATCAAAGTAATTCATAGGGATTCTATCCTAGACAACATCAAGCAAGGGAAATGCTCAAATATGATGAACATATTAAGAATTTGATAACCCTAATAAATGAGTATTCCAATATGAACATAGACGAAGATGAAGTAAACGATGATATAAGCCACTTTTATGATGAGAGGAATCAAAAGGAAATTAGAGGAGAGAAATTCCTTTAATTATGAACAAATTTTATCGAGCAAGGATTGGTTCCATTATAATGATTGTTCAACACAATTATATACCAAAAAAACCTTCCAACAAACCATAATTCTCATAGGTAGAATAACAAAATCTAGGCATTGAATAAGATCCAAAGCCTATCAAGATATCCAAAACCTTGTCTTAGCAAGAAAAGGAAAGATATATCCAATTGTTCAAAGAATTTGAGGATGTGTTCACCTATAAGTATGAATATATCAATACCTATGACCTAGATATATTTTACCATTATATTCCTTATAAGAAATATATCAATCCTTTTAGAAAAAAGCATAGACAACTAAATCCTACACTACATCCTTGAGTATAATGAGAGGTTAAAAATATTTTTGTGCTAAGATAATAATCCCAGTTAGATATTCAAATGGGTTGAAAACTTGGTATAAGTTAGAAAAAAGAATGCATACATAAGGCTCTACATGTATTTTGGGAATCTAAATAGAGCTTCCCTTAAGGATAATTATCCCTTGCCAAAGATGGATCAAATTTTGTGGAAAGTTGTAAGGGTTGAAATAATATCCATGTTGGATGCATTACTAGGATGTATTCATGTTAGAATGGATCCCAAAGATGTATTGAATACCACCTTTACCACCTTATGGGGAACCTTTACACATGTAACGATTCCCTTTGGATTAATTAATGCTAGTGCCACCTTCCAGAGAGTCATGCATTACACTTTGTGGGGATGTTTTCATTGTAATATATCTTGATGACATGATCATATTTTCCCAAAAGAGAAGTTGATCATCTCGGACACCTAAAATAGGTTTTCAAATGGTGCAAGAAGTTGGGTATATCCCCTAACCCGAAAATATATTTCTTTATGATAATGGAGGGAAAATGTTTGGGGCATATATTAGTTTCTCAAGGGGTCAATATTGATCCAAAGAGGTTAGAATCAATACATATTATCCCCCTACCTAGTAACAAAAGGTCCTCCAAACTTTCTTTGGGAAGATCAATTTCATCTGATGATTCATACCCAACTTCATTGAACTTACTAAAAAAATGAATGGGATGTGAAAGAACGATGGTGAAATCAAGTGGCATGATACAACTAGGGAATCTTTTGCTGGTATAGAGAAGGCCTTTGGAGATACACTAGTACTAGTTAACCCAAACTACAATAAGGATTTCCTAGTGTCCCATTCACCTTTGAACATATAATAGAGTGGTACTCTTGTAGAAGAACGAGGAAGGATATGAATAACCGTTCACATTATTCAAAAAATACCTCAAGGATACATAACTAAAATATAACATTATGGAAAATAAAGCATACATCCCAGTTCATGTTCTTGAAATATTTTAGGGAATAATCACTCTAGTCCTAAATAATCACATATGTCCCTCATATTTCAGCTAAATGCATGTTATGCCGGCGATAAGTAGATGGTAGAAGAGGAAATGGATAACCAAAATTCAAGAATGTAAGATGATAATCATGACAATCAAATTGATCTAGGGATGAGGGTTATCCAAGTTGATGATTGAAACAAATATACAATAAGATGACATCAAGTCAGTCAAAACTAATTATACAAAAACTATTAAGAAAAGAAAACTACATATGTCAAGGTATGATATCACTAGTCTCCATGGGAAAAATATATATCATATTTTTGGATTGCAAGTATCTGCCCCCAAGGGATGGAAAAATATCAAAGGAAATTTGTGAAACTCAAAGATGTCATGTATTATGTTGCAAGTTTTCAATAACATTGGATGAATCTAGAAGGACTATTTCTCAAGTGTATGATGGTAGAAGAAATAGAAATTTTAGTTAAAGACATGTACTAGGGAATCTATGGGAGTCACTTTGTAGACAAGGAAATATACCAAAAAAAACCTCAGGTTAAAATATTCCTCACCTACCCTAGTTTCTAATGTTCATGAGTTTGTAAGGGACTACTATGAATGTCAAACTCTTTCTAGAAGATAGAAAATCCTTATCCTTCCCTTAAAACTAGTATAAGTAGAAACTCATTTTCAACAAGAAAAGTTGATTCCTCAAATAAAAACCCCAAATGGAATAGCCAAGTTGAGTCCTCCAATAAAAACCTTATGAATATCATCAAGAAAAGTTTGACTAATAATAAAAATGCATGGGATTCCCAATTCAGGTATGTATTATGGAGAATAGAATCAACACAAAGAAAGCTATTGAGAACTCCATTCGATTTGGTTTATTTCCTGGAGGTGGTCTTTCCAACACAATTGGAATTTCTCATGATGAAGTTATTATAGGATGTAGTGTAGAGCTAGATAAGATGAGGAGATACCATCCTCTTATCTATCTCTAGCTCTAGGTCAAGCTCGTGCCTCCTATCTAGATCTAGCTCTAACCCAAACTCTTTTGAAAGGAGATCTAGTCCTCTTATGGGATAAGTGGCATGAGGACCTAGGTAAACATGGAAAATTTGAAAATTATGTCTGGGTCCCTAAGTTGTTTAGGAAGTATGTGTCCAAATTCCTAACTCTTTCCACTTGGTTCCCTTGGAGGGGAAATTACTTGATTTTCGTATCAACGGTAGGCATCTCAATCATTTCATACAAGAAAATGCCATGAAGGTCCTTCCTTGTACCACAGTATTTCCTTTCCTATTCTTAATTTTTTATCTTTATGTTCAACATACTTTTCTTGCTTTTATTTAGGTCCTTCAATATTTTTCATTAAGTCCCCAATCAACATTTTGACTCCACGACCTAATGGATAATGAATTGGTCTACTTCTTCTAGATATCTTGTCCTTGGCCCCTTATAGGGGGGATCCATGATCTAGATCTTAGGGGATGATACTCGAAATGATTGAATGCCGAGAGAGGAGGAGATTAAACCTGCAAATTGTTATCAGTTGATCCATAAATGAGATCGGAGGTGAGGCTCAAAGAGCCTCACCTCTCAGAACAACACCTTAAATGGATTAACCAAGAAAAAACTCACAAAATTACACACAATAATACGTCCCAATGTAGGATGCCATAAATCATTGAATCCTTTATTGAGAAGGCATAAATCCTTTATATAACATCATTACAATGTTCCTTGGGGCCATACCATGGGATACAAAATACCATGGATGGGTGTATTATAAATTGTGGGCTTTTAGAATCACCTAAAAGATACCAAAACCATGGATGGGAGAGGATGGTCTCTCCATTTAAGGCTTTTATGATGAATGGGAGATGGTGGCCTCTCCATTTAAATTTAGACCATATTCCCCCTAAAATTCGGCTCATTCCTACCCCCTTAGAAAATGATGGTCCCCATAATTTTACCCATGCTAAAAAGAGATCCATGATTACAATGTGCCAATTTCCAATGAAGAGAAGGGTTTTGTGTGGTTGACCCATAACCGTGGGTTTTTCTAGGTTGACCCATAACCATGGTGGCAATGAAAAGCTTGTTTCCAATGAAGAGAAGACTTTTGTGTGGTTGACCCATAACTGTGGATAATTATAATGAGTAAATATTACAATAGGATTTAATAAATCCCCAAATTAGAAAAATCGTGATTTTGGGGGCAATTAATGCCTTGCTACAAATTCATTCATAATTTTTGTTGTAGGTGATGAAATTCAATTCCATTGAAGACCCATTTGAGATATCAAAAATACCTATACATCCATATAACATACTTTCTCTTTGGTGGCTCAAGGAGTGATAAAATGTTTTTTGAATCTTAGGGGATGCGTGTGCACTGTTTTTGCAGACATATGTTGCTTCAATTGTCAATATATCTCAAACCAGGAATCCAAATGAAAAATCGCGAAATGCCCATTTTATCTGATGAAAAGAAATTTCCAATGAGTTATGGTAGAGCCTATAAAATTTTTGGTGGATTCTTTATAACCTGTTTAAATTTGTTCTATGTATGGTCGCATTGTGTACAAACATGTGCTACTTCAAACAAGCATATCTCACAAACTAGGAAACAAAATGAAATTCCATGAAATATCCATTTGAGATGAAGGAAAAACCTTTCAAATGAGATATGTTAGACCCTACGAAACATTATGTAGATCCCATAATATACCTCTAAATATTTTTGAATGCGAGAGTGTCGAGTGTAGAGGGCCAAGGTTTTGTAGAGTAGCATGAGTTGTTGTAGAGGTTGTGGAACCTCTGTGGGAAGCATGGACACCCTGCAATATTGTTGAAAATATTTCAAACCAATGTATGTAGTGGATACATGTATGGATGTAGTGGATACATGTATGGATGTAGTGGATCCATATGTGGATGCAGTGAATCCATGTATGGTTCTCCTTGTAATGGCGAATGAAGATCCAAGGGTAGAAAAACCTTGTAGTGCATGTGTACCAATTGTGATGCTTACAGTGTATGGCCTAGAAAATGGATTTCCATAGTACCAAAAGGAGTTTGGTGATTGTTCCAAATATTTGAACCCGTGGTAAGCTTCAAACCCTTTTTCCGATGGAGAGCGTACCTGCTCTGATACCACAGATATGGATCTTGGGGATTGAGACCCGAAAGGATTGAATGTCGAGAGAGGAGGAGACTAAACTTGCAAATTATTATCAATTGATCCATAAACTATATCGGAGGTGAGGCTTAGAGAACCTCACCTATCAGAACAACAACTTAAATGGATTAACCAAGAAAAAACTCACAAAATTACACACAATAATAAGTCCCAATGTAGGCTACCAAAAATCATTGAATGCTTTACTGAGAAGGCATAAAGCCTTTATATAACATTATTACAATGTGCCTTGGGGCCATGCCATGGGAAAAACCCATGGCTATCAAATACCATGGATGAGTGTATTATCAACTATGGGCTTCTAGAATCGCCTGGAAGATACCAAAACCATGGATGGGGGAGGATGGTATCTCCATTGAAGGATTTTATGATGAATGGGAGAGATTGGCCTCTCGATTTAATGCTTTTGTGACTTATACATCCAAATTTAGACCATACACCCCTTAAAATTCGGATTAATCCATCATAGAAGGAAGCAAATATTGTCACCTTCTTAAGCCCTCAACAAATTTCATGGAAAATTGCATTCGAAATCATGCCCTATTTTCCTTGTTCAAACTTTGTTTCCACCCAATACTCGAATTAAGCATGATTTCTAAATGGTCCCTATTTTCCTTCTCCTTTTAACCTTTCTTTCTAATTTCAAAATCAGACCCAATCTCATAATAGAGCCTCTTTTTCCCTTTGTCTTTAAACCTTTCTTCCAAATTTTTAAATTATGTCAAATATCTTGATCGAGCCTCTTTCTCCTTTGCCTTCAAAGTCTTCTTCCCAATTTCAAAATCATGCCCAATATCTAGATCAAACAATTTTCCCCTTTGCTTTGAGACTTTCTTCCCAATTTCGGAATTAGGCTTGATATCTTAATCATGCCTCTTTCTCGCGTTTCCTTCAAACCTTTCTTCCCAATTTTGAAAATCATGCCCAGACTCTTAATCGAGCCTCCTTCTCCTTTCTTTTTGAATAATGACCCTAAATTCATTGATTGGGATTGATTTTGAAATCAGGCTCTTTGCACTCGTTTCGTAAGTGTTTTCCCCCTTTCAAATGGCCCCATTTTCACCCATTTTAAATTTGTTTTACCATTTCAAATAGCCATGTTTTTGCCCATTTTAAATGAATTTTTTTTCCATTTGTAAACTTGTACCTAATATATAATTGGCTTTGATTTTGTAGTCGAAGCCCCTTTCAAGCATTCAAAAAGTAGATCCAAGGCATAAATAAATGTTTTAATTCCAAAGAACCACATGTCCTTGTTCACCATAAGAGATATCAAATAAAAATTAGACACCTGGTAAGATAGCATACCAGTAATGGAGGAATTTCCACCTAGGCATCAAGTATCCTCTCAACCACAAGCAACAGTTTCACCTCAAGCAAAACCACATGCCTAGAACCAAAAGGGGAAGTAGTGCCAAAAAAAGGAAGCAACCAAATGTAGAAATTATTGTTTTTAGTTAAAATTTGTTCTATAAGAGAGATACTTCCAAAAAAGGGAAAAGACTAAAGCAAAAGAATAATCGTATTCAATTTTTGTCACATGAGCAGCCTAAGTGTTCCAGCACTACCAACATGTAGAAGATTAATCCATTTTATTTTTAATTCAAAATGTGATTAACTATTCAGTTGGAGACTAAATATAAGGATAATATAAAAACAAAGCTCCAACAATGAGAAAGCCATAGAGAGTTGCTATACCAACATGTTGTAGGAATTTGTATAGAATACGGAAATTGGGATTTGTAGCATTGTTTATGTTCTTATTTATCCTCTCGTCCTCACTCTCCCTTTATAAGCTCACCATTAGAATTCTTATGTATGTGAAGGGAAGCAAGAGACCTAGAGCTAAGAATTTATAGTCCCCATATGGTATTCCTTTTAGAATATAATGAATTGTTGGGTTTTAGTGTGAAGTTAGGAACAAGGCATTGCTACCACTAGAATAGTAATACAATTCAAACACATTTATGTTATTTTCCTTGCATTATCTTGTTTAAGTGGTGTTGAATTTAAATCAATGGATGTCTTCTTGATCTTGCCCATTTGGATTGCTGTCTCATGAATATGTCTTCTATGAATGTATGGTTAGTCCTATTTTGACATACATAATTCATGTCATGTTGTGATTCTTCAAAAGAATGAAAACATGATTAAGGTGCCTCATGAACATGATCTCCTGTAAATTTTGATATTTTAATTTTCAAGAATTTTCAATATATCATAGCATTTCAACCATTGCAGAAACTAGCTCCATGTACCACCCATCTCTATTTTAAAACCAATATTTTTTTTTATGGATTAATATAAGTGGTTCTTGGGTAACAAACAAGAACCCTTTCTTAAGGGATTATAAGGGTATCCCTAATCCAAGAAATGACTCAAATGCCTAAAAGATCACATGAACCACACTATACCATTGCATTTGGCCCCTCCATCAAAGAGGAGAAAACTTGGATAACAACTTACTAAACATTAAAAAAAATTCAAGATCTTAGAACATTTCAACTTGACTAGAATGTATGTAGGAAGCATTAATCCAATTAAGGATTAGTGTTAAAAAGTACTTGAAATGGGAATTTCTTACTATCCAAAATATGAAGGTATATCCAAAATATAAATGTAAGAATATTTTAGTTAAATAAAATTATGATATTAGTAAGAATACTTTTGATAAATAAAATTATAGTAATTTTCTAAATAATTATATAAATATATAAATGCTATCAAAAAAAGGTAATCTTCATATATTTAAAATCAAAGTTATTCAATTTTTGTTTAAGTTGAAGTTTATTATTATAAATTTTATTGAGATAAGTTAATTAAATTTTATTTAGTTAAGTTATTTTTTTCCAGCGACATTTAGTTAAGTTATTTATTTATGTAGTTGTTATATATATATATATATATATATATATATATATGGATTGATTAGTAGAAAGTTTTTAAAAAATAACAGAATTCTCTTATATATATATATATATGGATTGAAATTAAAAAATAACAGAATTCTCTTTTTTTTCATAATGAATAAATGTTTTGTTAACTTCAAATACCTTGTTTCTTCTAAATGAAATAAAACATTGTTCTTTTTTAGATTTGACTCGTCTAATTCATGATGTTTCGACCACCTATAAATAAAGGAAAGCATTGAGTTCATATCTACATTACAATATGCTCATAAAGAGAGTTTGACATCATACTAATGACGCATGATTCAATTACATTAAATAATGTTTTTTAAGTTATTTTTGAAAATGGCGGATGCGTTTGCAAACCAAGGTGCCATTAATTATAATGAGCGATGGGATGGGGATGCATTAGATTTACCTGCAAATACGTGTCGTCTTAATTGTCTCAAGATCGTCGAGTGTGATCGTGATAAAACGCTGTCAAAAGATGACGATACAACCTGTCCTCCGCTCGATATTAATGGAAATGAGGGTACCCGCATTTGAGTGTCCGGACAGAGTGTGTTATGGTAAGGTGACTGCAAGGACAGTTGTATGGTGTTCTAGGGCTCTTATCTCTATTGAGAAGTTTAAATTCCGGGATTTGAAGTGTGAGACTGACATGGGAGATCGGTTTCGCACGATCTGAAGGGAAAATCAGGATTAGTGGAGGCTGGTGGTGACGAAGGATTAGGATAGGCAGCATCATTATAGAGTTTGGGAAATGATGAGGAAGGGCATGAAGGCAGGGGGCGACTCTCCTATAAATTTGGAAGGAAGGAATGGCGATAGTCACAGATTTTGGTGCATGTCTCAGGTCTGTGTAGGGCAGAGCTATTATAAGTCCTCTTGCAAGGTGTTGAGTGAGTGCAATAGGGTGAGAACTATGCCGCCGAGAGGTAGGAATATGAGGAGAGGTAGGCATCTGCATGGGGAGAGAAGTAATGTGGGAGGGGGTGCTCCTATGCAGACTGGCCCAAGCAGTGAACAATGGCACGTTGCTGCAACGACGGTATTTTTTCGACGTTTCTTCCCGCTGGGTGTGCAATAGGAGATAGAGGAAATTGAAACGGACTTATGGAGCCTAGTGGGGGAGGCAGAATTTCCTGAGGAAGCAATGGCTATGGCCAACTGGATCCATGACCCGGGAAACACAATGGGAAGGATGGCCCTGTATAATCGGGTTGTCGTTACCATGTGGGTGACAAAGACTCTGATCGCTCAGTGCCTGGAAACTAGGGGAGATGCTCTGTCAGGCTCCCTGCGTCTTAAAAAATTGGAGGACCTATGTCAGGATACTGCTAGAAATTGTAAATGGATTCATATGAAGCTCGATGCTCTGGCTGGTGATGCGGGTATCTCCTTTTTGGCTCGGTCTAAGAAAGTGGAGAATCCTCATGAGATTATCATTGAAGACAAGGAGATGGTGGCGACTCCCCCGGTGGTTATCATTGAAGATGAGGCTGCTCCATCTGGCTAGTTTGTTTATGTCTGTTTCTTTTGGTGCGGCTACTATGCGAACTTATGGTTTTCGATAGGGCGAAGGTTGGATTCCTTTTTGTTTGTTCTGTTATTATGGCCTCTGCTATGGTTTCTTTTCTATGAGTCTTATGGGATCACTTGATGTAATTGTCGGGCTCGGCCTGCGTTCTCCCCATTTTGATGCGTCATGGCCTTGGAGACTCTTCTATGATCTATGCAGCTTCGATGTCGGGTCTGGGGTCTTGGGTTTTTCTACGTTTTTGTGGTGGCTTTGCTAGCACTAGGTTGAATGCTTGGGATCTCTTTGTTATCTTGTGGTGGCTCTGTTAGCACCAGGGGGGTTGCAATGGTTTTATTTGGTGGCTCTGTTAACACTAAAAAGGATATAATGGTTTTGTTTGGTACCCAGTGGTGGCTCTATTAGCACCAGATTGATTGTAATGATGAAGTTTGTAATTCTGCCACTTTATTAATAGAATAAAAGTCCTTTTTTTTACCAAAAAATTGAAAATGTTGTTTTTAACTTCTTCTTTTTTTCTCCTTGCAATAGTCCTTGCTTTGGCAAGGAACTCTTGAAATCGTTTCAGATTATTACCATTAGTTTTGCACTATTTTCCAAAGCAAGTTTAAGATTATTACCATTAGTTTTGCACTATTTTCGAAGCAATTTAATCAAATATTTTTTTGGTCACCAACCCTTTTGACCAATCTTGTGTTTTGAGGCTTTATTTGGCCTCTTTTCGAGGCTACTCTCTAGCTAGCTAGGTTAAAGTATGGCTTTTTGCATGTTGTCCATGTGTAATGCAATTGTATTTTTGCATGTTGTCTACGTAGTGGCATTCTCTCCTTATGTGTTGTCACCCTTGGACTAAGCTCTCTCACTTTGTGAATAGATTTGATCCCAAACAGGATCCTTCCTGCTGGTTGTGCTTGCTAGAAGCATACACCATCCTTCATGCCTACTCGTTGTGCTTGCATACAGATTTTGGCGCATGTCTCAGGTCTGTGTAGGGAAGAGCTATTATAAGTCCTCTTGCAAGGTGTTGAGTGAGTGCAATAGGGTGAGAACTATGCCACCGAGAGGTAGGAATATGAGGAGAGGCAGGCGTCTGCATGGGGAGAGAAGTAATGTGGGAGGGGGTGCTCCTATGCAGATTGGCCCAAGCTGTGAACAATGGCACGTTGCTACAACGGTGGTATTTTTTCGACGTTTCTTCCCGCCGGGTGTGCAATAGGAGATAGAGGAAATTGAAACGGACTTCTGGAGCCTAGTGGGGGAGGCGGAATTGCCTGAGGAAGCAGTGGCTATGGTTAACTGGATCCATGACCCGGGAAACACGATGGGAAGGATGGCCCTATATAATCGGGCTGTCGTTACCATGTGGGTGACAAAGACTCTGATCACTCAGTGCCTGGAAACTAGGGGAGATGCTCTGTCAGGCTCCCCACGTCTTAAAAAATTGGAGGACCTGTGTCAAGATACTACTGAAAATTGTAAATGGATTCATATGAAGCTCGATGCTCTGGCTGGTGATGCGAGTATCTCCTTTCTGGCTCGGTCTAAGAAAGTGGAGAATCCTCGTGAGATTATCATTGAAGACAAGGAGATGGTGGCGACTCCCCCGGTGGTTATCATTGAAGTTGAGGCTGGTCCGTCTGGCTAGTTTGTTTATTTCTATTTCTTTTGGTGCGGCTACTATGCGGACTTATGGTTTTCGACAGGGCGAAGGTTGGATTCCTTTTTGTTTGTTCTGTTATTATGGCCTCTGCTATGGTTTCTTTGCTATGATTCTTACGGGATCACTTGATGTAATTGTCGGGCTTGGCCTGCGTTCTCCCCATTTTGATGCATCATGGCCTTGGAGACTCTTCTATGATCTATGCAGCTTCGGCGTCGGGTCTGGGGTCTTGGGTTTTTCTGCGTTTTTGTGGTGGCTTTGCTAGCACCGGGTTGAATGCTTGGGATCTCTCTGTTATCTTGTGGTGGCTCTGTTAGCACCAGGAGGGTTGTAATGGTTTTATTTGGTGGCTCTGTTAGCACTAAAAGGGATATAATGATTTTGTTTAGTACCCAGTGGTGGTTCTGTCAGCACCAAATTAATTGTAATGATGAAGTTTGTAATTCTGCGACTTTATTAATAGAATGAAAGTCCTTTTTTTTGCCAAAAAAAATGAAGGTTATTTTTGAAAATGTTGTTTTTAACTTTTTTTCTCCTTACAATAGTCCTTGCTTTGGCAAGGAACTCTTGCAATCGTTTCAGATTATTACCATTAGTTTTGCACTATTTTCGAAGCAATTTAATCAAATATTTTTTTGTTCACCGACCCCTTTGACCAATCTTGTGTTTTGAGGCTTTATTTGGCCTCTTTTCGAGGCTACTCTCCAGCTAGCTAGGTTAAAGTATGGCTTTTTGCATGTTGTCCATGTGTAATGGAATTGTATTTTTGCATGTTATCTACGTAGTGGCATTCTCTCCTTATGTGTTGTCACCCTTGGACTAAGCTCTCTCACTTTGTGAATAGATTTGATCCCAAACAGGATCCTTCCTGCTTGTTGTTCTTGCTAGAAGCATACACCATCCTTCATGCCTACTCGTTGTGCTTGCTCGAACCAGACACCATCCTTTCACTGAGGGCCAGTGATAGGATACATATTTGAATAAAGTCTATCATACTTAGACTAGAGAAAGGAAAAGACAATAAAAAGGAATGAGCATCTATCCAAATCCGTTCAATGGAGTAGGAGCAGCTATCCAGAGCCATATTCATACAAAGACAACACCTGTAAATAACATATAGGAAAAGAATGGAGCATAATCAATTCTAATACGTGTTGTATCGACTACATCAGGTAACGTGTTGTATGGTTTACAAATTCAATTGTAATTACTATTGTTACTCATTTTGGAGTTTACTACAAAAACATTACGAAAATTTACTTGAATTAATAATACATTTATTATGACCACTTTTAATTACCATGTACTATTAGGAAAAATTGGCTTGAATTAATAATAAATTAATAATACATTTATTATTACCACTTTTAATTACCATGTACTATATTCTGTTGAGTAGGGTAATGTTCATTTTATTTATGGATGGCTTGTGGATCTGGGTATATTTATTTTAGATGATCTCTACTACGAACATAACTAATCATGGATCATAACAATTAATTTTCCAAAGGCAGGTCCTTAGCAGCTCCTTTTGTTATTAAAATGGTTAACCATGAATTCTTCAAAACCCTATCTATTTATAAATCTTACATCAAAAAGCATGGGGGGTTCACTAGTGGGGCAATATCATATCACGTCCATTCATATTGGGGGTTTGAATACTCTTAAAAACCTCAAAAATATATTGCTATGTATTAAGGGGTCAAGGGGGGTTTTTAATTTGACATAGTAATATAAATATTGGGGGTCATTTTAATTGGGTGGGATGGGGAATAGCCTCCAAATCGTGGGATGTATTCATACCTTCAAATCATGCGCTCAATTCATACTCAAATAAAATATATGGACCCTCCATTTTTATTTGATATTGCTTATAATGATCTTAAGTTTTGCATAAATCTGATAATAATGTACCAATGATATTATCGATGGAAGTCTCTTTGGAGTACTAGCCTTTAGAAATCCTCATTTAATAGCTTATTTAGGCTTGGTTTGAATTGATGTTATATTGTTTTTCATCTTTAAGTTAAGATACGTAGCAAATTGGGAGTTCGAGAGTTGAACAATTGTATTGTATTTTTTGTAGGCATTCGAGTAAAAGATTTAAATCTTCATTTTTTAAGTTGGGGTTTAGGTGGGTATTGAGATTCAATCACCTTGCTCCATGACAACCAAGAAATGTGAGATTAATCTTTCTTGTCTCACTGGAACTAAGATGTTTTTTTTTATAGCAAGGTAAGGGAGTCCATCCATGAAAGGGTTTCAAAGTTGCATTTTTATGGAGTTTAATTTATTAAGCTTATAGAAAACACATGATCTCTATATGGATATAATTGTATTTACATAATCTAAAATTGTTAGATTGGTAGGCTATGGTGTGAAACATTTGCAATTCTCATCTTTTCTAAAAATTGCACTAACTAGTGGACTATGAGTCTTTTACATTCCTTGTTATGTTAATCTCTTCACTGGGTTTCCTTTTACACATTTTTCCTTCCCCGGTAGTATTTCGTTGGGTCTTCCACTATCCAACGCTACAGATTGATCAGTCACCTTTGCAATCCTAGTGGGATCATTATTAACATTATACTATTATTTTATTTAGCATATTTTGCTTATACTAATATGTGTTAGGGCTTCTATTTTTACAACTTGATAATATGATATAAAGGGGGTATTAAAAATGGGTTGAGAAAATGGATACCTACAATATTTGGTGAAGCTAGGGGTTTTCTTAATTGGAAAAGCATATTGGGAGGGGGGTTCAACAATACAATTTTAGGAGGCATTTTCCAATATTTAGTGAAAATAGGGATATTCTTTAATATCATACGAACGATCGTGCTATGTAACAAGTTCATTGAGTGAACCCCCCGTGTCAAAAAGTCAGGTTCTTGAAATTGATTTTGTATTGATAGGATGAAAAACCTTCACACAAATAAACCACTGTAAAAAAATTGTAAAAACAAATTCACCCATGTTCTAATGAAGATGAAAATTGACTTTTATGAGTTAACAAATTGTTTATTTAAACATGAGTAAAAACAAAAATTCCTTAGAAAGTGTAGTTTATTTTTATTAATATTAAATAAATCACCTTGTACATATGCCATAAATAGCCTTGCTTCCATTACTAACTAACAAAAATAATAGTTTATAATTTGTTATGCCTTCTTGTAACATTCCTCAAAGAAACAAAACATATGCCATAAATAGCCTAAAAAAGTCATCAACACCTAAGGTGGCCCTTTAGGGCATTAAAGGGTCTAGCCTTCTTCCTATTGCAATACTGAGATGGACTTCAAAAATGAGCAATGGGTTGTAGGCCTCCCATTTAAAAGTTACTGTTTAATATCCCAATAGTAACTTTTAAATGGGAGGCCTACAACCCGTTGCTCATTTTTGAAGTCCATCTCAGTATTGCAACAGGAAGAAGGCTAGATTGGTTAATGCCCTAAAGGGCCACCTTAGGTGTTTATGACTTTTTTGCTTCCATTACTAACTAACAAAAATAATAGTTTATAATTTGTTATGCCTTCTTGTAACATTCCTCAAAGAAACAAAACATATCATTTATCAAAACTTGTCATCATCCTCATGTATAGTCTCATCTAACCAATAGAAAAACATTTACATAATCATAAAAAAAGATAGTTGTGTAGCCAAGTGCACGTTATCATGACAATATTTTTTAATTATCCCATATATGGTCTAGGGTCATGTTGTTGAATTATCATTCTCCATCTCCCATTTGTGCCATATTCGTTCTCCTACCTGTAGACCATTTTTTGATAGTTGATCAACCAAATGATTCCTTTCTCTATAAATATGCTCGTATTTTATTTCTTGCAAGTGTCCACCTAGTCTGAAAATATCTTCATAGATAGACATAAGTAGGATATTTCTAGGTAGTCTTCTCAGTCTCATCCACTCAATAACTAGTTCGGAATCCCTGGATACCTGTAGTTTATGTACTCCCTTCACGATTTCCAAGCCCAAAGATAAATTTAGAGCCATTAATTTAGCTTTGTTCTTTGTGCTTTACTCTAGACCAGCAAATAACTTGATCCATTGTGAATCAAATAGTTACAAGATGCCTCCTACACCACCCTAAGATCGATTTCCCTATGATGCCCCATCAAAATATAACTAGCATCCAATTCTATCAATAATTTCTTCCACTATCCTCCTTTCTTTCAGGTTATCATCTCTCTAAGGAAAATGACTTAGGATAGCTAGGCCCTTCAATGCATATAGTGTTGGAGAGATTTGTAAATCCTCAAAAATGGCTTTGCTCCAAAAGAGCCATACCCCCAAATGAAAATCTCAGGCATTGCCAGATGATCCTTACATGCCGCATTATTTGTCAAGTTCTCCAATGCTCCTTCGAGGTCCTTCCCTATCCACGGTTAAATTGTCATTAAATTGTATACCAAAAACCTCAAATGCAAAGTCCCACATATTCCTAATATAAGAACAGAAAACAAATAAGTGATCGTTATTCTCAACACTGTTTCTACGGAGTGGGCATCTACCAGGTCCACGGTAGAATATTTTAAGCAAATTATCCCATATAGGTACCTTTTTTTAGAGGGCCAACCATTAAAGAAATCTTAGATTTTGAAGGGCACTTAAACTTCTAGATGAACTTGTACCACCAATGGAAATCTGGAATATTTTCTTCTTCTCTAATTACCTAATATCCAATCCTGGGTGAGTAAGAACCCTCTTGTAACATATCTTGACCATATAAGAACATCCTCTCGCTCCACTAGTCTATGACATGGTTGTCATATAGAGGCTTTATGTATCCATTCCGATTATCCTTGTCTTCGTCTTCCTCAAACCCCGTAACTTCTTCCTTATACCATTCTTGTCTTGTGATAGTGGAGTTTGCAAGATCCCCAGTATGTTCCAAATGTATAAAGCCCTGATCCCTCAAGTCTTCAACCATAGTTAAAGGAAGCCTATGAGCCCCTCCATAGCCTATCCATGGGTCATATCCCAGTCTTATCTTTCTTCCATTGCCCAACTCTCCATTCTAGCCAGTCAACAATGACTTCAAAAGCCATAATTAGTGCTTTCCACGTAATAGAAACATTCATATAGGATTTCTCTCTAATCCTGAACCATTCCTCATTAGTTACGGGAGAAATGTATTTTTGATGAACAACTGTCACCCTTAGCCCCTCTCCTTTTAGAATTCTCCGCACCCCTTTAATTTATAGCTAAAGCCTTTGCAAAGCAGTGAGGATCCTTTAGGCCCCATCCACCCATTTTTTTTTGGCCAAGCTATTGTGTTCCATGCAACTTAGTGAAAAGATGTTCCCTCTTGTATGCCCTTTCAAAGAAAATTATAACTCAATTTCCTTTCATCATGACCAATCATCCCCATAAAAAGTCATTTATTACACCATAGTAAAAGTATTTTCCCAATCTTACCAATAAACCATACCGAATTATGCATTTGACTTTAAAACAAAACCTAGATATTTTAGTCCTTTGAATATCAACTTTAAGACAAACAAACGATTTACAAACCCAATCAATGGCTTCTCGATCCAATTTCATGAAAGAAATGGAGATATGGAAAAATATTCTCGATCCAAATTCATGAAAGAAATGGAGATATGGAAAAATATTCTTGAATCTTGTGACTATACATTTAGAAAAATAAATCTCCTTTTACTTAAATATCTCATTAAGATAATATAAAAAAAACAGATAAAATTTTGGAAAACAATAATATTTGTATATATATTGATGGTTATATTGAAATATATTATTCAACCCACTCTCACATCATAATAAAGTTGTTATCATAAAAATTATAAACAAACTTAATTTTTTTATATTAAAATTTAATTATAAACATTTTATACCACGTTTATAACTAAGATTAAGCGAATCAAATGTATTTAAATTACAAAGTTCAAACCTTGATTCATTTCACAAACAAATAAAGGCCCCCCTTGTCTACAATCCTTCTTAAATGTGGGCCCTTTGACCATTTTGGCAATGACAATGTTTTCAAATTTTATAATATTGGTGTGACTTATAAGTTCAAATAACCCTACCCTTCATTATTAACTCTCCCGACATTTGTCGACAAAAATGAGGTGGAATGATTGTTGTGGTGAGTGGGGCATTTGATAGCGCTTGTGTTGGACATTACTTCGCCAACCATCATGATCATTGAAGCACTAGAAACTCGGTTCTCTCACTTTTCTTATTTTAAATGTTTACGTAACTATTGGAATTTGAATCTAAATACAATTGGGGTTCTTTCCATCCATATATCACTCCAATATTGCTCATGGACATAGTTACATAATAATATATATTATTTGATCGTTATATATGTTTTTAATTAGTTTAATATTTAAAAATGAATACTATTTTTTTTTTCATAATGATATTTATAAATATATTAATATTAGTATTTACAAATTGAAATATATAATTATATAAATGATTCTACTAGGGGAAGATGTGTAATTCATTTCGTGCTTGTTTTATAGTTAACATGTATCTTTTATAAAAAATAAAAATAAAAATATTATAAAAAAATAGTATATTGATTCAAATTAGATTTAAAATATTTAGAATGGTCTATATATAACTACATAAATTAGATAAATTAAAACCATAAGCATTGCATTATACACTTCCTCAACATTTCCACTCTAAAAATGGGTTTGCATTTTTGAGAGATTTGATCCCTCTAGGGGCTTGGTAGATCCCCTTTTAAGATGGATCTATGTTGATTATTTTAATTTGCGATATCAATTCTCTAAAGATATTACTTTCCAAACACATTTATTTTTAAAATGAAATTGTATTGTGATAATGAAATTTTACTCATCATTGATTTGAAATTTTGATTAAGTTTAAAAACTTATAAGCATTGAAAATGGTTAGTATCACGAAATAAAAAAAACTTAATTAGTAATTAATAATATGTAAATTATTTTGGATATTCTAAAAGAAATAACTTATCACAATATATTATCTTAGGACCCATTGAAAGCACAATAAAATAAATTATATTGCATAGTTACCATTTATAATTAAGCTTTAATACGAAGCATATCATTTTTATTATATAAATCATTTAGAATATTAAAGCAAGTTGCAATATTGAAAAGAACACGGCATCAATGCCAAGATATACCTTCCAGAAACTAGCAAAACTAGCAAAGGTGAAAACTATAGTAAGAAATAAGGTTGTGTCTTGTTATTTTATTTCTCTTATTTATAGTAAAGGAATTACAATAAAAAATAGTTTTTTAAAGTAAATAGGCATTGTGGTATATGATAGATTGCTATAAGGGGTTCTACTTTCTTTGTATGCTCTTCTTTTTTTTGCCTCGCTTTAATATCTTATTTGTAAATCATTAAAATAAAAATGAAACTCATTTTTTAGATGTTTTAATATTTATTAAAAATAAGGTTTTTATATATCCTAATTTTTAATAATTTAGTCAAGTCTTAATAGTGTAATTGGTTTTGAGATATTATGTTTGTTGAGTAATCCAAGATTCGAAAATCCATACTAGTGGGAAAAGAAACCTAAAATCCAGCTATATTAAGGATTAGTGTGATCCAAACTAAGTGCAATCTTTAGGTAATTTTGACAACTTAAATACTCCTAAATCGTGGTTTCTCAAACCACGAACTAACCCTATAAAACAAAAGTTCTCTTGCCAACAAAAAAATCTTTTAATAATTTAAAACTTTGTAAATTTTTCTTAAATCTCCACCCGTTATTAATTCTAACTACATTTATAATAAAAATTGACAAAACTTTATGCAATGATAAAAACAATAAATCAAGTTTGAAAAATCATAATTTTTTCATAATATAAATATATTTAATTTAAATCTCCACCCATTATTAATTCTAACTGCATTGATAATAAAAGTTGACAAAACTTTATGCAATGATAAAAACAATAAATCAAGTTTGAAAAATCATAATATAAACATATTTAATATAAAATTTTAATAATGATTCAATGTACGAGGACATTTGTTTAATACAAATTCTTTTAAGACATTTGTTTAATACAAATTCTTTTAAGACATTTGATTAAATTTGAAAATATACAACTTCCTTTCAATCACATTATCCTTTCATGTAGGTTGTAAGGAAACAACAACAAAAAAATCAACCTTTTATAGGTATAATGTTACGTTCATTTGATTTAAAAGGCATTGGGTAGTGTGTTTGGATCCCACAACTATTATCATTATTTAAAGCAATCCCATTTATTTATAATTGATTTGATTATCTTTTTATAATTGATCTAATTAGAAACATATCATATCATTTTTTATGTAGTAAACTTCTCGAAATCCAAAGATCATGGAGAAGTCAATCTTTTCTACAAGGTAGATCGTCGACTCTGATTACGAAGCTTAACCTAACATGGGCATCGACTCAGACCCTATTACAATCTATGCATAGCCACTTAAGGATTTGACCTCGAGACCTACTGCTTACAAGAAACAACTCTCAACCACTCGAGCTAACCCACCAAGATATTGTTTTCATGTGCTTCTCGGCATTGGATATCAGTGTTGGCTACATCCACGGAACCCCCCCCTTCAAAATTCGGAGAACATGGGGAATCCAATCCTTTCTACGGGGTAAACCGTCGACTTTGATTATAGAGCTTAACCCGATAGATGCATTAAGTGATGCCCTATTACAATCTATACATAGCCACCTGGGGATTTGACACCGATACCTCCTGCTTGCAAGAACATCCCTCAACCACTCGAGCTAACCCATCGGGCTGAAACATATTATATCATATTTACTTGTAAAGGAATTCATCTTAATTTTAAAATTTGGTATAGTTTGATTGGATTTACTCCCGTCAAATAATTAATTTACCCTAATCACAACTAAAAGAGTAGTTTCATTCGGTGTCACATTCTCCTTTAGGGTTTCTTCTAAAAGATGTGTACACCAACGTTATCCAAAGTAAAGTTCATATTTAATCAATCTTTATTTTTAGTTATATTTTGGAAATATAAATCAATAAATTATGTTATTAAATAATAGATTTTGAGATTTAAAATTATTTTTTATTTTACCAGCATAGATCTATCTTAAACCCGGATCTATCAAGTACCGAGAGGGATCCAATTTGTTGAGGTGTATTTTTTTAATTTTTTTTATTTGGCTTTAATTTTTTATTTAATGGGCCGATATGAATTTTTTTAATTACTTTTTAATTTTGGTACATAACACTGTGTTATGTGATAACATCTCCCCCATACTAGTTTGTAGAGCACCTCACTACTCTCGGTGCAAGAATTTTAGTTTTAAAATTTGATATATAATTTTTATTTTTTATATTTAGTTTGAATGATTATAGTTACTTTTAATCAAATTTGTATTGACTTAACCATGGTACATCAATTTGATTTACTTAAGATATATTATAAATTATAAATGTGATTATGCAAAATCATTTCATTCAAATAAAAGAACATACTATTTCATTTTTGCATTTTTCTAATATTTTTTATCCAACAAATTTCTATATTGAAAATTGTTGGAGTATTTATTATGGTTGATTATTTTCTTGCATTAATTGAGGACAAAAAAAATTAATTCATTTCTTATTATGAAAACTCTGGTTCATATCTTTAGTATCCTAGTTCAAGAGAGTCTTGCACGTGAGAATTAACAGGAGGGGAGTTAACGCTTGAGGTATGGTAGTAATAGTGGCTTCTCCAGTACCCTCTAGCACTACAGCAGTTTTAGTTGCTAGAGTTGCAAGTGTTGGTTGATGGGAGGTATTTATTGTATCTACCCAATGGTCTTCCAATTGTGTCTCTTTCCACAAGAGGGTTTCTAGGGATTTTCCTCTTAGAAATGGAGATGATTTTGTCTTAGTGCACTAATCTACCACATGACCACAAGCAAAACGTAGTCTAAATTGAAAGGTAATGTGTTATTAGTCCAATGTTTGAGTCCATTTTTGGTCACCACATGGATTCACTATGTGGTCCTAATGACCCTTTCTTAAATTTATATAAATACATATCTCAACATAGGTCTTATGAAACTATAACGATTTGTTTTCTAAAGTTATGAAGATGAAAGCAACAAACTAATTGCCCGTAACAATTAAGGTCACTACTCCCTAATATCCATAATAATAATTGTACTTTTGAGCATTACCTGAAGTTCAAACATATATAACGTTCACGGTTTGGATTGTATTTTCTTAATTCACTAATAAAAATCAAACGTCTAGCAATACAATCATGCATAATGAACAATGTAATGACCTAAAAACTAAAACAGAAAATTCACAAAGAATGTCAAAATCATGCTTAACTAGATGTTTCAATGTTTGAAGATATGGTTTACAAATTCAATTTGTAATTACTATTGTTACTCATTTTGGAGTTTACTACAAAAACCATTAGAAAAATTGGCTTGAATTAATAATACATTTATTATGACCACTTTTAATTACCATGTAATATATTCTGTTGAGTAGGATAATGTTCATTTTATTTATGGATGGCCTGTGGACCTGGGTATATTGCTTTTAGATCTCTACTACGAACATAACAAATCATAGATCGTAACTATTAATTTTCCAAAGGCAGGGACTTTTTCCCTTAGCAGCTCCTCTTGTTATTAAAATGGTTAGCCATGAATCCTTCAAAACCCTATCTATTTATAAATCTTACACCAAAAAGTCAGGTTCTTGAAATTGATTGTGTATTGATAAGATGAGACAAATCTTCACACAAATCAACCATTGTAAAACAATTTCACTCATATTCTAATGAAGATGACAATGGACTTTTATGAGTAAAATCAATTTTAAAAATCTAACATAAAATTTCCTCTCCTTAAGAATCTTAATATTCACATTAATAAAGAAAAAATTATATATAAGAAGTTGATTATTTACACAGGAGTAAAAAAAGAAATCCTTGGAAAAAAGTGTGTAGTTCATTTGCATTAAAATTAAATAAACCGCCTTGTACATATGCCATAAATAGACTTGCTTCCATGACTAACTAACAGAAATAATAGTTTACAATTTGTTATGCCTTCCTGTAACATTCCTCAAAGAAACAAAACATATCATTTATCAAAACTTGTCATCATCCTCATGTATAGTCTCATCTAACCAATAGAAAAACATTTACATAATCATCAAAAAAAAGATAGTTGTGTACCCAAGTGCAGGTTCTCATGAGCATATTTTCTAATTATCCCAGATATGGTCTAGGTTCATGTTGTTAAAGTATCATTCTCCATCTCCCATTTGTGCCATATTCCTTCTCCTACCTGTAGACCATTTTTTGATTGTTGATCAACCAAATGATTCCTTTCTCGAAAAATATGCTCGTATTTTATTTCCTGCAAATGTCCACCTAGTCTGAAAATCTCTTCATAGATAGGCATAAGTAGGATATTTATAGGTGGTCTTCTCAGTCTCATCCACTCAATAACTAGTTTGGAATCCCCGAATACCTATAGTTTATGTACTCCCTTCATGATTTCCAATCCCAAAGATAAATTTAGAGCCATTAATTTAGCTCTGTTGTTTGTGCTTTACCCTAGAATAGCAAAGAACTTGATCCATCGTGAATCAAATAGTTACAAGATGCCTAAGCAAATAGAAAAATAAAATATAGGCAATCCTAAGCATAAACATTTTTCTTTTTTAATTTCCAAAGAAAATAGCAAAATAATCTATCCTACTTCAAAACAGTAATGGCAAATCTTACAACTAAGCTACCAATTTTCAATTTTTGATCTTTTCTTCTATTTTGCAAAAGAAAATGAATCTGAAAAAAGGAAACAAGCAAGATCTATCGAGGGTGTGGGTAAAGATAAAAACTTAATGGATTAAAGTAATCAAATCCAAATATGACAAAGACTTGACCTACAAAGTTGTTTCTGTGAAAAACTCTAAATTTGGAACAAGATGCAAAAGAAAAGGCAAAGTTGATGCATGCAACGGAAAGACAGAACTAGAGGCTGCTCCTAAGCATAAAAAACCAAAGAAAATCATCCTCCAAATAGGTAGGGTAGGCAAGCAAACCAAAGTAACTCTACCACCACACAAACTCAAAAGGAAATCTAACAAGAAAACTTCAACCAACTCAGACTGACCTGAACAAAATCTCAGAAGGTATCCAGACCATCAAATCTTTCAAAGACACCCAAAAACTTAAATTGATGTCAAACCCTAAAAAATAAGGCAAAACTCAGTAAAAGTGCGTAGGTATTGCAACAGACAACAAGCGTTGAGTGCGCAGGTCTGTAGGACTGCAACACGCGTCTAGGGAAAAGATGTGCTACTGTGACTAGCAAGGAGTCGCGCACAGGTTCAAAAGACCTAAAAAGTAGAAAAGACAACTAAAACAAGTGTTGAGGTAAGTGAAGTAATACAAAAGGACTTTCAAGAGGTTAAAGCAAGACTCAAACAAGTTAAAGATGACTCAAAGACAATCAGAAAGACAAAGCAAGTGCCAACAGTAGATTAAACAACGTGGACACCAAACCCTAGTGAAAGGTTTAGACCTACAGGAAAGTACGCTTATGTTTGGTATAAACACCAGTTCCTACAACAAAAAGTGCGCGGGTATGTTTCAAGGAAACTAGCGCACAAGGCAGAAGGTACGCTTATGTATGCACAGAAGATTAGCACACAGGAACTGAAAGCAATGAAAAAGGGCTTTGCACAGTCAAACTAAAACGAATCAAAGCAAAAGGAAATATAAAAGTAACCTATAAAAACCTCTCAAAAAGCCAACAAACAGTAAAACTGAAAGAAAACCTAGACAAGGTCCCCAGAGCAAAAACAACCAGTGCTCCCCAGCGGAGTCGCCAGTTATGTTGTGAAGGGTTAAACCCTATATTGGGGGAACTGACACTATCAACGTACATGGGGTGGCAGATAGATACATTCTACTTTGTATTAATTGTTGGCGTCCATTTTTGTCACCATTTTGATCAGTAAACATGCTCTCATTGGCGTTATTTTCACTATTTTGATATGATAAGTCATTCTCTTTTCCAATCAGACTCAGGTATAAACATAATTTCATATCACATGAATCTTGGTTAAATATCATCGTTTTTATGGTTTATTGAAAATCATCTCACATTTCTAGACGTGCTTGGCATTTAGTTTTTGTTCTACAGGTTGTGGTCGTCATTCAGTCGTGCGTTCTCGCTGAAGTTGCCCAGTTGCATTCGAACCGTCATCCAGCCCTCCATTCACACCCGTGGAATCGTTGGTTGAGATAGTTTGGGGCATTAAAGACAAAAACAATGATGTGGGTTCTGTTAAGGACGTGGCCCTCATGGTTCGTGAGCCTCCATTCTATAGATCCGCTCTCCTGTCTGCTTGGCTCGACACCACATCACTTTCCCACGTTGAAAGGAACCAACGCACAGCTTCTCGCATGAAGGAAGATCAATGCCCATGGACTTAGGAAGATGGCCTGTGCACTGTTGTAAACCACCCTACAGCTGTTTTGTAGCCATTAAGACTTCTATTTTTAGAGAGGTTGACTACGTCGACCTTCTCTCTTGTTGTAAAACTTATATAAAGACATTTTTTATGAGGAAACACAGCACATATAGATATCATAGCATATAGACGATAGCAGTAACTTTTATATAGACGCTGTGTAATTTTTATCAGTTAATGGAAGTTCCAGATTCTAGCTGTTGATGTTCTATTGTTGGTGAATAACTTGAGTTAAGCTTCAATCCCTAATTGTTGAGAAGGGCCCCTCAACAACCAGAGGTTTTACTGTATATATTCTGCATTTCTTTTCTGCTAGTAAATAGTTTTTCCATTTTCAATATTTAATTTGGTTTCCTGTACATGACAGCCTTTTATTTCCTGTAACTCATATCTTGCTGTTAGTTTAATTTGCTAGTTTAATTTACAAGTCAAAGTGGTCGGTCATGCTTAAATCTTCTTAGTTTGCTTTCAGTTTTGTTATTTGCAATTAGATAAAGCTAACTAGTTAATGTTTCAATAGTTCAAGTTTAATTCATAGTTAGATACAGTTCTACTAATGTTTTTCCTGTAGTTGTAGATTAGTTCCATTTACATTTCAGCCTTGTTTTATCATGTGAAGAAATAGTTTGTTTCCTTAGAAAATGATTAGTATAGGTTGCTTCTTGCCATTCCAACTTTAGACAGTCTATTTATTGCTTTCCTTGCACTCTAGGTTCATATGCATCAACCAGCTTGTGTTAAGATCATTCAGTATGCTTCTTTCCTTAGTTTATATCGTTTTCTCTCATTCGAACTGCCTTTCAGACTGTCATCCAGATTGTCATACGAACTTTAATATTTTCTTCATTGTTTTTATGCTTATTTAGAATCCAGTTTCTTAGGTTTTTGAACTGTAATATTTCTTGCAATTGATTAGCATTCATTTATCTAATGAGGACCCTATTTTGCACTACATAGAGTTTTAGTTAAGTTTCATACTCATTCTTAGTTTTCATCCCAATTCCTTAACTTTGCTTAGTTTCTTCTCAAATTATGTTTCTTTTATGTCTCATTTATTAATATTTTACTGTTCTAAAATTTATCAGTATCATTTCTAGTTTAGTTTACTTTATTCATATTAAGATTGATTTCAGATTGAACTTAGTAATTTCATTCTCCCAAGCACATTAGTTTTGATAGTTTCTTAGTTCAAGCATAGGATTAGTTTTCCCATTCACATAGTTAATGAAGATGTTCATAGAATAGGATTTGGTTCACGAATAAAATATCTTTATCAAGTTTTCTACTTGCTTCTAAATAAAATATCTTTATCAAGTTTTCTACTTGCTTCTAAATCAAATTCATTTCCAAGTAAATATCTTTATTAAGTTTTCTACTTGCTTCTAGATTACATTTGTCCCATGTAATTTGCTTGTGTATAGAAAATAGATTACAATGTTTAAAGTTAGTTGTAATTGGACAGTCTTTAGTTTGCATTTATTTGTAGAATTTAAACTAGATTTGCTTCCATTTTGTTTCCTTGTAACATTTGAAAGTCATTTTGATACATTCTCTCCCATTCCTATTACATTTGATACATTTGCTCAGATTCCTCAAGGAGAATGGAATTAGGTAGCTTATTTTGATCTTGAGTTCAATATATAAATAGTTTTTGAATTCATTAAGTAGTTTGTAGTTTTGCTTTAAGTTAATATAGTTTCATGTTTCCATAGTTAGTTGTCAAATGAATTATCTCATAGATAGGTCTCTAAACTTGTTTACAGTTGTTTTCTAATTCCTAGAGTTTGAATTATTTATTAGTAACTTTCAATTTCATCAAAGTAGTTATGCTTTTTATCCAGTCTTACTTCTTAGAATAATATTTGTTGTTTTTTATCTTTTCATATATTTTCCATAGAGTAAAGTAGTATAGATGGATACTATTCTGATCTATTGGTTTAGTTAGGTTTAATCAGTTCAGTAGTTGTATTCTAGAAGTTTGACTCGGTTTTTCATTTTGAAAGATCTTTCGATCTTTTCTTTATTAAACATTTTTAAGGTCTGCCGAGCCGAAACCTTAGGTGCCATTCTACCTCAGCATATACTGTGCCACAACTCTAATATTACCAACCCTGGTCGATAATTAAATATTTGGAGATTTCGTAAGACAGTAAATACACCCAACATTTTGGCGCCGCTGCCGGGGAGTTGTAGATAGGTAGAATTCAATTGTAGATAGGTAGAACTTAGTTGTAGATATGTAGAATTTATTCTTAAAAACTTAGTGATAGATTGAATTTCCCTTTTGAAACTTAGAAATAGGCTGGTGGCGCGTGAGCGGTAAGATGAGAGGTAAGAACCTGCGCATCTGTTATAACAGGAATCCCCAAAACCCAGCATTAGTAGTAATGAAATTAGAATTTTTTTCAATTGTAGTTTTGTTTTCATGAATAGGTCTAGGGACTCAAAAGGTAGATATATTAAAACTAGCCTTCCTACTAAAACCCCTACTAAAATTCCTACTAACCTATACGAGGGGCATGCCACCTCAACTACTAACTCTGTAGAGAGGTATCAGAAGACACCTAAAGGGGATAGTCCTACTTGGAAAGCGAAGAAAATCCTTTCTGGAAATCAATTAGGGGAAACCATAGAGACATCAGAACATTTTGTTCATAAAGAAGTTCCACTAGAAGAATCTCAAGCTCATATTGAGATTAAACTTAAACAAGAAGAAACTCAAAAGGATAATACTTCAGAACCTCCCAACCCTCCATTAGTTCAAAAACCCAAAGACACTACCTTTTCAATAGTAGGTGGTCCAAACCTAGTAGACTTTGTTGATCTTGCAAAAGTAGACGCTCTTTTTGAAAATTCCATGAGCATAGTTATTTCACAGATTGAGACAACAACTATAGGACCTTCAAAACTGGACTTCCACATAGCTAATAATTCTTCTCCTAAAAAGAAGAATATTTTTCCCGAAATAGAGCATTGGGACATCCCATATTCACTAAGAAAGGAACCACCTAGGTATTCTCTCTTTGGCAATCGAGTCTTCATGGAGGATGAAAATGAAGATCTTGTCCGACATGAGGAAGAAGATGTTAGTTTTTCAGAAATTTCAATATGATCTAGGATATTAACTGAGAGAATAACATGTACAACATATCTACAGCATATCAATCATGGACATAATAATGCAAGCATACAAGAAACACAGAGTTTCACCGGGGAAAACCAAGAAGGTGAAAAACCCTGCAACTTCCTCAGAGATAGATAGAGCAATGGTACAACCCAAGCATAAGAGATATACTCCTAGCAACAGCTTCTCCTCCTCCACTAGTGCGCCCCTCTCCAATGAGTGTAAGAGTGAGAATGTGAATGATCAAATAGAGCACCTCCCGCACTCTAGAGCACCTCCCGCACTCTATTTATACTTAACTTGACTTGCCTAATAAACTTTACTAGGTCGGCCTTAACTTAACCACATAACATAATGCTGACAGGGCTGACCCCCAATAGGGTGGTCTATGATCCAGGTGGATATTGGTGGCGACCCACCTCTTCCAATTGTCTCAAAACAGTCTTCTGGCAATTTACTATTTTTAACCGTTTTTTGGGTCCTAAACTTCCGAAGCCGTTTTGAGGCCCTAAACGACCTTTTTGGTGATTTGGGAGGCCAAATGGTTTCCAACAACATGTATTTAGCCCTATTCGAATGTTGTAAATCTCAGATAGACCTTTCTAACGAGCTACCGAGCGCCCCAAACGGAGATCGTATGCAAAAGTTATGACCCCAGGAAGTTGACTGTTCAACTAACCACCTTGGGGCCGCAAACTTTATGATGGTTCATCTTCTAGGGTTAGGTTTTTGGATGTTTGGGATTCTCTCCCTCATGCTTGTGATAAATAGGCCCTTCCGGCCTCTCTTTGTATTCATCTTGGCATGAATGAGCATATCAGCAACATCTCTTCTCAGAGATAGATACCACCATTCTAGCTATTGTATTTTACAGTTTGTTCTATTTCCACTATTTAATAGAATATGTGTTTACTGTATCACTGTGTCATTTGCAATATATCTTTGTATTTGATTCTGCATGTGCTATTTTTTGTTTCATTCCCACATAAATCCAGATCAGTCTAAGAACCCTTTAAACCACATGACTTATATAGGGCCGACCCCAACAAGGTGGTCTAATAACCCATCAAGTATAAGTTATGACACATACAATATAAATGACGACACTTCCGTATAGAGGAATAATAACATCTCTATAGGAATACAAACACTTCCTTATAGAGGAATAATAACATCTCTATAGGAATACAATATACATTTATGAAATACATTCCAAAGTTACAAATACATCAACACTCCCTCTTAACTAGGAAGGTATCTCTCGACACAGATCTGCTAGCACAAGTCTTCTTCTTTGGATCAACGTCACTGGATCATCGTCATCGAATCATCATCATCGTCGCTGCTGCTATCTCAATTAATCTCCGATCTACTCATCATAGGAAGTTCTACAGAGCCAGTCCTTTTTCATACTGGATGTAGGCCCACCACCTGTAGGTCTTCATCATCTGTGCGAACGGTCTGATAAAGGTGGTCTCTCAAGACTAATTTATGTGCTGATGCAATACCTGACAAGAGAATCCCAGGAACATTTATGTTCCTAAGCACGACCGGCAAGATCTCCCAGGACTGATTACATGCATCCCTTTCACAATACCTTTAAAGAGCATCCCAAGAACATTTATGTGCCGCAGCATGACCGGCAAGATCTCTAAAGAGCATCCCAAGACTTATTACAAGCACACAACTCAACCTCTAAGATTTCCAGGATTGATTACATGTGAATATATAATACCTTTAAAGAGCATCCCAGGAACATTTATGTGCTGCAGCACGACCAGAAAGATCTCTAAAGAGCATCCCAAGACTTATTACGAGCACACAACTCAACCTCTCGTATCTCCAGGACTGATTACATGTCTCCGTAGTAATACCTCATCCCAAGACTGATTACGAGCAGATAGCTCAACGTATCGGATCTCTAAGGACTGATTACATACTACATAGCAATACCTCATCCTAGGACTGGTTACGAGCACACAGCTCAACCTATTGGATCTCTGAGGACTGATTACATGCTACTTGCACAATCTGCCACATATCATCTTTGACCTCCAAGTATCAACCTGATAGTCATGATCTAACTAATCATCATCACACGAAGCATCATCCTGATGCTCATGATCATACTGATCATCATCACATAGTACATCATCCTGATGTACATCATCTAGAGTATCATCCAGAAGCTCGACATCCATGATCATCCTGATCATACAATGCCTCCACCTGATGCATACCAAGTATCTACCTGATACATATCACATACATGATCTACCTGATCATACAAGTATCCACCTGATACATACATAAGTACATGATCTACCTGATCATACAATGCATCAACCTGATACATACATAAGTACATGATCTACCTGATCATATCAAGCATCCAACATGATGCATATACAAATACATGATCAAACTGATCAAAGCATCCAACTGATGCATATACAGAGCAATAACTGGAGCATCATCCTGATGCTCATAATCCAGTGCTTACATCCATAGCCATGGGAAGGATCCTCCTCTCACCATGCTTGGAATGGCTCCTGCAAATGTGTCCATCACTTCTTTCTCGAAGTGTCATCAATCTGAAGAACACCAAGCCTCTCTCTGAAGTACTCAAACTTCACTCTAGTTAGTGGTTTCATCAACACATCTGCAATCTGCTCATCCGTCACAACATGTAGGAGCTTCACTGCTCCTCTCTGCACCATATCCCTGATATAGTGATATTTGATCTCAATGTGCTTCAACCTGTCATGGAACATCGGGTTCTCAGACAGCTTCACACAACTCTGGTTGTCACAAAAGATACCAGTAGCATCCAACAAGAGATCAAATAACTTAGAGAGTAGCTTCCTCAGCCATATTGCTTCACATCTAGCCAAACAAGCTACAACATACTCTGCCTCAGCTGTACTCAGTGCTACGCAGGACTGCTTCTTGCTAAACCACGACATCACACCTGATCCCATACTGAAGCAGCACCCAGATGTGCTCTTCCTATCTACAGCACTGCATGCCCAGTCTGAATCAACATAACCTTGTAGGTTAAACCTTTGATTCGCATCATACTTGAGCCCATAATCAATTGTACCCTTTAGGTACCTCAGAATATGCTTTACAGCAACCAGGTGAACACTTATGGGATCCGTCAGGAACTGGCTCAATGTGTTCACCACAAAGCAAATGTCTGGTCTTGTGTTCGTCAGGTACATCAAGGACCCAATCATCTGACAATACACAATAACATCAACCGGATCAGATGAAGCATAACACAGAAGCTTCAGGTTCGATTCCATAGGTTTGGCCATGGCCTTACAGTCCGTCATCCCGAACCTCTTCAGGATCTCTACTGCATACTTCCCTTGTCTAAGGAAGATTCCACCTACACTCTGCCACACCTCCATGCCTAGAAAATAGTGCATCATCCTCAAGTCCTTCATCTCGAACTCGACAGCAAGCTTCCTCTTGGTATTGGCAATCAATACATCCTCACCTGTAACAAACAGGTCATCCACATACAACAATAGTATCACTAGATTGCCTTCCTCAACCTTGTCGTAAAGGTTGGAATCTGCTTTACTCTTGGTAAAGCCCAAACTGGATAGAAATCTGTCTATCCTACCATACCAAGTCCTAGGAGCTTGCTTCAAGCCATACAAGGCGTTCTTCAATCTACACACATATGAATCCCTGTCATGTGTCTCAAAACCAAGTGGCTGCTCTACATGCACTTCCTCCTCGACTACACCATTCAAGAAAGCTGTCTTGACATCCATCTGGTGTATCTTCCATTTCATCACTGCAGCCAGAGCAAGTATTGTTCTGATGGAAGTGTATCTATCTACAGGAGCAAAAGTCTCTTCATAATCTATTCCCTCTTTCTGGTAGAATCCACGAGCTAGAAACCTCGCTTTGTATTTCTCTATGCTACCATCTGCAGCATGCTTGATCTTATAGATCCACTTGGAAGTCACAACAGACTTCCCTTCAGGTCTTGGGACCGTATCCCAAACATCATTCTTCATGATCGATTGTTATTCCTCAATCATGGCATTCTTTCATTATTGCATCCCGAATCTTGGGAACTTTAGATTTCTTTAATAGATAGTTTTCTTTGAATTTCGTTTGCTGGAACAAATGTTGTAGTCGTTCTTTTGTAGGTGATTGTACACGATCTTTCCTACAAGTCAAATTCAATTGCATGATTAGAAACTTCTCATAGTTTACAGAACAAAGTCTTATACATAAAGGAATATGTCATACAGTCATGCAATTATCTTAGCCAATGCTTCAATACAACATTTATCCATATCCCGTAACTTTCTAGATGCCTTCCAATCTCTACCAGAACATTGTTAAGAGTGTGCACAACTCCCAACATGTCAGCAAAGAGGTTTCATTCTAGATAAGTAGCAATGGAATGTTGTACAGTGCCATAGGCCACTTACCCATCACATGCATATTAGTAGTATATTGTTCACTAATGCAATTATTCTAATATGCATAATACACACCCTAAGTCTAGGAACATAAGCATATACATCATTGAGCAATATTATTTAAACAAACAAGTATGCAAGAAATGACAATTCAAATACTTATCTTTGTTTGGTTGTAGGGTGGACTCCCTCTCAATATTTGCTTCCTTACAGGAACTAATGGAGTGTGCTCCCTCTTGATCTTTGCTTCCTGGATTACCTGTCTTTGAACTTGTATCCATCCTCGATCACTATGCATACTTACTAGTATCATCATTGTGTTATCCTTGAGATCTCATACATAATCATACATTCATTAGTATAATATTAATACCATCAAAACACAATAATATTAAACATGTATGGTCAAGATCATTTCATACATAGATAATTTATCACAATTCTTTTACTTATGCATATTCCTATTTGACCATAGGATTTTTTTCTTGTTAGTCATATAATAAATCAAAGTAAGAAGCATAATATGCATAAACCCATGATTACTAACTTCAATGAATAATCATTATCAATTATGCCATGTATACTTATATAAGAGATCCTAATGCAAGGTAGGATTCTAACTTGATACAGGAAAAACATACCTAGATTAGCATGCTAGCTAGTTATGTCTAACATACCCGCATAATGTATTCTTGTTCTCTTCAATGACTTGTGCTAGTAACCTGCATATCTCATAGGTTAACCATTATAGAACCAAGTTATACATACCTCGTAAGTAGATCTTCTATGTGATCCATGACAATGGATGAATCTTTGTCTTCATGTCACCATGGTCATATGTTCTTGAACTAGAACATGATTTGTCTTTCTTGATGTACCTTTCATGTTAGTGGACAACATCAACCTCATACAACACCACAATGAATTAGTACAATCATAAGTGTCAAAACCCTAATCAATGAATATATTCTATCATGCATTCATATTTTTATTAAGGTGATACGACAAATCTAAAATTAATCAAGATTGTACTAATCTTAATGAAGACAAACATAAACTTAATCATGAACAGATTTCGAAACATACCCGTAAGTCATACTTGTCGAGTTTGCTTGTAATCTTCTTATGTAAGGCCTTAGCCTCATCTCCCTCTGAAACTGGTACTTCTTTACTTATGCAGGTGACCAATCCATTCTTTTCTAGGATTAACCCAATCCACTTGATTTGCAGAAACTGGATCTAGAGCTAGATTAGGGTTTGTCAGGGAAACCCTAAAAATTCAAACTTTGAATTTCAAACTTCTGAAAGGACAGAAAGATGCGCCTTGATGAGATGATCAACCTGGTATACTCGAAATTTGAAAACTGCAAAGTTTCACCCCTCAAATTTGCTTTTCAATCTTCTGGATTCACTGGGGAGGACCCTGAATTAGGGTTTGAGTTTCCCGGAGCTTCACCCAACCAAATAGTTTGATCTAAAGCTCTAAAATTCGATTTTTCCAAGGAGCTTCCAGATATGGTCATAGATTTCAAAAATTCCCAATTTAGCAGAAGTCCTAATTTTTCACCTTTCCAATCAAAGTCCCGAACTAGGGTTTGATCAAGCCCGGCCTTCTGCCCAACCAAAAAATTCGATCTTGGTCTCTAAATTTCTATTTTGATGAGTAGCATCAAGTCGTGGTCTCCAATTACAAAAATTCCAACTTTCTCCGAAACCCTAAATTCTTGGAGCCATGAATGAAGGTGCTCAAAATCCAATTATGTTTTGACAGAAATATGCACCTGATTGTTTCTTGTGTAACTCCAAAATTTCAGATCTACAGGGTCTGAAAATTATTCCTATGGTAGCCTAACCTGTTATCTTTCCAACCCCATAGGTCTGACCTCAAATGGATTCTCTGAGAGAGAGTTATGCCAAGTGTCGCAACGTGACCTGTTTATGGGATAAAACAAGAGAGTGAACTTGTACGGAGTGCCATGTGTCACTGGTTCAATTTAGGCCTCTGAAAATTGTACCTGTGAAAGTACAGTCCGTGCCCTACCTTCCATTTTTTATGAAATTTCATTTAGATCTTCCTAGCCCAAGTTGTGACCTTTTTTCCTAGGTGACTTATTTATGACTGAGATCTGGAAGAGGCAGAAACCCTATATTGTACAGATCATAAATCTAAAAGTACAACGAATTAGAGGCTCTCCTCTAGTAACAAGGTACATGAAGATCTTATCTTTGACCTATAAGATTTCCAGATCCTGAAACCTCACCGAAATGAATTTATAGTGAAATTTCTATGATGAGTGGTTTTTGCTATATCAAGCCCTAGCTTCGCAAGTGCAACAAGTGTCATCAATGCCATACCATGCCTTCTTTCAGGATAGCTCTGATACCATGTTAGTTTTTCATAAATTTCAATATGATCTAGGATATTAACTGACAGAATAACATGTAAAACATATCTACAACATATCAATCATGGACACAATAATGCAGGCACACAAGAGACACATAGTTTTACCGGGGAAAACCAAGAAGGTGAAAAACCCCGCAACTTCCTCAGAGATAGATGGAGCAATGATACAACCCAAGCATAAGAGATATACTCCTAGCAACAACTTCTCCTCCTCCACTAGTATGCCACTCTCCAATGAGTGTAAGAGTGAGAATGTGAATGATCAAATAGAGTGCCTCCCGCACTCTATTTATACTTGACTTGACTTGCCTAATAACCTTTACTAGGTCGGCCTTAACTTAACCACATAACATAATGCTTGCTGACAGGGCCGACCCCCAATAGGGTGGTCTAATAACCCTTTAACCCACATGAATTATACAAGGCCGGCCCCAACAAGGTGGTCTAATAACCCATCAAGTATAAGTTACGACACTTACAATATAAATGACGACACTTCCGTATAGAGGAATAATAACATCTCTATAGTAATACAAACACTTCCATATAGAAGAATAATAACATCTCTATAGGAATACAATATACATATATGAAATACATTCCAAATTTACAAATACATCAACAGAAGAGGGAGAGGTTAGAATTGAAGGTACTTTTGGATTCCCTATCCTAGACACTGCACAAGATGTAACCATGAAAAACATCCCTCCCTCCTCACTACCAACCTTTTATGGGAAGAGTAGTGAGGATCCGGATACATTCTTATTCAAATTTGACATTTTGTGTAGGAGCTATAACTACCTACAAGATGGCCAAGAGCTAAAACTTTTTCCTGCCACATTAAAAGATTCTGCTCTTCGATGGTTTATGGGATTAGGATAATCTAGTATTAGAACTTGGGAAGACATGAAGAATGCATTTCTTCAGAAATATCAGGATTACTGTAAACCTAAGGACTCTCGCAATGATATCTTCAAAATACAACAACTTGAAGATGAGAGCCTAGAAGACTATCTCGAAAGATTTAACTATGTGTTACATAAATCCAAATTTAGTGATCTTCGGGAAGATGCAGTAAGAACACTCTTCCTTAAGGGAATCTTAGAAGAATTCTTAGAAAACCTTAATCTCATGGCAACAGGAGACATCTCTCATAAATATTTTGCACAGATTTGTGAGCTATGTATGAATTAATCTAGGAGCAAAGGTAAAAGTGGAAGACACTTTCAAGAATCTTATACTAGGAACCTAAAAGGAAACACATCCGGTCCTAGTGGAGTTACAAGGGTAGAGTTGGGAAACCTATTGGAAAATTTCAAAATAGATATATTAGGAGCCATGGGTTCTCAATTAGATGCATTACAAGCTAAAAAGAGACAGGATGAAGAGCATGTAGCAATGAGTGTTTTCATTCCTAGGTGTAGAACTAAACATCCCCAATGAGAATGTCCATTAAATAATGTTTCGGTCTGTCACCTTTGTACAGAAGAACATCCAACTGATAATTCTCCATCGTTGCCTAGGTTGCAAGGTGTATATAAGAGTGGAAACTTTGGTGAAACATCTAGGAGGCCTTGGAAACCTAGAGATCAACCATCCTATCAGGATCCATCATCACAATTTCCACCCTATTACTATCCTTATCAACCTCCTCAACAATGGAACACTTCAGGTTGGAAAAATTGGCCACCTCAATATCCTCCTCAGAATGCTCAACAATAGCAATGGACACATAGATGGAGAGGAAAATCTTATGCTCAACCATCTCCTCCCATGCCTAACTATCCTTAACCACCTAATATCCAGCAACTCTTTCCTGGATTTGTACCTCCTTCACTACCCCCTATCACAAATCAACCTCACCATTTCCAGAATATGAATCCTCCAAGACCCACAATACTACCTGCACAATCGATGCCAAATCCTAACAACAAGCCAACTCAAGATATTAATAGCATTGGGTTTCTACCTCTTCCATCGTATGCCATTTCGACTGGTACATGAGATTCAACTGCGGTCTAGAAAAGTTTTGCAAGATCAGCCCAAGTCATCAGTTGTTATCCGAGAAGAAAATGAAGAAGAATCTACATACCTAGTGAATTTTTGAATGATGCCATTCTTGAATATGTGGTTATTCCTAACTTTTCAACACACAACCATCCTCATAAATAAGTAATTATAGGAGAAAAGTCACCCCCATATCCTGAGCGTCTAGTAATAGAAAAACCTGTAACTTATCTAAAGTATGATATCATTAACGAATTGAAAAATATTTGTATCAAGATCCCTTTGTTACAAGCCATTAAAGATATACCAATCTATAGTAAAGTGATAAAGGAACTCTGTATTAAAAGACCAGGTAAAAAAAAAAAAGACCCTCTGATGATTCATGTTATAGGTGAAATGTCAGATTACATAGAAAACCAACCTAGAATTCCAAAGTATACAAATCTAGGAAATCCTATGGTGACTGTTATCATTAATGACACTACCATAGGAAACACACTTATTGATCTAGGAGCTACTATTAACCTAATGACTACCACAGTTTTAGAAACTCACCATTTTGGACAGTTCCTCTGCCCTACCCCAACAATGCTAGAATTAGCAGATCACACTATGGTACAGCCTGCTGGGATCTTAGATGACATCATTGTATCAGTAGCTTCATGGGAATATCCTGTGGACTTTATGGTCATAGAATCAAAAGACCCTTCTAAAGGACACCCCATTATTCTGGGAAGACCTTGGTTGGCCACTGCTAATGCATTTATAGGATGCAGGGATGGAGAGATGAATATCTCTGATGTGTTATCTATAAGAAAACTAGCTTTACACCCACCAGCATAGCTAGTAACTGAAAACCTGTTTTTGTTAGATTGTCCTTTTGGGGATGAGAACTTGGAGGAACTTTCCCTCGTTAGTGATTTCTCCTGGGCACTTCAAGAACAAAATACCGAGAATGTGTTGAACCAATTTATCTCTTCCACAACATGTATAGACTTTCCTCAATATTTTTCCCAACTTGAACAGATCTTTGGAGATGATTTCCAGGAAAACATGAGCCTCTCAACATTTACAAGTACACCTTGTGTCTTTGCAATTGAAGAACATCTGGGATCCTAGAACCATACCTTGCGAGGTTAGTTCCGAAAATTTTCTACATATAAATGCAGGTTTAGATGAGAGTCAGCAAAAACAATTGCTAAAAGTTCTCAAGAGTCAAACTGGAGCATTTGCATGGGAATACACCGATATGAAGGGTATACACCCAAATACCTGTATTCACCACATTTACATAGATTCCAACATACCCCCTGTCAAGAAGCCCCAAAAAAGAATGAATCCATCCCTAAAGGATATAGTCAAAGATGAATTACAAAAACTCCTTAATGCTGGTTTCATCTACCCAATTTCTAACAGTAAATGGGTGTTTCCTCTGGTAGTAGTTCCAAAGAAAGTTACAGGGAAATGGCGTATCTATGTTGACTTTCAAGAATTGAACAAAGCCACCCTTAAGGACTACTTTCATTTACTTTTCATTGACCAGGTGTTAGATACCTTGTCAGGGAAACAATACTTTTATTTCCTTAATGGGTATAGTGGATACAACCAAATATTAATAGCACCTGAGGATCAAGACAAACAACCTTTACTTGTTCTTGGGGGACATATGCCTATAGAGTACTGCCATTTGGCCTATGTAATGCATCTGCTACCTTCAGCGTGCAGTCTTAGGAATCTTTGTTGACCTTATACATGATTGTGTAGAATTTTATATGGATGATTTTACAGTTTATGGTAATACCTTCCAAGAAGCCCTTGATAACCTTGAAACAGTTCTTATTCGGTGCCAAGAAACAAACTTAGCCCTTAATCATGAAAAATGTAAGATGTTACTAACTGAGGGCATAGTTTTGGGACATCATGTCTCTCTTCAAGGTATCAAGGTGGATCCTGCCAAGATAGAAATAATTTTTAATCTTCCTCCTCCAAAAACTCCGAAGGAAGTAAGAAGTTTTCTTGGCCATGTAGGCTATTATAGACGTTTTATTGAAAATTTCACTAAGATAGCCGCACCTATGTTCAAGTTACTCATGAAAGACACAAAATTCTAATGGATTGAACCTTGTCAACATGCCTTTGAAACTTTAAAGGCAAAGCTATCAGTGGCACCAATACTCAGGGGCCCCAATTGGTCCCTTCCCTTCCATATATTCACTGATGCTTCCGACATAGCTATAGGGGAAGTCTTAGGTCAAAAAGAGGGAGAAACATCACATGCCATCTACTTTGCTAGTAAAAATTTGACCTCTGCAGAAACGAAATATACTGTTACTGAAAAAGAGTTTCTGGCAGTAGTCTATACCATCAACAAGTTTCGTCATTGTATCACAGGATATGAAGTTTTCGTACACACCGACCACTCCGCCATTAGATTTTTAATGAATAAACCAATCACCAATGGTAGGGTGACTCGGTGGCTTCTTTTGTTACAAGAATTTAACATTACTGTTGTTGATCGTCCCGGTCGACAGAATGTGGTAGCATATTTTCTCTCTCGAATTCAAATTGATGATAATGCCAGTCCTGTCGATGATAGCTTTCCAAATGAACATATGTTCATTGTATTTGTTTAAACCCCTTGGTTTGCAGACATAGCCAATTATTTAGCAACTGGAAAGCTACCAAACCATCTCTCCCCACCTGAGAAACGTAGGATCATAGTTCAAAGTTCTAATTATTCTTGGGTGGAGAATGATCTTTTTCGTATTGGTCCTAATCTTATTATTAGACGATGTGTACAAGAGGATGAGATGGCAGAGATCCTTCATGCATGTTATGGTGGACCTTGTGGGGGGCATTTTTCTAACAAGAGAACATCATACAAAGTGTTGCACTCTAGGTATTACTGGCCAAGCATTTTTAAGGATGTTGCCAAATATGTCAAGGGATGTGACAGTTGCCAAAGAATGGGTAGACCTATTCCATCCGATGAGATTCCCTTACAACCCCAAGTTATGATTGAGCCTTTTGAGAAATGGGCTCTAGATTTTGTTGGGCCAATTTTCCCTATGTCTCGCAAGAAGAAGTACATCTTAGTCTGCACAGACTATGTCATCAAGTGGGTAGAAGCTAAATCCTTATTCCGAGCTACAGAAAAATATGTGGTAGAGTTTATATATGAAGAAATATTTACCCGATTCGGTGTACTTAGGGAAATTGTAATCGATCAAGGATCTCAGTTTACCTCCAAGTTGATGAAAGAGATTACTGATAAATATGGTATTAGACATTGTAAATCTTCACCATATCATCTACAAGCCAAAGGTCAGGTAGATTCTACCAATAAATTATTAGAAGCCATCCTAACTAAGATTATCCAGTTACACCACAAAGACTGGATAGATAGGATCCCAGAAGCCTTGTGGTATTATAGAATAACTTGGAGGAATACCACTAGCCACACACCTTATGAACTTGTTTATGGTAAACAAGTTCTTCTACCCATTGAATTTCAAGTCAAAATCTTTTGTATGGCTGCACAATTAGGGATGGATCTAGAAGAAGCACAAAGACAACGAATCCTGCAGATAAATGAATTAGATGATATTAGACAAGATGCTATCCAACGCATAATTTTAATACAAACCCAACGCAAAAAGTGGCATGATAAATACATTAAACAAAAAAAATTCAAAACTGGAGATTGGGCATTACTTTTTGATTCAAGGTACAAAAACTTTAAAGGTAAATTAACTACTCGTTGGATGGGTCCATATGAAATTATTACAGCTTTTGATAATGGATCTGTTAAGATTAAGACAATTGATGATTCGCAAATTTCCTTTGTTGTAAATGGATATAGATTTAGACTTTATCATCAACCAATATCTAAACAAGATTTTGTGCAGAATGCCTTACAATAGAGGGAGATGGAGCTGGTAGAAGAGGAAGTCATTCCTCCTTCTCCTGGTTCTTGAATTATTTTGGGTTATTTTCATTTGTATATATGTAAGTAGATTTCTGTGTTTTAAAAATAAATTAGAGTCATTTCTAACAGTTGATTGCATCTATACAGGAAATTCACTCTTATGATCAGCTTATGGAATTTTGTCAATTAAAACAGGAAAACTCTTTTCCTTTCCCTAATTTTAATAAAACTCCATGATTGTTCTTTGTACATATGTTTTTGTTTTGAATAAATTTGAATCATCTAACAAGTGGTTTTGTAGTTTGATTACAAGAACCTTCTCTCTATAACCAACTTATGTAATATTACCTGAAAAGGGAAGTGCTCTGAAAAAAACTCATAATGCATCCTAACTCCTTCTCTTTCGATTATTTTCAAAAATTGAAAATTTATAGTGAAAAGTTAAAGTGTCCTTTATATCATTTCAAACCACTTTCTTCTATGATTCTGTATATGGTATTTGATTCAGACATGCACATTTCTGATTTGTCATTAGAACGGTTGCTTAAGACCTATTTTAATCATCATGATTTTCAAAAGTTCTATCTTACACCTATGGACTACTAGTTCATCCTAGACTCATTATCAAAACTTGTCTCTTAAGCATTCTTTAAAAAGGTAGCCCAAAAGTGATTAAAAAGGTAGCCCAAAAGTGAGTGGTACTTCTATTTTGTGGGGAACATTACTGAAGTTTTATGAAGAAGATGGACTGAGAGGTCAAAGAACAGCTTTAGGTTATTATCTTTTGACATGATCTATAATTCAGGTTATTATAAATAAAGTTACTCATAAGGTTCGTTCTAAAAATTTGAATTATGTGTTTAGCAAGCTTAGCACACTCTAGTTCCAACCGGATTATTTAAAAAAAAATTCATTATACAAAGCAAACCTGCCGGGGTACTGAATAGGATCACTGGGGGCGGGTCCATGCTAAGTAAAATCGTAAACAAGGAAGCTTGGTAAACGCAAGTAAACCCGTCGGGGTACTGAACAGGCTCACCGGCAGCAGGGCTATGATTGCATGGTACCAAGATAAACCCGCCGGGGTACTGAACAGGCCTGCTGGCAGCGGGGCAATATCGGGTAAAAGAGGTTTGGTTAATGTATCGCTATGCACATGGCTCATCTAAAAAACCTGAGTATACGAATACATGTTTAGGCCAATTAATTATACTGTCATTAGAGAATGGTTGTAAGTTGGACTTGGACCCTGTCATCTAATTCAAACAATACCTAGGGTATGACTATCCTAGAAATGGGACCCATAACTATAGAAATCTCACAAACTATAGGGTGGACTTTATCTATATTCTTTGGATGACAAGAGATCTTTAAAATGAGTCATGGATGACTGCTTTTCCTATGGCATTTTTCATATCAATTGTACTATCATTATTCATATGGTCTTCCTAAGCACTGTTATTTTTTATGAATGTACATATCTGAATCATCTCCATCTATTAGTTAGTATTTCATTTTCTTACGAAAAAGTATCACAGCATTTTAGAGCTATCGGCTAAATTATTAGGTGAAAATATTTGAATATTAATCAATTTTTCTTTGATGGCTTGAGGACATGCCATATTTTTGGTTTGGGGGAGGTTTAGAACTGTTTTTACTTTATGATTATTTATAAAAAGTTTATTTATCTCTGACAAAATTATAGGTGTTTTCAGGATAATGCAAGTAGCAGAAGATTGTTCTGATCCATGATAAATAAAGAGAAGCGCAACTAAAAGCTTCAGGAAAGCAGGCTTACATCACCCTCTTATGTGCTGACTGCCCCAGAAAAATTCTCTGCATAATCAACAACACTCAAATCCAGCAAAGCACATATTTGTACAGAAGGTCCATATGGAAGACCGAATGAAGGGTCGATTGACGATCCGAATGAAGTGACGAATGAGGCAAGTGAATGACGATCTGAATGAAGTGTCGAATGAAGTACCGAATGAAATCATAGCTTATAACCACATGATTAAGTCTGTTAGGGATCTAATTTTTTAATTCTGCTGGTAAAACCCAATTGACTAACCATACCAGGGATCAATCAAATGTTATTCCTGCACTTAATCTCACTCCTTTGCTCATTTCGGCTTCATCAAATGAATCAGTTAATCATGCATGATTTCTAGAATCATTTTATGGATATTATATGGTTTTAACTCCTCATTAAATTATATGCATGCAATCTGTCATTTATTCTTATGTTAATTTATGTTATTTATTCTTAATATCTCATGATGAACATTACATTCAACCTGTCTAAAGTTTACTTTGGACATGGTTGAATATATCATCACCATATGAATTCATCAACGCACATACTTTCATGATGGCACACGATTCAAATATTTTTGGCATGATGACATGATCGCTCAAGCATGCTAAACCCCTGCTCACGATCGTTTAACCGTTCGAACGGATCTCCATTTAAAATAACACCTGCGTGAATTATGCTTCATTATGCTTGCCCTTGTCTTTTCGGAGCCCATCAATCCGCGTCCTTTGCAATTTTTTGCATCATCTGTATCCATTTGCATCCCTCATCCTTTGTTCAACAATGACAATCCATTACGAGCCTGGCAGCTACCAGGACCTCCTTCGTATTCCTTAATTTAAGGCATGTTGTGAAGTGTTTCTGCGAGTGGGCTGGGGTCCGTTTCTTCGTCTTCTTGACAACCATGATGATGAGGTTTCACTCCTTTTTTCTAAGGGGTTCGATGGAAAAATAGCTAAGGTTGGCCATCTCACCTTTCCTGTAATAGAAGAATCCATTATGTTGGCCACGAAACTTCCCAGGGAGGGTGCCCATTGGCACAAACACCTTTTCCTTCCACGGATAGATCTCAAATTTTCTCTCAAAGATGAATACCAACACGTTGCAGGCACAAAAGGATTCCACCGGGAGTGGGTTAAGCCTAAATATCTCGAGCCCTTGACTGTCATCATCCAACTGATCACTTGTGAAGGTAAGTACACCATTTTCAAAGCCTGCCACTTCCAATTATTAGCACATTTCGTTAATAATCAGGCCCTAAATTTCCCATTTTATTTGCTAAGAGCCTAGAAAAAATGTCTAGCCAGGTTAGGAAAAATGTAGTTAACCCTGCTGGCAGTTTATACCATCATTGTCTCATAAAAATCCTGATCACCCACCAGTTGAAAGAAAAGGGGAAAACATGGGATAGCTTTGTGTTTGAAATGCTAAACCCCCATTTAGTCAAGAAGCCCCTTGTTAAAGCCTCTGCCTATCGCAAGCGTCACAGATTTCAAAACCGTGCAGATGAACCCGTTCAAACCTCTTCCCAAGCAAAAAGGGATGCCAAGTCTGTACAATTTAGTGAGGGTGCCTCAAGAGAAATACACCCTATTCACTCATCCTCTCCTGAGCCTGTCCACGAGGACACAACCACGAAACCCCCATTCTTCTCACCAATACCCACAAAGTCAAGAAGGGCCAATCATGACTAGTCTGTCGATTAGACCGTCGTTCAGTCTATCGATTAGTCTATCATTCAGCCAATCCATTTAGACAGTCTTGATGACCAGACGGACAATCCTTCCCTTGAATCACCCCTTCTTGCGTTAGCCAATATGTCTGCCTGTTTGCTTGAAGACCCTGTCTTGGAACCTGCCCCTACACATATTTCAGATAAGGCTACTGAGGAACACATTACATCTGCTGATCCTGAACCATTTCAAAAAGGATTGAGCCCGCAAAAATACCCTGAGTCTTTTGCAAAAGAACCTACTCCACTCCATCAAATTGTGGACAGACTAACCTAAGACATAGCACAGTTAAAAATCTAGAATGAGAAGTATGTTGAGATCATCTCTGAGCTTCGTCAAGAGAACAAGGACTTACGTTTCCAGGTGAAATGTGTTGAAGATTTAAATGACGCCAAAACAAATTCCAACATTTCTCTTCGGTTGAAGCATGATTCCATGAAGGACCAGTTCAAGAATCTTAGAGCTAAATCCATTTCCTCTTCCAAGTCGAAGGCAACTTCTACCGTAGCTCAACCTTCTTCCTGAATTTCTCTTCTTTTGCTTAGTGGGACCTGGCATATCTCCAGTTTAGGGGAATGTTGGCATCCATTTTTGTCACCATTTTGATCAGTAAACATGCTTTGATTGACATTATTTTAACTATTTTTATATGATAAGTCATTCTCTTTTCTAATCAGACCATCAATCAGACTCAGGTATAAACATAATTGCATATCACATGAATCTTGGTTAAATATCATCATTTTTATGGTTCATTGGCAATCATCTCACATTTCTAGACGTGCTTGGCATTTAGTTTTTGTTCTACAAGTTGTGGTCTTCATTCAGACCTTCATTCAGTCGTGCGTTCTCACCGAAGTCGCCTAGCTGCATTTGAACCATCGTCCAGCCCTCCATTCACACCCGCAGAATCGTTGGTTGAGATAGTTCGGGGCATTAAAGACAAAAACGATGATGTGGGTTCTGTTAAGGACATGGCCCTCATGGTTTGTGAGCCTCCATTCTATAAGATCCTCTCTCATGTCCTCTTGGCTTGACACCGCATCACCTACTCACGTTGAAAGGAACCAACGCACAACTTCCCGTGTGAAGGAAGATCAACCCCCATGGACTTAGGTAGATGGCCTGTGCGTTGTCATAAACCACCGTACAGCCATTTTGTAGCCATTAAGACTTCTATTTTTAGAGAGGTCGACTACGTCGACCTTATCTCTTGTTGTAAAACTTATATAAATATGTTTTCTATGAGAAAACGCAGCATATATAGATATCATAGCATATAGACGATAGCAGTAACTTTTATATAGACGCAGTGTAATTTTTATCAGTTAATGGAAGTTCCAGATTCTAGTTGTTGATGTTCTGTTGTTGGTGAATAACTTGAGTTAAGCTTCAATCGCTGATTGCTGAGAAGGGCCCCTCAACAACCAGAGGTTTTACTGTATATATTCTACATGTCTTTTCTGCAAGTAAATAGTTTTTTTATTTCCAGTATTTAATTTGGTTACTTGTACATGATAGTCTTTTATTTCCTGTAACTCATATCTTCTTGTTAGTTTCATTTGCTAGTTTAATTTACAAGTCAAAGTGGTCGGTCATGCTTAAATCTTCTTAGTTTGCTTTCAGTTTTGTTATTTGCAATTAGATAAAGCTAACTAGTTAATGTTTCAGTAGTTCAAGTTTAATTCATAGTTAGATACAGTTCTTCTAATGTTTTTCCTGTAGCTGTAGATTAGTTCCATTTACATTTCAGCCTTGTTTTTATCATGTGTGGAAATAGTTTATTTCCTTAGAAAATGATTAGTATAGGTTGCTTCTTGCCATTCCAACTTTAGACAGTCTATTTACTACCTTCCTTGCACTATAGGTTCATATGCATCAACCAGCTGGCCTTAAGATCATTAAGTCTGCTTCTTTCCTTAGTTTATATCGTTTTCTCTCATCCGGACTATCTTTCAAACTGTCATCCGGATTGTCATACGGACTTTAATATTTTCTTCATTGTTTTTATGCTTATTTAGAATCCAGTTTCTTAGGTTTTTGAACTGTAATATTTGTTGCAATTGATTAGCATTCATATATGTAATTAGGACCCTATTTTGCACTACATAGAGTTTTAGTTAAGTTTCATACTCATTCTTAGTTTTCATCCCATTTCCTTAACTTTGCTTAGTTGCTTCTCAAATTATGTTTCTTTTATGTCTCATTTATTAATATTTTACTGTTCTAGAATTTATCAGTATCATTCCTAGTTTAGTTTACTTTATTCATGTTAAGATTGATTTTGGATTGAACTTAGTAATTTCATTCTCCCAAGCACATTAGTTTTGATGGTTTCTTAGTTCAAGCATAGGATTAGTTTTCCCATTCACATAGTTAATGAAAATGTTCATAGAATAGGATTTGGTTTAAGAACAAAATATCTTTATCAAGTTTTCTACTTGCTTCTGAATAAAATATCTTTATCAAGTTTTCTACTTGCTTCTAAATCAAATTCATTTCCAAGTAAATGCCTTTATTATTTTTTCTACTTGCTTCTAGATTACATTTGTCCCATGTCATTTGCTTATGGATAGAAAATAGATTACAATGTTTAAAGTTAGTTGTAATTGGACACTCTTTAGTTTGCATTTATTTATAGAAATTAAACTAGATTTGCTTCCATTTTGTTTCCTTGTAACATTTGAAAGTCATTTTGAGACATTCTCTCCCATTCCTATTACATTTGATACATTTCCTCAGAATCCTCAAGGAGAATGGAATTAGGTAGTTTAGTTTGATCTTGAGTTCAATATATAAATAGTTTTTGAATTCATTAAGTAGTTTGTAGTTTTGCTTTAAATTAATATAGGTTCTTGTTTCCATAGTTAGTTGTCAAATGAATTATCTCATATATAGGTCTCTAAACTTGTTTACACTTGTTTTCTAATTCCTAGAGTTTGAATTATTAATTAGTAACTTTCAATTTCATCAAAGTAGTTATGTTTTTTATTCAGTCTTGCTTCTTAGAATAATATTTGTTGTTTTTATCTTTTCAGTTATTGTCCATAGAGTAGATTAGTATAGATGGATACTATTCTGATCTATTGGTTTAGTTAGGTTTAATCATTTCAGTAATTGTATTCTAGAAGCTTAACTCGGTTTTTCATTTTGAAAGATCTTTCGATCTTTTATTTATTAAACATTTCTAAGGTCTGTCGAGCCGAAACCTTAGGTGCCATTCTACCTCAACATATACTGTGCCACAACTCTAATATTACCAACCCTGGTCGATAATTAAATATTTGGTGATTCCTTAAGACAATAAATACACCCAACAGACTGTAAAACTGAAAGAAAACCTAGACAAGGTCCCCAGAGCAGAAACAAACGGTGCTCCCCAGCGGATTCGCCAGTTCTGTTGTGAAGGATTAAACCCTACAATGGGGGAAATGACACTATCAACATACATGGGGTGGCATATAGATACATTCTACTTTGCATTAATTACTATGAATGAAATGAGATTATGATTCGGAAATCAGCACCTTGTTACCGACAGCTAGTCCTAGCTTTTTCCCAATCTACATAATAATGTACCTGTAAAATAAATCAACCTTCCTCAGCATATCTAAATGTAAAAATATAATGAAATTGAAAACAATCTAACATTAATTACAATCAGATATTCATTATAAACAACATTCCATTGGGATGGGAATGGTATCTCGATCTTTTTATTGCCAAAGAAATGTAGCCAAATACAGTTATACCTGATCTGTCCAAACACTTTTGCAACCAAGTCTTGGGTTCCTGCTCCTCACAATGACTTAGAAATTCCTTCATCATAACAATAGATTCCTCTTCATCAGCCTCTTCCTCATGGCTTCCCCTTGTATTTATGGAACAAGGCTGGAAGTTGTATTTGTGAGGTAGTTGAATTGGGAGGTTGGGGGAGTTACAAAACCAACCTCAACTAATCCCAATTCGTAATCTTAATATTTTTTTTTTCATTCATCTTAATATGTGCACAAGTATCATAATAGTAAACTAGCGCACAATATGCAACTAGTACTCTTAACAACTAGTGTACACATCCTTTGGGATGAGTGTGCGGGTTGTCTTCAATAGAACCAGAGTTTGGAACAATAGAAGTCAGTGGTAATAGTAGTGCACACATAATGAAAACTGCAGCAAAAAAAAAAAAATCAACTGAAGATGTGTGATCTCAGCAATAATTCATCGAAGGTCAATCCATCTCTTCCATCCATAGTGTCCTTTTGTGTGATCGACAGGGCAATGTGATCACGGACGGAGAAGTGCAGATTTGACCTATAACACCTCCTGCACCACCCTAAGAAGGATTTCCCTATGATGCCCCATCAAAATATAACTAGCATCCAGTTCTATCAATAATTTCTTCCACTATCATCCTTTCTTTCTGGTTATCATCTTTTTGAGGAAAATGACTTAGGATAGCTAGGCCCTTCAATGCATATAGTGTTGGAGATATATGTAAATCCTGAAAAAATGGATTTGCTCCAAAAGAGACATACCCCCAGATGAAAATATCAGGTAGTTCTAGATGATCCTTACAAGCCACATTATTTGTCCAGTTCTCCAATGCTCCTTCAAGGTCCTGTCCTATCCAGTTAAATTGTATACCAAAAACCTCAGATGCAAAGTCCCACATATTCCTAATATAAGAACATAAAACAAATAGTGATCGTTATTCTCAACACTATTTCTACGGAGTGGGCATCTACAAGGTCCACGGAAGAATATTTTAAGCAAATTATCCCATATAGGTACCCTTTTTTAGAGGGCCAACCATAAAAAAATGTTAGATTTTAAAGGGCACTTAAATTTCTAGATGAACTTGTACCACCAATGGAAATCTAGAATCTTTTCTTCCTCTCTAATTACCTAATATCCAATCCTGGGTGAGTAAGAACCCTCTTGTAACATATCTTGACCATATAAGAACATCCTCTCGCTCCACTAGTCTGTGACATGGTTGTTATGTAGAGCCTTTATGTATCCATTATGATTATCCTTGTCTTTGTCTTCCTCAAACCCCATAACTTCTGCCTTATAACATTCTTGTCTTGTGATAGTGGAGTTTGCAAGATCCCCAGTATGTTCCAAGTGTATAAATCCCCGATCCCTCAAGTCTTCAACCATAGCTAAAGGAATCCTATGAGCCCCTCCATAGCCTATCCATGGGTCATATCACAATCTTCTCTTTCTTCCATTGCTAACTCTCCATTCTAGCCAATCAACGACGACTTCAAAATCCATAATTAGTGCTTTCCACATAATAGAAACATTCATATAGGATTTCTCTCTAATCATGAACCATTCCTCATTAGTTAAGGGAGAAATATATTTTTTATGAACAACGATCACCCTTAGCCCCTCTCCTTTTAGAATTCTCCACACCCCTTTAATTTATAACTAAAGCCTTTGCAAAGCAATGAGGATCCTTTAGGCCCCATCCACCCATTTCCTTTGGCCAAGCTATCATGTTCCATGCAACTCAGTGAAAAGATGTTCCCTCTTGTATGCTCTTTCAAAGAAAATTATAACTCAATTTCCTAATTTGATCCAATATGCTAAAAGGTACATATGCCAAAAACACCAAGTACTTTTTTATGACCTCTAAAATAAATTTCATCATGACTAATCATCCCCATAAAAAACCATTTATTACACTATAATAAAAGTATTTTCCCATCTTACCAATAAGCCATGTCCATTCCCTTCTTTGATATGCATTTGACTTTAAAACAAAACCTAGATATTTTGGTCCTTTGAATATCAACTTTAAGACCGACAAACAATTTACAAACCCAATCAATGGCTTCTCAATCCAAATTCATGAAAGAAATAGAGATGAGAAAATATTCTTGAGTCTTGTGACTATACGTTTAGAAAAATAAATCTCCTTTCACTTAAATATCTCATGAAGATAAATATAAAAAAAATAAAAATTGGAAAACAATAATATTTGTATATATATTGATGGTTATATTGAAATATATTATTCAACCCACTCTCTACACATCATAATAAAGTTGTTATAATTAAAGTTATAAACAAACTTAATTTTTTTATATTAAAATTTAATTATAAACATTTTATACCACGTGTATATAACTAAGATTAAGAAAAATAAATCTCCTTTCACTTAAATATCTCATGAAGATAAATATCCAAAAAAAATTGGAAAACAATAATATTTGTATATATATTGATGGTTATATTGAAATATATTATTCAACCCACTATCTACACATCATAATAAAGTTGTTATCATTAAAATTATAAACAAATTTAATTTTTTATATTAAAATTTAATTATAAACATTTTATACCACGTGTATAACTAAGATTAAGCCAATCAAATGTATTTAAATTACAAAGTTCAAACCTTGATTCATTTCACAAACAAAGGCCCCCTTGTCTACCATCCTTCTTAAATGTGGGTCCTTTGACCATTTTGACAATGACAATGTTTTCAAATTTTATAATATTGGTGTGACTTATAAGGTCAAAAAACCCTACCCTTCATTATTAACTCTCCCGACATTTGTTGACAAAAATGAGGTGGAATGATTGTTGTGGTCAGTGGGGCATTACTTCGCCAACCATCATGATCTTTGAAGCACTAGAAACTTAGTTCTCTCACTTTTCCTATTTTAAATGTTTACGTAACTATTGGAATTTGAATCTAAATACAATTGGGGTTCTTTCCATCCATATATTACTCCAATATTGCTCAAGGACATAGTTACATAATAATATATATTATTTGATCGTTATATATGTTTTTTATTAATTTAATATTTAAAAATGAATATTAATTTTTAATTAATTTTTTTCATAATGATATTTATAAATATATTAATATTAGTATTTATAAATTGAAATATATAATTATATAAATGATTATGTTGAAGAGGCGCATTTTATAGTAGAGTAGAAGGATGTGTAACTCTTTCTGTGCTCATCTTATAGCTAACATGTGTCCTTTATAAAAAAAATAATAAAATATTATTAAAAAATAACATGTTGGCTCAAATTAGATTTAAAATATTTAGAATGGTATATATATAAAATTACACAAATTAGATAAATTAAAACCATAAACATTGCAATATACACTTCCTCGACATTTCCACTCTTAAAAGGGGTTTGCACCTTTGAGAGATTTGATCCCTCTAGGCGCTTGGTAGATCCCCTTTTAAGATGGATTTATGTTGGTTATTTTAATTTGCGATATCAATTGTCTAAAAATATTACTTTCCAAACAAATTTATTTTTAAAATAAAATTATATTCTGATAATGAAATTTTACTCATCATTGATTTGATTAGGTTTAAGAAATAAAAAAACTTAATTAGTAATTAATAATATGTAAATTATTTTGGATATTCTAAAAGAAATAACTTATTATATTGCATAGTTACCATTTATAATTAAGCTTTAATAAGAAGTATATCATTTTTATTATAAAAAACACTTAGAATATTAAAGCAAATTGCAATATTGAAAAGAACACACCATCAATGCCAAGATAAAACTTCCATAAACTAACAAAGGTGAAAACTATTGTAAGAAATAAGGTTGTGTCTTGTTATTTTATTTCTCTTATTTATAGTAAAGGAATTATAATAAAAAATAGTTTTTTTAAAGTAAATAGGCATTGTGGTATGTGATAGATTGTTGTAAGGTATTTTTTTGCGTGCTCTTCCTTCTTTGCCTAACTTTAATATCTCATTCATTTTCATTTTTGTTGTTCATCTATGAAATAGAAAATCACTAAAATAAAAATGAAACTCTTTTTTTAGATGTTTTAATATTCATTAAAAATAAGGTTTTTATATATCTTGAATTTCAATAATTTAGTCAAATCTTAATAGTGCAATTGGTTTTGAGAGATTATGTTTGTTGAGCGATCCAAGGTTTGAAAATCCACGCTAGTGAGAAGAAATGCCTAAAATCCAATCATAGTAAGGATTGGTGTGATCCAGACCAAGTGCAATCCTCAATGATTTTGACAACTTAAATACTCTTAGATCATGGTTTCTCAAACCAAAAACTAATCCTACAAAACAAAAATTCTTTTGCCAACAAAACAAACTTTTAATAATTTAAAACTTTCTAATTTTTTCTTGAATCTCCACCCATTATTAATTCTACCTACATTGATAATAAAAGTTGATAAAGTTAAATCAAATTTGAAAAATCATAATTTTTTCATAATATAATATTTATTTAATATAAAATTTTAATAATGATTCAATGTACGAGGACATTTGTTTAAGATAAATTCTTTTAAAACATTTGATTAAATTTGAAAATATACTTCCTTTCAATCACATTATCCTTTCATGTAGGTTGTAAGGAAACAAAAAAAAATCAACCTTTTATATGTATAATGTTACTTTCATTTGATTTAAAAGGCATTGGGTAGTGTGTTTCGATCCCACAATTATTATCATTATTTAAAGCAATGCCATTTATTTATAATCGATTTGATTATCTCTTTATAATTGATTTGATTATCTCTTTATAATTTGAAAATATACTTCCTTTCAATCACATTATCCTTTCATGTAGGTTGTAAGGAAACCAAAAAAAATCAACCTTTTATATGTATAATGTTACTTTCATTTGATTTAAAAGGCATTGGGTAGTGTGTTTCGATTCCACAATTATTATCATTATTTAAAGCAATGCCATTTATTTATAATTGATTTGATTATCTCTTTATAATTGATCTAATTAAAAACATATCTCTAATTAAAAATATATCATATCATTTATTTTTATGTGGTTCACAATACTAGATATCGGTGTTCGCTATATCCACGGAAAACTCTTCGAAATTCGGAGATTATGGAAAGCCAATCTTTTCTACGAGGTAAATCGTCGACTCTGATTACGAAGCCTAACTTAATAGAGGCATTGAGTGAGACCCTATTATAATTTGTGCATAGCCACCTAAGGATTTGACCCCGAGACCTACTGCTTATAAGAAACAACTCTCAACCACTCGAGCTAACCCACCAGGCTATTTTTTTCATGTGGTTCTCGGCATCGGATATCAGTGTTGGCTACATCCACGGAACCCCCCCCTCCAAAATTCGAAGAACATGGGGAAGCCAATCATTTCTACGGGGTAAACCACCGACTTTGATTATAGAGCTTAACCCGACGGGGGCATCAAGTGATGCCCTATTACAATCTATACATAGCCACCTAGGGATTTGACACCGACACCTCATGCTTGCAAGAACATCTCTCAACTACTCGAGCTAACTTATCAGGATGAAACATATCATATCATATTTACTTGTAAAGGAATTCATCTTAATTTTAAAATTCGGTATAGTTTGATTGGCTTTTACTCCCGCCAAATCATTAATTTACCCTATTCACAACTAAAAGAGTAATGTCATTCAGTGTCACATTCTCCTTTAGGGTTTCTTCTAAAGGGTTTGTACACCAACGTTATCCCAAGTAAAGTTCATATTTAATCAATCTTTATTTCTAGTTATATTTTGGAAATATAAATCAATAAATTATGTTATTAAATAATAGATTTCAAGATTTAAATTTATTTTTTATTTTACTAGCATAGATCTATCTTAAACCCGGATCTATCAAGTACCAAGAGGGATCCAAATTGTTGAGGTGTATTTTTTTTAATTACTTTTTATTTGGCTTTAATTTTTTATTTTATGAGCCAACATGATTTTCTTTAATTACTTTTTAATTTTGGTACATAACGTTGTGTTATGTGACAACATCTTCCCCATACTAGTTTGTAGAGCACCTCGGTACTCTCGGTGCAAGAATTTATTTTTAAAATTTGATATATAATTTTTATTTTTTCTATTTAGTTTGAATAATTATAATTATTTTTAATCAAATTTATATTGACTTGATCATGGTATTGATTTACTTAAGACATATTATAAATTATAAATGTGATTATGCAAAATCATTTCACTCAAATAAAAGAACATACTATTTCATTTTTGCAATTTTCTATTTTTTTTATCCAACAAATTTTAATATTGGAAATTGTTAGAGTATTTATTATGTTTGATTATTTTCTTGCACTAATTGAAGACAAAAAAAATGGATTCATTTCTCATTATGAAAACTCTGACCCATATCTCTAATATCTTAGTTTAAGAGAGTCGTGCACATGAGAATTAACACGAGGGGAGTTAGCTCTTGAGGTATGGTAGTAATAGTGGCTTATTCATTACCCTCTAGCACTAGAGCAGTTTTAGTTGCTAGAGATGCAAGTGTTGGTTGATGGGAGGTATTTATTGTATCTACTTAATGTTCTTCCAATTGTGTCTCTTTCCCAAAGAGGATTTCTAAAGATTTTCCTCTTAGAATTGGAGATGATTTTGTCTTAGTGCACAAATCTACCACATGACCACAATCAAAATGTAGTATAAATTGATAGGTAATGTGTTATTAGTTTAATGTTTGAGTCCATCTTTGATCACCACATGGAAGCACTATATGGTCCTGAAAACCCTTTCTTAAATTTATATAAATACATACCTCAACATAAGTCTTATGAAACTATAACTATTTGTTTCTACAGCCATGAAGATGAAAGTACCAAAATAACTGCCCATAACAATTAAGGTCACTACTCCCTAATATTCCAAAGGAATATGAGGTAGTGTGACCCATAATGGGTCATTATTAGATCTTATATATTAGGGACGAATTTCGATTGCCATCATTTCATAAATAACTCAATTTCATCTAGAAACTAGGGTTCATTATAAGCAACTTGTGTTCTATCTATTATGGATTTGAATTGTAGAGTAAAAAGCCTTGTGCGTGTGGATTAATGGCAACTTTGAGATCGAGAAAGGATCCCTAGGTCGTTTGCATCCATTCATGGGATTGTTTAAAATATGGCAATGTAATTTTTAAAGATATTAATATAAAAGTGAGGAAGGATGTGTATCATATCCTGTAAAAGCGTTTAATTCTAAAATAAAATTAATAAAAAAATTAAGTAAGAAATGCATCATAAACACTCTTACATCATCATAAAGTTAAATATGAATATGAATTTCCTTGACTGTTTCCTAAAATGTTTTGACTGTTATGAATACATTGTTTTAGTAAAGAGGGTGTCGGTTGTTGAGAGTGGGATGCGAACACTATACCCGACCACGAAAGGCAAATATATTATTAAAAAATGGTGGCTATTAAGTAACTAGTAATACATCCATTTTAGTGAAATTTTTTAAAATAAACATGTTAAGACACATGTAAGATGAGAGTTTTAATGGGTTGACGTCGGCATTTCATTTATCCAAACATTGATGGGTTCAAAATTCTTAAATGAGACTTGGTATTATCAAATTGAATAAATGATGCTCGCTCCTTCGTTATTATCTCTCAGTGTGCCTTTTTCTTTGTTTAATGTTGATCCTACCGCTAGGGACCCGTGAGATCTGACCCAATACTCCCAAGTTCCTTTACTGGGGCTCTCTTTTGGTTTTTTCCATTGGTTACAGCATCTGCCCCTAGGGCCCTACCACAGCTTTTGAGCCTCCCTTCCCCTCCTAGAAGGGTTGTCTACCTCCACCACCCTGAGTCCTACTACCTCTCCGTGCCCTATGATCCTGACCCCCCTCTCCTACCACTCCCTCAAGCTCCCACCAATCCATGTTCTCCCTTTTGGATTATGCTATTGTTTCCCCTTATGGTTCTTTCTATCACGACTTCCCATGGGACCTCGATGAGGAGGGTTTCCCCCAAAACCCCTTTTTAAGGTAGCTTATGGTTACAATCTAAGATTAAGCTCTGTATCCTAGAAGAACATATGTTAGGGATTGGATTCTATTAGAGGTCTCTCTAAAACATCACCCCAGCTCAAAGGCAGGAGGTCTATTTTGGACACAGCTAGAGAGAAAGTTGTCTTTGAGAAAAGTGTAGGCAAACAGAGAAACATTAAAGGGTCGCTTAGACCATGCAAATCGGGAAGGGGTTTCCTTAATGTTAGTTCTATCCATTAATATCAGAGGATTAGGGTTACCCTCCAAGAAATTAGCCCTTCGCAGGTTGATGGATGTATACTTGCCTCAGATACTTTTGATTCAAGAAAGTATGGCTACTAGCGAAAACATTTTAGAAGATCTCCACAAACTCTTTCTGGGATGGTCTTTCATATGTACTGATGCTATAGGCCGCTCCAGAGGTTTGATTACATGTTGGTTATCTTCGCACCTTCTTCTCCTTAACAATTGGTTTATTCATTTAGTTCGGGAAACTGGTCTATTCTCTCGTAGACTAAGCTGGCATACTCCTTTGTAAATGTATATGGGTCGTATCAAAATCGAGAGGCTTTTTGGGAATGCTTCTGTGAGGTCAGTCTATTGGAGGTGGATCGTCTTATTATAAGAGGCGACTTGAATTTCACTTTGGGGAATGCAGAAATATGGGGACAAGCAGCTCATCGTGACCCCCTTTTTGAGTATTTCAGTAATATGCTAGCTTGCCACTCTTTGCTAGACATTCCTCCTATTCAAATCAGGCCGACTTGGCATAACATGAGGACTGGTGATACTCATATAGCCAAACGCCTTGATCATTTTCTTTTCAATGAAGGTACCCTACTCATGGCAACATCTATGCGGCAATGGGTGGGGGTTGGCGGTGAATCTGACCACCACTCCATCTCGAACTAAACCAAATTTCCAGGAAAACTCCAAGTCCATTTAAGTTTGACATGAGGTGGCTACAGGACATGGATTTCAAAGACCTGGTTGTCAAAGAATGGTCCCCATTTGACAAGAATAAGGGCATCTCAGCAGCCATCCAATTTAACAACCTTAAAAAGATTAAATGATTGGCCATTCCATGGATATCCAACAAATGACTTGTCATTACCAAAGAGCTCAAGAAAATTGAAGATAGTATGGAGCATTATTATGCTATCTATCCAATGGGATTTCCACGGCTGCTATCATATAGGAAGTTTCTGAGATGGAAAATCGAATGAAGAATAATTTATTGGACGAAGAGGCCTCGGCAATATTAAAGAGCAGAGCGCTGTGGATTCAGAAGGGTGATGATAATACAAAAAAAATTCACAAGCACATTCTTCATAGACAGAATACCAATTCAATTTGGGAACTTCAGGACGACTCTGGTTCTTCTCATTAAGGTTTCCAAGCTCTATCTGAATTGGGGGTAAAACATTTCAAGAAGGTATACTCACAGGAACGACAAATCCCTCTTCTCCACATGATGAGTATGGTTGAGGACTACCCAAATATGGTTAATGAGGAATAGGATCTCAAATTACAAAACCTTTTTTCCATTTAGGAACTCAACATAGCAGTCCAATTTATGCAACATGAGAAAATCCAAGGCCCAGATGGCTGGGCCAATGAATTTTATGAAGCCTTCATGGATTTATTTGAGCTAGACATTTTGGCTGCCATTGAGGAATCGAGTAAGAAGGGGAGAATCCTAGTTGCTTTTAATTCGACCTTCATTGCACTTATTCCTAAAAAAGACAAAGGGGTGACCTTTGATGATTATCGTTTGATTTCACTATGCAATAGCATTTACAAGATAACTACAAAGGTGATAGGAAATAGGATCCAAGGGATATTATCGGAAGGCATTTCACAGGAGTAGCATGCCTTCCTTAGAGGCAGACTCATCCAAGACGCCATTGGCACGGCCCAGGAAGTACTACACTCTACAAAGATAATAAAAAAATCCCCGATTGTTATTCTCAAGATCGATCTGCGACGGGCATATGACCAAGTAAATTGGACTTATCTCAGACTGATCCTCCTACAAACTAGTTTTCCACTTGCGATAATCAATTGGATTAGGTTGTCAGTTCAGACGGTGTCTTTTGTTGTACTTGTCAATGCTTCGGCCTCGAATTTTTTTTTGCTAGAGCGGGGGCTACGCCAAGGATGCCCGTTAACTCCCTTATTGTTCCTTCTCAGTGTGGAAGGTATGATCCAAGCCATCCAACGTGCAAAAAAGTTCAGGCTCCTTCTATGGTTTTAATATTGCGGCAAATATCAAAGTGACCCACCTCCTATTCGTTGACGACATCTTGATCTTCACAGATGGCACCCGCATGGATATTTTCCAGATCAAAAGGATTCTTGACAAGTTTGAGCTTGCTACTGGTATGTCCATCAATTCCCATAAATATTCCTTATCTATAATGAATATTGAGGTTGAGCCCGTTGATTGGATTTATCAACTATTTCCATTCACACAAGCTAATATAGACTCGAGGCTGCTATACTTGGGTTTCTTCATTAAACCTAACGATTATGGAATTAAGGTCTGGAATTGGATGGTTAGTAGGGTCGAAAGGCATACAAGGCTTTGGTGTAACATGTGGTTGTCTAAAGGAGGTAGACTTATCCTCATCAAATCCATTTTGGAGGCTCTTCCGGTATACTGGATGACCATTGCACATATTCCAGCTTCCACTTTAAACACCATCCGGAAAATATGTAGTAACTTTTTATGGAAGAAATATGACAATTCATACTCTTTTCACTACATTTCATGGGATCATCTCACTCTCCCAAGACCTTGGGGAGGCTGGGGTATTAATCATTTTCCGAGGCTTGTGACTACTCTAGCAACAAAAAGAATTTGGCTCCCTATCAAGTGCAACAACTTATGGTCAACCGTGATCTATCATAAGTACACGTTCCCTTTTTCTATAGAGCACTGGATCAGAAGTCGTAATACCTCTCATAGGAACATCTCTAATATGTGGTGTGTTGCTTTCGATGCATTTAACCTTATGGCTGATGGTATTCACAAGAAAATTGGAAATGGGGCTTCGGTTCGTCTTCGCATTGACCCATGGATAGGTTGTGAGGAAGCCTACAGTCTACCACCCCATATGATTGATCATTTATAGGATATGGGTTACTTTTTCTTGGCATAGGTTTAGGACCTGGATTCTACCAATTATCATAAACAGGGATGGAATGATGTGGCCAATATTGGTTTCGTTGACAGGGACCGATTGACTTGGGACACTTTCTTTGTGAATCTACATTCTTCCTATATCTGACTAGTCAACAAACCAGACAAAATCTGTTGGATCATGAACAAGGATAGAGGAAAATACACTCCTAATATTGGATATGAAGTCTTAAGCTCTGTGAGGGAATGCCCAAATCCCATCTGGTGGTTATAGGAAATATGGTAGTTGGCATGTCCATTGAAGATTCCCCTGTTTGTTTGGTTAGCTCTTATGAATAGGACTCCAGTTTGGCACTTCATATAGCAGAAGATATATGAAGGCCCAAGTTAGTGTGCCCTATGTAAAAATAACTAAGAATCTATCAAACATATTTTTATTTCATGTTCTTATATTAAAAGGGTTTAACAATCCATATTCTTGATTAATGGCATACACTACAATTGGGCTGGTGAAAATATCACGGAGACACTATGTAACGTCCCTTGTTAGGAATTTTATTAAAATGACAATTTTCTTCTTTTTCCCCAATTTCGACCTTTAACTAGTTTTGATGGCTAGGTCCCAAATTTTCCCCAAATGATCCCAAATATTCTAAGAAGGTATATGAATTATATTAGAACATAAATATGTGTTTCAGGGATGCATTTGGACCTTTAAAATACTTCTGCAAATCCTCTTTCAATTCTGGCCAATGTAGGGAACTTTACTAGTAATTTCCCTTTGACTAGTATTGGTCTCTAGGTCTCAAATTGACTCCAAATGCCTTCAAATATTCAAAGAAGGTGTATGAATGATATTAGGACTTGAATATGATGTTCAGGGATGATATATTGCCACCAAAAGACCTATGCAAACTCTCTTAAGATTCTGGACAAAGTATGCAATTTTACTAGTAATTTGGGGTTCAAATCCCCCTGGGGTAAGTACTGAAAATGGCTTCCCAAATGCCTCCAAATCCACTCAAATTTATGAAAATAGGTAGGGAGTGTATTAAGTCTGTTATTAAGGTCTCATGTGCAGCATTAATTGATTATTATATATGTTCCAACCCTCTCCCATTCAACTGCCAAAATCACCAATTCGACCCTTGGGGAAATGGCACTATTTCTTCTCCCAATGCAATTAAACTAAGTAAAAATACTTCAAATGCTCAAGTACAGTACATGAAACTTGTAAAATACATCCATGGCATTCCATTAATAACAAATGCATCATAGAATCATCCATTCATTCAAAATCATCAACATTACATTGGTTCTCAACAAGATAGTGGGGAAATGGCACTGTTCTTTCATTAAAAATGAGATTTATACATTTCTACTTGAAATTTCGACCTGAAATTTTATGGAGATGAAGAAAAAAGTATTTACTTCATATTACAAATAAATGGGGCATTAGAAGCTCCCCCAAAGAGTACAATAGCTCACGAAAAATGCCCTCCCTCAAGGATCAAGAATATGCCATGAAAACTGGAAATGGTTGAAGGAGTGAGCTACAATAGAATAAACCATGATCTTCCATGTAGCTTACACCTGCAAATAAAGACTCCATTAAAGCTCCAAATTAAAGGTCTGAATGGCCTTTCCAATTACCAACCTGGATGGGGAATCTTTCACCCTCGAAATTGGCTAAGGCAAGAAACTAGTCATCCACTAGTTCTCCCTCTTCAAAAATGCAATTGCAAATTCTACAAATGATCAAAAGCTGGTTTCATTATTTGTTATTGACATTTATAAAGTTCTAATGTCCTCCATGGGTCGAATTCCTTCCAAGAGACTCATGCCAACTCAAGTTGGGAAGAGATTCCAAAGAACACCACTTGTACAACAATTCCTAGTCTCCCACTTCCACCAAATCACATGTGGAAGAATCTTAGCTGCCCTAACACCCTTGAGAGCCCTCTTGGAGTCTATTTTTAGCCCTGACATGTCATATATGTCATATTTCAGCCTTCAGGTCTAATTTGTGTCATAGGTGTCATAGCATCTTCATCATTGTTGTCATAGAGCTAGGGAATCTAGCCCAAGTGTCTCACTAGCTCCAAATTGCCTCTTCATCTTCCATGGGAGTTACTCTTCCTCTATATTTCGACCTCATTGACTCATTCCAATTATTATTGACCTTATAACTCATCCCAAGAACATTAGGTTTCCCATGGATTTGAAATTGCAAGAAGAGGATGCCATGTGGCACATAAATTCTAGCTTGTGTGGGTCCCACTTCTTCCATGTGTCTTCATGATCAAATGCCACTTTGATTTTCACTTGTATATATTTATTTATCTCCTTTATTAAATATTTATGCCATCCTAATGTTCCAACATCATTTATTATCCCCATTATTCCAAATCCCAAAGCTTCCACCCCAAACCCAGGAAACTAGTAATTTTCCTCCTTGGCAATTATTTGACCTTCAGCATCAATTTGACAAACTCTAATGAATAGGGCCAATTTTCTTAGGCCATTGTGACCCAATTGCAAATTTGGGACATGACACACTATGAACTTTGCAAAAAGACGCAATTGCAAAGGACAGATTGGTGCTCCCATATGTTATATTATGGTCTACCTAGAAAGCACATAATATGGCAATTTTTCAGGATAAGATGATCCCTCCACAGGTCTATGCTCACAAGAGCCTTGCAATCAATGGCCATATGTTACATAGCTCTTATGTCAATTTTCCTCAGAGTATCACGAATGAATAGGTGGACGCAACTACCCCTTGGTGCTTCTTTAACGGAGCCGCTCAAGGTGAACCACCTGTGGGTGGTATCGGCGGGATCATTTATCAATCATCACACAATTGGAATAAATTTTCTACCTCCATGGGCCCCAACACCAACAACCGAGCAGAATTATTGGAAATCAATTTACTCTCCTCACGACACACTCTTTTGGCATCTGCAGGTTACAGGTCATCGTTGACTCTCTCTTAGTCATCAATTGGTTAAAACATAAATGGATATGTTGGGCGCAACCCAAGTAAAGGAAGTTGTGAAGAAAAGTATAGTTAGGCGAGGCCTGACATTCACTATTTTGGGGACAAAAGTGACTCCGCAAATCCCGGGTAAAGGATATGGAGTGAAGTGCAGTCAAGAAGAAAGGGCTTGTTTCCTTAGTAAAGACAAGGTACTAAGGACAGCCAGAGCTGGTTGACGTAGTTAAAGACCGAGCGATGACCTGACTGCTACAGGAGCAGGAAGTAAAGAAGTATAAGGGTGTAAAGGACACGCCACTGCAGAAATCGGAACTGCGCTGTCAGAGAAAGCGTCAGATTCAAAATAAGCGGTGTCGAAGGGACAATGAAGTTAAATCTTAGCGTGGTCTATAGGAGAACCACGTGGGGTTTTGGGTACTATGGGGGTTGGCCCATAGTTATTGTAATATGTGACCTTCGGGCACATCTATATATAAGGGTATTTTTGTATAAGGAATGGGTTGTTGGTCTTTTGTTCTGACATCCAAGTGTTGTTGTTGGTTTTTGGGTTTATTGTAGATCTAGACTGAGAGAGAACAGACTCTATAGATGAGCGCGTAGATATCTGATTATAGATAAGAGTCTGTAGATGAGTGCACAAACTGGAACTGTTACCCTTCCAAGTAATATAAAAATAGTTATTGTGGACGTAGCTCCCTCCTGGGGGTAAACCACATAAATATATGTGTTATGTGTATGAGTTTATGACATGTTTTGTATCCATGTTATGATGTGTTTATGTATTTGATTTTATATGTATGTGAATGGTAATCTTATGTTAGTAAATGGAATGCAAGTGAATGAATGTTGCGAAGTAACACTAAGTATGATGAATGTGTAGTTAACTAGTAAAGAAAGCAGTGATTCAGCGTAGTTTGTAGACTGTTGGTAACTACGAAGTGTGGATTCATATGTTTATTCTATTTGGTCAATAGATGTTAAGGAAGAGACGTGTTGCGAGGTCGTTAACCACATCCGTACATTGCCATGGTTGCAAAAACCTGATTCTGTAACCCCCCATCTTCGCTTCGGGTGAGACTTCAGCCTGGTTACAGGTCGATGCCAAAAGGGCCAGTGAAAGGAGATTGGTTGTTTCTGCAATAACTTCGTCGAACCCGGGTCATCCCAGGCAAACCGAAAAATGGTTCTGTTTCCGTGCTTTGAACTGTTATTTCGGTGATGTGTTATGTTGATGTGAAATCCAAAGAAGAATGAAATACATAACTGGGTGAGTCAAACAGAACGTGATTTTGTGAAGAAAGAAAACAGACATCCTTGACTTACTACAGAATAGTGGCTACAGAGACATATATTTATTGAGTTTCATGAAGTTTTATTCGCATCCTTTTCTAATGAGTTACGTGAATGGATATCAAGGGTAGTAGAACGTAAAAAAAAAATTCAGGATGAAGAACCTACAGTTTGGAATCCAAACTTGATTCATAGGATTAAAGGGATTAATAACTAGATTTCAAGAGCAGTATACTTTTGACTGGATAGATTTTTGGAAGGCTATATTACAGAGTTTGTTGTGGACACTTTGAATTATTACAGCGCAGCCAAAGGATACTTCTTCAAAGGATTTAGAGATAAGTACTTGAAAAACCCGAGTTTATGCATTAAAATGCTATTAGCTGAAAAAGGTGTCTTAAGAATGCAGTCAGATTCCTAGGGTTTGATTATGTAATGGTCAAAAACACGAATAGTGACACAGACGAATATATTGGAATCTTGCGTAGTGGAAAAAGATATAAACGTAGCACTAGAAAGAGGTCTCGTGAAGTTGAACCTCGCACATTCCCAGAAGCTGAGTTAGAAAGTGATAGAAATTAATCTCAAGTTGAGTATGATAGTGAGACAGAACCTAGACATATCAGCTATTAACCTATTACTCTGCAGAAGCCTATAGTTGTTGAAAGAAATAGTATTAGTTCACCGAACACTAGTAGCAGCAATACTGCAGGAACGAGCCCAAGGAATCAACTGAGTGGTGGTGTACCTCCATCATTTCACTCCGCAGGAAGTACTGTAGTATTTCAGAACCCTACACATCCTAGAAGAAGAATAGAAGACGATATAAAGCTTCATGTTTTTAAAGGAACTGATATAGAAGATACAGAGCAACATTGGTTTCTCTATGATGCGGTCTGGAACGTTAAACAAGTACAAGACGATGTTATAAAGCAAGCTCAACTAGTCACCACATTCAGAGACATAGCTTTAACATGGTTCATGAAATATTTTGTTGGACAGAACATAACACTAGCTAATATCAAAACTACACTGATTAGAGAATTTAAGAAGCCTAAATTAGAATCTCAATGCATTACAAAGATAAAAGAGATAAAATAGAAACCTAATGAGATTGTGTGGGAATTTGATTAGAAATTCAAAGCCTTGTTAGATCACGTTAACTTTTAAATTGCACCACAACAACACAAAGAATGGTTTATAGCCGTGTTGTTGCCCCACATTATATTACCACTGATGCAACAGAAGGTTGCTTCGCAAACAAAAGCACTGCAAATTGTGATGAAACTAGAAGCTTTGCCCATAGGAGAAACCGACGCATGAATGGTACAGATACAAACACAGTTAGAAAACCTGACATTACAACTATAGGATATACAAAAAGGAAAAGAAGTAAAAGAAGAGGTTTGGTGTACTAAATGTAAAGGAGAAGGACATTCCAAGGAACATTGTCCTGTATTCACATATTACCTCGCTAGTGGGGCACCAAATCCATTAAATCAACCTCAAGGACCATGGTGTGAAATTTTTCGATGCAGAGGACATCAGCTAGAGGATTGTTACCTACTTCAGAAGTATGTACAGACACCGAAGAACCTGTACTGCACATTTTGTAAGTCGGTTGGCCATGATGACACCAACTGTAGAGTATATGGCCTTATGATAGAAATAAATCATGATGTCTACAGAGTCCAAGGAGAAACACATAATAATAATGAGAATGTGTAGTATGATCAAGGGTGGATCAAGTCACATACAGAGGAAATGGTGGATTTAGAGGAAGAGGACGAAACACTGGCCAAGGACGAGGAAGAGTTCAGATTGTCTATTATAAGTATGCTCAACTTGGACATTTGGAAAGAGACTGTCAGAACCCTTGTACTACTTGTAAGTATTGTAAATCCTACGACCATATCATTGAATCATGTCCCATTTTGCTAAGTTAAATGCAAGAAAAACGATTGGAAGGACAAAACCAGAATATTCCAATGATCGCAGCTGAGAAAAGAAACGAAGATTGCAACATCCATGTTGTGACACGAAGTGGAGCCTTGACAGGAGATGATAGAACAAACGAAGCTTCGACTTCTGATAATCATATAAAGGGACCAAAGCCTACTGATGGGGCTTGGGTAAGAAAATAAGTTGGAAAGATACCTCTATTCAACCCTAACATAGAAAAATAAGTATTCATGGAAGCAAGAAAAGGATTTCAGGTCGCGGAAGCTTCGACTACAATGATCCCTTTACGAAGTGAGAAGACACCTGTACTAGGTATGCCATCCTTGTATGATGGGTTACTAGCTTCACCAGAACAGACAAGTATTGTAACACCGTTTCTACAGAGCTGCATAAAACTGTTAAGGCATGAGCATGCCTTAGGAGAATTACAGAACATGCTGGGATATTACAAACAACGTAGTACAGTAAACAACACGCATAGATGTAATACCCCCAATTCGACCCTTAGGATATATTAGCCTTTAATGTAAATAATGTGTACATGTGATGTATGTTTTCCTAGAGTGGAGCTCAAGGCCAAGGCCCCGCTAGTGAAAGCCCGAATTTTATTTAAAGGGCAAGTATTTGATATTTTGATACCATGTGCTCTTAAGCCATGGAAATTGTAATAGGATGTAAATAAACATCATGCAATATAAAATACCAAAACTGGCTACGGAGGCAACAAATGAGAAGGGGCCACGTGTATCCACTAGGGGGTGGTGAGGGGGCTATGGGACTAAACCCTAGGCTGCCACATGTCATTATGAGAACCCATTGACTTCCCTAGATGACATTTATGCCTGTTGTAAGGAAGTGGTTGAGATGTCAGCCCATGGCTTTAATGAGGGATGGGCAACCCAGAAATTCGTGTGGGTAGGTATGGGCTTTGTTTACTTGTCCCACAAGTCACTCTACCTCATGGGGGGGTGGCTTCATTCTCATCCCCATTCCATGGTGGAAGGGGGGAGCATCATTCACCACCCAAAAACGAGCTCCTAGGAGGGAGAAAACCAGAAATCGCGACTGTGAGAGAACCCACGTTTTGGGAAGCCAAAAACGCCCAGATTGGGTATTGGACAGTGAAATCCAATGGGGGACCGTTGGTATGAACCTTGGGGCGAATTTGGGAGCATTGGCTACACCAAAATCCATGGGAAAACCCAGTTTGGATAGCCCAGAAAATCAGTGACGGATTTGGGGTTATTTGCTGAACAGAGCTGTGATAAATCCAAGTGTGGATGTTCGAATGGAGGTTGGGATCGTGTGAGTCTAGCTTGATGTGTACCTAGCTTTGGGATTGAGCTCAGTGGACTAGCATCCTTCTCCATTTCCTATTGCATGCTTGAAAAACCCAACTGTGTGTTGGCTTAGCATGGTTGTTTGAGTGAAACCCTGACTGTGAGTGAGCCATCTAGTTCCTCCTTAGTGGATACACAGCCCAGCTTGGGGGTGATCTCTCAGCTGAAAGAATACAGGCTGGACATAGATCTATGGTTAGGTGGAACGTTGCTCTCACGTAGCCAGTCATTGGACAATTGCGTTGCAAGATAAGTATTCTTTGTGGATTTAATTATATATAATCCGTGTTTTGCAATGTGTTATTTGAATGATTATTCTTCATGATTAATGAACTCGATAAGAAGTAGCATAAGAAGGGGATTGGATTCCCTGCCTATTAATTACTTGAAATAAGTATGCTGATGTGAATCCATGCTTATGTGTGTTGTTATTCTGCTGTGTTTTATTGAAGTTTGCATATGTATAGAGAAGTTTTTAATTGTTACAGATTTATGAGCAAAAATATTGGGGCTAAAAGCCCGGTGCGTTGTTAATGTTTCCTTCCCTGCATTTAATAAGGAGAAGGGGACATTACAATAGATAATTCCATCACATTAAGAACCATAAAAGGACAGGAAGAGAAATGAGGTTAAGCATGTAGATTGGATACTTTCAAATGAACCAAGTCATTCTTGATCTAGGCTCATAGGTGAACGTGCTAACAAAACAAACATGGGAGAAAATGGGGAAACCAAATTTATCTTGGTCTCATATACAGTTGAGACTAGATAACTAGCAGAAGGTTATACCTTTTGGAAGATTGTTGAGTGATCCTATTAAGATTGATGGAGTGCGAAGTAAAGAATACTTTGAGGTTATTGAGATCATAGCTGGCAATGATCATTAACCTGCATTATTAGGGATTGACTAGACAATTGATAATATCTCAATTATCCACTTGAAGAAAAAACAAATGATATTTGAAGGACAGGATATCAGGGTTATTGCACCCCTGTATCCTTCACAAGGAACAAGGTATGTTGAGCCAATAAGAGAAGAATGTAGAGCTCGAGAACTTGATAACATCTACAAGATGATAGTTAATCAAGTAGATTACATTAATCCTAAAGAAAATGGAACATTGAGCTGGAGATGTGATAACTCTTGTGTATCAGAGTCAGATGCGGGACTGGAGAACTGGTAGAGTAGAATGCATGAAGTATCAGCTAGACGATGTGTGAAGATAAAAAATTCACTCCATTGAATTGAAATAGAGGTAATTCCAATTCCTACTTATGATGGTTTGACAAATATCCATGCATTCCTTCATGAATATCTAGCATCAATTTCAGATGAACATAGGTTATTATCTCTAGACATAGCATTGCGATCTACACCTACTAGGTGGTGGGTTGCACATAAAGACAAAGTGAGCACATGGAAAGAATGTAAACACTTAATGGAAGTTAGATTTGATGAACAAATTGATAATGTACAAGAAAAATACAATGGACAAACTGATCCTAGAGATCATATAGAATCTTGCTTGAAAGCATGGAGGCATATACCAAAGGCAGAATGGATCCATATGTTTGTGCACACATTGGATCCAGTAGCAAAAAACTGGTATATAGAAACATAACTTCGACATGGTACAACAAACTGGCACATGATGATAAAGAAATTTCAGTTTTGAGGATGACTGTCCGAGCATCAATGAGGCTTTGCAGATCATTAAAATGAAAATATTTGATGATGTTCCGTTGCCTGTGTATAATCAACCAGATTGGGAAATACATATGGAGCATGCCCTTGAATTCTATAATTAGGCACTAGACAAAGATGAAAATAAAGACCCTCGCAATGTGAATATACCTGAGTCTGAAGGAAAATGCGATGTACAAGGACTTGATTTGGAAATTCCATATTTGAGTAACCCTATTAAGACTAGAAAGATCAATATTAGCACCAATGAAGAACCAAAGTTTTCTTCTATTGGGGATTACTGGGATGAAGAAACAATAGGACAGATCGCAAACCTATTGCTCGAATATCAAGACTTGTTCCTACCAAGTTTTATGAAATGAAAGGAATTTTAGGTGACTTGGGAGTTATGAAAATAAATCTCAAGCATGATGTGAAGCTTATCAAGCAAAGACCTTATAGACTGAACCCCAGATATAAAGAAAGAGTGAAAACAAAAATTGATAAGATGCTCGAAGAAGGCATCATTGAACCAGTAGAAGAGTCAAAATGAATAATTCCCATGGTGATTCAAGATAAGAAAGCTAAAGGAGAAATCAGAATTTCTATGGATCTCGGACAATTGAATGATGCATCTGTGCACGACCTGTTTCCTACACCATTCACAGATGAAGTACTAGATAATGTAGGTGGACAGGAAGCATACTCTTTTACTGATAGATTTCCGGGCTACCATCAGATCAGAATTATTGTGGAAGATAGGCACGAGACTACATTTGCTACTGAACGGGGATCATTTCAGTACACTGTTATGCCCTTTGGATTGAAGAACACACCTGCTATCTTTTCAAGAGTGGTTGTAGCTGCATTTAAGGATTATATTCATAAATTCTTAGAATTTTACTTTTATGACTGGACAGTATTCGGTCTTCTGAAGAACCATCATGTGAACTTAAGGATGATGTTAGCGAAGTGTAGACAATATCAGATTTCCGTGAACTTAAAGAAGTGTGTCTTTTGTGTTCCTTGTGGTATTTTATTAGGAAAAGTAGTATGTAAACAAGAATTGATGGTTGATCTAGCGAATATAGTGATCATAGTAAACCTCCCAGCGCCTAACTCAGTTAAGTAGCTACGCACTACATTGGGACACACGGGATATTATAAAAAAATCATTAAAGTGTATGCATAGATAATTGCGCTTATGGAGAAACTATTGAAAAAAGAAGCGAAGTACAACTGGACTGAATATTTCCAAAGAGGATTAGACACACTGAAATAAAATATGGTTACAATGCCTATTCTAGTCTTTCCTGACTAGAATAAGACATTTCACATACATATAGATGCTTCATCTATAGCACTTGCAATTGTACTAGAACAACCGAGTGATGGAGGCATCGACCATCCCATTGCATTTTCAAGTAGAAAGTTATCTTCAGCAGGAAAGAATTATACCACAATAGAGAGGGAACGATTAGCTATGGTGTACGCATTGCAGAAATTCAGACATTATTTGCTAGGTTCGCACTTTTGCATGTTCCCTAACCATTCAACTTTGAAGTTCTTAGTCAATAAGACAGGGTTAGGGTGAAGAATATGTAGATGGCTTTTACTTTTTCAGGAATATGATTTTGAAATCATAGTGAAGTCAGGAAGATTGAACGTAGGACCTAACCATCTTTCAAGAATCGATTGAGGAGAAGAACCTAATAATTTGGAGGATAATCTACCAGGTGCGCAATTGTTTGTTATTCACATAGAAGATGACTACTTCAGAGACATTGCCGAATTTCTAACTACATGGTTAGCACCTGCAGAACTCACTACGCAGCAAAAGAAACGGTTAGTGGTAAGATCAACTAATTTTACCCTGATTGCAGGACAATTATACAAATTGGGACCAGATGAAGTGTTGAGTAGATGCGTACTAGAACATGAGAGAACTATCATACTTACTGAAGCACATTCAGGAGTATATGGAGGAAACTATGCAAGGAAAGCTACTGCGCAGAATATTTTGAGAGGAGGACTATGGTGGCCTAATATACATAAAGATTCAAAGGAACAATGCAGGAATTGCGATGTATGCCAGAGAACAAGAAATCCATCTCGAAGAGATGAGATTCCATTGATGCCACAGTTGACTTTGCAAGCCTTTGATAAATGGGCTATTGACTTTGCGGGACCTATTAACCCACCACTAGCTCGAGATACATCATTACACGTACATATTATCGAGCCAGATGGGTAGAAGCAAAACCAGTGAAGGACTGTAGAGCAGTTACAGCAACGCAGTTCATCTTTGAGAACATCTTGACAAGGTTTGGATGTTCAAAGATTATGATGAGTGATCAGGGAACTCACTTCCTGAACAAAAATATTGAATCCCTGACAAAATAATTTCAGATCTACCATCAGAAGAGTACACCATATCATCCACGAGCTAATGGAACTGTAGAATCCTTTAATAAAGTGTTGGAAAATGCATTAACCAATGTATGCAATACAAACAGGGATGATTGGGATCTCAGAATACCAGCAATATTGTTGGCATATAGGACAACTTGCAAAAAGTTGATAGGTCATACACCTTTCAGGTTAGCATGTGGACAGGAAGCTCTCATTCAAATGGAATACATAGTACCATACTTGAGAATTGCAGCATTCACAGATATGGTTGATGCTGAGGCAATGGATGAAATATTGTTACAATTGATTGGATTGGAGGAAGATCGCTTCATTACAGGCGTTCACCAACAAGTGCAAAAATATAGAGAAAAGGTATGGCATGATAGGAACATCAAGCACAAGTTCTTCCAGGTAGGATACCTTGTTCTCCTTTATGATATCAATTTTATGAAATTTAATGGAAAATTCAGAATGAATTGGTTAGGAACATACATTGTCAAACATGTTACTAATGGTGGCACAGTATAGTTAGCCACATTACTTGAAAAAAACTTACAAGGACTTGTTAATGGGAGTAGATTAAATCCTTACAGGGATCGCCCTACTCCTATAGGCAGAAGTTAAAAAACCGCAATAGAGTTTAAGTGTCAAGTGCAGTTGAAATTTGACACTAAAACAGAGAACAAAGTCTACACACAACAGTTTTGTTATAATGCGAAGTTCATGAGAATGGAAGATGTGTTGTGAAGCACACGGAGAAAGTTAAGTTGCAAAGTAAAAGAAGGGGGTAGTGTTGCGAGGTTCCATAAAAAATAAGGGAAATGTGAAGTTAGCATTGCCACTCACCTAACCGTCAACGAATATAGAGAAAACTAGTCGTTACAGTTTTGTTCGGAATGAGTCCTTATACAGTACTTTTGGGAAACCGGATTTTTCCGCTTTAAGGCATATTTTTCCGTTGAAGGAAAAGGACCAATATCTAAGCAATATTTGGACAACAGACATGGCATTTAATGTTAACTTAGTGGTTTTTGGGCGCGTCTTAGTTGGAGCTATGGCTATAAATAGCAAGGAGCGCATAGTTACCATATTTACCATGACTTTTAATTTTTACCGTGAGTAATTTTTGAGTTTTTACCAGTTAACAACAGAGCATTCCGACAGTATATGTCTGAGCAAGAAAGTTTGCAAGAGATATTAAGGAAATTCCAATAGTCGAGTTTAGAAGCAGTTATGAAGACTCCCGTAAAGAAAATAGCTCAAAAGAAAGGTGGGACCTATAGAGCCTCACTGTGGCATGCAACAAAACCTAAAAAGAAGGATAAAAAAAAATCCAAAGAACAAGAGAAAACACAACCAACAGAAATCCCAAAATAGTATCTGCGAGAATGACCCCGCGAGAGGCCGATTCTGCTGATACCCGAATACATCCCTCTGCAAAGAGATGATGCACCGGTGGTAATACTAAAGAAGAATCAACAATATGATATCTCGTTGTCACCGATGTCAAGTCATGTTCGGGATAAGGAAAATTTGCTAGGCAAGATTCTCGAATGTAAGTTCGCAGATCACGATCTGATGCACCCAACTAAGTATCCATAGTTTCAACCAGATCAATACATGTGTCGACACTATGATGAATCCAGTAAGCCAATAACCATTTAGGAACAGGACTGGATCGCGCCATTGAAATCCTCAGGATTGCTAAACCTATTGATAATTCCGCATTTTGACCGAAGTCCAGAGCTTACAGTAGTTGTCCGTGCATTGCTGTCATGCACGCACCAACAATACTTGTGGCTAGACCACAAGATCGGTATTACTATTGATCTGATCTACATAATTACGCACTTAAGCAAACGAGGCACTTACCCAGCAACATAATTCGTTGGCAAAAATCAATACAAAGAACTTGTTAGGAGGATGAAGAGCGAATTTGTCTTGGTAAAAGGAACCCGCGGCTATCAAGAGAAACAGATTAAAGATGTTTCCACACAGTTCACAATTCAATTGCTTGCAGGAAAAGTACTAAGGAAATGCAAACCGATAGAAGTGTCGGCCGCTACAATCTCCTTAGCTGCTAAGGCTAAGGATGGACTACAATTCAACTGGGCAAGTTACCTATTGAACGAATTTCTGGATGATGTAGTGGATGTGCAAGACAACGGCTATCAGTTTCACTAGAGCTGGTTGATAGTAGTCATCGCATTTGTGGGTTGGAAAGAGCCCAGGTACCAACATAGTGTACCAGTGTTCGCTGGAGACTGCAGTGGACCCAAATATGCGAACATGTGGAGTAATTCAAGGCCAGAAAAACAAAGAGTGAACAATGTGCAGTTGCAAACATTTTATGAGAAACTATGCGAGATGATCAAGCGCACTTCGTGTATCCCTAAGGAAATAACAACAACATACATCTGAAAGATGAGATTTAGAGCGGGCCTTCACTTTATCTTCATACTACCGAGAGAACCAGCAAACCCAGAATGGTGTGAGGGTCAAAATCAGTTGGATGCACAAAATATTGACCTCATCATTGAAGATTAGCCACCCAAATGGAAAATTGATGCACCTGAAACATTGATCAAGACATCTGAGGAAAGTACCAATGAAAGCGAAAATCAAGAGTAAGAAGAATATTTCTATCTTCCTGAGGATGGGCTATGCTATTTAGCCCGAAATGTCAAAATTTCAAATCTCTTACACAGGTTTCCAAATTGCTTCAAGAGGAGAAAGATCAAGAACAAGAACAACAACAAACTGTTGATTTTCCACCGGGAGAAAAGAGGAAGAACCCCGACACAGAGGTGTCGGAGGGATCGAAAAGAAAGAAGCAGAAAGCGAGTAAGACTCCACTTGATGCGAATTTGCATGATGATGACTATGACTGCATCGCATCCATAGTCCATGAACATATTGAAGAGACGCTCGCAGTAAAATATAAGAAGCAAGAGCAACTTCAAGCAAGCATGGTAGAGAGCATCGCAAAAATGAAAAGTATGGTGGCGAGATTAGAGCAAGTACAAAGAGATCTAATGAAGGAATCAAACTCTTAAGAAAGATCATAGGAGTCAAGCCGAAGAAAAAAGAAAAGTGTCTGCACTAACGATGCGACCTCGGTTAGTGCGCATAGAGTCGATGAATGTCATATTCCCGTCTGATGAAATCACTGAAGGTGTGAAGCAGCTCGCGTTGGACATTAAAGTGGGAATGTTTCCCATTGAATGACTACATCATCTACATCTACAAGTTGTAGAAGAAATTAGAGATAGGGATATGATCTCTTACAACTAGCATCTGAAGCTCGAAGAAAGTTATAAAGAGTTGGGGAATGAATGCAGAGTGAAGACCAATGAGCTAGCAAATTCCCATGAGAAGCAGAAGAAGTTGAAGAAGGCCGTAGCGGAAGTCTATGCGAAGATCCCAGAATTCGAAGAAGAACCTGAAGTGGAAGTGACCATTGTTAAGATTAGTGCTACATTAGACAATCTCAAAGCAAAAATGGAGGATATGGAGATTGGTTACAAAGAAAAGATTGCAGACTTAGAGTCTAGCCAACAGCCCGGCACTCCTCCAGAAGTGAAACTAGCAAGAGCTGAAGAACTAAAGACTTCAACAGAGAACATATCCGCAGAAGTTGTGAGGTGTCAAGATTTGCTAGAAGAAGTGGCTAAGTCATGGGCCACACTGCAATAAGACCCAAACTTACAGAAAATTCAGGAAGAGATCCAAAAGAAGCAGAAGGACCTCGACACGATGAACACGGCTATGAAGGATTTGTCGCCAAGGCAAAGAATAAAAAAGTCACAGAAACAAAAGAACTTCAGAAGGAACTGAAGGCATTAAGAACGAAGGAATTTGAAACTTCCGAAAAGTTGCAACCTATGCAAGAAGAGGCATTGGCACTCTCTTAAGATATCGAGGTGAAGCTGCAATAGCTTCACACGACAGAAAGCACGGTGAAGGACCAAATGCAAGAACCAATATCCATGATGTTGCTCGACACAGTGAAAGAATACGAACAGGAAACTAAGGAGGTTGTTACGAAGTTGAGCGTAACATATCAAGAGTTCGCAACGAAGAGGAACACCCCAAGTGCTGCGAAATCAAAGAAGCCCAATGTAAGTGGCTTGCGAATGAGACACAAGTGTTAGGGGCCTATTGGCCACAGCCCAAGTAAAGGAAGTTATGAAGAAAAGTACAGTTATGTGAGGCCTGACATTGACCATTTTTGGGAGAAAGCGGCTCCGCAAATCTTGGGAAGAGGGTTTGGAGCAAAGTGCATTAAAGAATAAATGACATGTTTCCTTAGTAAAGACAAGGTACTAAGGATAGCCAGAGGTGGTTGACGAAGTTAAATACTGAGCGAAGACCTAACTGCTACAAGAGAAGGAAGTAAAGAAGCAGAATGGTGTAAAGGACATGCCACTGCAGAAGTCGTAACTGCGTTGTCAGAGAAATCGTCAGACTCGAAAGAAGTGGCGTCGAAGGGACAACAAAGTTAAATCTTAGCGTGGTCTATAGGAGAACCACGCGGGGTTTTTTATTTTTAGGTACTATGGGGGTTGGCCCATAGTTATTGTAAGATGTGACCTTCGGGAACATCTATATATAAGGTTATTTTTGTATAAGGAAGGGTTGGTTGGTATTTTGTTCCAACATCCAAGTGTTGTTGTTGGTTTTTTGGTTGATTGTATATCTAGACTGAGAGAGAATAAACTCTACAAATGAGTGCGTAGAGATATGATTATAGAGAAGAGTCTGCAACTGAGTGCGCAAAATGGAACTGTTACCCTTCCAAGTAATATAATAATAGTTCCTGTGGACGTAGCTCCCACGTGGGGGTGAACCATGTAAATCTATGTGTTCTGCATATGATTTTATGACATGTTTTGTATCCATGTTATGATGTCTTTATGTATTTTCTTTCATATGTATGTGAATGGTAATCTTATGTTAGTAAATGGAATGCAAGTGAATGAATGTTGCGAAGTAACACTAAGTATGATGAATGCGTAGTTAACTAGTAAAGACAACAGTGATTCAACGTAGTCTATACACTGTTGGTAACTACAAAGTGCGGATTCCTATATTTATTCTATTTGGTTAATAGATGTTAAGGAATAGACGTGTTGCGAGGTCTTTAACGACATCCGCACATCACCACGGTTGCATAAAACTGATTCTGTAACCCCCCATCTTCGCTTCGGGTGAGACTTCATCCTGGTTACAGGTCGATGTCGAAAGGTCCAGTGAAAGGGGATTTGTTGTTGCTGCAATAAATTCACTGAAACCGTGTCATCCCAAGCAGACCGAAAAATGGTTCTATTGTCGTGCTTTAAACTGTTATTTCGGTGATGTGTTATATTTATGTGGAATACGAAGAAGAATGAAATACAGAACCGGGTGAGTCAAACAGAACGCAATTTTGTGAAGAAAGAAAACAGACATCCTTGGCTTACTACAAAACAATGGCTACAAAGACATTAATTTACTGCATTGTGTGAAGTTTTCTTCACATCCTTTGCTAATGAGTTACATGAATGGATATCAAGGGTAGTAGAACATAAAAACTGTTTTCAGGGTGAAGAACCTACAGTTTGGAATCCAGACTTGATCCAGAGGCTTAAAGGGATTAATAACCAGATTTCAAAAGTAGTAGACTTTTGGCTGGATAGCTTGTTGGAAGGATATATTAAAGAGTTTGATGTGGAAAATTTGAAGTCTTACAATGCATCCGAAGGATACTTATTCAAAGGATTTAGAGGTAAGTACTTGAAAAACCTAAGTTTATGCATTAAAATGCTATTATCTGAAAAAGGTGTCTTAAGAATGCAGTCAGATTCCTAGGGTTTGAGTCTGTAATGTTAAAAAAAACAGATAGTGACACAAAAGAAGATATTGGCATCTTGCGTAGTGGAAAAATATATAAACATAACACTAGAAAGAGGTCTCTTGAATTTGGACCTGGCACATTCCTAGAAGTTGAGTTAGAAAGTGATAAAAATTCATCTCAATTTGAGTCTGATGGTGAGATATAACCTAGTCATATCGGCTATCAACCTATTACTCCGTATAGTCCTATAATTGTGGAAAGAAATAGTACTAGTTCGTAGAACAGTAGTAGGAGAAATACTGCAGGAACGAGCACAAAGAATCGGATGAGTGCTGGTGTGCCTCCATCATTTCACTCTGCAGGAAGTACTGTAGTATTTTAGAACCCTACACCTCCTAGAAGAAGAATGGCAGGTGATATAAAGCTACTTGTTTTTAAAGGAACTGGTCTAGAAGATCCATAGGAACATTGCTTTATCTATGCTGCGGTTTGGAACGTTAAACAAGTACAAGATGATGCTATAAAGCAAGCTCAACTAGTCACCACATTCAGAGATAGAGCTTTACCATAGTTCATGAAATATTATGTTGGATAGAACATAACACTAGCTGATATTAGAACTGTACTGATTAGAGAATCTAAGAAGCCTAAATCAGAATCTCAATGCATTACAAAGCTAAAAGTGATAAAACAGAAACCTAATGAGACTGTGTGGGAATTTGATCAGAAATTTAAAGCCTTGTTAGATCAAGTTAGCTTTGAAATTGCACCACAACAACACCAACAATGGTTTATAGTGGCATTGTTTCCCAAACATTAGATTACCACTGATGCGACAGAAGGTTGCTTCACAAACAAAAGCATTGGAAATTGCAATGAAGCTAGAAGCTTCACCCATAGTAGAAACCAACGTCGGAATGGTACAGATACAAACACAGTTAGCAAACCTGACATTACAGCTACAGGATATACAAAGAGGAAAAGAAATCAGAGAAGAATTTTGGTGTACTAAATATAAAGGAGAAGGAAATTCCAAGGGACATTGTCCTGTATTCAGAGATTACCTCGCTATTGGGGCACCAAATCCATTAAATCAACCTCAAGGACCATGGGGTGAAATTTTTCGATGCAGAGGACATCGACCAGAGGATTGTTACCTACTTCAGAAGTATGTACAGACACTGAAGAACCAGTACTGCACATTTTGTAAGTCAGTTGGCGATGATGACACCAACTGTAGAGCATATGACCTTGTGATAGAAAGAAAGCATGATGTCTACAGCTTCCAAGGAGAAAAACAAAACAATAATGAGAATGTGTAGTATGATCAAGGCACATATAGAGGACGTGGTGGATTTAGAGGAAGAGGACGAAACACTGGCCAAGGACGAGGAAGAGGTAAGATTGTCTGTTATAACTATGATCAACCTGGACATTTGGAAAGAGACTCTCAAAACCCTTGCACTACTTGTAAGTATTGTAAATCCTACGACCATATCATTGAATGATGTCCCATTCTGCTAGGGAAAATGCAAGAAAAACGACCGGAAGGACAGAACCAAAATATTCAAATGATTTTAGCTGAGAAAAGAAACGAACATCACAACATCCATATTGTGACGCAAAGTGGAGATTTGACAGGAGATGATAGAATAAACTAAACTTCGACTTCTAATAATCATATAAATGGACCAAAACCTAATGATGGGGCTTGGGTAAGAAAAGCAGTTGGAAAGATACTTGTATTTGACCCTAAAAGAGAAAAAAAAGTATTCATGGAAGCAAGAAAGGGATTTCAGGACTTAGAAGCTTCAACCACATGGATCCCTTTGCTAAGTGAGCATACACATGTACTAGGTATGACATCCTTGTATGATGGGTCACGAGCTTCTCCAAAACAGACAAGTCCTCTAACACCGTTTCTACAGAGCTGCATAAAAATGCTAAGGCATGAGCACGCATTAGGAGAATTACAGAACGTGCTGGGATATTATGAATAGCGTAGTACAGTGAACAACATGCATAGAACATTCCATCACATTAAGAACCATAAAAGGACAGGAAGAGAAATGAGGTCAAGCACGCAGATTGGAGACTTTGAAATGAACCGGTCATTCTTGATCTGTGCTCAGAGGTGAACGTTCTAACAATACAAACATGGGAGAAAATGTGGAAACTAAAGTTATCTTGGTCTCCTATACAGTTGAGATTAGCTAACCAGCAGAAGGTTATACCTTTTGGAAGATTTTTGAGTGTTCCTGTTAACATAGATGGAGTGCGAAGTAAAGCATACTTTGAGGTTATTGAGATCATAGATGACAGTAATCCTTCCCTGCATTATTAGGGATTGACTAGGCAATTGATAATCTTGCAATTATCAACTTGAAGAAAAAACAAATGATATTTGAAGGACATGATATTAGGGTTATTGCACCCCTGGATCCTTCGCAAGGAACAAGGTATGTTGAGCCAATAAGAGAAGAATGTCGAGCTCAAGAACTTGATAACATCTACAAGATGACAGTTAATCAAGCATATTACATCAATCCTATAGAAGATGGAACATTGAGCTGGAGATGTGACAGCTCTTACGTATCAGAGTCAAATGCAAGACTGGAGAACTAGAAGAGTAGAATGCATGATGTATCAGTTAGACGATGTGCGAAGATAACAAAGTCACTCTGATGAATTGAAACAAAGGTAATTCCAATTCCTACTTATGATGGTTTGAGTAATATCCATGCATTCCTTCATGAATATCTAGCATCATTTTCAGATGAACATAGGCTATTAGATATAGACATAGCATTGCTAGCTACACCTGCTAGGTGGTGGGTTGCACACAAAGACAAAGTGAGAACATGGAAAGAATGTAAACACTTAATGGAATTTAGATTTGATGAACAAACTGAGAATGTACAAGAAAAATACAATAGAGAGACTGATCCTAGAGATCATATAGAATCTTGCTTGAAAGCATAGAGGCATATAACAAAGACATAATGGGTCCATATGTTTGTGCACACATTGGATCCAGTAGCAAAAAACTGGTATATAGAAACAAAACTTCGACATGGTACAACAGACTGGCACATGATGATAAAGAACTTTCAGCTAACTTTCATTTTTGAGGATGATTGTCCGAGCATCAATGACGCTCTGCAGATCATTAAAAGGAAAATATTTGATGATGTTCTATTTCCTGTGTATAATCAACCAGATTGGGCAATACATATGGAACATGCCCTTGAATGCTATAATTTCACACTAGATGAAGATGAAAATGAAGACCCTCACGATGTGAATATACCTGAGTCTGAAGGAAAACGCGATGTAAAAGGACCTGATTTGGAAATTCCAGATCTGAGTAACCCTATGAATACTAGAAAGATCAATATTAGCACCAATGAAGAACCAAATTTTGCTTATGTTGGGGATTACTGGGATGAAGAAACAGTAGGACAGATCGTAAACCTACTATGCAAATATCAAGACTTGTTTCCTACCAAGTTTTATGAAATGAAAGGCATTTTAGGTGACTTGGGAGTTTCGAAAATACCTCTCAAGAATGATGTGAAGCCTATCAAGCAAAGACCTTATAGACTGAACACCAGATATAAAGAAAGAGTGAAAACATAAATTGATAAGATGCTCGAAGCAGGCATCATTGAACCAATAGAAGAGTCAGGATGGATAAGTCCCATGGTGATTCAAGACAAGAAATCTAAAGGTGAAATCAAAATTTGTGTGGATCTCAACAAATTGAATGATGCATTTGTGCATGACCTGTTTTCTACTCCAACCACAGATGATGTACTAGATAATGTAGGTGGACAGGAATCACTCTTTTGTTGATGTATTTTCTATCTACCATCATATCAGAATTGTTGTGGAAGATAGGCACAAGACTACATTTGCTTATGAATGGGGATCATTTCAATACACTGTTATGCCCTTTGGATTGAAGAACGCACTTGCTATCTTTTCAAGAGTGGTTGTAGCTGCATTTAAGGATTATATTCAAAATCTTAGAATTTTACTTTGATGACTGGACAATATTCGGTCTTCTGAAGAACCATCATGTGAACTTAAGGATGATGTTAGTGAAGTGTAGACAGTATTATATTTCCTTGAGCTTAAAAAAGTGCATCTTTTGTGTTCCTTATGGTAATGGTATTTTATTAGGACACATAGTATGTAAACAAGGATTGATGGTTGATCCAACAAAGATAGCGATCATAGTAAACCTCCCAGCGCCCAACTCAGTTAAGTGGTTATGCACTACATTGGGAAACACAAGATATTATAGAAAATTCATTAAAGGATATGCATAGATAACTGTGCCTATGAAGAAACTATTGAAAAAGGAAGTGAAGTACAACTGGACTGAAGATTGTTAAAGAGGATTAGACACACTAAAAGAAAATATGGTTACAACGCCTATTCTAGTATTTCCTGACTGGAATAAGCCATTTCACGTACATGTAGATGCTTCATCTATAGAACTTGGCATTGTACTAGCACAACTGGGTGATGGAGGCACAGACCATCCCATTGCATTTTCAAGTAGAAAGCTATCTTCAGCAGAAAATAATTACACCAGAACAGAGAGGGAAGGCTTAGCTATGGTGTACGCATTGCATAAATTCAGACACTATTTGTTAGGTTAGCACTTTTGCATGTTCACTGACCATTCAACTTTGAATTACTTCATCTATAATCTAGTGTTAGGGGGAAGAATATGCAGATGGATTTTAATTTTTCAAGAATATGATTTTGAGATCATAGTGAAGCGAGGAATATTGAACGTGGGACCTAACCATATTTCAAGAATCGAGTTAGGATAAGAACCCAATAATTTGGAGGATAATCTACCAAATGTGTAGTTGTTTGTTATTCAAATAGTAGATGACTACTTTAGCGACATTGTCGAATTTCTAATTACAGGGTTAGCACCTGCAGAACTCACTATGCAGCAGAATAAACAGTTAGTGGTAATATCAGCTGATTTTACCCTTATTGCAGGACAATTATACAAATTGGGACCAGATGAAGTGTTGTGTAGATGCGTACTAGAACATGAGAGAACTATCATACTTACTAAAGCAAATTCAGGAGTATCTAGAGGACACTATGCAGGGAAAGCTACTGCATAGAAGATTTTGAGAGCAGGACTATGGTGGCCTACTATACATACATATTCAAAGGAACATTGCAGGAATTGCAATGTATGTCAGAGAACAAGAAAGCCATCTCGAAGAGATGAGATGCCAATGATGACACAGTTGAATTTGCAAGCTTTTGATAAATGGGATATTGACTTTGTGGGACCTGTCAACCTACCAAGGAAGAGAACTGACTCGAGATACATCATTGCAGGTACAAATTATCTAACTAGGTGGGAAGAAGCAAAACTAGTGAAGGACTATAGCGCAGTAACAACAGCGCAGTTCATCTTTGAGAACATCTTGATAAGGTTTGGATGTCCAAATATTCTGATGAGTGATCAGGGAACTCACTTATAGAAGGGATAGCTACAAATTTACTACACTTACAATATGGACTAGCAATATCATGATGTATTATCCAATCGAATCAGCCTCTATATGTTCTCGATTAGAGCTGGAATATTGAATGGACAACGAAAGGGATCTCCATGCAACTTATCCATGCCCAATGCTTGAATTTATTACTATCCTCGTCTTGCCAATTTAGAAAATTTGCATTTTCTACCTGAAGCCATGGTGATAAGAAGAGGAAATTGTCGACCTAGGCGTCTTGTGGAGACTGCAATTGAAAGAACCGGGATGTGTTTAGGGTGTTCAGATGCATTTTCTAACTCCCATAGAAGTTAGGTATATCTATCTAGAGAGGAGGTAGGTCTTTCAAATTCGTTGCATGGTTGCCCACGCGGCATATCTTGAAAGTCTCAAATTAAAATAGTTTTTAAGATTTTGATATCTCGATGATAAAAAGCACATGCGTCGTCATGTTTGAATTATGTTTAGAACGTTGTCTGGGTCAGGCCAAAATGACTTTTTTTATGAAAAATAAATAACCTCTCTTGTAATGTTTCTCATATTGGACATTTTCAATTTTATGTCACATGATACATAAAGTGCTTAAATATACATGTACACTAAAGAGATTCTTTGTACTATTCTCTCTGTACACTAAAGAGATTCTTTGTACTATTCTCTCTTCGTGAATTCTTATTAAAATATCTATTGTTTATGGCTGAGATGCAAAAATATTTTACTCATTTAATATATATATATATATATATATCAAATTTTGCTTTATAATAACACCCTAATCCTACCTAAAATTATTTTCCTAGTCATCGAATTTACGGTCAAATCCTAAGGTCAAAATAAGCTTGCACAATGTTTGTAATTAAATAGGCATGAGCTTGCGATTAGCATCTTCTTGGCTAGTTTTTTTTATTATCTTTTATAGGTTGTAAATTTTTGTTTCAATTTTCTTTAAAGTCTAGAGAATTTTTTTTTTAAAATTATTATCCAATTAGAAAACTAAATCTCTATTTAATTGGAAAGATGTGGAGCTGACTAGAATCAACATTCTCTTTATAATATACTTAAAAAGTTTCACAAATGAAATTGTACTTTTGAGTATTACCTGAAGTTTAAACATATATAACGTTCACGGTTTGGATTGTATTTTCTTAATTCATTAATAGAAATCAAACGTCTAGCAATACAATCACGCATAATGAACAATGTAATGACCTAAAAACTAAAACAGAAAGTTCACAAAGAATGTCAAAATCATGCTTAACTAGACGTTTCAATGTTTGAAGATATGGTTTACAAATTCAATTTGTAATTACTATTGTTACTCATTTTGGAGTTTACTCCAAAAACCATTACGAAAATTGGCTCGAATTAATAATACATTTATTATGACCACTTTAAATACCATGTACTATATTCTGTTGAGTAGGCTAATTTTCATTTTATTTATGGATGGCCTATGGACCTGGGTATATTGATTTTAGATCTCTACTATGAATGGAACAAATTATGGATCATAACTATTAATTTTCCAAAGGCAGGGACTTCTTCCCTTAGCAGCTCCTCTTGTTATTAAAATGGTTAACCATGAATCCTTCAAAACCCTATCCATTTATAAATATTACATCAAAAATTCAGGTTCTTGAAATTGATTGTGTATCGATAGGATGGCACAAACCTTCACACAGATCAACCACTATAAAACAATTTCACCCATATTCTGATGAAGATGACAATGGACTTTTATGAGTAAAATCAATTTTAAAAATCTAACATAAAATTTCCTCTCCATAAGAATCTCAATATTCACACTAATAAAGAAAAATTTATATATAAGAAGTTGTTGATTTACACATGAGTAAAAAACAAATTCCTTGGAAAAAAGTGTGTAGTTCATTGTATTAAAATTAAATAAACAGCCTTGTACATATGCCATAAACAGACTTGCTTCCATGACTAACTAACATAAATAATAGTTTATAATTTGTTATGCCTTCCTGTAACATTCCTCAAAGAAACAAAACATATCATTTATCAAAACTTGTCATCATCCTCATGTATAGTCTCATCTAACCAATAGAAAAACATTTACATAATCATAAAAAAAAAGATAGTTATGTACCCAAGTGCAGGTTCTCATGAGCATATTTTTTAATTATCCCAGATATGGTCCAGGTTCATGTTGTTAAAGTATCATTCTCCATATCCCATTTGTGCCATATTCCTTCTCCTACCTGTAGACCATTTTTTGATAGTTGATCAACCAAATGATTCCTTTCTCTAAAAATATGCTCGTATTTTATTTCCTGCAAGTGTCCACCTAGTCTGAAAATATCTTCATTGATAGACATAAGTAGGATATTTATAGGTGATCTTCTCAGTCTCATCCACTCAATAACTAGTTTGGAATCCCCGAATACCTGTAGTTTATGTACTCCCTTCATGATTTCCAAGCCCAAAGATAAATTTAGAGCCATTAATTTAGCTCTATTGTTTGTGCTTTACCCTAGACCAACAAAGAACTTGATCCATTGTGAATCAAATAGTTACAAGGTGCCTCCTGCACCACCCTAAGATGGATTTCCCTATGATTCCCCATCAAAATATAACTAGCATCTAGTTCTATCAATAATTTCTTCCATTATCATCCTTTCTTTCTAGTTATCATCTCTTTGAGGAAAATGACTTAGGATAGCTAGGCCCTTCAATGCAGATAGAGTTGGAGATATTTGTAAATCCTCAAAAATGGCTTTGCTCCAAAAGAGACATACCCCTAGATGAAAATCTCAGGTAGTGCCAAATGATCCTTACAAGCCACATTATTTGTCCAGTTCTCCATTCAAGGTCCGGCCCTATCCAGTTAAATTGTATACCAAAAACCTCAGATGCAAAGTCACACATATTCCTAATATAAGAACATAAAACAAATAGGTGATCATTATTCTCAACACTGTTTCTATGGAGTGGGCATCTACAAGGTCCACGGAAGAATATTTTATCAAATTATCCCATACATGTACCTTTTTTGGTGCTTTTTTGAGAGGGCCAACCATAAAAGAAATCTTAGATTTTAAAGGGCACTTAAACTTCTAGATGAACTTGTACCACCAATGGAAATCTGGAATCTTTTCTTCTTCTCTAATTACCTAATATCCAATCTTGGGTGAGTAAGAACCCTCTTGTAACATATCTTGACCATATAAGAACATCCTCTCGCTCCACTAGTCTGTGACATGGTTGTCATGTAGAGCCTTTATGTATCCATTACGATTATCCTTATCTCTGTCTTCCTCAAACCCCATAACTTCTGCCTTATACCATTCTTGTCTTGTGATAGTGGAGTTTGCAAGATCCCTAGTATGTTCCAAATGTATAAAGCCCTGATCCCTCAAGTCTTCAACCATAGCTAAAGGAATCTTATGAGCCCCTCTATAGCCTATCCATGGGTCATATTCCAGTCTTATCTTTCTGCCATTTCCAACTCTCCATTCTAGCCAGTCAACAACGACTTCAAAATCCATAATTAGTGCTTTCCACATAATAGAAACATTCATATAGGATTTCTCTCTAATCCTGAACCATTCCTCATTAGTTAAGGGAGAAATGTATTTTTGATGAACAACTGTCACCCTTAGCCCCTCTCCTTTTAGAATTCTCCACACCCCTTTAATTTATAGCTTAATCCTTTGCAAAGTAGTGAGGATCCTTTAGGCCCCATCCACCCATTTCCTTTGGCCAAGCTATTGTGTTCCATGCAACTCAGTGAAAAAATGTTCCCTCTTGTATGCCCTTTCAAAGAAAATTATAACTCAATTTCCTAATTTGATCCAATATGCCAAAAGGTACATATGCCAAAAACACCCCACACATTGTGATGGCCTCTAAAATAGATTTCATCATAACTAATCGTACCCCATAAAAAGCCATTTATTACACTATAGTAAAAGTATTTTCCCAATCTTACCAATAAGTGTGATGGCCTCTAAAATAGATTTCATCGTAACTAATCGTCCCCCATAAAAAGCCATTTATTACATTATAATAAAAGTATTTTCCCAATCTTACCAATAAGCCATGCCTATTCCCTTCTTTGATATGCATTTGACTTTAAAACAAAACCTAGATATTTTAGTCCTTTGAATATGAACTTTCGGGCAGACAAACGATTTACAAACCCAATCAATGGCTTCTCGATCCAAATTCATGAAAGAAAAAGAGATATGAATAAATATTCTTGAGTCTTGTGATTATAGATTTAGAAAAATAAATCTCCTTTTACTTAAATAATCCATGAAGATAAATATCCAAAAATAAATAAAGCTTTGGAAAACAATAATATTTATATATATATGGATGGTTATATTGAAATATATTATTCAACCCACTCTCTACACATCGTAATAAAGTTGTTATCCCGGGAAAAGTTGTTATCATTAAAGTTATAAACAAACTTAATTTTTTTAAATTTAACATTTTATACCACGTGTATAACTAAGATTAAGCAAATCAAATGTATTTAAATTACAAAGTTCAAACATTGATTCATTTCACAAACAAATAAAGGCCCCCTTGTCTACAATCCTTCTTAAATGTGGGTCCTTTGACCATTTTTACAATGACAATGTTTTCAAATTTTATAGTATTGGTGTTTATAAGGTCAAAAAACCCTACCCTTCATTATTAACTCTCCCGACAAAAATGAGGTGGAATGATTGTTGTGGTCAGTGGGGCATTTGATAGCGCTTGTGTTGGACATTACTTCGCCAACCATCATGATCATTGAAGCACTAGAAACTCGGTTCTCTCACTTTTTCTATTTTAAATGTTTACGTAACTATTGGAATTTGAATCTAAATACAATTGGGGTTCTTTCCATCCATATATTACTCCAATATTGCTCAAGGACATAGTTACATAATAATATATATTATTTGATCGTTATATATGTTTTTTATTAATTTAATAATTAATAATTAATAATATTTTTTATTTAATTTTTTTCATAATAATATTTGTAATATTAATATTAGTATTTACAAATTGAAATATATAATTATATAAATGATTGTGTCTAAGAGGCACATTCTACAGTCCAGTGGGGGGAGATGTGTAACTCCTTCCGTGCTCATCCTATAGCTAACACGTGTCCTTTATAAAAAATAATAAAATATTATAAAAAAATAGTATGTTAACTCAAATTAGATTTAAAATATTTAGAATGATATATAGAAAACTAGACAAATTAGATAAATTAAAATCATAAACATTGCATTATACACTTCCTCAACATTTCCATTTTAAAAAAGGGTTTGCACCTTTGAGAAATTTGATCCCTCTAGACGTTTGGTAGATCTCTTTTTAAGATGAATCTATACTGATTATTTTAATTTGCGATATCAATTATCTAAAAATATTATTTTCCAAACAAATTTATTTTTAAAATGAAATTGTATTGTGATAATGAAATTTTACTCATCATTAATTAGATTAGATTTAAAAAAATTATAAACATTGAAAATAGTTAATATCAAAAAATAAAAAAACTTAATTAATAATTAATAATATATAAATTATTTTGGATATTCTAAAAGAAATAACTTACCACAATATATTATCTTAAGACCCATTGAAAGCACAATAAGATAAATTATATTTCACAGTTACCATTTATAATTAAGCTTTGATATGCTTCATTTTTATTATAAAATATCACTTAGAATATTAAAGCAAGTTGCAATATTGAAAATAACATAGCATCAATGCCAAGATATCCTTCCAGAAACTAGCAAAGGTGAAAACCTTAGTAAGAAATAAGGTTGTGTCTTGTTATTTTATTTATAGTAAAGGAATTACAATAAAAAAATAAGATTTTTTAAATAAATAGGTATTGTGGTATGTGATAAATTGTTATAAGGTGTTATTTTTTATTTACTTTCTCTTTTTTTTGCCTGGCTTTAATATCTCATTCATTTATGTTGTTTTCACAGAAAATCATTAAAATAAAAATGAAATTCATTTTTCTAGATGTTTTAATATTCATTAAAAATAAAGTTTTTACAATCATAATTTTAATAATTTAGTCCAATCTTAATAGTGCAATTGGTTTTGAGAGATTATGTTTGTTAAGCGATACAAGGTTCGAAAATCCAAGTTAGTGAGAAGAGATGCCTAAAATCCACCTATATTAAGAATTGATGTGATCCAAGCCAAATACAATCTTTGGATGATTTTGACAACTTAAATACTCCTAAATCGTAGTTTCTCAAACCACGAACTAACCCTACAAAACAAGAATTCTCTTGCCAACAAAAACAACTTTTTATAATTTAAAATTTTCTATTTTTTTCATCTCCACCCATTATTAATTCTACATACATTGATAATAAAAGATTGATAATAAAAGGTTACAAAACTTTATGCAATGATAAAAACAATAAATCAAGTTTAAAAAATCATAATTTTTTCATAATATAATATTTATTTAATATAAAATTTTAATAATGATTCAACGTACGAGGACATTTGTTTAATACAAATTCTTTTAAAACATTTGATTAAATTTGAAAATATACAACTTCCTTTCAATCACATTATGCTTTCATGTAGGTTGTACGGAAACAAAAAATCAACCTTTTGTATGTATAATGTTACGTTCGTTTGATTTAAAAGGCATTGGGTAGTGTGTTTGGATCCCACAACTATTATCATTATTTAAAGCAATGCCATTTATTTATAATTGATTTGATTATCTCTTTATAATTGATCTAATTAGAAACATATCATATCATTTCTGGTTATGTGGTTTACAATACTAGATATCGGTGTTCATTATATTTATGGAAAACTTCTCGAAATCCAAAGATCATGGGAAAGTCAATCTTTTTTATGAGGTAAATCATCGATTTTGATTATGAAGCCTAACCCAACAAGGGCATTGAGTGAGACCCTATTACAATCTGTGCATAGCCACTTAAGGATTTGACCCCGAGACCTATTGCTTACAAGAAACAACTCTCAAGCACTCGAGCTAAACCACCAGGCTATTTTTTTCATCCATAGAACCCCCCCCCTCCAAAATTTGGAGAACATGGGGAAGCCAATCCTTTCTACGGGGTAAACCACCGACTCCGATTATAGAGCTTAACTCGATGGGGGCATCAAGTGATGCCCTATTACAATATATACATAGCCACTTGGCGATTTGACACTGACACCTCCTGCTTGCAACAACATCTCTCAACTACTCGAGCTAACCCATCGGGCTGAAACATATCATATCATATTTACTTGTAAAGGAATTCATCTTAATTTTAAAATTTGGTATAGTTTGATTGAATTTTACTCCCGTCAAATAGTTAATTTACCCTAATCACAACTAAAAGAGTAATGTCATTCGGTGTCACATTCTCCTTTAGGGTTTCTTCTAAAGGGGTACACCAGCGTTATCCCAAGTAAAGTTCATATTTAATCATCTTTATTTTTAGTTATATTTTGGAAATATAAATCAATAAATTATGTTATTAAATAATAGATTTTGAGATTTAAATTTTTTATTTTTATTTTACTAGTATAGATCTATCTTAAACCCAAATCTACCAAGTACCGAGAGGGATCCAATTTGTTGAGGTGTATTTTTTTTTAATTACTTTTTATTTAGCTTTAATTTTTTGTTTTATGAGCTGACATGAATTTTTTTAATTACTTTTTAATTTTAGTACATAACGATGCGTTATGTGACAACATCTCCCCCATAACACTATTCTCGGTGCAAGAATTTTAGTTTTAAAATTTGATGTATAATTTTTATTTTTTCTATTTAGTTTAAATGATTATAATTATTTTTAATCAAATTTGTATTGATTATAGTTATTTGATTTACTTAAGATATATTATAAATTATAAATGTGATTATGCAAAATTATTTCACTCAAATAAAAGAACATACTATTTCAATTTTTGCATTTTTCTATTTTTTCATCGAACAAATTTTTATATTGAAAATTGTTGAAGTATTTATTATGGTTGATTATTTTCTTACATTAATTGAAGACAAAAAAAAATACATTCATTTCTCATTATGAAAACTCTTACTCATATCTCTAATATCCTAGTTCAAGAGAGTCTTGCACGTGAGAATTAACATGAGGGGAGTTAAATATCCTAGTTCAAGAGAGTCTTACACGTCAGAATTAACATGAGGGGAGTTAGCTCTTGAGGTATGGTAGTAATAGCGGCTTCTTCATTACCCTCTAGCACTAGAGCAGTTTTAGTTGCTAGAGGTGCAAGTGTTGGTTGATGGGAGGTATTCATTGTATCTACCCAATGGTCTTCCAATTGTGTCTCTTTCCCTAAGAGGTTAGGAAAAAGGTTTTCTAAGGATTTTCCTCTTAAAATTAGAGATGATTTTGTCTTAGTGCACGAACCTACCACATAACCACAATCAAAACATAGTCAATTTATGTGTTATTAGTCTAATGTTTGAATCCATCATCATTGGTCACCACATGGAAGCACTATGTGGTCCTAAAAACCCTTTCTTAAATTTATATAAATACATATCTCAACATAGTTCTTATGAAACTATAACGATTTGTTTCTAAAGCCATGAAGATGAAAGTACCAAATTAATTGCCAATAACAATTAAGGTCACTACTCCCTAATATTCCAAAGGAATATGAGGTAGTTTGACCCATAATGGACCATTATTAGATCTCATGTATTAGGGATGAATTTAGATTGCCATCGTTTCATAAATAATTCAATTTCATTTAGAAACTAGGGTTCATTATAAGCAACTTGTGTTCTATCTATTATGGATTTGAATTTGAATTGTAGAGTAAAAAGCCTTGTGCATGTGGATTAATGGCAACTGTGAGATCTAGAAAGGATCCCTATGTCGTTTGTATCCATTCATGGAATTGTTTAAAATAAAGTTATAGGAGTTGAGTGGATATGAGTTGCTTTTGACATTATAATAAAGTGAAGAATAGTTTCTTTGAAAACGAACCCTTTATATTAAGATAATAATTTTTAATTATATTTCAAAACTTTAATTGAAAAGACTTTACTCTTATATATTATATTTAATAATATTTTTATTGAAAAAAATGAATTAATCAAACCACATAAATGTATGAAGCAAAGTAGAATATAATCCTTATTAATGTAGAATAAAATCTTAACTAAAGATATATCATCATAATATTAATTTATATATAATATATAGATATAACTCACAAATTAAAGTATATACATAAAATATGATATTGTAATGGTTAAAAATATTATGTAAAATAAAATTTTAACTAAAAATATATCATTAAAATATTAGTTTATATACATTATATGGATGTAATTTAGAAAACTAAGTATATACCTAAAATATAATAATGTAATTTTTAAATATATTAATATAAAAGTGAGGGGGGCATGTGTATCATATCCTGTAAAAACGTTTAATTCTAAAATTAATAAAAAAATTAAGTAAGAAATGCATCATAAACACTCTTACATTATCATAAAGTTAAATCTGAATATGAATTTCCGTGACTGTTTCCTAAAATGTTTTGACTGTTATGAATACATTGTTTTGTAAAGAGGGTGTCGGTTGTTGAGAGTGGGATGCGAAAACTATACTCGACCACGAAAGGCAAATATATTATTAAAAAATGGTGGCTATTTATGTAACTAGTAATACATCTATTTTAGTGAAACTTTTTAAAATAAACATGTTAGACACATGTAAGATGAGAGTTTTAATGGGTTGACGTAGGCATTTCATTTATCCAAACATTGATGGGTTCAAAATTCTTAAATGAGACTTGGTATTATCAAATTGAATAAATGACGCTCGCTACTTCTTTATTATTTCTCAGTGTGTTTTTTTCTTTGTTTAAGGTTGATTCCAAGGATAATTTTAGGGGTGAAATTTAGCTCATGGGTTATTTTTCCATGTTTTTTTCTAAAAAAGATTCGTTAATTTGCATTTTTTGAAGCCCAATTTCACCCAATTTTGATGGGGTGAACTTTTTTCACTCTAAAAATCACCAAATTATTATATAAACTAGTTGAGAATCGATGTAGATAACAACGTGGTCCACACCAAGGGAAAAAGCGTCGGTCAATAATCCGATCACCGCGTGATATTCAGCGACGTTATTAGTTGCAGGACCTAGGAAATTTCCTCCTGAGCTTATCAGTTCACCGGCAGGGGAAAAGAGTACCCATGCTATTGAGGCAAGGTTGCGGGTGTGTCGGCTAGCGGTGTCCGTGAATCCATAGCAGGTTGCCATCTGCACATCCAAGCAGAACATGGTATAAGCAAAAATCGAGATAAGATCCTAACACACTAAAAGAAAGTGTCACACCAAACACAAACACATGCCATGTACAATATATATAAGGTACTAATGTAAGATAACTTAAGCATAGTACCGCTTTAGGTAGATCCCGATACGAGGCTCCCCTAAGGATATTATGTCATAGTCAACCAACTCATAAACTCCCTTTTCCAAAACACGTTTTACGACATATGGGCCATGCCACATGGACTCAAGTTTACCTGCCCCCAGCTTATCATGCTTTTGGTCGTAAGTAAGGACTAAATCACCCTCATCGAAGATACGGAGTTTTACGGATTTATCATACTAGGCCTTGATGCGTTTCTTATGCGCTTCGTTTTGTCAAGTTTTGCTAAGTATAAGAATCGTTCTTCTTCAGCAGTTGTGTTCAGTAAAAGTTCAACGGCTAGTCTTAAAGACGAAATTTCGCACTCAATAGGAAATATTGGCTCTAGTCCATACACCAACTGGAAATATGTGAAACTAGTGGCAGTTTTGACAGAAGTTTGGTATGCCCACGGGGATGAAAAAATCATCATATGCCAATTTGACTTGTGTGTGCCTACCATGCGCTGAATCATGGTTTTCAAGACCTCATTAATGGCCTCTACTTGTCCATTTGATTGAGGATAGTAGGGGGTTGAATTTTCATGTTGAAAGCCCAACTTGGCGCTTAGTTCATCCACCATCTTATTTTGGAAATGCGATCTGTGATTGGTGACAATGGGTTGAGGGACTCTGAATCTAGCGATGATGTGATTGAACATAAAGAGTGCGGCAGTTTCGTCGTGTTCCTTGTATGTAGACATAGCCTCAACCCATTTGGTAAAGAAGTCTACAGCAATAATGATATAACAATGCCCCCCAGCCGAGGTAGGCTTACAATGCATGAAGTCGATGCCCCATTTTGTGAAGGGGCCAACAATGATAACTGGATGGAGTGGGGTTGGGTGTGAGTGCTTTTTATGATGAAAAAGCTGGCAAGGAGGACACTTCTTGACCGCTTCGATACAACCTTTGAAAATGGAGGGCCAGTAGTATCCAGCACGCAATATATTCTAGGTCATATCCATCCCAGAAAGATGACCACCACATGCCCCTGAGTGGCAATCATTTAAGACATGCTCGGCCTCTTTGTGAGTTAAGCAACGTCGTAGGATGGAATCAATACCACAGCGGTATAGCGTATCACTAATGATTAGGTAATATTTAGCATGGTGATGGATACGAAGGAGTTCATTGCGGGATAAGTGAGGACCAAAGCATTGGGTTTGGAGATATAATGTGATATCTCCATACAAAGGGTCATAAGTACTAATAAAAAATAGTGACTCATCAGGTAGAGATTCAATGGGCTCAGATTCTTGATCAGTACGGGGAAGATCACAAATGAGCTTTGCGAATACCAATGACTTTTTGGATTTACCCTTTTCAAATTGGAGATCGAATTCTTGGAGAATCACGATCCAGCGGGAGTATTTTCCCCCTAGTACCTGACGTGTAAGGATGTGGTACATAGGGTTGGAATCGACAATTATGGTAGTAGTCCAGAGCAAGATATAGTGACGGAACTTCTAGACAGCGATGATCGTTGCTAGAGCTAACTTCTCCACGTGTGAATAACGGGTTTCATAGTCGATGAGACCCTGACTAAGGTAGTAGATCACATGTTCATGCACGTTGCTATCTTCCTGCACTAAAACCATAGCGATAGTTGAAGTAGAGGCAGCAAGATAAAGGATGTAATCCTTGGTGTAATCCGATGGTTGTAACACGGGTGCATGAGTAATAGCGTGTTTGAGATTGTCAAAGGCCTTTTGGGCGTAGCCATCCCAAATAAATGGGGCGTCATTCTTTAACAAACACATGTAACCTTGTTTTTTTCTGCAAAATTACACACGAAACGACGCAGGTAGTTTGCCTTCCCTACAAACTTTGAAGTTCCGTAATATCCGTGGGTGGGGGTAGGGAAACAATGGCCGCTACCTTGAGGGGATCAATGCGGATCCCATATTTAGAAATGATGAAGCTAAGGAGGCGTCCAGAATCCACATAGAATATGCACTTATGGGGATTTAAACATATATTGTACCGTCGACATCTAAGAAACACAGCCGTCAGATGATCGATGTGGAAGTCACGACGATGTGAATGAGCAGGCAGATCGTCGAGGTAGGGTTACACAAAATCCTTTATATCATGAAAGGCATACGACATGGCTCGCTGGAATGTGGCACCATCATTTTTAAGGCCAAAAGGTATTTTGCGATATGCAGATGTACCCCATGGGCAGATGAAATCAGTTTTATGTTGATCAGTTGGGTGAATATCAATCTGATTATAGCCAGAAAATCCATCCATAAATTAAAAGATGACACTTCCGGCGCAGTTGTCAATAATTTGGTCGATAAACGAGGTAGGGTAATTGTCCTTAGGACAAGCCTTATTAAGATCCTTGTAATCAACACAAACTCTGATGGTTCCCTGTTTCTTAGTAACCGGGACGACATTGGAGACCCAATCTGTCAAGGGAACAGGATAAATGAACCCATCTTTCAACAACTTTTCAATCTCTGCTTTGATAGTCGCAGTCTTCCTAGGGTGCACTGGACGTAGTTTTTTCCTGACAGGTTTTGCATCGGGATAGGTTTGGATTTCATGCATAAAACTAGCAGTGTAAATCCTGGGCATTTCCTCGTAGCTCCATGCAAATACGTCGCGGAACTATTTAAACAAGGCTATAAAAGTCTTGATTTCATCGGAAGAACAACTTTGGCCTACGTGGATATGTTCCACGATTCCTGGTTTTATTGAGATGTCTAAAGTCATGGTAGGGGTGATGTTTTTAAAATTCCCTTTTGTTACCGTATCCTGGGTAATGATAGGATATTGAGGGTGAGGGAATACATCTGGTGAAACAATCGTATGAATTGCGTTCTCTACCGTGTCTAGAGGCAGGAGGAAAGACAATCGATGATGAAGGTCTTCCAATGGAGGCTCATCCGAGCTCATAATATCCATGATTGATTCATCAGAGTGAAAAATCTGGAGTAGATGGTTTGGTGATGGTGGGGATGAGCTCCGTCGGGGTGACAAAGAACCTAAGTTAGATTCCATCAAAGAATGGGCATCTAGTAAATTGGGTGTTGATTGGATGGCCTCATAAGTGGCTTCGACGGGGCTAAGAGGCATCATGTCTCCAATCAAATCCATATGATTAATATTGGGCACAATCCATTGGTATGTCGAGTTGGAGGAGGATGGGATCATAGATAATATCATGTTCATTGTGGAAACATGTGATGGGGGATCTGGTGTTCGAAAGACTCCCAACAAGGATGAATATTTTAGGATTCCTACCCCCACACTGTCATATACTTGCGAGGAGTGTCCCAAGAGAGGGACGTTATCTGCAGGATGAGTATTGGTGTCTGGTGTACAAAAATCTAACTGGTCGGTGGTGACAATTTTCTCTTGATGGGGAAATTTGCACAATGCAGAATATTGATGATGCGACCGCGGTCATGGCATAAAACCAATTTTGACCAAGCAACAAGTTATAATCCAATGGGGCGGCGATGACTTCCACGTTGATGGAAACACTCTTACCTCCCAACTCTACAACTAAAGATTGTAACAGCCCGTGGGCTTGAAATCCATGTTCGTCAAATGATTTCAAAGTAGTAGGGGAATGGTTCAAATAAGGAGAGCCAATGGCTCTCCAGCAGGATATCAACATGACCCAAGTAGAGGCTCCTTCATCTAAAACAGTACGATGGATACTTTTCCCATAAACATTGGTAACTATTTGAAACGCTAATTGGTGGGAAAGCCTCAACTTGAAGTATTCTAATTTGAACATAATAGTGTTGGGGGAATTGGGATCTACTGCTCCTATATCAGATAGCAGAGTCTTACGCTGATTGGGACAATTTTGTAAGACTTCAAGCGTTGACATAGCATAGGGAGCCTAGGCTAAATCTTCTACAATTTTGTAGTTTTGAGTAGCCCAGGCATTAGGGTTAAAAATGGCTTTTCGAATTGTGCTCTTTGGTGGATGCAATACTACATCTAGTAAATGTTTCTCTATGGTTAAAGGACCTTGTAGTGGAGGAGCATTGGATGTAGACGGGGAGGATTTTTCAGTATTACCTCTGTTAGATTCCTTATCAGGAATATAGTCGTATGTACGTGATCTGGTAGATAATTTGACCATTTCGCTGTGCATCATGAGAGCATGAGCGGTTGTGGACGGTTCTCCTTGAGAAGGAGGTGGTGGTTGTGCAACCATTTGATGTTGTTGTGTGGGGAAGGGGTCTATTAAAACTGCAGGTGTGGGGTTTCCCTCGAGAAACTTTTGGACTTCTTCATGATGTGGACATTATTTCGTGAAGTGATCGTCACCGCATAGTAAACAAGGATATTTGACCTTTCGTCTTTGTTTTGTGTCGTTAGGATCATGATTGTTTTTGTGCTCCTACTGGTTAGAAGACTTCTTGGATTTTCCTTTGTTCTTCTTCTTACAACTGGACTTCTGAGGTGAAGCATATTGAACTGATTTCACCTCCATAGTGGAGGCAGGGCTGGGTGATTTATTGGTGGTGTTTCCATCCCGTGACGAGGATGGAGTTGAACTAGGATGGTTTTGTGATCCGCTCAATTGAATAGTAGGATGGGTGTGGATAGAACCAATGATGCCATCAGAGTGTGATCCCGTAGGAGGTTTGTTGGGTCGTGTGTAGGGTGTGGGGAATTAGGAATAATGTCATATAATGTGCCAGATTGAGCATAGACTAGGTCTAGTTACTGAGCACGCGAGATGGCTTGTTCTTCCGTAACGACCCCTCCTATAGCAGCGTATTTAGCTATGATGGGTAATAATGAATTTGTGAACCAATCTGCAAGTAGTTGATCCGGAATGGGAGCTTTAATGAGGTGACGTCACCTTCTCCACTCATGAATATTATAAAAAATGTGAGTGGAGGTTGATTGTCGGAGGGATGTCAAAAGATCCATACTGGTTTCATAGCGGATCGGTAGTTGAAAATGAGTCAAAAATTCCATAGCTAAAGATCTAAAATTGGTGAAAGAGTGTGGTGGTAACTCAATGTACCACTTTGCAGTAGTACCGGTGAGGGTGCATTGAAAATACTCACACGGATAGAATCATCCATTAAGGAATTGGAGGAGCACCACAAATGGTATTTCATTACGTGGTTCTTAGGGTCCTCACTGGGTTTGCCATCAAATTTAGGTATGTCTGATAGAAACTTCACAGGAATAGATGGCCAATTTATACCATGTTGGATGGGATCATTGGTCAAACGTGACAAATCCGACAGATCTAATGTAGCCAGAAATGGTAACTATCGGTTTGGCTGTGGATACTGGTAATATTGATAAGGCATCTAGGTACCAGTAGGACCATGGATCGAATGAGCATAAGGTCCTCCCATAGAGTATTGTCCATATGGAGGTGGTCCTCCCGGATTAGGAGGTGGACCTAAAGGGGGTCCTCCTCTGAAGTGTGGAGGTCCTCCTCCAGAGTACGGGGGTCCTCCGGGTGGTGGAGGTGGAGGTGGGACAGGTGGTGGAGGAGGGGGTGGTATAGGTGGTGGGTGTGGTTGGGGGGGGGGGGGGGTGGTCCGCCGGCCGGAGGTCCAGTCGGTGGAACATTATGATGCCCCCATGGGGTGTTCATATTTCAAGGATAGGGTAATCCAGGAAAAATATTTTGTGGGTAGTTTTGACCTATGGCAATATTGTTATTACTTGGGTAGTATGCCCCTGTGGAGGTTGGGTCCAAGTAGACGGTCCCACCACGTGATGTGCCCATGAAGGTTGTCCCATGGATGGGATTGAACTTCCAACCATATTATAGGCCATGTATGAAGGATATCCTCCACTTATGCCTTGTACCCTAACTAGAGGTTTCCCTCTAGGTAGATTTTGTCCACTGACTAGGGGTTACCCCCCAGTTGAAAGTTGTCCACCAACTGGAGTATGCGCAGCAAGCATATGTTGACCACAGACTGTAGGTTTACACGTGATCATATGTTGACCACTAACTAGAGGGTATCCTCCGCTTGAATTTTGAGGTGGAGGTGGTGTTCCAATTACAAAGTTGATGGTAGTTGAAGGTTGCCCCCTAGTCATTGGGGTCAAGTGGGTGTAGAACTAGCTGAATAGTTTTGAGGTGTACTAGATAGAAAATAAGGTTGTCCTGGCTCATAGGTGGTCATAATGGGTGTAGATATTCTTGGTGAAGAGAAAGAAAAAGAATGTATAGGGTAATTTTGTTCAGGGGTTGGCACCTCCGAAATTGGTCGCGGAGGAAAAATATGGCACCTAACCTGCTCACCGAGTGAGCGTAAGCGTTCGATGGTCTCGTAAATTGGTGCAAGGATTACCTCGTTTGGAGTCCATCAGGAAGGGAATAGGCATGGTGGAGTTTCCACCATTGGAAGTGAACCAAAATCGGAAATATTGTGACCTAAGGAGGTCCCCCAAAATGATGCAGTTGGACCAAAAGCGGTTGTTATCGGGTCATCCTAGGGTTGAGAGAAAATCCAATCGACAGCTCCAGGGTTACCTTCAAGCGAGTAATGAAAATATGTGTCATGTGAAGGAGGTTGTTCCACCAACAAAGGTCCTATAGGATCAATGATGGGCGGATTTACAGGAGGAGAGTAGTTTACTCCTGATTCAAGGGTAGGAATTCCTTCTTCGCGTGATTCAAATGTTGTGGGTTGATCCATGCCTTATCCTGAGTTCTCCTCCTGGGTAAGGGTATATTCAGGTGGAAAATTTAATATTCTGTGGGATCTTCTTAAGGGTTGTTTAGCTAGGGCGGCTGATGTAAAGGTACTCCTAAAAGTCTTCTAAAAAAATAAAAACACACTTCAAGGCCTACTCAAGCTAAGGCGACAAGCAAACTTATGTGATAGGTGGGATTCAAAAGTCTGGAACCTCACGGGATTATCAAGGCGTCGTAAATCTCGATATACTACGGGGTCCAACAGTAATACTCGGCCCAAATTTTCATAGCACTAACGAGGGAGGGTTAGGACCATACCCATGACCATATTACCTAACTACCTGGAAATACGTGCATAGTATCTCCCCGAGTGTTTTTCTCGGTGTATTTCCACGCCAAGACGGCCAATGGTTAACTTGGATGGTTTCAGGAATCTTAGTGGGGTCTCCCAATATACTTAAGGTTCGTGGGAGCTCCAATTCGTAGTAGTGTTGTCTAATCTACAACCATACGACAAGAGCCTTCTGATATACTGTCGAGTATGTGAAGTACCTTTCTATAAACCTGAAGGTACGTGAAAGGCCGTTCGATATACCAACCGGTATGTGGAAGAACTAAAATCCCCTGGGATGGAGTGCAGATAGATAATGACAGCTGCTACATTTTAAGACGTCGGAACACGTCTCTACCCTATCACATGAGTTTCTATACAATTTTAACCTAGTCTACCGCTTGATTTTATCTTGTATGGTTAGGTGAATGAATGAAGTGTAGACCTGTAAAGTAAACAAGATGCACGACTAATCTAAATGAAGTGGAAGTCTTCTGTTTTCTTTTCAATGAAAACTAATTAAAGTAAGGAGAAATATTTTTCTTTTCCGAAAGCAAATGAACAAAGTACCCTGTTTTAATTTCTTTTCCAATTTAACCCTATGCACTAAGATTTGTAGGGTGACGCACTCTGCAAGTATATACAAGGGCATTGGAATCCCAGCGACGCGATTTGCACACACGGGAAGCGTGTTAGTGACGTGTGTTACACACAGACAAAACGTGTTAGCGACATAGTCTTCCTAAAGTGAAAGAGCACCAGAATTACACTGACGTGGGAACATAACTACCCAGGTAAGTCGGGTGAAAACCAACTATGAATTTTTTTTAAAAAAAATCCCAAGAATAAAAAGGGTAAATGGCTTAGTTAAATGTCCCAATCAGAGTCTGGATCACCCAGTAAATATTTGATGAACAGATCCGATGAAAAGGAGGCAATTAAGAGGTTATTGGAAGAAAAAACAAGAAAACATAAATCACAAACAAATCAAATATTATGGGCCTGAAATCCCCAGCGGAGTCTCCAATTTTGTTTACGTACAATCCATCAGTGCAAACACTAATTGATCTCCCTAGTCTCAATGGTTCGAATCTAGAACAAAAGTAATACAAAACATAAATATCTTTCCTAGATTTATCAAATTAGAAAAGGAGTAGGAAGGATGAATTACCTTATGAGTGTAGTGTTATCTCCTCGATTGGTGTAACTTTTGATCTTCAGATCTGTAGCTGCAAAACCATATACAACAAGCAGAAACAAGCAATTACGTGTAACATATAAATGTAGATCAATCTAAACTAACAGTCAAAGAAGCCAATTCTAAGGATCTCACAACAATAATATTTTTATGGAAAGAATCTGTATTAATTGTAAATATAAGAAGTACATAGGGAGAGATTACAACCGAGATTTGACGTCGTAACTCCTTCCAAATGATCCTAGCCTCAAGGATCCAAGATTTTTCCTCCTAATGGATAAAAGGGAACCAACTCTAGCAGAATTTCACCAGCATTTAAGTTCTCTCTCTTTCTCCTCCCTAGCCATGGAGAGGGGGTTTTTATTTATAGGCCTAAAGGGATAGGAGAGGTTGAGTATTTGTGGGAGAAGCTCAAGGGATCATCCCAAAAGGTAAGGGGATCGAATGCCACATTTCCTAGTTCATAGGGATAAGCCTCCACGTAACCAAGGGTTCTAGAAGTCGCTAGAAGATTCTCTTTCTCCTTTTAAACCAACAATGTTTCACTTTGTACACAAGAAACTCGCGTCTTTGAAGGGTGACGCACCTTGTCCAAAGGCAGAAGGTGTCACTGATGTGCTCTGTCAATGTGCAGAGCGCGTCACCAAGGGTCTGACACACCTTGTCAATGTGCAGGGTGCGTCGGGGGTGACAACAAACTGCAAAAAGAGCAACAACAACAACTCTTCTTTCAATCATTTGGCCTAAGTGCTTTAGTAATTAGGAAAAATAGAGGACACATAACTCATGATGACGAGATTTTGGTGTAACAGAATGCCCCCCAAAGCATGAAGCTAGCGAAATAGGGTAGGTGAGATGCTTTGAAATATGGAAGTTTGAGGCAAGGACCATCGGTTGGAGTGCCGAACAAAGACTCCTGTAGTACAACAGACTCTGAGATATATGTCTCAAATGACTCAAAACATGGTTGTAGACCAATATATTGCAGATCAATGGTAGTATTGACTGACTGGACACAAGCATGGCTACTAGACACAAACATAGATCCATGATGAGATAATTACACAACCAAGACCAATACAAGAGTGGATCCATGTGATATGACTCAAAAAATACCCATCCCATCCTGGGTAAGATACATAAGTTAACCTAGGGTCTTCAAACTGAACCCGCAATGATACAAATATAACCATGTGATTACAATGTATTGAAGTCGAACATGTTAGAAACCACTTGATTACCGGTCATTGATGTAAACTGTTAACAAGTACGAGGGAAATCATCATTGATGTCAATGATTCCCAAGTTATCATAGTACATACCGTCGGATGTGAACCAATGAGTTGAGGTTGAACATTCGGTGGAATATTTCAATCAGAATTCAATGATGTGAACTTACTATTGAAAGCGAGGTAACCTTCCATTAAGGCATGCAGGCCCAAGGTACTTGACTAGTTTCTAGGTTCAATCCTTGGATGATGTTTCGAAGACGACAATGATAAACCCGTTAAAGGAGGGCCATGATGTTTCCCCCATCATTGACAAAAAAAAAAATCAAAGATGTTTTGGAGTAGATCGGAATGTAGATTATTGTTTGAGACTTACTCAAGGGTGACTGACACAAAGGAGGGTATAATGACTACATAGATTGACTCGATCAACAAACTTTTCTTGAACATGGAATGGCATGACTTGGTAGCATTGACGCGATGAGATTGACACCGATACCTAATGCAACTAATGATCGATGCATTCTTTAGATGATGCAAAGGAGTGTGATGGCTCATGGAATTGGTGATACTCGAGGACAAGCAAATTATCCAAGCGGTTTGAATGAAATGCAAACGAGTGCCATGTTCAAGAGCAACTATGTACCGCCATTAATACAAGTGAATGAAAACTCTTTCCTTGTTCCCCATCATGATTGATGAATACATATTTGTTTATTAACGAGCTTGAGGAGGGTAACAGATGCTCGGTATAGCTCATCCTTAGGACGAGTCCAATCTCACATGTTTTATGAACCTGAGATAGGAGGGGTTCGTCCCTAAAAGGCACCTTCAATGTTAGATTTTAACGAGTCCAAAGAAGGTAAACTCGGCGTCATTTCATGTTTAGAGAGTCTAGAAGGACTAAAGAAGACTCCAATGAGTACTTTTTCGTAAATTTTAGTCTCCTCACTCGAAAAAGGAAAAACAACGTGAGAGAGAACTCTTCTAGTCATGATTGAATAGAGTATTTATTTTTCATAAATAATCTCGTTGGTACGAAAAAAGGGGTAAATTATCACCAAAAAGATGACCTTTCGAATACTTTTACAAGCGTGAACGAATCAAGTTCGCTTGGCGATCTTTTCTTATTTAGGGAGTCTAAAAAGAGCTTAAAGGAGAAATCCGGGGGGGTTCTTTTTTAGTAGGAGTTTTACGAGCCTGAAAAAGAGATAAAAGATAACTCGGTGACTTATTCTCATGTATTTACAAGCACAAGAAAGAACAAAGACTCAACTCGATACCTTTAATACTTAGTTTTAACGAGCGTGATAACGGTATAACAAATGCTCTAAAGCCTTTTCACACTTGATGAGGAGTATGAAAAAATCAACGATGGTTACCGTCATAGCCAAAACACCACTCTCCTCCACCTTCTAGCTTTGAAACGAAGTTAAGAGCCATCACAAGGTTTTAAAACATAAAATGGGGTCAACTATAGTAAAAAACCCATGAAATAACAAAAAATCAAAGAAGGAATATTCCATTTTGATATAAAAAGTGGTGAATAGTAAAAATTATTTACCATTTCATTTTTACGAAGTTGAATAGTGAGGAAAAACCTCTTTGAATATCGATCTTGCGTTGACGATTGTGGGAGCGTAGGTCAATCATTTAGCCTCTCGTTAGTTCTAGGTAACTCTAAACCTCATTCTCTTTGATTTGATGGTTAAAATTTTGTTTTTAATGCAAGTTTTTAGGGGTTTTGAGACTCATTCTAAAGGGGGACTTGCATGCCCTGGGTGATGCGCTTTCCCCTTTCGGGAAGTGTGTCACTTAGGAGTGACGAGCCTTCCCTACGGGAAAAGTGTGTCGCTGACGCCATGTTTGCAAAGACGGGTTGCGTCGACGCAGTTTGGCCCACAAACTTTGGAAAGGGGCCCAAAAAATAAATTTCAAGGCATTGAAAAGGATCTAATGCCCATTATTTTGGTGTTTATGTAGGGTTTAGCCATCAAAATGGTGCAGTGGAAAGAGCGTGGGCACGAATTAGAGGATGTGAAAATGCAAGAGAGTATCGCTAACGCATTGGGACATATAAGGCCAATAGAAATGTTTCTACAAATGTAAGAGAGTATTTTGGACACCAATATGTCCCTCATAGAGAGAAGAATGTGCTTCTCTAATCAACAACAAATGGTTCTCAATAGAAAATACTAAAAAATGTTTCAAGTGGTACAACCATCCCTCTTAGAGTGTGTAATCTAGAAATGGCATCCAATTCATCATAGTAGGGTGTTATAGGGTATATACAATTTCACAAATGATGGATCAATGGCATATTGTTGTTTCTATCCCTCAAAACTGGTCCCTCTCACATCCAAAAGGTTCCAAGTTGTGATAGGTGGATGACTCATTCTACTACTTGATTGTGTGACCCCTTCTTGTATTTGAGAACTACATGAAACAGTTGGATATAGGAAACCCATTTGAGGTGGCACTCTTCCTGAAGCTTAGATTATGATTGAGAAATATTAATAGAAGGTGATCTACGTGTAGCATGGTTTCTTTACAAAACAAATAATGATGACAGTGTTTTAAACTCTTGATCGATGCATAAAATTCCTTCTCATTTATGATGTACTTTAGTTTGGATACTATTAAGGCTTCCAAATGATATGCTACATGATGACCTCCCTATTTGAGAATGGCCTCAATAGCATAATTTGAACTATCACACTCTATCTCAAAGGGTTGATGGAAGTTAGGCAGTTGGAGGATGAGTGTAGAACACAAGAGATGCTTGAGGTTTTGAAAGGTGGTTTTAGTATCAAGGGTCCAGTAAAAAAGACATTGATTGGAGAGTACATGGAGAGGACATGCCAACTTGGAAAACTACAAAATGAACTTTTGATAAAATTGAAAGCACCCAAAAATGTTTTAAGGTTATTCATAGTATCATGTAATGGCCAATCTAAGAGGGTCTTGACATTATTGAGGTATGGTTGAATTCCTCTTGGAGAAATAAAAAATCCCACGTAAGAAACAAAGTGTTGGCCAAAAACATATTTTTTGAGTTTTACCTAGAGCTTATTAGCATGCAAAATATCCAACACTTGAAGAAGATGGAGGATATGGTCATATCAAGCCTTGTTAAAGATCAAGATATCATCCAAATAGATAATGACAAAAAATATAAGGTGTGGATGGAATAAGTCATTAATGAGTCTCACAAAAGTGGCAGGGGCATTGTTGAGACTAGAGGGAATAACTAACCACTCATAAATCTCAAATTTGGTCTTGAGTGTTGTCTCCCATGTATCAATTTCCTTCTTTCCAACCTTATGGTATCCTAAAGTTAGATCCAACTTTGAAAAATAACAAGTTGCACCTTGTAAATTGTCCAACAAATCCTTGATACGAGGAAATCAGTATTTGTTCTTGATGATCACCTTATTGAGAGTTCTATAGTTAGTGACTAGCTACCATTCATGGGTTTCCTACTTAGGGATAATAAAGGTAGGTAATGAACAAGGTGAGGAGTTGGGGTGAATCTTACCTTCTTGCAATAGTGCCTGAATTTGTTTGTCAATCTTAGTTGTCTCAGTAGGGGTAATATGATAAGGTTGGGTTTTGGGAAGGGAGGTGTTGTGGACAAGGTCAATGCTATGCTCAATATGTCATGGGGATGAAAAAGTCTTCGGCTTAGGAAAAGCATCCTGATAGCTAAAGAGGAGGGGTTCCAATGATGTGGGGGTTGAAGAGGTTTGGTCAAGCTTAGCTTCTTAGATAAAATATAAATGTAAACATTTATGAAGGGAAACCTGATATAAAACGATATTACTAGATAGATGTTTTGGAGAGGAAGCAACAACTGAATGAAAGAATAAGTGTTGACCATCCTTAGTAAGGGTGTATGTGTCGGTTTGAGAAGCATACATGGAAAATCACTCATGATGGTATGGTAACACTAGAAGTAAGATGGCACAGCCTAGTGGAGTAACATTACATAAAATAGTGTCTCTATGTACCTCTATTATCCTCTAAAACAAATTTGAAGGATGGAGGAATTAAGGCGTTGGAGGCTCAAAAGGGAGTGGATCCCTTTATGCAGCTATAAAAGTTGTCTCTAATACCAAATTGATTTATAAAGAGAAGAAATAATGCATAACCAGATACTTCCATTAACAAAAAAAACTAGTTTAATACGTAACAATAGCCTTTATTTATAGTCATATCGAAAATGCAATGGTTAACCTTAACCATGTCATCCCCTTTATTTTAATAATAATAACTAACTACTTCTTAAATACACTATTATCATTAGGGGAATTTTGAGTAAAAAATGGGCCTCCAAACAAAAAAAGTACTATCAAAATCAACTTTGTAAGAACCAATCATATTCTAGAGAATGACATCATCTATAATAGTTGAGTTGGCAATCATTGAGTTAAGGTTGCGTATTTGTCACATTCTAAATGGTTGTTGAAATTCTATAGTTAACCATGGTAGTCTATAAGTACTTTTGCACCTATAGAATAAAGTACTAATGTCTTTTCACTATTTCCATAAAATATATTACTGTCATTTCATATATTTTGAAATAAACAATACATGTCTTTTCACAAAATATGCATTTCTTTACACAATTTTCAATATATATTATATCCATCCATTTTTCTTAATGTAAATAATATCATATGTTTATATACTTTTAATTTTGAACTTTTTTTTTGTTATATTTTTTAAAATATTATAAAGTTTTCTAATACTCTAAAAATATGTTATTATTAAATTTATATTAAAAAAACACAAAAGTAATAAAAAAATATAACAATAAAAAATCATCATAAAAAATAACTTTTAAAAAACTAATTTCCAATTATATTAAAATTTAATACTTTATAAAATTATATTACAATTAATTAAAAATCACAAAACATTAAAATATTAAAATTATTATTATTTTTTAAATATTAATTTATATAATTATATTGAAATATAATATTTTACAAATTTATATTATGATTAATTAATTAAAAACTACAAAACAAAACATAAAAATATTAAAATCAAATTTTAAATAAGGAATATATATCCCAAAGAGGACTATCATGTTGAGAATTCTTTTAAAAATGATTTCAAAATTAAATAGTTGAATTCAATTTGAAAACAAATACCAAAATAAATTAAAAATATTGATAAAAATAACTTACATGATATGAATGAATGCCATGAATACCACATCTGGCTCAAAGAAACAAAAACCTCGACTCTAAATGATTGTACATGGGATAATCAATTATCATATTATTGAAAATGTGTTCTTGACATACCTGCAACCTAGCCAGTTCCCGAAAAGTGAACTTCCAATTAGCCGCGGATATTCTGGGCAAACAAGGGTACCCCTCGACCCTCACCTTTAGCAGCCCTAATTTACCCTCTGTTAGCACCCCAAAAAAATTTGTGATTAATTGTCTTCTGACAGCATTAATCGTCTTCCGGCAACATTGGCGATGCAAAATAAAAACATTTTCTCATGAAATAGGTTCCGAGCTTAGTCGAGAAGAAGGCATTTTTCCCGGGGCACAGGTACCGAAGGTGTGGACACCGAAGTTGCAAAAGAAACGTGTTTGAGAAAAAGTAGAGAAAAATATCTTCATAAAAAGAAAAAATGGTTTTATGGACCTATGATTATCCCTATGTTTTCAAGTTTTTATTTTATAAGGAACTTGGAAGGTTTTCTAATTCCTATAAAAGTCAAAAGTTACTATGGAAAAGGAGGCTTTGATTTCTTATGAAAAAGGGCATTTAGCCTAAGTTTCGGCTCTATGAAAGGGAGTATTGAATTTTTATAACCTAAGTTTCGTTTTTGTTTTATGCCCAAGCTTTAAAGGTGGAGCAAAAGTTAATACGCCCAACAATGGGCTTCATCATGGGACCAAGCGCCAAGACAAGAGGCCCCACGTATCATCTATTATCCAAGCGCTAAGAGCCCATTCCTTTGTTACTTGATATGCATTGAAATACATGGGATATATAAACACCAAAGAAATCATTCTCCCATCGCATGTGGGATAAGTCCTCCATAAGCCAAATAATAAGAAATGTGGATTTATGTGAATCGAAGGTGCAGCAATCAAGAGGATAGATCGACAGTGTATGAATCCTATCGCCTTGACCACATGCGCACGGGATAGAGAGATTGAGGCTTGCGATGAGGGAAACCACCATCCCACGTGTCTTTCCTCATGATCATTGCATGTATGTGAGGAGATGTGCCTAACTACACTGCTGCGGGTGGTAGAAGAAACAGAGCCAAAGGCATATAGGATTGGGTCTGATCATTCGGAGGTTCATATGCCAGCCGCTGGCATCCGCGCACTGTGTGTTAGGTCTGCATGTACAGAATGCTAAAAGATTTTCTTTCTTCACGATATGTTGGCCATACAGTCTATATTCAAACATTGCAGTTTTTGGGGGTGACGTTGCTAAACGCTCGGCTCTGTCCATTCTATCTCAGTGTTGTTCCCAACGTGGAAGTATCCATCCATACTCAATGGCGCCAGCTCGTATGATGTTTTCATTCGATGAGGGAGGAAATATTAGGGTTTCAGTGTGGGATTTTCAATCAAAGACCCCAGAAAAAGGACTCGACGTATGCCCATCCTTACTCCTGCACATAACCTGGACGTAAGTTTTGATCACCGACTGCATTTTTCGAAGCTCGTGGAGCCTGAGGCGTGGGTAACAGCACCTGCACCTAAATCCAGGCGACTCTTAAATCTACGATTTTTCCCATCCCCATCTAGGGTTGACATCTAGGGTTTGGTGCCATAAGCCACCTCTCTGTAGTAGACGAAGAGACTACTTTCTCTCCTTTTGAGATTACATGCAATGGCTAGGTTATTTGGCACAAAGGATTATACGGCTGAGTCTTATATTTGGGTAGCACGTCTTAGTGAAAAGAGCTTCTGAGAACTCTCGTTCACTATCCAAGCATTGAAAAGCGCTCACATTGGTTCTGATTCAAGAAATCCATCATTGTTGGAGGTGCCGCCAGGTTTCTGAAGTCAAATTTACAGGAGTTTGACATCTTGCTATGTGTGGGTGCGAAATAGACCCTCTGCTTGGTCACTCTTCCTGTGCCGAATACCAAAAGAAAGGTGCAGAGGCATGGAAAAGTCCTCCATCGACCCTCATTCGAAGTCTTGGGGATTAGAGTATAAATCGAAGCGCAGGTTGCACTTGGCCAATAGGGCTAACGAAGATCTCCTTTCCTAGTTTTCCAGCTCTACATCAACTCGCTGCGAGTACTACTCATGCCGAAGCTATGGCAACAACAAGCGTGGGAGTGCCTCAAGTCGTGACATTGCTAATGAAAGCAATAGGATGACAGGGAGGGACCATATTGGTACTTAAGACAATTAAATGTGCAGCCGTTGCTGGAAGTCGAGCCAGAGATTCCCTTGTGGCTCAAAAAACAAAGGTTGTACATAGCTAGGCATTCGTCACCTGCTTAGTACTCGATGTGTAGTAAGATGCCTTGGTCCAGCTCCTGGAGGGGTCGAGAGAGTGCACCATTTCTCATAGATAGGGAATTCATGTATTGTGTCTGCTAGGTGATGTGATACCAGAAAGACAGCAGTATAAAAATCGATTTGAAGGTGCTATTAATGTAGGGCATGTGTTCTCATGGGCTGTTGTGGTAAAAACAAATGATGGACATAAACTCAGCCACAGAGTTGGGATGAAATTATTTCTTATCCATACCATTGTAGGGATGTAGTATTCATAGAGGGACGAGAGATATTTGGCAAATAGTCGAGGAGCTTTAACCAGAGACAAAATTCCATCCCCTACGGGTGGAGGATAATCCCAGCATTTCAAGCAGTCATAAATTAATGGGCGCTGGGTGATTCTTACCACTTTCAGCCACCGCCTAGCTCTGCAAATGGTGTTATAAAGAGCTTAATCAATTGTTGCAGGTGGTACTACCTCCCTCGGGGTAAAACCCAACGAAGCCATGGAAAATAATTTAAAGGTTAAGTGATGTAATACTTGGCATTCAGAAATGGGCATAAATGAAGATTTCAAGGCTAATGGAGACAGCCAGTTAGAGGAGCAGCCACCTGGAGGGCGTCTACAATATCTTCTGTCTTTGAGGTTGGGTTATTTGCAGAGAATTCCTGTGTTATATTTCTTACAGTCTGTTTCCTTCTTTTCCAATGTGCATGTGTTTCTTTCATTGTAATTCCATTCTGTGATATTCTTTTCATACTTGGTTTCAGAGTATTGGTTAAGTGGAATTCATAGAGATTATGCTCTGCTTAGCTTATTCCAAGTATTTCACCCTATTTTCTGCTAAAGTTGGCATAGGATTCATCCTTGTTAGATGCCCTATGCCGATGGATTGTTCATTCCTCTTCTGTTTCACCTCTTAAAGCTCTCTGATTGTGCGTGGGTGGCTACCTTGCCTCTGTTTAGATATCTTATGCAGCTGCACTGTTATGTGTTTTATGATTCATCTTTTGACTCCATTTCCCAATAGGTCTCCTCCTGATTCTCTTACCAAGGTTTTAAAAAATTTGTTCCAGCAGAAATCTGATCTTCTGCACATGTTTTTCAGTGAATATCTTAAATGTTGAATGCTGGTCTGTTTCTTCATTATTGACAATCTTGATGATTTCCATCTTTCTGTGAATTAAAGAGAGAGCCCTCTCTGTTTATGTTAGGTCAGAAACGTAAACTAAAGACTGGTTAGTGGTTACCCATAATTTCCCTCTCCACAACCTAGGGGGTCAATTTTGGTGTTAACAAATTGGCGCCGCTACCGAGGAAGAGATTGTTTCACAATCCCTGGGAGAATGACAAAGTTGAGATCTGAATGCTGATGGTGAACAACAGTCAGCCATCAAGAAGGTTGTATCATTCACCTGGCGACTCCACTCATAAAATTTCCAGTGCGAAGGTGACTCCAATGGGAGGATCAGTGACTCCATATCAGAATTTGAGATGTTGAATGTCTCATGGCGACTCCACATTCAAGAAACCCAGCAGTCCATTGTTGCACAGGCTAGCCTCCTCAATCTTCAAATCAGAATTTGCAGCCTCAGTGTTTCAAGATGACTTCATTGTCAAAAAGGTATGCTCCTTTAAGCAGGTCTCATATTCCTGGTTTTCCGAATCAAATCCCTGAAGTAGATTGGCAAACCTACTTACCTAAATTCAGAGATGAAGATCGTGACAATGCTGCTTTGCATTTAATCAAATTTCATATACATGTGCACAAGATGAATATTAGGTTTCATGAAGATTGTCTTATGAAAATGTTCATGGCTTCTTTAGAAGGCAAAGCAAGGGATTGGTATGAAGGTTTGAAACCTGGCAGCTTGTTTTTTTTAAAGGATTTTCACACAGCATTTTATGAGCATTATAAAGGGTATTTTCTATCTTTGTCATTAGTGGAAGATTGATGTGGCCAGTTTGAGGATTTCATACAGTACCTTGAAAGTATTAATGAAGATCTGGAAAGTATGAATGATGAAGACTTGTCTGAAACTGTTTATCATTTTATTTCACAAATCCATGGTCATGATATTCAAGAAAATTCTCAAAACAGAGTAGCACCCTCAATTGAAAATAAAGAAAGCAGTAACCATGTAAATGATCCTTATATCTCTTCTCCTGAGATGGATGAGAAGTGTTCTCAGTTTTGTCAATCATCTTGTGTTTCTTAAGAATATCATATCAGTCCCATTTCACTTGAAGGACAACACATTGGTGTTTGTCTTGGAACACAAGGAGCAGATCAGATCTAAGATGATGCTGCTGATTTTTCATTAGACAAGAAAGATGATTAGATCCTCCACTGTGCTTCTAAATTTTCTCCTCTGTCTGAAGATGAGATAGATCAGCTCCTGAAAGGTCATGTTATGACCCCACTTGAATCAGATCTGCAGTGTTCACACAGTTCGATATATGTAAGTGAAACTTCTTCCATTTTTGAGCATGTAAATCTGAATTTAAAAGATGGCAGTCATAATGATCTTTTGAAGGAACCCATGGGTGATGATGATTATCCACAAACAAATCAGCTATTAAACACCATTTTCTTTCATCAAGAAGATAGGACTGTCATATCTAATGATCTGGAAGAGTGTTTGTTGTTTGAAGATGCTTTAGATTATAATATGAAGAAGTATGAACCTGAGACGGATAGCATGTCAAAAAGAGAACCCGAGCTGTTCATGCTCAAGGGAGGAACAGTCAGCACTCAAGTAGCAGAAGCTCACCTTTCCCTATGCATTATCAGGGATCGACAACCAAATATTCTTGCGGGTAAAATTGAAAGAGGTACTTGCATTTTTGTTAAATCTCAGGACATGGAAATGTTTCAAATTATTGAAGATCCTTATGCTAAATTACTACAGTCTAAGGGGAAGATGAATTTTCTTGCACTTATGGAACCTGAGCTCATTATCGGTGGATGTTTGGAGTGGCTTGTTTTCTATCTTCTTTACTTGTTCAAAGAGAGTGTAAGCATGATCCACGCAACTGGATGGTTACTGGATTGGCTTCACTGGCACTTTTGTGTCATTTGATTTAGCAATAGCATTTCAGTGAAGTAGGGTAAGTAGGAGGAATAAGTTTTCTCAGCAGGCAGTTTTTAGTAGGCACAGTGTTATTTCTTCAGTTTGCAGCATGTTTAGAAAATTTCAGTATGTTTTTAGTTTCGGCAGTTAGCAGTTTTCAGTTGCAGTTTTTAGGTGAAAGACAGGTTGCAGTTGCCAGGGTTGGGATCCACCCAATGGATCAGGCACTTGGTCTACAGGTTCTTTGCTACCTCGCAGGGAGGATAGCATCCCCGGCTGGAGATAGTTGTTAGCACCCCAAAAAATATTGTGATTAATTGTCTTCTGACAGCATTAATCGTCTTCCGGCAACATTGACGGTGCAAAATAAAAACATTTTCTCATGAAATAGGTTCCGAGCTTAGTCGAGAAGAAGGCATTTTTCCCAGGGCACAGGTACCGAAGGTGTGGACACCGAAGTTGCAAAAGAAATGTGTTTGAGAAAAAGAAGAGAAAAATATCTTCATAAAAAGAAAAAATGGTTTTATGGACCTATGATTATCCCTGTGTTTTCAAGTTTTTCTTTTATAAGGAACTTGGAAGGTTTTCTAATTCCTATAAAAGTCAAAAGTTACTATGGAAAAGGAGGCTTTGATTTCTTATGAAAAAAGGCATTTAGCCTAAGTTTCGGCTCTATGAAAGGGAGTATTGACTTTTTATAATCTAAGTTTTGTTTTTGTTTTATGCCCAAGCTTTAAAGGTGGAGAAAAAGTTAATACGCCCAACACCGGGCTTCATCATGGGACCAAGCGCCAAGACAAGAGGCCCCACGTATCATCTATTCTCCAAGCGCTAAGAGCCCATTCCTTTATTACTTGATATGTATTGAAATACATGGGATATATAAACACCAAAGAGTTCATTCTCCCATCGCATGTGGGATAAGTCCTCCATAAGCCAAATAATAAGAAATGTGGATTTATGTGAATCGAAGGTGCAGCAATCAAGAGGATAGATCGACGGTGTATGAATCCTATCGCTTTGACCACATGCGCACAGGATAGAGAGATTGAGGCTTGCAATGAGGGAAACCACCATCCCACGTGTCTTTCCTCAAGATCATCACATGTATGTGAGGAGATGTGCCTAACTACACTGCTATGGGTGGTAGAAGAAACAGAGCCAAAGGCGTATAGGATTGGGTCTGATTGTTTGGAGGTTCATATGCCAGCCGCTGGCATCCGCGCACTGTGTGTTAGGTCTGCATGTACATAATGCTAAAAGATTTTCTTTCTTCACGATATGTTGGCCATACAGTCTATATTCAAACATTGCAGTTTTGGGGGGTGACGTTGCTAAACGCTCGGCTCTGTCCATTCTATCTCAGTGTTGTTCCCAACGTGGAAGTATCCATCCATACTCAATGGTGCCAGCTCGTATGATGTTTTCATTCGATGAGGGAGGAAAGATTAGGGTTTCAGTGTGGGATTTTCAAGCAAAGACCCCGGAAAAAGGACTCGACGTATGCCCATCCTTACTCCTGCACATAACCTGGACGTAAGTTTTGCTCACCGACTGCATTTTTCGAAGCTCGTGGAGCCCGAGGTGTGGGTAACAACACCTGCACCTAAATCCAGGCGACTCTTAAATCTACGATTTTTCCCATCCCCATCCAGGGTTTGGTGCCATAAGCCACCTCTCTGTAGTAGATGAAGAGACTACTTTCTCTCCTGCTGGGATTACATGCAGTGGCTAGGTTATTTTGCACAAAGGATTATACGGCTGAGTCTTATATTTGGGTAGCACGTCTTAGTGAAAAGATCTTCTAAGAACGCTCGTTCACTATCCAAGCATTGAAAAGCGCTCACATTGGTTCTGATTCAAGAAATCGATCATCGTTGGAGGTGCCGCCAGGTTTTTGAAGTCAAACTTACAGGATTTTGAGATCTTGTTATGTGTGGGTGTGAAACAGACCCTCTGCTTGGTCACTCTGCCCATGCCGAATACCAAAAGAAAGGTGCAGAGGCATGGAAAAGTCCTCCATCGACCCTCATTCGGAGTCTTGGGGATTAGAATATAAATCAAAGCACAGGTTGCACTTGGCCGATAGGGCTAATGAAGATCTCCTTTCCTAGTTTTCCAGCTCTACATCAACTCGCTGCGAGTACTACTCATGCTGAATCTATGGAAACAATAAGCGTGGGCGTGCCTCAAGTCGTGACATTGCTAATGAAAGCAATAGGATGGCAGGGAGGGACCGTATTGGTACTTAAGACAATTAAATGTGCAGTCGTTGCTGGAAGTTGAGCCAGAGATGCCCTTGTGGCTCAAAAAACAAAGGTTGGACATAGCTGGGCATTCGTCACCTGCTTAGTACTCGATATGTAGTAAGATGCCTCGGTCCAACTCCTGGAGGGGTCGAGAGAGCGCACCATTTCTCATAGACAGGGAATTCATGTATTGTGTCTGCTAGGTGATGTGTTACCAGAAAGACAACAGTATAAAAATCGATTTGAAGGTGCTATTAATGTAGGGCATGTGTTCTCATGGGCTGTTGTGGTAAAAACAAATGATGGACATAAACTCAGCCACAGAGTTGGGATGAAATTATTTCGTATCCATACCATTGTAGGGCTATAGTATTCATGGAGGGACAAGAGATATTTGGAAAACAGTCGAGGAGCTTTAACCAGAGACAGCATTCCAGCCCCTACGGGTGGAGGATAATCCCAGCATTTCAAGCAGTCAGAAATTAATGGGAGCTGGGTGATTCTTACCAATTTCAGCCACGACCTAGCTCTACCAATGGTGTTATAAAGAGCTTAAACAATTGTTGCAGGTGGTACTACCTCCCTCGGGATAAAACCCATCGAATCCATGGAAAATAATTTAAAGGTTAAGTGATGTAATACCTGACATTCAGAAATGGGCATAAATAAAGATTTCAAGGCTAATGGAGACAGTCAGTTAGAGGAGCAGCCACCTGGAGGGCGTCTACAATATCTTCTGTCTTTTATTTGTAATAAATTTGTCATTTAGGGAAAATTACTGCCAGATGTAAAAAGCAATTATGCCTAATTTCTGTTTTGTAAAAAGATAGGTGGCAGATTTTCATTTGATGATGTGTCACCAAACATTGTAACCATTTTCTGTTAAGAATTAGGTTGAATAGGAGGCTCTAGGCAGCTATATAATCTTTGTAATAGAAGAATTAGGTGAGTGAATAATTTGGCTGAAGCCTAGGAGATCTTAGCTCTGTTTCTTTGAGATTTATTTGTTAATACATCAGCAGTGTTTGAGGCTGGGTTATTTGCAAAGAATTCCTGTGTTATCTTTCTTACAATCTGTTTCCTTCTTTTCCAATGTGCATGTGTTTCTTTCATTGTAATTCCATTCTGTGATATTCTTTTCATACTTGGTTTCAGAGTATTGGTTAAGTGGAATTCATAGAGATTATGCTCTGCTTAGCTTATTCCAAGTATTTCACCCTAATTTCTGCTAAAGTTGGCATAGGATTCATCCTTGTTAGATGCCCTATGCTGATGGATTGTTCATTCCTTTTCTGTTTCACCCCTTAAAGCTCTATGACTGTGCGTGGGTGGCTACCTTGCCTCTGTTTAGATATCTTATGCAGCTGCACTGTTATGTGTTTTATGATTCATCTTTTGACTCCATTGCCTAATAGTTCTCCTCCTGATTCTCTTACCAAGGTTTTAAACAATTTGTTCCAGCAGAAATATGATCTTCTGCACATGTTTTTCAGTGAATATCTTAAATGTTGAATGCTGGTTTGTTTCTTCATTATTGACAATCTTGATGATTTCCAGCTTTCTGTGAATTAAAGAGAGATCCCTCTCTGTTTATGTTAGGTCAGAAACGTAAACTAAAGACTGGTTAGTGGTTACCCATAATTTCCCTCTCCACAACCTAGGGGGTCAATTTTGGTGTTAACACCCTCCATGGGGAGACCTATTATAATTATCTCAATACTCTTTACTTTATAAACGATGCACTCTTGGTATTTCATGAGTTAATGATGGTATATTTTTATAGTTTTTTTTGCAAGTGATTAAATTTGTCAATTTAGCTAGTGATTTGCTTGGCATTCCATGATTCAATGATGGATAAAATATCGTATGTAACGCTGAGTGAATTGATGAGTTCATGATGGTTGAAGATGGTTTCAAATCTTGTATTTAATTCCACCTAATGTTTTAAACTTATAAAAAGATAGAAATGGCTAGGATACATCTTTATTGTTTCAGGCTTTGTCACCACCTTATTTAGAGATTCCGAAGCATCCAAGGTATGCTAATAGGGAGTTATCCCGTAATAATAAACATATTGTTATAATTAGATTATAATTATTTATTTTTAAAAAAATATACAAATTTTATGATTAAAAATTATTGGGTGTAGAATAGTCAAATTATTATATCATTGTTGGTTATGAAAAAAATAGTTTTTTTTTTAATGTTTTATAATGTAATTTCTTTTTTATTTTATTTTTTTTAAATATACAAATTTTTTATGATTAAAAATTATTGTGTTTAGAAATTATTATATCATTTATGAAAAAAATAAAATTTAATGTTTTATAATGTAATTTATCCTTTTTCTTAGTTTTTTATTAATATTTTTAATATAAATTTGTATTTAAATCATATATTTTATATATAATTTTTTTAACATATAATCAAAATTTACAAAATATTAAAAAATTATAATAAATTTGATCTAACACTTACGAATTTACATAAAACGTAAAGTGAAAGGCATGAAAAAACCAAAACCGTCTAGATTTGAAATTCCTGTCAAAGTAGATTTGAAATTCCAGGCCTGGTCGTAATTAGTGAAATGTAATTGTACGATTGTAAATCATTTGTCCTGGACTCCTCTATCCCATCAGTCAAAGCAGCATCACAACAATCAGAAGCAACAGTATCATAATTTCCAGCATAACCAGTTCCCGGATCATTTCCAAGAGCAGTTTAACCAGCATTTCCATCAGCACCAGTCCCGACATCATCATCATTATTCCTAAGATCTTAATTCCCAGCATAACAAGGATTATCATCCCTAGCATCACCAGTTGAAGGAGCAATATTCTCAATAGTACAACCAACAGTTCTATCAGCAGAATTCCCGGTATCATTTGAATAATCAGTTGAACGGGATTCCTTCCTCATTCCTAGCTCACATAACCATCATATATCTTCTTGATAAGCCCCAATAAACTACACATAGAAAGAAAAAAGGCCCCAGCATTACTCGTGTCGGCCCTCAACATCAATAGGAGAAAAAGAGTGGGAACTGGGAAGTGGAACACGGACTTCGAAGACCAGCGAGAACACTAACCATCAGAGTACAGGAGCATCAGATCCGAGAGCAGCAGAGCCTAACCTTGGAAGGTTAGTACATTCTGAAACTCATATATTTTACACTTGAATCATGATTATAAAACTAGTTATGCAACCAACCCAACCCAACCACTCTGAATCAAAGCGGAGGAATCTTCAATTTAGCAAATTGCTTGATACGGATACATTCTCTTTCCCATGGAAACCCATTGGAAATACCCTTCACAGTCATGATCATTAACAATCTGCCGCTTGCAGTGGTCAATGGGTGACTAAAATTCCACGCATCTTCAATGTCTTTGATTTGTGGCTTGAGAGTCGGGTTTCCTCCGTTGAATGGGCGTTACCATTTGTCGAAAGTTCATGCAGGATGCACTGTTGTCTCATATGCCAGATGAATTGGAGTTCCAGTGCATGTCCTATATAATATTTTTCATTTTAAGCTTCAGAATGAATACAGTTTACGCATTGGAGGCACCCGGGGCTAGGTGAACGAAATGGCAAAGTCCAAAAGTTGTAGTAGGAAAAGGGGCATCATTCCATTCATTTCCAACAAGGTCTAATACATCATTGCATATGCCCAACATTACTCAAGGCACAACAACATTACATCATAAGTTTAGAGCTCATAGATGGCATACATTTCACAGTCTTATAACACAGTAGTGAAGAACCCAACCCAAAACCGATAATAAAAAACTATCAACAAGCTAATATCCAACAATAAACCATTTCATATTCGGAGGCCTTTACATATATACGCAGATGTTCCTGTAGGTGCACCTGGTATCAATCTCATGGAACCCTCGTCCAACAATGTCTACTATAAGTTCCAACAAAATGGATTATGCACTTAGATACATGGCTAATTACTGAAATGAGATACGATAACTAAAAACTTATCTGGGTGGAGGATGACTTGTTGGGATAACATAATGCTCATCCCTTTTTGACACATGGATTTGTAAATTCATGATGTTTGGAAGAGGTCAGACCCATATGAGATATTTCCGAGATCATCCATGGAGGTCCAATGCAATTGCTAATGTAAAATGTAAATCTTCACTTTAAATGCAAAAAATTAGGAACTTTCTGAAAATCAGCCCAAATGCAATTGGGCATGTAAAATGAATGCATCAAAAACTACTTAAAAATCTACCATACTTAGGGACTTTAATGGAATGCAAGGATCTTGAAGCCATGCTTCAAGGGCTTAACCAACAACCATGTTCTCAATATGTTCTCTCGAAGGCATACACAACCCCCTTTTCCCTTTTCCCTTTCCTTTATTTTCCTTTGCTAGTTTCTTTTCAGACTTCCCAACCAGTGTGGAATATCACTCAATCTTGTATGTTTTTTCACAATTATTCCAGAACTTTAGTGATTATGTTGACGCTAGTTTCTTTCAACCGAAGAAGCCCTCTTTTGATCTTTTCTTGCATCATTATGTAAGAGTGACATCAGGTGTAAGACAGACAGGCAACTGATTGCAGTCAAGTTGTTAGGCTGATTTTGTTTTGTGGTGGAACGGATGTTGTATATTCACTCAATGTAATTGAAAAGACATGGAGGTGGATTTTATGCAGAGTTTAGCAACATCTATGCTACATTTAAAATTTCCAAGAATCCTCATCCAATTGTTAAAGAGCATAGAACTACGTATCTGAAAAGCATGGCATATTGTTTTTCTAAGTTGTGAAGTCACATTCCTGCCCAGGATTGGCTCATGTCAATTTTTATGCTCTGTTGATGTGTAAAATTCTGGATATTTGGTCTTCTCGTGAAGATTGGCAACATCTTTTGAATCAAGAATTTCGTGCTTTGCTAAGCAATATCATGCTTGGTTGAACTTAACTACTCTAATATTATTTATCTTGCTTCACTAATGAAACAAACTTTACAAGACATCATGTTTAAATAAATTTTTATATTTATCTTAGGCTACTTTGTGCTCAGGATTTACTGTACAAATATTTTGGGATGTGGACATGATCATCGTTTGCATTTCCTGAGACTCACATTGTGAAATATAGATACTGGAAAAGTCATCATGAAACTGTTGAACCATTCAATAATGTGGATGTAGAAAGTTAGTCAAAGAGGAATTTCAATAGCCTTGAATTCTCAACTTGTGGTCAGCCAGAACTGACCAAAACCTTTTGGATAGAACTTATGTCTAAGGTAATTCAGGGGCTCATATCACGGGATGCTAATGTGCAATACCCTGTCCTAAATAGCATTTTCTAAGCAATATTTTTTATATTTCCAGCCTACACAACTATTTTTTTTGGCCACCCAACGTGTAATACCCTATTCTAAATAGCATTTTCTAAGCATCATTTTTTATATTTCCATCCTACACAACTATTTTTTTGGCCACCCAGGAATAAATTTCATTTGAAGGGTAAAAAAAATTATAACAAGTTATACCCATGAATAGTAAGTTTTCATTTGCATAACACTCAAAAAATTTATTTAATTTGTATGTTGTAGAATTCAATAGCTCAACGACGACCCAAGGGTGAATTGAAATAAATTGTGTTATACAACGAAACCGATGATCAAGGAAAATGGGTTTCAATGCCATCATCTATTGGGTCATGGGTAACAATGAAACCATCAACAATTGGAAGCCATGCAATAAAAAAAAGGCATTTGCAAGACATTAGCATCCACTGGAAATGTTTGGTAAAAGGATTTAAGATGAGTAATGGAGGACAAAAGGTGGAAAAGATTCAAGTGGCAAATGTCTATGACTGTAGAGAGATGTCACAAAATTTCTACTCAACCGAATTTTCCCAAAATTGATTGTAATTGTGAGTATGCATGACCAATTTTGATGTCATATTTTTTTATGGTCAATTTCTATTGAAAGCTGTGAATATTTCCACATCTCTTTATTTTTATTTTATAGTGACATGAATATTACATTTATCTCAGGTTTATGCATATCAAATTGGAAGGAATGGGAGCCAGTGGAATGCATAACGAGTGTTTTCCAAGCCATTCATTCAAAAGTAGGAGAACTACTCTATGTTGGTAAGGATCCTGCATGGTTAAAGAAGGAAGGCATTTTCTTTTACAAATATAAATACATTCTTCCAAAAACGATTGGATCAAGTGGATATGTTAAAGAGATTCTTTTACCTCCTCTCAACTTATTGGAATGGCCAAGTGTAGATGATTCTTCAGTAAGTTCTTTTCGTTACAAGTTATTTTCAGAAATGCAAATTGGAATGAAGGAAAAAGGTGGCATCCATGTACGTAGCGGCATTTTCGTGCCATTCTCTATGTTTGTTGAACATCTTTTTGGGAAGGATGAGTCGATTAGGGACACTGGTAAAATGTATTCTACTTCAAAACCTTATGATGCGCTACTCACAATTTTTTTTTTCATCGTGTGGGATAGAAGAGTACATGACCAAAGTGGAGAAGAAATAGAGTGCAGATTGAGTCATGATACCTTGTCTTTCAAGTACGTCTTTTGAATACTCTTTACTTTTAATTGTATCATGCTTCATTTTTAGGGGCTAGAAGAGGCAAAAAGAAAGTTACATATCAATGTAACAAATCATATTATGATACACTCAGTATTTTTATTTGATTCTTTCAGGTATTGGATTTCAAGACAGATACTATATATCTCATTTAAATTCCGTAGGTGGAGACATGTTCGACAAATGGGGAAATGGGTTTGGGTTCCAAAGGAACAGGATGACAATGATGGAACACATTCTCCAATAGTTTCACTTGATGTTATGAAAAATGGTGAATTATTTACAACATTATCAATGGAGGAGGATTGGACACTATTTGAACTCAGAGAACAATTGGAGCTACAAGAAGACTTTGACCATTTTGTATTTATACACAATGGTAAAATGGTGAGAATGTAAAGATGAATATCATGATTTTAATTTGTACACTTACCAAGTTATTGGAATGTGAGACCTTTTGTATAGACAAAATAATTCTAATTTCTTTTATTGTATTTTGTAGGTGGGGAAGTAGCGAGAATATACTGTGAGTTGCAAAGATTGTGTCAAGCCTTCAACCATTGAAATTAGGGAATGCTAAAGATTTGTAGAATGAGAGTTTCCCGAATGCAATGGACATTCTATTTTGCAATCTTTAGTATTGTTTTTGCTTCTATCATTTGCGAAGCTATACTAGTCCATATCAGTCAAGACTTGGATTTCTCTAGGGGTTTGACGTAGCAGTCATATCCTTAGTTTTGATTACTGCTTTGTTGGCTTCCATAATATATGCTAAATGGGCAATTTATGTGTCTTCAATCGAAAGAACTTGTTATTGTTGAAATTCAATTTAGTGGATATAACCAACTTTATAAAAACTTGATTCAAGGGATATTCATTTATTTCTCCTTGGGATGAACATTTAGCTTGTTTAATCATGCAATGGTTATCAAAGATTATTTTCCATGCTTCCTTTTATTATAGATTTATATTTATTTTTGTTGCTGGACAACTTTTATATTGTGTTAACTTGCATAATTAGAATCTACAGCACGTGATATGCTTGTAATAACAAGAAATAAAATGATTTATTGCCTCTCCCAAAGTGAGTTTGTTATTGTCCTTAAATATATTATTGTTTTTTAATTATGATATTTTCTCTCCCTGAAAATTCATATGCAAAATATGTGAGAACTTTTGCAAAGTTGTTACTGCAGCTGCAAGTTTTTTTTCCTAAGCTTCATGTTGTTCCATGGTAGTATGTGATGTAAGCTTCATAGCATGTGGGAAATTGTCCGAAACATACTCTTGTTGGGAGGTAATTAAAGACCGAAAATGGAAGGAAATAACTTGTGTATTCAACTTTGCTCCAACTACCACCAGTGCATCATTTTTCTTGCGGAAATACTATATTTCCCTGCTTCGTTATTATGAACATGTTTACTTCTTTCAAGCATAGGGTCAGCTTCCTGCTGGTATCTTGAGTATTCAGTCTATTACACCATTTATAGCAAATCAGACCTGAAATACTTTTATCTAATTACTGTAATGATGAATTAAAGCTCCTTCGTATGCTATAACTCATGTTCCTCAGTCACCAGATAATGGATCTGCTCATCCTGGTTCAGATGAAAAGCAACCAGAAGTCAAGAAGCGAAAGAGGAATAGTTTTCCCTTGCCCTCGCAAATTGTTGGAGGTTTATGCTTCATTTGTTTGCATTACTATGCTTTGCAATGACAATTCATTTATATTGTAACATTTTGTTGCTTATGGACTGACACCACTTGACCTTTTCTGTCCACTTTGACAGTTGATCCCACATCTTCAGTGGATCAACCTGTACTAGGAGTTATTGATGAGAATTTTTATTATGGTTACCTTTTAACTGTAAAGTTGGGTTCAGATATATTAAGAGGAGCATTGTATCACAAACCAACTGAAAGTTCAGGGGCACAGTTTGCAGGTGTTTCTTGTTTGCAAGACAACAGTGTTTTTGATGCTGCAGCTTCCGAAATCAGTACTTGGCGGAAGAATAAAAAGGACCAACTCAAAAAGAGGGATCCTGATCATCCATAGCCAAACATGAGTGGTTACAACTTCTTTTTTGCTAAGCAACATGCATGGCTGAAGGCATTGCATCCTGCTAAGGATAGAGAGATCAGCAAAATTATTGGGGAGTTGTGGAATAAACTCAGTGAAGATGAAAGACTAGTAAGATAAGTGTCTGATGAGCATTTGGTATCTCTAAGAATCTTGCAAATGAGGCATAGACATAATTATTTTATGTTATTATTACCTGAATTTAGGGGGCTTATTGGGCATAATTTCTTGCGATAGCAGGCATCAGGATATAGCTTAGGATTTTGCCTTATGATTGCAGGTTTATCAAGATTTTGGATTGAAGCACAAGGAAAGGTACAAAAGGGAAATGCAAGAGTATAAAGAAATACTGAAGGTTCATCCTAACACAAATGAAGTTTTGAAACAATAATTCAACAAAATTCCAAATTCCAGTGATCACAGGCTAGACTACCCATTATCCATTGGAGCATCACCAAAATTTGCTGACATTGATGTTAAGATACTGTCAATTCAATCTGGTACAACAGACATCAATATTTCAGCAGAACAAAAATCTTCTAACCAAGAAAATGATTACAAGGAGTCCATGTTGAAGCAATAAGCTTACTATTGAGGAGATTCATTTCTCTTCTACCTGTTGACAATCACCATGTAGTAGGACCAATAATTTTTGGCAACGGAATGCACAAACTGTGCTCTCTATCCCGGCTCAGCTGATTTGGTACTGTTTTTTTTTCATTTTTTCATTTTTGTATAGTATATTGATTCATAGCTGACCTGGTTGAAGCAACCATATAACATCTGCTTGATTATTGATTTATGACCCCATTGAGGGGAAACATAAATTCATGATTGTACATGTTTGTGGCCTATTTTTTTATGGTTTAGTCAACATTCACCTGTGGCATTTTGAAGATTTTCACTGCTTAGCACAACAGTTTTTTTTACAGAGATTTTTTTGTATCATTTTCGGACCGGAATTCATGAAAATCTGATTCTGTTAAGGAGTGATTGATGAAATTGATGAAATCCAAGTCCCTAGGGGACAAGACTTTTTGAAATCAGGGTGTGGGTGATGTCAGTATACTTCACATATATAATTTTATGTATATAATTGTTTTTTTGTTTAAATTTATGTGAAAAAACCCAAAAACATGATATAATATGATTCCATCACCAATGACCCAAAATATGGAAAGTAGAACACTGAATCTGAAAAATATGAAAATTTCAAATGATATGATTCCATCACCATTGACCCCGAATATGTAATGAAGAACACTGAATATGAAAAATTGAATTTAAAAGTGAATAAAATTTGAATTTGAAAGTGAATACTGAGAATGTCGGCCACTTATTTTAGAAATGCATATTTGAAAGTGATAAACAAGTCCGGCCACTTATTTTAGAAATGCATATTTGAAAGTGATAAACAAGTCTGGCCACTTATTTTAGAAATGCATATTTTATCCTCAATGGTGCCATGGAGAGGTTTAGTTCCCTTTCAGCTAATGATTCCTCTGATAGTGAAACACTCTTATAGATATATGCATGGTTCATCTTACATTGGTTGAGAAGGCATCAGGATGAAGTCTGAGAGAAGTATCAAGTTCTGAATCATTTCCAAAATCTAGGCTTTCTGAGAAATTCAACGCATTATTTTCTTGGTCTGCCTGTAAAACCTTGCTCAGCATATCCTATTCATATTTTCCACTATCATGCTTAGCTTCTGAAGCTAATATGTGTACCTGAATCCCGTCCAAATGTTATGAGTTCTTATCGTTTTTAGTATCTGTAGGTAAAAATTCAGGTTTAGGATCTATATTTACAACTTCTAGTTGCTTTTACCAAGAATCCATAGGGGTATTCAAATCCCAATGCAACCTATCATCATTTAAATAGCTAGAATCCAACCTCAAAAGCATTCCTTTCTCTTGTTTCTCTCCATCTTCCCGTAAACCTACAACAAAACACTCCCTAGCTATATAAGACATTTTACTATAGTCAGTTGTCTCTGAATGATTTCAAGATCCTAGATCAATTGAGTTACAACATAGGGCTAACTCCATTGATTCCTCTCTATCCATGTATGTAATGTGATCTATTCTCGTCAGATTATTACAATATGAAATTTCCTTGATTACATGGATTTTATTCTTTGCACTGGGTAGCAGATCACTCTCTAGAACTTGATCTCATCTCCTAAATTATTCTTCATGTTTCAGAGTGTCCATGTGTGCATAAACTTCTTGTTTATTATCTTGAATGCCAATATCACCATCATTAAATCTTTCAACTGTAGGCTTAGGATTCTTGAATTCCACTAATTCCACTTTGGATACTTTGTCTGCCAAGTTGTTGCTCCCTGGATTATAAGCATACTTGGAAACCTTGAATTTCCTGACAAATTATATTGTCTTGAGTTTCCATTGCTTGCTTAGGTATCATCAAGGTATTTATGTGTGATCAATAAGATACAACCAACATACCCTTAACATCATTTAAGAAAGAACTCAATCCCTTCAAGGGCTCTTGAAGATCTCTGTCGCCATAAGAATCTTGGGTTCTATCAGGTCTAGATAAAAAATTTCCAATTTTACCAACGAAATTGTTCTCCTTGCTCCTTGATATTTAGTATTGTTCCCATTATGTTCTCATGGTGCAACCCATTTATGTACCTAGGTTGCGCTGGACTTAATGTGATTCTTCCATCTTTGGATGCTACTTAAGGTGATTTGCAGGGGACATTCCATATTAGTTAGAAATTCACAGTCTCTCGAGGTCTAGATCATTGAGCACAAATTTATTGCAATGGAGGCTATTTGATATTTGGATTTCATGTGCTAGTAATTTACATCTAAATCAGAGCCCAAAGTGATATTGTTGTATATGCCACCTTGAAATTTTGACAAATATGTCGTAAGTCATTTGATTTCTTGGTCTATTAGAAAAAGCAGGGTCTTTGCCAACCATATGGATAAATTGGAAAAATAGATGTTGCCTGAGCTTCAACAAGTATCAATGATAGTTTCTGATTGAAGATTGTTGCTACACTATGAGCATTTATTGTTTGTATTGATTCAATTTTTGGGGCAACAACATGTTGAGGAATTTAGTGATGTATGAATATTTGGTTTAATGAAGTTCAACAGTTAAATTTTTACCCACACACTGTGGAACTCATCACCTCACCAACTTATCAATTTGAAGCATGTTTTAATCACAAATGACATTGAAAAACTTTGTTAATCTCTCAGTGCATTTTACATCCTGGCTGTAGGTGGGAATGATTTATCATTTTTTTTAAATGTGTGACGGCTCATGGATATGAGTACTAGCTTTGGTCCATATAAACCATGGTTTTATATGCATCTTTGGATTTCCAAACTCCATAATATATATCTTGATCTCACACAAATGGCCATAAAATATTTAAACTGGAGATATATAACTTAAGCTTTGCAACCTCCCAAGTTTAGGTGGGTCTGCACTAGTTACTAGTCTTCCGGTTTTGTTATTTTATTTACTTCCAAGGTTGTCACTCTGCCAAGTCATTGTTCGGATATCCACATCATCTTTTTCAGGATCTTGCATGCAATTATGGTTTGCATGCAAATTCTAGGGTTTGCATGCACTTTGCATGCATCCCAGTCACCAGGTTGATGCCTCCAGCACCTTAGCCACCTCTTTCTAGCACCCGGGAGCCACTTACTTCAGTTCTTTAGCCCTCCTAGTCTGAAAGGCACCCACTTCTCACCTACTGCCAGAGAAGGGCGCACTTGTTCACCTACCACTGCAGTTCCACTTCAGTTACATTCAGTTAGCTCCGATTCTCTCTGATTTGAGGCTAGTTTCACTCCCGACTGACTGTTTCACTTCCGTTGGACCTCCAGTTTGACTAGATGACTTGTTCTGACTTCAGTTAGTCTCCCATGCGCCCCCCACTGAGCCTCCTTCCCTTAATCAGTGCTACACACTTCAGTTACACCTGACACACTCAGTTAGACTTAGATTGACACTTGGATGACTGGTTCTTGTGCATTGATGACCACCACCGATTGATGATGAGGACTCCTAGTTGGAGTCAAGCTACTCCATTCAGTGATTCGAATGGCCTACTTAGTCAATTCGAATTGCTCATTGACAGAGATTGTATTCTATTGTAATTCATTCACCCTTTCTGGGATATTGAGCACTGCTGCATGTTTTGCACAGTTTTACACCATATTTTCTATATTCATCTGTTGTGATTGATTTACTTGTTCATTAGATCTGCTGTGACTAATTTTACATGGTATCAGAGCCATGGCAGGGACAATATTTCTTTTCTACAGGTGTTCTACATGAAGAGAGAACAATCTTTGCTCACCAATATATTTCAACAGCAGCATGCAAAATCTCATGTGCATTCGCTCATGTGCATGCAAGGCTGAAAACATAGTGTTTTTTTGTGTGTGATTTGCAGGTTTCTTACTTCCTCCACGTGCATTCTCTAATGCAAATATGGAGACTTCTTCTTCACAAAATATTCTTACTCCATTCAACTATGATGAATGGAAACCAAAGATGATTGCATTCTTGAAGAGACAATGTATTTTTGATATGTGCATTGGTAATACAAGAGTTTTTGATTCCGATGAAGAGGAGAATGATTGGCTCAATGATTGTGATAGAGCTTTTGGAGCAATATGTCTTGCTATGTCTCCTTGTATGCGCTACCTCCGTAAGACTGCTGAAAATCCAAGTGATCTATGGGTCCAACTTGACAGAGAATTTGGAAAGCAGGAAGAAGAGGATCATGCTAGCCTTTTGGAGAACAAGCCCAGTGAGATCTCCTTATGTGTTCTTTCCGATCATGTCTTGGCCTCAACAATTGTTCAAGATAAAGAAGAAACTGTAGATTCAAAACTCACTCTCTCAATGTCTTCTATTTCAAATTCTGAGCAAGATAAACCAGCTCATACTCTAGATTCCGAAGAGGTTCTTGAATCCTCTCCTTCACATGAGTTTGCCGGCATGCAGAATAATGATCTACTTGAAGTTTTGGAGGTAAAATCTGATTTTGGAGGTGAAGCATTCGCCCTCCTTGATTGCATGCCTCCTATAGACTTTTGTTCTATCATTTGCACAGTTTCTTAGAGTTTTAATGAAGATGAAGAGCACTATCATTCGCTTGAGTTCAATTCTCATGCACTTTTTGCTGATTTTGGTTTTGATCTCACCCTTGTTGGTTCAAAGGAGATCTCAAGAAACCATTCATCTATTTTTGGAGCTGATTTAACTTCTATTGATAAGAAGTTCAAGTTTCAAGATCTATTTTATCCGATTGGAGCTATTCCTACCTCACTTGGTTCGAATCACAGGTTCCAGGATCATACTTATATTTTCAGATTTGTTCTCACCATTTTCAGTATGAAGAGCAAGTTCTTAAAGTCTCCACATTCGCTTGCATCCACTGATGGAGAATTCAAGCACATGTTTTTGGAGCATGATCCATTTACTCCCAAGAGTAAGATATCTCCAGACATATCTACTTGATTTTGGAGCAGTTAAATCTTTTGGTGTGCTACAGTCTATTTTGAGGGGGGGTATTTTTCCCATGAGGTTTTCCCCATTTCCTCGGTTTATTGACTGTTATTAGTTTGGATTATTATTGTATTGGGGTGAATTTTGGTCTTAGTTACCAGGGCCCCACATTATTTTTTGCACATCATAGTCTAGCTTGAGGGGGGGTGTTCGGATATCCACATCATCTTTTTCAGGATCTTGCATGCAATTAGGGTTTGCATGCAAATTCTAGGGTTTGCATGCACTTTGCATGCATCCCAGTTACTAGGTTGATGCCTCCAGCACCTTAGCCACCTCTTTCTAGCACCCGGGAGCCACTTACTTCAGTTCTTTAGCCCTCCTAGTCTGAAAGGCACCCACTTCTCACCTACTACCAGAGAAGGGCGCACTTGTTCACCTACCACTGCAGTTCCACTTCAGTTACATTCAGTTAGCTCCGATTCTCCCTGATTTGAGGCTAGTTTCACTCCCGACTGACTGTTTCACTTCCGTTGGACCTCCAGTTTGACTAGATGACTTGTTCTGACTTCAGTTAGTCTCCCATGCGCCCCCCACTGAGCCTCCTTCCCTTAATCAGTGCTACACACTTCAGTTACACATGACACACTCAGTTAGACTCAGATTGACACCTGGATGACTGGTTCTTGTGCATTGATGACCACCACCGATTGATGATGAGGACTCCTAGTTGGAGTCAAGCTACTCCATTCAGTGATTCGAATGGCCTACTTAGTCAATTCGAATTTCTCATTGACAGAGATTGTATTCTATTGTAATTCATTCACCCTTTCTGGGATATTGAGCACTGCTGCATGTTTTGCACAGTTTTACACCATATTTTCTATATTCATCTGTTGTGATTGATTTACTTGTTCATTAGATCTGCTGTGACTAATTTTACAGTCATTTCCAATATAGTTTCAATTGTGGAAGTTGTATAGGATGAATAGAGAATAACACTACCGAGAGAGAAGATGGGTAAATATTAAACAAATCTCTAATCTAACCACATAACAATGAGGAAGTTAGAGCCATACAAAGAAAAAAATAGTCCTTGCACTTCCAAGATCTTGGTCAAAAGTGTACCTTTCAAGTTCTCTTCAACTCGCATAGTATTCATCAGTGCCATGCATAATCAATTAAATGCAGAGTGTTAAAAGAAAAATGAACAGTTAAATTAATACAAAATTTGAAAATCCAAATGAACATGTAAAAGGGAGCTTAAGGTTTTACTAGTTAATTAGGTGTTTGTTAGATACCTAAGTTGATGGAGGGAAGCATTGTCAACCAAGTTTCCTGTGTAATGGAGGGCTTGGTTCCCATTGTACAGTTCACTCTGCACAAGTATATGTAGAAATGGACAAACCCCACCTGCTTATCATTAGACCATACTTGTTCCTTCTCCTATGGAGCTCCACTATATTTTAGAACATGTTTTGGATGAGGATGCATGCTTCTAGATCAACTACAATGTCATTTTCTTTGAAACATCATCTTTAATACCAAGAAATTAATTTGTGAATGGGCTCTTGAAAGGCAAGTCAATAGTGTTAAATGTTTGGGACTTTGGTCCTTTAAACGACATAAATACGTTTAAAACTGACAATTTTCATGTTGCTGACCAATCCAGTTTCCATGGCTAATGGGTTCCCATAATCTTGATCTTTCTCAATCAATATGTTGTGTATCTCTCCAACCATAAGTTTTATTATTACCTTTCATGTGATAAAGGATTCAAAGACCCTAGTTTAGTTAATGCTCTGTGTAAATTGTTCAAAGTTCTTTGTCATTTATTCAATATTTAGCATAAGTAAAAATATTCAGTTTTCAGTACACTTTTATGCATATTCAGATGAGTTTGTACAATTGGTGAAAATTGGACATTTAGATATGGGATACCCTAATGTACAACCACCTCTCTTTCCTTTCCTTTCCTTCCTGACTTGCAACCGCATTCAATTATTTCTAAGGTCCACCTAGCAGCCCCACCTGAAACAACTTGTATGTCACCAGAATGAAACTCATCGGGCTTGTGGGATATGAAGGACCAATAATATGTAGCTATCTTTGGCATTAGTCTCCAAAATTCTTGCTCCTAGAAAGTAGGAGAACTACCAAAAATATCAAGTGCTCGAAATCTTACAAAACTCAATGTGTAGCAGGTTCTGGTCAGTGTAAAACCCTGGATGCACCTATAACAAGACTGGCATGATGAAAATATGCATCATTAATAGCTGCATATTTAAAATAAATGTTGTTTTCATGGTTTGATGTAACTATAAATGTGATATGCAGATAAAACATCCAAAAAAGAGTGATTGTATGCATCACATATTAGAACAACTTCCAAGCTAAATACAAACGTGCACTCCACATTTTAAATCTCATACATGTTATAATACATATAAAAGCAGGTTTCAAATGTAGCCCTGAAACTCTTGTCCCAATGTATGAATGCTTGAGTAGGAGAATGGATTAAAAACTATTACATCTGGTGATTACTTTTTTTTTAAATAAGACTACTGCAATGCTGTGATTGACGGTTCGTTGCTATTGTAAGTTCTGGAGCAGGTTATTTCAGGATTCTTTGATCCTCGTTACAATCATGAAAGGGCCATCTCCATTTCCAGGCCTAGAAATGCCACTCTTCCAAAGGATCTTCTTGCACAGGACAACAAAAAATTCATTCCACTTCTCATTTGCTTACTGGCCAGATGTGTGCCAAAGAGTTTGTTCAGTCCTTGTAATATGCCATGAATACTCATTGTTGCGAAACACTCCTCCAAGGATCTATCACCATGCACATACATCCTGATCTCTTTGGAGATCAACATTAGGATCTACACCATCAATTTGTGCAGCTGTTACAGGTTTGAAAATAGATAGACAAGGTATGCCATTTTTACGGTTTAGACTAGCCCCTAAACAAGTCTGAAGATAGGCTAGGTCTATATCCTTCAAGCATATCAGAAACCAATCATCAAGTTGTTTTCATCGTCAAAAGAAAGAAAAAACCATCCTACATAATAAAATATTCCCCAACCAATTGACTCTTCCGCTCCCCCTTAAGCAATACCTTTACACCTCAAGAACATGAACTGGAACAACAAAAGAGAGCACTCCAGTGTTAAGTTCCAGCACATTTGTGATTATATTCTTGGATTAAGGTGGACTTGTCCAAAGCCTATCTTGATTGGTTTAAAACTGAAAGTTTGTGGAAACATCAGTGGTGGATTTAGTATCAATGGTTCATGAGTACCTTGGCCATATTTAGTACCTCGTTCCAAATTTATGAAGATACATTTATTCCAACTTATTACTATAAATTGGTCACAAGTCATTTTGGATTCATGATAATTCTATTGTATATTGACCAATGACTAAGCATGAACATGAAAATGTAATCTTAAAACCTCGTAAGTAAATCATCACTACTAAAGAGAGGTAAACTATTCTTCAGAAATATGGAGACACATTTACAATAGAAAACATATTTATTTTGCTAAACAAAAGGATCCATTTTATATTAGATTAGTGGGAAATGTACATAGGATTACAAAATGGTGGGATCCTTTTAGTTTGGTAGGAGGATCCCAAACTTCCAGAGTAATGATACATGTTCCTTCTATTCAATCTCCTCCTCAAAGTTGCTGCAAATTCCTTGTGAATTGACCCACTCTACAACAGATTTTTTTTTGAAATATTATTGTCTATGTTCTTTTGCGGATGGTATGCAAACACCAACAACAAAATACCATTGGAAGTAAACCAGTAGATGGAAGCAAGATGGGTCGTCTTTGTGCTACTTCTTCCTAGAGAATTCCATATGAAGCTGCCAGAAATGAGAAACATGCATTTTCACAGCGTTTTCATGCAAAGACACGCCCAGATTACATGGAAATGTTGTATCAACACCTTTATATTTTTCAAGTAACCTCCACAAACCTGTTGCAACAATCACCGGTAGCTGCTTACTGTTGATTTTCCTCAAACGACTGCTCAAATTTACTTGAGTGTTCCCATAATTCATAGTTTTTTCCATAGGGTTGTTACTGCTGCAAACATAGCCCAAAGTTGTTGAAGGAGTGTGCAATAAGGCCAATGGTGGAAACCTGCCATGGGAATACCAAAAATTCAAAACTCATTACATTGAATATTTTTGTACAAAGTCAATCTTTTATTATAATAAAAAAATGTGTTCTAACTTTTAATCTATTCATTTGTGCTATCCAACCTACAGATATGTAAATACATTGAATAAGGGTTAAGCCTTTGGTAAACTGAAATGTTAGTTGGAGGGGAGTTGTTTTGCTAAGGTCACACCATACTAGTTAAACAAATAATTACGATAGTGCATTCAAGGCATAATTTAAGTTTGTACCAAGGAAGAAAGATTCTCGAGGTTTTCAAGTGCCCTAGGCTCCCACTACCAATTGAGAATTCATGGCATAGCCATTGAGACATTGCCACCTTGTCTGACATGTTTATGGCATTGGCAAGGCATCCAGAGCATGGTAAGTTCTTAGTTAGAAGTATGCTCATTATTTATTATTAAAGTAAATTGGAATAACAGAGCCTTAGGCTTGATTGAACAAAAATGGTTTGCGGGGATGACCTCCAATGTATTCTAAACTAGGAAAAATAGTTGTAGGATAATATAGGAACATGCCAGAGGTGAAACTGAGTTTGGATGACTGCAAATATAGTTATGATGGTTCTTACATAGTGATGTGAAGGCATGGGGAAATAAAGCATGGTAAGTTGCTTACTTACTAGCGATGTGAGTGATAAAATTGAGGATGAATGAGTACTTAGAAATATGGTAGACCTGTTGATGAGTAGGAATAGTTAAGCTGACACTAGGATAACAAGGTTAACAAGTGGCTAACTATCTTGAAAGGAGAAGCTCATATTTCCAACTGATTTCATTTTATGAACAATCATGAAGACAGAGGGGACCCAAAATGGTTGCTGGAGTTTTGAATAGGAATGAATGTAGGATATTGATGGTGATCAGAATGTGCAATCTGAAGTGAATAGCCCTCCCTATTGCTTCCTCAGCTACTTTTTTTTATTTTTGTCTCTTTTGTTCTTCTTGCCCCAATAGTGGCCTTCTTCACTAATTTTGTGACATGCAAGCCTTGTGATGGATATGGAAATTGCTTAGTTGACCTCTCTCTAAAGAGTATGGAAAGGGTCATAGCCTAGGTCAAATTTAAAAATTTAGAGCCCCCAAAGTAAAGAAAATTGGGTCCTAACCCAAGGTACATCAACCGGTTCATGAAGGAAGTGGATATTGCACTTGAAGAAAAGAAGGACATTGAAGAAAATGTGCTATTGAACATGTTTGATAACATTGATGCTCATGAAGAATGGAACAAAAGTGAGCTAATGCGTCAAGTGTCACATTAGAAAAATATTCTGAGATTTTGAATATAAAGACATTTTGATTTTTTGTCTAAACTGAGCTAATGCAACAAAATATGAATGGACATGGAATGAACATAGGAGTAAATGTACCTGGAACATATACATACAAACCAGTAGCACAATTGTTGCCCCTATGATGGTGTTTTGAGAGATAAGTTGCTCGACACATATAAGATAAAATTAGAGAAGGATAAACTACAGAAGTGAAAGCAATCTGCAATAAAAAAGTCATCCATAAATTTTAAGTCATCCATGCCTTTAGTTCAACTATTTTCTATGACAATTTATCCTAAAAGAACAAGGTGGTACCTTATTTGTTGAATGTTGTAGTATCTTTGTTCTGACAAAAAGTTGTCATTAAATACATCACAAGGACACGAGAATCATCAAATTGATGCACACAGAGCTGTGACAGTTGGGTGTATCTTTTTCCATCTAGACAACTTTTTCCGAAAATTTTGATTGGAGGATAGGATAGGGATAAAACATGCACAAATTTTCTTCTAAGGACTGCTTGGAGAGAAATGTGTTGTCATTAATGACTGTTAGATGCTCAGAACTGCTATTAAAACACCCATAACTGAATTTTGTCCCTTTTGCAGCATGAAGATGAAAAGGGATTGATTTGGCATGCTAGGCACACCCTTTCTGGGTTGATTGTTGATCATCACATTCTAGGGATACAATCAACCCAAAAACTTACCACAACTTACTAGGCCTGATCTACATATCTTTCTGTTCATTCGACAAACCATACTTTTTCCTTCCATTCAACTTTAGCAAGGAAAAATTAACCCCTGAAGAGTGTGATTGAGATTCACACGTGGACACCTTCACAAAATGGGGGGTAACACTTTTGTTGATTATTGACAACATCCCAATGATAATTTTTTGAATTCCAACCACTGATGCAAGTATTGCAACTCTTAGTACTAGACACTATACAAGCTCTGCAGAGTATTTATACAATATTATATTATTTTATTCATTTTGTCAAAATAAAGACATTTTTTGTCTAAAATGAGCTAATGCAACAAAATATTAATAAACATATAATGAACATAGGAGTAAATGTACCTGGAACATACACATACAAACCAATAGCATAGTTGTCCCCCCCCCGTAATGGTTGTTTTGAGAGATAAGTTGCTTGACTCATATAAGATAAAATCAAAAAGGATGAACGACAAAAGTGAAAGCAATCTGCAATTAAACAGTCATCCATAACTTGTAAGTCATCCATGCCTTTCGTTCAACTATTTTCTATGAAAATTTGTCCTTAAAGAAGAAGGTGGAACCTTATTTGTTGTATGTCGATATCATTTCTCCACCAAAAAGTCATCATTAAATACATCATAAGGATAAAAAAGAGAAACTATCCAAGGATCAAAACAATAATATTCAGATGCAGTTTGACACTTAAAACAATAAGATACATATCAAACAAAATATTCAAATGCAATTTCAACACTTAAAAATAACATAATAGATATCAAACATACCACGGCGGAATATGTACTTACCATATCTAGATTTAAAGTAATTCTTGAGCAATATCTTCTTCCACAACCCATTTTTTACCCTTCCTTGTTCTTTTTGAACGCCATTCTGTACAAGCATTTATACCTTTAGATTGTTCCCATGTATCACATTTTTGTCTTATATGTGCATCCCTTATCTATTCTTCAATTGAGTCTTCACTATAATTGTCTACTTCCTGAGTAAACCTTGATACAATGCGCCTATAAAACCACTGAAACATCTGAACAAGTGGATTTAAAAGAGTTGATCCACCTCCATGTTGAGTACTTTTATGATATGCTACCCTTGCTTGCTTATGAGACTTTTCCATTCCTTGGGTATTCCAAATTCCTAAGCTACCATACTCCTTAGCAAACCATGGTGCGTGGGCATAAAGTATGTGCTGCCAACATAAAAACAATCAATTAAATTTGGTAATCAAAACGACATAATAAAGAGTATCGAACATGATGCAGGGAGAATACAAAAATGAGACCTACCATGTAATGTGTGATCTCATTTTCTCCCCATGCCTCAATCATTTCTTTTGTAAAATGAGAAACGGCTTTAGTGAAGGCCATATCATCCCCCTTTTCAAATTTCTCCTTATCCATTAATGGAAACAATGCAAAGAGTGCCATCCAAACTTTTTTTTTTCTTAATGTAGATCTTCCATTATCAGTTCGATCATCCTCTGCATCAATAAGGTCCTTATAAATTTTCCACTGACCTTTTCCTAATGGTTTGACATCTTCTATAAAGTGTCTTGCTTTAACCCCACCCATGGATTGTTTAGAAGGAACATTACCTCGAGCCCCTGACAATTTTGTATCTTTACAAATTTTTACATTGCCTCCATGTAAACCAACATTAGAAAGAACCTTCTCAATTGTTTCAATTGAAGTTTGAGAAATTTCTTGTGGCCTCCTATTCCAAGCAAATAGAATAGAAAGGTACACTAATTTATCAACAATTCTCACAAACCTATGTAGTGTACATATATGTACTCTTGTAAGTGGTATAGGTAGTATGGGATCCATATTTGTATCGATCTCATCTCGATTTGGAACGATGTCCTGTTTACAACTCATAATCCCATTTGACCACCCACCACTTGGTAATTTTTCTTTTTCCTTATGTGCATACAATAAATGCAACTATGCTTTGCATTAGCACCATGGACAACATTATACATGCACTTTAATGTTTTTAAATCAGCTGCTAGATGCCATTCAACTTCATATGAACCATAACCATCAACCTCAAGCTTTTATCCCATTCTATGTGAGGCGATTGTTGTGGGTATTGAAGTTTGATAAAAAAACCCATTTTAATGTTTCATGAGTCTCCTTAGAAATGCGAAACAACCCCAACCACCATATGTGATTCTTAGATTGGACAAAAAAATATTTTTTATCAGTTACTTCAATATTAGGATCCATGGCCCTATTCATTAATGTAACGAAAATTCTTTCATATTTCTCATTATTGATGAGTTCCATCTCATCCAATTTAATGACAAAAATCAATTTTCCCTTTGCTTCCTCCATAGAAATATCATAGAATTTTACCATAGCTTGTAAGGTTTTTTCTAGATCTAACCATATGTTGTTCTTTGGATTTAATATAACAATTTCATTTTGAATATTTTTTTCCCACCCTTTTGTTTTATCTCCTTCTTTGCTTCTATATGATACATGTCACCCATGAGGTCAACAATTTTTCTATTACTTCTTGTACGAGCATTTTCTACATGAAAAGGACGAGGAATGACAACTTTAATGATTCCTGCATTTATTAATCCTTCTCGTAAGCTGTTGTTGTTTTTGCAAGTGTAAAAGAAAGCAATGAAGAAGATGACCTTGCAGGTCATGATGTTGCTGATGATACAAGTGATGGATATGGTAATAGGAGAAGTGAGATCTGTGATTCAAGGAGGGATGAAGACACTCAAGAAGAAGTTGTAGAAGATAACCTCACATGTTATGCATATTTAGATGACAAGGAGAAAATGACTATCCAAGAATTCCCAAGTGAAGAACTTGGATTTTTTGGAATCGAGCTTGGGGGGAATAGGATTTTGAAACCCTCGTGATGGAGGACGATCTGCGGCGGGTTTGTTTCAAGTTCAGGCTTACCCACACAGCAGCAGGCTGGCTGGGGCTTGCGATTTGGTGGATCCAGGCGGGGGCTATTGCCCCATTTGGTCTCCAATGGGGACCAACAATCCTGGGATCTCGCTGCCTGAAGGCGGATCTGCAGGAATGGACAAAGGAGAAACTAGCAGAACCACAAATGGATCCAAGCGAAGGATGGGGCTGGGAGAGTGCCTACCCAAATCCCAAAGTATTCCGGCTATGCAGATCAGAGAGAGAGTTAACAATGGCAGGAGAAATCCCTAATAGACAAAGTCGTGGGGATCTGGCCACGCGAACGGGGTCTGGTTCGATGGATCAAAAGTACCTGGAACCCGAAAGGGAACTATGATTTGCATCTAGGATCCAAAGGACTTTTCACCATTATTTTATTTAATGTTGAAGATCGAGATAGAGTTCTGGAGGGAGGACCCTATTTTTTCTTTTCAGTCAGGCTTTACCTTAGACCCTGGAAAGAAAGGTTTAACCCTTAAACGAAGGACATGACGGTAACCCTGGTCTAGATCCGATTATTCTCTTTGCCATGCAAATATTGGGATCTGGAAATCTTGCAGGATATTGCCAACACCATTGGGGAATTTGTGAAAGTGGCTGAGCAGACCAAACAGCAAAGATATACTGCTTATGCCTGTATCTGTGTTTACATGGACCTCTCGAAAGAATTGTCGGAAGCCATCAGCCTGAATTGGTATGATGAGGAATGGGTTCAGCTACTGGATTATGAGTAGATCCCGTTTTGGTGCTGCCAATGTCACGAATATGGTCACCTGGGCCGGAACTGCCCTCAGATGCACCAGTCTCCCTCTCCCTCAAAGCAAACCCTTGAAGGGGACACAGACAAGGAAGGGTTTACGCAGGTAAAGAATTGTAATGTCCCTTGTTAGGAATTTTATTAAAATTGCAATTTTCCACTTTTTTCCTTGGTTCGACCTTTGACTAGTTTCGATCTCTAGGTCCCAAATTTGCCCCAAATGATCCCAAATATTCTGAGAAGGTATATGAATGATATTAGAACATAAATATGTGTTTCAGGGATGCCTTTGTACCTTTAAAAAACTTCTGCAAATACTCTTTCAATTCTGGTCAATGTAGGTAACTTTACTAGTGATTTCCCTTTGACTAGTATTGGTCTCTAGGTCTCAAATTGACTCCAAATGCCTTCAAATATTCAAGGAAGGTGTATGAATGATATTAGGGATTGAATATGATGTTCAGGGATAACATATGGCCACCAAAAGACCTCTGCAAACTCTCTTAAGATTCTGGACCAAGTATGCAATTTTACTAGTAATTTGGGGTTCAAATCCCCCTAAGGTAAGTACTGAAAATGGCTTCCCAAATGCCTCCAAACCCACTCAAATTTATGAAAAGAGGTATGTAATGTGTTAAATATGTTATTAAGGTCTCATATGCACCATTAATGGTCTATTACAACTGTTCTCACCCTCTCCCATTCAACTGCAAAAATCACCAATTCGACCCTTGGGGAAATGGCACTATTTCTTCTCCCAATGCAATTAAACTGAGTAAAAATACTTCAAATGATCAAGTACAGTACATGAAACTTGTAAAATACATCCATGGCAGTCCATTAATCACAAATGCATCATAGAATCATCCATTCATTCGTAATCATCATCAATACATTGGTTCACAACAAGGTAGTGGGGAAATGGCATTGTTCTTCCATTAAAAATGAGATTTATACACTTCTACTTGGAATTTCGACCTGAAAATTCTGGAGATGAAGAACAGAGTATTTAATTCATATTACAAAATAAATGGGGCATTAGAAGCTCCCCCAAAGATTACAATAGCTCACTAAAAATGCCCTCCCTCAAGGATCAAGAATATGCCATCAAAACTGGAAATGGTTGAAGGAGCGAGCTGCAATAGAAGAAACCATGAGCTGCCCTGTAGCTTACACCTGCAAATAAAGACTCCATTAAAGCTCCAAATGAAAGGTCTGAATGGCCTTTCCAATTGCCAACTTGGATGGGAATCTTTCACCCTCGAAATTGGCTAAGCCAAGAAACTAGTCATCCACTAGCTCTCCCTCTTCACAAATGCAATTGCAAATTCTACAAATGATCAAAAGCTGGTTTCATTCTTTGTTATTGACATTTATAAACTTCTAATGTCCTCCATGGGTCGAATTCCTTCCAAGAGACTCATGCCAACTCAAGTTGGGAAGAGATTCCAAAGAACGCCACTTGTACAACAATTCCTAGTCTCCCACTTCCACCAAATCACATGTGGAAGCATCTTAGCTGCCCTAACACCCTTGAGCGCCCTCTTGGAGTCTATTTTTAGCCCTGACATGTCATATATGTCATATGTCAGCCTTCAGGTCTGATTTGTGTCATAGGTGTCATAGAATCTTCATCATTGTTGTCATAGAGCTAGGGAATCTAGCCCAAGTGTCTCACTAGCTCCAAATTGCCTCTTCCTCTTCCATGGGAGTTACTCTTCCTCTATATTTCGACCTTGGATGAGTCATGCAATGAATAATACCTTTTGGACTCCCCCAAGTATGTTACCATTCACCTTGAATTCGAATTGGTGAGAGAATGATGCCAAGTGTAGTGGGGAAATCTAGCCATATGTGGGTCCCACTTCCTCCATGTGTCTTCATGATGAAATGCCACTTTGATTTTCACTTGTATATATTTATTTATCTCCTTTATTAAATATTTATTCCATTCTAATGTTCAAACATCATTTATTATCCCCATTATTCCAAATCCCAAAGCTTCCACCCCAAACCTAGGAAACTAGTAATTTTCCTCCTTGTCAATTATTTGACCTTTAGCATCAATTTGACAAACTCTAATGAATAGGGCCAATGTGATTAGGCCATTTTGACCCAATACCAAATTTGGGACATGACAAATCCTCCCTTCCCAATATTGCTTGTCCTCAAGCAATTTTAAACATGGGTGTTGAAGAACCTGTTTTCTGTATAATTCTTTGAAGTTGCCATTGAATTGCCCAACCTTGAGTCTTTGAGTTTCCATGAAGATTTTAGAGAGGGACCAACATGCTTGCTGCTGCACTACTCTGATAAAAGTCACTTTATTAAGTGGGGAAATCCATCTCCCATACTACTTGTTTCCCCAAAAAATTTGAAACCAATGAGATAAAAATTATTCCAGGGTCCCATTGCTTGTATTGCACCCGAACAATTAAGAGTGCTCTCCAACCCATACCATCATATAAGAGGATTCCTGGATCCCATTTTCTTGTATGCATTCTTCCAAACATCATGAGTACAAAATATATATCATCAAAGTACATAACTACATAATGAAAATTAATATCAAGGAGGTGCTTCATCAAAGAATCATGAAAGTGCTTATACCTCCAAGCAAGTAGACCACCGTTTTCCAAGTGCATACAAGCTTCAAGTGACCAATCAAATCTGCTCCAATGACATAGGTGAGGATCCCATGTCCTATAAAGCTGCTCCAAAAGGATGTTATATGCATCAAAATATTCAGCCATGTATTCTTTCATCCAAGAAGTGAATGAAGAATCTCCACTAAAATCTGAACCAAATAATGAGCAGAAAAAACAAGGAGACTTCAAATGACTCAAAGAAGTCTCACCCATACATCCCTGAATGTGATCATCATAAATATATAACAAAGTATGTGGCTTCCAACAAAAATGTTCTCCAATCATAAATCTATTCACCCAAGTGTTGGATGAAGTTCCTCCAACATCAAATGAATCAAGTGTTGAGCAAGAAAAACCATGAGTCTTCAAGTGACTCAAATGCATATCATAGGTGCATCCATGTAGATGTGCATCATCATAAAGTAATAAAGTATGCTGCTGCAAATGTGAATAAGAATGTGCTCCAACCATATCATACTCCTCATGTGGCACCATCAAAAAGAACCCTTTCACCCATACTTCATTGAGACTAATGTTGCAAAACATGGAATTGTAGGATGTAGGAGAATGAACCAAATCACCCAAATGATCAAAAAGTACAGGAGTTTCATCATGGGGAGGATCCATATGGGTAGTATCATGCAGCTCCTTCAAAAGTGTGAACTCTTTGTCATAGTTTGGTTCCAATGTAGATGAATCATGCTCTTCTTTAAAAATTGCACAACCTTCATCAAGAGGCAATTCAAATTCTTCTTCCACCACATCAAGTGTTTGGATCTCTTCAAGTTCATCTCCAAACACATCAAGAACATTCAAATTTTCACATTTCTCATGATCCACCATGTCATGAGAATCCTCCAAACAATCTACCATTTGGCAATCTGAAACATAGGAGGAAAAACAAGTATCTTGCAACTTTTCAAGAAGTTGCTCATTTTGAATTGTGAGCTTATGAATATCCTCATTATTCTTCAAGTATGCATCATGTAACAATTCATTAAGCTCAAACAAATGGTTTCTATCAAAAAGCAAAGACATGAAATTACCTTTGATGTGGCACATTGCTCTTTGAATCTTCTCCATATCTTCAAGGAAGGATGTTTCCTCCAATGAAGTAGCTCTCCAACAAGAATTTGACACCAATGCTTGAGTCTCATGGAGAATGCTGAGGGACTCTTGGATCTTCTTTTCATTCATCTTTAAGGACCCTTCAAGAAAATGAGGCTCTTGCAAATAAACCTCCTCATCTTCTTCATTTTTTCTTGGACCAACTTCATGAAGCTCAAATGGTGATGGGGAAGTTGATCTTGGTTCTTCTTCAACTGCTACAAGGTCTTCATTATCATGCTTAATGGAACTTGGGCTTGCAGCAACACTTTCAAAAGTGATCTCTATGTCACCAACATAGAGGTGTGAGCACCCATCAATAGGTACTCCTTCATAGTTTAAGCATCCATCAGTAGATGCTCTTTGGTTCATGTCTAAGCTAGAAGGTGTCTCGAAATGATCTTCCATATTTTCAATAGAATCTTCTTCATGCTCTTGTGATGTATCTTCATTTTTCTCCTTCAAGCAAGCTGATTCATTTTTCCCCTTGTTTTCCTTAGGATCGGTATATTTGGAATCCCTTCTTGAATAAATCTCAAAAGCTCTCATCAAAGAGGACATCATTTCATGCACACATATATGATACTCGCTCCAAGGGTTCTTACAAGAAGGGCATAAACCTTTCTTCACTAACTCCACATCTTCATTTTTGGGCCTATTTTCAAAAACATGTTCAGCATAGTACTCAAAAGACATGGCATTTTGTGTATTTTTGCTCGAAGCAAGATATTCTTGATATTGTTGATATTGTTGGGGCAAGGTTTTATAATTTGCTCTCCATCTTTGGAACTCACTCATAGAATTATCCTTGGTTGGTGTGACACATTCATATTCATCAGATTTAAAGTCATAAGAATAATCTTCATTTCTCTTGAAATTGTAAGAAGTGTTGCATGATGGCACCTTTTCCTCATACCATTCACATTCTGCTTCATATTGCTCATAAGCATCTGCATATTCATCATAAGAATTGTACTCATAGGATTCATCATAATAGTAAGACATGGCTGCCAATTATTCTTGAATGTATGTACCTAATACACAGGTGCAAGGACCATGCTCTGATACCACTGTAATGTCCCTTGTTAGGAATTTTATTAAAATTGCAATTTTCCACTTTTTTCCTTGGTTCGACCTTTGACTAGTTTCGATCTTTAGGTCCCAAATTTGCCCCAAATGATCCCAAATCTTCTGAGAAGGTATATGAATGATATTAGAACATAAATATGTGTTTCAGGGATGCCTTTGTACCTTTAAAAAACTTCTGCAAATACTCTTTCAATTCTGGTCAATGTAGGTAACTTTACTAGTGATTTCCCTTTGACTAGTATTGGTCTCTAGGTCTCAAATTGACTCCAAATGCCTTCAAATATTCAAGGAAGGTGTATGAATGATATTAGGGATTGAATATGATGTTCAGGGATAACATATGGCCACCAAAAGACCTCTGCAAACTCTCTTAAGATTCTGGACCAAGTATGCAATTTTACTAGTAATTTGGGGTTCAAATCCCCCTAAGGTAAGTACTGAAAATGGCTTCCCAAATGCCTCCAAACCCACTCAAATTTATGAAAAGAGGTATGTAATGTGTTAAATATGTTATTAAGGTCTCATATGAACCATTAATGGTTTATTACAACTGTTCTCACCCTCTCCCATTCAACTGCAAAAATCACCAATTCGACCCTTGGGGAAATGGCACTATTTCTTCTCCCAATGCAATTAAACTGAGTAAAAATACTTCAAATGCTCAAGTACAGTACATGAAACTTGTAAAATACATCCATGGCAGTCCATTAATCACAAATGCATCATAGAATCATCCATTCATTTGAAATCATCATCAATACATTGGTTCACAACAAGGTAGTGGGGAAATGGCATTGTTCTTCCATTAAAAATGAGATTTATACACTTCTACTTGGAATTTCGACCTGAAACTTTCTGGAGATGAAGAACAGAGTATTTAATTCATATTACAAAATAAATGGGGCATTAGAAGCTCCCCCAAAGATTACAATAGCTCACTAAAAATGCCCTCCCTCAAGGATCAAGAATATGCCATCAAAACTGGAAATGGTTGAAGGAGCGAGCTGCAATAGAAGAAACCATGAGCTGCCCTGTAGCTTACACCTGCAAATAAAGACTCCATTAAAGCTCCAAATGAAAGGTCTGAATGGCCTTTCCAATTGCCAACTTGGATGGGAATCTTTCACCCTCGAAATTGGCTAAGCCAAGAAACTAGTCATCCACTAGCTCTCCCTCTTCACAAATGCAATTGCAAATTCTACAAATGATCAAAAGCTGGTTTCATTCTTTGTTATTGACATTTATAAACTTCTAATGTCCTCCATGGGTCGAATTCCTTCCAAGAGACTCATGCCAACTCAAGTTGGGAAGAGATTCCAAAGAACGCCACTTGTACAACAATTCCTAGTCTCCCACTTCCACCAAATCACATGTGGAAGCATCTTAGCTGCCCTAACACCCTTGAGCGCCCTCTTGGAGTCTATTTTTAGCCCTGACATGTCATATATGTCATATGTCAGCCTTCAGGTCTGATTTGTGTCATAGGTGTCATAGAATCTTCATCATTGTTGTCATAGAGCTAGGGAATCTAGCCCAAGTGTCTCACTAGCTCCAAATTGCCTCTTCCTCTTCCATGGGAGTTACTCTTCCTCTATATTTCGACCTTGGATGAGTCATGCAATGAATAATACCTTTTGGACTCCCCCAAGTATGTTACCATTCACCTTGAATTCGAATTGGTGAGAGAATGATGCCAAGTGTAGTGGGGAAATCTAGCCATATGTGGGTCCCACTTCCTCCATGTGTCTTCATGATGAAATGCCACTTTGATTTTCACTTGTATATATTTATTTATCTCCTTTATTAAATATTTATTCCATTCTAATGTTCAAACATCATTTATTATCCCCATTATTCCAAATCCCAAAGCTTCCACCCCAAACCTAGGAAACTAGTAATTTTCCTCCTTGTCAATTATTTGACCTTTAGCATCAATTTGACAAACTCTAATGAATAGGGCCAATGTGATTAGGCCATTTTGACCCAATACCAAATTTGGGACATGACAAGAATAGACGAAAAAACATAAAGACTAGGCAGCAAAAGGCGGTGAAGGAGAATCGTGGAAAGGGGATAATCTTATCTGAAGAGACTATTAACTCCCTGAAGGTCACTAAGAAAACAGGTATGATGATCAAACTCGACATTGCAAAAGCCTATGACAAATTAAGTTGTCAATATATGCGAAGTATGTTGGTTGCCTACGGGTTTCATCCTGACTCGGTTGAATGGATTATGAATATGGTTTCTACCCCTTCTTTTCCATCTTTCTTAATGGTTCGCCAACTAGTATCCTTTAGTCTTCTCGTGGTATCAGACAAGGGGATCCTCTTTCCCCCTTCCTTTTTATCTTAATGGCGGAAGGGCTAGGTAGACTTCTTCATATTCAAGCTGCTGAAGGAGAGATCAGAGGTTTGAATCTCCATGCTTGTTATAGGTCAAATCTTCACTTCTTTGTCTGTGATCACATTGCTCTGTTGATCACACAAAAGGACACTAAGGATTGAAGAGCTTGGTTGACCTAGATGACTTATTGACTGGAATTACACCCTTCGGCTGAGAAACTAACTGTTTCTACTGATTTCATGAGATGAACGCTACTATCTGTATAGCAAACCAGTGTACACCTTGGAGATGAACGTTGCTTTCCTCAAGGACAACCAGCGTACACAAGTAAAAATGTTGCAAATGCTTGTCGTAAAGCACAAAAGTTGCTTACTGTACACTAATCTGGTTATATGAAACCCGCGTACATCTTAAGATGAAGTCAAAAAATATATTAAGATTACAAATTGGGATTAGTTAAAGTTGGTTATGCAACTTCCCCAACCTCCCAATTCAACCACCTCTCGAATCCAACTGCCTACCTTGTCCCATAAATACAAGGAGGATCCATGAGAGGGGACTGGAACTAGACCTAGAAGAAAGGTTTGAAGTGTTGTTACGCTGGAGGAATTCCCAAGTCATTGTGAAGAGAAGGAGCCCAGGACTCGGTTGCAGAAGCATCTTGACACGTCAGGTATATTGTACTGATTCATGTTTCTTTGACAATAAAAAGGTGGAAATACCCTTCCTGTCCCAAATCGAATGTCTACTAGATTGCATATTCATTTGGCTTAGTATCTGATTGTTGTTGATGTTTGATTGTTTTCAATATTCATCATATTTATATAGTCAAGATACGTTGAGGAAGGTATATTTTTTGTTGCTGGTTCATCATAGCGAAGGATCAAGCGGAAGACCAAGTGAAAGCTAGGACCAGCCGTCGATTAAGGGCACATCTTCCTATATCTTGATTTCTTTCATTTGTAGGAACTAAATGCAACGTAATGAATGTATTTACCTGTCAACCACGCCCAAGTTGGTAGTGTCTCTCCTCACTATAAGGTAATAATCCTGAACAACAACGTTGGTATGACTAAACAAACTCATCAACAATTTTTCAATGACACAATGTTAATGGGGCACCCTTCAATCCAAGAAGCCCGAGCCTTCAAGAAAAGCTTAATGCTTTTTGCAAAGGCCTTGGGGCTCGAAGTAAATCCGGACAAATATCAAGTTTTCTTATTCAATACTCCCAGTGTTACTCAGCGTAATATTCTTCGTATCCTAAATTTATCCAAGGGCTCTCTCCCAGCCAAATATTTGGGGGCACCGCTCTCGGATGGCTCTATTCGTAAGGTTTCGTGGTGGGATATTCTGGACCTCCTTCGAAGCAGATTCAACAATTGGATCATCTAGCCCCTCAATCTTCCTAGTAGGTTGAGCTTGGTGAAATCTGTTTTGCAGGCTATGCCAATCTACCTCTTTTCTTTGCTTTCTGCCCCAAAATCAGTCCTTAAGGAGATTAGGGGAATCTAGAGAAACTTTCTGTGGGGAGGCAGAGAAGCCAAATCAAAATTTGCCTTGATCAGGTGGGATGCCTTTGTTGCCCAAAAGAGCATGGGGGCCTTGGTCTCAGAGACCATGAGGTTGTCAGCGAAATTCATGGATCCAAAAGTTGGTGGAGATGGTGTAATCATAACCAGGAGCCTTGGGCCAAACTTTGGCATGTGAAATATGCCAGGGATCATCAAGCTAATCAATTGATCAGGTACAATGAAGAGAAATTGGGGTCACACATCTGGGTTAAGGCTTAGAACGGTCGCAAGATGGTTCAGGATCACAGTTTTTGGGAAATTGGTGATGGGGAACTTGCCAATTTTTGGGATGATTCATGGAACCAACTCCCCAAACTTGGATTAGACCCCAGATGGCAGGACATTAGAACCCGCGGGTTGGCGGAAGGAAAAATCAAATTCTGTCACTACTGGACTAATCAACCCTTTGAGAGTCAAAGGACTTGGTTAGATCAACAATGGTGGAACGGGTTAACAAATGAGGAGGATTGCAGAGCTTTCGGATGTACTCTCCAGGAGAGATACATCCATAGAAGAACAGGCCCGGATAAGTTAAGGTGGGGATACAAGCAGAAAGGTGTTTTTAGCATTAAGGAAGCCTACGAATTAAGAATCAATAATGAGGAAGTGGACGAAGCTACATGGAGGAAACTTTGGAAGATGAACCCTTGGACAAAAAAGGCGATTTTCTGTTGGTTAGTGGTTTGGAAAAGAGTCTTAACAGGCGAAAATCTTAAGAAAAGAGGCATTCAAGGTCCCTCGTGCTGCCCCTTGTGTAAAAATAGCGAGGAAACCTTGGCACATCTTCTGGATGATTGTGCTTTCTCCTCTTTTTTCTGGGATAGAGGTGCTATGCTCTTGAGAAGATGTGATCGTCAGCGAAGCCAACCAGACTAGACTCTCAGAACTTGGAATGATCAAGCATTTAGCAACCCAATTCTCTCCCTGATTTGGCAGATGTTTCCTGGGATGGTTTGTTGGAATCTTTGGAAAGAAAGAAATGAATGCATCTTCAGGGACAAGAGTCATCATGAAGAGGATGTGTGAAAAAATTGGTCCTTAATATCCAAGAAACCATCAGAAGTAGACAGTGGACAGATACTGATAAATATCTCTCAAAAGACGAAGCTCGTATTGCTGCTGGTTGGGGCTTGGGACGCAATGATCTGAATGGTTTACACAGAAAAGACAAGGTTTGCAGACCCAATAGTCAAAATTTTTGGTCTTCACCTGCACTGAACGAGTTCAAATTGAATTTCGATGGTGCATCTCGTGGTAACTCGAGAATTGCAGGGTTTGGAGGCATTTGTAGAATTGCCAATGGGGACATCCTGAAAATATTTTATGGTTATCTTGGTCACGACACTAATAATTTTGCCGAGCTGGATGGTCTAATCCAGGGTCTCCAGTTGATTGTCGATGATGGTTGGTTCCTGACAATTATCGAGGGGGGCTCCAAAATAATTCTCCAAATGGCTAAAGGTTTGGCTCAAGGTAAATCCACGGAGTAGGTCACTTCCAGCTGGAGGCTATCAAGTTAGCTTGAAACCTTGAGATCTCTAGTCACTTCTCATAGCTCGATTTCCTTTTTCCACGTAAGGCGCGAGGAAAACAAGGTTGCAGACCTTTTAGCAAATCTTGGAGCTGACAGGGAGGGAGGGTATATTTCGGTCCACATGTCCGAATTTATGCATGAAGAGTGGGCCCCCAACTACCTCCACCTTGCCGCTTTGGATTTCAACAAAAGCCAACAGGTGGATGTCAAAGGACACGTGGCCCTGGAAGTTGACAGGCGTGAAACGGAGGTCATTCCGCTTACGTCAGATAACGCAGAATAATAATGTGGATAAAGGACGAGTTTCCCATTTTGGTTATCAGGAGAAGTTACTAGGAGTACGGGCTCAAGCATGTTCCGATCTGGAGGCTAGATCCACAACGGTTCCAATCTTTAATCATTATGGTCCTCTTAATATATTTTAATGGCAGATGTACATCTTTGGTAGCGGGCAACTACTGTTTTGAGTTGGGAAATTATCACCCTGCCAGTGCAATCATGGCCCCTAGGGATTTTTATCGGCGGTTTCTCAGTGTGGGGATCACTGCTTTTTTTGCTGTGAATTCGTTCTCTTTCGTTTCTTGGCTACTATTTTCCCCGGGGTGCCGACCAATTTGTGGCTAGCTATTGTTCACCCCTCGGACTGTTTGTTGTCTCCTCTGAAGTGTAGTAGGATGGCCCCCAAACGTGATGTTAACAGGGTTGTGGGGCATGGTTCGTCGTCATTCAACTTGAAAGGTAAAGGAAAGGTTGTTCAAGCGAAAGGCCGTGGTATTGGGTCGGGTTACGCGACCCCAAGCTCGTGCGCAGTCCGCGACCACCTTTTTCCGCGACCGCATCCCTGTAATTATTCGGGATGACATAGAGGAAATTGAAAAACAACTCTGGGAAGAAGTGCAGACTATTTTGTTTGATGAAGTTAAGAATGAGGTTGAAGATTGGGTAGTGGATCCTAGAACTACAGCGGGGAGGGCTTCGGCTTATGACCGTATGATCATGCCCTAATAGGGCTACCATGGAGTTGTTGAATCCCTAGCAGGGCTGCCAAAATAGTAATCAGGCCCTACAGGGATTCCACTGATTGTTTGTAGCCTGCCAAGGTCTGTTCCAGTCATCTAAGGGTTTGACCATTCCTTAGTAGGGCTACCGTGGAGTTGTTGAAGCCCTAGCAGGGATGCCATAACAATAATCGGGCCCTATAGTGCTACCACTGGTTGTTTGAAGGTTGACATCACCAATTTCATCAAGGATCAAGGCTGCCATTATTTTGTTAAGGGATGATAAAGGGATGATGCCATGAATATCAAGGCTGACGTCATCTCAGGGCTTGCATTTAGGGCTTCTTTCACCTATAGCAGTCTTTAGTGGGATTCTTTCAAATTTCGGTGAGTTCTTTTTGTTTCTCTTGGCATGTAACAAGCCCTAGGGGCTTCATTGTAAAGTCTGCTTCAATTCTGCTCAGGTAAAATTCAGTCATATCATATTTATGTAATATTATTCTTGCTGGGGTTTTATTCCTTTAACAGGTAACCCCAAGGTAAAAATATTGTGCCTATTGTGTTGATTGATAAATGGTGAATGTTTTAGTCTTCAAGTGTATTTGTTAAAACTTAAAATCAATATACTGTTATGCTACATAACCATATCAGATTTGCAAAAATATAAAATTTAACAAAAACCAATTATGACAAGAGATGCTCGCTATATGGCATGATTTGACTATATGTGAGAGTATTTGATGGGAGACAAATTCATGGTGAAAACTGACCATAAAAAAGTTTAGTATTGCAATGTACTTGTAACCAAAATGGGTATTCACTACCACTACACCAAATACTGAGAATATTTAATGTTAAGACTGTATAGAGACCATGATATCATAAAGATAGGAAAAATACTCATAGTCACACAATATGCACATAAGAGTTGGGGGCACCTGCACATCCAAGTTGGAATGCACCTACAATTCTTAATGTAGATCTTAAATTGGAGATGTTGGGTAGGGATATCAAGGTGTATGGGAAATGATACATTGTTTAATGATATCCTCACGAAAGAATCTAGGGTCGAGAGGACCTAACTATGAAACCCCGAGAGGGGATCTGGTATGATCTACTGAGACTCTCCTAATAGTTGAGGCTTTTGAAAAGTGCTTGGTGATGATTGAATGGTTTCCCAAAGGGTGGAGCAAGCAACTAACCTCTGCTAAGAGCTCATCACTATCCAAGTTAGGTAGTGTCTTAGCTTAGGGTAAGTCAACTATTCTTATTGTAGGAGCAGTAATGTTTAGAATAAATATTTCATCAAGGTGTCATTTTCTTTATTAAAAATGAATATTTTAATCTTTCAAATGTTATTCTAATATGTACTCGAAAATTAATTCAAAATATTAACCCTATTAAGTTGGCTTGTTTTCAATGAAATGCAGTATTGTTCAATTCAGAAGACGTAACTCTTGGCTTTGACATCCAGTTAACATGAAGAACAACTATATAGCAGAGGCTGTTCTCAAGGATTGGTTGTATAGCAAGAGCAAAATCTAACAGATTGAAACCCGTCATTTTACATCATTCAATGGGATGATCAGAGAGTTAGTCTGATGTAAAAGTTCAATTTCCAATCAATTTGTAGATTGCTAGTAAATTTCATGAAAAAGGTACACATCTTTTGTCTTACAAGTCCAAACTAAGTGGGACTCTAGGTTCCTCTATAGATCAAGATGGAGCAACCTGTAGCATGCAACGTAATAGAAACTCATTTTGATAGAAAATCATGGTCTGTACCCAAAGGAAAATGAAACGCCCGAGTAAGGAGGACCGTGGTCACAGTGCTCTGCTTTAGTTTACTTGCAGGTTGATTTCTTCTAATTTGAGGTAGCTTGTTTAGCAATGAAACCTATTTAGAAGCAGGCTTTAAACATCTTTAAACTTTTTGCTATGGGGGGTATACCTACCTTCCGTAGGCCCTATAAACTATACCTATCTCTAGCCTATACCTCTATATAACTACTCTAAGCACATAGAGTGCTGCACATAGAAGCATCTATGGTCACTGCTCTATAACAAGCGCATTAAGAGAAGCTATAATCTGTGCCAACAGAAATTGCATACTTACATTTAACTTGTTCATGTGAGGTGGACCCCCTTTGTTGATTTGCCATGCAACCTCCGTAGGGTGTCTACAATTATAGAGCCAAGCTAATACTAATTCAATTCATATGTATCATATGTACGGGGTTTCCTCCTGTGATCCATGGATCTGCTGTGTTGGTGTTGAGGAAAAGTTTAAAAGCCATTTTGGGTTAAATTATGGAGTAATATGTCAGTCCTGTTGAAAAAGTCTTTTGATACTTTATATTTAATGCACTGTCCTGATGTACTAGGTTTTTTCTAGATAGTTTATAGAAGGATGTACTCTTATGAGTAGCTCTTTTCAGGTGATCTCCTTTTGGAACTGCCTTCAGATAAATACTTGACTATGCAGAAGCACCTAAAGACTGTATTTTGGTTCTATTGTGAATAAAAGTACTTTTTTTCCTTGGAAAAAAACATATATATAAAATATTCACTACATTGCCATAACAATTTTCATATAAATACTTGTGTATATAATATTTTTTTCCAATTTCAACAATATGCTTTGACCATGGAAGGAACACTGAGAAAGCAAATCATAAAATCCAATGTAGGCCAAGAACTCTATTCAAGAGATTTCACCATTATCCCTCCTCTTGAAGCAGGATTATATAAGCTCATGCAAGTTACTGTGCATGCATATCAGTAGGGGTATTCTCAGCTATCACTCTAACTACTTTGGAAAGGTCCAGACAATACTTCTAAAGAGTATTCTGAATTGTGCAACTTCTTTTGGTGCCACGAAGCATTCATGAGACATGGAAGAATATGCTGACAAACTTCTATACAAATTGAAATACAGAAATATCCTTACCATGGTTAAAGCTACAAATAACAAATCCTAAAGAGCTTGTTGAGACAAACCCTATTAACATGCAGATTGAGATAAAATAAGCTAACTTATTAATGTCCTTGAATAAAAAAAGTGTAAGTCAACAGAACTCAAAATAAATACTTCAGCTATGTCTTCATCAAATACGCTCTTACTAGATATGATTCACACGGGAGTGGACTATTCAGACTATATGCAATTCTACCAAGACTAGAAAAAAACCAGAAACAACAGAAAGATTGCTTTTGAAAAAATAAATTTGGTAGCCTTAACATCATGTTGTGTTGTACACATCTCAAACACAAACCGTGAAGTATGAACTAACAGTAATTCCATTTGATGGATCTTTCTGGATTGGAAATTCATTAGAATTTGGATGGATCGTAGACAATTGAAAGCTTGTTTTAGAGTTGAAATGAGTCAGAAGCATAGCACGAGGGAAATGTGAGTGTGTTTTTTATCATTAAAATCTGTGTTTTGCAGAGACCAATTGTGCCCAGACTTGCGGTCAATGGATTCATGACTCGAATACATTCAACCAACAAAATGACGCTACATCAGATGGATTAAAGCATAAATACCTGGAACGACGATCCCTGCTCCTCTTCTTTTTCTTTTGGATTGCAATGCAATTCGTGATTCTGTGAAACAAACCCTCAGTTCTTCTTCAACTTATGAAGATCGTTTCGTGTGCTTCTGCTAGCCATCTCTTCGTCGAGCCTTGTATTTATTGGAGTCCAGTTTGAAAAATTTATTTCCCCTGAAATTTCGATTCCCCCTTTTTTATTGCTCACGCAAAACGTCCTCTCTTTGCAATCTATGGAAGGATTCACAATATGGAATGATTGTACTGTATGTAAAATCATACCATTATGGCAATCCATCCTTCACATTAATGAATCCAAATCTGGGCAGATGGAATTAAAGCTGGAGCTGGAAATGAAGAAAAATATCGCAGGAGTGTGAAAAGTAATAGGGAAAACATCTGATGGATGTGAATCTTTGTTGTTGCGTGCTGCAACTCCCCAACTTGCTGATGATCTCATACACATAGCTACAAATGGTTGCAGCTGTTGCTTTTCCCCTCCAAAACGACCGTTGGGCATATTTCTCTTCCCCTATTCACCCGCTCAGCAAAACCTGGGACAATTCTAAATGAGTTTTAGGAGTATTAACACCGATGGTGGGAGTTTTACAATGGTGGGAGATGACATAAAATTGATTCTATGGAATCTGATGGGACCACGTGGTTGCAAGCCCCTATTGATTCCACCGATCTAATATTTTGTATTTTGTTTGTAGACTGTATAATATCATCAATGATCTATTGATCTATCCTATATTACATAATATTTTGTATTTTGTTTGTATATGGTATAAATACCATATATATAAATATATGAGGTAGTACACATTCATCAAACATACATTTAGTGGCTTCTAGTTTATTTCTCAGATCTCATTCGAATTGGATAGAGGAAGCATGATATTTTAATAAAGTGCATTTAGTCTTTTTATTTCCGAAAAATAAATTCATATTTGTTGGAACTTTTGTGTAATATTTATACTAGGATACAAAACATCTATATGTATCATCATCAACTTATTTGTGACAATGGCTACGACCATCATTTGATGATTTATTGCAATATCAGGATTACTTAAGGTTGGCATAGTAAAACTTGTAAACACACATTCATTAGTATTTCTTGGGGTAGCATCCTACTTGAATCGTGTATAAATATGCTATAATTCTCATTTGTATTTCATCATCTTGATCTCGCTTATAAAGTGTTTTATGCCTAAAGACACTTATATTTGGTGCTTATTGTGACTGCCATTTCTTTCTTTTGTGACCACTTGTGCATCTTTTGTGTAGCACATTTTTAATTAGGATATTGCAAAATTTGGGCTTGTCTTTGGTCCCATTCAATTCGTGGTATTAGAGTGGATGTTTACCTTAATCTCTCAATTCTATAACTTTTACTAGTGGAATCTCTCAAGTTCTCTTGTGACAATGGAATTAGTATTTTCTTGGATCACCCTTTTTTGTTTTTTTCCTAGGATTCTAGAAGTTCAAATCCTCTCCAATCCTCTCCAAGTCAAACACCTCTCTTCTAGGGTTTTGTTGGGAATTCCTAAGATATTTCCACTTTTATTCAAGGCTATTGCCTCCTTTCCTAGGGCTATCTAGAATTTCTACTCTTTGATCCTATAAAAGTGAAACATGGAAAAATTCATTCTCATACAAATGCTTCTTCTTCTTCTTGTTAATCTTAAATAGATTCAAAGTGGACGTTTCTTTGATTAAATTGGGCCAATTATCATGCTTGGTGGAAAAAATGGTTGTGCTTCTTCGAACCAAAGGCTTGTGGATGTATGTGATGAAACCTATTCTTGTTGATGAAGATGATGATTATGACCTCCTATGTTTGAATGAATCTCTTGCATCGATCACTCTATATGTCAAGAAAGATCTAATTCATTGTACCAAGGACAATAAAGTTGTGAAATATATAAGAGACACCTTCAAGAGTCTCTTTGGAACTATGAATACCATTTAGGTCAACTGACTTGAAATTGCACTTCCAAATATTTAGATGGGTAACTTCAACACCGTTGAGGAGTATATTGCAAGGTTTAAAAGCCTAAACTTTGACATCATAAAATTAGGAAGAAAGACATAACCAGATTTAGGATGTAAGTATTGTTCCTAACAATTTATCTTTTGCATTCAACTCTTTTGCTATCATATTCTATAGTATAACCTTATTTATCAAGGGTGCCACAATTCCTTCCCTTGATGGGGTTCTCTAATATGATCCATCGTCAAGTTACTTTGAAGAATATGGGTAAATTACCCCTCTAGATCAAGCCCATGCGAATACTGCCTCAATGCCTCCTAAATATCAGCTTAACCAAGGAAAAATGGAACATTCAAAATCCTCTACAAATAAAATACTCATGCACAACCATTGTAATAATGAGGGGTATCTCTTTAAAAATTTCCTCTCGTAGTTCACATTTAATAATGCACTTTGCATACTTTTTCTTGTCTTAGTGAGAATGTATCATTGATTCTAGAGAAACTGTTACAACGTAATCTTCCACCTTGTGAGCATCAGCATTCTTTGGCCTATAGGATCCATTTCACTGGCTCAGATTCACTTTGTATCCTTCAGACATATTTTTTCCTCATTTTTCCTCTGACCCGCTTGTTGCATCACTATAGCAAACGTACCTGCGAGTTGCATCACTATATCCTGCGGGTATCAAGTAAAATGGTAAAAATCACTAGTTTATTACTTTTTACTCCCAAAAAGAGGTCATTGGGTGACCTTTGGCTCTCCATCTTCCCAAGTAATGTCTCGATGTGTCCTTTCACTTACCTTTTAGAGGACTATATATTGAGCACATATGGCTTATGGACGGGAGGAAAAAGAAGAGCAAGAGAACTCTAGTGGATTTTTGCCCTATCTTGAGTCTACACTCATTGATCCTTGTAGTTGTGAACCCTTTATGTTCACCTTCCAAACTCCTATCTAGTTTGAGTTTTCCATTCATGGAGGATTGAAGTGGTGGAGGCACAAGTGGATTGATCCAGATCTTGGTTCAGATTGGTTGCCGACAAGAGGTCGTATCACTTTGTACTTCTTCTTGTTTATTAATAGAAATACTCATATTCTCGTCCATTAATGTTGTAAATGTTGTTTATCTTACATTGGGTTGAATTTACTTGTTATATCATGGGCCATTGCTATTGATGATGTTAATGCCGTTTATATATTATATGTACTTTTTGTATATTGGCTGTCAAGACTAATTTGCAGATTCAAGTGCACGGATTGAAAAGCTCCAACGGGGATCTACATCAAACGTTTGGATCGAGGTTGGTTATCTTCTTCATTATCTTAGCATTGTCATTTATATAGCATAGTTCTGAGAATTGAGTTGATTTCTGGTAGTCATCTGTCTGTTGTGGTATACCCAAAGCCATAGTGAGTTTTCTCCAACACAGAAATGGCAACTCCGCTGGGGAAAACATCCATCTTGGGGATTTTTTGAGCATTAGTCCATAATTAGAGTTGATGTTTGTCGAAGCTCTGTGTCACTTATCTGCCGTTGAGATACACTATAGAAAACTTGCTTTTTCTGATCCATTGGACTCTTTGTTTGCCAATTTACCTTTCCTCACCCGCGGGCTAGCTTAGCTCTGCCCGTGTATACCCGCCTCTGTTTACTCTACTGCTCACGGGTACCCGCAGGTATTCCTTCGACAGTAGCATACAACTCCGGCTTTTGTTGGTTTATGACCTTTGGTTGTTGCTAGGTTGGTTTTGGTTGGCCTGTTTCTTGGCTATTCCATACCTTGGTTGTGACCATAACTCTTTGTTTCTCTTGGTTGAGCCTTGTTGGTTTTTTACCCATCTTTGGATTTAGCCTTGTTGGTTTTTTCCTTTTGAGCTCATTCCTTTGGCTGAGTCTTACTATTTGGTATCTGCCTAGTTGTCTTAGTGATCTCCTTGGCATATCAATGACTAGATAGTAGGATTTTGCTTGCATTTTTCATTTCCATATATTGAAAAATACAAAAAAAAAAAAATTCATATAGTTTTTGCATTTTCCTTTCGTTTATAAGAGAAAATACAAAAAAAAAATTGCTTTTATGTATTGCATTTTGCATCGAGTGCTTTCTGCCTTCATTTAGATTTTGATTGTGCATTGAAAAATATAAAAGGATTACATATTTATTTTGAAATCGTTGGTTTGATTGTGCATATTAGGGGCATTGTTTTCATTGGATAGATGAGTCTAGGATTTGACGATTTTGCATACCATTGAGTCTTATACATCACTATTTTCACGATCATATCCCTTGAGTAATCACAGCCATTAAAATTAATGCTTAATCTTAAAATTGATTAGACCGATTTTATTTGTAGGGTACACCAACTAGTATAGGTTTAGAGTCTTGGAATAGATCATTGTGAGTTAACAATCCAAGACTACTAGACGAAACATTAGGTGTCTGACCAGGGAGTGGAGGAATCCGTGGTATAGATCGATGTTCTCAGGAAGCTCTACTCAAGCCAGAGTTAAGCACGAGGTCCCGTGAGGTTGGTTGAAGGGATATCCCTCTGATACCGGCTGAACGTGGGAGATATTTCCAGTATTTGTTTGTATCTGGGGGTACCGGAGGTTCATCCTCTTGTGCTTCGGGCTTAGCTACCCTGCCCATACGACGGATCCCACCTGTGACTGTCCCCCTGAGCATTGGTTATATTGCGGTGACCATAGTTTCCTTACCTAGGTATCGCATAGGGTACTTGCAGTGGTTATATTGTTTGTGTCCTGAGTCAGATAGGGATTGGACAACACAGTTGTGTTTGTGCAGTGGACTTGACCCTGTACACGCAGTGAAGCATGGGTGTCTCTATAACTGATTCTGTTACCTCCGGCTATAGTTTGGGAGTCTCAAGCCTCTCCTAGGAGAGACATACCGGCTCTAGTGTCGGGAGCTCATTTAGCCACTCCGTTTGTCTACTCTTGGCTGTAGTTTCTCTAGGTGTGTGCCTTTGATTTACTGTTTTTGATCGATAGTTGGCCTTCAGGGGACGTTTTGATTATATATTCTCCCCGGAGATATCGTGGCACGAAGCCCTACTCTCCGCCAATCCCATCGGTTGGCTGGTTTAAAGCCGACCGAGTTTCCACGCCATATTAATAGAGGACGTCGGAGGGCTCCCTCTGAGTCTTCGGATTCTTACAAGGCTTACGTCCAAGACATCATGACTTCTACACATTCCAAGATTGAGGAAAAACCTTCGACTCCATCGGGTAGAGTTGACCACACTTCCGATCCCCATACTCCTCATGAGGCGTGGGGAAGTGATCCACCTGAGACTCAACCTGGTTCTATTTGGCCTAATCCACTTGAACGAGATCCGTTCGATCCTTTGAATCCGGATAATTATCTTCACGGAATGCCAACTTTACCCGAGGACGAAGAACAGGACGATCCGTTCATTCCTTCGTTTCCACGTAGTTATAGATACGGGATGCCAGAGTTACAAGATGACACTGGTCCTACGATCAACCCAACAACACTCTCTTTTGGTATGCCTAGTCATAGTACAATTGAACCTTCCACTACGTTTGGTAGTCACGCTGGCACTAGTCATGGTGTTAGCCATACTATACCCACTGGGGGCACTACGTTGTCTACCCACACACATAGTATGGTGATTGGTCACATTCCTCCTAACAATGCTAACGTTGGAAGAAGACCACCTCCTGGGATTTCCCAACCTAATAGGAACGTTGTTCGAAACACGACTCGCCATCCACCACCTAATACACATGCCGCTACTCGTCAACCCAGGACTACTTTTACGAATGTTAATGCTCCTCCCAACCACGGGGGTGGACATATGCCGCATACTTTTCCGTCTGCTGTCGCCACTAGAAATGCTAATGTAGGGGGTGGGAATATCTCCTATCCACATGGACATCACGCCACCATCCCTGCTACTAGTCACACCAATGTTGGAGTTGGGAATACTTCTCACGCTTCTGGTCACCACACGACTGCTCAAGCTAATCCTAATGCTGGGGGTGGGAACATACCATACCATTATGGTCATTACAACATGGTTCCCGCTATGAATAGTACATAGATGCCCCATACTCATGGTGACAACCCTTACTACAACACAGTCGGTGCTGGCCACCAGTACAACCCACCACCCTAATATGGTGCCCAAAACACACACATACCTGCTTACTCTCAAATGGGTCAGGCAGGAGGAGGTTATCAATCCTATGGCCATGGGAAAGCTTATGGTCCGCCAGGTCCTTATTATCAGCAGTTTAATCCTCATGGTCAAGCTTTTGGTCCATCTTATAACACGGTTCCGTTTAACCAACCTTTTATGGGGGCTTATAATCAAGCTTTCCAGCCTCAGCTCCCGTTCCTTACATGCTTGAATCTTCCGGATATTTCGAAGCTCACGAATGATCCGGTGTGTCACGACCCTACTTGGCCCCCGGTCCCTACCAAGCTCCCTTCAGACATTCCTAAGTTTGAGGGGAAAGGTGGTGAGGACCCGGGAGATCATGTCATGACATTTCACCTTTTGTGCTCCTCCAACTCTTTGAATCACGACTCCGTTAGATTGTGACTATTTCAATGCACCCTCACGGGGGCAGCCGCGAAGTGGTACGTCGAGTTTCCTGGAAACACCTATAGGGGTTTTAACGAGATCGCTTTGGTTTTCTTAGATCATTTCCAGTTGTTGGTTCACTATGATACTGGCAATGAAATTTTATCTACCTTCCGTCAGAACAAGGTCACACATATTTCTGACCACGTTCAAGAGTGGCGTCGGCGGAAGAGGTTAGTGAAAGCTAACATTCCTCTAGAGTTCCTATTGGAATGGTTCCTCAAGTCTCTACTCTCATACATTGCTAAGGATGTTTTGATGTCTGGCATTGTGACTGAGGAACAAGCTATCTTGAAAGTCCAACAGTTAGACTTATTATACTCTCAGTCTGGCATTTTGTATGACATCATCCCTGACGCACCGCGTACACGTCATAAGCCTACGTCAGTTCCTGGACCGCATGCCAATGGCATCGTTGGATCTGCAAGCACTCGCCCCGTAGACTTGGTAGCTAATCAAATACAGAATTTATCGCTAAACCAGTCTACTCCTGGATAGGTTCACACCTTGTCCACTTCCACCCCATTGTCTGATGTACACAGTGTGCAAACGAAAAACTAGTCAGGTAACCAGCAACTTGGTGGTAAGAAAAAAGGGATAAATAATTGTAAGGGTGGAAACAATGGGAATAACAATAGCAATCGCAGTACTCCCCGTAAGGATAATGCCAACCCACCTCGGGAAGGCGGAAATGCTGGTGAGGACCGTAAACCTAGGCGTAAGGTGAAGTTTCCTTGCAAGATCTGTGGGGAAGACCATCTTACTCACTTATGTCCTCGTATTGAAGAAGCATCGAAGCACTTGGCACAGAGCCCAACTGTGTTGAAGGATCCCCTTCCTCGTCACCAAAACATGGCTTCGCATGCTCCCACCACCGGTTATGGACCTACTGAGACGACAACGTCTTCTTCCAATACTAGTGGTTATGGATGTGTGAACATGGTTCAGTCCGAGGTTGGTGTTGCCACTCGTCAGCGCGATTATGATGCACCACAACCCAATTTGGGGAGTGAGGCTCCCCCTCCTCCTGATAATTCTTTGCATATCGAGAAGCCCTCTATTATGCCGCGAATACTGAAAGGTGTTCTTAAGCACTCTACGCATAATCCTAATGCTCAAGCCGCCCACAACTACTCCATCGTAGAATATTTGGGCCAAACTCCGTGTGCCATGTCGGCTCTTGAAGTTTTGCAAGCCTGTCCTTCTCAGAAGCATGCTCTTTTGAGTGCGTTGGGAGTTCAGGATGAGGGTAGTCTCACTGTTATCAAATTCGATACTACTGATGTCCAACCTTGCTTACCCTACCATGTGGCTTTTCAAATCCAGGTGGTGTGCCTTCAGAGTTTTTTCAAACGTACTATGGTTGACGAAGGTGCCTCTGCGTTAGTAATGTCGATAGCTTGTTGGAAAGCTCTTGGCTCTCCTCCCCTACTCGCGTCTAGAACCACGCTCACTGCATTCGACGGTCGTTCATTTAATCCGCATGGAATTATCCCTTCCCTTGTTGTCTCCTTGGGAGGTAAGTCTGTGCCTATTGAAGTCGAGGTGGTTTATGCGCCCATCAACTACAACCTTTTATTGGGTCGAAATTGGATGTATGCCATGAAAGCTGTCGCGTCCACTGTTTTCAGAGTTATTTTCTTTCCTCACGAAGGTAAGATTGTGACCATCGATCAGCTGGATTACATTAACTCCTCTTCCACAGCATCCACGGGATCCATAGTCCCGCAGGTTACTCATTCTAAGTCGGCAACTGGGAACATGGGTGTTGGCATGTACCCTTCCTTGATGGGAACTTATGATTTTGCCGCACCTGTGAATTTTATTGGAACCATTACCAACGATGTGTCTCCTCCTTCGCATAATATGTCATTCCAGAATTCCTATTTTGATGATCTATGGACTTTACCGTCCACGAGTTCCACGTCTGGAAACATTTCGCATGTCGGGATGTCTACGCCACTGTCTGTAGCTGAGCTTGCTTACCAGCATATTCAACAAGCCACTGCAAAACCGGATCTCTCTTCTTCCCAGACAGTCGAGGAAGATCCTGTTATGCTGTCGGTTTGGGCAGCCAACTCGTCTTGTTCCCACAACTGCCTCGATGATACTTTTCCTTCTGATGAAGCTGTCATGGAAGCCATGTGTGGTAGTGAGAGACCTTGGGAAGATATGCACCATCGCTCTTATTTCCTTACCAAACTCGAGCTCACCGAACGAGAAGAGTTTAGGATGACTCTCGCAGAGATGGTTGGTCACCTTGTGGCTCTTTTGGAGTCGCATGATGTTTTTGTGGAAGGGAATATGGCTAACATTTACCCAACTACGTCGATCGATATCTCTCGTACTCTCGGAATAGTTGAGAATGTCTACATCGGTGACGATTGCACTCCTGAGGAGATTGGTATTTACACTGAATTGTTTACAGGACTCCGGGAAGCTTTCGCCTGTTCATATGAGGAGGTGCTAGGAATAGACCCCTGTATTGTTGAACATGAGATTAGAACGTATCCCAATGCTAAATCGGTTCAACAATGCTTACGTGCTGTGAACCCTAGAAAAGCAGCCGCTATCAAGGCAGAGGTGGAGAAACTGCTCAAAGTTGGTTTCATCTACCCCGTTCCCCTTACCGAATGGGTGTCAAACCCCATTCCCGTGGATAAGAAGCAGGGAATGATCCGTGTATGCACCGACTTTAGAGATTTGAACCGTGCATGTCCGAAAGACAACTTCCCCACACCATTCATAGATCAAATCTTGGATGCTTGCGCCGGAAGTAAGATTTTTTCCTTCATGGACGGATTTTCTAGATATAACCAGATTCAAATCAAACCCAAGGATCAACATAAGACAGCTTTTATTTGTCCTTGGGGAACCTTTGCATATCGGAAAATGCCCTTCAGCCTTAAAAACGTCGAAGCTACATTTCAGCGTGCTATGACCTACGGCTTTCACGATCTTAAAAAGATTATGGAGGTTTTCTTGGATGATCTTGCCGGCCATTCTCGCAAGAGAGTGGACCACCCCAAGCACCTCCACATGATTCTCGAACGATGTATATGATACAAGATTCGATTGAATCCTAACAAATGCATCTTTGCTGTAAGGACAGGTTTCCTTCTGGGCTTCATAGTTTCGAAAGAGCGTATTAGAGTCGATCCTCTCAAAGTTGAGGTAATACTTTAGTTGCCTCCTCTGCGTAATTTGTTACAACTTCAGAGCCTCCAAGGGAGAGCCACTTTTCTACGTCGTTTCGTAGTTAATTATGCTAATCTTACCAAAGGTTTCGTGTGCTTATTGAAGAATGACACACCTTTTATATGGGATGAGCGAGCCCAGCAGCCTTTCGACGCCCTTAAGAAATCTTTGGTATCGACCCCTATGCTTAGTCCACCAGACTTCGCAAGAGATTTTATTCTTTATGTGGCCACGTCTCAAGAGATGATTGGCATGGTCTTGGTTCAGGTTGATGATGTGCTTGTCGAGCATGTCATCTATTATCTTAGTCGAAATCTAGTAGACGCTGAGCTAAGGTATACTCATGTGGAAAAGCTGGCGCTCGCGACTGTTCATTCAGTCCAACGGTTACGACATTACATTCTGTTTAGAACCACCACAGTTGTCGCGCATATCAATCCATTTCAGTTCATACTATCACGACGCCTTATAGGGGGGAAGTACAATAAATGGATTTTTATCCTTCAGGAATTTGATCTCGATTTTGCTTCGGCGAAGTCGATGAAATCATTAATATTTGCAGAGCTTATGTTGGACCTTCCGAGACTTGATGAGGATGTCATTCATGAAGATTCCTTTGTGGATGAGCACTTATTTCTTATCTCGTCAGAGGACCCTTGGTATGGGGATGTCATTGTATATATCCAAACTTTGAAGTTTCCTCCACACTATTCACGAGATGAGCGACGGCGTGTGAAACATCACACTAAAGATTATACTATCGTTGGTGACACTTTGTATCGCCGAGGAAAGGACTCTATTCTCCGTCGTTGCTTAACTCACGAAGAAGCAGAGCGGGTGCTTAATGATTGCCATGCTGGGGCGTGTGGCGGTCACTTATCCGGGCTTGCTACAGCCCAACGTATTATGCGAGCTGGTTATTTTTGGCCTTCCATCTTTAAGGATTGTGTTAATGCTGTGAAGAGATGTCACCCTTTCCAGGTGTTTTCTCGGAACATACGCTTGCATCCAGCGCCCCTTCATCTGGTCGTCATCGTCGGTCCCTTCACCAAGTGGGGGGTGGATTTCATGGATTGCGAACCAGCTTCGGCTGGGGGGAATCACCATATCATAGTGGCCATGGACTATTTTTCCAAATGGGTTGAGGCCATGCCTACCATTAAAGTCGATGGTGCTACAGCAGCCCACTTCATATTCAATCAAATTATCACTCGGATCGATATTCCGAAAGAGATTGTCACTGACCATGGCAGTCACTTTCAGAACAAGATGATGGAGTATTTGTCTCTCAAGCTTGGGTTTCATCAGGAACACTCATCTTCTTATTATCCGCAAGCGAATGGTCAAGTAGAAGCAGTCAATAAGTCTTTGAAGACCATTCTCCAACGTACCATCCAACAAAGCAAGACCAATTGGCACATAATGTTATATCCTGCTTTGTGGGCATATCGAACCGCAGTCAAGACTGCCACCGAGTTCTCACTGTTTCAGCTAGTTCATGGTGTGGAGTCACTTTTACCAATTGAATGCAATATCCCTTCGCTTAAACTGGCCATAGAGCTCCTCCCTGATACGACAAGTCCTGAGCAACATTTAATCCACCTTGAGCAACTTAACAAGCAACGTCGAGATGTCGCTGTGGCTATAGATGCCAACAAATTTCGTATTAAGGTTCAGTACGATAGGTTTGTCGGTCCCCGACAGTATGCTGAAGGTGACTTGGTCCTCTTATATGACCAAGCTTAAGAACCCCTGGGGACAGGAAAACCCCATGTGGCACGGTCCTTACATTGTGAGGCGTGTCCTGGAAAAAGGAGCCTATGAATTAGAAGACTATGAGGGGATTGTCTTGAAGGAGCCTAGAAATGGGCTCTACCTCAAGCGGTATTACGCTTGAACCTCTGGTTCAGGCTGATACTTTTGTATACTATTGTATAGTTGCTTCTGTACATAGTTTAGATTTCTTTTGGTTTTCGGGTCTGCTGATTAGCTTACATTTGATTGACAGATGTCAGCAGAGTTTCCTATGTTCTTAGGGTTCACGAATGGTGCTAGCCGTCATACGCAGCAGCTTGCTTCTGCTGCCTGGGTTATTTTCTCCCTTGACCACCTAGTTGTGTCCTCAGGAGGTGCTTGTCTTGGTCCTACATCTAACAATGTGGCTAAGTATAGTGCCGTCATTGAGCTACTTCGGGATGCCATTTCCCATGGCGTCCAGTCATTAGATGTCCGCTTGGATTCACAACTAGTTGTGTCTCAGCTGAATGGGAAGTACCGTGTGCGAGATCCTACGCTACTACGGAAATTCCTAAGGGTAAGACTCTTGGAACGATATTTTGTTTTGATTACATACATACATGTTCCGAGAAGTGTTAATCATATATCTGATGCATACGCTAACTATGTATTAGATTGGCATTTGTCACATTCATCATGAAGCACACAAATATAAGAAGACATTCATACATTTGTACATACACACATAGAGTAGAACCAGAGAACCAAAGTTATATATATATAAATATGTCCAAAAATGGTAGTGTCATACAAAATTGGAGCCCGCAACCCTCAAAAATATACATATCGATACAAAAATGAGATCCTGAGATATATACTCCCTACGAGGAGGCCTAGCTGCCGCTCCGACAGGATGTGTCTCGTAGAAATATTGAACTGCATTGGCTACCCGTTGCAATAGCCGCACCCAGTCACCCGGAACCCCCCACTACTTGGCATTTCATGGCCTCAGGTAGTCTCGTCACCTCTATCTGTGGAACCCTAGCAACCATCCATGTGAGGTTGCACCGCAAGGTATGTAGAGTGCATCCTGCTGCAGCATCGCCTGCCTCCTCACCCCTACCCCGACGACCATGTCTCGGGAAGTCATCAGGTCTCACTGGGCCTTTGTCTGCGAGCAAACAGTCAACCATTAGCATATGATACTACCACCAAAAAGATTTTTGCATTTACATTTATAATAAAAAATCCATAAAAATTTAATACACAAAAACCTAAAAAGAGTACTCACCAATGTCTCCGAACGCTGCGTCTGGTGGGAGTGGCATGTTCCTATCCTGGCGGAAGTCTATCCCTGCATAGGGGTAGTCCTCTATGGCAATGACCTGTCGGTCCCACCAGCGGAAGAACTCCTCGGTATATGGTGATGCCATACGGCCACCACCCTGTCGTGTCAAGACCTCATCCCCCCGGGTCAGGGTTGGATCCCATAGACTATAAGGAGGGACATCCACCCTCGTACTAAGCCTCGGAACCCTCTCAAAGAAGAAGCTGCATAGGATACTCCCATACCCGAAGTTTTTGGCCTTCCCTTCTTTTCATTCTGTCAGTTGGGTCTTCATAGACCCCAGCAGTGTGGTACACCAGTCAAGCACTATACGCTGCATGCATTGTGATGCATAGAACATCACTGGCCTGGACGCCTGGTGCAGAGCTTTGGATCCAGTGATCCACACTAAGGTAGCCACAATGATATTTATGCTCAGATCTACTATGGCATTGATGGGCACCTGACTTCCCACCGTGCGTGTGTTTGTGGGGCAACACCGCGCTATGTAATCCTGGATGGTGATCCCACCACCCACAGTACGAGACCGAAGACTAGCCTCCTCACCTCGACGAGACAAACCGGTAATGAATTAGATGTCGTCCACTTCCAGTGTGAGGATTTTCCCATTGAGATTGAAGTTCTGTGCATCAACATCCCAATAGTCGATCAAGCGCCGGAGTAATAGGTTTTGGGCCCTCAAACCCCCTATACTCCAGAATTTGTACAACCCACATGCTTGCAATGCCTGATGTGCTTTCACATCGTTGCGCACGGCCTCATCAACTTGGTCATGCTCCCTCTCCCTCCACTCTAGAACCATCCTGGAGTGAAGAAAAATAAGCATTTTAGTCAAATTCTTTTTAAAAACCAACTACACGGCCGTACCCGCGGGCTAGTTTGTATACAGGTGCGAGTAACCGCGATCAGTATTTGCATTGACTGTGAGTATTTTGCCCTACCCGCGACTCGCATAGCTACAACCCGTGGGTAGCGCCGAAGCCATTTAGGGCTTGGCCAAACAAAAAATCCCACCGCTGAAAATCAAAATGAAAGAATTGAAATGAAAGGTATGGATGAGACTACCAACCTGCTCCGGACGGTTCGATGAATGGTCACTCCTAGTTCCCAGAATCGACAACTGAACTTTCAGGTGAAAACTAACCACAAAGCTCCAAATGGGTGAATAGTAAAAATGAATTGTAAATTGTAATTTTTTATTACTATTTATAATTTTCAGGACCCACTTGTCTATAGTTTTTACCGTTTTGTGCCGTTATGGACTAATATAATGTCTTGGAGTAGTATTTTTTAATCAGATTTCTTCGGTGAAAGCTGTTCTGGATCATTTCACACCTACGGCATGCACGTTTCACACCTGGCATATAGGTTAGATGCCATTTCCATGTGCATTATGCATTTGACCTATCGACCACTTTCATAAACCCTAGGTGCGACCCCGCTTCGTAACTGACACGGAACCTTCACACTGCTATAGAAGTGTCGTTATGTGGTGGTAGGGCTTTTCCGAACATGGGTACCCTAGTTAGAACCCCTTTGTGCATTCTGGTGCCCATGCCGTTGTTTGTCCTTAGGTTTGGGAGTCCTTTGTAGTTATGCCATGACATTGCGATAAAGACTCATACTCTACTTTGTCTTATTCTGGACATCTCCCTTAAGGACTCCCCTCAGTTATATCATGTTTTGATTGCATTGCATCATCCTGCTTGCCGCTTGAGCCTTGTGCCGGCTCCCGCTTACTCAGTTGTTAGCCTGGTGCCTGAGCACTTTTCCCTGTCGAACCCTGCAGAGCTTATATTTGCCCTTCACAATTTGATGACCCTTTCACCTTGAGGGAACACCCCCCCGAGTGTCCACATCCTGCATGCACTTCCTTGCATTGATCATAGGTATGTTCCACTACCTGGAACTAGTCTGCTCGATATTTGACACTCGTTCCCTAACTTGTTGTACTATAAGCAATTTTATTATTTTTCAAGCTTTTCCCAAATATGAAAAAGACCAAAAAAAAAATCAAATATTCCAAAAAGTCGGACGGGATTATGGTTACTACTTCTTGTTGGCAGGTGTTGTGTCTCCTTTGAACAGAGCATTCATTCCACTCCGTACATTATGAGTCGGGACTATAGTTGGACCTTAGGAGCTGTACTTGTTTCTCAGTTTTCTCCACCGATTGGTTAAGCTTCCAGTCATTATGGAGCCCTTTGTAATGCCTCTTGCATTGCACAGTTTATGTCAATTCTATGCTGCCTGAGTCTATCCATCTGCCCATGCTCTTATTCAAAGGAAGTCCTGAACCAGTGTCGGTCACTCCTCAGATCTCTTGACTATTGCATGTCGGCCATCCTTATTGAGTCAATCCGTTCCACCTGAGTTCTTCCAAATCTTTCAGCGTAGATGGTACCTCGTGCTGGTTGATGGGGGATGCCTTAATGCCCTCCTTCCAGCGAGTCTCGTTCCGTCGACTTCAACCCATTTATTCCGGGACTTGAGTCTTAGAGTTCGGTTGAGTACCTTGAGGCTTGCAGTCATTAGTGGCGGTTCTCTCGCCATCGACAATTTTGGGAACACATCAATGTCCCCTGATCGATGGATTCATCCTAGTGTTCGACTTCAACTCATTTATTCACACTTCGATGATTGTACTCTGTGCCTTGATGCCCATTTTCATTATTGGTGGGTTATCTCGCGTCTGTTAACGGTATACATCATTGACCCGTAATCAGACGATGTCACATCAGGTTCGACCCCAACTCCTTTATTCACTTGATGGGACTTGCACCGTCGAAGACTTGTGTAGAAGACCCCAGACGATAGTGGCATTCAGTATGCTACTTATGACTTTGACTTTACATCTGAGATATCACCTCTCAGATATCAGCAGTTTGTACCTCCAATTTGCACTAGTTGTTTCCTTTTCAGTAGGAGACCATATCTTACTGTAGAGGGATCATGGCTATGATCACTTATGACATGTATTCACTATGTACTGCCTATTCATGGCCATTGTATCAAATTGTTGTACTACCGACATGTATTCAGGGATACTATTGTATTATGACGAGTGAGCTCCTCTTTCCACTTGTGTTTCCATCACTCCACTTCTGAGTTTTATAATGTATTTCGGCCATTGTAGCATCAGTCTCTGACCTCACACATTAGGGGGCATCTGTTACAACGTAATCTTCCACCTTGTGAGCATCAGCATTCTTTGGCCTATAGGATCCATTTCACTGGCTCAGATTCACTTTGTATCCTTCAGACATATTTTTTCCTCATTTTTCCTCTGACCCGCTTGTTGCATCACTATAGCAAGCGTACTCGCGAGTTGCATCACTATAGCCCATGGGTATCAAGTAAAATGGTAAAAATCACTAGTTTATTACTTTTTACTCCCAAAAAGCGGTCATTGGGTGACCTTTAGCTCTCCATCTACCCAAGTAACGTCTCGATGTGTCCTTTCACTTACCTTTGAGAGGACTTTATATTGAGCACATATGGCTTATGGACAGGAGGAAAAAGAAGAGCAAGAGAACTCTACTGGATTTTTTCCCTATCTTGAGTCTACACTCATTGATCCTTGTAGTTGTGAACCCTTTATGTTCACCTTCCAAACTCCTATCTAGTTCGAGTTTGCCATTCATGGAGGATTGAAGTGGTGGAGGCACAAGTGGATTGATCCAGATCTTGGTTCAGATTGGTTGCCGGCAAGAGGTCGTACCACTTTGTACTTCTTCTTGTTTATTAATAGAAATACTCATATTCTCGTCCATTAATGTTGTAAATGTTGTTTATCTTACATTGGGTTGCATTTACTTGTTATATCATGGGCCATTGCTATTGATGATGTTAATTCCGTTTATATATTATATGTACTTGTTGTATATTGGCTGTCAAGACTAATTGCAGATTCAAGTGCACGGATTGAAAATCTCCAACGGGGATCTACATCAAATGTTTGGATCGAGGTTGGTTATCTTCTTCATTATCTCAGCATTGTCATTTATATAGCATAGTTCTGAGAATTGAGTTGATTTTTGGTAGTCATTTATCTGTTGTGGTATACCCCAAGCCATAGTGAGTTTCTCCAACACAGAAACCCAACATATGACCAAATATTAACACTTGTCTCTTTGTTTATGGATATTAACATAATGGATAGAACCTGGTTCTTGATGAGAATTCAACCCACAAGTTTTAGATTGTGGTGATGTCATCATGGATCCTACTAAGTTTGGAGATGTTCTTCACATTCTAGGTGTTAAACCGAATCTTCTTTTTTATTACTACATTACACATTAATAAAAAAGTGGAATCATCATGGGATCAATGGGTTGTAAAGCATGCTCGTGATGGTTTTAATGTGGTTTCCTTAGGACATTATGACTAATCCACTCATATGTACAAAATAGGGAAGATGATGCCTTCCGTGTAACAAAAAAGGTTTATTTCTATGGTGGCCCAATTATGAATACCTTTATTACCAAATTGATTCTATGGAATCTGATGGGCCCACGTGGTTGCAAGCCCCTGTTGATTCCACGGATATCCCCGGCCACTTGTTATTGCTTGGGCAGATACATTTGCCATTATAAGGGTAGGGTATGTATTCAGGTGATTTATTTTTGCCATTCTTTACTTTCCCTATATATCTAGGGGATATTTCTCACATCTCATTCGGATTGGATGGAGGAAGCATGATATTTTAATGAAGTCCATTTAGTATTTTTATTTTCAAAAAATAAACTCATATTTGTTGGAAGTTTTGTGTAATATTTACATGGGGATACAAAACATCCATATGTATCATCATCAACTTATTTGTAACAATGGCTATGACCATCATTTGATGATTTATTGTAATATCAGCACTGCTTAAGGTTGACATAGTAAAACTTGTAAACACACACTCATTAGTATTTCTTGGGGTAGCATCCTACTTGAATCGTGTATAAATATGCTATAATTTTCATTTGTATTTCATCATCTTGATCTCGCTTATAAAGTGTTTTATGCCTAAAGACACTTATATCTTTGGTGCTTATTGTGACTGCCATTTCTTTCTTTTTGACCACTTGTGCAACTTTTGTGTAGTACATTGTTAATTAGGCTATTGCAGAATTTGGGCTTGTCTTTGGTCCCATTCAATTCTTGGTATTAGAGTGGATGTTTACCTTAATCTCTCAATTCTATAACTTTCACTAGTGGAATCTCTCAAGTTCTCTTCTGACAATGGAATTGATATTTTCATGGATCACCCTTTTTTGTTTTTTTCCTAGGATTCTAGAAGTTCAAATCCTCTCCAATCCTCTCCAAGTCCAACACCTCTTTTCTAGGGTTTTCTTGGGAATTCCTAAGATATTTCCAGTTTTATTCAAGGCTATTGCCTCCTTTCCTAGGGCTATCTAGGATTTCTACTCTTTGATCCTATAAAAGTGAAACATGGAAAACTTCATTCTCATACAAATGCTTCTTCTTCTTGTTGTTAAGCCTAAATAGATTCAAAGTGGGCCTTTCCTTGATTAAATTGGGCCAATTATCATGCTTGGTGGATCAAATGGTTGTGCTTCTTCGAACCAAAGGCTTGTGGATGTATGTGATGAAACCTATTCCTATTGTTGGAGATGATGATTATGGCCTCCTATGTTTGAATGAATCTCTTGCATCGATCACTCTCTATGTCAAGAAAGATCTAATTCATTGCATTGTCAATTGCTACAAATCCTTCCCTTGAGGGGGTTCTCTAATATGATCCATCGTCAAGTTACTTTGAAGAATATGGGTAAATTACCCCTCTAGATCAAGCCCATATGAATGTTGCCTCAATGCCTCCTAAATATCAGCTTGACCAAGGAAAAATGGAACATTCAAAATCCTCTACAAATAAAATACTCATACACAACCATTGTAATAATGAGGGGTATCTCTTTAAGAATTTCCTCTCACAGTTCACATTTAATAATGCACTTTGCATACTTTTTCTTGTCTTAGTGAGAATGTATCATTGATTCTAGAGAAACCCAACATATGACCAAATATTAACACTTGTCTCTTTGATAATGGATATCAACATAGTGGATAGAACTTGGTTCTTGATGAGAGGCTCAAAATTTTGTAGAAAAAATTTCCCTTCAAAGCGACTTGATTATGAGGAAACCCTAGATGCCATTCCTATATCTCATCATTCTCTCCTGGGTATTGCCCATTGATGTGAATATATGATTTTTCTATTAAGTTGTAATTATATCAAGTAAAGAATAGATGGAAAAACATAAATTATATTAAGTTGTAATAAAATATATTAAAAATAAAAATACATAAATTATATTAAAAAACATAAATTATACTAAAAAACAAAACATGTAAGTTATAACGGGCTTACGAATTGCTCGTTATATAGGTGGTATGTGTGTTATAATAAAAAACATAAACTATATTAAGTTATAATAAAAATACATAAATTATATTAAAAAACACAAATTATACTTAAAAAAACAAAACATGTAAGTTATAATGGGCTTACGAATTGCTCGTTATATAGGTGGTATGTGTGTTAGAATAAAAAACATAAATTATATTAAGTTATAATAAAAATATATTAAAAATAAAAATACATAAATTATATTAAAAACATAAATTATACTAAAAAACAAAACATGTAAGTTATAAAAAAAATTTAAGAAAATACATATGCTATCTTAAATTTTAATTTTCAAACACTAAATCAAGCATATCATAAAAATAAATAAACTAGCATTTGCCCCTTGAGGGGAAAAAATGAACGCCGGTAGGAAAAAAGGAAAGTTAGAAGGAACAGAAACATAGGCACAGGCAGCGAAGGATACTGGTAGGAAAAGAGCAAAGTTTGTAACAATCTCAGATTACAAAGACATAGGCACTCAACCCATAACAAAAAATAATGTTAAGTTCATCAACACAGTGAGCCAACTACAATTTCTTTTCTCACCATCTCTGTAGTAGTAATCTCAACACTATAGATTACTACTATATTTGGAATATATAAGCAATTTGAAAAAATAATTCTGCAATAATATCAATGAAAACAATGATTATAACAGCTCCTAAACTGCACAAACTACTTGTAAACAAAAGTTTGCTTTCATGCCATGTGCTGTAGCAATAAATTTAGGAATCTCCATATACAAGTATAGGTATAGAACTCTTTCATGGACTAGCTCTTGATAGTGCCACAATCTAAGTTGTAAATTACAGTGGGAAACCCAAGAATGGAAGATACAGTGGGAAACCCAAATATGTTTATTTCTTCTCATTGAGGATTTAGTGGATTCTTCTACTGAGATTTCTATTGTGGGCACTGAGGGCATGGACAATGGGATCCCTGACATTACCAAACATAATAACCTTCCGATTGGGATTCTTGCAATTATGTTGCATAGGTTTGGAGCATATGTCTTCTCATGGAACCAAGTGTTGAAACCGCTGGCCAAGGTAGTTGGGTCGAAAGTGGTGGCTTTTGATAGGCTTGCATATGGGGTGAGTTCCAGAATCCAGCTGCCATGCCATGCTTCTCATAAAAATGAGAAATTTCCCACTATGAATCCTTATTCTCTTGGATTTCCAGTTGCGACCACTTTGAGTTTTATAGACATTTTGTAGTCCCAAGAAGCCATATTTATTGGGTAAGCAACTGGTGATTTCAAGTAATTGAGTTTTGGATTGCAATTGAAAGCTAATTTCCATTTTAAATGTTAAAATTGTTTTTTTTGCTCTCTTCCACTCCTTGTTGAAATGTGAAGGAGGTCATATTGAATTCAAAGATAGGTAATAAAATATCTATTGAAATTTCCAGGTTTTGGTGTGATAAATTTCCCCAGTATAAGAGACAACTTGTGCAAGTAAACAGTACATTATCTAAGAAAAAACATTTACTAAAATTGGGCCTACATAAGGAATGGCTTAGAATTCATGCATGACAAATAGATGATTCAAAAATTAGTATAAATAAGAGATTGTTATAATCATTCACACCATGCTGTATATAATTAGTTAATATCGTTATCATTTGGGGTTATCAGAAAAGACTCCTGTTTTTAAGAGTTGTGCAATTCATAATTATTATGTTCCCATACTTGGCTCACCAAATATTTATTTTGTTGTTTTGAATAAATTCCGTGTTCTTATTCACGTTGTTAATCTAGTAGTTAATGACCCGGGAATTCATAATGTGACACACACAAAATCTTGGCTTTGATCCTTAGTAGCATCAAAAATGTTTTGAAAAAGAGTCAATAGGTTGTTTGTTCAATGGTGAGGATGATGGCTTGTTAGTTAAGGGAGGTCCCTTATTCCTGGGAGTCTTGTTGGTGCTAAGTGTAAATCTTGGGTGATTTTGGTTGAACAGTTAACCTTTGTTGTGGCTTTGCAGCGTAGCTAAGTTTGACCCTTTTAAGTGGTTGACCATTTGTGATCAATAGAGTCTATGCAAATTTGAAAAACTGAAGCAAGAGCAAGAGAGTGTCATTTAATGTTCTAGAAATTATGGATTTGCAATAGGTTTATCTACAAGCTCCTTTGGAATGTCAATGAATATCCATTTCGATCTATGAATGCCCATTTTGTTTGCCAAGGTGAGCACAGTAGGCTAGGTTGAAGGTTGGTTTGATGTTAGTTAGAATTCTAAGTCATATAACATAAGTTGTAACAATTTTTAGTAGATTAGCATTGTTCTGAAACAAAATTACCACTACAAAACAAAATGACAAATTCTTTCTGGTGAAGAATTTTAAGAAAAAATTGAAAAATATTGAGAATTGTTTGCCAATAGAAACTACAAACATATTTTTAAAACAATACATGTCTTCATAATTGTCTAAATCACACAAAAAAATTATAATAATTTTTGTTCTGTGTCTCTCTTAGTTGTTTTATTTTCTTTACTTGGAATCCAGAGAGAAAAATAGAAGAAGCATATTTTCTTGTTTAGGATGGCCATTTTCTTTGAAAGGAAACTCACATTGTAGAATGGTAAATAAGATGTGGTCCTTTTTTATTGAAAAAACCTGTGAAGGTCCTTCCACGGATTTGATTGAATGATTCACTTAGCTAAAGAGATGCAAAATTCGTGAAAATGCATCTTTTTGGATGAAATTTGCCACTATGATGTGAGGTGAGGTGCACTTTTTTCTAATTATATTTATTGCAAAGAAGAGGAAACTGTGACAGTGCCTAACATTGGTCTTGCATGTGAATTACCTTGTGAGTCCCCAGGCATTCCATAGGCTATCTTGTAGTAGAAAATGCATACTTTGAGGCTCGTGAAAGGGTTGCAACACTGATCTTGGTAGCTCCTGCAATAGTAGCTCCTTTGTTCATTGGAAAGAACTTGAATTCAAATGAAAGTGCAAGGCAAAGGAATAAATTGCAAGATGAAGAAAATCCTTTTAGGGAAATCAGATTGATGTTTCCCAAGCTCTGGATGGGTGTTCCTAGACTAATTACAAACATGTTACAAGAATGAAAGCAATGGAAAATAATTTGACAGGAAAACTCTGTATGCAATCCTCTGTTCCAACTTCACAGTAATGTTGGTGAGTCTACATATTAAATCAATGCTATAGTAGTTCTTAGGCAAATAAAATACGCACGAGAATACCAGTCAATACTTATTATGTTGCGGATGAATTCCCATTTTTTTCTTGCAGGTTATATTGATTATGGATAAATATAGCAAAGAAGCAGTTAGATATGTATGGTATGATAGTTAGAAGATAACTTACCATGTCATACAAGGATACACAAAGGTGATTTCTTGCTCTCTGATGTAAATGTAGGTCCAGAGCTTAGATGTAGCTGCATTTATCTATTCGATGTGAATGTAAGAATTTGAAAGGCTACTCTATGGAGAGATGAAGTTTCTAAATAAGGGTAGGTTTGCTTCTTCTATTTCATTCTTGGTTTCTAATGTAAAGGTTGGCTCATTGGAATGGAGTAAAATATTGGGAGAATGAATGATTCAGAACTTTGGTAGTTATTATTAACTCGATATTATATTTGGAGAGATATTTCCTGAAAGTTCTTAAAACAATTTAAACATAATCACTTATGTTGTTTTACAACCACTAAAATGCAAGGGTTGGGAGAGAGCTCTCCTTGAGTTCACACTATCCATGATTGTTGACTCTGCATCTGAAGGAAAATCTCCACTTAAAAAACGGCTTAAAGATATCTCATGCTATGGTAATGCATTCTCAATTTATTTCTTCTGATTTGTTGCTTGGACAGAATAGATCCAATATGTTTTTGCATATGAGGCAAGATACCAATATTTTTTTGCCTTAATTTATCGACCTATCTTGTGATTAGCATATAGAGAAATTTTATAGAACATATTACTTGAAATTCCAAAAGCTTTATGAGTAAGATGTCATTTGAAAAATATTAAGCCCATCTCGCTTAGAAAGTTCAGAACCTTTGAATTTTGTTAATCACATTGTTTAGAAGACTTTATTATAAGCAAACCTGTCATGGTCAAATTACAACATTTGGTGGCTACCAAAGTGAAGACTATACCACAAAAAAATCTTGATTTCCTAAGATTCACGCCCAGAAGGAAATATGATACTTACAAATTACATATCATGGAAGAACTTGTATGTGTTTGTATCAATTACAATGAATCTAACTGCTCCAATAGAGCCCAATAGTGCCACTACTGAATACACACAATAATGACAATATTCAGAAAGAATAAGAGGAAGAAGAGCAACTTATTCTTAGGCCTTCTTCCAACCTTCAAGAAAGCCATGGCAAGCAATACAAAATCAAGAGGCTTAAATCCAATTGTCCCACAAAGTGCAACAAAATCTCAAAAAAATGGAATAGCAACAGCAATCAAAGTAATCAATATCAGGTATATTCATATCAAAATGAAGCGTGCGATGTAGTGGTTTAGAGCAAATGTTCCTTCATATTTTGGTATCAAATTTTCCTCAAAATAGGCATATATTGGCCTGTAATATATCTGCCAGGTAGTTTCACCCAAATACATATTAGGCTATTAATTAAATAATAACTACATTGGAATTCATTCTCACCCACTACATGATTACATCTAAACACATATAGCTAGGTATTTACCTGAAAACAACTTGAAATCTGAATCACAACAAACACGTTTTCCATAACAATGGCCCATCATGGGGTTGTCAAGGAACTCTGAATAATAAATATATGATTTAACATCCCGACCAAATGCCCAATAGGAAACAAACACAGTTATCCAGTAGCTTAAAGTGACAACAGTGTATGATGTTGAAACACGTTTGTACACATTTTCCTTTGGAGGATCTCTAAGAGTTGACTGCAGAAGACAGAAGTTCATATCAAATTTGATTTCTTTGGTTTGGAATAAGCGGAACTTCTGAGAAAAACAATACATTGGCTATGCAGTGTGAGTTCATATAGAAAACATAGACACGAAACTAACTGCTTATAATGGACATAGGTTGTGACCTTCAAAGGATTATTAGAGAACCTTATCTTTGAAATCAAGTTAAGCAAATATGACTGCCCCATAAAAGTATTATAAGTTAACTTACCTCAGTCTGGACTCTGGAGATGATTATATTATAGTTTTATGTATTATGGAAATGCGTACAGACCACTCCATACTAAAATCGCTATACAATCTGAGAATAATTTATAACTATTATTCCTCTTCAAAAATGAAATAAAGATTAACAACTTATTGGTACCTGTATTTCAGGTAGTGTTTCATCACCTAAAGAAACAGTTATTGTCCCTAAAGCATTGAATGCTTTAAATACGTTTGCATATGAAGTCCTATGTAGCTGATAATCAACTGATTTTTTATTCATCTGCGTTCCTACTTGGAAAATATTTTTGTTAATCATTGAGACAGACCCTGGTGAATATTGTGTTGTTTCTCTAGGCACTATTTTTTTGTGAGAGAGAGCAAATAAAACGAGAAGATGAAGACACACTGGAGATTATCCTCTCAGTATTGACCGCTTAATTCTAGGGTTTTATTGCAGCCAACATATTTTAGATCATTAAGAAAATGCATAATTCTTGGGGTTATTGTGCGTAGCCACCCAATTTTGTTCATAGTCAAAAGCTATGGTTTGTCTATTAACTAACTCTATCTAATAGCTGGATTCTATTTATTTGTGTGTGTTTAGCAAGTGAGCCATTAGATTCGGACAGGTCAACCAAATTTCAGTGGAAAACCATTGGGCTAGGGACTTTGGGAAAATGGTAAAAAAGCATGATGAAGGGAAACCCCGAAAATCTGAAACCGAAAATGAAAATGTGGTAAGGCCATAGATGATCCATTCTAAATGCACGAGAAATAAGTATGGAAACATTGGGATCTTTGAAGACGTTGAGCGCAAACGGATGTGTGAAGCTTAAGAGCATACAAGGGTTGATGCAGCTTACAAAGCTTCAACATATACAAGTTAAAAGTTTCAACATCTATCAATCTATCACGACAATTATCCTAGTCACTAATAGTGCTAACCATCATCCCTTAATATTTAAACACAAATGTATATTTATTCAACAATTCATCGCATTATTAAACATAAGTGGACTCTACCATCATATAATAGGAGTTTGAACATCGTCTTTATTCTTTGCAACACACATTGGTTCCCATTTTGCATTCATTATTTTCCCATTTATTATGTATTCTTATTCCACTTAACCCCATCGAAATTTCATGCATGTCAAATTCAGTGTCCTAGTGTTCAGCTCGTCACGCTGATCTCAACGGTGTCTTGTTTTTAACAACCGCATCCATCGCATCCTTTCGACTATAAGTTGAAGTTTCGGTGAAAGCATTTGATCTTACTACTTAAAGTTATGGTTAAGCACTAATTAAGAAAATTAATTCATATATATATATGAATTATTATAGCAATTATTATAACCAAATAAATTTAACCAAAGTAACATTTATTATAACCAAAATAATTTTACACTATAACAAAAATACAAAATAAAATTACAACATTTAACATTTATTATAACTCTGATAAAATTTACAACATTGGTAATAACATTTATTATTACCACAATGATTAAAATAAAACTTTAAATTCGGTTTGTTTTAAGCGAGTAAAAGGAAAATTAAAAAAATTGAAATTGCAGGTTGAAGGCCCGAAGGCCAGGCGACCTCGCCTTTCTCACCCCACTACTGCTTAACTCCCCTGAAGCCCACTGCCCAGCTGCCCACAGGGAGCCCACGTGAACCTGGGCTGCATGCATGCAACGCAAGCTGCACGCATGCCCCTCCCGCAGAGGAACCCCCTCCATAAAGAAAAAAACTCAGCCTCTCGCGCGCAGGTCTCCTTCCTCCCTTGGTGTTTGGTTCTGCGGCTCATCCATGGCCGGTGATTGCAGGTATCGAAGAATGGTGTTTTGAATGTCTTTTTAATCGTTTGTTTTGGTTATCTACTTCAGTGTTTTGATGGGAGGTCGTGGCTCCGTAGCTTGCGACCTGCGAGAAGTTGGTATTATGGGTTGTGTTGTTTGTTATGGGGCATCCAGAACTGCCATGGCCAGGGCTCTGCCTGTGTAGCCATGTTGCTGGCCCAAAACCATGGTTAGAGCTCGAATTAGGCATGAAAATCCATGACCTCCTACCGGCAAAGCTTGTGGATCGAATTGCTAGTCTCCAGCATGAGATTTTGAAGAAGCATGCCAATCTAAAACTTAAACACTGAGGTAAGTGCCTCTATTTTTTCACCATATTAGACATGAACAGTTAATTGATTAAGATTCGACTGGCTGCAGGTTCTATCCATGCTCACCGCAATTGTTTTTTTTGTTTTGTTTATGCTTTCCGAATTCTGCAGCTGTTTTAGTGTTTAGAAGATCCGTCTTGAAGTGCATCAAATATGCCATTTTTTATTTATTTGGGAATCCTAATTAACTTATAGGATTTTGGTTTCTTTCTTTTATTGATCTACATTTTTTTGAAGCACAATGATGACCTAACCATTGCCCATCCACCTCTTGATGAGTTTGTGTTGAGCGCTAAGTTGCCCATCCACTTCTTGATGAGCTTGTGCTGGTAGGTATGGGCGAAGGATACAATGCATAGGCATTTGTCATGCCAAGTGCGGAGAGGCCAACCTCGTAGGAACCACCGATACTCATGGCCAATTCTAGGAGTTGCTCTCTAGTCAGCTGCAGTTCTTCTCTAGAATTAGGGAATTCCACTAAGTTTTGTTGCGGTTGTTCTCTAGTCGCGGCATGAATCATTTGAAGCCTGGAATAAGCTGGCAGTGTGGAGCCTGTACTATGTGGAATAAGAACGGCCTCTGCTGCGGAGGTATATTGGAGGAGATCCGCATGGACTGCCGCCAGTTCCTTCTGCAGCTGTTGCACCTGTCTCTACAGAACGGAGAACGCTCCAACGCACCCATAAACGGGGTCTTTCAAACGGGATTCCGCTTCGTAGGCCAGAGAATTCACCGCGTCCTCTCATTGATGAGGCGCCAAATCATTGAGAATTTTAGTCACATTGCTAGCTCCAAAGACCTTGTGAACATTGGAAAATTTTTGAGGTTCTTCTGGAGGAAAATATGGCGCAAATACACACTCTGAAGTGCACTTTCTTCTTAGGAATTTGCAAGCGAGCGCAAAAAACATGCAGGAATGGGCAGGAGGCATGCGAGAGGGTGGCGACAGAGGTGCTAGAGAAGAGGCGCATGGTCGAGGAGGTGGCAGGTGGCCCAGAGGGGGTGGCTATGTGGAGTAGCAGCGGCGACGGGGAGCAGCAACTGGCAACGCGGGGGCAGTGGAAGACGGGGATGGAGGAAGGGGACGTGGGGAAGTGGGGTGGCTACGTTGCGTGGAGCAGCAACTGGCAACGCGGGGGCAGTGGAAGACGGGGATGGAGGAAGGGGACGTGGGGAAGTGGGGTGGCTACGTTGCGTGGAGCAGCAGAGTGGAGTAGCGGTGGAGGGTGGAAGGTGATTGGGTGGAAGTGGAGGTGGAGCTGCTGAGCACAGCGTGGAGGGAGTAGCGGAGCGCGGGAAGATGGAAAGTGGATGGAAGTCATAACCATCCACGTGGCAGCATTCCATTCGCTCTATGAGCGAGGAATCTAGCTGATGTGGATGGTTATGCATCACCGTGGTGAAACGCCTACAGCGTAATTATGTTAAAAAACAAAAGAAGATAAATTTAAAAAAAAAAAGAAAAAGAAAATGCATCTAAGTTTTATCTTAAATATCAATTGTTCAATATGTTGTTAGAGAAAAGATTTGATTGCATTTTCATTTTGTCAATATTTTTATTAAAAGTTATTTGATTGTCTTTTCATTGTGTCTGTATTTTATTATTAAAGAAGATTTGGTTGTCTTTTCATTGTCTCTATATTTTATTATCAAAAGTGATCTCCAAGTTCAAGGATATTAATGCATTTAAGTACCACACATTTTTGGGAAATTAAAATTGACTTTTAGTCACTTCGAGAGAACATTTTTTTATTATTTTTATCTCTAGTATGTAACTCAACCATGGTTATCTAGATTGTACATTGATTGTAGTGGAAAGGTGAGTTGTCAAGTATACCTTCCCCATTAAAAGCCTAGTCCATAATTTTCTAATATATCTCTTATGAGACCCATTTTTTACCTCAAAATTTCCCTAATGGTTGTGGCACTACTATATTCCAACATATCTCTCGCTCACAATTTGTATAAAAGAAATTTCAATAAATAAAACTACGAATTCTATTTATAAAAAAATTATACAGTTATGAAATATACGTATATTATCAAACTATATAAAAATATATGTTGATCTCTACCTATTCAAAATCATAGTTTGATATTCAATTTTTATATTATTATAAATTTATATTTATATATATATATAATTTATATACTTAGTTTTTTTTAATTTTCATATATATAGATTGTATGTTTGAATGGTTTCAATGAAAATTTAAAAAATAAATAAATAAACAAAAACATATAAATTTATATTTATATATATATAATTTATATACTTAGTTTTTTTTAATTTTCATATATATAGATTGAGTTTTTTTTAATTTTCATATATATAGATTGTATGTTTGATTGGTTTTAATGAAAATTTAAAAAATAAATAAATAAACAAAAACAAACTTTTATTTTTCCATAATTCATAGGTTCTTAATTTCAAGGCTTTGTTAACTCCAGACCTTGTTTCTTCCAAACGAGAAAAATACATTATTCCCTTTTGGGGTTTGAATTGTCTAAATTATAATGTTTCTTCATTCCACTCGATGGGTGTTGAACGTCAATGACTACCTACAAATAAAGGGAAACACTAAGTTTGTCTCCACATCACAACGCTAAGAGAGGGTTGGGCATCAGATTTTTTTAATTGATCATCGTTTTTATGTTTATTGTTGTTTTATTTTCCCTCAAAAGTATTAAAATTATTAAAAACAAATCTTCAGATTCCTCTTTATTTATTACTCCTACATAAAAAAAAACTCCTTTATTTATCAATCCTACTTAAAAAAACACATTCTTGAAATCCAAGATTTAAGACCAACAATGATATATCTACACCCTGCCCTGCCATGATATGAAAAGATAAACTTTCACTAAACTCAACCAATATACATCTTTTATACATATTCTAATAAAGATGACAATGCACTTTACGGAAAAAGACAATTTTGAAAAAATTAGCATAAAAATTCTTTCTTAAAACATTTAGATCGCCATATTATTATTAAAAATTCTTTCTTAAAACATTTAGATCACCATATTATTATTATTATTATTCACATATGAGATAGATGTTTATAGAATTGAGATAAATGTTTATAGAATTTTGTCATTGACTTGTGATTTTGTATTCTCTTTATTTTTGTATTTTATCCACAAAATGATAAGATCTTGGTTGATAATAAGAGTTCAAGTAGATGTTGATAAGATCTTGGTTGATAATAAGAGTTCAAGTAGATGTTGATAGTGATATTAAAATATATCGTTGAACTCACTTTTTTTACAGGTGGTATTAAGCTTTTTGTTATTTATCATAGAATGTAGGTTATTTTTTTATAAATAAACAATGCAATGTTGATTTGAAAGAAAAAAAAAAACAATACAATGTATAGTAACAATATTTGAAGATAAATATGAATATAAATAAAGTTTGTTATGAAAAAAACATTAAAGAAAAATTTTAGTTTGACTAAAATAAATAGACATCTTATAAATACAAAAATATGTATTATATATACATTTTTTCCAAAGAAAAAATATTACAGCTTTTATTAAAATTGAACCATATTTTTGATAGATGATAAAGCCATAGATTTTATATACGTACAAGTTCAAAATTTTAAAGTAAAATTCATTTCTCATTATAATCAATTGAAGTCATATCTCAAATTTAAAACGTAGCATATAATATAATAACATGAAAACAAGAGGAAGAATTCATTACACACTTGTTGATTGTTTGCTCTTTTTCACGGGCAGTTTGGAGATAGCTGAATACTTTAACTGGACAACACTTTGACTGGTCTGGCAAAGAGGCTGTGACCACCCTTGAGCAATAGATACATGAGCACAGGTATAGGGACTTTAAGGCTTTGCCTTTGATTGTGATGTGGGGAATCTAGTTATCTAGGAATACATCCATTTTTTAGAATAAGGAGCCTTCTCCATTCAGATGTGCTACTGTTGGCCTTTCAATCCTATCTCATTTCCCTCAGGTTGTTGATGAGGTTACTCAAAGGCACATCCATCAAGAAGTTATTGACAGGTCAAGATCCTGGGCATATTTTGATTGTGCTGCCCAAGGGACACCATAGATTGGGGTGTTGGAGGGATCCTATACATCTTAGATGACCACTAGATAAAGTTCTCAACTAGTGTTGGGCACAGCACAAACAACCAAGCAAAGATTGTGGCTCTTAAGCTTTTATTGTAGCTAGTTGTCGAATATGGTATATAAAAATTTCAATCATGGGAGATTCTTGCTTGGTGATTGACTGGTTGAGGCTCAAAAAAGCCCCAAGGAACATTTGTCTCAAGCCTTTGTATGAGGAGCTAATTACTATTGTTGTCATAGTCCATCAGATTACATTCTATCACATATATAGGGAGCATAATCAATTGGCAGATCAACTTTCAAAGGATGTACTTCAAATAGGTCTTGGCCTATGGCAATGGTAAGCAACAAAGAGGGTCTAGTTGAAATCGACCCAGAACCATTCTAAAAACAATTCAGAGCCATAGAGAGCAAATAAAAAGCACATATCTGCTACTTTGGTTGATAGATATATATGATACATAATATGTTTTACAACTAGATTATATAGTATCTTGCCTTTAATTGATATATAACAGTATCAACATGCTCTGCTTGTATATTTTTAAACATCATGGACTATATACCATTTTATTTACATTGTTAGATATCTTTTTAAGAATGTCTAATAGGCATAACAAATAGTATGGCTACAAGCCAATGTAGAATATGGCTTTTATATGATTTATAGAAGTCGTGATGTTTTTTTTTTTTTTAAACACATGAAAATAGAGTTTAACATGTATGCATGGGCTCCTAGGCTCAATATGTGTATTTTTATCATGTTGATTAAGTGAATTGTGTGACTTCAACGCTAATTTAAAAGATTAAACGAAATAATAGTCATACATTTATTTGAAATGATCCATGTGTTTTGTGTATCCAAACTTTACTTATCTTGTTGCAAAATCAATCTTGCTTATTGTAGTTCCACTCTTATATTAATAATTAATGAATAGTTGACTTGTTAAAAGTTAAACTACAACATGATTATTAATTATTCTAGTTGAAATCTCACAATTATTATAACAATTAAAATTTAATATAATATTTCATAAATGATTTAAATTTTAATAATATTATTGGTAAAATCTTTAAAAGTTTAAAATTGTAAACATATTTAAGCATTTAGTCAACTTTATCATATTCTTATATATTCATCAAATTCCAAGTTAAATGTGAATTTATGTACGTCAAATCTTGCTAATATGATGCAATTTGTATAACTAAGATTAAATCCACATATAAAACTAAAGCTTTTAATATTAACCTTCCCAACTTTTTAAATGATCATAACTATTATGATTTAAGAATGCTTTTGTTAAAACTTTTTGAATATTAAAAAAAATCAAATGACTTCTTATCCTTTTTTAAAACCAAATATATCAAAACTAATCTTAATAAATACTAATAATTATCATTTTCATCATCCTCTCAAAACATTAAAACCATTTCAAAAATATAAGCACTATTTATTTTCAAAATATTATCAACAACTAAACTTAACCAATCCAATATACTTCAACTAACTTTGTAATCATCATAAGCATTACACAAATCCAACTCATCACAGATTACTTTAATGGAACAAAGTTGAAACCATTATTAGTTTCACAAATATGACAACCCTTGTCTATGAGTAAGGCTACAATGCTCCTAAATGTGGGTCCTTAGACCATGCACAATGACGATGTGTTCAAATTTTATAATGTTTATGTGCCTTAATAAGGTCAAATAACCCTTATAGTCAAATAACCATTATATCCTTGATTATTATGTCCCCGACATTCGTAAACGAAAATGAGGTGGCATGATTATTTCGTAAAAAAAAATGAGGTGGCATGATTATTGTGGTTAGTGGGGGCATTTGATAGCACTTGAGTTGGACATTACTTCGCCAACTATCATGATCTTTGAAGCACTAGCAACTTGGTTCTCTTACTTATGATACCCTTTATTTATATATTACTCAAGGATATAATCACATAATCATATATTATTTTACCGCTATATATGTTTTTTAATCAAACTAATATTTATCAAGAAATGCAATATATTTTCAAAATGCTTTTTCACCTCCAATTATATTGAGGTGGTAGGTGGGTCATTTACAATTATGAAGGACTATGTAAATTAACTTACACCAACTTACACTTTGGGTTAGGTGAGACTTTTAATAACCAAGCTAAACTATTAGTCATTTATCAAGAACTTAAACTATTGCAAGCAAGGTGAGTCAAGAGTTTAATCATCATTGGTGATTCGCTTATCATTATAAAAAAAATAAGAAGCTTGTCTCCCACTCCATCATCTCCTCTAGATACAATGATATATCGAGCTCAAAGCGGTGTTAAGCATTTCAATTTGACAGAATATTTTAATATCTCCTCTAATCAAAACATACAAGTGCATACTATGGAAAAATAAAGGCACACTTTTGAGACAAGGTTTGTTGTGTAAAAATTGGTGGCGGGGGAAGTTGCTCCAATTATTAATCACCTTCCATGAATAGTGAAGCCAAGAACAATAGGAATGCATGCCACATTGTGAGTTTCTACAAAGTTGAAAACAAATTTAATACGAGAAAAATGGAGTTTAAAGTCACCTTACCCCTCGTACTCACCCATAGTGCTCCCATGCTCGAGTGGTAAAAGCATTTAATGGTGATTGTGATTAATCTATATAAAGGAGGTGGGATTAATGGTTAGCAGGGGAGTTTGTTTTGTCATTTATATGCGGGAGTGTACACGTTTGAGGAGGCCTAGCATAGCTTCTAGATTTGCCCTTTATGTGGAGGCTTTAGTGGTCGCTATCTAGTTGGTTTTATTATGGTGACTAGCATTTCCTTATGGCAATTCCTTGTGGTGATTGGAATTTTGGTTTGGGGTTGTGTAGTGTGACCCATTACATCACAAAAGAGACAATCAGTGTAAGCACTATGGTGTGACCCCCGTGACATAGTAGAATTTAGAAAATTCATTAGAAGACTAGCCTAATAGATAAAGGATCTACAAGTTGTAGTCCACTTCCCAATGATAGTATGCATGCTTAGTTTGAAGCCTTAAAGGCTAAAAATGATGAATTAGAGGTGAGAATGGCCATCTAGAAAACACAAATAAAAAGGTTGACTTCTAAACATAATATGTTTCCTCAATTCATTCTAGATTTTATCAAAAACCTCAAAACCTTAGATGGATCTTTTAAAGATGAACTAATAGGGACAGTTATTGTCCATCAAGCTCAGGAGTACCTGAAAATTGAAGAAATAGATGAAAATATCAAAATAGAGAACATGCAAAATGTTTATAGTACATAAAATCTCAATTAAATACTTCAAGTTGTATATTGTGTACATCAAAATATATGATTTGATAGTTTGTTCAAATTTCTACTACTAGGGCTAATAATTGTTTGCAAAAACTATAAAAACAAAAAGGGATATAGACAACCCCTCACAATTTTTTTTACTCTTAAGATTGAGATTATATTAATTTACAGTATAAAGTGATCACAACTTTCCTTTAATATAATTAAAGTATATTTCATTTGTTAAATATAATCATATAAAATAATTATTTTAACTAAAATTTTAAATATAATCATATAAAATAACTATTTTAACTAAAATTGATGTTTTCAATTTCAGTTATTTAAATAATCATGAGCATTACTTTCCAAGCAATTTTTTTCTCAAAGGAAATTATATTGTGATGATGGATCCGAATCATCATTGATTTTATTAGGTTCAAGAGGCTTTTGAGCATGGGACATGGCTAGAGTTAACAAATGAAAGATATCATGCTAAAGTGTGGGTGGAGGGGTTAACTATTGATATATAAATTATTGTGGACATTCTATTAAGTATCTCATCATAACAAATCATATTAGAATCCATTGTATTGTATAGTTATTATTTATGATTGAGCTTTAATACTAGAAGTATGTCACTTTCATTGGGAAAAAACACATAAAAAATTAGAGCAAATTGTGATATTTGAAAGAACACGCCATCGACACCAAGATACAATTTTGAGAAACTTGTGAAGGTTAACACTTTAGCAAGAAATAAGGTAGGTTGTGTTTTGTTCTTTTATTTCTTATATCTACAATGAAATAATTACAAAGAAAGAATAGCCTTTATGAAAAAAATAGACAATATGGCATGTGATAGGCTACTATAGGGTGTGTTTCTTCCTTTTTCTTTCTCTATATCTCTCATTTTCATTGTTCATCTATGAAACATACAATCACTAAAATAGGAGTGGAGCTCCTTTCTTCTTTTGTTTATCAATTTTTAACATGTCTTGATATTATTAGGAATAAGGCTTTTACATGCCCTAATTGTCAATTAGGGTTAGCGTTTGGACCCTCTAGAGTCTTCTTCAAACTCCACACGTGTGAGAAATAGAAGTTGAGATGTCGTCCACTTGGTTATGCAATGGTCAAATAAATAGGTCAAGTTTCAAAGGCCATAACATTCACACAGTAACTTTGTTTTCAATTTATAATAGCTCATTTTCAAGATATAAATGTGTACTACTTTATGGAGTCATACTCCATGTTGATGTATCCATTTTTTGGCCTCAAATACATTTAACTTGAGACCCCAAATGAACAATTTTCAATTTTGGACCTACTTAGTGGATTTTAGGATAAGTCGTGAAAATGTTAGAGTCCTACCCTAACCCTCCTTACTTTAATAGATTAGTCATGCACTGTATACGACCATTTATTGTGAATAAGGCTAAGTAACTAGTAGTCAACAATCATTGTAAAAGGGTCGCTCTATTAATCAATACCCATCAAGAAATTTTGGTACTTACTAATTATTTGACTATGTCAAGTAGATAGGGTTTTGGAGTTGGGAAGCCTATTTAAAAAGCTTCAAGGCTATGGATTTCCTTGTTAAGAATTATTGTAATGGAGCTCTACTCAAGTGAATGGTTTCCCTACCACAAGAGGCTTGTGAACATTGTTTCTCATAATATAAAAGCTCATTTCCTTGCATATTATATTTATATCATCTCATGTTTTTGGTTCTTTTCTACATATTCAGGTTTATTGCATCCTAATATTTTTCTATTCTATATGATTTCTAAGTTTCAAGGGTAGAACACCACAAGTGGTATCAAAGCCACGTTCCCGATCCAGAACACCTCCGATATTTCATAGAAAGTCTTTTTAGGCTAGAGACATGTTCTAGCATCTAAAAATAATCACTGATATCTATTGTTTAATAGATAAACCTACGGTTGAGGAATAATACACACAATGAGTATAGTTAGTACTTGGTCACATTTTATCCTCGATTGGTACAATTGTTGGACACCACTGTAACTGTTATTGGTACCCCTTCGAGTAGTACCGCATCAGACGTCACCTGCACATGGAATCATTTCCACGTATCCTCGGGTATATCAAAAGTCCCCTAGGCCACCTAAAACCAGCCAGTGGTCATCTTGTTTCTATAATGGCACCGAGCACAACATTGAGGAAGATACTCTCATGTACCTAGGTAGTCGGGTAGTACAACTAAGGGCACGGTTAAGCTTCCTTAGTTAGAGTCGTGAGAGATTGGGTCAAGTAATACTCTTGGGCCCCATATGTATATAAGAGATCTATAATGCAGGACAATCCATTGTCTTCATAACCCTGTAAAACCTAGAAACCCTCATCTCTGTAACTTGTTTGTGAAATTTCTTCATTATGTCAAAGTAGTAATCATATTCACTAGGGGCGACCATGTGAAATCCCTACATCTTTGAACCTAATTGGAATTTTGTAATTATGTCAATACAGTAACATTCAACCTTGAGTAATAGTCACACCAGTGTAAAAAAGTATGGGGTCCCAAAAACCCTTATTCGTGACCAACCTCATTGGAATCCTTGCATCACGCTGATCGTTTTGATATGTATCTCTCCTAACCTTTTTTGGAGTTCCTAGAAACCCTTATTTATGACCTACCTCAACGGTCTCCTTGCATCGTGCTGACCATTTCGATATATATATCCAACAACCATGTTTTGGTAGACTCAACCCCTATTCCTTTGCATTTCCTACTTTTCTACTCCCATGGTACACAACCGAAACTAGGACAACATGGAGAGTACCAACCAAAATCCACCCCAATCGAATCTGAACCTACCCACTCCACCTCCTGGACTTCAAACCTTGGCCTCTGTAACTATGGAAATCGACCAATGACTAACCAACCAAGACCATAAGTTAGACCATAAGCTACCAAACCGAGAAACTTTGATAACTACTATTGCTCAACATTGCATATTTGCGCCACCATTTGACACCCCAACCCATGAAGTTGTGGCCATTGAAGACCAAGGCTCTCACTCTCTATTCTTGGAAAACTAGCCTCACTCCTTCAAGAATAAAACTTCATGGCGTCACTTTTTGAAGATTGACATATGCAAATTTGATGGTTCTGACCCCTCCAATTGGGTGACCCAAATGGAACATTATTTTTCTCTCCATGGAATTAAAGATGATCTTTAAAAGTTGAAAATTGGGGTTTTGTACTTAGATTTTGAAAGATGGCAATGGTTGAAATGGTACCGGAAACCTTATCATTGTTATGTCCCTTGGAGCCAATTTGTGAAGATCCTTCATGAGTGTTTTAATCGTGACCCTCACTAATTGGGATGGTTGACTAAGTTGCACCAAAATAACACTATTTTGAACTATATTGTAGTTTTTGAGTAGTTGGCCATCCACACCGAAGGCCTCTCTGATTCTTTTTATAGGTAATGTTTCATCAGTGGCCTCAAGGAGGAAATTCATGCACATGTCCTTATGTAGTGGCCCTCCACTTGATTGGAAGCTTGTGATAGAGATCATGAAGCTTAATTGATTTTCAATGCCCAACCCAATCACCCATAATTTTCCCCTTGCACTGTATCTCCCATGGCTCCTCCTCCCAGCAACTCCACCACCCCACCTTTTTTAATCCATAAGCTGACCCCAGATTCCATGGTTGAGTGTCAACACCTCGACCTTTGTTATAATTGTGATGAAAATATTTTAGAGGGCATAAATGTAAAGAATAGAAAATATTCTTAATTGAGGAAAACCCCTGTAAGGCCCCAAATTAAAAGACAACAAGCTATACATGAACCAAAGGAGGAAGATATCAAATGTCACCCCTCGAAGATGCTCATAATATGCCAGTTCTATTAGAGAAACCCAAAATTTCCCTTCGTTCTTTATTAGGATTTTCCACTTCTAATTGATTGGCTACATAAAGCACAAAAAATTCATCATGTTAATTGACAATGGAAGCACCCATAGTTTCATCCATAAGTGTGTGGCTAAAGACACCCATTGCTATATCTGCTCCATCTTTAGTCTTCAAATCATGATAGCCAATGAGGGTAAAATGAAATGCAGTGGCTGATGTGGAAATGTCAAACTCCAAATGGAAGACTACCATCTCAACACTCATATGTTTTCCATTCACATGGGTGGATGTGATATCGTTTTGGGGGTCATATGGCTTAGGACCTCAGGTCCTGTCATAATGGATTTCAAGGAACTCTTTCTCAGCTTTACTTAGGTCAGGAACACACATCACCTCCATGGAATTACACTTGGTTCTCCAAAAATTATCTCATCCCACTATATCGAGAAACTGTTGAAGAAAGGCCATTACGGTGTTATTGCTCAATTTCATACCATCCAAGTTCTCGACACACCCACGTCAAATAGTCAACCCGATTTGCAATACGTTCTCTCCCAATATCAATAGGTATTTGAGGTTTCCAAGTTTTTACCTCCACCCTGTGGGGAACATGACCATGGAATTCCTTTAATTCTAGGTAGTCAACCCCCCAATGTTCGTCCTTACCGCCACCCTTTTTCCCAAAAGAATGAAATTGAAAATCATTAAGGTATTAGTTGGTTGGTGTTATTCGTCCTATCACAAGCCCTTATTATTCTCCAATGGTTATGGTACTAAAAAATGTAGGCGATCAGTGCATGTGACTTGATCTTTGGGCTCTCAACAAAATAACCATCAAAGATGAATTTCCTATTTTCGTCACTAATGATCTTTTAGACGAGTTGCATGGCACCAATTTATTTACCAAACTCGAGCTTCATTTGGCTACCATCAAATCAATATGAAAGAGGCGGATATACCCAAAACTTATTTTCCCACTCATGAAGGTCATTATGAGTTCTTGGTCATGCCCTTCGGCCTCTATAATGCCCCATCCACTTTTCAAAGTCTCGTGAATAATATTTTTCACCCTTTCCTCCACCATTTTGTCTTGGTTTTCTTTGATGATATATTGTTCTATAGTCCTACCTGGGAAATCCACCTCCAACATGTTGCTCATATCTTGCAATTATTATAGGACCAATAGTTACTTGTGAAATGCTCCAAATGTGCTTTTTGGATGACTAAGGTTGAATACTTGGGCCATATTGTGAGTTAATATGGGGTAAGGGTGGATCCCAAGAAAGTGGAAGCTATAAAGAATTGGCCCTAATCTAAAACTCTCAAAAGCTTGAGAGGGTTCCTTGGTATTACTGTAAGTTTGTGGAAAACTATGGGAAGATTACAACTCCTCTTACATCATTGCTAAAAGGGAATGTTTTCTCCTAGAGTGAGGCAATAGAGAAGGCCTTCTATGCACTAAAGAAGGCCATCTGTACTATGCATGTGCTAGCCATGTTGAATTTCACTAAGACATTTGTATTAGAATGTGATGCCTCGGGTTGTGGCCTAAAAGCAATCTTATCACAAGAAGGACATCCCTTGGCTTTCACTAGTAAGAAGCTTTGTGATAAAAAATTGGGGAAATCCGCCTATACAGATAAATAAATGATAGATATCCGTCATGTATTTGAGACATGGAGACCATATTCAATAGGGTAGCATTTATAGGTCAAGACAAACAACCGTAGTCTCAAGTATTTCCTTGAATAGTGCTTTTCCTTACATGAGCAACAAAAATGGGTCAATAAGATGTTGGGTTATGATTATGAAATCATATATAATAAGGGTCGTGACAATGTGGTGGTTGATGCTTTGTTTGGGAAATTTGAAGAGGAGGGTTCAGTCTTTTCATTATCCTTACAAGTTTTAGGATGGCTCAATGAAGTGCGAAAGGAATGGTTGGCCTAGGACACAGTTCGACACCTTATCAAAAGGCTACAAGAAGACCTGAACCCTCTACCATAGTATAGATGAAATCAAAATGTTTTGGGGTATAGGAAACACATATTTATCACCTTAGATTCATCCTTGAAACCAAGAATCTTAGAGGAATTACATTCATCACCCACAGTAGGTCACTCAAGATTTCATAAAAATTATGAAAGAATTAAGCGCTCTTTCTTCTAGGATGACATGAAAAAAGATATCCACAACTTCGTTGCATCTTGCGACACTTTCCAACGACATAAGGGTGAAATAATGAAGTCACCAAGTGCTTTGCAACCATTTTCCATTCACAACCACATCTGGACCGACTAGATTTCATTGTGGGGCGTTCTAAGGTAAGCAATAAAACAATCATTATGGTGGTCATTTAACGTCTGACCAAATATTCCCACTTTTGTGCCTTACCACAATCTTTTACTCCCTCCTCGGGTGGCATAAGTATTTACGGATCAAATTTGTAAACTCCATGGCATGCCAACTTCTGTTGTCTTTGATCGTGACTCGACCTTCAACAACAATTTTTGGAAGGAACTACTTAAACTTCAGGGCACACTATTCAATCTCAGCACAACTTATCACTCTCAAATGGATGGCCAAATCAAAACTATTAAAAAATGCTTGGAAACCTACTTGTGACGCTTTACCAATTGATTCCTCGAGTCAAATGGTGGTAGAATACAACTTATCATGGTTCCACCAAAATGGCACCTTATGAAGCAATGTATGGCCAGAAGCCTTTATTAGTGATTTCCTACCTACCCAATACCTCTAGAGTTCATGTAGTGGACCACACACTTCACACCAAAGAAGATATTCTTTGCACCCTTAAAGACAACCGGGTTTTGGCCCAAAATCGAATGAAACAATAGGTAGATCAACATCACTTTGAGTGTTCCTTTGAAGTAGTCGATCAAGTGTTTCTTCACCTCCAACCTTATAAGTAGACTTCCCTCAAGTCTCAGCTACACCAAAATATCACTCTGAAGTTCTATGGGCCCTATACAATCCTCTAGCATTTTGGACAAGTGCCTACAAGCTCTCTCTGATATATCACTCCAAGCTTCACCTATTCTTTCTTATCTCTTGTCTCAAAAAAAGTGGTGGTCTCTAATTGAAAATTCTAGACTAGATTACCAGATTTTGATGAAGAAAGTTCCATTTGGCTCCAACCATCAATAGTCTTCGTGTCTAGGGAATGACAATTGCATTGGCACACCATCAAAGAAGTTCTGATTTAGTGGAAATATATGATGGCAGAAGATGCTACTTGGGAACCAACCAAAATTTTATAGCAACTTACTCACCTTTAGCATTGAGGAAAATGTTGCTTTCAAAGGGGGAGGGCATGTTAGAGTCCTACCCTAACCGTCCTTACTTTAGTAGATTAGTCATGCATTGTATATGACCATTTAATGGGAATAAAGTTGAGTAGCTAGTAGTCAACAATCAATGTAAAAGGGTCTCTCTATTTATCAAGACCTGCTAGGAAGTTGGTACTTATTAATTATTTGACCATGTCAAGTAGTTAAGATTTTGGAGTTGGGAAGCCTATTTAAAGAGCTTCAAGGCTATGGATTTGCTTGTCGAGAATAATTGTAATGGAGCTTTGCTCAAGTGAATGGTCGCCCTAACACAATAGGCTCGTGAACATTTTTTCTCACAATATAAAAGTTCTTTTCCTGGAATATTATCTTTATATCATCTCATGTTTCTGGTTCTTTTCTACATATTATGGCTTGTTGCATCCTAATATTTCTATATTCTATGTGATTTCTAAGTTTTAGGGTTAAAGAACACCACAAAAAATGAACCCTACAAGTCCACAACTTTGATTCTTCATCTCATACTATACCAAAATCCATGCTAAATTATATGTAATCCATTTCAAATCAACTATGGTGCCTTTCACAATGCTTCCAATTAACGTGACCAATCATTTGTATCCGATTCTAAAGAAGACATTACTAATAATAATTCATTTTGATAGTTAAATTACTTATACTTTTAGTAAAATGATTTTTAAATCATCTTCAAAGGTTATCTTAATTGGTTAAATTGATTATCCAAAGTATGTTGTTGATATGAAAGCCATAAAATGAAAACTTTAAATCTTTTTTTCTTTCTTGAATCTCCCTAACTTGTGGGAGTGGCCTGTGGTCTGAGAAACCATGACCTAGGGGCATCTAAGCTGTCAAAATCACTCGGAGATCACACCCCGCTTGGACTGCACCAACCTCAACTTGACTGGGTTTTTGAGTATTGCCTCCCAACTAAGTCACCCCTAAGGGGAATTGAACTCGGGTCGCCTTACTGATAAGATCCACACCTTAACTGAGTGAGCTAGTAGAAATTGACAAAAACTCTAAATCCCTAATTATTCTTTACATTGGCTATTCATTCTCTACCATGTTTTTCCTTATATCCCTTCTTTACTTTGTTCTAAATTACAATTCAATATTTTTCATCATGTAAAGATTCCCCCTTTTTTAATATTTTAATTATAAGTACCCATCAAAACAACCATCTATATAAAATCTCTTTGTATCAAGTCTTTTATTTAGTTCTTTTATCCTCTAAATTTTAATTTGTATATTTTAACCCCTAAATTTATTTCTTATATTTTCCTTAATTCCTAGTTGACTCTTTTCTGTTGTCAAGTCTTTGAATTTTAAATGTGGTCTCTATTTTCTTTATAATATTTTATTATTAATTTATTAATTATCATGTATTTTTAATATATAAAAAAATTAACAAAAATCTAATGTCTATCGCTTATACTTTATTTGGTCTACTTCACGCTTTTCTATTATTCTTCTTCTTTGTAAATTCTTCTACTTTATTTGGATCCATTGATGATATGTGGAGTTTCAATCAGAAACGTTATGACTTTTTTAAACTTCGACAAAGCATATTCAAACTTTAAATTTAGTCAAATCCCTTGAGATTACTAACTCAAATAATTAATAACTAGCATTTGCCTTGAGGGGCAAAAGTGAACGCTGGTAGGAAAAGAGGAAAGTTGGGTAAAGTTCCACCCTTCTCATAAATAACACTTCCTAAAAACTTTCGAGTTTTGAAATGAGAAGAAAACATTAAAGACATTTATTCTTCTTATTGATTCAACATGAAACAAACACGAGTCATGGTTCCCACCTGTGTAGTGCTGCTGGAAATGGTGTCAAACAAGTTGTATTCTTTTATACTTGAGCATACAGGTGAAATACCAACATTTTTGGAGGAGTTGTGGGCATACCGGTGTGTGAAGCTGAAGAACAAATAGGGCTTGTAATACTTCTAAATACAATACCCTTTTTATCGCTCCACTTCATTGGTAATGGATTGTGTTTGGGCTTGAGTGGATAATTCAGTAGACTAGCAAAAGTATGTGGGATGTGATCAGACTAATCAGAGCCTCCTTATGGAAGAATTGTTGCCATGCAATTTTTCAAGAGTTGACCGTCTTTCAACTTGTCAAAAGTTTCTACATTCAGATCAGATTTGGCTATTTGAGTTTCGGACATAGGGCACACCTTTTGGGAAATATATCGATACTTTTCGAGATGGAGTTGAGTCAGATATGCTTGCTCTCTTTTTTTATGTAGGCAAAGGGGAAAGCGGATCAACTTCTTTGTGGCACCTGGATGTCTCACTGTTGTTACATATTGATTTCTAATATAATATATGATGCATTTTAAACAGAGATATATATGGGACATATTTTGAATCAGTGGGGAATTTAATTGAACGCTTCATCAACCACAAACCAAGCAGAGGTTGAATTATGCATCGATATAGATAGGTGGCACCGGGCACACAATAGGGAGAGACAATGAGCTAGAAAAAACATTTAGACCAAAGTACCACAATGGTGATTAATAAAATTTAAAAAATAACAATGTTTGGCTCAGGAATTGTCTTCAATTTGATGGGTGGCATGATCATTATCGTGTAATCTCCCTACGTCCTTCCAAACATATGTGGTTTCTCACCACGTTTATCTTCAAAACTCGCCACCAAAATACGTATAAAAATTGCATGTATTTACATCCTCTTCTATTTAAATCCTCATCGCATAGTCATAACTAAATATTATTATGCATGCACATCCTCACCTTATAATATCAATTGGGTCAAGGGGTAGAGGCAACCATAAATTATCAAATGTATCAAGACGGGAAGATTAGGAGACAACTATAAGTAAGTCTTATATTAAATTTACCATATAAATCTTTAATTGGCACCCTCATATATATTTTGGTTGTAGTTTGATTATAGCCTCATTTTGCTTAGTGGCTTCTTTTTGTACATAGTTAACGGTAAGTAATTTTCTCATGGTTGTAGTTTTATTCTAAGACTATACCTAGTTACAACATCCTGTACTATGCATAAGATCATGTAAAAGCCCCAATATGGTTATTGCATAGTATAAGTAGTTTTTATGTATAATGAAGTGTGGTCTAACCCATAAAAATACAACAAAATAGTTGTTATTTGAATGAACTGTAAAATTAATGTCACATATATGTCAAATTAATGTGTTCAAATTTGGTTTTATTGAAAAGATACCATTTTATCATGTAGATATTGAGTGCTCCAGGTTGAAGGCTAAAACAGTATTATGTTTAATCAAATGCGTTTTGTTAGAAGCAAGTTTACTATTTTTTTGTCAATTTGTATAATATGCAAATTATTAAATATATAAAAACAATTGAAATAGATATAGCACCTTTGTAGTAGTTCTTGAATTATTGAGAGTGGACCTTGTATCATTCATAGAGTTGTTCTCATTGATTCTCCAACACATTTGGTTCACTCCAAGAATTCTCAATGTCATGGGGGAATGCTTTGCCAAAAAGATGGTTAGACATTTATGAGAGGAGGGAACGCTACCACAATTTGTGTCCTCTACCCATACATCTAATGTCAACTTTCAAGGGCTCACCCTTGCAATATTCAAGATAAAAAACACTTAAAACTTAAATAAGGCAATGGGGCAATGATGGTTGTGATCTTGTCATTCATGACCAATAGCTAACCAATGATGATTAGGGTCGACCTTGAAGGACCATGATGATCCTCCACTTGATGTGAAGCTTATTTTGTTGATGAATTTGTTATATAGATCTTATTTTGTGTGCCAAAATGTTAGTCTTTATGTTTATAGCATATGGACTTTTATTAGCCATATTGTATGTCCAAGTGACAATTTTATCTAAAGTGTTTATGTAATTGTTTGACAAACTTTTTTTCTTATAACAAGGTTAGAAACATACTCTTTCCAATCTTCGAGTATTACAATGAAGTGTAATCCTCTTACAACATTCTAGAAAAGACCTTTGGTTAAGAAATTGTGGGTAAAAGTTTTTTTAATACGAAATCATCTTACACGTAGATCCAAGTCGAGCTTTGACTATAGTTTTAATATGATAGTGACCCGACCACTTTTTTACAAACCCGACCACTTTTTGCTTCGACTATAATTAATTTTCAACCACCAACCCATTTTACATACCGACCAAGTGTGCTTTGACTTGAGTAACAATCGACTATATTTTGGATCAACCATAGATGTTACCTCTCCAAGTATAACATCGACTACATATTAACTTTGACAACATTATGGCTCACCCAAACATACTCTTAGTCGATACTAAACTTGAGAAGCTCCAATTCATGAACATGTTGAACATATATATTGTTATGAAACGACAAAGCAAGTCGGTTTGCCAAACACAAAAATAAAGAGAACCTTTAAGTTATTTTACAGGTGGTTGGCGGATCATGACAAAACTCCATTAAATTGATTTTCCCACATCTAATTGTCAACTGAGATAATCGGTGTTCGATTGTGGCAGTCGGCACAAGGTTCTGTGAAACAATAACATCAAAAAGTAACATCGATCGATTGCTCTACAACGACCAATTGCTTTGGAAGGAAGTCCGATCGGTTGTCATAGTCATCTTTCTATCCACCAATCTCTAAAAAAAAAAATTATTCTCGTCGATGGACATCTTGGTCATTGTAGTCATCGGCGTTAATGGGATAATGACTACTATAGTCATCCGGACTTCTTCAAGTCGAAATATTACTTGTGTTGATGAAATAACGATCAGGGGCCAGCAGCGACTAGTCTAGTCAACTTATTTTCCAACCACGACATCCTTGTAATAGATGCCCAACATTCACGTATATATTGTGCATGAATTCATTGACCAAATTTACATAAAATATCGACTTTTCTCACAACAACATCCCACTATGTTAATCCTTCAAACTAAATATTATAATGTAATGGAAAAGATCGATGGGTAGCAAATAATATGCCGGTCAACGATAACGTGTAGTGCAAGTCAATGACCAATTAATTTCAATGTTTTTTTAATATTCAAACTTACTGGTCGATGTTTCAAGCAATGGACTCTGGTCGCAAAAATAGTTGAGTTCATTGGTCGGTGGGGACTCCATCAGACTTCTCTGGCGAAAAAATGCAGTCTATTCGGAGAGCATACATGGGATACTGACAGATAAGTGGCCCACACAACATGCATATAGTGAACAACAATTATCTTTTGAGAATATGATGGATAAGTGGCCCACACAACGACATATCTTTAAAAATTGATCCTCGCCAAATTTCATTTGACAGAGATTCCGGCTGAGAGAATGATTGAAACATCTCGCATCCTTTCTTTCTTTTAAACATGCATATAGTGAATTTTATTTTAAACATGCATATAGTGAACAACAATTATCTTTTGAGAATATGACGGATAAGTGGCCCACACAACGACATATCTTTAAAAATTGATCCTCGCCAAATTTCATTTGACGGAGATTCTGGCCGAGAGAATGATTGAAACATCTCGCATCCTTTCTTTCTTTTGCAGTATTGAGAGAATAATTTTGAATTGATACAATTATAGATATCTAATGTTAATATTGTATAATCTAGTTAGAGTAGAGGTATTTGAGGGTGTTGAATCCATTTTAAACAACAATTTTATCAATCCAAAAGTATAAGTAGAAGTGATATAATTTTGTAATATTTTATAATTGGGAATGATATACTTTTGTAATATTTTTTCAAAATTTGGTAATATAAAAAGTTAAACATAGAAGTATAATTAGGAGTGGTATAATTTTGTAATTTTTTTAAAATTTTTTTTGGTTGGATCTCCTTCTGTGTGGGTGGATTGCACAGGTGATTTTTCATTTAGTATACATCCTAACAATAGTAAGGGTGGATTCGAGACTTTTATCAACACACTGAAAGGTATGGGTTTATCATGTTCAGGTGATGTTGGTAATTATGGTTGGGGTTTTAATGGTATTATGGAGCATTTTTCTTCTATATTGAAGGAAATTTGTTGAGACTTGTGTATCCAATATGAGGATGAGTTAGTAAAACTGTTGATTTTGGAGTTACTCAAAGATCTAGTGGTGGATGCTACTTAAGATAGTTGGTTTAGAAGAGCGACATCTCAAAGATGATTTAGTTGTCGTTGGCTACAAGAAAATGGTGGTTGTAAGGGATATAGCCATGAGACATATCAAACAACGAGATTTATTTTCACAAGCTTTAGTTGTCAAATGGATGGGGCTGCATATGGATATGGAGATCCTGTCAGAGGAGCTGCGAGAGGTAGCCAACTCCAACTAAATCATCTTTGAGATGTCGCGCTTCTAAACCAACTATCCTCATAATGGTGGTTGTAAATGATTATCTATTGTTAAGATAATCATATACAAGAAGATTCTCTCTTGTTCCTTCATAAAATTCTCTCAAATGGACTACATTTTCATGCCGAAGCTGACCTAAATCCTTAATTACGGGAGAGAATTATTTTCGGTCCTTGCAAGCGCCTTCCCTGGGAAGCCTTGGAGCAATAGTTCCTCCCTAGCTAAGATTCGCGTTGTAGGAAATTCCATAGTTGTTCTTACCCAGTACTTGACCTGTCACGTTCAGCGAATCAACGCATCCTCCACTATGAGATGTCCCCCCCCTTCAAAAAGAACGTGAATGCGAACGTCGAAAGGGAAAAAAACATAAGAGTAATTGACATTTGGTAAAGACTAATAATGTGACATAAATTCATATATTAAAAAAAAAACTAAATCGAAGTGAATTAATAAAGATCAACTCGGAGGTTCTTTTTCCGAAACAGCGGAGGAACTCGCCTTATTTTTTCCGCAACAACGGACATTTCCGATCAACTCTTCCGCAAAAGGGCAGATGAACCTTTCCTTTTTCTCCGATGAATTGTTTCGCTTAAGTTACATAAAATCGCCTGCAACCCCGAATAAATTCACTTATCTTTTCCGCAACAGCGGATAAAACTCGGCTAAATCTCTCACATTACCTTTCGCGCATTTCCACGGTGGGAAAAATTGGGTTCTCTTTCCGCAATGGCGTCCAAGTCCGCCGATCTTTTCCGCAACAGCGGAACCATTTGGCCTTATATTTCCGCTTTGACGGTCGCATTTAATATTGAAAGAATCGAGAGATTGTTACAATTGTGACCAATGAAACCAAGGTTTAACTCAGGTGTAGCATATCATTAAACAGTATGTGCTTAGCAATCGTTTTAGTAAACGATAGCATTTCCCAAACCAAGAAAACTTGACATAATTTCTGAAGTATCGATTTCTACACGGAGGAGGCTGTAGTCAACCAGAAGAGGAGATGGCGAGTTGCATGTGTGCAGAGATTTCTCCAATCATGTTTAGGAGGAATTATGTTCACATTACAAATTTGCTAAACAAATGCTCATGATGACAAGACTTCGAGAGAGATTACTGTGATGTCTCCAAGAGTTATGTTCACATTACAAGTTAAGTAATTAGATTAATTTTAAATGTTTTATTTAACATGTACAAATGATTTGGTATAGACACAGAACATTACATAAACATATTTAACACCATATCCTTTTATGTCCGTGTTTACTAGAGGTACAAATAAGAACATTACATAAACATATTTAACACCATATCCTTTTATGTCCGTGTTTACCAAAGTAGTTGTAGAAGATAAATGGTGCCCTGCTACCTTTGATGACATGCATGCCAAATCATATTAGTGCCAAAGATGAAGATGGAACCCACTGCAATGTTATTTGGCTTACAATTGTTTGTAGTTGGACGCCTTCTTAGACCACCTCCAATTGTTATGGACTATAACTTCTCACACCGAGTCTTTTCGTTAGATTTATTAATGTTTTCATTTCTATGTTGATAACATCTCCAAACTGCTTGATTCCTCAAACCTCATTCCTCAACAAAATCCATATATTCAACATATCATCATAGCCGGCAAAGCATTCAAAGACAGAGTATATGAAAAGTCAAATAAATTTCTTGATTGTAGAATATTAAAAAAGCCAAGATATTGAACCTTATATTGAGCTTCATATATTATAAAACTCGCGGCTCTTATATCATAAAACTCGCGGCTCTTATATTATAAAACCCGCGAAACCAGTCGCCGAAAAAAGAATAAATCTGCGAAATGGTGGCCGAAAAAAAGAGATTGTTGCAAACTTGTGGTCGCCACGCGAAATATCTCTCGCACAGCAACGTAGTTCGTCTAATAATTGAAGAATGCGACCTTCAGAAATCGCTGGACATATTCAACAATGCCGCAAAACAGCAAGGGTTTTACCACAACTATACGACCTACAATACTCTCATTGACAAACTTGGCCGAGCCAAGAAATTCAAATCCGTTGAAGGGATTCTGAAACAGATGTTGATAGTGGGCTGTAGGTGCCACGAGAGTCTCTTCACGATAGGAGGAAACAAACTTGCCTTAGGCCACGAGATGTTGATAGAGCTAAATGGTTCCACCGTTGCGGAAAAGATAGACGGACTTGTCAGTCTTTGCGGAAAGAGAACCCAAGTTTGCCCGTCGTGGAAAGGCGCGAAAGCGTAAGGCGGGATATTTAGCCGAGTTTTATCCGCTGTTGCGGAAAAGATAAGCAAATTTATCCAGGGCTGCGAGCGATTTAGGCGAGTTTTATCCGCCATTGCGGAAAAGATAGGCGGATTTGCCCTTTTGCGGAAGAGTTGATCGGAAATGTCCGCCATTGCGGAAAAAATAAGCGAGTTCCTCCGGGAATTTGATTCGTTCCGGCGACCGGATGAACAAACCCCCCTCCTGCGCAGAGAAATGCAGTTTTGTTTTGGTTGAAGCCTAGGAATCGATCCGTAATAATGATAATAGTTTGCTTAAATAATACAGTAAATGTCATCATATTTTTTTGTGAACGAATGTATGCCACTCATTCCCATGTTACGATACCCACATCTAAATGTTTCATCAGTCAAAAGTAACGAATATAATATATACGAGAATTCCCTGAGTCTTTGGCCTGCTTAGGCTTGCATACAGTTTAATTCCTTCAATGACTAATTAATTAATTGATAGCAGAAGTTTCACAGAAAAAGTCTAGGAATTTGGCTGATGCATGCATAACATAGTCCTGCAGTTATTATTGCATTCCTTAGTGCAGAAAGTATATATAGTCCATGGCGATTTCAAAGCCTAATTGGCTTGATGGTTGTAAGGAATTGGATAACAACTCCAGTAGTGCCAATTCATTGGCCAGTGTTAGAGAATTTCTCCTATAAAGCCCAGATATAAAGAAATTATAGATGCCACCATAAATTCATGTTGAGGAAGCTAGCTTATAGAAATTATTATAATATAGAAGTAATAATTAATATGTGAAGATTTATTTAATTAATACTCAACATTCCGGAAAGTGAAATTGCTACACAGGGTTGGGAGATTTTCCATTTTCATCTTACTAAATTCACTGAATATATTTAAATAATAATTATTATATAGAAATTTTAGTATGGAAAGCTTGCTGCTATACAACTTAAATATTTGTTCCAAATTTGAAGGTAGAAGATAATCTTTTGATCGAGAACATTCCTAGATTTGAAGGTGGCCAATTAGCATCCAGATCCACCTTTTCAGAAGCAGTTATCCAGCATTTGAAAAACTATATATACAGCACCAAAACAAGACCAAGGGGAATGTGAATCTTCCTTTTGGGATGAGATTAGAATTATGGGCATAGAATCGTGCTCTTTATTGTAATCTTAATGGGCAATTGTGACATTATATGTTTAATAATCAGATATTTTTTGTGGACTCGTGATCAGTTTGTACTTTCTAATGTGTTTTTCATATTCATTTTTCCTCTTATTTGAATGAAGCTTATGAACTACAGAATTCTCGTGCATTAAAGCTAATTTGATGCTCTTACTCTTTCCTTTATGAATTCATTCAAATAGCATTTATTCGTTTTCAGGAAGCTTTTATGTTTGATGAGGTTTCAATCCTATGAATGTATGAGATTGATCAGGATGTGAAACTTGTACATTACATGTTTGTAATTTACCTACTTCTTATATCTCTCATTATATTAAGTCAACCTAAGAAAATGATTTTAAGACTAACTCTTCACAATACATAATAAAAAATTTAACGTTTTTTCCAATGGTAATTGTTTGCTTTAATGTGAAACAAACTAAAAATAACATTTTTTCCAATGGTAATTGTTTGCTTTAATGTGGAACAAACTAAAAATAATTATTTTTGCACCGGTTGGCTAGTTATAGTTTTCGAATTCATTGAAGAACAAACACTGGAGATGTCCATTTTAATAAGCACTTACTATCTTGTGAATATGTGGCCCGATGGGTATCAACTACTGTTAGAAATAGTAATTACTTTAGTTAACTTAGCTTTTACATTCAGTTCCTATTTAGACGTTCAGTTAATAAATGCAACAGCATGCTTTTGCATGCAAGAAAAAGCTAGGTTAGAGCTTTTAGGGTTTTCCATAAGTGTTTAAATACACATTAGATTATTGTTTGCATAACATCAATTGATCTCAACTTATGAATAAAGATTGAAGAGTCGTAGCTCATTCCGCATTATCTTTGTTTATTTCTGCCTCCAACCTTCAGTTTGGTATCAAAGCATAGGAGAAGATCAAATTGGTAGCATCAATTTCCGAAGAAGCCAAAGCCGTAGCTTTGAAGAATTTGTAAGTTTTTTTTGAAGAATTTTCATAGATTTTTTTTTTTTGAGAAATTATTATAAAAAAGAAAAAAATTGGAGTGCTGAGCCCTCCCTATAGTCCATAGAGCGGTACTTTAGGAACTATCGCGCCCACAGTATAGTCTAAAGCGCGGTAGTGAGTAAGAATTTTTTCTTTTTACAAGAGAAGAAGATATTTGAAGATATTTTTCAAATCTTGTTTAAGAGGGAGAATTATTATTTAAAAAAAAAAAAAAGAGGAAGGAGATTATTTTGAAAAAGCTAGTGAAGGACTCCTCAGCATCTATGGCTTCTAGCAGCAATCAATCTCAGATTTGTCCTCTTACAGGGAAAAAGGACTATGATGTCTGGGCCACGAGGATGGTGGTTTATCTCAGGTCAGAAGATGCATGGGAATATGTCGTGTATGGCTATTCCGAACCTGCAGATGATGCAGCTTTTCAAACCCTTTCAAACGCAGAGAAGGATGTCCTGTGAGCGCATAGGAAGAAGGATGCAAAGGCACTGCATCTCATAATGAACGCTTTGGATAATAGTGCATTTCCAAAGATATCAGCATCTTTACATGCCAAAGCAGCATGGGATACCTTGGCGACTAGTTATCAAGGTGCTGGTAAGGTTCAAACAGCAACACTCCAAAACCTAAGAAGAGACTTTGAAGATCCGAAGATGAAAGAATCAGACTCTGTAGACTCTTTCATGACCAAAGTCATGGGGATTGTTAATCATCTAAATATCTATGGTGAAAAGATTGGAGATCAAAGGGTGGTTGAAAGGGTTCTGAGATCCCTACCCCACAAATTTGAGTCGAAAGTTTCAACGATTGAAGAAGCAAAATATTTGAGTACTCTCTCTATAGACGAGTTGACCGGATCTTTACTTTCATTCGAATCCAAACTCAACGGGAATGAAGAATCCTCTTAAGAGAATGCTTTCAAAGCACATGTCTCATTCTAAAGAGGCAGAGGCAGAGGAGAATCAAGAGGACGAGGCAGAAGTGGCCGAAGTAATGGCAATGGAGATCAAGATCACCGCCATAACCATGAAAGCGGAAACTGTGACAAAAAAAGGTCAGATAAATTTAATATTCAGTGTTATTCTTGCAATAAATTTGGGCATTATGCTCATGAATGCAAAAAGAAAAAGGTTGATCAAGCAAATCATAATTCTAATGTGACTAATACCTCTGAGGATAAAGATGATATGTTATTTCTTACATGTCATGCTGCACAGGAAAGCCCAAAGGGACTTTGGCTTTTAGATAGTGGTTGCAGTAACCATATGACAAGTGACAGAGGTCTAATTGCAGACCTAGATGAATCAGTGAGGATAGAGGTCAAAGTTGGCACGGATGAGGTAGTTCCAGTTCTTGGAAAAGGAGTGGTCAACATTCTGACCAAACAAGGCCAACAAAAGACAATCTCAGATGTCTATTATGCTCCAGGATTAAAGCATAATCTACTTAGCATTGGGCAACTCACTGAAAAGAAGTACAAACTTGTCTTTGATGGATCAGACTGTGAAATTTATGAACCAAATCGACATTTGATCATCAAAATACAAGTGACTAGGAACAGGATGTATCCACTAGTCATGAATTGCAACAGCAAGGTAATCTCTTTTGCTCAAAAAGCCACTTACATGGATGATTATTGGTTATGTCATTTTAGATATAAACATCTTCACTTTGGTGGTCTCAAGTTTTTGCAGTAGAAAGAGATGGTAAAGGGATTGCCCCCTATGAAGGAGCCAGAAAGCAGTTGTGAGTGTTGCATCATTGCAAAGCAGCACATGGATAGCTTTCCTAAAGGTATGTCTCGAAGGGCACTTGCACCTTTAGAACTTATTCATACTGATCTAGTTGGACCAATGCAAACTCAATCAATTGGTGGAAGCTATTATTTCCTTACATTTATTGATGATTTCAGTAGAAAAACATGGGTGTATTTCCTTCGCCAGAAGTCTGAAACTTTTGGCAAGTTCAAGGAATTTAGGGCTTTGGTTGAAAAACAGAGTGGTTATCAACTCAAAGTATTGAGATCTGATGGAGGGGGAGAGTATGAATTAAAGGAATTTCATGATTACTGCAAGCATCATGGAATCAAGAAGCAATTCACTACAAGATATACTCCTCAGCAGAATGGTTTTGCAGAATGCAAGAACAGAACCATCATGAATATGGCAAGGAGCATGCTGAAAGGAAGAAATGTGTCCCATGAATTTTGGGGAGACGCAGTGGCTTGTGCTGTTCATGTGATGAACAAATCTCCCACCAAAATTGTGAAGAACGAAGTACCAAAGAAAGCATGGTCAGGTATGACTTGTAATGTTTCTCATTTCAGAGTATTTGGTTGTGTTGCTTATGCTCATGTTCCTAAACAACTAAGAAAAAAGCTAGACGACAGGAGTGAGAAATGTATATTTCTTGGATACGGTGAACAAACTAAAGCCTACAAGCTGTATAACCCTACTACCAAAAAGGTTATTCTCAGCAGAGATGTTTTGTTCAAGGAGGAAGAGTCATGGAATGGAACCATAGACAAGGGTATGGGAGCTGCAATACCCCAACCAGAAGATGGAGAAGATGAGGAGCTGATTGGACAACAAGATCCAGTAGCATCTTCACCAGTAGCAAATACTCCAAAAAGAACACCTAGAAACTCAGTTCGAGGTGAAGCATCAAGTCCGCATTCAGGTAATGAATATGATCACAGTAATAAAAAGACTAGAAGATTGACAGATGTTTATGATGAATTGGATGCAAATACCAATTATGTTTTTATTGCTAGTGAACTTGTGTATTATGAAGAGGCTGTAAAACAAGAGCATTGGGTAAATGCTATGGACGAAGAGATAGATTCCATTGAGAGAAATGATACATGGGATCTAGTTGACCTGCCAAAGAATAAGAAACCCATTGGTGTGAAGTGGGTTTATAAAACCAAACTCAATGAAAAAGGTGAGATTGATAGATACAAGGCAAGGTTAGTAGCAAAAGGTTTCTCGCAACAACTAGGAATTGATTTTGGAGAAACTTTTGCACCAGTGGCAAGATTGGACACAGTAAGAGCAGTCCTAGCAATTGCAGCACAGAATAAATGGAAAGTGTATCAGATGGATGTCAAGTCGGCATTCTTGAATGGAATTCTTGAAGAAGAAATTTATGTGGAGCAGCCACATGGGTATGAAATAAAAGAACATGAAGACAAAGTTTACAAGTTGAAGAAAGCTCTATATGGGCTCAAGCAAGCTCCAAGAGCTTGGTATAGCAGAATTGATTCTTATCTGATCAAAATTGGTTTTAGCAGAAGCAGCAGCGAACCAACACTTTACACAAAGGTAAATCAACAAGGACAGATTTTAATAGTTTGTTTGTATGTTGATGATATGATTTTTACAGGTGACCTCTCAGTAGATGAGTTCAAGGTAGCTATGAAGAAAGAGTTTGAGATGACAGACCTTGGATTGATGAGGTTCTTTCTTGGCCTAGAAGTAGAACAGTAAGAAAAAAGGTATATTTATCTCTCAAAATAAATATGCTAATGAAGTTCTTAAGCAATTCAGAATGCTTAATTGCAAAACAACACCTACACCAGTGGCAACATGTACTAAGTTGATCAAAGAAGATTGCAGTCCCAATGTAGATCCAACATTGTATAAGAGACTTGTAGGAAGTCTCATGTACCTCACAGCTATGAGACCTGATATTATGTTTGCTGTCAGCTTGATTTCAAGGTTCATGGAGTCTCCCAAAGACTCGCATTGGCAAGTTGGCAAAAGGATCTTACGATATGTTGCAGGGACTTCAATCTATGGAATTTTATACTCAAGCACTAAATATGATGTTTTGACAGGTTTCAATGACAGTGATTTTGTAGGAAGTTTGGATGACAGGAAGAGCACTTCCGGTCATGTTTTTCATCTTGGATCAGGGGTGATTTCATGGGCATCCAAGAAGCAGCCCATTGTGACACTTTCATCGGCAGAAGCAGAGTATGTAGCAGCGACGTCAGCAGCATGTCAAGCAGTCTGGTTACGCAAAGTTTTAGAAGGTCTTCAACAAAAACAAGAAGGACCAACCACAGTTTATTGTGACAACAATTCAGCAATCGCTCTATCCAAGAACCATGTTTTTCAACAGAAAAGCAAGCACATTGATACCAGATATCACTTCATAAGAGAACTTGTGAACAATGGTGAAGTTCGTGTTGAACACTATAAATTGATTGACCAATTAGTTGACATCTTCACAAAGCCATTGGCAAAAGATATTTTTGAAATTCATAGAAATAATTTAGGCATTGTAAAAGCTACAGTAGTCAGTAGTAGTAATTAAGAGGGAGTGTTAGAAATAGTAATTACTTTAGTTAACTTAGCTTTTACATTCAGTTCCTATTTAGACGTTCAGTTAATAAATGCAACAACATGCTTTTGCATGCATGCAAAAGCTAGGTTAGAGCTTTTAGGGTTTTCCATAAGTGTTTAAATACACATTAGATTATTGTTTGTATGACATCAGTTGATCTCCGTTTATGAATAAAGATTGAAGAGCCGTAGCTCATTCCGCATTATCTTTGTTTATTTCTGCCTCCAACCTTCAACTACTACGTAAGACTCATACCCGTTGATTATAGGGCTACTCGTGGAGTTACTGGCTTGCTTGATGTCAAGTAAGACTGCATCTATTTCATTGGATAGAAATGTTAGCTCTACAGTAGAATAATTTTGCACCATAGTAATGATTTCAGACCTATTTTCCCCATTTATCATGACGTAAAAAGATCTCCGTTTAGACATATTTAGCTTTTCGATCCCTGCTAAATAGATAAGTAGTAGTTATTTGCTCCCCGTTGGTGCTCCAACCCTAGATGGAAACGCTAAGCCCTTTAAAACACATGCAGTTTGCATTACAGCAGGTGGCGGAAGGTTTTTGGTATTGTTTGTTGAAATGGGATTCTCTGAGGTTACAGTCCCTTCACGAGCTATATCATGAATATTTAAAAGGAAATCTGATGTCCAGATGCGGTCAAACTTGTCCTGAGGATACCTGCTTAGCTCACCATACAATGTTATCCAACTCACGTTATTTCCAGAAATTTATGTTTCCGTTAATAAATTCTCTTGTCGACGCTAAAAAATGAGATGATAGTGCGAGATTTAAAATGCCCAAGTTGTTGATATCACTCGAATAAAAACTTAGTGGAGTAGAGCACAAAAGCAGGAGAAAAAGAGGGTAAAGGAGCATAAGCAATCATAGGTAAGTTCTAAAACAAGAATCCATATTGATGGCGGATCATCACCGTATTCTGGAACGCCTTTCAAATTTGAATTTAACTGTAGAGAATTAAAAAAAAAGAAACGAGATATAGTTCATAAATTGGATTTCTGCAAGTCCCATTAATTGCTCAACAAAGTTTTCAGAGATTTTCCAAGATCGAAATGTCATCAAAATTTGAAACCAAGCGTCAAGACATAAGTTCGGAAGGCATGAGTTTGAAAATCAAACGCCGGATTCAGATTTGGAATGCTTATGAGTTTAAACTAAAATGACGCCAAGTCTGATTTCAATACTGTGAATGTAAAAAAAAAAATTGAAAATGCCAAAGTTCAGATTTCAACATGTTATAAGTTTGAATCTAAATGACGCCATCACGATTTCAATAGATGTACCAAATTTCTCAAGATACGGAATTGGAATGCTATGAAGTTTACAGTCATAGGCTAAGATCTGGATTCGAAATCAAACGCCATGATCTGGAGAAATTAAATATATCCATCTCAATTCGAAAATGACGCGCGATTATGCAATTTTGCTTCTTTTACTGGTTATAGCCGCCTTAACGTTTCAAAGGGGAAGTGGGCTTGCAAAGTACAGTACAGTGTTTTGACTAAGTAAAACTCAAGGATCTGAGCCGCAACGACGAAAGGTTTAAGACATTCTGTCCACTTTGTCGGAGGAAATAGAAATAGCGGAAGGTTTTAATTAAAGTCCTCCGCAATGGCGGAGAAACTCATGTAAGTCTACCGCAACGGCCTTTTTGACGAACAAGTCTAGGAGGAAATAGATTAAATGTCTCGGAAATAGCAGAAGGTTTTAATTAAAGTCGTCCGCAACGGTGGAGAAACTCGCATAAGTCTACCGCAACGACCTTTTTGACGAACAAGTCTGGCCTGACGGAAGAGTTAAGGTTCTTTTTCCGAAACGGCGGAGGAACTTGCCTATTTTTTTCTGCAACAACGGACATTTCCAATCAACTCTTCCGCAAATTGCGGAAGAGTTCATCATCAGCCCCGGATTAAAAGCTAGAATGAGCATAATCAAAGTCACTCAGGCAGTTTTTCGAGGAGATGCTCGGATTCTAAAACTGCACACATTGTTCTCTGGATTTTATCTCGTAGTGGTTTTATTCAGCGAGCATCAATATCACATAATTGAAGTTAAGCGCAGGTATGGAAGGGTTGTGATTTGACCAGGCCTGTAGATATCACAAATTCCCAGTAATAGCTGCCTCTGCAACCATGAATCTATCGTCAACATCAACAATTTAATCCAATCCAATCCATTTCCCAGATCTTGTTTGGTGCTTGCAATGTCGAGTAAAGGTTTATATAAGTAGAGGAGGCCTTCAATTATTTTTGTAAACAATAGCCAAAACGCTTAGCCAACATGATGAGGGAAGGCACCAAGGTCTGTATCTTCGTTTTCTGTATTTTCACATCATGGGCTTTGCTCAATTTTCGGTTTACTGCAGTTTGCGCAATACAAGACGCGCAAATTCAAATACTTTTGAAGATGAAAGAGTCTCTGGAGGATCCCACAAATGCTCTTAGGGATTGGGATGGGTCTGATGATTCTCCCTGTCAATGGAGAGGGATTGATTGTAATGATGAAGGTGCTGTGACTTGTATTGATCTCCATGGAAGTTCTCTCAGTGGTAGTATTCTGCCTGATCTCTATAATCTCGAGAGCCTGATAATCCTTGAGCTAGGTTCCCTGAACTTGACCGCGATGTGAAGGTGGAAAACATAATTCCTTACTCGTCTATTCAGAACAACGAATTTAGCCTTCCGAGTCTCCAAACCAACAGAAAACCTGGAAGCCAGACTTTGGACAAAGTTTTTGTGTATTCAAATTTGAGAGGAATTGTCGCGCTAACTCCGTGTTTCGACCAAGCTGCAAGAAGGAACCAGGGAAAACCAGGAAAAACTCGGAGAAGACTAAATCGACGGCCAGTTCGCGAGGAGTTGATCCAACGGACCGAGAGCAACCTCCACGTGGCAAGATTCCATTCGCTCCATGAGCAAGGAATCTAACCAACGTAGAGGTTATTGACCTCCGTGGTGAAACGCCTACAACGTAATTAAATTATTTAAAACCATCATAATTAAAAAAAAATCTTAAATAATATTTTTCAAATTATTTATTTAATACAGTATTTTTATAATAATTCAATGAATTAAGCCAAGCGTGTGATACAAATTCCTATAAAACATTTAATAAAATTTGAAAATGTCCAACATCGGACATTATGATGTAAAGAGACAAACTAATTAAATCAACCTTTTATGTGCATAATGTTGCGTTATCATTTGATTTAAGAGGCATACTTACTAGAACAAAATGATCTAAAGAGCAAACAACACTCGAATTAAATGGAATTGGTTGTGTTCGGATCCCACAACGTTCTATTCCAACCATTATTTGATATTGAACCAAACAATGCAATTTGGCCATCTCTTTGGTAGTTGTCATGAAAGTTTATTGGATGCATGTTATTTCATGTTTGTTTATAAAATAATTTATAGTTAGCATTTGGGATAGGATAATATATTTTGGTATTTAATAATAATAGAATCTAAGTGAGAAAGATAATAGTCTCACTTCACAATTATTATAGAATTAAATTCAATTCATTATAAATATTTTTGAAATTTGATATATGATTTTTAACCTTTTATGTAAAACTTGAATGATCATAACCATGTTTAATCAAGCTTGTCTATTTGATATATGAATTTTAACCTTTTATGTAAAACTTGAATAATCATAACCATGTTTAATCAAGCTTGTCTATTGATTTGACTGTGATACACCAATTTGATCAATTTAAGATATATGTATAAATTCTAAATGCGACCATTCATGCTATTTCACCCAAATAAAGGAACATACTACTTCATTTTTTTGCATTTTTTTTAGGTTTTTTTCTTTTTTCCAACTAATTTTTAGATCAAATATTATTAGAATATTTATCATCGTTAATTACTTTCTTGCATTCATTAAAGATAGTAAAGTTGGACTCCTTTATTGGTATAAAGAATTATATTTATGTCTTTCCTTTTCCAATTCAAAGAGGTTCTTACGCATGGGAATTAACACGAAGGGAATTAGTTCATGAGATGTGGTAGTAATAGTGATTTATTCATTACCCACTAGCATTGTAGGAGTTACAGTTGCTAGAGGTGTAAGTCTTGGCACTTGGAAATAATTTATTGTATACACCTAATGGTCTTTTAGTTGTGTGTCTTTCTGGAAATAATTTATTGTATTTACTCACCAGGAGGGATTTTGATAATTTCCTTTTAAAAATGGGGATGATTTTCTTTTAGCGAATGAACTTACCACATGCCCATGATCAAAATAAAGTCTACAATGAAAGGTAACAAGGTAACATGTCTTTAGTGTAATGTTTTGAGCCCATCTTCCATCATCACTTGTGAGCACTATGTGGTCTTGAGGATCTTTGCTTAAATTTACATAAATAAAATATCTTGACATACGTTTAATGAAAATATAATGATTGGTTTGTGAAGCCACATAGATGAAAGTACCCAAAATAATTGTCAATGACTATTAAAGTTAATACTTCCCAATATTCAAAAGGAATACAGGATAGTGTGGCTCATAGTGGTTCCAATATTAGAGCTTATGTATTAGGGATCAAGTTTGGTTGCTAGAAATCCATAAATATTTTAATGGCATCTAGAAATCTAGGTTCATTGTGAGCAATGTGTGTTATTGTTTGAACTATAAAGTAAAAAGCCTCATGCATGTGGATTAATGACAACTATGCTAATTATAAGACTCAAGACATCCCTAGGCCATTTGTCCATTCATGGAGATACTTAAAGGAGGGGTATAGGTCAATGCACATGTAATCAAGTTACATGTGAGATTAAAGTACCTAAATAATTGCTAATAGTAGTTACAATCACTGATACCTGATATTACAAAGGAATACGAGGTAGTCTAACCTTAAAGAGTGGGACTACTATTAGAGCTTATGCACTAGGGATGAAATTTGGTTGCCATAATTTCATATGTAATTCAATTCCATCTGGAAACTAGGGTTCATTGTGACATATACGTTTTGTTTGTCCATGATTTTATTTATAGAGTAAAAAGGCTTGTACATATGGATTAATGACAACTATGTTATCTAGAAAAGATATTTAGGACATTTGCATCAATTCATGGTGCTACTTAAAGGAGGGTCATAGGGAAATGTACCTACAAATCAAGCTATGGATGAGATTAAAATCCTCAAGGTTTATGAACCTTGGAAGTGAACCCTTTTCTAGCATCGATAAGGAGTTTGGTGGATGTGAGGTGCCCTAATATTTCATAAGGCGAAGGAGAGTTTCTTTCAAAGAGAGATCCTTTTATATTAAGACGATAACTTTTAACATATATTCCAAAATCTTGATTAAGAGGGCCTTATTTTCTATATCTTATTTGATAGTGTTTTTATTGAGAAATATTGAATAAGTCAAACTCTTGAATATAGAAATGTCTTAACTTAAAACTCGAGTAAAATAAAGTAAATTATTTATTAATGTGGAATGAATTCGTAATGAGAAAGAGATCATTATAATGATAATTTATATATATTATATAGATAGAAATCACAAGTCAAAGTACATACATAATATATGATAATAAAACTATTAAAAATGTTAAGTTGAAAGTGAGAGAGGATGCTATCACATCAATATGAAGATGTGTGACATTCACAGACCCATTATGAAATTTACAAATAATTGAATACAAAAAATTATTATAAACATTTTTTACATTATCATGATATATTGGTAAGTACCTACGAGGATTTGAAATTGTGATTTTCCATTTACAACTTCTCAATTCAATTACTCATTGCCAATTGATCTACCACATGGGCACATCATCATGATACATAAAAATTTAAATTTCCACAATTAATTTTTAAATATTTTCAATAATAATGTATGCATTATATTAACCCTGAAACAAGAAGAAAAAGCCTATAAAAAATGGAGATTTTAAACGAATAATAATATATACCATAGTAAAATAAACCAGTTATACACATATTCATATAAGAAAATAGTTTTATTAGTGAGAAGTGACGTTGGCGTTTCATTTTATCCAAATACTCATGAGCTCCTATTTCCAATCAACTTCATTCTTAAATGAAGCTTGGTATTATTGGGGGCGATGAGAGGCTTCTCAAACTTGAAGATGGGTAAGAGTCAGATAAAAGCAACTTGTTAAGTGGTGGATGTTAGCTATGGTGTTTATATGATATTTTTAAATAATGCAATAATTTGGTGTTGGAGTATTCTTCAAATCATCGAAACTGAGCATAGAAAGCAAGAGATTATCGGTTTATGGATTGACATCAAGTAGATAAAGTATGATATTATATGCTTATGGTATAAAGTGCATCATCTTACAATTTAAAATGGTTAGTATAAATGTTTCATTTGTATTATTATGTTATTTGTATTATTATGTTTTAGACTTATTTATAATAATTATAAATATAGAATGAGAAGTTTATATAAGGCATTTCATAAGGCATATTGAGTTTTATAATAATTTGATAAAATGATTTTCTAAGAAATGAAAGAGGAGAAATGAATTTAGTATTTGTATTATATTAATAGTATATCATATAATTGGTATTATGTTGATGATGATGTTTACCATTTTCTAAGATTAAAAATGTTTATTAAATAAATAAAATAAATTAAAGTAAATATTTTTTTTAGAAGATTATTTTTATATTTTAATATGGTGAAAATAAAAGTATCAAAATTATTATGATTTTAATAAGTAAGGAGGTCCTTAAAAGTAATTAAGTTATTAAACTGAGTAAAGTTGTATATTATACTATTAAGGGTAGGAAAACTTAAAAGATAACGTTAATTATCATCAACCTCGTTAGCATCACAAATTTTTTAGTTGTTAAGCCAAATCTTAAAATCTCTAACCACACTCACAAGTTTATAATAACAATAAAAAGTCTCATACTTATAATTATAATTAAATCACACATACTAATAATAATACTAGTAGAGCCCCGAGGGGTAGCTTAGTTGGTTGGAGCTTCCTAGTCCAAGACCTAAGTAGTGGAGGTTGGAGGTTCAAATCTATGGATCCTTTGGGGTTAGGCTCCCGAACCTAGAGCTCACAAGATGAGGCCCTTCGGGTACCCCCTAAGAATTATTACAAAAAGAAAAGAACATGAAAAAAAATACTAATTCATTTTAATAGTTATCTATTACAAAATATTATTAACATTGATAAAACCAAGATTTATCACAATTAAATCTTTAAAAAGATTTTATTCTCTAACACTTTTCCATATGTACAATCTTACAAATACTTGGATTCAATTGTCTTTTAAACCAAAACCACATTGTTAAGAAGAGAATCATTGATAATTGAAAATATGTTATGGTTTAGAAAACATATAATTAAATGTTGAACTTCTAATTGAGATAAAAAAAATTTCAACATTTTTAGAAGATGCAAATGCATGGCAAATCATCCTAAATCCTAATGGAAATCAAGAACTTAATTATACTTTAAAGTTTGGTATCACCACAAACAACAATTTATCGAGGATTAGTGATACTTAAAACCCATGGAATAAAACATGTTGCATGATCAGTGACCTCTTCTCTTATCATTTCGCATTTACATTGTTAATCGACCCCATAAAGCCTAAAGCCTTCATTTAACTAGAACCCTTCATAAAGCTCAATCTCTTGTGGAGGATTTTGAAAAAAAATAGAGTTCTTTCAAATCCTTTGAACCTATAACTCATTTGTTGATGCAAAAGCCAATTTGAAATTAAACCTACGAAAAAGTAATTTCAATATCAATGAGGGGGCTTTGTTAAGCCCCCTACCATGATGTATCCAAAAGTATCAATATAATCACAAATCTATATTAGTGGAACATGTCTCAATTCAAGTGTGGTAATGAAATGGAAATTAAAGCTCCCATACTACCTCATTCACTCCTTCTAGCAATGGAGCTTATTATATATGCAAAGCCAAGATGTGTTGTCGCATGTGGTTTTATTATGTTTTCATTGGAGGTTGGGTTCTCTTTTGTCGTTCCCCCCTTGATGTTGGGATCCATTGTTCTCGCTAATTCTATTAGTTTTGTTGGGTACTTAGTGGGTGAACCATTTGGAGAAAGTAATTAGGTGCTACAGGTGATCTATAACACTTTGTAGGGAAATTGTTTGGTTTGAAGGAGAATTTGAAGCATACATGGTTAATTGTTATTGGCACTTTGAGCGGTTTATCGTGTGCGAATCGACAAAGGTTAGAAGAAGAATCTAGAGGTGCAAATGCTACGTAATAAAGACTAAGAAGAATTGGCAACCTTTAATAAGAGATAGATAAGGTGGGAAGAAGAATGACATTATAAGGAATGGGTGGAAGCCTGAGTTTGGGATAGGCATGCCATTGAATTTTCTCTTAAGATGTCGATATTAAGAGAAAAGGAATAGGAGTTTGTAGCATTTGTATTTTATTAATAGTATATCACATAATTTGTATTAAGTTGATGATGATGTTTACCATCTTCTAAGATTAAAAGTGTTTATCACATAAATAAAATAAATTAAAGTAAATATGTTTTTAGAATATTTTGTTTATATTTAAACAGGGTGAAAATAAAAGCTATCAAAATCATTATGACTTTAATAAGTAAGGAAGCCCTTAAAAGTAATTAAGTTATTAAACTAAATAAAGTTGTATCTTATACTATTAATAGTAGGAAAACTTAAAAGAAAACGTTAATTATCGTAAAAATCGTAAGTATCACAATTTTTTTAGTTGTTAAGCTAAATCTTAAAATCTCTAGCCACAATCACAAGTTTATAATAACAATAAAAGGTCTCATGTTTTTAAATATATTTAAATCACACATACTAAAAATAATACTATTTCATTTTAATAGTTATCTATTAAGAAAAAATTATGAACTTATTATTATTATTGATCAAACCAAGATTTATCACAATTAAATCTAAAAAAGGATTTTATTCTCTAACACCTTGCAAGATATACAATCTTATAAATACTTGAATTCAATTGTCATTTAAACCAAAACCACATTGTTAAGAAGAGAATCATTAGTGGTTGGAAATATTTTTATGGCTTAGAAAATAGAGTATCAAATGTTGAACTTCAAATCGAAATAAGAATTTTTCAACATTTTTTAAAAAGGCAAGTGCATGGAAAATCCTCATAGAACCCAATGGAAATAAAAAAATTAATTATGCTTTAGAGCTTGATATCACCACAAACAACAATTTATCAAGGACTGGTGCTCCTTAAGGCCAATGTAATAAAACATGTTGCATCATCAAATAACTCTTCTCTTATTATTTGGCATTTACATTGTTGATCGACTCCATAAGGTCTTCATTTAGCTAAAATCCTCCATAGAGCTCAATCTCTAGTGGAGGATTTTGAAAAAAATAGAGTTCTTTCAAATCCTTTGAACCCATAACTCATTTGTTGATGCAAAAGCCAATTTGGAGTTAAACCTAGGAAGATGTAATTTGAATATCAATGGTGTAGGGGGGCTTGGTTATGTCCCCTTGCCATGATATGTCCAAAAGTATTAATATAACCACGAATCTAAATTAGTGGAACATGTGTCAATTCAAGCACGTGCTAATGAAATGGAAATTAAAGTCCCCATACTGCCTCATACTACCTCTTTCACTTCTTCTAGCAATGGGGCTTATTATATATGCAAAGCTAAGTTGGGTTGTCACATGTGGTTTTATTATGTTTTCATTGGAGGTTGGGTTCTCTGTTGTCACCCCTCCTTGGTGTGTCGGGATCCATTGTTTTCGCTAGTTCTATTATTTTTGTTGGGTAGTTAGTGGGTGAACCATTTGGAGAAAGTAATTAGGGGTTACATGTGATCTATAAAATGAAGTTTGTAGGGAAATTGTTTGGTTTAAAGGAGAATTTGAAGCATACATGGTTACTTGTTATTGACACTTTGAGCGGTTTATTGTCACGTCCCCTCCCATTCTACCAGCTAGATGGAGAGGATCGTGAGGTTAAACCGGGCATCTAGCCCCATAAATTTTAAACCACTAAGCATTCACATAATACAACAGAGATATAAGGATGCGTAATTATTTGTTTATACACAGCAGAGGAAATTTCGACTACTCATTCACCATAAATTCAAGATATTCATCAATTAAGCAATTGAAAGATAGCACAAGAGAATACTTATCTTAAACCAAGTAGTTCCCGAGCAACCAGCTACGCTTTTGCAACGTTCCACCCAACCGTAGGCTAGTGTGCTCCTCAATCTCTCAGCACCACTGCCACCCCCGAGCTGGGCATGATCTCCACAAGGAAAAGGGGAAAACAGGCTCTCACATAGCCAAAGGTATATCAAACTCAGCCAAGCCAATCAGCAATTAGATTTCTCAGGCTGTTAAGAGATGGGTGCATGCATCATCAAAAGCATAAGTGTTGGGCATGAGAAAAACGCCTATACAGTGAAGTTCCCAAGTGGGTTTCTACCAGTTCCAGAAAAACGTGGGTGGACTCAAAATGAATTGGCCACTAGGGAAAAATCGACTAGACGAGCAACCCATTTCAGAAAAACGCCCCAAGGGCAAAAACGACCTCTCCCTCAGTCCAAAATTGCATCCCTCCTTCCCCAGCTGCTCCAAAATACCAAAACGAGTTTCTGGGCATGGAAAAACGCAGGGTTATGGCCAAAAAACGTGAGGATAAACTTCAGGGAGCTCAAACTGCGTGAGAGGAAGAGTGGCCATGGGTGAAGAATGGCTTTTGGGCCAATTTCGTGGGGGTTTTCTTGCCCAACAAGAAAAAACACGATTTCCCAAGTTGAGGGCTTGCCCATGCACGAAAATTGACAGCCATACCTCTCCCATCCCAAAGCATTTATTGTCTCAACCAATTCTTGGAAGAATTAAATGATTGGGTGCATGAGACCAAATGGGTAGTTGAGAGTTCATGGGCTTTCTCATTGACACATGGATTAAAACCATTGGCTCAAGGGTTCGGTTATTTTCCCTCCCTCTTCCTTGTAAAGATCATGCCCCATCTCTTTGTTGCATTGCGTAGCTGGTTGTGGGTTTTTATTGAAATGGCATATTTACATGATGTCTGATTTTACATTGTGCACAGCTAGCACAAGAACCATATGCATCTATTCTAATTGCCGATACATAAAACGACAAATCAATGGCGGGGCCTTGGCCTTGAGCTCCTCACCATGATTAAGTTACAATATTTACATCATTTACGATCTAATGCAAAGGGGGTCAAAAATGGGGACGTGACATTTATCTTGTGTGAATCTAAAAAGGTTAGAAAAAGAATCTAGAGGTGCAAATGCTAGGTAATAGAGGCTAAGAAGAGTTGGCAACCTTTGGTAAGAGATAGCTAAGGTGGGAAGAAGAATGGCATTATAAAGAATGAGTGGAAGCTTGAGTTTGGGATAGGCATGCCATTGATTTTCTCTTAAGATGTCGACATTAAGAGAAAAGGAATAGGAGTTTGTAGCTTTCATTGACAATTATATAAAATATAAAGGATTGGAAGCTAGTATGGGATCTTTGCACTATATGGTTTCTAGAATGGTAGAGTATCTTCAACTTCTAGTGGAACCCGTGTAGTTCTCCATCCCATCACCAAATATTTATGAAGGGACATTTGAATTTGGTTCGTCTTGGGTGAAAGAACATGATTCAATCTTGTAATGACTACGCAAGCTATTTTCAAAAAATTGAAGTGGGAATGGCCATCGTAATGGACTTAGATGACGTGGATATGCACCTAGCTAAGCAAACATCGAATTTCTAGGTTGGTCCTAAGGAAGAAACCCTTAGTGGGCCAACTTTTATGTAATGTGTAGCTTTAATATTGTTATTTAGGGCAGTTTTTCTCTTCGATTGGTATATTAGGCAATACACATGCCAAATATATAGGATTCAGACAACGATAGGCTTGCTAAATCAATTTTTGGGCAATGATTTGTTTTTTGGGCTTTACTTTCCTTATTAAGTATTATCCAATTATCTTGTTCATTCACAACCTTCTTTGGTCCAAATTTTAATTATTTCTATTTATTTTTTTAAATCAACAATTTTTTTAGTATAGTTATTCTATATGAACTTAGTTTTGGCCTATAGCATCTCTTATGAAACTAATTCAAATAAAATTGAGTAAATTAAAACACATTTCATATTTATAATTTTTAAATTAAATGTTGGGCTCCTTACCCTATTCTCTTGATTGATGTTGGATGTTCTTTCATGGAGTATAAGATCATGCTTATAAATTTATCATATCAAATAAGGACTGGTTCTTTGTTATCGCTTCTAGTATCTAGTATGAGCAATAGTCACAATAAGCTTAAAAGACGTGAGAATAGAGATTATGAGGGTTGACTAAATTATTGGCACATAAAAGAAGATGATCCAATTACTTATTTTGATAATATTAAATCTTACATCCCTACCAAATTTAAAGATAAGTCTTGCAACTATAGTGAAATTATTAATAAGAAGAAGTTGAAATACAATAACAATTTTCTCAAACCTAATAGGGATGATCAAAACTAATTTTCCAACATTATAAGCTTAAAACCAAAATAAATATTACTAAAATTAGGATCAATATTCGTAATCTTCATTCCCCACGGCGGATGCAAACGGGTGCACATGCTAGCGAGGGGTAGAGAGGGCAGGCATGAAACCCCAAGTGACATATGGCAGACCAAGGGGCCACGATACATGCAGGTGTAATAGATGATGAACAAAATTATAGGTAAAGGAGGAAGTGCCATAATGTGCAAGTAAGCAAAGTCGATGGAGAGGTACGAGAACACTTGCGATTGGGATTGTCTTGGGTACGCAAGGAAGGTAACCATGATGGCACCTTATGTCGAGGCTCATCATAAGGGAGGGTGGTGAAGGATTTCAAATGCCCAAGCCATTGTCACTCTGGTTCAAAGTGGTTCTCTCTTGCAGAAGCTACTTACAAAGCATTTGAGTGTTCGCAGGTTGAAAATTTTTCGAGGTAGGGAGTGTGTTCGAGGTTGCAAAGCTAGGAGGTGTAGTAGGACTGAGGGTTGCAGTACCAAAGAAAAGGAAAAGAAAGGCGGAGAAGGGGATGATGTGGCCAAGGAACGAGGTCTGTCCAGGGAATTTCCCAAGGAAATGGAGGCAACCAGCTTCTATCACAAGGACACCACTATGCCGATAAAGCGAGAGATAAGAGAGGTTAAGGGGAAGATACATGCTAGGTATTCAACACATGAGCACGATCGAGAGTTTGATATTTTAGCGGATTGGATTGTGGACCCTGGAGACACTAGGTCCATGATTCCTTTATATCATAGGGTGCTCGACCTCTATTGGACGCTCAAGTCGCTGTTGGGAGTCACCCTAGTTGACCAGGACAAATAGCTAACCTATTTAAAAGAGGAATTGTCTCCTCTAAAGAGTATGAGGTTAGAAATTAATTTTGTTGACTCCGAGCTGGACATCATTGCCAGGAGGTTGGGGATCGAGCCGGAGACAAAGCATCCGCTAACGGGAAGCACTCTAGACTCGCCCCACATTATTGGTGAAGGTGAGGACAACGTGTTGAATATTGTAACTTCAAAGAATATTATATTTGTACTTTATTATTCCGGAGATGTTTCATTCCTCCGAGGTAACCCTATCATGTATCTGGAGATGTTTATTCCTCCAAGGGTTTGTATTAACTAGGGTTATTAGACCCACCTTGTGCGGGTCGGCCCTGCAGTTATATTTTAGGGGTTATTATACTTCTCCAGGTGAGGTCGGCCCCATTAGGTCTTTTAGTCAGTTGGGAGTCAAGTATAAATAGAGGAGGTGAACTCCTCATTAGATCACTCACTCACTTGTGGAAGAGTGCGCACTAGTCTGGGAGATCTGCTAAGGAGTCAAGGAGAAGGAGCACATCTTGTATTTTGGTTGATCAGCTTATTGAGGAAAGCTTTGCTGGGTTTTCTACCCCATGAGGGTTTCCCAGGGTATATTGTGTGTCTATCTTGTGATTGTGTTTCTTTCAGAGATCTTGTTTGTCTATTTGGTTTAAACTTAACACAACGCCCCTGAGGTTCCCACACTTAATAGCTCATGGATTATATGATTTTTATTCTATTGTTTCATTTTTTGTTAATATGTTATAACCTAGGGTAGAGAATGATAAACCACAACTATAGACAATGTAGGAAGGTTGTTACTACTTCGATTTTGGCTTCTAGAACACTCAATATTTTTGAATTTTTTAAGATTGGGCCTATATGTTGGAACCTTAGATGACAAATTTGCATTATTTTTTGACTAAAGCTCAATATTTGCCTTATTTTTCAATTTTAAAAGATTAGCTTGAGCCTCGATATATATCTTATGTAGATTATTAATAATATAAAACGACTCTTACTTAAAACAAAATTCACAATCTTTATAATGTAATTGTTTCTAAAATAATCCAAAACTCATTACAATAACTAATTTTACAAAATTTAAAATGTAAAAAAAAAATTAGCATTAACAATATTTCTTCTAAATAGGCCTTACTTTTAATAATATAAAATTCTTTAAAACTTCACAAATTACAAAAACCATACCAATCGTTTTAAACTATATAAATCATAATAATTTTAATATTTTCATTTCCATTATATATAACCATAAAAAAATAGTCACTCCCATTTTCTTTTATAATAAATATTTACTCCCATTTTCTTTTATAGTAATAAACATTAATACAAATTCTAAAAACCAAATGTCCAACGTTCATTTGATCATGATCTTTTCTCATTAAAGTAGGGAAACAAAAAGCAGTGCCTCAATATTTTTATAGTAATAAACATTAATACAAATTCTAAAAACCAAATGTCCAACGTTCATTTGATCATGATCTTTTCTCATTAAAGTAGGGAAACAAAAAGCAGTGCCTCAATATTTTTATGTGCATGGTGTCTTATTGTCACTTGCTTTGGGAGGCACAGATAATAAAACTAGATGACCAATAAAGCAAACAACACTCATAATTTAATGACAACAATGAAATGGCATTGGGTGGTGTGTTCCGATCCCACAACGCTCTTTTACAACCATTATTTCGATATTCGACAAACACCTAACTGCCCATCTTTTGGTTGGTGCCATCAAAGTCCAATCGGTGCGTCATATTTACTTATAAAATAAAAGAATTAATAGTTGGCCTTCAACTATACACATTCATATTTTAAAACCTAAGTTTAGGTGTATTTGATGGATGGTGCAACACCTTTAATCCAAAAATAGTTATTTTACACATTCATATTTTAAAACCTAAACACATTCATATTTTAAAACCTAAACACATTCATATTTTAAAACCTAAGTTTAGGTGTATTTGATGGATGGTGCAACACCTTTAATCCAAAAATAGTTATTTTAATCAAATTTTAATAACATTAAAATATTAATATCGTTCAATGTTCCATCCACCTCTAGGTTTCATGTCCATCCTCCTATGGGTTTCATGTCCAGATTAAAACCCATGTTCCATCTTCCTATGGGCTTCATGTCCAGATTAAGACCCCATTTTTGTACTCTGGGTTTCATGTCCATCCTCCTATGGGTTTCATGTCTAGATTAAAACCCATGTTCCATCTTCCTATGGGCTTCATGTCCAGATTAAGACCCCATTTTTGTCCAATTTATGCTGGTATTCAATCTTATTTATCTTTAATATAAAATTTCAATTACCTATAAGCATTTTCACCTTTAAGAGGATTTCATGGATTTCACCATGGAGTTGGATGATATAAGATTAAAGCAATTCATTTTAATAATTGGAACTATGTTTATTTAATCTATAATGTTCTAAAATAATTAGATCAATTTGATATATTTACATTTTATAAATATTCCCAATATTATTATACAATGATATGTACAATTTATAGAGAATTATATATTGTTTTTACGATTTTTTAATTTATGTATAATTACTTTTTATATTAAACATTATTTAAATATTTATAATTATTAATTTTTTTCATGTATTTTTTGAAAAGAGTGAAGTTGGATATGGATTTTTTTAGTTTGAGTAATATGATTCATGCCACTTTTAGTTTCTTCATTCAAATAAAGTTTTGTACTTGAGAATACACAAAAGGGGATTGGCTCTTAAGATGAAATAGTAATGATGACTTATCCTTTACCCTTTGGTATTTGATTAATCATATTTGTTGGAGGGGTGAGTTTGTGGTCTTTGGAAGTCTTTGTTGGATCTTACCCTATAGTATTATAGTTGTGCATTATTCCATTAAGAGAGTTTTTGAGAATTTCCTTTTAAAATTGGAGATGATTTTGTCTCCAAGAAAGAGGTCATTGCATGATCGTGATTAAAACAAAGTTTGCATCGTAAAATAATACTTTCATAGTCCAATAGTTGAGCCACATAGGAACTTTGTGGATGGGAAGGCCTTTGCTTAAATTTACATAAATACATGTCTTAACACATGTAGTGAACCTGTAATGAAATATTTATGAAGTCACAAAGATGAAAGTACCCAAGTTATTGTCAATGGGAGTTAAGTCCATTGGTCCTCAATATTCCAAAGGAACACTGGACAATTTAACACCCATAGTGAGATTGCCATTAGAGCTTTTGTATTAGGGTTGAACTTTGGTTGCGACATTTTCATAAATAATCCAAACCATGTAGAAAACAAGGTTCATTATGAACAACACATGTTCTATTTATTGTGGATTTGAATTACTGGGTAAAAAATCCTCTTGCACAAATGTTTTATCTAGAAAGGATCCCTAGATCACTTGTATCCATGCACAAAGTAGCTTATGGGGGAGCCACATGCCATTGAACCTAGAAGTTGAGCTATGGGCACTATTTAAATCCTCAAGGTTTGTGAACTATGTTAGCTCGATCTAAAGGTTTGCAACTAAGGTGGCCTTTTTATCTCAAAACGTTGGAAGAGGGCCCTAGCTAACACCACAGAGTAGTTGGGTGGATGCAAGTTGTCTCAAAGTTTCACAAGTTTGATAATAGGTTTTTTGAAGGAGGGAGTCTTCAATATTTTTATAGTAAGATAATAACTTTGATTGATATTCCATGTGTCTACTTGGGAGGGGTGTAATGTACCTAGGGGAGGATAATATGGGGTACCTAGGGAGGTACCCAAAGGGATAATGAATGTAATGTGGGCCTATCCACATTACATTCAATATCCCCTTTGGTACCTCCCTATTCACATTACATTCAATATCCCCTTTGGTACCTCCCTAGGTACCCCATATTATCTTCCCTAGCTACAAAACATAGGTTTTCAATTTGTTTGTATCATCTTTAATAGCATCTTCACTAACCAAAACTAGATAAACCAAACTCTTGATTATATAGGACATTACACCAAAAGAAACGAGGTGCATTCTACAACCCAATATGAGGGAGATGTGTAATGTCCCTGCCTAAAGTTGACATGACATGTGTGATGGTCAAATATAATATTACCCATGTCCATGCTTACAAATAAAAAATATAAAAAAAATACAAATTTGTAATGTGCCACATTAGTGGATCAAAGAGATTTGCATCATCAAAGAGATTATACAAAACATAGGTTTTCAATTTGTTTGTATCATCTTTAATAGCATCTCACTAACCAAAACTAGATAAACCAAACTCTTGATTATAGAGGACATTACACCAAAAGAAATGAGGTGCATTCTACAACCCAATATGAGGGAGATGTGTAATGTCCCTACCTAAAGTTGACATGACATGTGTGATGGTCAAATATAATATTACCCATGTCCATGCTTACAAATAAAAAATATAAAAAAATACAAATTTGTAATGTGCCACATTAGTGGATCAAAGAGATTTGCACTAAGCATTTGTTGGCACAAAACTAGCCAAATGCCCTATAACATTGAAAACAAGTTAAACTACCTTAAGACCATATATATATATATATATATATATATATACAAACACATACACATTTGTTTAAATTAATTTTAACTTCATATTTTAAGCACTAACATATTTATATCTTTTTTTTAATCTCTCGATACTCTTTTTTTTGGTTTGCTCGAATCTCCCTCACTTGCGAGAGTGTCCTATGGTATGAGAAACCACGACCCAGGGGCATCTAAGCCGTCAAAATCACCCAGGGATCGCACCCGGCCTTGATTGCACCAGCCTCCACTTGACAAGGTTTTTGGGTGTCGCCTCCCAACTAAGTCACCCCTAAGGGGAGTCGCCTTGCTGAAGTGACCTACACCTTAACCGAGTGAGCTAGTGGGAATTGACTTTCTTTAGGAGGACATGGGGGTAAGATTTGATCCACTTATGTGTCCACAGGCCATGAGATCATTTAATACAATTTCTCTCGGTGGAACCACACGTTCGATCACTACCTCAAGATGCCCCATGGCTCTAGGTTCGGCCCTCATTGTAATTGAACTTTGCCCACTGGTGAAAAACTCCTCACTCTTTAGGAATGGATTCAATGCAGACTTAATAAATCAATTAAAATGATTTTATTTTAATCTCAAATTAAAATTTGAATAAAATAATTCAAATTTCAATAAATAATAATTAAAAATGAAAGAATTGAAATATAAAGGATAAGAAAGCAGCATTGAAAGAATTGAAATAGAAAGGATAAGAAACCACCAAGAATTTTCGTGAGAAAAGACACAATCACATCAACCAAGTTCCGAATTAGTAAGACTTGTGATACATGGAATCGTTGGTGCACCTTGTTTACCTCTAAATTAGCAACATATATGGGAATTCCACCATCGTTTCCTAAAATGTTGAGAGTGATGTGAATCAAGTACCGACCCTCCCAAGAGGGAGAACTTCTCCACTTACGAAATGAGAAATAAATTAGAAAAATGAAGACGATTTTAGTTTTTTTAAAAAGGGGATATTGGGGAAAATTTGTCGCATGACGTGAGACAGACGCGCTTGTACGGTGGGTCCTGATGGAGACGTGCGTGCACGAACCGGGCTGACGCCCCCGGTAATGCTCGTCGACCGGGCAGCCCGACGGAAGCACGAGAAAGCGACATTTACATAAGACGCCGTGAGGTCCCCGGCACGGGCGGCGTGGGGCCCGCATGCTCCCCCATGTCGTCATCATTGAAGGATGTCCCCATGCAATGCATGAAGTCGGGACGGCGTGGCATGGCGTGGCTTGTTTTCATTGGTCTTATCTCAGACACTCTCATAGATGTCATTGGGGTTTTGCCGGCCGTGGGGTCCACGATGCGGCCGGCCGGCAGAGTCGACGTCGTCGGCGGGCGGGGTGGGTGGTGGATTGTCGGGATGTCGGGCAAAGCAATGAAAGCGCTCAGCTTTGTTGTTAAACTGCGCGCATCTCTCTGTGCTTGCATTTTCCGGAGCACTTCCTTCTCCGCTTTTGTTTTTCTTTTCCTGAGGAGTATATCTGCGCGTGCTGTTTTGGAGGAATTGCGACAAATCTTCTCAGAAATCTGCTGAATCAGGCATCTGGAATCGCTTTGTAGTTTCATGGTCTCGGGTTCGATCTCGCACAGGGTAACTTGAAACAAGAAATTGATCGACATATCGAGCTGGCTGGCTCTAAAATGAAGTCGGGCGTGGGATCTAGTCGTTCTAATGCTTCCAGCGTCACGGCCTCGACACTAACGGAGCATGATTACATTGGGCTCTCAGAGGTATCTTCGTCTTCACACACCTCTGAGTATACTAATACCAATGCTAATGCTACTAACAATGGTAGTCATATTCACGAGAAGCAGATTCAAGAGTCCAATGGAAGCCTGGAAGATGCGGAACTCAACTTGGGTTTGAGTCTTTCCTATAAAAAAGAACCCCTTAATGCTGCCGCGGGCTTCACTGGCTCAGAGAAAGCTTTTCAGAAGTGGGTCTCTCAGGAAGAGTATCAGAGGCCTCGTCACCCAAATGGGTCTCAGCAGGGAGTGTGGGCGAGGGGGGGATTCGAACATCGGACCTCTCAGGAGAAAGGTGCTTCTTGTTCCTCTATGTGGCAAGGGGGCCAGCTGTTGAGGAGCTGGGAAGGTGCAAGGATTCTCACTGCAGAAGATCTCCAGGCTCCCCCTCCTCCTCCTCACACTCCTGTTGTTCAAGACGTTGCTGACCATGTTAGGTCTGGTTATGCGTTCTCTAACTCCGGTAGAGTTATAATGCCTCCTCCTACTGCTGGTCCTGTTGCTATTTCTGGAACCAAGAGAATACACAATGACGCCGATGTCTCTGATGGACTCGGACTCCAGGAAAGCTCTGAGATTTCAAAGTAAGATTCTTTCGAATCGCACTCGGCTTTTCTATTTTTGTGAGGTTTTCATCAAATTTTGGTCTTTTCGAATTTTGCAGAAAATACCCACTAGAAATTTCGTTCTAGGGTTCTGGATGCGATTTCCTTTTGGATATTTACTTATTTAGCGATGGATTTCTGGCTTTCTGTTTGAAAATCAGTCCACTGGGATTGGTATTTCTATTCGTGCTAATTTTAGCTTTTAAAAGGCATATTCCTGTAAGAAATTTTGTTCATCGGGATGCGAAACCCATTTGAACATATCACTCTTTTCTTTGGTTTAAACTTTATATGAAAAACAAACATTACCAAACTGAAATTATATAAAATTTCAATTGAAATTTTGTAAATAAAATTTAATTTCCATAGATTTTTGTTGTACTTTTGAAATTAAAGAGATCACATGTTTAGTAAATCCATCTTAATGCAGAGGATTTGAACCTGGCAACAACCTTCGGAACGCCTCAATTGCCCAAAGTTAACACCTATTAAGCTAATCTTTAAAGTAAACTTAACAAGATAAAAATTGAGTTTTATACAAAATTAGAAATTAAGACCCACTTGAAAGTTCGATTTTTGTAAGAAAAATACCCTCATCAGAAAATAAATTTTCAAGAAAAAGGAACTAACTCTCAGAGATTATAACTGCAAGAGGGATCTGCTTGAAAAAAAAACCCAAGAGGCAAATATCAATGAATTTCATTTCTTGATTATACTGCTTTTGGATTATTTTAAATTTCTTCCCTGCTTGATTTGACTTGATTAAAAACTTGCAGAGGTCAGGCAGTAGTGGGTTGGCCACCGATCGGGACATACAGATCAAAAAGCCGTGCTACTACTCAGTCCCGGTCTCCCTTGTATGTCAAGGTGAACATGGATGGCGTGCCTATCGGTAGAAAAGTGGATCTGAATGCTCATGACAGTTATGAAACTCTTGCTCTGGCCTTGGAAGACATGTTTCAACGGCTCAACAATGCCAACGGTGAGTTCTTCGGCCATTGAGTTTGTTTGTGTTCTGAAGATCAGTCTGTTAAGTTTTTATTTTTCATTTTTTGGCTTACATTCTAGCCATCAATTTTCAGGCCAAAGTGGATCTCAAACACCTATGGAAAAAGGGCTTTTTGGTGTCAATGACCCCAAGCAGTCGAGGCTTTTGGACAACTCTTCAGATTTTGTATTGACCTACGAGGACAAAGAGGGAGACTGGATGCTTGTTGGCGATGTCCCATGGAGGTGAGCTGTGATTTCCAAGCAATCTAAAGCTTCACTTTTCAGATTCAATAATACATTTATAGAATGTTGTTCATGTTGTGTTGTCTTTGTTTGGGCATAGGCATAGATACATAGGAGAATTTGGTTTGATCTTATGTTAACTGGCTAATGGGTTTGTATATAGATATTCTAGATAATTTTCTGTATTTGTTTCCAAGGGCTTTTTCAATAATATGTTGGCAAGCTGTGTATTTGTTTGTAAGTCTTTCTGCAGAAGTGAAATCTGATCAAAGCTTCATTCATTGCAGGATGTTTGTCAATACTGTCAAAAGGCTAAGGATTTTGAAAACCTCAGATGCCAATGGTCTAGGCAAGTTCCCATTGTCTTCGATATGAAGATGTTCTCTTTGTTTTGAAGATACCCTATCTCTGCTGCCCTCTCGGTATTGACCATTTTCTGTTTGATCACAGCTCCAAGGCGTCCAGAGAAGATGGATGGGCAGAAGAGTAAAGCTGTTTGAGATAGAGCGCACTATAAGATCTGAACTAGATTTGCATCTAGCTTTCCATATACTGCATTGGAGTGGGATGGATTCCAGCTTTTTCTATCTTTATCCTCTCGCACAGAGTGATTTTTTTTGGCGAATCCAGATTTCTGACCTAGAAGTTAGCCACAATCTATGTTTTTGTCCACGCAATGTGATATAATACCAACTGATATATCTGTATCAACCTTCATATGTTTATGCGGATAAAGTATAATATGTATTCAGTTTTGTCTTTCCACATTAGAGATCCAGGCCATGGGGAGATACCATTTATGCCCAGTTTTTGGGTCTGGATATGGGGGAACAGTCCAGATTTATGGTGGGACTAAGTTATTGTTAGTGGCTTTCATACTGGCTTTTTCCTCATCTACTTCTGTACAGTCAAATTTTCCAACATGCAAGTGTTCTGACTTGTTATATTATGTTTATTTTGGAAACTGCCAATCAAATTGTACATTCAAGGATGCAGAGGAACAATTTGATTATCTTAACTTTTTTGTTGCAATGTTTCTTTGATATGCTGTTATTTTCTAAATTACACTACTCAGAATTTGAACATTCACTTCAGCAAGTCTCAAATTTAAGTTACTTCTTCTGCGTAGAAGTGTATAATGTTTCTCTACTTATTTTCCCAGTTCACCTTGTCCACAATCTGTAATTTGGTCACGCATACTCTTAATTAATGTTTTTGGTAATATGTATGAAATGAATAATAATTTGGCTTGGATTTTCCCTTGATGTGAAAGCCAAGGCAGAAATATTTCCAACACAACTCTCAGTCACCCAAAAAAGGATGGAACCAATGATTTGTGTTTCCTTATTGCAGTCAGCTGTATTAATCAAAGTGTGTATGCATTATAGATGGATTAAAACTGAGCCCCATATCCACAAGATCAAACAACTTGCCAAAGCCGCATGGTAAACTGAACACGGGCTGAACGAGTAGCAAAGATAAAAAAGACAGATGCATCCCTGTGATCCAGGTATGACTTCACAATATGACTAAGGGAGCTGTATAAGGGCTAACTAAAACGGGCTATCTAAAACGCCCCCAACTCGCCGGAATCTGGTAGAGCAATTTTTGTCCAAATCGCAATTTGGAGTGCTCAGATCGCAATTTTGGCGATCTGGGTAGTTTTAAAATTGGGCAATTAGTCTAGAACAGACAATCCCAATTGCTAAAATCCCAAAACTGCAAAAATAACAATTTCCAGCAAAAATTTTAACCGGTTTTTATCCCAAAATTGCCGGAAAAGCGGGGCCAAAATACAGAGAGATGCATGCTCGGGATCCATGCATAACTTGGAAGTTGGAACTAGGTGAACATTAAGATATAGATGCTGTTAATAACTGATGAATGATGTAAATCCACAGTTAATACAAGATATGTCTACCCTGGAATTTTGGATGTGGGCAGCAGAATGCAATCAAGTTGGAAGCTTTTGCAGGGTGTTGAAACAATGATCTTGTTTAGAATGTTGGATGTGGGTAGGGAATGCAATCAACTTGGAAGTTTCTGTTTGGTGTTGAGAGTATGAACTTGTTCAGAATATTGGATGTGCATGTGGGGTGGGAATGCAATCAAATTGGGAGTTTCTGTGGGGTGTTAAAAGAGATATCGTTTAGAATTCCTTCAAAGAAAGGCTAGAGAACACTGTGTCAAAGATTTGATGTGAAAACATGATCTATCTCATGATGTCTCATCAACTCGGGCAGATCATGCAGAAGCCACTGGTGATGTTTGTACTGCAGCGAGGGAGGATGCTTTCTCATCAGCAGAGTGACTTGCATCCAAAATGGTGATGTTTGTACTGCATCGAGGGAGGATGCATCTCATCAGTAAAGTGACTTGCATCCAAAAGGGATTTGGAAAGGGTGTAAACAATGCCCTTGTAAACCAGCTTTTTCCCACAATTCTTTTGTATGTGGGATTAGTGAAAAAAGAAAAAACACATGGAAAATTACAGAGAGTAGCGAGACTAATTGAGGTTTGGTGCAGAATCACCAATTTTGGAATCACGAGAAAAAGAGATGGAGAAATTCCAAAGTAGTGACGCTAATTGAGGTTTGGTGCGGAATCACTAATTTATGGGGAAAATAGATGGAGAGAAGGATGGAGGGCGGTCATTGTTGCAGATTCATTAAAGTGGCTACTGTGGATTGTTTTCAGTTGGGTCATATTAAGAATGATCCGACTGATTCATGCCTCGAAGGGGAAGAGAGGCTTCAGTAAAGGGGTTTCTTAATTTTGGAATCATGGGGAAAATAGATGGAGAGAAGGATGGAGGGCGGCCATTGTTGCAGATTTTTTAAAGTGGCTATTGGGGATTGTTTTCAGTCGGGTCATATTAAGAATGCCCCAACTGATTCATGCCCTCCAAGGGGGAGAGGAGGCTTCAGCCAAGAGGTTTCTTATGGAGGATTGGACATAGAAATTATGGGTAGCCCATGTGATGCAGTCCCCTGTTAACAATTCTTGGAAACGGATATAGCTTTGAAAAAAAGGCTGCACATGTTGGATAAGTTTTTTTAACTCCTCAGAGCTTGTCGCTTTGCCTAAAACGAGGAGACCTGCCCTGCCAGAGTAGAGGGGAAAATTGTGTCAGCTCTGAAGCGAGCCACTCCTCAACTCGAATAATCTTTGTTGATACTTGTGCTCGGACATCATGGTTGCCAGATCAAATCTCTTGAAACAAATTAGGTAACATGGTTTTCGGAATTTGGTGATGCAATGCATAAAAAATGGATGCGGAGATAAAAAATTGAATTGTGGCCGGCGATTTATCAAATCGGAGACTGGATATTCTTCAGAGAAGAAAGATATGTTGTCTATTTTATAAAGCTCGAATTGTTCAACTCGAGGCATATTCGGGCGAGTTGTTGTCGTTGGTGGTTTTTGTCCCTGTTTATGTATGTATATTTTATTTAATAATTTGTTGTGATTTCCATGCAACTTTTATCCACTTTATTTATTTATGCATTTCATAAGGACAAGTGTGTATACATCAAATATATAAAATTGTATTTTTAATGTTGTTGTGATTAATGTGCTTCATTAGAGGTAACAGAGTTACAAGGTGCATCAGCATTTATGATGTAGGGAGATGTTTCATTATTTTTTTTTGGGTATATTAATAAATTAAGTTAAAAGATTTTTGATGGTTAAAATGATTTAAAAGAAGAATCATTAAAATAATAATAAATTTAATAATTGCATTTAAATAAATTAAAAATACTTTATATGAAAAAATTAAAAATATAAATTTATTATAATGTTATCAGACTAAAATGAAAAATTTAATACTTATAAATAAAAATGAAAAATAAGCATTTCATTATAATAAAATAAGAGTTAGAAGTAGTAAATGTTTATGGCTGTATCATAGCATTAGCTTGAACAAAAATTCTCTGAGAGGAATATTAACTTGAATTATTACAAGATATCTAATGCTTTTACCTAACCCAAATGAAATGTCAACATAAAACATGTAAATACTCCTATACATATGCAAACAAACTCTGAACAAATCCATGAAAACTTGGACATTGCAACATTAAAAGTATAAAGGAACTAAATAACAACCCCTGTAATATGCTAGATAGGTAGGTGAATGACAACTAGTTTTAAATGCTAGATAAAGTCTTTTTTTTTCACTTTTTCATATATATATGAAAAAAACATTAACAAAACATTCTATATGTGCATTGAGAATTAGTAAATATATTCTTTTAATTGCATTTGCATCTAGAACACCACCAAAATCAAAGAAATTATGATATTGGAAACATAACATGTCCAAAATCATTATAACAAATGCTCCCATAAAAATAATTTCCATCTGAATCTCCATTCCCACCACAACCATTTTCTTCTCACCTTGCAACCATGACCATATACATATTTAAAGCCATTGCAGCTTCATAAACTGTGCCTATTCTTTCAACATTTCAGACCTACGTCAAATATTGTCTTGATAACACCTCATTTTAAGTGCTTCTTGCTAAAACACATTTTTGTGTAAAGTTGTCGTGAGATGCTTATTCCCACAACTAGAATATTTCAAATTCAAAGAAAAGCACCGAGCAATACATTTATGACTGTTCTATAATCAGAAACATAATTGCTATTTAGAATTTTTGTAGGTATGTATTTTAATCAATTTTATAAACATGTGCAAAAAATGGTAGAAAGCATATACTAATTAATGTAAACTAACAAAATCAAAGCTTTTTCACTGTTTCATATATGTGCAAAAAATAACATCAAGTAAATATTTGATGTGTGAATTGATAATTGCATACATCAAGTTAACATTAGATTTGTTAGATAAACTTGATTTGGTTAAAGAGTTAAATGGATGTGTTTATGGTTTTCGGACCCATGGTATTTGGTGTCCCATAGTAATGGCCCATGGTATTTGGTGTCCCATAATATTATTTGGGTATGAATGTTGAGAGGGTTAACAGACATGAATCCCTGTGTTATCACTCAACAAATGGAATGATCCATGCCTAGATGCAACAGTTGTGGAAATAAATCCTGTATAGGTCAGTTGTGATTCTCTGATTGATTAGCCATAACGAGGACGCAATCATTATGGCTAATCCGTTTCTGTATCTGGTGATTGTGTTTCTAGATCGGGATAAAGATTTCAATTATAATGAATTTGTTGAAGTGAAGAACCATGGTGTTTTGAGCGCTTGTTGCTCAAGTGAATTGATGCTAATAGACATGAATAAGCCGTGAGAAGAATACCCGTAAGTTTTATGTCCACGTCATTGTCCAGAGGATATGCTTTAAAGTAAAGAAATTTTTATTGTTATTCACGTCATTTCATTTGTTAAGTTGATATGCTTTAAAGTAAAGAAATTTTTATTGTTATTCACGTCATTTCATTTGTTAAGTTATGGAATGTTTTGAAACAAAGGTTAAGTGGACGTGAAGTATAAAGAGGGAATTATATGGTAATGGTAAAATATACAAGTCTTTATTTGTGGTATTGAGTATTTATTTTTTAAAGGTGAATAATTTTTGAATTCTTCAAAAAAAAATTAGTAGTGGTTGGTTAATGTAATGGAAAGGTATTGGTTGAAGTAATTTGTTAGTAAAGTATTGAATGTTTTTTGTACTTGAGTTTAAATTATTGAGCATGTGTTGTAAGGGGTGTATGATCGGTTATACTGGATAACTCAGAGTTTTTGGTTCCTAGTTAATGTTTGATTTCCCTCAGTGTTTAGAAGCACGTGTCCCTCTTATGTGTAGAAGAGGATGTGGCATCAAGTTGTGGAATGAACCACTTGGGTAGGTATGAGGGTGGTAGGTGTACTCGTAGCCTAGCTTGATGTAGAATCAGAGAGGATGAGTCTTTGATTAAAGGGGGTAATGTGAGAAAGATTTATCTCAGAGTGTTGGGACCAGGTTATGATCAAGGAAGATTTTAATGTATTGATGATCCACGTAGGGGAAAAATATTCTTAGAGAAATGGTGGTTACAACGGCTGAAGACCCATGTATTCTGGTAGATGGATTCCTTTTTATATGGACGTCAATGATGAATTGTTTGTAGGTAGAAAATGCATACGTATTGAAAGAAGCACATGGAAGCAGACACAGATGGAGATTAAGTGATTGGCATACTGTAATCAGAGAGGATGAGTCTTTGATTAAAGGGGGTAATGTGAGAAAGATTTATCTCAGAGTGTTGGGACCAGGTTATGATCAAAGAAGATTTTAATGTATTGATGATCCACGTAGGGGAAAAAGATTCTTAGAGAAATGGCGGTTACAACGGCTGAAGACCCATGTATTCTAGTAGATGGATTCATTTTTATATGGACGCCAATGATGAATTGTTTGTAGGTAGAAAAGGCATACGTATTGAAAGAAGCACATGGAAGCAGACAAAGACGGAGATGAAGTGATTGGCATACTGTAATCTAAGTACATGTATGAGAGTTTGTTTATCCGCAATGTAAATGGGCATATGGATATAAGACCTAGTTAGGCAGGCGTACCCCTGGTTGGTGAGTCACCTATGTAGATTTAGGTAGACAAAGAGGGGGGGGCATGTTGTATTTCAATTCTCGAGGGGATGGCGATTACCCCAAGTCAAGTTTAAAGGGGGGATTGTTAGGTAAATTTGACTCGATTAAAGAGTCAATGGATGTCTACAGTTCATGGTTTTCGGGCCCATGGTATTTGGTGTCCCATGGTAATGGACCATGGTATTACTTGTGAATAAGCCTACCTAAAGGCTTGAGCAACTCCATTGTAAGGTGCCTAAGGAGGCCGGTGTTGGCCTAAGTGTGTCTGGAAGTAGTTGGATTGGCCATCCTTGGACATATTGGTCTAAGAAGAATAAATTTATCATGTTTGCTGGTTTTCCTAAGATTGGGTTTCCAGGGTAATTATTCTTTGTCTAATGTGTGCTTGATTTAATATTTATATGTATGTGCTTCTATTCATAAGAGTGGAATAAGATCCTGGCATGATGTATTGTTATTGCTTGTGAAAAGTAGATATGACTACCTATAGGTGCGTGTGAAAAGGATGGAAGATGTTAGATCTAGAAGTAAATCATGTTACTATGGAACTATTGTAAAAAATCACAAATCTAAGGGTTGACTTCCTAGATTTGGTGTAGATCATGTTGGATTTGCAAATCTGTTGGTAACACCGTTGAATGTGCTACTACAATTTTGCCACATAGAAAAACCCTAGCCATGTGAATAAATTTGTGGGGATCCATGATCTCCAGCTGCAGATCTAGATTGATAAATTTGAGATTCAATCCAGTGTGGAGATCCCCATCTAGTACTGGATGGAAAAGAAGTTCAAAGTTGGGCACAGTTTCATTTGAATCAAGGTATGGTCGACAATGACGAAGGAACTGAATCAAGGTATGCTCAATAATGACTCACCCTATAACACATGAGAATTCCATGTATCTTGAACATAGACTCATAGCAATTTTTTTTCCAAGGAAACTATTATTGGGAAAATAGTTTGTATGTGTTTCCTATAGGCATATAATATCACTTTTCATCATATCATGGTCATTGACAATATTGTCAATGTGCAATGTGAGACTTCGTGTGTTCAACAAGCATAGAAGCAAGTTCTCTTTGGTTTTCATTGACGATAAACCATATTGAAATTCCAATGAAGCTTGATTTTGAAGCCTATCTATTTCCCTAGAAACTTTATACAAGACACGTAATTTTTTCTATTGTAATTTGCTTAGAAGGTACAGATTGTTCATGTCTCTTTACAGGATAGTGCAGTTATATACTAGTCCATGTTGGTGAATTCTGTAACATCCCCTCCTATCATACCAACATGATGGAGAGGATCGTGATACTAAATCCGGGCATCTAGCCCCATGAACTTTTAACTAAGCAGGAACATGATATAAAAGACATATGGAATGTATGATTATAAGAAAAACACAGCGGAAATAATATCAATAACACATCCATCATACATTCAAGATATTCATCCAATAATAATTGCAAAGTTAACACAAGAGAATACTTATTTTAACAAAGTAGTACCAAGCAACTGGCTATGCAACTGCAACATTCCACCCAACCATAGGCCAGTTGTGCTTATCAACCTCTTGATACAACTGCCACCCCCGAGCTGGGCATGATCTCTACAAGGAACCAGGGAACAACAGACTCACACATAGCCAAGCATACACCAAGATGAGCCAAGCCAATCTACAATTGGGTTTATCAGGCTGTTAGGAAATGGGAAGGAAGAGTGGTTAAGCTAGTGAGCTCAAGCACAGAGCCAGGGGTAACCTTAAAAAATCTATCTAGCTTGGCACCCACAATACCTACACACCTAACACAAGGAAGTATTCTTTTCACTGCTGTACAATCCCTCAATCCATACCTTCCCCATCTAGTGCTCTCAGGGTGTGCATAGAAGAGTAGCCAAAGCCCTCTCGATCTTCTTGAGAGGTTGTCTCCCCACTAGGTTTATCAAGCCCTCTCTGTCCACTACCACTCCAATCTCTTGCTCACAGATTCAAACCAAAACAGGGATGCACATAACAACAAAAGTATAAGTGTTGGGCATGAAGAAACATTTTTATAGTGAGATGCCCAAAGATGGGGTTTTCATTGGCTTCAGAAAAACGTGGGAAACCCAAAAACGAAACTGGAAGATGGGGAATAACCCTGGGAAGCCAAATCCGTTTTCAGAAAAACGTCCATAGACATTCTGGGGCAAAAACGGCCTCCATAACAGTCCCAAATCGTGGTCCTCCTTCCCCAGCCACTGTGTAACACAAAAACGAGCTCCCAGCCATGGAAAAATGTAGGAAAATGATGAAAAACATGATGGGGAAAGACCCAGTAGTTCAGACTGCGTGAGAGAGGAAAGACTGTGGGTTTAGAAATGGCTTTGGGCACCATTTCGTGGGTGTTTTCTTGCCCAAGGAGACAAAATACGATTTCCCAGGTTGATGGCTTGCCCATACACAAAATTGGTTGCCATACCTCTTCATTCCCAAGGCATTAACTGCCTCAACCAATTTCTGGAAGAATTAAATGATTGGGTCCATAACCCAAAATGGGTAATTGAGGGTTTATGGGTTTTCTCATTGACACATGGATTAATACCATTGGCTCAAGGGTTTGAATAATTTTCCTCCCTATTCCTTGTAGAATCATGCCCCCATCTCTTTGTTGCATTGCAAAGCTAGTCGTGGGTATTTTCATTAAAATTCGTATTTACATGATGTCTTATTTACATTGTGCCTATCTAGCACAAGAACCATAGGCATTTATTTTTACTTGCCGATACATAAAACGCTAAATCAATGGTGGGGTCTTGGCCTTGAGCTCCTCACCATGATTAAATTACAATATTTACATCATTTATGATTTAATACAAAGGGGGTCAAAATGGGGACATTACAAATTCCCTTTGGATCAAATGCCAAGCCATCCATTGTGAGTCCTTGTGACCTATGTATTGTACGCGCACATGCTAAACAAATGGGGGAATTGTTGTTGAATAATATTTCTTTTCCTTGTTGACGCCATTTGCCTAGATATTCTTGTAATAGGTGTCCATGTACATGAAATATCTTGTGCAAAATGTCCTTGCATTTTTGCTCATTGCATTGAGCCAATTAATAGTGATCTAAATTCAATCCATATTATGTAAAGTTTATAGTTTGTGTGCTCTTTGAAAATGCTCTATGCACCATTTACGAGTCCATTGCCAATAACAAAGTTTCCTCCAACTAGTTCAACAAGCATATCTTGTTTCACAACAATTGCGGATGGAAAAACAATTTTTTCATTTTGATGAATGTTCAATTCTGTTGGGTCAATTTTCTTGTCAATTGATTCTACTGTATATGAATTTTTAGTGGACAAGTACCAACATATTTTTGTTGTGCTCTTCAACATCTTTGTTTCTAAAGAACAAATAAGGAAATGTTGGGTCATTTGGAGATGGACTATGACAACTCTCGAATGTGCAATTTGTCGGATCAAATCACCAATTCAAGTCTGTAACCTTCTATTGTTTGATTTTGGTTTCCTAGAGTTAGTAGATGCCCCTGAACACCTACTTGGAAAAATTAGTGAATATCTTGTGGTGTTTGGGACATAAATTTAAACTCTAGTCCTAGTTTTCCAAATTCAAGTTAGTGTGCCTAAATCATGTTTGGGTACATTATAGTGGTATCAAAGCATGGTCCTATGTATATGCTCATGGTAATCATTGATGAGTCTATTATTCCCAAGAGGTAAATCAGGTTGAAATGATGTACGCCCGTGCATGATAGAAGCTCGATTTTTTAAAGATATTAGAGCTATATCTTTTATACAATGTGTTTTGGATACATTCTTCGAATATTCTTAATTGGATTAGGCTATGCACAACATTAACATATGTAAAGACATTTTGCAGAGGAAATTCACAGCACGCTACAGAATATATGAAAAGATAGAGGTGAATTTAACGGATGGAATACTAGGATTATTCAAGAAGTGACTATGAATGGCAAATTTCTTGAATCCAGGTTAAATTTGAACATATTGAAGACTCATGATGAGGAATTTCAATAATTCTTACACATTTGTAAATCTAAAACATAAGGAATGAAGAGAGTACATCTAGATTTTATATGCATACCATGAGTAGGACAATCCTTACAATTCTAAACTAGATATAAAACCTTTAAAAAATATAATAGAGGCAAACATGTATGAATCTCTGAAAGATATTTTATCTTCAAACATCATGATCATCAATGATATCATAATGAGATCGAACGCTGCATCATACTTCTATTAATCTCATGAATATTTACATGGAACACAAAATGGAATAACAATGGACTCACTCGGGAGAGGAAAAACATCTATGAAACATTGTTGTGTCTTTAATCTCTTACATATCCAAATTACAAGGGCCAATTCTGTCACTCGACTCTACAAATCTAGACAAAGAAAACATCTTCCTAAAATTGCCATCCATTTAGACTGAGTCTAATCCACTTTATATAGAGTCAGTAAGTAACCAAAATCGGTTTCTTACATCCTAACAGAAAATTAAAAGACTCTATTCACTTTTTACAAAAATGATTTTTACATTTATGCTTTACAACATTTATTGCTAAACTTAACATCTTTAGTTCTTTTTGCTGGCTTCCTTCTTCTTTCCCCTCATGTAAGCATTTTGTTGGCCAGGAGGCTTCCCTATTGGCCCCACTTGAGGTATGCCAGCTTGGTTCATCTGGTACATCATCTGTATATTAGTCGGCCCTGCAGGTAGCATAAAAGAGATAGACAGTGGCTGAATTGCAAATGAACCTAGCGGCTAAGTCAGACTGCTTGGATGCTAACTTGGATTGGTAGAGTGTGTGCAACGGTTGACCTAGTGCTAGTCTGTCGGGAGCACGCTTCTTTGGATAAAGAAAAATAATCTTTTAAAATAGGTCAAAAACCCTTTATCCCTTTGGTGATATGCACTTTCCACATTGGAATATGAGGTGGAGGGAAAAAAAAAAGTACTGGGTCCCAAAACAGGCGGCGGGAGGGGGTGAGTGACCATCTGTCAACCAGATGAGCTATAAAGCACCTTTAAAAAAAAATGGGTGGATACCACTTCTGCTTTCCCAAAGTGGTAACGCGTCGATAGTTAGAGGTAAAGGAAAACCGTGCTCAAGGAGGCGCGACCAATCCTCAAGAAGAACGTGTCCTTGATGGTTTTGAGGACAACATGCGCTCAAGGCCACTTTTGGGAGGGAACAACTTATTGACGCGCTTTATATCTCAGCCATTGATCTGGATCGAGCACCTTTTAACTTGCACGTACTCTCCTCTCCTTTAAATTTCTTGCACTTTATGGGCGTGCTTGATATCTAGACCGTTAGATCTCTCGAGATCTAATGGTTGATCGATTTTCATCATGTAGCATTCATTTTTAAGCCACCCGTATCTAGCTACTGGTCTCCTTATAGACTCTGCTATCTTTCCTTTAGTTGTATACCTCCCCAAGGGATGAAAAAAAAGCATAAGTGCCATGCGCTATGGATCCATAGGATATTTTTTACATGGAAAAATCCAGGTACTAACATTGGCTCCACAGAGACAAAGTTCTTCTCTGCAGGACTTTGAGAACAACAGACTTGTGCCCTTTTCCATTGGGCTATGGGGTCTTCTCCTTCATGAGGTTTTGATCACATTGAATCAAAATTCTTAGCTCAACAATTTATTTATTTACATCAAGTTGTAAATGACAGGAATTAAAAAACTGTAAACTTGTAGAAAAATAGTAGTAAAAGACTATTACCCTACTTTGTACATAGCTTTCAGAACCTTGTCTTAGTATAGGAAAAATCATTTCAGAAGCCTGCCATTGACAACAATTTCTATCAACTCTCCTTCCAGTTCATGGATATTGTAGGTATTGTTTTCCAGTACTTCAACAATGATGTAGGGCCCCATCTAGATATTTTCAAACTTACCATGCTTGCCTCTATATTCTCGTCTTGCATCCCACTTTAGGACTAAATCTTCTAGGTGGAGATCTCTTTCCAAATCTCTTTTGTCAAAGGTATTCTTAATCCTTCTATGGTGCTCTTGTAGTTTGATGTTTACATGTTCTCTTTCCTGCTATAATTCAATCAGTTCACATATCCTTCTCACCATGTTATTTGGTTCTTTTGTTTCATGTTGGATCAGTTTCAATACTAGTAACTGTTCATGTATATGTAACTTTGGAATGTATTTCTACTATATATTTATTGTACCCTTATAGAGATGTGTTATTCCTCTATAAGGAAGTGTCGTCATTTGTATTGACAAGTGTCGCAAGTGTGTTAACTTGTCGATGGGTTATTAGACCACCTAGTAAGGGGTCGGCCCGAATTTATGTAATATGTGGATAATGTACCTAGCTAGACAAGTCGGCCCCATAAGGTTATTGGGCAAACAAAACAAGTATAAATAGAGATCGCAAGATCTCTATTTGGATCACTCAGAAACACACACTTCCTTCACTCAGAAAGTGGCGCACATGTAAGGAGGAGGATTAGCTGCTAAGAGGAGTCTATCTCTTGTACTTTGGTTGTACTATTGCTCTATCTATCTCTGAGGAAGTTGTGGGGTTTTTCACCTTAGGGTTTTCCCCATGGAAACTCTGTGTGTCTATTGTCTCTCACATTTTTGCTTCTTATGATGATTGATATGCATTGATATACTGTACATGTTATTCTCTTAGTAAAGATCCTAGAGTATTGTGAATTAATGCTAAAAAATTAACAGGGTATCAGAGCTAACCTAAGAAGAAGACATTGTGCAGTGACGGAAACTAGGGTTTCTTGTTTATTGGGTTTCTCTCCACAAATTTTGGAAAAGAAGTATAGTAGATTGAATCTTCTCATCAAGGAGAATCTATTTGTCCAATTAGAATTAAATTCTGAGCATTTTCAGATTTGGCCCTAAACATTAGGGTTTCCAAAAAAATAGGAATTTCTGAAATCTGAAGACACAGCTGGAAGCTTCTTGGAAAAATCGAAGTTTAGAGCTTTGGATCAAGATTTTTGGTTGGGTAGACCTCCGGGAAACTCAAACCCTAATTCAGGGTCCTCCCTTGTGAACCTGGGAAGACAAAAAGGAATTTCTGAAGGGTGAAGCTTTGCAGATCTCAAATTCTGAATACACTACGTTGATCAGATCATCAAGGTGCATCTTTTTATCATTTCAGAAAATTGAAATTCACATTTTGAATTTTTAGGGTTTTTTTGACAAACCCTAATCTGGGACCAGATCCAGTTTTCAACAAATCAAGTGGTAAGACCTAAATCTTTTCTATTTCCATTTGAAGTACTCTTTAAAATGTCTGACCACACCAATCTTGAGGATAAGCTTGAAGGAGCCGATAACTTCCGAGCCTGGAAGTATAGGATAGGGTTAATCCTGGAAGAGAATGAGTTGGACTCATATTGAAAAGAAGACATCCCTATCCTAGAGGATGAAGAGGCTAAGATATTGCATAAGAAGAACTTGGTCAAGGCAAAGAGAATCATTGATGATTCTATTAAGGACCATCTTATTCCACATGTGTCATCTCTAAATACACCCAAGGCTATGCTTGATTCCCTTACTAAGCTATTTGAAGGGAAGAACATAAATCAGAAGATGACTCTGCGGAATCAATTGAAAGGGGTCAAGCTATTGAATGGAGAGACCATTCAATCTTACTTCTCCAAGGTGTCTTAGATCAAGGAACAACTTGAAGCTGTTGATGAAGTAGTGGACAATGGTGAAGTTGTTATGACCACACTAAATGGCCTACCTAGGTCATGGGATTCCTTTATCCAAGGAATCTGTGTAAGAAAGAAGTTGGTCTATTTCAGTAGACTGTGGGAGGAATGCTCTCAAGAAGAAGCAAGGCTTGTGGCTCGAGAAGAAAAGATGGGGAATGAAGATCGAGCTCTCACAACTCACACCAAGGGAAGCAAGTTTAAGAGGGAGAGATCTCATAACAAGAAACATTCTCACCCTCATCACAAAAAGAAAGATCTATCTAATGTTCAATGTTTTGAATGCAATGAGAAGGGACACTTTGCTTCAGACTGTCCCAAGAAGAAGAAAGACAACAACAACAATTTCAACAAGAAGAAGAAGAATAACAAAAGAAGATATCATGCTCATGCTGCTAAGGATGATGAACCTCCCAGGAAGAAAACTAGAGCAGAAAGTGATGATGATGACTCATCAAGCGAAGAAGATTATGTTCTAATCTCTACTCTCACAGGTACTATCTCTCATGGTTGTAATGATTGGTTAATTGACAGTGGGGATTCCAAACACATGACTGGGTTTAAAGAATCTTTTGTAACCCTATCTGAACATGAATCACCCCATAAAGTGAAACTTGGGGATGATTATCAATACCCTATCAAAGGAAGTGGTGAAGCCTCCTACAACCTAGATTCTGGAAAGTCTTTGAAAATGAAAGAAGTTCTTTATGTACTTGGGCTCAAGAAGAATCTACTCTCCATCTCTGCATTGGATGCAAAAGGAATGAGGGTTGCATTTGTAGATGGCCAAGTCCTAATGTGGCAAAAGGGTAAAACTATTGATGATGTAGTGGTGATTGGAGAGCAAGAGGGAGGATTGTATAAACTAAAGGGACAACCTGAACATGCCATGGTACATGATTCCATGGAGCCAAGTGAACTTTGGAATAGAAGACTTGCACATATGCACTACAGAGCATTACCAATTGCAAGTAAAGCTGTAGAAGGTCTTCCTGAAATCAAGAACAAGCATGAAGGTGTTTGCAAAGGATGTGCAAAAGGAAAGAAAATTAAGAAGGCATTTCCAAGCAGTGAAAGCAAGGCAAAAGGTATCTTGGAAATTATCCACTCTGATGTATGCAGTCCGATGTCATCCAGTTCTTTGAGTGGGTATGTTTACTATGTCTCTTTCATTGATGACTTCTCCAGGAAGACTTGGGTTTACTTCTTGAAGAACAAAGATGAAGTGTTTGATAAGTTCAAGGAATTCAAAACCTTGATGGAGAATCAAACTGATAAGAAAATCAAAACATTCAGATCCGACAATGGTGGAGAATTCACTTCAAGTGACTTCAAGAAGCTATGCAGTGATTCAGGGATTAAGAGGGAGTTGACTGCTCCTTACAATCCACAACATAATGGATTTGCAAAAAGAAAGAATAGAACAATCATGGAAGCAGCAAGGGCAATGCCGCATGACCAGGATCTACCTATGCATCTATGGGCAGAAGCAGCTAGAACAATTATATATGTGCAGAATAGAACACCCCATAAGATATTGGACAACAAGACACTAGAAGAGGTCTTCTCTGGTAAGAAACCTGAAGTCAGCCATCTCAGAATATTTGGCTGTCCAATATATGCTCATGTCCCAAAATAAAAGAGGACTAAGCTAGATCCTTCAGGAAAGAAGGGTATCTTTGTGGGTTACAGTGAAAGCTCGAAGGCTTATAGAATATACTTTCCAGGGTTCAAGAAGATTGATGTCAGCAGGGATGTGACATTTGATGAAAAGTCAGCATTCATCAAATCAAGGAAGACACTTGTTGAAGTTTATGAAGAACCTAAGGAAACTAGATTTCAAGACACTACCATGACTGAAGAAATTCCAGACGTTGATCATGAAATTGAAGATCCACAACAACCTGTAGATCCACCTCGTGAGAATAACTCTCACAAGAGGAAACTTGCATGGGCTAGAGAGCTCATTCAAGATGCAGAAAGATATGGCATTCCAGAAGAAGAAAGCAAAGAAGAGAACCAGATCACATACCAGCTATGTTGCTTTACTCTGTGATATCATGAACAAATAACCTTCCAGTTATGAAGAAGCAGTGGAAAAGAAAGAATGGAAGGATGCCATGGTCGAGGAATACCAATCAATAATGAAAAATAATGTTTGGAATGTTGTCCCAAGACCTGAAGGGAAGTCTGTTGTGACTTCCAAATGGATTACAAAATCAAGCATGCTGCAGATGGCAGCGTAGAAAAATACAAGGAAATATTCGTAGCTCGTGGCTTCTCTCAGAAAGAGGGAATAGATTATGAAGAAACTTTTGCTCCTATAGCCATATACACTTCCATCAGAACAGTACTTGCTCTGGCTGCAACGATGAAATGGAAGATACACCAGATGGATGTCAAGACTGCTTTCTTAAATGGTGTAGTTGAAGAGGAAGTGTATGTGGAGCAACCACTCGATTTTGAAACACATGACAGGGAGTCATATGTGTGCAGATTGAAGAAAGCCTTGTATGGCTTAAAACAAGCTCCTAGAACTTGGTATGGTAGGATGGACAGTTTCCTATCTAGTTTGGGCTTTACCAAGAGTAAAGCAGATTCCAACCTTTACTACAAGGTTGAGGAAGGGAATCCTGTGATTCTACTCCTGTATGTAGATGACCTATTTGTAACAGGAGATGACAGATTGATTGCCGATACAAAGAGGAAGCTTGCTGTTGAGTTCAATATGAAGGACTTGGGGATGATGCACTATTTTCTAGGTATGGAGGTGTGGCAGAGTACATATGGTATCTTCCTTGGACAAGGGATGTATATAGTAGATATCCTGAAGAGGTCTGGGATGATGGATTGCAAGGCCATGGCCACACCTATGGCATCGAACCTGAAGCTTCTATGTGATGCTTCATTTGAGCCGGTTGATCTCTCTATGTATCGTTAGATGATTGGGTCCTTGTTGTACTTGACGAATAGGAGACCATATATTTTTTTTACTGTGAACACATTGAGCCAGTTCCTGACAGATCTGAGGAGTGTTCACCTGATTGCTGTAAAGCATATTCTGAGGTACCTGAAGGGTACAGTTGATTATGGGATAAAGTATGAAGCAAATCAAAAGTTTAACCTGTAGGGTTATGTTGATTCAGATTGGGCAGGCAGTGCTGCAGATAGGAAGAGCACATCTGGGTGTTGCTTCAGTATGGGATCAAGTGTGATCTCTTGGTTTAGCAGGAAGTAGTCCTACGTAGCACTGAGTACAACCGAGGAAGAATATGTCGCATCCTATTCGGCTAGTTGTGAGGCAGTATGGCTTCGGAAGCTACTGTCTAAGTTATTTGATCTCCCGTTGGATGCTACTGGTATCTTCTGTGATAACCAGAGTTGTGTGAAACTGTCTGAGAACCTAGTGTTTCATGACAGGTCGAAACATAAAGAGATCAAATATCACTAAATTAGGGATATGGTGCAGAGAGGAGCAGTGAAGCTCCTGTATGTTGCGACAGATGAGCAGATTGCAGATGTACTGACGAAGCCACTAGCCAGAGTGAAGTTCAAATACTTCAGGGAGAGGCTTGGTGTTCTTCAGATCGACGACACTTCAAGGAAGAAGTGATGGACACATTTGCTGAAGCCATTCCAAGCATGTTGGAAGGAGGATCCTTCACATGGTTATGGATGTAAGCATTGGATGATGAGCATCAGGACGATGCTCCAGTTACTGCTCTATATATGCATCATGTTGGATGCTTTGATCAGTGTGATCATGTATTTGTATATGCATCATGTTGGATGTTGGATATGATCAGCTGGATCATTTATATGTATGTATGTATGCATCATGTTGGATGCTGGATATGATTAGGTAGATCATGTATTTGTTTATGTATCAGGTGGATACTTGTATGATCAGGTAGATCATGTATTTGTTTATGTATCAGGTGGATACTTGTATGATCAGGTAGATCATGTTAGATCAGGTATATCATGTAATTATGTATGTATCAGGTGGATGCATTATGTATATCAGATGGATGCATTGTATGATCAGGTAGATCATGTATGACATGTATCAGGTAGATACTATGTATGCATCAGATGGATATATTGTTTGATCAGGGTGATCACAGATGACGAGCTTCAGGATGTTGCTCCAGACTATATGCATAAGGTTGATGCTATGTTGATCAGTGTGATCACAGATGATGAGCTTCAGGATGTCGCTCCAGATGATACGCATTAGGTTGATGCTATGATGATGATCAGGTTGATCATATGATGATGTACATCAGGATGATGTATGGTGAGTATCGGTTTGATACTCTGTGGCCGTGGATAGGTTGTGCAGGTAGCATAGAAAAGATCCTGGGAGATCCTATAGTTTGCGCTAGGATGCTCTTTCGAGGTTTTGCTACAGGTAGCATAGAAAAGATCCTTTAAAAACCAGACAGGTAGAGCGGTGTGCTCGTAACATCCTGGGTTGCTCAATCGAGATCCTATAGTCTGTGCTAGGATGCTCTGAGTAGGTTTTGCTACAGTTTCGCATAGAAAATATCCTTTAAAAATTGGACAGGTAGAGCAGTGTGCTCGTAACATCCTAGGTTGCTCAATCGAGATCCTATAGTCTGCGTTAGGATGCTCTGAGTAGGTTTTGCAAAAGTTCACATAGAAAATATCCTTTAAAATCCGGACAGGTAGAGCCGTGTGCTCGTAACATCCTGTGATGCTCTATCGAGATCCAGACACGTAGAGCGGTGTGCTCGTAACATCCAAGGATGCTCTAAGTAGGTTTTGTGAAGGTAAACATGTAAAAGAACCTATAGTCCGCGCTAGGTTTTGTTGATGCACGTAATCAGTCCTGGGATCCACAGTATGGCCATTGATGATGAAGAACTGTAGGTAGTGGTCCTACATCCAGTATGAAAAAGGATTGGCTCTGTAGAACTTCCTATGACGAGTAGATTCAGATATTGGTTGAGATAGCAGTAGCAGTGACGATGATTCGAGGACGATGATCCAGAGAAGAAGACTTGTGCTAGCAGATTTGTGTCGAGAAATACCTTTCTAGTTAAGAGGGAGTGTTGATGTATATGTAACTTCGGAATGTATTTCTACTATATATTTATTGTACCCTTATAGAGATGTGTTATTCCTCTATAAGGAAGTGTCGTCATTTGTATTGACAAGTGTCACAAGTGTGTTAACTTGCCGATGGGTTATTAGACCACCTAGTAAGGGGTTGGCCCAGATTTATGTAATATGTGGTTAATGTACCTAGCTAGACAAGTCGGCCCCATAAGGTTATTGGGCAAACAAAACACGTATAAATAGAGATCGCGAGATCTCTATTTGGATCACTCAGAAACACACACTTCCTTCACTTGGAAAGTGGCGCACATGTGAGGAGGAGGATTAGCTGCTAAGAGGAGTCTATCTCTTGTAATTTTGTTGTACTTTGGTTGTACTATTGCTCTATCTATCTCTGAGGAAGTTGTGGGGTTTTTCACCTTAGGTTTTTCCCCACGGAAACTCTGTGTGTCTATTGTCTCTCATGCTTTTGCTTCTTGTGATGATTGACATGCTTGTTATGATTGATATGCATTGATATACTGTACATGTTATTCTCTCAGTAAATATTTTAGAGTATTGTGAATTAATGCTAAAAAATTAATAGTAACCCCAGTTGAATGGGTAGTGACTGCTTCTCTTCGATATACTATCTAAAAAGGAGATGTACCAATTGATCTTTTGACACATATTCTATCAGCCCACAAAGAATACCCAAGCTTTACATCCCAAGCCTTTTTGTTTGTTGTCAAAATTTTATTAATAATCCTCAACAAGATTTTGTTATAAGATTCAACTAAACCATTCTCGTGGGGGTAATAGGTAGTAGAATGACCTAATTCAACATTATATTTTTGGCAGAATTCAATCATTTTAATAGATTTGAAAGCAAGAGCATTTTCAGTAATAATATTCCTTGGGCATCCAAATCTTGAAAAAATGTTTTCTTCCAAGAATTTCATGATTACATTTCCATTTGTCAATATAGTGGGGATAGCCTCCACCCACTTTGTAAAATAATCAGTAGCAGTCAAAATCCATCTATGCTGGTTGTTGGAGTTATGGTTTATTTCTCCAATGAAATCCAAACCCCACTACTGGAAAGGTAATGAAGTAATAATAGTCCTTAGGGGTAGAGGTTTCAACTTCTTTTTTCCTACAAACATATGACATTCCACACATGCTCTCACAATATTATTAATATCTGCAAAAAGTGTTGGCCAATAATACCCATCTCTCAGGACTTTGTAGGCTGTGGCTCTCCAAGCATGGTGGCCTCCACACACCCCTTTATGAAAATATGATATAATTCCTTCTGTCTCTTCCTCAATTACACAATTCAACAATATCCCTTGAGGATCTTTCCAGTACAAATATTCATCTAATATGCAATATTTAACTGCCAGTAATTTCAGAGGCCTTGCTTGTGATTTTGGTAGATAATCAAGACATTTTAAATTCATCAAATAATAAACAATGTTTCCATACCAATTAGATTCTTCAGATTTTTTGTTCACCTTCATTATGTCATCCTAATAATCTTGAATATCTTTTAGCTTCTCCTCTTCTATCAATTCTGAAATCAAATTCAAGTCTAATGCTTCACAATTTGACTCAGCCGATAACTTGGCCAATCCTTGTCCTTTAACCATCTTGGTGGGTTTGATTTCTAGATCATATTCCTGAATTTTAGAAATCCATTTTCCTCTTCTTCCTTCACTGTTAGTTTGGAACAAAATATCTTTAACTGTACTATGGGGAACATATGCAATTATCTGGGAATGTAAAACATAACATCTAAAGGATTTCAAAGCCTTAACCATAGAATATGCCTTTTTCTCTATGAGATTATACTTCAATTCAGCATCTCTAAGAGCCTTACTGAAAAATGCTATGTGTTGTTCATGACCAGCACAGTTCTTTTGCAAAAGCACAACTACAATTGTATGAGAAGAAGCAAAAGAAAATATCAGAAATGGCTTTGTGTAATCAGGATTGATTAATACTGGTGTTTCTCCAATGGGATTATTCAATGTTCTGAATGCTTACCTTGCTTCCTTGTTCCATTTAACATCATTACCTATTTTGAGCATGTTGGTAATAGTCTTAATTAATTCATCCATATTAGGAATGAACCTCCTCAAGAAATTTATCCCGCCAATAAATGAATGTACTTTTTTGGGGGGCCTCAAGTGCTTGTATGGATACTACTCTTTCAGGGTCTATCTTCACTCCATCCTTTAATACTACGTGTCCTAGTAGCTTACCTTCCCTCAAAGCAAAAATGGATTTCTTTGGATTTAGAGAGAGATTGTATTTTCTGCATTTTTTGAAATCTGCTTTAAATGAGACAAATGTTCCTCATCATTCTTAGAGAATACCTTCATATCATCTAGATATATAACTATGAATTTGCCTCTTTATCCAACAAATACTATGTCCATGGAACATTGGAAAGTTTCACCTGCATTCATTAACCCAAATGGTATCTTGTCATACATAAAAGTTCCCAATGGGGTGGTGAAAGTTGTTTTCACTTTGTCTTCTTTACTCATGGCCACTTCATTGTACCCTGAAAATCCATCCATCATATATATCCCATCTTCTCCAACAACTTTCTGCAAAATTTGATCCATTTTGGGAAAATGATAATTATCCTTGAGAGAGAATTTGTTGAGATTCCTGAACTCAATACACAATCTTATTTTTCCACTCTTTTTTCTAGCAGGGACCAAATTAGGAACCCATTTGCTCACTTCCCTTTCTATGACGGGAAACAAAATAGAATTGGTTTTTCTAAGTTTCTGCCTAAAGGATTTGTTCTAGGCTTCAAAGGTATTTTTGATCAATTATGGTAGTATCATAGGTCCTGGGATCTTCATACCTCCATGCAAAGACATCTATATGTTATTTGAAAAGCTTTATGTATCTTTGTTTTATTTCAGCAGGTAGTAGTTTTGAGAGTTTGATATTCTTGGGTTCTTCTTGAGTGCCAACATTTATCTCTTCAACATCTTCTTCTTTTGGTTGAATTTTAGGATTGTGAGGAACATCATTCTTGTCAAATAACCTTTCTAAAGGAACTAGTCCTTTAGAGATGAAATTACTCTTCATTTAAACAATATTATGATTTCCAATTTTGTAATTCAACTTGACATCAATATCTTCCCTTTCTTGACTGTCTGCATCTTCCTATGTTTCCTGGTCTTGATCAATGCATGTACTGGAAAAATACTCAATCACTTCTAGAAATATTTTGATTTGTTGATCATCTTCAAAAACTTGCCAATGCTTGGTGTTATTAGGGATATATGGCCTATAGATCATTTCAATTTCATGTCTCAACTTGATTTCAGTGGGGGGTTTAAAAGAACTTGCTCCTAAGGCCAATGAATCAACTCTATGATTTTATTCCCTAGGAATAGATGCGATATTAAAAGCTTCAAAGAAATTATCAATTAAATCCCATACCTGATTTTTGTAAGATCTCATTCTGGGATGCTTAGTCTGATATATTCCTTTTATCTGTTGTACTATGAATTTTGAATCTCCAAAGACAGAGATATGTTTCACTCCCATTTTTCTAGATGCTTCTAGGCCCAAAACTAATGCCTCATACTCAACCACTTTGTTTGTTGTCTAAAAATTCAATTTGAAAGACAGTGGAATTTCTTCTTTGGTTGGGGAGTATTGATGTATATGTAAATTCGGAATGTATTTCATTTATATATTTATTGTACTCCTATAGAGATGTATTATTCCTCTATAAGGAAGTGTCGTCATTTGTATTGACAAGTGTCTCAAGTGTGTTAACTTGCCGATGGGTTATTAGACCACCTTGTAAGGGGTCGACACGATATAATATAATATGAAGTTATTGTACCTAGCTAGACAAGTCGACCCCATAAGGTTATTGGGAAAACATGACAAGTATAAATAGAGATTGGGAGATCTCTATTTGGATCAATCAGAACTCACACTTCCTTCACTCGAAAAGTGGCGCACTTGTGAGGAGGAGGATCAGCTGCTAAGAGGAGTCTATCTCTTGTACTTTGGTTGTGTTATTGCTCTATCTATCTCTGAGGAAGTTGTGGGGTTTTTCACCTTAGGGTTTTACCCACGGAAACTCTGTGTGTCTATTGTCTCTCATGCTTTTGATTCTTCTGATGATAGACATGGTTGTTATTATTTATATGCATTGATATACTGTACATGTTGTTCTCTCAGTAAAGCTCCTAGAGTATATTGAATTAATGCTCAAAATTTAACATGGTATCAGAGCTAACCTGAGAAGAAGACATTGTGCAGTGACATAAACTAGGGTTTCTTGTTTATTGGGTTTCTCTCCACATATTTTGGAAAAGCACTATAGTATATTGACTCTATTCATCAAGGAGAATCTATCTGTCCAATCAGAATTCAATTATGAGCATTTTCAGTTTCTAAAAATTAAGGTTTCCACAAAAATAGGATGTTCTGAAATTTGAAGACATAGCTGGAAGCACGTTGGAAAACTCAAAGTTTAGAGCTTTAGATCGAGATTTTTGGCCGAGTAAATCTCCGGGAAACTCAAACCCTAATTCAGGGTCCTCCCTAGTGAACCCGGGAAGACTAAAAGGCATTTCTGAAGGGTGAAGCTTTGCAGATCTCAAATTTTGAATACACCAGGCTGATCATCTCATCAAGGCGCATCTTTCTATCCTTTCAGAAAGTTGAAATTCACATTTGGACTTTTTAGGGTTTTTTCGACAAATCCTAATCCAGGATCAGATCCAGTTTTCAGCAAAGCAAGTGTTAAGACCTAAATCTTTTCTATTTCCATTTGAAGTACTCTTTAAGATGTCTCACCACACCAAGCTTGAGGATAAGATTGAAGGTGATGATAACTTCTGAGCTTGGAAGTATAGGATTGGGTTAATCCCGGAAGAAAATGAATTGGACTCCTACATCAGCTCTGAGGTCCCTATCCCAGAGGATGAAGAGGCTAAGGTTTTGCATAAGAAGAACTTGGTCAAGGCAAAGAGAATCATTGCTAATTCTATCAAAGACCATCTCATACCACATGTGTCATCTCTAAAGACACCCAAGGAGATGTTTTACTCCCCGACCAAGTTATTTGAAGGGAAGAACATAAATTGGAAGATGACTCTGTGGAATCAATTGAAAGGGGTCAAGATGTTGAATGGAGAGACGATCCAATCTTACTTCTCCAAGGTCTCTCAAATCAAGGAACAACTTGAAGCTGTGGATGAAGTAGTGGACAATGGTGAAGTGGTTATGACCACTCTAAATGGTCTACCTAGGTCATGGGACTCTTTTATTCAAGGAATTTGTGCAAGAAATAAATTGATCTCTTTCAGTAGGATGTGGGAGGAATGATCTCAAGAAGAATCTAAGCTTGTGGCTCGAGAAGAAAAGATGGGAAATGAAGATCAATCACTCACAACACATGCCAGGAAAGGCATGTCCAAGAAGGAATCATCTCATAATTGGAAATTCTCACACCACCATTTTCATAAAGATAAGAAAGATCTCAGATGCTTCAATTGCAATGAGAAGGGACACTTTGCTCCAGACTGTCCCAAGAAGAAGAAAGAACACAACAACAACTTCAACAAGAAGAAGAAAAAAAAAAAAGATATCATGCTCATGCTGCTGAGGATGATGAACCTCCAAAGAAGAAGGCCAGAGTAGAAAGTGGTGATGATGAATCATCAAGCGAAGAAGAGTATGTTATAATCTCTGCTCTCACAAGTACTATCTCTCATGGTTGTAATGATTGGTTAATTGACAATGGGGCTTCCAAATACATGATTGAGTTTAAAGAATCTTTTGTAAAATTATCTGAACATGAATCACCCCATAAGGTGAAACTTGGGGATGATTATCAATACCCTATCAAAGGAAGTGGTGAAGCCTCCTACAACCTAGACTCTGGAAAGTCTTTGAAGATGAAAGAAGTTATTTATGTACCTGGGCTCAAGAAGAATCTACTCTCCATCTCTGCATTGGATGCAAAAGGCATGAGGGTTGCATTTGTAGATGGCCAAGTCCTAATGTGGCCAAAGGGTAAAACTATTGATGATGCAGTGGTGATTGGAGAGCAAGAGGGAGGATTGTATAAATTGAAGGGACAACCTGAACATGCCATGGCACATGATTCCATGGAGCAAAGTGAACTTTGACACAAAAGACTTGCACATATGCACTACAGAGCATTACCAATTGCAAGTAAGGCTATAGAAGGTCTTCCTGAAATCAAAACCAAGCATGAAGGTATTTGCAAAGGATGTGCAAAAGGAAAGAACATAAAGAAGGCATTCCCAAGAAGTGAAAGCAATGCAAAAAGTATCTTGGAAATTATCCACTCCGATGTATGCGGTCCGATGTCATCCAGTTCTCTGAGTGGGTATGTTTACTATGTCTCTTTCATTGATGACTTCTCCAGGAAGAGTTAGGTTTACTTCTTGAATAAAAAAGATGAAGTATTTGATAAGTTCAAGGAATTCAAAACCTTGATGGAGAACCAAATTGATAAGAAGATCAAAACATTCAGATCCGACAATGGTGGAGAATTCACCTCAGGTGACTTCAAGAAGCTATGCAGTGATTCAGGGATTAAGAGGAAGTTGACTGCTCCTTACAATCCACAACAGAATGGAGTTGCAGAAAGAAATAACAGAACAATCATTGAAGTAGTAAGGGCAATGCTACATGACCAGGATCTACCTATGCATCTATGGGCGGAAGCAGCTAGGACAGCTGTATATGTGCAGAATAGAACACCCAACAAGATATTGGACAATAAGACACCAGACGAGGTCTTCTGTGGTAAGAAACCTGAAGTCAGCCATCTCAGAATATTTGGTTGTCCAGTATACACTCATGTCCGAAAGGAAAAGAGGACCAAGCTAGATCCTTCAGGAAAGAAGGGTATCTTTGTGAGTTACAGTGAAAGCTTGAAGGCTTACAGAATATAATTTCTAGGGTTCAAGAAGATTGATGTCAGCAGGGATGTGACATTTGATGAAAACTCAGCATTCATCAAATCAAGAAAGAAACCTCTTAAAGATTATGAAGAACCTAAGGAAACTAGATTTCAAGACACTACTATGACTGAATCAATTCTAGAAGCAAATCGTGAAATTGAAGACCGCAAGAACCTGTAGATCCACCCCATGAGAATAACTCTCACAAGAGGAAACCTGCATGGGCTAGAGAGCTCATTCAAGATGCAGAAAGATATGGCATTCCTGAAGAAGAACACAGAGCAAAGAAGATAACTAGATCACATACCAGCTATGTTGCTTTACTATGTGATATCATGAACAAAGAACCTTCTAGTTATGAAGAAGCAACAGAAAAGAAAGAATGGAAGGATGCCATGGTCGAGGAATACCAATCAATAATGAAGAATGATGTTTGGAATGTTGTCCCAAGACCTGAAGGGAAGTCTGTTGTGACTTCCAAATGGATCTACAAGATCAAGCATGCTGCAGATGGCAGCATAGAGAAATACAAGGGAAGGTTCGTAGCTCGTGGCTTCTCTCAGAAAGAGGGAATAGATTATGAAGAAAATTTTGCTCCTGTATCCAGGTACACTTCCATCAGAACAGTACTTTCTCTAGCTGCAGTGATGAAATGGAAGATACACCATATGGATGTCAAGGCTTCCTTCTTGAATGGTGTAGTTGAAGAGGAAGTGTATGTGGAGAAACCACTCGGTTTCGAAACACATGACAGGGAGTCATATGTGTGCAAATTGAAGAAAGCCCTGTATGGCTTGAAGCAAGATCCTAGGACTTGGTATGGTAGGATGGACAGTTTCCTATCTAGTTTGGGCTTTACCAAGAGTAAAGCGGATTCCAACGTTTACTTCAAGTTTGAGGAAGGAAATCCTGTGATACTTCTCCTATATGTGGATGACCTATTTGTAACAGGAGATGATAGACTAATTGCCGATACAAAGAGGAAGCTTGTTGCTGAGTTCGATATGAAGGACTTGGGGATGATGCACTATTTCCTAGGTATGGAGGTGTGGCAGAGTGCAGATGGGATCTTCCTTGGACAAGGGAAGTATAGAGTAGATATCCTGAAGAGGTTCAGGATGATGGATTGCAAGGACAGGGCTACACCTATGGCATCAAACCTGAAGCTTCTGTGTGACGCTTCATCTGAGCTGGTTGATGTCTCTATGTATCGTCAGATGATTGGGTCCTTGATGTACCTGACGAATACGAGACCAGATATTTGCTTTGCGGTGAACACATTGAGCTAGTTCCTAACGGATCCGAGGAGTGTTCACCTGGTTGCTGTAAAGCATATTCTGAGGTACCTAAAGGGTACAGTTCATTATGGGCTCAAGTATGATGCGAATCAAAAGTTTAACCTGCAGGGTTATGTTGCTTTGGACTGGGCAGGAAGTGCTGCAGATAGGAAGAGCACATCTGGGTGCTGCTTCAGTATGGGATCCGCTCTGATCTCTTGGTTTTGCAAGAAGCAGTCCTACGTAGCACTGAGTACAACCAAGGCAGAGTATGTTGCAGCGTGTTCAGCTAGTTGTGAGGCAGTATGGCTTATGAATATATTGTCCGAGCTATTTGATCTCCTGTTGGAGACTACTGGTATATTTTGTGACAACCAGAGCTGTGTGAAGCTGTCTGAGAACCCCATGTTCCACGACAGGTCGAAACAAATAGAGATCAAATATCACTATATCAGGGATATGGTGCAGAGAGGAGCAGTGAAGCTCCTATATGTTGCGACGGACGAGCAGATTGCAGATGTGCTGAAGAAACCACTAGCTAGAGTGAAGTTCGAGTACTTCAGAGAGAGGCTTGGTGTTCTTCAGATTGATGACACTTCGAGGAAGAAGTGATGGATACATTTGCAGGAGACATTCCGAGCATGATGACAAGAGAATCCTTCAATGGCTGTGGATGTAAGCGCTGGATGATGAGCATCGGTATGATGTTCGAGTTTCTGCTCGATATGATCAGTTGGATCATTTATGTATGTATGCATCATGTTGGATGCTGGATATGATCAGTTGGATCATTTATGTATGTATGCATCATGTTGGATGCTGGATATGATCAGTTGGATCATTTATGTATGTACGCATCATGTTGGATGTTGGATATGATCAGTTGGATCATTTATGTATGTATGCATCATGTTGGATGCTGGATATGATCAGTTGGATCATTTATGTATGTAGGCATCATGTTGGATGCTGGATATGATCAGATGGATCATTTATGTATGTACACATCATGTTGGATGTTGGATATGATCAGTTGGATCATTTATGTATGCATCATGTTGGATGTTGGATATGATCAGCTGGATCATTTGTATGTATTTTGTATATGCATCATGTTGGATTCTTGGACCATGTATATGTATATGTATCAGGTGGATACGTTGTATGATCAGGTAGATCATGTATGTTGATACGTATCAGGTATGATCAAGTGGATGATGTATTTGTATATGTATCAGGTGGATACATTGTATGATCAGGTAGATAATGTATGATGATATGTATCAGGCAAATACTGTGTATGAATCAGGTGGATGCATTGTATGATCAGGATGATCATGTATGACGAGCTTCAGGATGTTGCTCTAGATGACATGCACTAGGACGATGCAGCGATGATGATCAGGATGATTATGAGTACATCAGGATGATGTATGGTGAGTATCAAGATGATACTCTGTGGCCGTGGAACAGGTTGTGCAGATAAGCATATAATTTGTGCCTTGGGAGATTTGCAGATACTCTTTCGAGGTTTTGCCTATGGCATGTAATTTGTACCTTGGGATGTCTGGAAAATGCTCTTTTGAGGTTTTGCTTGGGAGGACATATAATTTGTACCCTGGGAGATTTGTAGATACTCTTTCGAGGTTTTGCCTATGGCACGTAATTTGTGCCCTGGGATATCTGGCAAATGCTCTTTCGAGGTTTTGTCCTATGGCATGTAATTTGTGCCTTGGGAGATCCGATAGGTTGAGACGTGTGCTCGTAAACAGTCCTGGGATGCTCTTTCGAGGTTTTTCCATGACCACATGTAATTTGTGCCCTGGGGAGATCGGATAGGTTGAGCCGTGTGCTCGTAATCAGTCCTAGGATGCTCTTTCGAGGTTTTGTGGTGACCACATGTAATTTGTGCCTTGGGAGATCCGATAGGTTGAGTCGTGTGCTCGTAATCAGTCCTGGGATTATCTTTCGAGGTTTTGTGGTGGAGTCACATGTAATCAATCCTGGAGATCTGGACAGGATGAAAAGGGCCTCAGATGCTCTTTAGGGTTCTTGCTAGTCAAGAGACTCTTTTAAGGTTTTGTGACGCACGTAATAAGTCCAGAGATTTCCACAGTATGGCCAATGATGATGAAGACCTGCATGTAGTGGGCCTACATACAGTATGAAAAAGGGCTGGATCTGTAGAACTTCCTATGACGAGTAGATTTAGAGATTGATTGAGATAGCAGCAGTGACGTTGACGATGTTTCAAGGTCGATGCATCGATGACGATGATCCAGAGAAGAAGACTTGTGCTAGCGGATCTGTGTCGAGAAATACCTTCCTTGTTAAGAGGGAGTGTTGATGTATATGTAACTTCAGAATGTATTTCATTTATATATTTATTGTACTCCTATAGAGATATATTATTCCTCTATAAGCAAGTGTCGTCATTTGTATTGAAAAGTGTCGAAAGTGTGTTAACTTGCCGATGGGTTATTAGACCACCTTGTAAGGGGTCGACCCGATATAATATAATATGAAGTTATTGTACCTAGCTAGAAAAGTCGGCCCCATAAGGTTATTGGGAAAACATGACAAGTATAAATAGAGATCGGGAGATCTCTATTTGGATCACTCAGAACTCACACTTCCTTCACTTGGAAAGTGGCGCACTTGTGAGGAGGAGGATCAACTGCTAAGAGGAGTCTATCTCTTGTACTTTGGTTGTGCTATTGCTCTATCTATCTCTGAGGAAGTTGTGGGGTTTTGGTTCATATAGTACATCATCTGTATATTAGTTTTCCTTGCAGGTGGCATAAAAGAGATAGGTGGTGTTTGATTTGAAAATGAACCTAGCGGCTGAGTCGGACTGCTTGGATGCTGACTTGGACTGGTGGAATGTGTGAAACGATTGACCTGGTATACCGGTGTCTCAGGAGCATGCTTCTTTGGATAACGTTTTTTTTTTTAAATAGTTCAAAAACCCTTTATCGCTTTGGTGATATGCATTTTCCACGTTGGAATATGAGGTGGAGGTAAAAAAGGAAGTACTGGGTCCCCAAATAGGTGGCTGGCGGGGGTGAGTGACCAGCTGCCAACCAGATGATCTGTAAAGAACCTTTTAAAAAAATGGGCGGATACCACTTCTGATTTCCTAGAGTGGTAACACCTTGATAATTAGAGGTAAAGGAAAAACACACTCAAGGAGGTGCAGCCAATCCTCAACAAGCACATATCCTCAGTGGTTTTGAGGACAACACATGCTCAAGGCCAGTTTTGGGGCCTCAAGTGCTTGTATGGATACTACTCTTTAAAGTTCTATCTTCACTCCATCCTTTAATACTACGTGTCCTAGTAGCTTACCTTCCCTCAAAGCAAAAATGGATTTCTTTGGATTTAGAGAGAGATTGTATTTTCTGCATTTTTTGAAATCCGCTTTGAATGGGACAGATGTTCCTCATCATTCTTAGAGAATACCTTCATATCATCTAGATATATAACTATGAATTTGTCTCTTTATCCAACAAATACTATGTCCATGGAAGGTTGGAAAGTTGCACCTGCATTCATTAACCCAAATGGTATCTTGTCATACATAAAAGTTCCCAATGGGGTGGTGAAAGTTGTTTTCACTTTGTCTTCTTTACTCATGGCCACTTCATTGTACCCTGAAAATCCATCCATCATATATATCCCGTCTGCTCCAACAAATTTCTGCAAAATTTGATCCATTTTGGGAAAATGATAATTATCCTTGAGAGAGAATTTGTTGAGATTCCTGAACTCAACACACAATCTTATTTTTCCACTCTTTTTTCTAGCAGGGACCAAATTAGGAATCCATTTCCTCACTTCCCTTTCTATGATGGGTAACAAAATAGGATTGGTTTTTCTAAGTTTCTGCCTAAAAGGATTTGTTCCAGGATTCAGAGGTATTTTTGATCAATTATGGTAGTATCATAGGTCCTGGGATCTTCATACCTCCATGCAAAGAAATCTATATGTTATTTGAAAAGCTTTATGTATCTCTGTTTTATTTCAACAGGCAGTAGTTTTGAGAGTTTGATATTCTTGGGTTCTTCTTTAGTGCCAACATTTATCTCTTCAACATCTTCTTCTTTTGGTTGAATTTTAGGATTGTGAGGAACATCATTCTTGTCAAATAACCTTTCTAAAGGAACTAGTCCTTTAGGGATGAAATTCGTCTTCATCTAAACAATATTATGATTTCCTATTTTGTAATTCAACTTGACATCAATATCTTCCCTTTCTTGACTGTCCGCATCTTCCTATGTTTCCTGGTCTTGATAAATGCATGTACTGGAAAAATCATCAATCACTTCTAGAAATATTTTGATTTGTTGATCATCTTCAAAAACTTGCCAATGCTTGGTGTTATTAGGGATATATGGCCTATAGATCATTTCAATTTCATGTCTCAACTTGATTTCAGTGGGGGGTTTAAATGAACTTGCTGCTAAGGCCAATGAATAAACTCTCTGATTTTATTCCCTAGGAATAGCTGTGATATTAAAAGCTTCAAAGAAATTGTCAATTAAATCCCATACCTAATTTTTGTAAGATCTCATTCTGGGATGCTTAGTCTGATATATTCCTTTTATCTATTGTACTATGAATTCTGAATATCCAAAGACAGAGATATGTTTCACTCCCATTTTTCTAGATGCTTCTAGGCCCAAAACTAATGCCTCATACTCAGCCACTTTGTTTGCTATCTGAAAATTCAATTTGAAAGACAGTGGAATTTCTTCTTTGGTTGGGGAGTGTTGATGTATATGTAACTTCGGAATGTATTTCATTTATATATTTATTGTACTCCGATAGAGATGTATTATTCCTCTATAAGGAAGTGTTGTCATTTGTATTGACAAGTGTCGCAAGTGTGTTAACTTGCCGATGGGTTATTAGACCACCTTGTAAGAGGTCGGCCCGATATAATATAATATGAAGTTATTGTACCTAGCTAGACAAGTCGGCCCCATAAGGTTATTGGGAAAACAGGACAAGTATAAATAGAGATCATAAATCTCTATTTGGATCACTCAGAACTCACACTTCCTTCACTCGGAAAGTGGCGCACTTGTGAGGAGGAGGATCAGCTGCTAAGAGGAGTCTATCTCTTGTACTTTGGTTGTGCTATTGCTCTATCTATCTCTGAGGAAGTTGTGGGGTTTTTCACCTTAGGGTTTTCCCCACGGAAACTCTGTGTGTCTATTGTCTCTCATGCTTTTGATTCTTCTGATGATTGACGTGCTTGTTATGATTTATATGCATTGATATACTATACATGTTGTTCTCTCAGTAAAGATCCTAGAGTATATTGAATTAATGCTCAAAATTTAACATGGTATGAGAGCTAACCTGAGAAAAAGACATTGTGCAGTAACAGAAACTAGGGTTCTTGTTTATTGGGTTTCTCTCCATAGATTTTGGAAACGCACTATAGTATATTGACTCTACTCATCAAGGAGAATCTATCTGTCCAATCAGAATTCAATTCTGAGCATTTTCAGTTTTGGCCCTAAAAATTAGGGTTTCCACAAAAATAGGAATTTCTGAAAGTGGAAGACATAGTTGGAATCTCCTTGAAAACATAGATGTTTAGAGATTTGGATTGATATTTTTGGCTGAGTAAATCTCCGGGAAACTCAAACCCTAATTCAGGGTCCTCCCTAGTGAACCCAGGAAGACTAAAAGGAATTTATGAAGGGTGAAGCTTTGCAGATCTCAAATTCTGAATACACCAGGCTGATCATCTCATCAAGGAGCATCTTTCTATCCTTTTAGAAAGTTGAAATTCACATTTTGAATTTTTAGGGTTTTTCCAACAAATCCTAATCCAGGACCAGATCCAGTTTTCAGCAAAGTAAGTGGTAAGACCTAAATCTTTTCTATTTCCATTTGAGGTACTCTTTAAGATGTCTCACCACACCAAGATTGAGGATAAGCTTGAAGGGGATGATAAATTCTGATCCTGGAAGTATAGGATTGGGTTAATCCTGGAAGAAAATGAATTGGACTCCTACATCAGCTCTGAGGTCCCTATCCCAGAGGATGAAGAGGCTAAGGTTTTGAATAAGAAGAACTTGGTCAAGGTAAAGAGAATCATTGATGATTCTAACAAATACCATCTCATACCACATGTGTCATCTCTAAAGATACCCAAGGAGATGTTTGACTCCCTGACCAAGTTATTTGAAGGGAAGAACATAAATCAAAAGATGACTCTGGGGAATCAATTGAAAGGGGTCAAGATGTTGAATGGAGAGACCATTCAATCTTACTTCTCCAAGGTCTCTCAGATCAAGGAACAACTTGAAGTTGTGGATGAAGTAGTGGACAATGGTGAAGTTGTTATGACCGCTCTAAATGGCCTACCTAGGTCATGGGACTCTTTTATTCAAGGAATTTGTGCAAGAAAGAAATTGATCTCTTTCAGTAGGCTGTGGGAGGAATGCTCTCAAGAAGAAGCTGGGCTTGTGGATCGAGAAGAAAAGATGGGAAATGAAGATCAAGCACTCACAGCACATGCCAGTAAAGGCAAGTCCAAGAAGGAATCATCTCATAATAGGAAATTCTCACACCACCATTTTCATAAAGATAAGAAAGATCTCAGATGCTTCAATTGCAATGAGAAGGGACACTTTGCTTCAGACTGTCCCAAGAAGAAGAAAGACAACAAAAATAACTTCAACGACAAGAAGAAGAACAACAAAAGAAGATATCATGCTCATGCTGCTGAGGATGATGAACCTCCAAACAAGAAGGCCAGAGCAGAAAGTGATGATGATGACTCATCAAGCGAAGAAGAGTATGTTCTAATCTCTGCTCTCACAGGTACTATCTCTCATGGTTGTAATGATTGGTTAATTGACAGTGGGGATTCCAAACACATGACTGGGTTTAAACTTATTTGGACATGAATCACCCCATAAGGTGAAACTTGGGGATGATTATCAATACCATATCAAAGGAAGTGGTGAAGCCTCCTACAACCTAGACTCTGGAAAGTCTTTGAAGATGAAAGAAGTTCTTTATGTACCTGGGCTCAAGAAGAATCTACTCTCCATCTCTGCATTGGATGCAAAAGGCATGAGGGTTGCATTTGTAGATTTCCAAGTCCTAATGTGGCCAAAGGGTAAAACTATTGATGATGCAGTGGTGATTGGAGAGCAAGAGGGAGGATTGTATAAATTGAAGGGACAACCTGAACATGCCATGGTACATGATTCCATGGAGCCAGGTGAACTTTGGCACAAAAGACTTGAACATATGCACTACAGAGCATTACCAATTGCAAGTAAGGCTGTAGAAGGTCTTCCTGAAATCAAAACCAAGCATGAAGGTGTTTGCAAAGGATGTGCAAAAGGAAAGAACATAAGGAAGGCATTCTCAAGTAGTGAAAGCAAGGAAAAAAGTACCTTGGAAATTATTCACTCTGATGTATGCATTCCGATGTCATCCAGTTCTCTGAGCAGGTATGTTTACTATGTCTCTTTCATTGATGACTTCTCCAGGAAGACTTGGGTTTACTTCTTGAAGAAAAAAGGTGAAGAATTTGATAAGTTCAAGGAATTCAAAACCTTGATGGAGAACCAAACTGATAAGAAGATCAAAACATTCGGATCCGACAATGGTGGAGAATTCACCTCAGGTGACTTCAAGAGGCTATGCAGTGATTCAGGGATTAAGAGGGAGTTGACTGCTCCTTACAATCCACTACAGAATGGAGTTGCAGAAATAAAGAACAGAACAATCATGGAAGTTGCAAGGGCAATGCTACATGACCAGGATCTACCTATGCATCTATGGGCAGAAGCAGCTAGGACAACTGTATATGTGCAGAACAGAACACCCAACAAGATATTGGATAATAAGACACCAGAAGAGGTCTTGTCTGGTAAGAAAGTTGAAGTCAGCCATCTCAGAATATTTGGTTGTCCAGTATACACTCATGTCCCAAAGGAAAAGAGGACCAAGCTATATCTTTCAGGAAAGAAGGGTATCTTTGTGGGTTACAGTGAAAGCTCGAAGGCTTACATAATATACTTTCCAGGGTTCAAGAAGAATGATGCCAGCAGGGATGTGACATTTGATGAAAATTAAACATTCATCAAATCAAGAAAGACACCTGTTGAAGATTATGAAGAACCTAAGGAAACTAGATTTCAAGACACTACTATGATTGAAGCAATTCCAGAAGCATATCGTGAAATTGAAGATCCGCAAGAACGTGTAGACCCACCCCGTGAGAATAAATCTCACAAGAGGAAGCCTGCATGGGCTAGAGAGCTCATTCAAGATGCAGAAAGATATGGCATTCCTGAAGAAGAACATAGAGCAAAGAAGATAACTAGATCACATACCAGCTATGTTGCTTTACTCTGTGATATCATGAACAAAGAACCTTCCAGTTATGAACAAGCAGCAGAAAAGAAAGAATGGAAGGATGCCATGGTTGAGGAATACCAATCAATAATGAAAAATGATGTTTGGGATGTTTTCCCAAGACCTAAAGGGAAGTCTGTTGTGACTTCCAAATGGATCTACAAGATCAAGCATGCTGCAGATGGCAGCATAGAGAAATACAAGGCAAGGTTCATAGCTCGTGGCTTCTCTCAGAAAGAGGGAATAGATTATGAAGAAACTTTTTCTCTTGTAGTCAGGTATACTTCCATCAGAACAATACTTGCTATGGCTGCAGTGATGAAATGGAAGATACACCATATGGATGTCAAGACTGCCTTCTTGAACGGTTTAGTTGAAGAGGAAGTGTATGTGGAGCAACCACTCGGTTTTGAAACACATGACAGGGAGTCATATGTGTGCAGATTGAAGAAAGCCTTGTATGGCTTGAAGCAAGCTCCTAGGACTTGGTATGGTAGGATGGAAAGTTTCCTATCTAGTTTAGGCTTTACCAAGAGTAAAGCAGATTCCAACCTTTACTTCAAGGTTGAGGGGAAATCCTGTGATACTTCTCCTATATGTGGATGACCTATTTGTAACAGGAGATGATAGACTGATTGCCGATACAAAGAGGAAGCTTGCTGCCGAGTTCGATATGAAGGACTTGGGGATGATGCACTATTTCCTAGGTATGGAGGTGTGGCAGAGTGTAGATGGGATATTCCTTGGACAAGGGAAGTATACAGTAGATATCCTGAAGAGGTTCGGGATGATGGATTGCAAGGCCATGGCTACACCTATGGCATCAAACCTGATGCTCTTGTGTGATGCTTCATTTTATCCGGTTGATGTCTCTATGTATCGTCAGATGATTGGGTCCTTGAGGTACCTGACGAATATGAGACTTGATATTTGCTTTGCGGTGAACACATTGAGCTAGTTCTTGATGGATCCGAGGAGTGTTCACCTAGTTGTTGTAAAGCATATTCTGAGGTACCTAAAGGGTACAGTTGATTATGGGCTCAAGTATGATGTGAATGAAAAGTTTAACCTGGAGGGTTATGTTGATTCGGACTAGGCAGGTAGTGCTGCAGATAGGAAGAGCACATCTGGGTGCTGCTTCAGTATCGGATCAGGTGTGATCTATTGGTTTAGCAGGAAGTAGTCCTGCATAGCACTGAGTACAGCCGAGGCAGAGTATGTTGCAGCCTGTTCGGCTAGTTGTGAGGATGTATGGCTTTGGAAGCTATTGTCTGAGCTATTTGATCTCCCGCTGGAGACTACTGGTATCTTTTGTGACAACTGGAGCTGTGTGAAGCTGTATGAGAACCCCGTGTTCCACGATAGGTTGAAACACATAGAGATCAAATATCACTATATCAGGGATATGGTGCAGAGAGGAGCAGTGAATCTCTTGTATGTTGCGACATACGAGTAGATTGTAGATGTGCTGACGAAACCACTAGCCAGAGTGAAGTTCGAGTACTTCAGAGAGAGGATTGGTGTTCTTCAGATTGATGACACTTCGAGGAAGAAGTGATGGATACATTTGCAGGAGCCATTCCGAGCATGGTGACTAGAGAATCCTTCCATGGCTGTGGATGTAAGTGCTGGATGATGAGCATCAGTATGATGTCCGAGTTTCTGCTCGATATGATCAGTTGGATCATTTATGTATGTATGCATCATGTTGGATGCTAGATATGATCAGTTGGATCATTTATGTATGTATGCATCATGTTGGATGCTGGATATGATCAGTTGGATCATTTATGTATGTACGCATCATGTTGGATGCTGGATATGATCAGTTGGATCATTTATATATGTACGCATCATGTTGGATGTTGGATATGATCAGTTGGATCATTTATGTATGTATGCATCATGTTGGATGCTGGATATGATCAGTTGGATCATTTATGTATGTATGCATCATGTTGGATGTTGGATATGATCAGTTGGATAATTTATGTATGTACGCATCTTGTTGGATGCTGGATATGATCAGTTGGATCATTTATGTATGCATCATGTTGGATGCTGGATATGATCAGTTGGATCATTTGTATGTATTTTTTATATGCATCATGTTGGATGCTTGGACCATGTATATATATATATGTATCAGGTGGATACATTGTATGATTAGGTAGATCATGTATTTTGATATGTATCAGGTATGATAAGGTGGTTCATGTATTTGTATATGTATCAGGTGGATACATTGTATGATCAGGTAGATCATGTATGATGATATGTATCAGGAAAATACTGTGTATGCATTAGGTGGATGCATTGTATGATCAGGATGATCATGTATGACGAGCTTCATGATGTTGCTCTAGATGACATGCATCAGGACGATGCAGCGATGATGATCAGGATGATTATGAGTACATCAGGATGATGTATGGTGAGTATCAGGATGATACTCTGTGGCTGTGTAACAGGTTGTGCAGATAAGCATATAATTTGTTCCCTGGGAGATTTGCAGATACTCTTTCAAGGTTTTGCCTATGGCATGTAATTTGTACCCTGGGATATCTGGAAAATGATCTTTTGAGGTTTTGCTTGGGAGGACATATAATTTGTGCCCTGGGATATTTGTAGATACTCTTTCGAGGTTTTGCCTATGGCATGTAATTTGTGCCTTGGGAGATCCGATAGGTTGAGCCGTGTGCTCATAATCATTCCTAGGATGCTCTTTCGAGGTTTTGTGTGTCTATTGTCTCTCATGCTTTTGATTCTTGTGATGATTGACATGCTTGTTATGATTGGTATGCATTGATATACTGTACATGTTGTTCTCTCAGTAAAGATCTTAGAGTATATTGAATTTATGCTCAAAATTTAACAGGGAGATGAAAATAACTCCATCCCCATCTTCATCCTTGGTGTACGATCCATCAAATTACATATCCCAAATCCGATCATGTTCAAAGTTTACATTCTTTGCTACTATCATTTTCAGATGTTTCTTTTTATAGTCATCTCCTGTAGTCATCATACAACATCCCATATATTCTTTTATGGTATTTATAGGGTTGCTTCCCTCACTGAGTATGTAGGAATACTTGGATTCTCTATACAATATTCTTGTCTCCCCTACAAATAGTGGAACAATAGCATATTTCATGTCCATCTACATTGTTCCTCTCATTTTTTTTTCACAATTTCTTGACACTAACATAACGTACCTTGGTGGTACATCAACTACCACTACATCAATCAAAATACTTTTGGAGGGTAACTGAGAAAATTTACCACCAAATCCTTTACTATGCCCACACATTTTACTGGTTTGAATCAACGTTGTACAAATCATTATAAGGTTTAGTGATTTCCAATCCTAATTATTCCATGACTACTTTTGACATCAAATTGTGAGAGGCACCTAAATCTAGCATGCAATTATGTAGCAAATTTCCATGTAGACTCAAGGTTACATAAAATGGAGCTGTGTATTCATTATTATCATCTTCTACAATAGGTCCAACTTCAATAGTAGGGGTTTCATCAACAATATTCAATCTATCCGATTGAGAACTTGCATTATTCAACTCGAGGACCTTCCCAATTTGCTTTGCATAGATAGGGTGTTGAGCCAGTTCAGACAGTGGAATGGATATCTTAATTTTGGAAAGCTCATGCTGAAAATCAAAAGGCCGAGAATATTTTTCCACCTCTTTTGTTTCAGTGGGAAGGAAAACAACTTTTTTATGGACAGGACGAGGGATAAGCTTTACTTGAGAAGAGGATGAGGTACTAGGCTTTACGTTATCAGTAGAAGAATTTTGAACAGGGGAGGAATTATCAACAGATTGGTATCTTTTGTATCCTTGACCAATTTATTAGGGGTAGTCACATTAGGTTGATTTTATGATAAGTTCCTTGGGCTTAGAAAATACCTCCTCTTTGCTTCAGGTTCATTTTTATACACATCATCTTGTCGTGACCTTTCATAATCTTCTTGAGTAAGATGTATCATATCACCATCATCATTTACGCAAAGGATATATTTAGTAGCTTCAACATATTCTTAATCAAGAGGAATATCCACTACATGATCAACACCATTTTTCCTTATTGGTGGTTGTATGGGAGGATCTTCATTTCTCCTGTCTCTATTCAGGATTTTAGGATTGAAAGGTGTCCTATGCTGATTAGGATTTCTCTATCCCATGTATTGAGGATTTCTATATTGATTAATTCCATCCACCCCAATTCTGGTGATTTTGTTTGACACACCTCTCAATATTTTTAACATCTCCTCAATTCTTTCATCTTGACTGTCCTTGTTTCTGTCTGATGTGCCAGCCTCGTCTTTAGGCTTCTTTTTATCCACATATTGTATGCGTTTCAATTTACTTGAGACTAACATGTTTCCTTCTACATCCATAGCATCATCCTGCATGTTCAAAAGAGTAGTGGATCTCCTTTCTTGTAAAATCATGGAAAAATCAGATTCATGTGCTCCTGCATATGTGAGTTTAGCAGCAGCTTGTGAAGGTTTAATATCTTGAGGAATTTTGTTGTAAATCTTGTTAAACCTTTTATTAAACTCACTCACATTTTCTCCATTCTTCTTCTTTAATGCTGCAAATTCAGTTAGGAAGTATAGATGATCTCTCTTTTCACCCCACTATCTCATGAATGCCTGCTCCACAACAAGCCAATAATTTAAATAATTTGCAGGTAGGGCTTTGGACCATTTCCTGACTTATCCCTCCAAAGATTGTACAAAACGTCTCATATATACATCATCCTCTTCAATGGGAAGATTATTTGTAAAATCTTGAAACTTAAAAATATGTTCTTCTGTTGTAATATCTTTCTCTCCATCAAATTTAGGTAAAATATTAAGATTGTTTGGCAGATTTAAAGGGCCAAATCTATTGGCTATCCATGGATTTACCACAGGGGGTGGGCTCCTTGTCCTCTTCCAGCCATATTTAAATGTTGTAGGATAATGTTATGAGCCTCGGGTGTGAGTGAGCATTTCTTTGAGGTCATGTATAGGATTGGTTAGGTCCATATGTATTGGCAGATGATGAAGGAGAAGTAAATTGCGGCTCTAAATCAGGATTCAAAGGAGTTTCAGGAATATTTTGCAGATTTTCAAAATTATTTAAATCCTCAGATGTTTCTTGATTATCTACCACATGAGATATTAGATTTGAATTAAAATGAGGATATCTTTTCCTTGGAATGTACGGATGTTCCTCTAGTGACCTCGAGAATCAGGCAAGCTCCATAAATCTGTTGACTGAGGATTCAATCTAGAATGTCTTTTTCCAAGATCCAACTTGATCCCCAATGAAGTCGCCAAGTGAAATTCAACCAAGGTATTTGATCTGCTGCACCACACAGAGCTCAGATTGTTTTCAAATTGTAGCAGGGAAAATATTACTTCCACTTGTGATCCCCAATATGGTCTCCATTTTTCATGTTAGTCCCCAAAGGTAAATCGGGTTGAAATGATGTACGCTCGGGCATGATAGAAGCTCGATATTTTAAAGATATTAGAGCTATATATTTTATGCAACGTGTTTTGGATACATTATTCGAATATTCTTAATTGGATTAGGTTATGCACAACATCAACATATGTAAATAGATTTTGCAGAGGAAATTCACAACATGCTATAGAATATATGAAAATATGGAGGTGTATTTAACGGATGGAGCACTAGGATTATTCAAGAAGTGACTATGAATGACAAATTTATTGAATCCAGGTTAGCTTTGAACGTACTGAAGCCTTAGGACAAGGAATTTAAAAAATTCTTACACATTTGTAAAGCTAAAACATAAGGAATGAAGAGAGTACAACCATATTTTATATGCATAACATGAGTAGGAAACTCCTTACAATTATAAACCAAATATAAAACCTTTAAAAGATATAACAGAGGAAAATATTTATGAATCTCTGGCAGATATTTTTTCTTCAAACATCATGAACATCAATGATATCATAATGAGATCGAACACTACATCATAATTCCATTAATATCATGAATATTTACATGGAACACAAAATGGAATAACAATGGACTCACTCAGGAGAGGAAAAAAATATCTGAACATTGTTATGTCTTTACTCTCTTACATAGCCAAATTACAAGGGCCAATTCTGTCATTCGACTCTACAAAGCTAGATAGAGAAACTCTCTTCCTAAAATTTCCATCCATTTAGACTGAGTCTAATCTACTTTATATAGATTCAATAAGTAACCGAAATCGGTTTCTTACATCCTAACAGAAAATAAAAGACTCGATTCACTTTTTGCAAAAAGGATTTTTACATTTCTGCTTTACAACTTTTATTGCTAAGCTTAGCATCTTTAGTTCTTTTTGTTGGATGCCTTCTTCTTGCCCCTCATGTAAACATTATGTTGGTCAGTAGGCTGCCCTATTGGCCCCACTTGAGGTATGTCAGCTTGGTTCATATAGTACATCATCTGTATATTAGTTGTCCTTGCAGGTGGCATAAAAGAGATAGGTGGTGGTTGATTTGAAAATGAACCTGGCGGTTGAGTTGAACTGCTTGGATGCTGACTTGGACTGGTGGAATGTGTGAAATGATTGACCTGGTACGCCGGTGTCTCACGAGCATGCTTCTTTGGATAAAGATTTTTTTCTTTTTAAATAGTTCAAAAACCCTTTGTCGCTTTGGTGATATGCACTTTCCACGTTGGAATGTGAGGTGGAGGTAAAAAAGGAAGTACTGGGTCCCAAAATAGGTGGCTGGAGGGGGTGAGTGACTAGCTGTCAACCAGATGATCTGTAAAGCACCTTTAAAAAAAAATGGGGGATACCATTTCTGATTTCCTAGAGTGGTGACTCCTTGATAATTAGTGGTAAAGGAAAAAATCGCTCAAGGAGGTGCAGCCAATCCTCAACAAGCACATGTCCTCGGCGGTTTTGAGGACAACACATGCTCAAGGCCAGTTTTGGGAGGGTGCAACTTATCTACATGATTTAGATCTTAGCCATCGATCTGGATCAAGTTCCTTTCAACTCAAACATACGCTCCTCACATTTAAATTTCTTTCACTTTATGGGTGCGCATGATCTCTGGTCTGTCAGATCTCTCGAGATCTAACCGCTGGCCAATCTTCATGTTGTAGCATTCATTTTAAATCCCACGGTCTCTAACTGTTGGTTGCCTTATAGCCTCCGCTATCTTTCATTTAGTTGTTCATCTCCCTAAGGGATGAAAACAAAGCATAAGTGCCATGCACGCTGGCTCCATATGATATTTTTTCCATGGAAAAATCTAGGTACTAACAGATTCCAAAGGGAAATCCATCTCCTAAGAGGAAAGGTCCAGAAGAGCCCATTGTAGAAGAAGAAGTTGACTCCACTAAAGGCAAGATCCAAGGAGAAAAAGAAATGTCGAACATGGATGAAAAGGATGAATTCAAATATTTTGTCTAGAGCATGTTGAAGGGCATGGCATATATATCCTAGAATATCATCCAGTCGAGGAAAGAGACTAGAGAATTCCTATCCAAGCAAATAGGAAACAAAGATGGAGTAGGGAGTGGCAGTGGCTCTCATCATGAAGGAAAGAAGATCTACGGTGAGAATCTCTTTTCAAATACAGGGCCTCACAATTGGAATCATGAGTTCAAGAGTGAGATCAAGAATCGGCCACATCCTACCATGCCAAAATTCCTTGAAGAACACAGAAAGGTACCATAAGTGTAGAGCGAATCAATTGCTACATGGGAGGATTGATATGAAGAGTACTAGACTCTGAATGAATAATGTAGAAGAGTGTCGCTCTGCAAGGAATTTTGTGAATCCCAATACAAATTCAATCCAAGATGGAGCAATAGGATTCCTTCTCACAATACCTTAGTTGAGGAATTCCATTGGTAAGCTCTCTCTTTCATATTTTGATGGTTCATCAAAATGCACTACCATTTCATGGATCCAGAAATTAGACACATACTTCCAAAGTGAACCCCATGGCTGAAAGGGATTCCATCAAATGGATACCCTACATCTTGATTGAGATGCCAATGACTGGTGGTTTCATGGCATGAGTACTCTGGGTCATGGATAAGTGACAACATATGAGGAGTTCACCAAGATATTGGAAAATAAATTTGATAGGAAGGATACTGAAATACCTTTCAGGGAGACAGAGCATTTAAGACAGACAAGAACTCTTGAGGCATATATTTCAGAGTTCTAGAAGCTAGCTGTGATGGTCACAAAAATATTTGAAGCTCAATTGATCCTTTTATTCACAGAAGGAGTAGCAGATCCATTGAAAGGGTTGGTTAAATCCTATAGACCATCTAACTTACAAGATGTAATGAGCATAACAAGAGATCTACATGATTTCATACCAAGAAAAATGTTTCCTCCAAAGGATATTGTAACTACCAATTTCAAGAACCAAAGACCTCCCTCGAGGAATTTGACTGACACTTCCAAGAAGGAGAACACTTTCAGATATCAAGATGGATTAAGGAGGAGAGAGTTATGCTTCACTTTCTAGGAACAATGGGTTCTAGGACACAAGTGTGCTAAGGGAAATGCACACTACATTGAGATCTTCTCAAAGAGAGAAGCTGAGGAGGAATATGAGGAAGAACTAGTTGAATAAGATGGTGACTATGAGAAAATAGAGGAAGAACAACTACCACCAGCAAGTGGCAAGATTGGAGTCCTGGCAGGAGTACCTCGCTTCCACACTCTCAAATTCAAGGGAGTGGTTCATGGATAGAGAGTTACAATTTTGGTTGAAGGAAGATTCCTAATGAAACCTTTGAAGGTTTCACAGTCATCATAACAGGTAATAAATACATGGATTGTACTAGATGGATTCCAAATCTACAAGTAACCATAGGAGATTATACCTTGACAGATAGTTTCTATGTTGCTAATGTGGCCTACGCTAACTTGGTGTTGGGATTGCAATGATTGTACTCCATTGGAGAGCTTTCCATGAATTATAAGGTGCCTCAAATAAGATTCAAAGATCCTGATGGGAAGCACATAGTCTTGTAAGGAATCAACACTTATCCTAATCAAGTGGTGTCTTGAGATAGTATGAGATTAGTCTTGAGGCATGGAGACATTGAATGGGATATTGAGTTCCTCATCAGCACTTAAGGCACCACCATAGATATTTCACAACATCCTGAAGACATCAAGAGATTGATTCAAAATCATGAGAAGGTGTTTTTAGACCTTCCACATGGAATACCACCAAATAGAGGAGTGGAGCATGTAATCAAATTGGAGGTGGGAACACAACCCATCGTGAACCACCCATAAAATCATCCCACGAAGTTCAAAGATGAAATTGAAAGGGCTATAAAAGAACTTATTGAATTAGGAATCAATAGGCCAAGTTTGAGTCCTTTTTCATCTTCAATGGTTTTAGTGAAAAAGAAAGATAGAAAGTTGAGGATGTGCATAGATTACATGGCCCTAAACAAGAAAACCATTAAGAACCGGTACCCAATTCCAAGAATTGATGAGATGAAGGATGAGATGCATGGGGCCAAGCTATTTTCTAAGATACACCTCCATTTTGGTTACCATCAAATCAGAATGAGAGAGGAATATAAACATAAGACAAACTTCTACTGTCACTATGGACACTTTGAATTTTTATTCATGTCCTTTGGCTTGACTAATGCTTCAACTACATTCCAATCTTGCATGAATAGAGTATTTGGTAAGTATATCCATAAGTATGTTCTAGTATTTTTTGATGATATTCTAATTTATAGCAAGACTTGGGATGAACACTTGCATCATTTGGAATCTGTACTAACCATTTTGGAAGAACAATCATTGTATGCAAAGCTGTCCAAATGTGAGTTTGGATTGACGGAGTTATTGTATCTTGGTCATATGATTAGACAAGATGGGGTAAAAGTCCATATGGAAAAGATCTAGGCTATTCTTGATTGGCCAAGCCCCAAGAATGTAAAAAAATTGAGAGGATTCATTGGGATCTGCACCTATTATAGACAATTTGTCAAAGGATTCTCATAGTTGACAACACCCCTGATTGACCTTACAAAGAAGGAAGCCTTTTTTTGGTCCGAGGAAGCTGATTTTTTTTTTAATAAAATGAAGGAAGTAATGAGTAGTTGCCCGGTCCTTGCCTTACCAAATTTCACTCAACCATTTGTGCTTGTGTCTGATGATTCCGGTGAAGGAATTAGAGAAGTTCTGATGCAAAATAAGCACCCCATTGCTTTTGAGAGCATAAAGTTGAAACCACGTTAAATACATTACTCAATCTATGATAAATAAATGTTGGCTATTATGCATGCATTGTCCAAGTTCCGACAGTACCTGATGGGGAGTAAGTTTGTTGTCAAGACTGATCAGAATAGTCTAAGGAATTTCTTGTCACAAAAGGAGCTTAATGACATGAAGCAAAAATGGGTAAGTAAATTTCAAGCCTATGATTTTGAAATAGAGTACAAGAAAGGGAAAATGAATGTAGTTGCAGATGCACTATCTAGGAAGCCAACTCTTTCTTTAATGGAATTTATTGTTGATTGGGAGGCTCAGTTAGTAGTAGAGTAATCTAATTTTTTTTTTTGCATGTGAGTTATTAGATGGTTTAATACATGATGATGAATACAAGGTTCTTAATGAGGTCATATACTACAAGGATCGAATCTTCTTGGTGCCAAAATCAGTTTTGAAAAAGAGAATTTTAGAAGCTACTCATGATGCACCCTTGGCTGGCCATCCTAGCTTCTTGAAAACTTATAGAAAGGTAAGAGAGAGGTTCTCATGGAAGAGGCTCAAGAATTAAGTGTTGAATCATGTGAAAGAGTGCATTGCATGCCAATAGAATAAGGTGGAGCATATACATCTCACTGGTCTATTACTACCTCTACCCATTTTGGAGAAAAAAATGAGAGAGTATATCCATGGAATTCATCATCGGCTTGCCAAAAGTTCAAGGCAAATATTACATTTTTGTTGTGGTTGGTAGGTTAACAAAATTTGCACTTTTTTTTTGCTATTACATCCAATATGCAACAATCCAAGTTGCTAGTCTCTTCTTTAGAGAAGTATTCAAGTTGCATGGTTTTCCCAAAACCATAATAAGGGATAGGGATAGAAAATTTACAAGTGCATTTTGGCAAGAGCTATTCAAGATGGTTGGAAAAAGGTTGGATCTTATCATAAGATATCTCCCTCAGAAAGATAACCTGTTAGAGACGCTTCTATTCTTCCATAATTTCGAACAAACTTGTGGTAGTAACCTGTCATACCTAAGAATCCTTGAATATTCTTCAGGTTTTTTTGGAATCAACCAGTCTATCATGGCTTTAATTTGTTAGGGTCTACCTTGACACCTTTATGAGATACAATATGACCCAAATACTCTACCTCCTTCACCCCAAAGAATCATTTGGAAGGTTTTGCATATAGTTGTTTCTCATGTAGTAGTTGTAGTACCCTGTCAACATGTTGAACATGTTCTTCCCAAGACTTGCTATAGATTAGTATATCATCAAAGAATACTAGCACAAATTTTCTACGAAAATGCTTTAAAATGGAATTCATCAAACCTTGAAATGTGGAAGGTGCATTCATGAGACCAAATGGCATGAATATAAATTCATAATTACCTTCATGAGTTTTGAATGTTGTTTTTGGGATTTCTTCATCTTTCATTCTAATTTGATGATACCTAGAATGAAGATCCAACTTTGTGAAGACAATTCATCCATGCAATTCATCAATGACAGGAATGTGAAAATTATCTTTAATGGTGATCTTGTTTATCTCTCTATAATCTGGACACATATGCCATGATCCATCTGGCTTGTGTACCATTAACCCTGGTGCATAGTAAGAAATTTGGCTAGGCCTATTATGCCAGCCTCTAACATTTCTTCAACCATACACTCAATTTCACTCTTCTTTCCATAAGGGTATCTATAAGGTTTGATGTTAGGAGGAACACTTCCTGGGATTAAGTGAATAGCATGATCAAAATATCGGACAGGTGGAAGACCTTTTGGAATATCTTCAAATAACTTGGAACTCTTATTAATGACCCTTTGGAGATATGGGGAAATATGAGGCTTAGATGTTTGAACATCTAATGAGAATAATTGTGCAATTACACCTTGATGTCCCTTTTTCATCAATTTTGTCATACCATTAGAGCTTATATCCTTGCTTGGTTTCCTTGTGATACACTGTAATTTATATTCCTTTCCTTCCCATAAAATTTTCATGAAAATCTTCTGAAAATTAAAAGCCACAGTTCCCAAGGATTGTAACCATTGAACTCCTTGTTAATTTTTGAGCATCAATTCAATATGATCTAGGATGTTATCTGAGAGAATAACATGTACAACATATCAATCACAAGAAGCAATCACAAGAGACAATAGACACACAGAGTTTCCATGGGGAAAACCAAGAAGGTGAAAAACCCCAATAACTTCCTCAGAGATAGATAGAGCAATGATACAATAACCCAAGCATAAGAGATAGTCTCCTAGTAGAATCTTCTCCTCCTCCGCTAGTGCGCCACTCTCCAATGAGTGTATAAGTGAGAAAGCGAATGATCAAATAGAGTGCCTCCCGCACTCTCTTTATACATGACTTGACTTGCCTAATAACATTACTAGGTCGGCCTCAACTTAATCACATAATATAATGCTGACAGGGCCAACCCCCAATAGGGTGGTCTAATAACCCTTTAACCCACATGACTTATACAGGGCTGGCCCCATCAAGGTAGTCTAATAACCCATCAAGTATAAGTTACAATACTGACAATATAAATGACAACACTTCCGTATAGAGGAATAATAACATCTCTATAGGAATACAATATACATATATGAAATACATTTCGAAGTTACATATACATCAACACTCCCTCTTAACTAGGAAGGTATTTCTCGACACAGATCTGCTAGCACAAGTCTTCTTCTCTGGATCATCGTCATCGAATCATCGTCATCCTCACTGCTACTGCTATCTCAATCAATCTCTAATCTACTCGTCATAGGAATTTCTACAGAGCCAACCCTTTTTCATGTTGGATGTAGGCCCACCACATGTAGGTTTTCATCATCAGTGGCCATACTGTGGAACCTAGGACTGATTACGTGCGTCAACAAAACCTAGCGCATACTATGGGATCTTTTACATGTTGAACTTCACAAAACCTTTAAAGAGCATCCCAAGATGTTACGAGCAGACCGCTCTAACTGTACGGATCTCTATAGAGCATCCCAGGCTGTTATGAGCACACCGCTCTACCTATCTGGATCTCCAGGATCTTTTTTATGTGAACTTTCACAAAACCTTTAAAGAGCATCCCGGGATGTTACGAGCACACCGCTCTACCTATCTGGATCTCTATAGAGCATCCCAGGATATTACGAGCACACCGCTCTACCTGTCCGGATCTCCAGGATCTTTTCTATGCGAAACTGTAGCAAAACCTTGAAAGAGCATCCCAGGATGTTACGAGCACACCGCTCTACCTGTCCGTATCTTCCAGTATCTTTTCTATGCTACCTGTAGCAAAACCTCGAAAGAGAATCCCAGGATGTTACGAGCACACCGCTCTACCTATCCGGATCTCCCAGGATCTTTTCTCTGCTACCCGCACAACCTGTCCACGGCCACACAGTATCAACCTGATACTCACCATACATCATCCTGATGTACATCATCACATGATCAACCTGATCATCATCATAGCATCATCCTGATGCATACCAAGTATATCTACCTGATACATATCATCATACACGATCCATCTGATCATACAATGTATCCACCTGATACATACACGAATACATGATCCACCTGATCATGCAATGTATCCACCTGATACATACATAAATACATGATCCACCTGATCATACAATGTATCCACCTGATACATACATAAATAAATGATCCACCTGATCATATAATGTATCCACCTGATACATACATAAATTCATGATCCACCTGATCATATCAAGCATCCAACATGATGCATATACAAATGCATGATCCAACTGATCATATCAAGCATCCAACATGATGCATATACAAATACATGATCAAACTGATCAAATCATCCAACATGATGCATATACAAATACATGATCAAACTGATCAAAGCATCCAACTGATGCATATACAAAGCAGTAACTGGAACATCATCTTGATGCTCATCACACAGTGCTTACATCCATAGTCATGGGAAGGATCCTCATCTCACCACGCTTGGAATGGCTCCTATAAATGTGTCCATCACTTCTTCCTTGAAGTGTCGTCAATCTGAAGAACACCAAGCCTTTCTCTGAAGTACTCAAACTTCACTCTAGCTAGTGGTTTCGTCAACACATCTGCAACTTGCTCATCCGTCACAACATACAATAGCTTCACTGCTCCTCTCTGCACCATATCCTTGATATAGTAATATTTGATCTCAATGTGCTTCGACCTGTCGTGGAACACTGGATTCTCAAACAACTTCACACAACTCTGGTTGTCACAAAAGATACCAGGAGCATCCAATGGGAGATCAAATAGCTCCGACAGTAGCTTCTGGAGCCATACTGCCTCACAACTAGCTAAACAAGCTGCAACATACTCTGCTTCGTCTGTACTCAGTGCTACGTAGGATTGATTCCTGCTAAACCAAGAGATCACTCCTGATCCCATACTGGAGTAGCACTCATAAGTGCTCTTCCTATCTGCAACACTGCCTGCCCAGTCCGAATCAACATAACCCTATAGGTTAAACTTTTGATTCGCATCATACTTGAGCCCATAATCAATTGTACATTTCAGGTACCTCAGAATATGCTTTACAACAACTAGGTGAACACCTTTGGGATCCATCAGGAACTGGCTCAATGTGTTCACCGCAAAGCAAATATCTAGTCTCGTTTTTGTCAGGTACATCAAGGACCCAATCATCTGATGATACACAATGACATCAACTGGATCAGATGAAGCATCACATAGAAGCTTTAGGTTCAATGCCATAGGTGTGGCCATGACCTTGCAGCCCATCATCCCGAACCTCTTCAGGATCTCTACTGCATACTTCCCTTGTCCAAGGAAGATTCCATCTGCACTCTGCCACACCTCCATGCCTAGGAAATAGTGCATCATCCCCAAGTCCTTCATCTTGTACTCGGCAGCAAGCTTCCTCTTCGTGTCAGCAATCAATCTGTCCTCACCTGTAACAAACAGGTCATCCACATACAAAAGTAGTATCACAGGATTGCCTTCCTCAACCTTGTAGTAAATGTTGGAATCTTCTTTACTCTTGGTAAAGCCCAAACTGGATAGAAAGTTGTCTATCCTACCATACCAATTCCTAGGAACTTGCTTCAAGCCATACAAGGATTTTTTCAACCTGCACACATATGACACTATGTCATGTGTCTCAAACCCGAGTGGCTGCTCCACATACACTTCCTCTTCGACTACACCATTCAAGAAAGCTGTCTTGACATCCATCTGGTGTACCTTCTGTTTCATCACTGCAGCCAGAGCAAGTACTGATCTAATGGAAGTGTACTTTGTTTTATATTTCTCTATGCTACCATCTGCAGCATGCTTGATCTTATAGATCCACTTCGAAGTCACCACATACTTCCCTTCTGGTCTTGGGACCACATCCCAAACATCATTCTTCATGATCGACTGGTACTCCTCAATCATGGCATTCTTCCATTACTTCATCCCATATCCTGGGAACTTTAATACCTTCAATAGATAGCTTTGTTGCTCGAACAAATGTTGTAGTCCTTCTTTTGTAGGTGATTGTACACGATCTTTCCTACAAGTCAAATTCAATTGCATGATTAGAAACTTTTCATAGTTTTCAGAACAAAAGCTTATGCATAAAAATATATATGTCATACAATCATGCAATTATCCTAGCCAATGCTTCAATACAACATTTATCCATATCACATAACTTTCTAGATGCCTTCCAATCTCTACCAGAACATTGCTAAGAGTGTGCACAAATCCCAACATGTCAGCAAATAGGTTGCATTCTAGATAAGTAGCAATGGAATGTTGTATAGTGCCATAGGCCACTTACCCATTACATGCGTATTAGTAGTATACTGTTCATTAATGCAATTATTCTAATATGCATAATACACAACCTAAGTCTAGGAACATAGGTATATACATCTTTGAACAGTATTATTTAAACAATCAAATATACAAGAAATGACAATTCAAATACTTATCTTTGTTTGTTTGTTGGGTGGACTTCCTCTCAATATTTGTTTCCTTGCAGGAACTACTGGAGTGTGCTCCCTCTTGATCTTTGCTTCCTGTATTACTTGTCCTTGAACTTATATCCATCCTCGATCACTATGCATGCTTACTAGTATCATCATTGTGTTATCCTCGAGATCTCATACATAATCATACATTTATTAGTATAATCTTAATACTATCAAAACACAATAATATTAAACATGTATAGTCATGATCATTTCAAACACAGATAATAAGCATTAGCATTCAAGGTTTCAGGGAAGACTTCTCTTACTCATGCATATTCATATTTGACTATAGAACTCTTTTGGTTAGTCATATCATCATTCAAGGTAAGAGACATAATATGCATAAACCCTAGATTACTCAAACTTGTAACTTCATGAGTAATCATTATCAATCATACAAAAGTATAAGATCCTCACATAGGGTAGGTTCTAACTTGATATAGGAAAAACATATCTGGTCATCATATTTGCTAGTTATGTCTAGCAATGTTTTCTTGTTCTCTTCAATGACCTGCATAACTCATAAGTTAACCATTGTAGAACCAAATTATACATACCTCTATGTGATCCATGACTATGGATGAGTCTTTGTCTTCATGTCACCATGGTCTTGATCTAGGACTTGATTTGTACCTTCATGTTAGCGGATAACATTCTCCTCATACAACACCACAGTGCATTAGTACAATCATAATACAATCATAAGTGTTATAACCCTAATCAATGAATGTCTTCTATCATTCATTCATACTTTTACTAGGGTGATAAGACAAGTCTAAAATTAAACAAGATTGTTACTAAACTCATGAAGACAATCATATTATAAACTTAATCATGAACATATTTCAAAACATACCTGTAAGTCATACCTGTCAGATTGCTTGTAGTAGTTGTTGGTGTTGTTCCTTTTGTTCTTAGGACAATCTGAGGAAAAAGCATCTCAGATCTTCTTATCTCTATGATGATGGTGGTGTAAAGATCTCTTGTTATGAGATGGCTCCTTCTTACTCTTCTTGGTATGTGTTGTGAGAGCTTGATCTTCATTTTTCTTCTTGGGCCACAAGCCTAGCTTCTTCTTGTGAACATTCCTCCCATAGTCTACTGAAAGAGATCAACTTCTTTCTTGCACAGATTCCTTGGATGAAGGATTCCCATGACCTAGGTAAGCCATTCAATGTGGTCATGAAAATTTCTCCATTCTCCACCACTTCATCCATAGCTTCAAGTTGTTCCTTGATTTGAGATACCTTTAGAAAAGTGGGATTGAATGGTCTCTCCATTCTGAAGCTTTACCCCTTTTAATTGGTCCCGTAGAGTCATCTTCCGATTTATGTTCTTTCCTTCAAACAACTTGGTCAAGAAGTCAAACATCTCCTTAGGTGTCTTTAGGGAAGACACATGGGGTATGAGATGGTCCTTTATAGAATCAACAATGATTCTCTTAGCCTTGACCAAGCTCTTCTTGTGAAAGGCCTTAGCCTCTTCTCCCTTTGGGACTGAAACCTCTTCACTTATGTAAGTGTCCAACTCATTTTTTTCTTCTAGGATTAACCCAATCCTATACTTCCAGGCTCGGAAGTTATCAGCCCCTTCAAGCTTATCCTCAAGCTTGGTGTGGTGAGATATAAAGAGTACTTCAAATGGAAATAGAAAAGATTTAAGTCTTACCACTTGATTTGCTGAAAACTGGATTTGGAGCTGGATTAGGGTTTGTCAGAGAAACCCTAAAAATTCAAACTTCTAAAAGGATAGAAAGATGCGTCTTGATGAGCTTATCAAGCTGGTATACTCAGAATTTGAAAACTGCAAAGTTTCACCCCTCAAATTTGCTTTTCAAACTTCTAAATTCGTTATGGAGGACCCTGAATTAGGGTTTGATTTTCCCAGAGCTTCACCCATCCAAAAATTTTGATCTTGGTCTCTAAACTTCGATTTTTCAGAGGAGCTTCCAGCCATGGTCTCATATTTCAGAAATTCCAACTTTTGTAGAAACCCTAATTTTCGGCTTCACTAGACAGGACCCCAAACTAGGGTTTGATTTTCCCGGAGCTTCACCCAACCAAAAATTTCGATCCAAATCTCTAAACTTCGATTTTTCTGAGGCGCTTCCAGCCATGGTCTCAGATTTCATAAATGCCACTTTATGTGGAAACCCTAATTTTTAGGGCCAAACTGAAAGTGCTCAGAATTAAATTCGGTTTGGACAGAAAGATGCGCCTTGCTGAGGAGAGTCAATCTAGCCTCCTTCCTTTCAATATCTGTGGAGAGAAACTCAAAAAACAAGAAGCCCTAGCTTTCGCAACTGCACAGTGTCTTCTTCTCAGGTTAGCTCTGATACCATGTTAATTTTTGAGAATCAATTCAATATGATCTAGGATCTTATCTGAGAGAATAACATGTACATCATATCAATCACAAGAGAAATAGACACACAGAGTTTCCTTAGGGAAAACCAATAAGGTGAAAAACCCCAATAACTTCCTTAGAGATAGATAGAGCAATGATACAATAACCCAAGCATAAGAGATAGTCTCCTAGCAGCAACTTCTCCTCCTCCACTAGTGCGCCACTCTCCAATGAGTGTATAAGTGAGAAAGTGAATGATCAAATAGAGTGCCTCCCACACTCTATTTATACATGACTTGACTTGTCTAATAACCTTACTAGGTCGGCCTCAACTTAATCACATAATATAATGCTGACGGGGCCGACCCCCAATAGGGTGGTCTAATAACCCTTTAAACCACATGAATTATATAGGTCCGACCCCTTCAAGGTGGTCTAATAACCCATAAAGTATAAGTTACGATACTTACAATATAAATGACGACACTTCCGTATAGAGGAATAATAACATCTCTATAGGAATACAATATACATATATGAAATACATTCCGAAGTTACATATACATCAACACTCCTAAGACAACATCAACACCACCCATTGGAATAACAGTCATGGGACTATTTAATACATATTCCCCCATAGTAAGATTTATATTATGGCATTTCCATGAGCAATTGATAGTTCCTCCATCTGCAATCATTACTTGAAACTATGGTGTTGGATATACAAAGCAATTGAGAGCTTTTGCTAATTTATAGTGAATGAAGTTATGAGTACTACTAGAATCAATCAATGTTGTTACCTTTATCTTTTTGATAATCCTTCGATCTTGAGATTTTGAGGAGTGTTAATTCCAGCCAATGCATGGCATGATATGGTGGGATTAATATCTTCTGAAGTAGTATCTTCTATTTCTTCATCTGGAGATGGTTCTTGTTCTTTTGTTTCTTGCTCTTCACACTCTATGTAAAATACTTTCTTCTAACCACACTTATGTCCCTTACTATACTTGCTGTGAAAATTAAAGCATAGGCCTTTTTCTCTTCTTTCCTCTATTTTTTGAGGTGTCAACCTTTGAGGTGGGTTAAAGGAAGTAATAGTATTCTCTCGATATGTGTTGGAGGTGTTCTTTCTAGAAGCCATTGTCATATTTTTACTTTCAACCTTCCTTTCCATCATGAAGGCCTTCTCCAAGGATGATGGTTCAAAGAGACACACCTCATGTTGAATGTTATCCTTCAAGGTGCCGATAAAGAGATCCAACAGATTATCTTCTCAAATGTTCTTTACTCTAAGACTTAGCTTCTAAAACTGTTTGATGTGCTCTGCAACTGGATCTTTTTGCTTGATATTTATTAACTGGATAAAAAAGGTATTGTTATTAATATCCCCATAATGTGCAATCAATTCTTCAGTGAATATAAACCAAGATATAATAGAGTCCTTTTTACGGTCACAAAGCCATTGGTACCATACACATTGATCAGGTTCTAAATATAATGATGCAATAGTTACCTTTTGCAATGTTGCAACCTGATGTAGATAAAATAATTGCTCCATTTGGAATATCCATGTTATTGGATCATTGCCATCAAAATTTCTCATGTCAATATTGGGAAGTTGGGTACCCCTTGGTGACCATCCCTAGTGACTTCCATTACCAGAATCATTTCCTCTTGGAATATTCTTATTCATGGAAGGTTCTCAACATGAGAATTATCTTTATCCTCCTGACTATCCTAGAACACATCATCGCCTGTAGGAAGAGTATCCCTTGAATTTTGTATGAGATTAGAAATATTTGTCAACTTCTCCTCTAGATGGAGTAAATCAACCGTTCTCACCAAAACTTTCATATTTTCCTCCATTTTATTCAATTTCTCCTTTAAATTATCCAAATCAACTTTTTTCACAGACCCTTTAATCATATCTTCCAACCGTGACACTCGAAAAGAGAGGTCATCCCTTTCATCATACATCGATGATGGACCCTCTGGTGGTTTGGATGGAGTGTGAGTCTTTAGACTTCCTTTTGGGGGAATTTTGAACAATATAAATAGATATCACACCTTAGGTGTCACCACAATTAGATCCTTCTACTCAAAGTTAATCAAAATTAAAAATGGCGTACCTTTCCAAACCCTGATTGGAATACTGTTTTAAGGCCAACTTGAAACTGATGTAAATTGTACCATGATGTGTCCTCTTTCCATTCCATAGATCTGACCTAATTTGGATTTACCAATAAGAAGTTATTGCGAATCTCCCAACACTTCTTATTTTTGTCTTTCTAGAATAACTAACTTGTACAGAATGCCACATGTCCAATATTTCGTATCTGAGGTTGAAACTCCTACCACAGATACTGTGATCCATATTATTTCATATGCAATAGGTATCACTCAAACTGGATCTTTCATGCCCCATATATGACCTTTTTTCTCGGAATACATGTTTTAGACTAGTTTTTGGACTAGTCAGAAACCTTAGATTTTGGAGTGAATATCTCCGAACCTGTAATGTTCCAGGATATGAAAATTGGACCACAGTTAGTTCGTCCTTTTTTCTAGATGGGTTTTAATTCTTGCTCTCTGAAACCTTGTAGAACAAAATTATAGTGTAAATTCTAAGATGACTCGTTTTGAAGAAGCCAGTCCCGAGGAAAGGGCTCTGATACCAAATGTTATGCAACAAATTTCCAAAAAGAGTATGAAAAGAGAAGAAATAGATCAGAGAGAGTACTCCACGACTTGATTGAAGAAAATAGAGGCGGTCTTCATCCACTTGTTTCAATGTGACTATGCTTTTCTAAAGATAAGTGGTGGGTTTTGATATCGATAATCAGAATCTCTACTATGAGCATATTACTCTGATGAAATGCCAAAGCCGACTATGCCTCTTAACAAGGGTGGGGTAGGATTATCATATGGACATGGATGTTGTTTACGTATATGATTTACTATCACAAGTACGCCGACTAAGCTACTCACTAGGGTATGCTACTCATATCACGGACGGGGAAATAGGTGCAAGAGATATCCATATAAAAGGGCCCGACTCTTCCTCTTTACAATTGAAAACTAAATCACGTTCACGATCATCAATAGGAACTAGATTTTGCTCACAAAAATAAAACTATGGATCTAGGGACTCAGTTTATTTAGTGGTATATTTGGATCTACTAAATATACTACTGATGATGTTGGGCATCGATCTCTTTCACCATAATTAAAAGTTAGGACCGCTTCCACCACATCATATTTGGTTACTCACGCTCAGTGCTTTCCATATAATTCATAATTTAATAAAGGCTAGTCCTATTCTACCTATTACGCCCTACCCCTTAACCTCACTGCCTTAATATGTATGATGTACCTACCGACCCTATTTGCACCTAAGCTATACTATAGATACCTATAACTAAGTTGTTCCCTATTTCAATTTTGCGATCTATTGTTTATTTATTTAGTTAGTGATTGATAGAATTTAATTACATACTAGGTTGAATTGATCGATGGACTTGTTGATTGATTGTTGAAATATTCGATTGATGATGTTATTTGATTAGTTGATTGATTTATCAATTAGTCAATTGATTAATTAGGGATTAATCTAATGATTTATTAGTTTATTATTTCTACTACCTTCACGACTTTCTGAATGAGGAAACATATCTCTTTATTCAGGGGATTTATACCTCGAAGTCTACCTCCATATCTTACCCACAGGTTATCCCTACATTCATAGCTTGGGCACTCACATGGGCGATCCAGATAAGAAGCACCACTTTAGGGGGCATTTTTAGGGGTCCAACCTTTACTGCTACCATTACTTCAATTTGGATGGACACCATAACCTTCAACTCTATAGAGGTAGCTACTTTCTTTTGAGTAATTACGATCAGGATGACCTTCTCTACTACAGTGAGTAGGTTGAGATGGACGGAAAAAGACTAGAATTTGGTGTTAAGGTCCTGGATTGGGCGCCGAATAATAAAGTAAATGTGTGACTCATCCCTTGTGTCATCTTCACCTTTTGTGTGCTAGCTAAGTACCCAATATACACCTCACCCAACTCAATTCCCCTCGTGATAATACCACCGAAAATACCAAAATTTTTAGTGCCCCGCGAATTTATTTATCTGTTTCACTCTCTTGGGAGTGCTTCCAAGTGTTTTACTGATAATATAACGCAGCCTCAACATACTCACCCTAGATAATTTTTAAGTAATATACTTTTATTTGGGTTTTGCAAAACCAACAAATAAATATAAAACATTATTTTAAACAAAATAAATATAAAACATTATTTTAAAACTATATGAAATAATATAATTTTAAAGTAATCTACTTTTATAAATATGGGTTTTGCAATATAATATAGTTTTATAAATATGGTTTTTGCAAAACCAATAAATAAATAGAAAATATTATTTTAAACAAACTAATAGAAAATATTATCGACTTGGTTTTAGAGTAGCAAGGGTAATTTGATATTTTACAATAAAGTCAAATACCACAAACTAATCCTAGCTAAAAAACAATTTATAACCAAATCCTTTTAAACAAAATAAATAGAAAACATTATTTTAAAACTATATGAAATATTTTAAACAATTTATAATCAAAATTTTTTAAACAAAATAAATAGAAAACATTATTTTAAAAGGATTTAAAATAATTTTATAAATATTTGGCTTGGTTTTAGAGTAGCAAGGGTAACTTGATATTTTAAAGTAAAGTCAAATACCACAAACTAGATCCTAGCCTAAAAAATAATATATAACCAAAACCTTTTAAACAAATAAATAGAAAACATTGTTTTAAAACTATATGAAATAATTTTAAAATAATATAATTTTATAAATATTTGGCTTGGTTTTAGAGTAGCAAGAGCAACTTGATATTTTTTAATAAAGTTAAAGACTACAAACTAGATCCTAGCTTGAAAAATGAAGGACGGTCATTTTACGAAGTATTGTTGGAATTCCTTTTTTTTTTAAATTCAATAGCACCACAACGAATGATTAGTTAATTTTTGCTAGAAAAGTTGTGGGAATTTTGTAGTAAATTTTGGACAAAAGCGATCCAATTCGCCATTGAACTTAAAACCAAGAGCAACTTAAGCTTAGAGGAATACAAAATTTGACACGGTAGATCTAGTGCTAATAGGACCAAAGACAAGTCATGCCCTTTTATCGGTAGGATGTGCTTATTGTGTAGTTTTTGTTGGTAAAAGTAGAGAACATATGAAATGTTACTAGGAAGGCTTTATTTATAAAAAATTTCAAAAGGGAATACAAATGGAGCTACCTCCTTATCTTACAACTTTTTTTTGGTTTTTGTAGGGACATGGTTTGTATTTGTATTTTAGTGATAACGAGTGTTTTAACCTCTATTGAGCCAAGTAACAAAGCAAGTGCCTTGTTCATACCAAATCATGCCTCCTCTCTTTGGTCCAATAATTTAATAAATCAATTAATTAACAAAATTTTGCATCAAACACAACTATATGCACTAGTAGAAAAATGGGTGATAAATGACCAAGAAACCAAAAAATATGGTCACCAAGTAAAATAAATGACTAAACCACCAAAAACGTTGGTCACCAGAGTGTTTTTAAGTGAAATATGACCAAATTTTTGCAATTTTCAGTGATCAAATGACTAATTTAGTCATGAGATACAAAATGTGGTAGGCAATTTAAGTTAATAATTATTATATAAGATGTCCATTGTTAAAATTTACGAAATTGTAATAAGTTTTTTTACAATTTCGTAAATTTTAACGTTGAACATTAAAATTTATGTAATTTTAAAATTTTATTGTCAAAATTGCAATTTTCCATTGTTTGAACAATGGATAATTGCCTCTTTTTCAATAGGATTTGATTCAAATATTGTTTTTATTGTCTAATTTTAATCCCCAATTACAATTTGTCTAAGGAGCATTGTTAATCACTAGTATGAAAATGGGTATCCAAATGAGCACCTATTAAACTTTGTCGCAAGGCCATTTAGTCTGTACTTTCATATCCAGGGTAATGTGCTTGTTGTGTCCATACCTTGTTTCACTATTTTCGCTTTTGTATGCTCCCTTCGACACACTTGCCAAGTTTCATCTTATGTGTCATCATGTGTCATGCTGAGTCGTGACATGGAGTTATTCGTTTCTCGCTATAAGCATAATCATGACATGATTGTTATACCATTGGGTTTGGCTCATCATGGAGGTCACATCCATGTTTCATTTGATGAAAATTGTCACCATTTGACCCTTTCGGCAGTCTGTCAAAGTTTTGGCAAGTGCATGTATTTTGAGTCATGATCACAAAAAATTGTTAATTTCTCGTCCTCCATTAACTTACAAGCCGCAACTGTCCACCATGATTTTCACTTCATCTACTCTTAGAAAGCTGAAAACCCCCTCTTGGCTATCTCCCTACATTTGAAAATAACTATTATGTTTTTAATACTTTTAATATTAATATGTTACTAATAAAAATAAAAATAATATTATTATTGTTAATATGAATATGTTTTAATAATAATATTAATGTCAATATTAACATTAGTATAAGTATTAATATGTTTTTAATATTAACATTAGTGCTAATATTAATAGAAATATTTATATTTATATTAATATATTTTTTAACATTAAAATATAATATGTTTTAAAAATTATATTATACATAATATAATGATATTAATTCATTTTAAAAAATTAAATTCACAAGGCCGGAATTGGAGAAAATAAATTGGAGTTTTTTGGGGGGCTTTTTCCCATTAACATTAGTATTATCTTCCACTACATAAGATTTGCAAATTAACTCATCTCCAGGTGCAGATTTGGTTGAAGCTTCAGGTATGGATTTCGATCTGCATTTATTCGCATGTTTGAGTGCCCACGGTTAGGTTTTATATGGCGGTTATTGATTCAACGCAGATGGAGCACATACCAGACCTCTCGCAGTTCTTTCTTTAGGTATGGATTCCGATCTGCGTTTATTTGCATGTGTCACTCCCCATTTAGGTTTTATTTAGATGATCTTATATTAGACTCTAAACTTTTTTCAGAGAAAAATTCAACTTACTATTAATATAAGAAATAGTAAATAAGTCCAACTGTCAGTCCAAACAAAGTTCTACACATCCTGTTAGGGGTATACCGGTTACAACAACAACATGTGCTAGCATAACTAGATCGAAAAATACCAATAAAAAGTGCCACATGTCCCTAAAAAGACAAAACAGAAATGTATCCAGAAGCATATCAGTGACCATCTGCCACATCAACAATAATGTACCAATCAAAAAATAGGTCCAAAATATAGCCAACCACTAATGCCAAACACAAATGGCGACACCAGCTGAAATGATGTAGCAAATCAACCCAAAAAACATCATCATGAAGCGAAGTGTAATGCAGAGATTACACCCCATCTGTATATGCCAAACAACATCTGTACGAGGCTGAAATATAGGCCGCAAAAAGTATAAGAGTATGAAAAGTGCCCAACAAGAAGTTGGACTCATAATTTTTTTAAGTATCTGCACAACAAAAGCTAAAAGTCATATAAGATAATAATGCCGCATAATACATGGAAGGAAAACAAAACATATATCATCCTGTCCAATGTAAGATAAGAACCATGTGAAAAAAGTATATCATCCCTCCATTCCTGCCACATGATGACCCCCTCCAGAGAGTTAAGAGCCCGCTTTGAGAGCATATCCGCCTCCAAATTCACCTCTCTAAATATATGATCAAAATGAATGTGCTCGAATTCAAGAATCAGCTTTCGAGCCGCTTCCATCCAGTGAGAAAGCTGAAGAACATTGAGGGCAGAAGTGCCCCTAGCCCAAGAGATAACAGCTAAAGAGTCTCCAAAAATAACAAGGGACGTGATCTTTCTCTAGCGAGCCCAAAATAGTAAAAGCCAAAGTACACATATCTCACTCCTTGTATTTGATCCATTACCCAGATTTAACCAAATGTGAATAGAGGAATTGAGCATAGACTCTAAACTTATTGCTCTTTATTCCCAATCGACTGCGTCCCCTTTCCAACTGATTCACAAATGGCACAGAATGAATAGAATAAGCCTTTCTTTTAAACTTTCTTTTGTTTGGGATAACCCTTTAATTAGATGTATGCATATAAGGTTGGGTATTTGAGGTTTCTAAAGAAAGCTCCCACACCCGAGATGAGTCACTTTTAAGCTGCATATTGAGGCAGAGGGGCATAGACACTTCTCCAACTAAAATAAAAGGCAAATAGTTGAATCATAAACGATGCTACCCAAACACAAATGGATATGGAAGTGATAAACTCAACCTACCACCCCCAATAATTTTTAGGTATTAACAAAGCAATTATAAAGTGACCAATTTGTATTGATTGCTTCTTATTGTTGGGTACTTATGCCCTAGCTTGCCACGACCGTGTTCACTTGGTTCAAGATATTTTTTTGTTTAGTCACTACTTATGGGTACTGGATGACTCTATTATCCCACGTGACTGTAACTATCTCTGTCTCCAGGGGTGGGTATAGAGGCCAACAAGTCTGTAAGTATTTAAGTCTTTATCTCGAAGGGTAGGAAATCCCTTTTATGGATCGCCAATTCACAGCGTGATCCTTAGTTTTACACACAATGCATCAAACTTGTCCTCTACCCACCTTATAGCTCTATTCATCTCTTGTATCTGCTCCATCAGGGTGGCCAACTCGGGCTAGAAGTAGAAGGCTAAACAACTTGTCAGCTCCATCCCAGAGCTTGTAAACAGTATCATTATAGCCATTGCTCCCATGGATCCTGGATATCCTCTCATGGACTTCGATTTGTATCGATTGCTTCTTATTGTTGGGTTATTCCCTAGCTTTCCACGACTGTGTTCATTCAAGTATGTAATGACTCTTAGTGATAGCTTCTTAAAATATTGATGAAAACGAAGTCTGGGGTCCTTCATTTTCAATTTTTAATGATCTCGATCCTGGACCTGTGGATTATGGGCTCACAAATTGGAATGAACTCTATCATTGGCAGCAATGAACCTCCATCAATATTCGTTCAATCTACTGGAAAACAAATAATTCTACAAAAAATCAACTACGCAGCAGAAATCTAAAATTGGTAGTAGAATAGGCATGCTGCTAGAGAAGTCGATATTAAACTCAGAAGATTGATCTCTCATGAAACCAATTTCATGGATCACCATTGATCCATCCTGTGATCGATGTTATATCTCTTTCTTCTCGCTGGAATGTGCTTATTTTCACCATGTAGACCTGTAACATGGTTTTCATTAAAGTGTAGGTTCTTAAAGATATTCTTATATCACTTCTTAGCTGATGAAGAATATAGTGAAATCACTATCAGTCTCCTGCCAGCTCTGGTGTATATGTTTTTAGGGTTTTGACTGGTGGAGTGCTCATCTTCTCTTCTTCTCGGTCGCATGGCTATTACCCCAACGGATCCAACACTGCCTCTTCCCTCATTTAAATTTTATAGTAGACATTAAAAACCACCAAAAATTTCTTACCACAATGAAATACATATGTTGTCAGATAAATGTTTCATCTGCTCCGTAAAATATCAATCTACTTAAATGGCTAGTGATATTCGTTTCAGGATAAATTGGTTCAACTCGATCCATTGAGTGAACAAGATAAACCACCTCTATCACTACTCACTTTGGATCTGGGGATGGATCTGGAAATAAATCTCGACCCATTATGCGGGGCACCTGCGATATATCAATATATAGTGAAAGGAGCCATGCTTCTAAATTCGTCAACCAAATTTGTATCTAGGACAAGATTTTACACTGGAAGATATACTGTCTTTTCCTCTCTTCTTGCTGCTGTGGAATCCATTGATTTAAGGTAAATCTACGATTTTTGGTTTAAGGTAAACAACCGGAACTTAAACTGTACAAGGCGGTAGTAGGGAAGCTGGAACTGGGGACTAAGATATAGGATCTTTATCTAGGCACAAAGCCAATACTAGACCCCAAAGCATCTCTTCATGTCCTGGTGTATTTCCAAGCACCCTGTTTTTCATCCCGGGGAAGAGCTACCAAGCCAAGTGCCTTCTCTGCCCTGTCTGCCCCGCTAAGCAGCCTGCCCTTACTGGAATAGTACTTACATTTGGTTCCAATGGACGACGTTGTTGTTTAATAGCCTTGGAAAAAATATTTTGAGCAATTATGCTTTTGAATTGAAGTTCTTGACATGTTGAAATTGGTTTCACTGGGATGTTGAAGAATACATGTATGGAACCATTAATTTCAAAAAAATGTTCTAATGCAGGAGATGCTATTGTGAATATGTACATCAATCATGAAAACAAGTTTTCCTTTGTGGAGATGAGCATTGTTGAGGAGGCTAGTAATGTGATGGCTCTTGATGGGATACTATTTGAGGTATGCAGTTCTGGTTATAGGGGTTCTGTTAAAGTTGGATTGTTTCATAGTTTTCTCATTTCTTTTGTTGTTCATAAACAGGGTGCTCCAGTAAGAGTAAGAGTGTGAAGGTCAATTGATTACAATCCTTCAACGGTAGCAGCCCTTGGTCCAAGCCAACCAAGTCCTCATCTCAACGTGGCAGCTGTGGGACTTAATCCAAGGCAAGTGTTAAGGGCCAAAGAAATTTTCAAGAAAATGTTCATTTCATATTTTAATTGTTTTCAAAATTATTAAAATTCCCTTTGAACTCAATGATCCTAGCAGGGAAATTGGTGGTGCTGATGGGTCAGATAGAGTATTTGTTGGAGGCTTTCCTTACTATTTCACTGAATCCCAAATAAACGAGCTTTTAAAATCCTTTGGGTATGATTTATTACATCATTCATACTTCCTATTTACATTGTAATAAATCTAAATGCTATATGGATGTTTTGTGCATTATTTTTAATTGTCTTCAAGCTATTTTTTCCTGTAACTGTATGTTTTATACCCTCATGCAATTGATTATTTTGCTCATCTTTCTATTGTCCCAATGCCATGCATGAAATCCACCATTATCCGTGCATTTCTTGCATCGATCACTTCTCATCCAATACTTGGATTTTTAGAATAAAATGCTTCTCCTCCATAGCAAACATTATCCCATGAAATAATGGCCTTCCTATCTATTTGTAGTAATTTTAGATCCAAGTGTTACATCTCTTTCAAATTACTCATCCCTTCATTAATTTCAACTTTCATGTCTTTTTATACTAATGAAAATATTTTAATCTCATTATATAACTCTTTTCAACAAGTTTTTGTAGACTCATAAGTAGTATTACATTGGGATGCCCCCCTGTGCTCCCCACAATCCCTGGATAGTGCAACTTGTTGTGAAAATTTTTGTAGCGTTCCCAAAAAGGAAAAACATGGCCTTCCTATCTATTTGTAGTAATTTTAGATTCAAGTGTTACATCTCTTTCAAATTACTCATCCCTTCATTAATTTCAACTTTCATGTTCTTTTATACTAATGAAAATATTTTAATCTCATTATATAACTCTTTTCAACAAGTTTTTGTAGACTCATAAGTAGTATTACATTGGGATGCCCCCCTGTGCTCCCCACAATCCCTGGATAGTGCAACTTGTTGTGAAAATTTTTGTGGCGTTCCCAAAAAGGAAAAACATGGCCTTCCTATCTATTTGTAGTAATTTTAGATCCAAGTGTTACATCTCTTTCAAATTACTCATCCCTTCATTAATTTCAACTTTCATGTCTTTTTATACTAATGAAAATATTTTAATCTCATTATATAACTCTTTTCAACAAGTTTTTGTAGACTCATAAGTAGTATTACATTGGGATGCCCCCCTGTGCTCCCCACAATCCCTGGATAGTGCAACTTGTTGTGAAAATTTTTGTGGCGTTCCCAAAAAGGAAAAACATTGGGTGAACCAATTCTCATGATTTGTGGTTTAGAGATTTTGGGAGTCAGCTCTTGATGCAAATTTAGAAATTTCACCTCAGCTTTGAGGTTTCCTGGGAATTTTCAGTCTTAGGGATAACTCATAAACATGAATTTGGAGCAGCAGTATTTCACTTCTCTTCAACCCAATTTCTGGTTTAGGCTAAGGAGTTTGGTCAAATTTTGTTTCATTTGAGCACTGTTCCCTTAAGTGTGGAAAACTAAAGTATGAGTAATCATATTAAGACATGGTTAAGAAAAGTCCAAACTTGAGTAGTGAACTAGAAAATGGGTCACTTAGAAACCTCCCTTGTAAGGACATTGTACCACCCTTGTAAGGACATTGTAACCACCCATTTGATAATAGAATTTATGATGATTACGTTCATTATATAAGTGAAAGCTTGTAAGTTTGACCTTTTTGTATTCAAAATTTAAATGACCCTTGACCCTTTTGACATATTTTCAAGTACTATCCTTTATTTTTGTTCGGTATTCTTACTATTTTTAGAAAGAATATCTATAAATATTTTATTTTAGACTATCTATTATGAATTAAATTTTCTCATATTGAAACTCAACTTATTCATACCTTTTCTAGGACCTTCTTTCTTCTTTTCTTTTAAAGCAAAAATATAGTATTTTCCATCAATTTAGTTAATCTTTTTAAATCCTCTTTGGTATTTCTAACAAAAGTTCAAGTTTGTGTTCACGACATCTTCAACCTTTTCAAAAATTGCTTTGGGTACTCTCCAATTGATCTTTTCTTTGATCTTGAATTCTACAAGATTCTGACATGATTTTAATCCAAATATCCTAGAGTAGGCACATGGGGAACATCTATAAATCTGTGAAGGTCAAAGGATATGACATAAGTATTAAGATTCCATAGGAAGATATGCATATATATATATATATATATATATATATATATTTTGTAGGGGGGTTACATAATATATTGTGTGTGGGGGGTTGTAAATAATTTTATTTCATAACAAAAGTTTGCAAAATGTGTAACTAGAAAGAATCAAAACATAAGATCCCCTAGAGAATTTAGAGAAAACGTGTTTATTTAAAAGGCCTTCCACTAAGTCTAGGTAATATGTAACAATACTTAAATATCACAATACAAATAGACGATAAAGTCCATTCTCATTGCAAGAAGTTTTTCCCAAAGAAAAATTCAATATTCAAATTGCAACTAGTCATTTTAGAAACCTCTCATGTAAGGACATTGTACCACCCCCATGCAGAAATATAAGTCACCCCCTTAGCTAGAGTGGTCTTCCAAAGATCATCAAAAAAATCAACAAGAGCCAATTTGCTTTGATTCCCAAGTGTGTGAACCAAGGGGAGAGTTTGTAGTCATAACCAATCTACAGATATGGACACTTGACCCTTAGTTTAATTCCACAACCAATGATGTTTTTGGAGTCAGTGAGGTACAATGTTCACATTAATTTTTGAAACAATGATAAAATGCAAGTTCACATTAATTTTTCAAAAAACGATTGTTATGCATTTATCAATCTATTTTTTTTTTAATTTAATATCATCACATAAATGTCCATCTATGTAGTGCCAAAGGTGTTGTCATGTGGGCACATGAGTAGGACCATACAATTAGGCATATTTAGAATTATGGCACATCGAGGACCTCATCTACTGAAAAAGGTACGAACCAATACAAATATGTGTATATGCAATTTCAAATTTAAATGTTGATTTAGTTTTGAATGACAATCATTTTCTTTTTTATAATTATGTTTTTTATGTTTTGAGGGCATCGGCATGGATGTTCACATGTGCATGCAAAGGTATTCTTTACACAATTTACCTTCATTTATATGCATCTAAAGTGCCACATACTTGATTTAAATGTATTGTCTATGCAAATTTTGTATTAAAATTTCACTAACTTGCTTGTAAATTTTAATTGCATAGAAAATTTTACAGCTAGATGCTCTCATTCTTTCTATTTGATTGTCATATATACACTATTTTTTATTGTATTGAACATTTATTTTTGTAATGTATATTTATTTTTTATATGTCATCTAATCTAAGAACAATTTTCTAATCATTTATTATTCATATTGTTCATAATCAGAAGCCGCTATGCTTATTTTACTTTTATCATTCTCCTGCAAGCATGTTTCTACTCCTTAGTCTTCCAAAAATAATGTTTTATACATAATTGTACTTTTATTTTTAATGAGAACAAATTTATTGAAATTACTCCTGCAATAGTCAAATATAGCTTTAAATATTTTATCCTAATCATTATTGGACTTTTTCTTTGGTAATGACTTAGGGATTTTAGAGCTTGATGCATGTTACCCCATATGTTGTATGAGGTCTCACACTTGTGATTAATTTTTCATCAAAAAAATTGATTGATAGGTTGATGAAGATGATTTATGCATGATTTTGGGGTCATGTTTTATGTTTTGATGATGCCCTAGTTGATAATTGACTGGTAGATTCCCTTTGTGATGGTGCCTTTAAGGTTTTTAAGAGTTTATGATATGTTTTATGTTATAATTGGAATCGTAGTGTGTTAATGTTTGTAAGAGTTTGTGATATATTTTTAGTGTGAAATTTGAGTCAATGTGAACTTCGATTATATTTAAGAGTGCTAGCTCAATGGAAGAGCACCTGCCTTACAGGTAGGAGGTTGGTGGTTCGATTCCTCCATGCCCTATCTACATAAATCAATGACTAGTTAACATCAATCAATGACTAAATAAATGACTAGTTAACAATAATCAATGACTAAATAAATGACCACTTAATACCTATCAATTACTAAAGAAGTACCACCGATGCATGAAGCAATTCAAGCAATTTATGATCAAGTGATAAATGACCAATTTGGTTGGGTGATAAGTGACTGCTAATTTATGACCAGTGGTCACATGACCAAATTTAGTCATTTATCACCCATTTTAGTCATATTTTTAGTCACTTATCACCCATTTTGTACTAGTGATGTACAACTCATATTTTTAGTGCGAACTTTGATTCAGTGTGAACTTCAATTCTATTTAAGAGTGCTAGCTCAGTGGAAGAACATCTACCTTACAGACAGGAGGTTGGTGGTTCAATCCTCCATGTCCTATCTACATAAATCAATGACTAATTAAATGACCAGTTACCAACAATCAAAGATTAAATAAATGATCACTTAACAACAATTAATGACTAAATAAATAACTAGTTAATTGCAATCAATGACTAAATAAATGACCAGATAATAACAATCAATGACTAAATAAATGACTATATGTACTATCAAATAACAATAACTAATGACCAAATAGTGACAATTAATGACCAAATAAATGACGAAATATATGACCAACGCCTAAAGCAATTCAAGCAATTTATGACCAGCTCATAAATGACCAATTTGGTTGGGTAATAAGTGACTACTAATTTATGACCAACGGTCACGGGACCTAATTTAGTCATTTATCACCCATTTTTAGTCAGTTTTTAGTCACTTATCACCCATTTTGTACTAGTGGACCATTTGCAAGAAGAAATCTACCCATAGTGAATATTCTCTCTTGCAGGTATCTTCAACATGAAGCATCTTTTTAAAGAGTGGGTATGCTTTCCATAATGCTCATAAGGGTGAAGATCAACACGTTGATCTTTCATATGGAAAACTCTATGAAAATGTTGGCATTTTGAAATTTGATGCAAATATGAAGCAAGTAAAGATGGAATTTCCTAATGGAATCCAACACTCTAGAAATTTATAGGTTTGGAATAATCCAAAATGTAAAAAGTCACTTCCTTGTCATATCCAATACTTATTATGTGCTTGTTGTGGATGATTTATTCCCAAGGTCTAATGATGGGCTTGAGAAGTGCAAGCATAACCTATCTATCAAAAACTTCTTCATTTTATTTAGGAGTGGCATCAATTGCTTGAATATGTGCAACTGAATGTGTAGGATGTTGATTTTTCTTAACAAAAATAGGTTTAGAATGTTGATTCTTGTTTTTGTATTTCCTCTTGTTGTAGCTGTGATTCAAGATGAAGAAATTCAACTGTCTCTTGTGAATCTTGTAGACAATTTAAAATAGATTATAGAGTTTTCTTCCTGATTGAGACTGTGTCGTCAAAAACGGTGAGTATTAGAGTTTTTAGTAACTCTAATATTATTCTAGTCTAAACAATTTAAGGACTAATAAAGACATGATATTGGCTTCTTGCAAATCCACCCTTTCACAAAAACACTCAACAACTAAGAATCCAACTCAGAAAATGAAAGGGTGTTAGCTTCTACCGAAAGTGCACCTAATTACAATTCAACTTAGTTTTGATTTGACTCTTATAGAAAAAAATTGCAAGTACCAAAAAAGCACAAGAACTTACAAAAATAATAGTTTGCAAGTTACAAAGTGGAATTTGAAGTTGTATTTGTCTTCAAAGAGGAAAGCTTTACCTCTGTTGTCACAAATAGGCCTAGGGACTTGAGTGTACTAAGATGCAATTGCAAACCTCCCCTACTCAAAATTCTCATGGTCCTTTGATGTGGCTCTTCTATGGTGCTAATGTCACTAATGTCTTCTAAAACACTGTCAACCAACTGCTTTTCACAATACAATTTCTTTTATCTGATCTCTGCAATAATTTGCAATCTTCAAACTCTGCAATACAATCTACTGCAACAAGCTAGTTGATAATGCAATCTGCAATCTCTGCAAGGTGAAGGTCAGTCTCTGCCATATTTTACAATAATATAAATTCTTCAATGTAATGCAAGCAATATGCAATACAATACGTTATGGTTTGGCAAGAGCGGGTGGTGTCATTTATGACATCAAGGGGAACAAGTAGAATGAGTATGCATGGGGGATTGGTAGAAATACCAACAATGTTGCGGAATGGTTAACTCTAATAAAAGGATTAGAAATAATGAGAAACATTGGCATCGAGGAAATGATCGTCTTTGGAGAGTCTCTAATGGTCATCAGAGATGTGAGAAACTTGATGAATAATCGCAAGATTTCATCTTCTAAAATGCATTATCTCCTCAAGTGCATCGTCAATGAATTCAAGGCTATTAACTTCCTGCATGTGCTAAGAGCCAGCAATATGCAGACAGATAACATGGAAAATTATGGAGTAGGCCTAAACTGTGGAATACTAGTTAGCAACCAAGATGTTGTGGAAAGCAGCTGGATACCATAATTCTAATCATTCAAGTGATGATGCTCATAGAAGCTCCTCGAATTGCATTAATGAACATGACCTGGTCGCACTTGACCTTTATAACAATACACTCTCCACAAATTTTTCTACCCTAAGCCGACGCGAATTTATGCTAAAAATCTTCGATCGGTGTCATGGGAATCCCCCCCATGCTTCATTAAATGCAGAGGGATGGCTTACAAGCATGAGACATGTGGTCTACATGCGGGATAACAGTCTGGCAGGAAGAAAAAAATATGTTGTTATAAATTCACATGCTTGGAGAGGCTTGAGTCATTATCTCGGTTAAGTTGGATTTTGGAGTACTCCATGCGCTGGTCTGCAAGCAATATGAGTTTAAACCTGCTCAAGATGGATGGTGACCTGTCTCCCCTGTTTCAGTGCTTGCGTTGTGGGAAGTCGATCTCAAATCCCAACTGGGATACTAACAAGGCACGCCACATGAGTGAAAGGGGCATGGAATACCCACAAATTCATTTCCAGGCTGGTATTCTGGAAGAGGACAAGTTCCTGGCCTCTTCCCCGGCAAAGGGAGAATGTGGTGGATTCTACACTCAGTAGGCCTACAAAAGGCAAAGGGTTAGGGAGGATAACAACATGAAAGATTTGGAAAATCAGGTTTGCATTCTCAGGAGCGAGAACCTGGAACTTAAAAGGGATATTACTCGTATATTCTCCTTAATTCAAGCCACACATGTTGAAATCGGTCCAAGCAGCAGCCAGGCGAATGAAAGAGTGGTTACTTTGGAAGAAAAAATGGAAAATGTTGGATTTGGTATTGAAAAAATGGGCTCCAAAATTGATGTTTTCAGCATCCAGATGCTTGAGTTGGATGGAAAATTTGATGTTGTGGGAACAAAACTAGGTCTTAGCTCTCTGGAAATGCATGCTAGCAGTGGTAAGGGAAAAGGTGGAATGATGGATCCTCCAGCTAGAAGCAACCTCAAGCAATAGGACCACACTTGTCTGTCTCACGCGGTACCTCTGTTCTCTTTCATTTTTTGGTTCATTTTTTGGTTTTATGTTATGGACCCCCGTTGTTCAAGACTCAATGTCCTGCTCAGTCTTGGTTTAGAAGCAATTTTGGGAATTGCTTGTCAAAAAACGCTACCAATCTCCATATTTTCAGCTATATAGGGTAGTTTTTCTTCGGAAGAATGTATTGCTTTTGTCTTTACCTCCTCGGACGGTATGTTCAGAGTTATAGTATCCATATATTAGGTAAGTTTCATAGAAGATACAGAACTGAAAAGGACGTACAAGCAGTTCCAATCTTATTATGGGACGAACAAGCAGTTTTGGATGCAAACAAGCAGTTTTGGATGCAATCTTATTATGGAAACAATCCTTCCCCAGATCTATGTAACTCTTTTTTTCTATAATACAAAGCTTAACTGCAATCTTATTATATAATACAAAGCTTAACTGCAATCTTATTATGGGAACAATCCTTCTCCAGATCTATGTAACTCTTTTTTTCTATAATACAAAGCTTCTAAACCATATATGTTAAAAAAAAAATTGCAATACAATACGTTTTGTAGGAGACTATGTCCAATATACAATTTTCAATATTTTTGCATCCTCTAGAACTATCAAAGAAAATTTTATTATGGTTCAATACTGAATTTACAATGGAATAATAAAATATCTTGAATCGGTTCTTCAAAAGGGAAAAACACTTTAGCAATACTGCCAGTTCTATTAAATCATGAAAATATGTCTTGTTTCTTCCTAGGCGGTGCTTCCCACAAGTGTTATTTATTTGTTCAATGCCACGTGGGTGGACACCCAACTATGCAATAACCTCAATGCAATACATATAAACAAAATGAAAGAAAAACTAGGATACCTCTAAGCATAACGATCCTACGTTGCTCAAATTCGATGGAGGTTCCATGGTATTTGGCCTTGACCGGGAAGGTTGACTTTTCCTCCCGTAATGCTCCACGTAGGTATGGATGTCTTTCTCCTTATTGTTGGGGATTTCATTTCTCCAATATGTGCGCGTACTAGACTTCCATGCACAATGTTGCTCCTCCACAGAGTCAATATCGTGACCCTTCCAACATAAAAAACAACACTTAAAACACAGGTGCAACCTCATCTTTTTTGGCAATGATAAAACGATTTTTCTTCAATTTAGAAACCCCGAAATAAGTGTAACAAATCTGGTAGGAAAACCATTGATATCTGAAAATGAATGGGAATTCAATGGAGGAGATAAACTAGCCGTTAGAAGGGATTAATACTGAGAAATTCTCCTATCAAGAGGAAATTCACCTAGGAGTTAGTACAATGTTTTTCCAATCAATTTCAAAACTCCCGAATAATTGCAACAACTTTGGAAACCTGGTCAACTTTGGAAGCCTGGAAAACCATCGATCTCTAGAAATGGGAATACATTTAGGAATCAATAAAACATCTATGAATATATGAAAATTCCTAGCAATTTAATTGACATATCATTCCTTAAATCGTTAAGGAAAAGAGGTGTTTCCCCTTGGGAAAAACTAGATTTGAATAGCACACTCAAATCGATGAAGAGATACCAAGGCACATGCACGGGTCCTTTCAACTCCTGTGCATTCCTCCTCCCTAGGATAGGAAATAAAAATCACTAGATATGGATGTTGATGTAATTGTAATTTCGGAATGTATTTCACCTATGTATATTGTATTCCTATAGAGATGTTATTATTCCTCTATACGGAAGTGTTTGTATTCCTGTAGAGATGTTATTATTCCTCTATACGGAAGTGTCATTATTTATATTGTAAGTGTCGTAACTTATACTTGATGGGTTATTAGACCACCTTGATGGGGTCGGCCCTGTATGAGTCATGTGGGTAAAAGGGTTATTAGACCACCCTAGTGGGGTCCGGCCTTGTCAGCATTATGTTATGTGGTTAAGTTAAGGCCGACCTAGTAAAGTTATTAGGCAATTCAAGTTAGTGTATAAATAGAGTGCGAGAGGCACTCTATTTGATCATTCACTTCTCACTCACACACTCATTGGAGAGTGGCGCACTAGTGGAGGAGGAGAAGGTGCTGCTAGGAGGACTATCTCTTGTACTTGGGTTGTATCATTGCTCTATCTATCTCTGAGGAAGTTGCGATGCTTTTCACCTTTTTGGTTTTCCCCGGTGAAACTCTATGTCTCTTGTGTGCTTGCATTATTGTGTCCATGATTGATACGCTGTAGATATGTTGTACATGTTATTCTCTAAGTTAAGATCCTAGATCAGATTGAAATTTCTGAAAAACTAATAATGGACACCATATCCATCCCCTGTTTCATGGATGGTCTCATGATCATGGCCACTTCATCCCTCCATAAGTCATATAATGTTGACAATCAATGTTACTGAAGGTAATCAATATGTAGAGAAAGAAGATCTAGGCACATAGAGAGGTCACGTGAGGGTTTACATAGATAAATTTCACCTTCACTCAGATGCAATTCAGGATAATTTATAGGTACATGCATGCAGAGGGGCACACTAGTGATAACAAATACTCAATCCATTTGAAATGAATACCGCACAAAATTTTCTCACATGGTGGAGATGAAACTCAATGCAATTCCACTCATGAATTCAAATTTAGAAATGCAATTCACTCACCAATTTGCAGTTACCATACAACAAGATTGGAATGACACACAAAATAATATCTCAGTCAATAGCGCTGGCAGGTATGGGTGACAGAGGTAGAGCTGACAAAGGACAAATTTGAGAGTTGGAAGAGAATATGGGCAGAGCAGAGTGACTAGAGTAGGGAGAAGAACTGGCAGAGCATATAATTCTAAGCACAACCCAAGGGCTCATATTAGATATAATACGATTGTTGGGATTCCTAGTTGGGAAGACAAGCAGAAATAGGCAGAGACAAGCAAATACAAGAGATATTAGACATGAAAGCACCTTAGTCTATTAAGATAGAATACATATTGATACAATAATGTGATGCTTGGTTTCACATTCCCAAGGAGTCTCTTGGACTTTCGAGATGACTCTCCATATTCACATAACCCTAACGAATTAGGTTCCAACAATGCCAAGAGTGCATTTTTGAATGGTGATCTTCGTGAAGACATTTTTATGCAACATCCACCTAGTTTTATTACTACCGAAACTTCAAGTTTGGTCTGCAAATTTAACAAGTCTTTATATGCTCTTAAACATGAACCTAGATCTTGATATGAGAAAATTGATACTTATTTCTTGAAGAATGGTTTTAAGTGGTGTATATTTGATCCAAATTTGTATGTTAAGAACTTTGATGATGATGTCCTCATTGTGGTACTTTATTTGGATGACCTTATCCTTACTGGAATCCAACTTACATTTATACAAGAAATGAAGAATAATCTTAAGAATGAATTTGAAATGGCATATTTAGGTCTATTGAATTATTTTTTGGGTCTACATATTTGGCATATAGTTGATGTTATATTGTTTCTCAACGTAGGCATGCTACATATTTATTTGCTCGATTTCATATGAGTGATTGTAAGCCTTCACCTATGCCATTTGAGTATGATGTTAAGTTAATTGTTGGTTTTGATACTCCTCTTGTTGATGTCACTTTGTATCATCAGCTTGTGGGGAGTTTGATATATTTGACACACAATGGGCTCGATCTCTCTTTTGCAGCCAACAAGGTTTCAAGGTTTATGCAAAATCCTCATGAAATTCATTGGAAAGAAACAAAGATTGTTATGAGATATTTACAGTGAACATTGCATTATGGTGTGTTATATTCTAGCAAGGCTACAACTTCACTTCTTGGTTATAAGGATTTCGATTGGGCATGGGATGCTTTGGATAGAGGGTTTGTTGTAGGGTACATCTTTAATCTTGGTTCAGGTCCAATTTCATGGTCCAATAAGAAGTTGATAACTCTTTCTCTTTGTTCTTGTGAAGCATAGTACAATGTAGCTAAATAAACAATGTGGATCTGCCATGTTCTTACATAGCTTGGATTGGTTTAGAATTCTACTACTAAATTAAGATGTGACAATCATAGTGTAATTCATCTTGTGTATAACAATTCAGTGTATCCTCCAAGACTAAATAGATTGATCTTGATACTCATTACATTCGAGATCTTGTTGTGGATGGTGTTATTTGTTTGGAGTATTGTCCCATGGAACAATAAGAAGTTGATAGATCTTCACCAAATCCATGATAGAATCGAAGTTTGTGTATCTTCAAATCTTGTTGGGAATGCGAGAATTTGTCATCAAGGGGGAATGCGAATGTAATGCTATCTTCATCCATATATTGTGTTGTTCTGCCTAGCCATCATTAAGGGGAGTGTTGGAATGTGTAATATCCATATTATATGTGTAATGATATCGAGTGTGATGTTGTAATATATTATGATGTCTTATCTAGCAAATAAAGGCATGATTGTCTTCATCTTATGTAAAAGAAGTTATCCCATGTCATGCATTATGGAGTAATATGCTTTTATTACCATTCATTAGATAAAGATGTGGAAAATCACTTATCCCACATGTATTATGGGATGTAATTCTTCCATCCTTCTAGCTATATAATAGAGATGGATCAGAGACCCTTTGGAGATGTTGGTATTCTATTGTGAATATTGTAAAGTTGTGAGAGCATATGTGGGGTGGAACTCAAGTGTAAGAATGGAAATTTTTTAAGAATAAGAAGACAATACCTTCCCATGGATGTTTCCCCATTTGGGGTTTTACCACGTATATCTAGTGTATCATTTATTTTCTCTTGTTCCTAGTTTCTTACTTTGATTATTGTTGCTTATATAGATAAAAGCCTAGACTAGTTAATTCTTGATATTGATTTACATATTAGCAAACATATTATTGTATGTTTATGCATATTCTCAATATTCTAACAAAAAAAAAGACTAAAAAGCCCTATTTGATGAAATATTAATACAACAAAAGTATGATTGTAGTTTATATTCTCTTGGGTTAAATAGCATATGGATAAAGTTAAATATGGGCAAGATTTAAAGCTTAGTGCTATGTTATAACATTGTCTCTTGAAAAGCCATAACTTAAGGTGTTTGGAGAAAGTTTGTAATCTTAGTGATTAAATCCTATTATGGATAACTTATTGAATATGAATATGCATGAATTCGGCTCAAACTTGGGATTGCAATAACTATAAGCTAGCATGGAAATGCTTAGCTTATTTAATGTTTCGCATGTTCTATGTATTTTGATCTTCAACATATCTATGTCCTCGTATTTTTAATTTATAACTATATTAATGATTTTGTGTTTAATATAATGAATGTAAATAAATAATGTGAACTTTGCATTTTGAATTGTTGTTAAAAAAATATTACCACTTATCTGGTTAGTTGTTAACTTGTAAGCCATTGAATTAGTGCTAAACGTTGGCACTGCATATAATGACATAAGTTCTTCACTCTCGGCAAAACTATATTAAGAGTAACACATTTGATAGGGGTTTGCAAACACATAATATATTTTAGAGAATTAATGCAAAATCCAATTGCCTTCCACCATGATCAACAAGTGGACCATCCCATCTAAATTCTAAGGTTCACATTTTTTAACATGGTAAAAGTTTTTGATACGGTGATATAATGTTAATTCATTATTTCAAGTAGGACTTGAGATTCTTTTTTCCAAACTCAAAATTATTAAAAAGAAATCAAGAATATAAACAAAATTAAAAGTTAGTAATTGTATTGAGACGATGAAATGAAGAGGATGATGAAAGTAAACAAATAATAATTTCAAGTAAGAATAACAATTTATGTTCTAAAGTTTCAATAAAAAAGAAAATAATAATTTCTACGAAGATTGTCTACACATAATCAATGTACTTTCACTAATTAATTAAAAAAAAACTGCAATACTATTAGATAATATTAGACAATCCATTTGTTCATGCGGCTCCTCTTCAGTGGCGGGCCCATCCTTAAAAAAAATGAGGAACAAACATGGAGTTCCCCATCCTAAACAACGAGGAAAAAACAAACATGGAGCTCCACAAATTGGAAGCACTCGTCCACATATGATAAAAATGTGTTCATCCTTGACACCAAATGGCACATACATATATTTGCTTATTTGTTATTAAAATTGGATTTTTAAGATAAAATATATCTTTTTCACCAATAAAAAAAACATAACACAAGCATATAATTTTATGTGTTGAAAGCAAATCCAGCGAACCTATGGTAGGTATAGTAGTTGATGAAATTGAAAGGAAAACTTTGTTGTAAGTACTAATAAACAATAAATAGAAACCCATGTAATCGATGGCAAGTAAAATGAAATGTGCATTAATTTGTCATACATGAAAGTATACATATCTGAGTAAATTAAACAATAAAGGGCTAGGTAGTGATCAAGCTTGACTCTAATTATATTGGAAATCAACATTGGTATTTTCATTTTCGGTAGGGGGAGTGCAGGGATTGAGGGTTGCAATTTTAAGTGTGAAAGGGATAGAGAATGAAGGCATGCCTCTTGCTTTTTTCGAAGTGAGACATATGAAGCGCCTTTCATCTTTCCATAGCATTTGAAGAAGAACAATGGTGCAATTCACATTCCTTCTAATGTTGTAGTGTGTGGCATTGTTGTGAAGGTCAAACCTCGACGTTCATTGTTACCAATGTCAATGGTTGACCTTGTTAATGTCAATCCTTGGGATTTATGGATAGTCAATTCACAATCCATCTTGAGGGGGATTCATTTCTTGTTACTTCGATTTATGGGTGGAATTGGTATGTGCTTTGGCTGAGATTGGTCCCATGGAGGCCCATTGTAATTATCAAATGCCATGACAACATAGATTGGTAACTTAGGAGGGATAGATCTAGGTGTGTATACAATTTGCATGACCACTTTGAGTGCATCATTTTCTAATCTTGATTGGACCCATTAATTGCAGGATAACATTACTTGCTTCCTACATATAGCAATATTTGTTTTTGTAGTTGATGGTCATAATCTTGATCTGCATCTGAGCCATTGGTGAAATCTGTGCCAAATTGTGCAATACACATAACCAATGCTTGGAGCATGTATTTGTTATGATTTTTTGCAAGATTGTTTGTTGCAAAGAGATGGATTGTTGTGTCAAACCTTGAACGCTCCTCTATTGACAAGGATCTATTTGTCCTAGACTAGAGGAGGCTCTAGTCTTTCAAGGTTCGTGTAGCATTGTGGATGTTTTCTAGTAGCTCCCAAAAACAAAGTTGGGAGACATCAATACCCCTTTGATGGAAGAATGTTCCAAAATTATTACAGTGGTAAAGTCTGTCCATAAACACTTCCCTAGAGTTGATCCTTCATATATAGGTTTGTTCATGACAAGTGGGAGTTGGCCCAAATGACCGACAAGAATTATTGACTGATTGTCGAATGAGTATTTTTTTTGGAAAACACTCACACAAGCAACTCTCAATATGCACGAACAATTTAGGCCCTATGAAGTGCCTCATCTCATCAATGAGAATGTATTGAATATGATTCATCTCTTCTTGGAACACTGATAGGGCATGTCCATGTAAAGGTTTCATGTCCTTTATAGGAATTTGAATCCCTACATGTATAGTGGTTGCATGTATGTTAAATGTTGCAACTCTAGCAGGGACAAGGAGCAGTAGTGGGCTATGGCCAAAGGTTGCTTGAGAAGATAGTGGCTTTTTTATGGTTCTTATAAGGTAGGATTTACTTGTGCCTGCAGTTCATTGGATGATCATCCTTAATGGATATTTAGTTCCTTGCAGTTGTGAATGTTGTAGGACTATGCCAAATGCAAGTTGTTGATTGTGAGATAATGTATTTTTGGAAGTAGGCAGGGGAGTGTTATGTTGTATTACTTCCCCACTCCTTCAGTTGTAGTCGATGTAGTTTGGTGCAATCTCTCTCCAATGTATTTGTTGATACTTCTAGACAATTCCATGTATGGTTGGTGTCAAAATATCGGAGGCCAAGCCTGTCAAGCTCATTAATGTGGCTATTTCTTGTAGCGACTAATATTGACAAAACTTTCCATTCATTCATCTCCATGTTGGGATGTATGTTATGATTGGTATCCTCATCTCTAGATGTTATTTCATTGGGAGTGGGTGCATGGATGTAATCAACATGCCATGCACAATAGGTATTTCGTATGCTCTCCCAGTTTGAAAAAATGCCATGTTTTGTAAGGCCTATGTCTTTAGCAAAGGAATGGAAGGGATTATATAATAGCATATCACTCCAACAGAATTCAAGAAAGGCAGCTCAGTGTTTAAAAAAAAGAGGATCGTATCCATGGCTATAATTCATAACTAGTAAAATCTTTAACAAAGTAAACAACCTCTATTACGAAAGCATCCTTAGCTAAGATAAAAGTTGCATAACTCAATTTTTCCACTTCGTGGCTAAGATTCATAATTAGTATAACTTTAACAAAGTAAATAGCCTCTATTATGAATCATTCTCAGATAAGATAGAAGTTGCATGAACTTGGTTTTTCCAATTCAAAATTATATAGATATATTTTATTATTGAGCCCAAACACAATCTCGGTATTGAATGAAAACATTTTGATAGGTCACTAATCATCATAAAGTAATTGTACTTAAAGAAAGGTGTGAGATATTTTATCATGTGCCATATGATTTCAATAATTGCACAAAGAATCAAGTTGGTCTCACAGGTTGGGTAAAATAAAAGCTTTCAATAATTGCATAGAGAAGAGAGTTGTTCAATAACATCCTGAATAAAGGTGGAGATATGGCTTACAAGACCACCTTAGAGACAATCAAATGTGAAAATGATTATCCAGTCAATGACTTGAGATGTTTGGCCATAGAGAAGCTTCATTAAGGAATTGTAACACTATCCAACAACTCAAAATGGTCTGAATGGTTAATGAAGAAATATAATCTCGTTAGAGACTCAAAAAATAGATATTCTACAGCATAGAGGAAGTTATTGGTATGTTGCAAAACTTGGGACTCAAAAACTTAGTGGGGGTCATCAACTCATAAAACTAGGGATAAAATTGGCAAAAACTCGACAAAACATAAACTCGGAAAATTAGGGAAATATCAAAGAGTTTTGCAACATGAAATAAGAAAACATTGTAATGTAATACAAGACCAGTATGATATGAATGTTGGATAAAGATAGTTAGCCTCATAGAATTAAGGAATATAATGGCAGAGCTCACAGATCAATAAATGATTTTTGTTTCCCAAATTTACACCCAGATCAAGAATGTATATAGGATGCCAAAAAAATATCTACAAAAGCTATAAATTTGAAATCTAGCTCAAGGGGAACTGGAGCGAACCTGAAATTAGTATTTCCAGTCGATTTTTGTTGCAGATAGTTTGATTGAATAATAGAACTAGTCGAGCCTAAAAGAATTGAAGGGTAGATTGCATGAACAAACCTGAGAAGGCTTATGCAGATATAGGTATACCAACCAACCTACGCCTTATTGCATGCCAACCTCACTTGTTGTCGAATTGGTGAATGCAAATTTATGGAAAGTGTTGCATGCTAGCCTCACCTGGTTCGATTTCCCTAAAGACTTCCAGTGGCCTGTCAGTAACAAGATCGGCCTTCACTTCTTACCATTAATCCATCACTCTATCCCATAAACAAATAAATGTTAAAGATCATTAAATAGATGAAGAATATTGCCCTCCTTGCTTCCCCATTTTCTCCTAGCAATGATATCCTTATGACCTACAAATGACAATGCAGAGTTAATATCAAAAGTAGACTAAATGAAAATTGCAGAGTCAATATCAGAATAAACGAAATGGAAGTCACAAGGCCAATCTCCCCACCAAGCTTGAGATGTGTCCTTTTTCTTCTCCATAAAAAGAAAAAAAAAAAAGTCATGTCGTGAAGAAGGGTCAATCTCCAAAGTTCAATTCAAAATAAATATGTAAGGGAGTGTTATACCTCAAAGTTACACTTCGATTTTTGGTGTTGCATCTCCATGACATATGACCTAGCGACACTTCCTCCTGATATGTGTTTTACCTCGTTGGTCCCTTCCTTGGTCTCATCTGGACACCTAGGAGACAAATCCAACCTTTTACAATTGAAAGACAAACCTCATGGGCCAAGTGTCACCTTATTGACCTTGTTTTACCCTAATTTTCGTGGCCTACCTATAGCCCAAGGCGCGAAAAACCCTAAATTTTGCGTGTTGTACACCTGCTGGGGCACGGAAATTCCTATATTTTCGCGTTATACTCAGTTAGTAGGGCGCGGAAATCCCATTATAGCCTTTTTGCATGGATTGTGGATCTTCACCTTTTGAGAGATTTCCTTGGGATTAGTTCACCTGATTCGATCCTTACTTGTTCTCCTTGTTTAGTCTGGTTGATCCACTAAACTCTCATGAGATCCACCTTCCTCTCCCTATGGTTAACTTTCCAAATGCTATAAAGGAGAGGCCATCCATAAGCCAAAGGAGAGGACTATTTGGGGCATCCAACCTATGATCCTAAGAGATTTGCAGAGATAGCTAAAGAGAAGGAGCATCGGAGCTAAAGGTCACTTGGACATCAAGGAACTCTTTGTAAGCATCTTCAAGCTTCTAATCAATAATAACTTGTCTTGTTTTCCCACTTTGTGTGTATTATGTTGCAACCATTGACATGAAGTGTATTCAATAGAATTTAGATCTAATTCATATTTCAAAGTATTTGGGAGATCGTTTGTTTGTCTTTGTTTGATCTTGACAAGCCCAACTTAGGAGCTTCAAGACTAAAGTTGGAAGCAGTACAAACATCTGATTTAAGGTGAGTGGCATTCATTCTCCATTTTCAAATACGTTTAATCTTGATATATGAATTTAATTTAAGATTTAAATGGTGCATTTGTTACAAGCTGTCTTAGATTACTTTAATTTAAGCTAAGAGAACCTCTTCTTATCCGTAGGAAGAAAGTTCTACAACATAGAGTATAAATGTTACGTGCCGAACTCCAAAGTAAACACATAATACATACGCTCACTGGTTGAGCCCTAACCTAAAATGCAAGTGGATACATTAACTAGACAATCCCTAGATTCACGTGTTAAGTATGGAAACAACACAATCCCTAGATTCACGTGTTAAGTATGGAAACAACAATAGTGGATAGGGAAATCCCAATCCGAGAGGAGACTTTACCTTTTTTCAGCAAGTCAGTGTGATTGGAGGAACAATTCGAGGAACTTGGGTGACATTTTTCCAAGATGAGTGTGCCTCGTCATGCGCCCCCTCTTAGACTTTTAAATGCAACAATTGCCTCCGTAGTTTGGATGACAAAAGTCATAAAATGTTGGGACGTGTCCCTTTGTTCTTTGGCAGTTTTGTTTAGCCATGAAAATATTCTTGGATGACGAGGGAATGGGAGAATGATTACCTTTTGTGCATTAAATGGGCACGTTATTGGGAGAGTTATTATCCTTTAAATACGATCACAGGGGTCAGCTCCTTATAGGCTTATGACAGACGATGAAGCCTCGAGAGGCACTTCCCCTTAAAAATGCCTTCAGCGTAACTATTCTTCGTATGTTTAAAGGGTTAAGCATGCAAATGAGTACATAATTATGAGAGTGGGAATAATTTTCAAATCTAAATATTTTGAGAATCTTATCAATCTTATTCCCTCATGTAATAGGATTAGTGGCCTTTAGTTGAACTTTTATAATTAGGGTTTAGATGGAAAAAAATTAATGACATTAAAGGAAGGCTTTATTTTACTCTGCATGATGTCTTTATTTTATTTTACTTTACTTGAAAACATGTTTGTAAGTGAATTGCTAATATTTTGCATTGCTTTGTGCTCTTTTTAAAAATATAAAAATTACATTGTATTTTCTTATTATATTTCATTTTTTGAAATAGAACATGACATCACTTTACAATGGGATTTTGTTTTAAATATCTCAGTTTTGTTGTGCAAGCAAGAGGAGGGATTTGTTGGTTGGATTTTGTTTTAAATATTTCATTTTTGTTGTGCTAAATGGATTTGTTGGTAAACCAATATCATATTATATGGATTTATATTGAGGTTTAAATATAATTGAATATATTAGATGGTATTAAGAAGGTGATGATGTTTTTAAAGTAAATTAGGGGTATGTATATTGGGAATTTAACCAACCAACTTTTTTTAAAGGGGTTTGGTGAGAGGAGAGTTGGTAATGCGGAAACAAATTGTTTTTATGAGTTTTTTTTAATGAAAGTAAAGCATCCCATAAAGGATCAGGGTGAGATATCTTTCACTCTTGTACATTATGGAAATTCTCAATAAACCATGAAATTATCTAATAAAGAAATGAAAATGAACACATATCTTATAATAGATGTATTTGAAGATGAAATGGTATTTTGATTCCCAAGCGACATCTTTAAAGCTTTTGACTGAAAGCTCAAGTAGCATATGATAAATAAATTTTTTTAAAGTAGATGTAGGATACAATTGTAAAATATTAAAACCAACATACTAGTGGTAGAAATAATAATGGGTATAGAAAATGTTATGAAAAAATTGTACTTAGAATATTTGGTGAAAATAGGGGTCATTTCCCCCACGACGGGTGCACTCTAGCCAAACCTAAGAGGATCATTGTGTCAGATACATCATCGTGGAGACATCGTAAGGGTTTCATGCAGAGCGGAATGTGGCAAGCTCTAGTGGGGGAGAAAATGCAACCCTCATCTCACCATTATAACTCGTCTATGAGTCAAGTACAACCCCTTTGTTCGGAAGCATCCTCGGTCTGACCTCTCCCTCATGCAAACCTTCATGGAAATTCAAGGTTGTACTGACCACACCGATTGGTATGATCACAACAATCGATGGCGGATAAGTTGGAAAGGACACCGTAGGTAGTTCACACGGCACAATGCAGAATATATCTATGCGAGCTCTCTCCCTGAGACATTTCATTCTCCGGGATGGTTCAAACCAAGACCATCTAGAGAAAGACTGCCAATGGTCCCCGCATAACTCATATGATAAGGGAAATTAGGGAGATGGAGAATGCATGTGACTTCTTTGAAACAAAGGTGAAGAGGAAATCCAGGGAGCATCTGGAACGTTTGGAACAAAGGGTAGCACTAGCATGGCCTGTCTGGATGAAAAGGAGCTCAAAGAGGAGATGGGAGGCATGGTGGAGGACACGGGAGCCACTAGAACCCATGAGACCCATCATACTCACATCCTAGGCATGCTTTGGAGCATGAAAACACTTATCATTCTAGTCACGGAGGACTATGCAGGAGGCAACCAACCTATAATCAGGGGCGAGGATGTGATTTCAATAAGGCTCGACCGCTTGGAAGATGACATGCGAAAGCTAGCGTGGAATTATGTAATGGTGGATGAGAACACCAATGCAAGGATGGATGCACTGGCTACATAAATTAAGGTGCTGGCACAGAGCATCAATACCAAGGAAACGCATGGAACATGAGGGCACAACCTAGAAGAAAGCGTCTAGACAACCGATAACCCGATAATTATGAATTCTTTAGGTACCGACTTTCCCATTACGCATATTCTTGATGATGAATGGAGTGGTCTCAAGTCCTTTGGTCTTCATGTTTAGTTTAGAAAATGGTCAATAAAACACATACTGGTTTAATTTCTCTATTTTTTGGAAAACATGGTCATAACCCCTGGCTTGTGGGACATTTTTGTTGCTACCTTCTCAGACTGCTAGACTATGGGTTTCCTAATACCACCCCCAGGCCATCTAAGGTAAAGAATAGGATTTTTTCCTTTGCTATGTGAACTCTATGGACTATAACTATCATTTGTACATTTTTTTCTCTCTTTTTAGCATTAATACAATACTGCACCTTAGAAAAAAAATGGGGGTCATTTTATTTGGAAACATGTATTGGGAGGAGTATTACAATTTACGTTTTGGGAGGTGGAAACAAAATCATGGGTATTATTTAATTCCCCATGAACACACGTGTTATGTTATAGGTTTACTAAGTAAACCCCTATATAGTTTTGCAAGCAGAGCTAGATTTTGCTTTCGGTCCATATTTTAGAGTCCATTTAATGCATTTCGGTTCTAGTTATTGGATAATTTTGTATTCTACATTTATAGTTCCTATAATTCAAAACTAAGTGTCACCCCAAATAAATGATTATATATAAAATATCCTTGTTAATAGACCAATGGGAAGCTTAGAAGCACTTAAGGTTTATATAACTAGTGTTATGATCCATAATTCCCTCAAAATTGAATCACAAACAAAATATCATTATTGATAGACCAATGGGGATCTTAGAAGCACTTAAGGTTTATATAACTAGTGTTATGATCCATAGTGTTAGAAAAACAGGATCCTGTAGAAATAAAAATAAACAAGATGCAAATATAAATCTCATAAAACACATTACAAGAGAGACACCAATATAACATGGTTCAACCAAGATGGGCTACATCCACACAGAAATTGGCAGTCCTTATTATTATACCATCCAACAAATGAAGGGATACAACCTGCAACACATCCACTGCAACTTCCTCTTCACTCTCTCACAGTCTCTCTCACACAATCATAGATATATTTAGATTACTACAATACATAGCCGTATTACAATGCCTTACTTTTAAAGAGCGATTACGATGGGAAAATACTATGGAAAACCCAATACCATGGGCCCATAAATCACCCATTATTGACCAAGTCATGACTATGAAATTACAACATTTCACAAGGCATTTTTCCTGAAATTTCTGCTTTGGGGGCGCTGCCCACGAACCCCCGCTAGGGGGGGGATCCCAAACTAGTCGCCACCCCCCTAGACCCCCCATGGAGACTATTTTGGGGGGGAAACCCCCCCCGCCATGGGCTGGGATCCAGACACGGCTGAAACACGACCTCTCAATAAGGAATATCAAGCTCCATAACCAACACATAGTTCCCTTAAAATTGAATCACAAACACTATATTAGAAACACTCACACTTTATTCAATATCAAAACTCTTAAGGTAGGTTGACACCATGTAATGATCATTTTATGGAAGGGTCAACTCCTATTCACTTTCCTCTTTAAGGGGGAAATCTCCTAGTGATATAATCTCCAATATAATACACTCTAATACATTCTCCATAAGGATGATTCCATCCTTATTTATGGCTAACTAGAAAATATTTATCATAGCCCAATGTTCACTACCTTCTGGACTTTTTAAAATGAGACCACATTACATTTATTCAATTCTAAGTAACTAGCATGCCTTATTTAAGAATAAGAAACATATTGGAACTAGTCCACCTTATATTGAATTCCACCATGACTATGTTATTATTACTCTAATGGCCCTTAAGGTAGGGAAACACCATACAATGATTCTTTTATGGAAGGATCAAATCTTGTTCACTTCCCTCTTCAAGGGGATAACCTTATGATGAGCTAAGCTATAATACAATATACTTTAGTTCATGCTCCATAAGGACTCCATCATTATTTATATCTAGTTAGAGAACCCTAATTATAACTACCTAGTGGACCTTCTTTAATGAATTCATGTTACGTTTACACAACAATATCTACCTAGTGGGCCTTTTTTAATAATAACAAACATAGTGAACCTATTCTACTTTACATTGAATGACCACCATAACTACACTATTATTACTATGGTGGGCCCTTCACCCTCCCATTATACCCCTAAGGAGGATCCCAACTCTCCATCCTTTTTCAAAAAGTGTTTCATGTAACACTTGTAGTGAGGATATACAACCATAAACCAAGGACCCATGTACAAGGGTTGATCACAACATTGAAGTAGTCCAAGAAGTAGGTCCATATTACATAAAAATAGGTTGTATGTATGAGGGTTAACCTCAACATTGGAGTACTCTTGGAAGCTCATCCATAATCCAAGGTCCATGTACATGTATAAGTCTTAATGTTAAAATAGTCCAAGAATCTCATCCATAAATCCAAGCCCCATGTATAGGTGCTCATGTTGATGCCCAATTAATGACTCTTGAGCTTGACAAATGGTTGATTGTTATACTCCAAATTCCCACTACAATCATGTGTGTCCAAACAAATAGAAATCCTCATGTCCAAAAGATCATCCACATAGCCATGAAAGTCGATTGTGGATCTAGAAGGAATGACACGACTAAAAAATATTCAAGTTGAACACTAGTATTCAATACTAACTCCCGAATTCCCTCGGTGATGTTCTCTGCATAAGGTGGAATAGAGTAAAAAAATATTGAAAGTAGTTGTCTTCCCCAAAATGATAGTTTCCCATTGACCATGTACTAGTCCTCACAAGCATCCCTAAAATCCCACTAAGCATATATTTCTTGGTTATACTCTTTATTGATGAAAGGAAAAGTCATTCCAATGATATCAATCTCCTTAATTTCCTTAAAATATACATTAGCAATTTGCAATGTTGCTTTTAATATTATTGGGTTATTATAATTAACATTCAATCTTCTCATTCCCGTGGGGGGAAGCTCAAGTGTTAAAGATGAGTAGTTGTAAATGGAAGGTCACGTGTTCGAATCCCCCCAATCTTACCCGTGCACCATGGTTCAGGCTCTGTGGATGCACCTAAGGGTATAGTGGTATCGATATTGGATCCCTAGACCCTATGTCATGCGAGTACCATCCCAACTCCAGTTGTCAATTTCCCTAGTAAAAAAAACATTCAATCTTCTCATGGCATGTTTCACCATATTGTTATTTGTTGGTTCCAATATGGGTTCGAGGCACAAATTTGGAAGGGTTGTAGTGAACTAAATATTAAGTGGAAGTATATCATATAATATACCAAATTAAATCCCCAAAAATCATATATCCAACAACATTCATTAGTCTCGCTATGATTTGGGAACTTTATTGAAATGAATATATTGCAATATTCATGGTCATCATAATTTTTTTTTGGAATATATGATTACAAATCAACAATATCTTCATTTCATGAATTCCAATTTGAATGATTTTTTTTTAAATTGTGTGTTTTTTCGATAGGAACTTAGATCTACAATTAATTTATTTATGTTTGCACCAAAATCTAAAGGAATGGATCTGATTTTTCTGGCCATGTTTTTTCCTACAAAATAAAAAACAAATATTCCTTTTGGACCCAAGAAATACTTTTGATACCACTTGATATGATTTTTAACCCTTAAAATTGAATCATAAACAATAATCACAAATGCTCACACTTTATTCAATATTTAAACCTTTATATAAGGAAACACCATGTTATAATCATTTATGGAAGGATAACTCCGATTCACTTACCTCTTCGAGGGATAAACCTCCTAATCAACTAAGCTCCAATATATGCTCCATAAGGAGGAATCCATCCTTATTTATTGCTAACTAGAAAATCCTGATCATAAACCAATATCAAATACCTAGTGGACCCTTTTTAATGAGGACACATTACATTAATTTTGTGCTAACTAACTAGTGGGCCTTACTTAATAATGACAAACATAGTGCACCTAGTCCAACTTACATTGAATGACCACCATACCTACACTAGTTTACTCTAGTGGGACCTTCAACAGCTTGTTACACCCCTAGGGAGGATCCCAACTCTAAGTCCATAGAAATAATTAAGTTTAATAACTAAAATTAGTATTTGGACTAAGGAAAGTAATCTCCCTCATCATAGCCTATCCTCTTCTTTGATTAATATATAAGTGCTAGTATCCTCTTTAGTTTTGGTTATATCATCGAAGTTACATATATATCTCTCACACATATTTTTCCTATAGATATTTCAATCATTGATAGGAAATTGTTTCACCTAATCAGGTGGACATTATAACCCATGACCAATGTATGTGTTTTGCTAAGTAAAATGAAATCCTTTTTTTTTGGGGGGGGGACATCCCATAGGGAAACCTATTCTCTCTCAATAGTATGGTGATTCATGAGAGACAAAATCTCATTCGAAAGACTTTCCAACCAAGAGTGGAAGTCAAAGTCAATGATAGGTTCATCTATAAAGAAGAGATATTTAGGATACTTTTAGCATGAAGGCCTTCCTTGTCCATTCCTATCAAGTGCGACATCAGTCCTCTATTTACATATTTATGTTTCTTATGCTAACTCACACTCATGGAACGTTCATGAATGGATGCATTATATCAATCTTAGATTGAAAACTTGGAAAGTGACCACTATTATGTTGCACTACTCTCAATCCAAATTGAACCCAAAATTGCACTAAAATCCAAATAATTTCACTACACATAAACAAGCATTTAACTTAATACACTACCTCCCAAAGACCTTAAACTTTTAAAATATTTGACTTGCCCATTTTCCGCCTCGAATTCGCCTTTTTCCAATACATGAGAATCAATAACTAGTCAGGATTATTTGTCCAAGGTTCAATTTCAAATCTCATTGGCTACCATTATAACCCAAGAATATATCTAATAGATTTCCAGGTAGATATATCAATAACTCATGATTTACCGAGGGTTGACATTAAAGACACACCCAAGATGGGGATCCCACTCAAAGGGGGAGTCTACCCTTCTAGCCTTATCAAAATGGGCCCATGCCTTATTGGGGATTTCAACTCAGGTGGGGAAAGAGTGAAACTTACCTCCTCACAATTCAAGTTATTGTCCCTCAACTTCACCTTTAATACATGGTATGTTGATGTATATGTAACTTCAGAATGTATTTCATATATATGTATATTGTATTCCTATAGAGATGTTATTATTCCTCTATACGGAAGTGTCGTCATTTATATTGTAAGTGTCGTAACTTATACTTGATGGGTTATTAGACCACCTTGTTGGGGTCGGCCCTGTATAAGTCATGTGGGTCAAAGGGTTATTAGACCACCCTATTGGGGGTCGGGGTCAAAGGGTTATTAGACCACCCTAGTGGGGGTCGGCCCAGTCAGCATTATGTTAAGTGGTTAAGTTGAGGCCGACCTAGTTGAGTAAAGGTCAAGTCAAGTTAGTGTATAAATAGAGAGTGTGTCTCTCTCATTTTACACATTCTACTCTCTCACTCACACTTGGGAGAGTGACGCACTTGCAGAGGAGGAGGCTCTTCTGCTAGGAGAAGACTATCTCTTGTATTCTGGTTGTATCATTGCTCTATCTATCTCTGAGGAAGTTATTGGGGTTTTTCACCTTTATGGTTTTCCCCAAGTAAACTCTGTGTCTCTTGTGTGCTTGCATTATTGTGTCCATGATTGATATGCTGTAGACTTGCTGTACATGTTGTTCTCTCAGTTAAGATCCTAGATAATATTGAAGTAAATTCTGAAAATTTAACATGGTATCAGAGCTAGCCTGAAAGAAGGCATGATATGGCATGTATGACACTTGTTGCACTTACGATGCTAGGGCTTGATATAGCAAAAACTAGTCATCGTGGCACTTTCGCTATAAATCCGTTTTGGCAAAGTTTTCGGATTTGAAACCGTTACAGGTCAAATATTAAATCCCCATGTACCTTTTATCCAAAGGACAACCTATAATTCGTTGTACTTTGTGATTTATGATCTGTACAATATAGGGTTTCTGCCTCTTCCAGATCTGAGTCAAAATCAGGTGACCTTGGGAAAAAGGTCATAACTTGGGCTAGAAATCTCCAAATGCAATTTCGTAAAAAGTGACAGGTAGTACACAGACTGTATTATCTCAAGAAAATTTTTCAGAGGCCGAAGTTGAAACAGTGACACGTGCCACGCCGTACAAGTTCGCTCTCCTGTATTATCCCATAAATAGGTCACGTTGCGACACTTGGCATAATTCTCTCTCAGGGAATCCAATTGAGGTCAGACCTGTCAAGATGGAAAGATAACAGGTCGGGATATCTTAGAAAATGTTTTCAGAGGCCGAAGTTGAAACAGTGACACGTGGCACGCCGTACAAGTTAGCTCTCTTGTATTATCCCATAAACAGGTCACGTTGCGACACTTGGCATAACTCTCTCTCAGAGAATCCAATTGAGGTAAAACCTGTCGGGATGGAAAGATAACAGGTCGGGATATCTCAAGAAACTTTTTCAGACCCTGTGGATCAACAAGTTCGGAGTTACACCAGAAACAATCAGGTACATATTTCTGTCAAAATAGAATTATTTTTGAGTACCTTCATTCATGGCTTCCAAAATTTAGGGCTTCGGAAAAAGTTGGAATTTTTGTAATCGGAGACCACAGCTGGATGCTACTCATAAAAATTGAAATTTAGAGACCAAGATCATATTTTTTGGTTGGGCAGAAGGCCGGGCTTGATCAAACCCCAGTTCGGGACTTTGATCAGAAAGATGGAAAATTAGGGCTTTTGCAAAAATTGGAATTTTGGAAATCTGTGAGCACGGCTGGAAGCTCCTCAGAAAAATCGAAGCTTAGAGTTTTGAATCAAATATTTTGGTTGGGTGAAGCTCCGGGAAACTCAAACCCTAATTCAGGGTCCTCCTTAGTGAATCCGAAAATCTAAAAGGAAATTTTGAGGGGTGAAACTTTGCAGTTTTCAAATTCTGAATATACCAACTTGATCAGCTCATCAAGGCGCATATTTCTATCCTTTCGGAAGTTTGAAATTCAAAGTTTGAATTTTTGGGGTTTCTTTGACAAACCCTAATTCAGCCCCAGGTCCAGTTCTTGCAAATCAAGTGGATTGGGTTAATCCTAGAAGAAGATGGATTGGTCACCTGCATAAGTGAAGAAGTTCCTGTCTCATAGGGAGATGAGGCTAAGGCCTTCCATAAGAAGATTACAAGCAATCTTGACAGGTATGGCTTACAGGTATGTTTCATGGTTAAGTTTATCATATGTTTGTCTTCATATCATTACAGTACAATCTTGATTAATTACTGGACTTGTCGTATCACCTTAATAGAAGATATTCATTGATTAAGGTTTTGACACTTATGATTGTACTAATGCATTGTGATGTTGTATGAGGTTTATGTTGTTTGCTAACACAAAAAGGTACACCAAGAAAGTCAAATCATGTTCTACTTCAAGAACATATGCTCATGGTGACATGAAGACAAAGATTCATCCATTGTCATGGATCACATAGAAGATCTACTTTCGAGGTATGTATAACTTGGTTCTACAATGGTTAACTTATGAGACATGCATGCTACTAGCACAAGTCACTGAAGAGAACCAGAAGACATTATGCGGGTATGTTAGACATAACTAGCTAGCATGCTAATCCAAGTATGTTTTTCCTATATCAAGCTAGAATCCTACCTTGTGTTAGGATCTTATACTGTTGTGTTGTGGATAATGATTATTCATGAAGTCATAGGTTTGAATAATCATGGTTGTATGCATATTATGTTTCTTACCATAATTGATGATATGACTAACCAGAAGAATCATGAAGGTATAGGTTTGAATAATCACGGGTTTTATGCATATTATATCTCTTATCTTGATTGATGATTCAACTAACCAGAAGAGTCCTATGATCAAATAAGAATATGTATGAGTAAAAGAAGACTTCCCTGAAACCTTGAATACTAATGTTTATTATCTGTGAATGATCATGAATATACATGTTTAAGATTATTGTGTTTTGATAGTATTAAGATTATACTAATAAATGTGTGATTATGTATGAGACCTCAAGGATACCACAATGATGTTACTAATAAGCATGCATAGTGATTAAGGATGGATGTAAGTTCAAGGACAGGTAATCCAGGAAGCAAAGATCAAGAGGGAGCACACTCTAGTTGTTCCTGCAAGAAAGCAAAGGAGCACACTTCAGTAGTTTCTGCAAGGATGCATATATTCAGAGGGAGTTGACCACTTCTCACAATCCACATAAGAATGGAGTTGCAGAAAAGAAGCAAAGACTGAGAGGGAGTCAACCCAACAAACAAACAAAGATAAGTATTTGAATTGTCATTACTTGCATATTTTATTGTTTAAATAATACTGTTCAATAATGTATATACTAATGTTCCTAGAATTAGGTTGTGTATTATGCATATTAGAATAGTTGCATTGATGAACAGTATGCTACTAATATGCATGGGTAAGTGGCCTATGGCACTATACAACATTCCATTGCTACTTATCTAGAATGAAACCTCTTTGTTGACATGTTGGGAGTTGTGCACACTCTTAACAATGTTCTGGTAGAGATTGGAAGGCATCTAGAAAGTTATGGGATATGGATAAATGTTGTATTGAAGCATTGGCTAAGATAATTGCATGACTGTATGACATATTTCTTTATGTGTAAGAATTTGTTCTGAAAACTATGAGATGTTTTCTAATCATGAAATTTAACTTTTTGTGTAGAAAAGATCGTATGCCATCACCTACAAAAGAAGAACTACAACATTTGTTCAGCAACAAAATTATCTATTGAAGATATTGAAGTTCCCAGGATACGGAAAGAATGCCATGATCCGTCGATCATGAAGAACGATGTTTGGGATGCGGTCCCAAGAGCTGAAGGGAAGTCTGTTGTGACTTCCAAATGGAACTATCAGATCAAGCATGTTGCAGATGGCAGCATTGAGAAATATAAAAGTGATGAAATAGAAGATGCACGAGATGGATTTCAAGACAGCATGGTGTAGTCATATATGTGTGCAGAACTTGGTATGGTAGGATAGACAACTTTCTATCCAGTTTGGGCTTTACCAAGAATAAAGTGGATTCCAACCTTTTCTACAAGGTTGAGGAAGGCAATGCAGTGATTCTACTTTTGTATGCGGATAACCTGTTTGTTATAGGTGAAGATAGATTGATTGCCGACACGCAGCGGAAGCTTGCTGCCGAGTTCGAGATGAAGAACTTGGGGATGATGCACTATTTGTTTTTGGCATGGAGGTGTGGCAGAGTGCAGATGGAATCTTCCTTGGACAAGGGAAGTATGCAGTAAGAGATCCTGAAGAGGTTTGGGATGATGGATTGCAAGGCCATGGCCACACCTATGACATCGAATCTGAAGCTTCTTTATGATGCTTCATCTGAGCCGGTTGATGTCTCTATGCATCGTCAGATGATTGGGTCCTTGATGTACCTGACGAACACGAGACTAGATATTTGCTTTACGGTGAACACATTGAGCCAGTTCCTGACGGATCCGAGGAGTGTTCACCTGGTTGCTGTAAAGCATGTTCTGAGGTACCTGAAGGGTACAGTGGATTATGGGCTCAAGTATGAAGCGAATCAAAAGTTTAACCTGCAGGGTTATGTTGATTCAGATTGGGTAGGCAGTGCTGCAGATAGGAAGAGCACATATGGGTGCTGCTTCAGTATGGGATCAGGTGTGATCTCTTGGTTCAGCAGGAAGCAGTCTTGCGTAGCATTGAGTACAGCTGAGGCAGAGTATGTTGCATCCTGTTCAGCTAGTTGTGAGGCAGTATGGCTACGGAAGCTACTGTCTGAGTTATTTGATCTCCCGTTGGATGCTACTGGTATCTTCTGCGATAACCAGAGTTGTGTGAAGCTGTCCGAGAACCCAGTTTTTCATGATAGGTAGAAACACATAGAGATCAAATATCACTATATCAGGGATATGGTGTAGAGAGGAGCTGTGAAACTCCTGTACATTGCGACGGATGAGCAGATTGCAGATGTGTTGACGAAGCCACTAGCCAGGGTGAAGTTCGAGTACTTCAGGGAGAGGCTTGGTGTTCTTCAGATTGATGACACTTCGAGGAAGAAGTGATGGACACATTTGCGGAAGCCATTCCAAGCATGTTGGAAGGAGGATCCTTCACATGGCTGTGGATGTAAGCGCTGGATGATGAGCATCAGGATGATGTTCTAGTTTTTGCTTTGTATGATCAGTTGGATCATTTATATGTATATGTATGTACGCATCATGTTGGATGCTGGATATGATCAGTTGGATCATTTATATGTATGTACGCATCATGTTGGATGCTGGATATGATCGGTTGGATCATTTGTATGTATATGCATCATGTTGGATGCTTGGACCATGTATCTGTATATGTATCAGGTGGATACATTGTATGATCAAGTAGATCATGTATATTGATATGTATCAGGTATGATCAGGTAGATCATGTATGTTGATGGATACATTGTGTGGATCATGTATCTATGTATCAGGTGGATACACTATGTATGATGATATGTAGGTAGATACTTGGTATGCATCAGATGGATGCATTGTATGATCAGGATGATAGTGGATGACGAGCTTCTCCAGATGACATGCAGCAGGATGTTGCAATGATGATGATCAAGGTGATCATGTGTACATCAGGATGATGTATGATGAGTATCAGATGATACTCTGTGGCCGTGGAACAGGTTGTGCAGGTAAGCATGTAATTTGTTCCCTAGGAGATTTGCAGATGGTCTTTCGAGGTTTTGCCTATGGCATGTAATTCGTACCCTGGGACATTTGGCAAATGCTCTTTCAAGGTTTTGCTTGGGAGGACATATAATTTTTTCCCTGGGAGATCTGCAGATAGTCTTTCGAGGTTTTACCTATGGCATGTAATTTGTGCCCTGGGATATCTGGCAGATGCTCTTTCGAGGTTTTGTCCTATGGCATGTAATTTGCTCCTGGGAGATCTGGACAGGATGAAAAAGGCCTCAGATGCTTCAGCTAGGTTTTGCCATGACCACATGTAATTTGCTCCTGGGAGATCTGGACAGGATGAAAAAGGCCTTAGATGCTTCAGCCAGGTTTTGTGGTGGACCACATGTAATGTGCTCCTGGGAGATCCGACAGGTAGAGTTGTGTGCTTGTAACAGCCTGGGATGCTTCAGCCAGGTTTTGTGGTGAGATCACATGTAATGTGCTCCTGGGAGATCCGACAGGTAGAGCCGTGTGCTCATAACAGCATGGGATGCTTCAGCCAGGTTTTGTGATGGGTCACATGTAATGTGCTCCTGGGAGATCCTACAAGTAGATCTGTGTGCTCGTAATAGCCTGGGATGCTGCAGCCAGGTTTTGTGACGCACGTAATAAGTCCTGAGATTTCCACAGTATGGCCAGTGATGACGAAGACCTGCAGGTGGTGGGCCTACATCTAGTATGAAAAAGGACTGGCTCTGTAGAACTTCCTATGACAAGTAGATTCAGATATTGATTGAGATAGCAGCAGCAGTGATGATGATGATGACTCGATGATGATTATCCAGTGACGATGATCCAGAGAAGATGACTTGTGCTAGAAGACCTGTGTCGAGAAATACCTTCCTAGTTAAGAGGGAGTGTTGATGTATATGTAACTTCGGAATGTATTTCATATATATGTATATTGTATTCCTATAGATATGTTATTATTCCTCTATACGGAAGTGGTTGTATTCCTATAGAGATGTTATTATTCCTCTATACGGAAGTGTCGTCATTTATATTGTAAGTGTCGTAACTTATACTTGATGGGTTATTAGACCACCTTGTTGGGGTCGGCCCTGTATAAGTCATGTGGGTCAAAGGGTTATTAGAACACCCTATTGGGGGTCGGCCATGTGGGTCAAAGGGTTATTAGACCACCCTAGTGGGGGTCGGCCCAGTCAGCATTATGTTAAGTGGTTAAGTTGAGGCCGACCTAGTTGAGTAAAGGTCAAGTCAAGTTAGTGTATAAATAGAGAGTGTGTCTCTCTCATTTTACACATTCTACTCTCTCACTCACACTTGGGAGAGTGGTGCACTTGTGGAGGAGGATACTCTGCTGCTAGGAGAAGACTATCTCTTGTATTCTGGTTGTATCATTGCTCTATCTATCTTTGAGGAAGTTATTGGGGTTTTTCACCTTTATGGTTTTCCCCAAGTAAAATCTGTGTCTCTTGTGTGCTTGCATTATTGTGTCCATGATTGATATGCTGCAGACTTGCTGTACATGTTGTTCTCTCAATTAAGATCCTAGATCAGATTGAAGTAAATTCTGAAAATTTAACAAAGTGACCACTATTATGTTGCACTACTCTCAATCCAAATTGAACCCAAAATTGCACTAAAATCCAAATAATTTCACTACACATAAACAAGCATTTAACTTAATACACTACCTCCCAAAGACCTTAAACTTTTAAAATATTTGACTTGCCCATTTTCCGCCTCGAATTCGCCTTTTTCCAATACATGAGAATCAATAACTAGTTAGGATTACTTGTCCAAGGTTCAATTTCAAATCTCATTGGCTACCATTATAACCCAAGAATATATCTAATAGCTTTCCAGGCAGATATATCAATAACTCATGATTTACCGAGGGTTGACATTAAAGACACACCCAAGATGGGGATCCCACTCAAAGGGGGAGCCTACCCTTCTAGCCTTATCAAACATAGTGAACCTATTCTACATTACATTGAATGACCACCATAACTACACTATTATTACTATGGTGGGCCCTTCACCCTCCCATTATACCCCTAAGGAGGATCCCAACTCTCCATCCTTTTTCAAAAAGTGTTTCATGTAACACTTGTAGTGAGGATATACAACTGTAACGCCCCGTTTTGACATTACTACCTAAACTATTATTATATGTTGTGTTTACTTGATTATGAGACTTCGTCGGTTTGGCGACACTATGGACATGTGGTTTTATTATTTTCCCGACATATATATGTGTGTGTGTGATGTTAATATTAGGATACGTAGTCATGTTAGATATGTATCGTGTGTTAGTTATGTCTCATATATGCAAGTTACTGAATGATGGGTACGTGGATACCGTTAAGTTATTGTTGAAAGAAAGAATGTTATAATACCAGGTGCATGGTGAAAATAATGAACTGATTATTGTTGTTATGTTATGACGAAATGTATGTGTACATGTTGAGGATTTGTGCACGATATTCGAGATTGTATGTCGAGGACTGACTTACAGGTTAAAATGGATAAGTGATAGATGGATCCTACGAGGTGGGAGAGCCTCGGGGACATGGACTTCGAAAGATAAATGGTATGCAGGTGATGCATTATTTACTTTCGCATGATTATTATGTTATTATTATGATGTAAGGGTGGGCTAGGGTTTCAGGAAACTTAACCACCCAAATTGGTTATACGATGACAAACCGAGTACAGGTGCAACGAAGTTATTATGTCGGGTAGACATAGTTCCTTGTTCCATTAGGGGGGTGGAGGATTTACCCACCATTTATCCCCGAAACCCAAAGTCATGGGAGGGATGTGCTACGGCACGCTCCCCAAGGTGTGTGATGATGACTGGTGGTTGCCTGCTAGGGAAGCTTGGTCGATGCAGTCGACACTTCCTCTTACGGGTTCTAGCTGGATTCGGTCATGGCTTGACACTTTAGGGTAGTCCAGCAAAGGAAAGGATAGGATGTGGAAGTCAGTTGTGATTAGGTAGATGATGTAGGTAGATAGGTGTAGCTTGAAGCCGAAAAGAAAACGCGAACTAACTATGTTTGTTGGAAAACCTTTGATTGATTATGTGTCGTAACTCGATAATGTATGAATTGTCGTAAATTAATCAGATGTCTTTTAGTAAAAGAATAAACCTCGCAAACTATGTTTAAACCCGTGTCAGTAAACAATAAGTTTCGTGATTCTGATTGATGTGTGTGATTTATTACTGTTAGTGTACTTACGCGAGATATGTAAGCAGTAGCTACGCTTACATCACTCGCCTACATATTTATAAATTGTATGAAGTAAAATTGAACTATAACATTTAGGCATTAATTACATTGTTACTACTTATCTAACTAGGAGATTAAGTTAATACGTCGAGTTAGTAAATTTTGGTTTAATAACTAAATAAGATAATAGAGTAAATTAGGTGGTAATGAAAGACGATTTAGTAATAGTGTTAATTATTGTTGATTAATGTTAGTCATTGTTGATTAATGAATAATAATGTTAAATATTGTCGATGAATGTTAGTAAGTTGATTAATGTTAATTCTTATCAGTTAATGATTAATAGTGTTGATTAATAAACGAACTATGGTTAACCTAAGTAGTAACTAATGTAATTGATTAGTAATGCTTGATTGATTATTAATGAATTTAATTAGTTAGGGGTAAGGGTTAAAATGTTAAATGGTTATTGTAATATTAATTAAAGTAATATTAATCTGATAGGTTAGTATTAATTACAAGGTTAGTTAATTAATTAAAACATATGAATAAGAATTAATTTATAACTATTAATTTAATTATGATCATGTCTAAGTTAATTAGAACCTAGGGTAAATTGCAAATAGATATATTATGCAATTTATAAACAAGTGTCGGAATGCACATTTGTAGTTGTTTAATAAAAATGATGAATTAATTATAAATTAATTATGAAACATTTAATTATGAGGTCACCAAGAGTGGACTAGTAATTATTGGGGTAAAACATGTAAGTGTAAAACATTTATGATTGGTGTAAAACTTTAATTTTATAATATAACATTTTATTAATTATTAATTATAATTTTGGAAAAAGGAAAGAATGTTAGAATATTGCCAAGAGGTTGTTAGTTGAGTGGGAAGCACTTAAGGTTGGAAGATGAACCAACCCAAACTTTAATTTAATAATAAAATAATACAATTTTTGGTTTATGAGTCAAATGATGAGGGGCTCGAGGAGGAATGGGGGGTTGGATAAAATTAATGAGGAGGATAAGGGTAGTTATGATAGGAGGAGTCGGTGGAAGGAGAGAGGGGGGGAATAAGCTCGAGAGGAGAATGAGAAGAAGGGGTCTTCTTCACTTGGGAGATTTTACATAGGGAAGGGAGAAAAGATAGGAGGAAAGAGCAGAAAAGAAGGGGGTTCTTGTTGGAGAGTTTGCAAAAAGGGAAATACTGGTTGGCTTGTACTCGGTTTGGGCTCGGGGGTCCAAAGGGGTACCTTTGGAGCTGGGTGGTCAGCGAGACCTCGCCAGTTGGCAGGGTGGCATACTTGTTTGGGCAGGTTGAGTTTCAAGGGTTTGGGGAAGATATTGGTTGCAGGGCAGCAAGTAGGGAAACAACAAGCAGGGCAACAAAAGAAGCAACAATAAAAGGGGGATCTACCAGCTATTAAGAGAAGCAACAATAAAAGGGGGATCTACCAACTATTAAGAGGTATTTCTCATTCAGGTATACAATTAATTTCTAACCTTGCAAAACATTAATTCCATGTTATGTAAAATGAAATTTAAGTGAAGCAGTTTTGTCATATATTATATGTTGTTACACCTGAAAGATAGTAACTGTTAGAAACCATAAAATAGCACCTATAGTTATTCAAACCTGTAAATGTAAACTTTATGTTTTTTTTTACAGACATGAAACTTAAACATAAACCACAAAATAGAAACTGAAATTTGACACAGTTTGTAAACAAAGTTTAATGAGTAGTTTATTGATAAACTCAGAAAATCTAGGACCGAGGTCCTACAACAACCATAAACCAAGGACCCATGTACAAGGGTTTATCACAACATTGAAGTAGTCCAAGAAGTAGGTCCATATTACATAAAATAGGTTGTATGTATGAGGGTTAACCTCAACATTGGAGTACTCTTGGAAGCTCATCCATAATCCAGGGTCCATGTACATGTATAAGCCTTAATGTTAAAATAGTCCAAGAATCTCATCCATAAATCCAAGCCCCATGTATAGGTGCTCATGTTGATGCCCAATTAATGACTCTTGAGCTTGACAAATGGTTGACTGTTACACTCCAAATTCCCACTACAATCATGTGTGTCCAAACAAATAGAAATCCTCGTGTCCAAAAGATCATCCACATAGCCATTAAAGTCGATTGTGGATCTAGAAGGAATGACACGACTAAAAAATATTCAAGTTGAACACTAGTATTCAATACTAACTCCCGAATTCCCTCAGTGATGTTCTCTGCATAAGGTGGAATAGAGTAAAAAAAAATTGAAAGTAGTTGTCTTCCCCAAAATGATAGTTTCCCACTGACCATGTACTAGTGCTCACAAGCATCCCTGAAATCCCACTAGGCATATATTTCTTGGTTATACTCTTTATTGATGAAAGGAAAAGTCATTCCAATGATATCAATCTCCTTAATTTCCTTAAAATATACATTAGCAATTTGCAATGTTTCTTTTAATATTGTCGGGTTATTATAATTAACATTCAATCTTCTCATTCCCGTGGGGGGAAGCTCAAGTGTTAAATATGAGTAGTTGTAAATGGAAGTTCATGTGTTCGAATCCCCCCAATCTTACCCATGCACCATGGTTCGGGCTCTGTGGATGCACCTAAGGGTATAGTGGTAGCGATATTGGATCCCTAGACCCTATGTCATGCGAGTACCATCCCAACTCCAGTTGTCGATTTCCCTAGTAAAAAAAACATTCAATCTTCTCATGGCATGTTTCACCATATTGTTATTTGTTGGTTCCAATATGGGTTCGAGGCACAAATTTGGAAGGGTTGTAGTGAACTAAATACTAAGTGGAAGTATATCATATAATATACCAAATTAAATCCCAAAAAATCATATATCCAACAACATTCATTAGTCTCGCTATAATTTGGGAACTCTATCGAAATGAATATATTGCAATATTCATGGTCATCATAAAAAATTTCTAGAATATATGATTACAAATCAACAATATCTTCATTTCATGAATTCCAATTTGAATGATTTTTTTTAAAATTGTGTGTTTTTTCGATAGGAACTTAGATCTACAATTAATTTATTTATGTTTGCACCAAAATCTAAAGGAATGGATCTGATTTTTCTGGCCATGTTTTTTCCTACAAAATAAAAAACAAATCTTCCTTTTGGACCCAAGAAATACTTTTGATACCACTTGATATGATTTTTAACCCTTAAAATTGAATCATAAACAATAATTACAAATGCTCACACTTTATTCAATATCTAAACCCTTTATATAAGGAAACACCATGTTATAATCATTTATGGAAGGATAAATCCGATTCACTTGCCTCTTCGAGGGATAAACCTCCTAATCAACTAAGCTCCAATATATGCTCCATAAGGAGGAATCCATCCTTATTTATTGCTAACTAGAAAACCCTGATCATAAACCAATATCAAATACCTAGTGGACCCTTTTTAATGAGGACACATTACATTAATTTTGTGCTAACTAACTAGTGGGCCTTACTTAATAATGACAAACATAGTGCACCTAGTCCAACTTACATTGAATGACCACCATACCTACACTAGTTTACTCTAGTGGGACCTTCAACAGCTTGTTACACCCCTAGGGAGGATCCCAGCTCTAAGTCCATAGAAATAATTAAGTTTAATAACTAAAATTAGTATTTGGAGTAAGGAAAGTAATCTCCCTCATCATAGCCTATCCTCTTCTTTGATTAATATATAAGTGCTAGTATCCTCTTTAGTTTTGGTTATATCATTGAAGTTACATATATATCTCTCACACATATTTTTCCTATAGATATTTCAATCATTGATAGGAAATTGTTTCACCTAATCAGGTGGACATTATAACCCATGACCAACGTATGTGTTTTGCTAAGTAAATTGAAATCCTTTTTTTCTGGTGGGGGGGGCATCCCATAGGGAAACCTATTCTCTCTCAATAGTATGGTGATTCATGAGAGACAAAATCTCATTCGAGAGACTTTCCAACCAAGAGTGGAAGTCAAAGTCAATGATAGGTTCATCTTTAAGGAAGAGATATTTAGGATACTTTTAACATGAAGGCCTTCCTTGTCCATTCCTATCAAGTGCGACATCAGTCCTCTATTTACATATTTATGCTTCTTATGCTAACTCACACTCATGGAAGGGTCATGAATGGATGCATTATATCAATCTTAGATTGAAAACTTGGAAAGTGACCACTATTATGTTGCACTACTCTCAATCCAAATTGAACCCAAAATTGCACTAAAATCCAAATAATTTCACTACACATAAACAAGCATTTAACTTAATACACTACCTCCCAAAGACCTTAAACTTTTAAAATATTTGACTTGCCCATTTTCCGCCTCAAATTCGCCTTTTTCCAATACATGAGAATCAATAACTAGTCAGGATTACTTGTCCAAGGTTCAATTTCAAATCTCATTGGCTACCATTATAACCGAAGAATATATCTAATAGCTTTCCAGGCAGATATATCAATAAATCATGATTTGCCGAGGGTTGACATTAAAGATACACCCAAGATGGGGGTCCCACTCAAAGGGGGAGCCTACCCTTCTAGCCTTATCAAAATGGGCCCGATTTCAACTCAAGTGGGGAAAGAGTGAAACTTACCTCCTCACAATTCAAGTTAGTGTCCCTCAACTTCACCTTTAATACATGGTATAGGACATATGACACTCTACTCTTCTATAGTATATACATACTTGACAACAAGTTGTAAATGGATTAATGAGAAATATGATTCCATGTTACACTCTAAAATTATTTTAAGGTGTGCATCCCACTTGGAAGCATGGAAAGGAAATAAGTTTGTTGGTTATATAGAACCCACTAAATGAAACTTCCATACCCTAAAATAAATTATATAATTTGTATTCATTTCCAATGTTGTTTTAATGGTATAATTTTATAGATTATACAATATTTTTAAACTTCATGGCATGCCTAAATTCATTGTGACTAATCATGATCCCACTTTCATTTTCAATTTTTGGCACAGGTTGTTTTCGCTTCAAAGTACCCAATTGAATCTTAGCATAGCACATCACCCCCAAAATGATGGATATATAAAAGCAATCAATATATGTTTGGAAGATTATTTACATTGTTTTGATTTATAAATGAAATCCCATTTGGTACAATGGTTACCCCTAGTTGAATGATGGTGTAATACTACCTATCATGGTGCTACTAAAATGACCTCTTTGAGGTTGTCTATGGACAACTACCCTTGTTAGTAATCTCATACTTTCCATGCCTCTCTAAGGTTCAGGAGGTGGAAAAAACCATGACAACCTGTGTTGACATTCTTCATACCCTCAAAGGTAATTAGGTCTAGACTCATAATCGCATGAAATGACCAAGTTTTCTTTCATCTCCAACCCTATAACCAGATATCACTCAAAGAAAAGAGTGACCACAAGTTGGATCCTAATTTCTATGTATCCTATATTATTCACAACATATAGGTCTAGTCACTTACAAATTGTTTGTGCCTAGCCATTCTAAAATGTACCCGAACTTTCATGTATCCCGCTTGAAGAAAGTGTTTGGATATGGTTGTAGAGTTCAAACCATCCTTCCAGTATTGGACAAGGAGGGTTCCATTTGGTTGCAGCCTAAGGTTGGTTTGGACAAATGTGAATGTCATCTTCACTAGCACACCTTTTAGGAATTTTTGTTCCAATGGAGGGATACATATCCCAAATATACTACATGGGAACTAATAGAGACTCTCCACCCATTTCCTTATACCCAACCTTGAGGAATATAATGTCACTTAATTTATCAAGAGAAATATTTATTAAATAAGGTCCCACAATGTAGTAGATTACAAAATCAATGAATGTAACTAGCTTCATTAAAGGAGGTCCACTAGTTAGTGGTTTAAGCCTCATTAATAGAGGTCTACTAGGTGGCTAGGGTTTTGGGCAATTAGAAACTATACATACTAGTAGAAATTATGTGGTTTCCAAGTGAATAATATTATATTTGGATCTCTACTCATGTTGGAGGTTGCCCTTTCAAAGATGCAAGTGAACATTACATCTATTCTAAATATTAATAAATGTTTTATTATTGTTGTTATTTTCCAATTTTGGTTCTATTTATTTTCTTTTAGCAACGATATCCCTTCTATAATGCTCCCTTTATTTTATTTTTGGAGTTATATTCCATCTATTTTGACTTGAATATTATGTTTCAGATAACAAAGAACGCCACATGGGAACAATGGAAGAATTATATATCTCTAGTGAAAACAAGCTAAACATTTAACAATTTATTGAAGGGTCACATCCAATGGATGAGAACATCACATGCTTCAAAAAAATTCAAATTTGATAAGAAGAAGAAGTAGATGGCACAATACACACATAAGAAAATGAAAATTATCTGGCCTACCAGATTGGACTCAAGACCACCGAGAACATAATATTGGATGTGGAGAAGATGGACTCAATGGTCATTGCTACCGTAGTTGTGGAACCCACTCAAGCCAACATATCTAAGGTCCACAAAATGGTGAAACAAATATAAGCACATAAAGATGAGTTCCAAATCAGGTGGAGTACTACAACACAACCACATTAGAGGAAATTTGTGGATAAAATGGATCAAATAAAAAAAAACATAGTTGTTTATTTAGAAATTAATAACAAATAAATTTCAAGGAATTGAGTTAATGGTAATATTTGAGTTGAACCTATTAAATTCAAGCATGGTTATGTTTCATGTGTTTATTTTAGAATATTTAACCATATACACATCTTATCTTAGTTAATATAAATACTAATATAGAATGTTTTATATTATTAATATTTATGCTATTTTTAATATGAAATTTATTATTATATTTACATTATTATTATATTTACATTATTATTATATATTTATAATAATGTATAGTTCCATTATATATAAATAATATATAATTTTTATATTATTATATATATATATATGAAGTTATGGTTACTCACGGTTAATATTAATTCATAGTATTATTGGATGATAGTTATAGTTATTAATTTGCATTCTATTATGGTTATTTTATATTTTTTATATTTTTATATCAGAATAATTTTTTTTAAGAAGATACACAACTTTCTTGTTATAAGTTTTGTCCAGATTACATATAAATTATATGTGACGTGTATTTAACAATTGCATGGAATAAGATTGCAGGGTACCGAAGGAGACTGTTGTGGCACAAGCTGTGGTAATTATACAACATTTCAAAACACCTGTTTTAGAGGTCAGTGCTCGACCTGTGCGTGTGGAAGGGATTGATAAAACCATGCCGTGGGCATATTTTGATGGTTCTTCTATTAACCATCAAGCGGTGTGTGGTGGGGGCGGAGTTTTATACAAATCAGAGACTCATCACTATCATATCGTGGCTGGACTGGGGAGGGGATCGAACAACTATGCTGAACTCATGTCTCTTAGGCTGCTGATGCTGTTTGCACTTGAACAAGGATGTCTATCTCTACAGATTTTTGGAGACTCCATGCTTGTTATTGAATGGGCAAAGGAGATTACTCATTGTCATGTGATGGTACTCTTACCTATCCTGGAGGAGGTAATCCGGTTAAAACAGTCATTTGATCATATCATATTTACACATGTTTACAGGGAGCGGAATGGGTTGGCCGATCAGCTTTCCAAAGAAGCGACGCAGCAACATTTAGCTCTTGGCACTTGGAGGATAACTATGTACTCTGCTGGGGGCACCTACAGCTATTACCACAGACCATTTCATGAAGATATAGTGGCACGGAATTGAGCTATAGCTCAAATTATTTTTTGATGATCGAGATGGACACCATTTTACAATTACTGTAACAGTTTTTTGCTTACTGGTATGTGGCTATATGCGGGCTGTAGATAGCAGCTTTTATGATCTATTGATGGACACCTTTTCAGTTTCTGGTTTTTCTGTTTTCGGGTAAATGCTGGCTGTATGTACAGCTGGATACAATGTTTTGATCTATGTATGGGACTTATAGTCTCGGATAGTAACATGGGACAGTAAATATGTGTCTGCAATGTAGGGATCTCTTTGATTCCATTACATGTGCAGAATGTAATTTTGTTCATATTATTGAAATAAAGTTACGACTTTTTCCAAGGAAAAAAAAAAACAATTGCATGAAATCTTTTGATAAAAAAAAAAAATATTTTGTAATTTGCTTGTAACTTTTGATCCATGGCTTTTGTTTGAGAATGCTTTATACCATTAGAAAGATCTTTGTTATGATTCAACGCCATTTGCTTCATGCTCATAAAAGAAAAAAATGAGAATCTTTCGACCAATATGATACATGACAAAATAGGGAAAAATCCTATTATTATTATTATATTAATAATATATTATGCATTGTACTTTCATTATTATATAATAATGACAATAATTATTTATTGTAAAATACTTGTTATCATTTACGGTGTGTGCATACAATTTAAACTTCTCAATATTATTTTTAATTCCCATTTCATCATTCCATGGATGTCGCATACATGGCTTAGTATTTTATAACTTCCTTAGGACGCCAATTTTTTTGATCAAATTCCTGTAATGAGTATTTCATGATTGATTTATTTGAATATGTACCAGAAATCCACAACAAACTTTCATTCGGTCGTAAGAATTTATATAACATTGTGTTTGATATATAAGAGACTTTTAATGAAGAAATAATACTATCCTCTGGAATGGTTCAATTTCATGGGAGGGTAGCAGAGACATTTAGATTCTTTAATATTATGGTAGAAGCAATTCATAGAGGCTCTCTATAGTCTTCCTTGTCTTCCTTGCTTACAAGTGAAGAAAATCAATTAGATTGGCACTGGCATTAACTATTGGAGGACACAACCAAAAGATTAGATGAGGGTATCAAAGAATTAAATAAAGATTGCAACAAATATGTAGAGAAAATATAAATAATAGAGTGAAAGCTTCTCATTTTTAAAGGAGATGACACATTTGTGTTAAACCTTTCCTAGGTGTCTTGGTTAGTAACTCTCAAAGAAAAGGGAGGTGTTCCTTGGGGTTGGTACCATGCATCAACAAAGATGTGGTGAAGAGAAACATGGAGACACCTTCGAAAGAAAAGGCCCTCTTATCTATATTTATCTCAAAGCTAAACAAAGAGAATGGGAAGCTTCAAGCTGGTCTATGATTAATATGGACACCTCTTGAACAACATCACTTAGTTCCTTCGAACTAAATAAAACTTTAATGCTTGGAACGCTTATGTAGGACATATGGATGAAAATAATTAAATCTTTGACTACTCAGATGAAGACAAATAATTAGGAAGGTGAATTACTATTTTGTGTAAAATGATGAACCCACTTTAGATAAAGGGTTCTCAATTTTGGGAAAAAAGTTATTTTGTAACAAGGAATAAGGCCTTGTTAGCAAGTGGAATCAGTGAAGTTGAAATTGTTATTAATGAATGTGAGCTATATTCATTCTATGAAGATGATGGTGGCAATTTGATAGAGGTGAGAGATGGTGTAGGGAGTCTAATGAAAATATACCTTCAAAATGAGGGTTATGCAAGTAAGAAGAAATATTGAGAAAAGTACCAAAATTGTGGAAAGAGAATGAACATTATATAAATTGTGTAATCATTCTTTAGTGTTGAATTTAGTTAGTTAAAAAATTTGTTATGAATTTTGTATTTGGGGGAGGAAGACATTTTAATATTGTCATTTTTGTGTTAAGGGGGGGGTCTTGGAGTATTAACACTTCAATGAAAATATTATGAGTCAAATTCACAATAGTATCACTAATATTATGTAATGATTAAAGTCTAGGTAATTAGGGATAGTTGGTAATCCAAACATTGACTACATGGTAAAAGGATATAAAACTCAACATATAGTCAAATCCAATAAGTAAAATATTTATATTCCACATCTCTTATAGTATGTGTATATACAAAATCAATATAGCTTATTCCACGGGAAGAATCAAGGTGCATTATACAACTTTAGTATGAGGGATATGTGTAACACACATGCCTAATGTTAATGTGACACATGGCATAAGACGACCCAATACAATATTTTTTTAAATAAAAAAATAGAAACCCAGTATAAAACCAAATATTTATAAAAAATGTGTAATATAAAAAATAAAATTTAATTAAAGAATACCAAGCATTCATTTATGTACATATCTTCATGCACACCACCATAGATCCATCTTCTAACCATTTATTTATGTATATATCGACATGCACACCACCATAGATCTGTCTTCTAACCATTTATTTATGTATATATCAACATGCACACAACCATACATCCATCTTCTAAGCATCTAGAGATTTGAATCAATGCTTAATAAATCCATAGTTAAGATGTATCCACATCGATAAGTAGAAAAAAATGGTATAATATGAGTTAGGTGGGGAAGATAGATTCACTAGTAAATCAATGAAAGAGAAACCATAGTTTATTCTTCAATAATTGAGCAACAAGTAGAGGAGGCACATGTTCAAAGGAGGTTGATGTGACAAGCCCTCAAAATGTTTCCCAATGACGCTAGTGAAGGTCGCACATTTCCTTCATTGAACCATGTTGTCATGGTATTCTCTAGTAGGGTTGACAAGGAATCGATCCCTTTTAAGTATGAATGGTGGAGTAAGGATTCCATACTCAAAAAATGGTGTAAGAACATAACAATGACACAATCTCAACAATATTTTCATGATGTGGGAAAGAAACCTCAAATGGTAGCTTGAAAGGGAGAAAAGGTTGCATCCACAAGAGCAAGAATCCAATGGAAAAGTTGCATGACCTATCCCACTCTCACAACGCTAATGTTCAGCAACATTTTATAGTAGCAGAGATGTCAAAGATACAAACCAATTCTCTAAGGATTCAAAAAAACTCTCAAAGGTGTCCTCTCCAATTATTGCATGACTCTTATTTTTAGAAAACCATTTAGTTTATGTGACCCCTCTGAGTGCACACGATCCTGTCATGACCATTTTTGGTGGCACAAAATCTCACCAACAACCATTTTTGGTGTGGAGGATAGTGGCACCATCACATGAACTTTGTAGAGAGGCACAAACTAAGACATCAGATGAAACTTAGCACACAAGGTATATTTTTGACCTTGGTCTAAATGAGTGGTTCATGAGGAATCCAAGGTGGCTAGAAGGATCCAAATAAAAGTGTTGATGGTGTAGAACTAGGTACCTAAAGTGGCTAGAAAGACTGCAACATGAGTCTCCAAGGAACAAGCTAGAAAATTAAGAGGAGATATGTAATATCATATCCCCAATCTGTTACCGGAAAATCCACTCAACCGGAGGCGAGCCGAATCTCCCTAGCTCAATGCGAGTCTAGAACAAATAGAACAGACTACAAACACATTTCCTAGATCTACTTAAGGATCAAGTACTAGATGTCTTACCTCTTTGATTTCGCTATCCTTTCTCCCGAATGTTGCTCCACGTCCCAAGGTCATCAGATCCAAGCTGCAAGACCTGTTAAGACATAGAAAAGAGAAACGAGTAAAGAGCATCTATACAATAAGAGATCTATGTAAATAGTTAAGCAGGTAAAAAACACAACATCATTACACATTAAGAACGATATTGGTGGAAAGCATTTGTATTACTGCAGATAGAGGAGTACATGATAGAGATATAGAACTACAACCAATGACTTAATGTAGCAGCCCTTCTCCACACAAGCCAATTGCCAATCCCTTCCAAGGAAGCATGAATTCTCCAAGAGGTGAGTGAGGGTGTCTAAGAGAGATTTCACCAGCATGTAGATACCATAGTCTTCCTCCCTTTGGTATGGGAGTGAGCCTCGTATATATAGGACTAAGTGGATGAGATTATGGATAGGATAGGTTGAGAGATGGTAGGAGAGAGATAAGGGATCTTCCCAATAAGTTAGGGGTCGAGTACCAGCTCTCCAAGAGATCAGGGATAAGTCCCCAAATGGGAAAGCTTCGAGAAAGATCTCGAAATGGCTATTTTTGCCCATTAACAGACCTCGTCGCACCCTGCTATGGAGCAACCTGCGACGTCGCATGTTGCTAGTGTTCAACCTACGATGAGCTCTCAAAAGGTTGTACAAACTGAGTACAAATCCTCTCAAATGAATACTTGGTCCAGATGACTTCAAGGATGTATACACTAAATCATGATGATGGGTAGATTTTAGGTGTAACAGAATGCCCCCCAAAGCATGAAGCTGTTAAGGATGTATAGGTGAAGTGCTTTGATAGAAAAAATGGCAAAAGACTTGTTAGATGAAGGACGTTGCTGCAGTACAACTGACTCTGAACTAACAATCTCATATGTAGTACAACATGGCTGCCGACCAATACATTGCAGATCCATGGGGGTAATGACCGACTGAACACAATCATGGCTACTAGACACAAGCGTAGATCCATGATGAGATGATAACACAGCCATGACCAATACAAAAGTGGATTCGTGTAATGTGACTCAATACAAACTCCATCGCAACTTGGGTAAAAACATGACTCCCCAGGGTCTTCAAGCTGAACCCGCAATGATACGGATCTATCCATGTGATTACAAATGTCTTGACATCGAACATGGTAGAAACCACTTGATTACTGGTCATTGATGTAAACTGTTAACAAGTGCGAGGGAGATCACCATTAATGTCAATGATTCCCAAGGTATCACAGTACATATCATCGAGCGTGAATAAATGAGTTGACGTCGAACGCAAGATGAAATCTTTCAATCAAGAGTCAATGATGTAAACTCATGATGAAAGCAAGGTAACTTGCCATTGATGCATGCAGGGCCAAGGTACTTGGTTGGTTTCTAGATTCAATCCTTGGATGATGAGTTGAAGTCGACAAGGATGAATCCGTCGAAGGAGGGCCAGAATGAATCCCCCATCAATCGACACGAAACACGGCAAAAATGTATAGAGTGGATCGGATAGTACAATAACATGTAAGACTAACTTAAAGTAACAACGGCATGGCGACGTGTGTATTGACTGTGGACGTGTTCTTGAACATGGGCATGGCATGACTTAGCAGTATTGACACAATGAGAATGATACCAACCCCTAATGCAACTGATTGTGGAAGCATTCTTTGGATGATCCAAAGGAGCGACGCGACTCATGGAATTGACAAGACTCGAGGACAAACAAATTATCCAAGTACTAAATGCAAATGCAAACGAGTGCCATGTTCAAGAACGACTATATACTGCCACTAAGGTATGTAATACAAACACTTTCCTTTTTCCCCATCATGAATGATGAGTGCCTCACTTGTTTTTTAGCGAGCTTGATCAGGGTAACCAACTGCTTGGTATAGCTCATCTCATAGATGAGTCCAATCCCAAACGTTTTACTAACCTAGGAAAGGAGGGGTTCATCACATAATGGGCCCTTCAATGTTTAAAATTTAATGATTCCAAAGAAGGAAAACTCGGCGTCATTTCATGTTTAGAGAGTCTGAAAAGAACTAAATGAGACTCCAACAATCCTTTTTCGTAAAGTAAGCCTAATCGCCCGAAAAAGGGTAAAAAAATGCGGGAGAGGACTCTTCCAGCCATGGTTGGTTGCAGCATACCTTTTTCATAATTAGTGCTTCCTGGTCCGAAAAAGGGGTAAACTATCACCAAAAAGATGATCATTCAAATGCTTTTACAAGCGTGAAAGCATCAAGTTTGCTTGGCAATCTTTTCCTATTTAGGGAGTTTGAAAAGAGCTTAAAAAGGTCTCCATAAACAACTTTGTCATGGTTGATGACCGAGTACGACAAAGGAAAAGTAAACTCGGCATAGTTCCTTTTCCGTAAATAGTCTAGCGAGGCCAGATAAAGTGATAAACCTATACTCATTAGACACACCTTTTTACTCAAATTTTTAACGAGCACGATAATGGTATCAAAATCACTCGGAATCTTTTTCATATTTGAACTAGAGCATGAAAAAGTAAAAAGTAAGTTCAAAACACTTTTCAAGTTTCAACCAGAGCACGAAAAAGTGAAAAAGTAAGCTCAAATACTATCTTACTATTTTTAACGAGCTCGAAGATATGTTGGAAGAATGCTCATGATGTCTGCTTCATTTTTTAATGAGCTTGTAACAGAAAATGAACTATGCTCGGGATAATTTTCATGGTTTAATGAGCTCAAAACCTAAGAAAGGAAAGTATGCTCGAAAATGTTCCCAATGGTGGACTTTTTCCCAACATGGAATCTAGAGGTTGGTGTGTGCCCCCAGCATGATTGCTAGAAGTCAGTGACTTAGCTCCAACGTGGTGTGGAGAGGTGATCGAGTTGACTTCAACGTAATTTTTAGAGGTTGAAGACATGCCCCCAAGCTTCATTTCATCCACCTAAAGCATAGGCGGGTGAAAAGAAGGTTTAGGTAATAAGTCTACAAGGAGACTCGACTCAAAGGGAAAGCATATGTTTCATTTTTTAACGAGCTTGACACAGGATAGAATTCTCCTCAAAAGACTTGTTTCATTTTTTAAAGAGCTTGACATAGAAAGGGAACTATGCTCATAGGTTAAGGCCCATTGACGGGTTCTTTCCCAACATGATGCCCAGAGGTTGGAAAATGCCCTCAGCATGATTGCTAGCGGCTTAACATGATTGCTGACGATACGACATGTGGTATGCCCCCCAAGCTTCATTTCATCAAAAAATGATGCTTGCTAACCCAACTACCAACCTGGCTACTAATATGCAAATGTTCACCAAGGGGGGGAAACGAGAATTAGAGGAAATGAAGGTTCAAGTTCTAACTCTAGCGAGAGACTCGAACAGAAGGGAGGGAGATCTATTTCATTTTTACACAAGCTTGAAATAGACCATAACTATTCTTGAGGGGGCCCATCTTATTTTTTAACGAACTTGAAATGGAATAAAAATATGCTCGAGGGGGCCCATCTTATTTTTTAACGAGCTTGAAATGGAATAAAACTATGCTCGAGGGGGCCATCTTATTTGTTAACAAGCTTGAAATGGAATAAAACTATGCTCGAGGGGGCCATCTTATTTTTTAACGAGCTTGAAATGGAATAAAACTATGCTCGAGGGGGCCCATCTTATTTTTTAACGAGCTTGAAATGGAATAAAACTATGCTCGAGTGGATTGGTTTCATTTTTATGCAAGCTTGAAACCAAAGGTAAACTATGCTTAGAGGGGTCTATCTCATTTTTTAACGAGCTTGAAATAGAATAAAACTATGCTCCAAGTGGATTGGTTTCATTTTTATGCAAGCTTGAAACCAAAGATAAACTATGCTAGGGTGGTTGGTTTCATTTTTTAACGAGCTTGAAACATAACATAAACCGTGCTCGTAGGAACCTATTTCATTTTTTAACGAGCTTGACATAGAATGGGAACTATGCTCATAAAGTGGATTGGTTTCATTTTTATGCAAGCTTGAAACCAAAGGGAAACTATGCTAGGGTGTTCAGTTTCATTTTTTAATGAGCTTGAAACATAACATAAACCGTGCTCGTAGGAACCTATTTCATTTTTTAACGAGATTGACATAGAACGGGAACTATGCTCATTGAAATGGTTTCATTTTTATGCAAGCTTGAAATCAAAGAGAAACTTTGCTTGAAGGTTGGTTTCATTTTTTAACAAGCTTGAAACAGAACATAAACTATGCTCGTACCCCCCAACCTCAGGGGGAAGAAACCACTAAAACATGTGAAACATTCAGGGAAGTCTGATGACTAGGAGTCATATGATGAGTGGGTGTCATGAAGGAAAGTTGATCAACAATCACAATATTCCCATCATAGGGAAAATACATCACTCGAAAGAGTGTGGACACGACGGCTTTCATAGCATAGACATAATCACGTCCAAGGAGTAGATTGAAATCTAAAGGACCTTGGACAACCATGACATCAACATAAACAGTTTTACCTCTCAATGTGATAGGTAACTGTGGGAGAATCCCTAAAGGTCCGGTAGGCCTTTTATTAAAAGCCAAAATATGGTCAGTTACTGGCACAAGCTGAGGATAACCTATAGCTTGCCAAGCAATTGAGGATAAAATACTAATAGAAGCTCCTTCATCAACTATCGTACGAAAGATTTCTTTATTGGAAACTCCTATAGATATTTGAAAAGGAAGACGAGATTCTATTAGACCATTCCAATCAAAGGAAATGACCTCAGTACTTGGGGGGGGTGCTGTAGAAATGGATAGGGTTTCCCCCTACCTAGGACATTCTAAACTGACTAGGAAAACATCAGTGGTTTCCAATTCACTCTCACTTGGAAGATAAGAATGAGACGAAGATTGTGTCGTGGTGATTGCTTCAATCTAGACTTTCTCCAATGAAAGAGCAGGATCGAGTGGAGATGAGATCGACTCAATCACTTCACTCTCCGAAGGAAGAGTGGGATCAACTACAGATGAAACTGAATTGATCACTTGGTCAACTAGTGGGGGATCGAGGGACAACTTACTATCGCTTTTTGGAAGCACATGTTGAGAACTAGTAATATCTTCCAACCACCATGAAGCTTCATCCGTGCTTGGACAAAGGTAAGTACGATGCATGCCCTTGCATATCCAACAAGGTTCTGTAGCTCTACTCTTCCGACCCTTCAACAATGGGTCACTGGTCGAGGGAGTATCATCAACATGATGGTCATAGGTTGACGATACAAGTGGTTTTTGTTTTTTAGACCACACTTATAACACACGGAAAAGATCGGGACAATTCTTGAGAAGGTGATCACCCTTGCAAAGTTTGCAAGGGAACTTTGGCTTATGAGGTGTTCTCATAGAATGAGTGCCATCAGAGGAAGATGGTTGACGCTTCGTCTCTTTCTTATCTTTCTTCTCTTTAATCTTCCCTTTCTTCTTCTTCACACCAGCCTTCTTACTAACATCAGAGTTTTCAGTAGGGGAAGAGGAAGAGATGGAAGCCGATTCAACTTTCGACGGAGAAGGAGAAGGGTCATCATGAGATTGATGCTCATGTGGTGAAGGACCTAGGTCCGACACGATGGGTGCACTTGACGTAACCAGATTGGAGAATAACCATACTGGTAATCCTATCGTCAATCCAGGAAGACTCAACGTAGCCATAAAGGGAGGACCAACAGTTCCACAAGGGGGAATAACAAATGGCATACCTTGGAAAGGTGCCTCCTGGTTGGTAGTCCCAGAAGAGTCTCCCATATCTAGACTTCCTAAGAGTCTCTAAAGTACCATACAAGTCAAGCGCTACTCAAGTCTAAAATAAACAAGCAAACTGTGTGAATAGGAGTGGATTCAAAGTCTAGAACCTCACAGGATTATCAAGGCATCGCAAACTGCTATATACTGTAGGGTCCAACAATATGACACGACAAGGAGGATTGGGACCGTACCCTTGCCTGCATACCCGATTACCTGGACAGTACATGCATGCTAATCTCCCCGAGTGTTGTTCTCAGTGTATTGCTTTGCCAAGACGGCCAAATGGTTAACTCGGTTGGTTTTAGGAATCCTAATGGTGTCTCCCAATATACGCAAGGTACGTGGGAGCTCAAATCCGTAGTGGTGTTGTCTAATGCATAGCCGTTGGCATGAGACCTTCCAATATACGTGTCGAGTACGTGATACACCCTTCGATATACGCCAAGTACGGATTATGGTACTTGGTGGGTACGTGAAGGAGCTCGATATACCGATGTACGTGGAAGACTACAATACCCCCAGACTACAGTGCTGGCAAATAACGACAGCTGCCACGCTTAACGACGCCGGAACACATCTCTAACTTACACACAAGTTGCTAAATGATTTTAACCTAAGCTAGCGTTAATTTTATCTTGTACGGTTAGGTGGATGCATGAGGTGAGTACATAAATGTAAACATAATGCAATCCTCAACTACATGATAATGCACATTTTCCTTTCCTTTTCAATGAAAACTACTTAAGGTAGGGAGAGATTTTTCTTTCTTTCAAACCAAAAGTACTTAAGTAGTAGCGAAAAGAAGAATTCCTTCCTAGAGTGAAATAATTCTAACTTTCTGCAATAATCAGCCAAAGAGCGCAAAGAAAATGAAAGATGCAACTAATCTTAACAATGTGTAAGACAAAATGATGAAGCACTTTTCAATTTTCAAATGCATGTATCAAAAATGAAATTTGATAACTCAATGCTTTTCATATTCATATGCAGGAAGTGAGAGGATATCTACAACACTCTAATCTTTCAGAAATTCCCAAATAAAAATGGCAAGCACCCAACAACTCAAAGGCACTCAAGAGAGGCTCAAAATCTACCAAATGCAATAATTATAACTCATTTCCTATCTTTTTACACTTGAAAAAGACACATCTAAGCTATGGAAGAAGGATTCCACTAACGTTTCCAATCAACTTCAAGACAAAGGAAAGCATTTAACAATCTTATCTAACTCAAATGCATACAAATCTGAAATGAATCTTTCTTCTTCTTATGAGTGTGAGACCAAGAATTTCAAATGATCAAATTAAAGCAAGAAGAATACTTATGTTTTCCAAATTCATGAATATAGCAAAATAGTGGCAAAATCAAGCTTTTCTTTGAACTGAAGTGGAGACAAAGAATCAATCTTTCCCAAAAATGATTGAATAGCTCAACATGTAAGGGAAACAAGATGCATAACCCAAGAAAGAGAGGCTAAAAAAGGCATGGATATCCCACACTTTTCAAATCTTTAAAACAAACTAGTCATGCCAAACCAAAAATGATCTCAAAACCTTGAGATGGGTCAAAACGACTGATGAATGCATGATTCATGGAGGGGGAATTTTTTTTCAAAAATAGAACCCATTTCGCTTAAAAATGCAAGCAAAACACTAGTTTTTATTCAAGGGGCCAAACATGAATCCAAAACTCAAAAGACCCAAAAACCAATACAAACAAGCCAAACAAAACACACAAATAAAAGATGGGATCTCTGGCTGGATCTTGCAGCACAGAGGGAGTTCATACAACAAACCAAAGTTCAAACTGTCAGATGAGGGAAGGGATGCCAGTATGCCAACTTTTGGCATATCGGTGCACTCTGTCCTTACACAGTGCGACATCGCAGTTTGCCTTCACGGGAGGTGCGACGATGTCACAGTATAGCAATGTAAAGGATGTGATAGGTTACTAACAGGTGAAGAACAAAGATTCAGAATGACATAGTGTCGCTCTGTTTCCACTGCCCAGGTGCGACAGGCGAGGTCTAGATTAAAAATTGAGCAAGATCTCTCAATAATGAACCAAAAACAGGCTTGAAAATGAGTTGTACAAACTCAGAGGAAGAAGATCAAAATCTTCAATGCGAAGATTTGATAGTGAAATCACTCCTAAGAAGTAAATGGCAAAAAATGATAAAAGAGGCTTGTGTCAAGTAATCAACTGAAAATGACTCTCAGATTTAATGACTACTAAATGAAACAAACACTACTCCTCAGTATGGTCGCCAGATTTGTTACCGGACAATCCACATGACCGAAGGCGAGCCGGATCTCCCTAGCTCAATGCGAGTCTAGAACAAATAGAACAGACTACAAACACATTTCCTAGATCTACTTAAGGATCAAGTACTAGATGTCTTACCTCTTTGATTTCGCTATCCTTTCTCCCAAATGTTGCTCCACGTCCCGAGGTCGTCAGATCCAAGCTGCAAGACCTATTAAGACATAGAAAAGATAAATGAGTAAAGAGCATCTATACAATAAGAGATCTATGTAAACAATTAAGCAGGTAAAAAACACAACATAATTACACATTAAGAATGATATTGGTGGAAAGCATTTGTATTACTGCAAATAGAGGAGTACATGATAGAGATATAGAACTACAACCAATGACTTAACGTAGCAGCCCTTCTCCACACAAGCCAATTGCCAAACCCTTCCAAGGAAGCATGAATTCTCCAAGAGGTGAGTGAGGGTGTCAAAGAGAGATTTCACTAGCATGTAGATACCATAGTCTTCCTCCCTTTGGTATGGAAGTGAGCCTCGTATATATAGGACTAAGTGGATGAGATTATGGATAGGATAGGTTGAGAGATGGTAGGATAGAGATAGGGGATCTTCCCAATAAGTTAGGGGTCGAGTACCAGCTCTCCAAGATATCAGGGATAAGTCCCCAAATGGGCAAGCTTCGAGAAAGATCTTGAAATGGCTATTTTTTCCCATTAACAAACCTCATCACACCCTGCTATGGAGCAACCTGCAACGTCGCATCTTGCTAGTGTTCAACCTGCGACGACCTCTCAAAAGGTTGTACAAACTGAGTACAAATCCTCTCAAATGAATACTTGGTCCAGATGAATTCAGGGATGTATACACTAAATCATGATGATGGGTAGATTTTAGGTGTAACACAATCCTAAAATTAGAGATACTAACTCCCCTCCTAAGATCTAATTTCAAGATATGGAGACTAGGTGCAATTCCTAGCTTTTGTAAGCCAAAAACTACCTGGTTCCAAATGGATTCAAATGGCACCAAAATATTTCTATTTTCATATATGATGCATGGGCTAAGTCCTAATGCATCCCTACTAACATGTATGACCCTCATAAAGACACTCAAGATCCCCTTGGATGTTAAACTGATAGAAACTCTCAACAGGGTACTTGGCCAATTACACTAGAAAACTGATGAGAAAGATGGTTTCCCAAACACAACCAATGAATCATGAATTGGGAAACAAAGGTTCTGGTGATCATATACAGACTTATTACAGATCAGCAAGACACATGGAAGGTATAATCAAGGTTCTACTTTGACAGTTGCACATTCTCTAAGTACATCACACCTGGGATGGTCACAAGGACATATTAGGTGCAATACTAGAAGAATATCAACATATGACAGCCCCAACCTTCTATGGAAACACTTGACTTGAAAATAGGCTTTAATACAACAAAATTTGGAAACTAGGAAGAAAAGTTCAAATGCAAGACAACTCAACTAGGAATTTTCCAAGTGTTTCCAAACGACCTCTAAGCCTCACTAATTTCTGATATGATGTTAGGGATGGGATATATACTATCCCACGTACTTGCATCAACTTACATAACTTGATTTGGTTCTGTGGAATTCAAGATATTGCAATTGTATTGAAGACTAGTCAAATTTACAAGGTGTTTGAGCATAGGTAAGAAAGTGCATAGTAAAGAGACATAGAATTTGTAGAAGACAATTACAGCATTGTTATTATATGGTATATAAGTCTGTATAAACATGTACAAAATGTTACAATATTAGCATGGCTCGTGGAATTCCAAGCATCAAAACAACAACTTTATTATTGTACTTCCTGACAAGATTGCTAGGAAACTAGTACATCGAGACATAAGCATAATCACTGGAAATGGAAGGACCTTCTAATATTAGTATAAATATGCAATATACTCAGTGAGAAAGGTTGAGTGCCTTCCTCCTCAATAGCTAGCTGAATACACAACTAGTGAACTGGAAATGAGGGGCCCATCACCCTCTTGGTATGCAAGGAGTGCATCACCCAAACAAAGAGAAGCATAAGAAACTCCAATACAATATCAAATAATCCATAAGATAACCTATGCTAGTGCACCTTTTTGCTGCTTTTAAGATTGATGGGTCTCCAATACTACGTTCCAAAATCATGGGCTAGAGAAAACCATGGACAAAACTAGTTCATCCGGTTTTGCCAATAATGGGGACAAATACCATGGAACATTCCAAAACTATGCACCAATTACTTAGTGGTTCATAATTGCTCCACTCTCTTAATGAATGTGCCCACTAACCACCTTGACCACTTTCTCCCCTCATTTAATGAGCCTTGAATGATTAAAAAGGAGCTAGGTCCATCATCATAATGGAGTATTCACATGCCAATAAATAATTAATGCTCAAGAGGTCCAATTTGAAATTCCCTTTGGGAGAGTGTGAAAAAAGTTCCTAGCCACCCATCATGGGTCATAAATGCCCAATTAGTGACCTTGTGCACTCTCCAAGTCAATCCCTTGTTTTAAGGAACCCCTCTAATTCCAATGTGGAATTGGTCCAAAATCTTATATTTTCCTCCACCACTTCCATTAAATTTTCCCAACTTATTCACACAGGCGTTATCCTTTCTAACCAACTTCTTGGGCACCCTCTTTGACCCAATCAATTCACCAATAATTATTATTTTGCATTTTTATACCAACATTAATAAAATAACTTGTGCAAAATATTGTTGGCCAAATATTCCCAAAAATATTAATGTTTTCCCTTAGCAACTCAAATTGGGAATTTTCCCTTTCCATGTGGCCCACCCTACCCCATTAATCTTCAATTTTAACCTTAGGACAAAATACTAGGCAAATTATCAACCTTTGCCAACTCCTAGATACTTCCTCGTGAGAAAATGACTAGGTGTCTTAGGGAAAAGACCGTACTAAGTCCATAGCAAAATTTGGGAACATTACAAGTCCTCCCCTCATAAGATTGGTTGTATTCAAGCAATGTAAATCAATAAGTATCAATACATCAGTATCCCAAGTATGCACATGAATTGCATGCCTCTAACCTTAGTGATGAATCAAATCACCACCATGTGAACCACCACTGGATCTCACCAAAATATATGGGTCTAAACCAAATGGATGGAAGTGAAACATGTATTTCTCAATGTATGATCTTTGCAACTCATGGTCATAGGAAACCTTGTAATTGTGGCCACCAATAATTATGTCTCTATATTGAAACTACTCGACCAATGGCCCAATCATTCCAGAACTACTGCTGGAAATGTACCCAACAATTGTGTCTCTAAACACCCCAAATAAACTCCAAGAGGGTCCTCCATGTTTCTACTACACCACTCTAATCACAATCATCCTCTCAAGAGGTAACTCCATCCAACCAACTATCATGCCACTAACCCAGCTGAAACAACCGAGTCCAAAAATGATCACAAGGTATCGAATAAGCCTAAGAAATACAAGGTTTATGGTGCATCCACCACTGCACTGCAAGGTGTCTGCATAAGGAGCCTCATGAAGACTCCAAGTCCACCAAGCATGAGAATATTGGTTCCACCTCTTGAATTGTTTCCCATACAGGAAACTGGAACACTAATCTGCATAGATAGACTCATGCACATGTGGGTTGGTTCGCTCTCTCAAGCCAACACCCAAATTGCTACTCCAACTGAGCTCACACCAAGCAATGCTAGGATCCCATTTCTGGTACTGCACTCCAACAAACAACAATGATAACCAAGACAATCAATCATGCCAAGGGATTCTTGGATCCCACCGTCTCAACTGCAACCCATACAATGTCACTGTCGTATAGAAGGATCTAGAATCATGAAAGATACCAGGTTCCCAACACCATTTTGGAAGTGCATCACTCCCAATAAAGTGCATCATCTCAGTGAACCACTCCATAAAATTATGAAACTCCTCATATTCCATGTGCATGATAGCACTAAGTCTCACAACACTGTTGCATGTCTCACCCAAATGACATAGGTGAGAGTCCCATGTCCTACCATGAAGACTGAAGGCATCATCTAGCAACCAATGATTCCCATGATGCTCACAAAAGATGAAATGTGTGCCAAGGAACTCTTCACTAATGTAAGCAGAAATCTTACCCCTTGGTGTACTCAACTCTAAAACGTGTCTATCCACCCAATCCATGGATGAATAAGCACTCCATCTGAATAATACAAATGGAAATCATTTAGCTTCCCTATGTGCAAGTTGGGCACTGGTACAATGGTACAACTCTCTGGCACTTGTTCCACTCAACTAGCTCAAGTGGAAATCCCATGCATAACTCTGCATGATGAAGGCATCAAAGAGTGAAGGTATATGCCTCTGATGCTACTGGGAAGGGTCAGGTGTGCTTGTCAAACCCCATGGCTTGACCATCAAATCATCAAGAGTGAATGTGGGAGCTTCCTGCTCCTCATGTGGCACCAACATAAATAATCCCTTCACCCAATCTTCATCCACATATGTCATGGTTGTAACATATGTGTGGGATAAAGGATAGTGAACCAAATCTCTACAAAATCCATCCACTAAGCATGTGGATGCATACTCTCCTCCAAAGGTTGGTCCAGCTAGAGTGATCTCATCTACGTCCTCCAAGTATGTGTGACTCTCTCTTAGAGGCAGCTCGGAATGAAACATAACAGGTGCTTGACCCTCCTCAAACACCTGCAAATCAGAATACGCCTCATGTACCACCATCACATGAGGTTCCTCCTTTGGACCATGAGAGAAATCAGCCATATGGAAATGACTGCCTGATATGTAGGAGGTAGAAAGTGATCTCTCCAACTTCTCATGAATCTTGATGCAGGAGCATCGATGCTGAGTCAGCAATGTGATTACGTGGTCACATGTCGTGACTAGAAGAAAGACGAACTGTTCTGATGTGGACAGTCTGAGTTGTTTTGTGATGATATGTTTTCTCTTGTCCTTTGGATTCTCGCATGTTGTAAATTGATGCGTTGTCTATTTTTGGTATGATAGTACTAGCGACGAGCTGATACTCCATGCGTGGAGATCAGGCCAGTTTAGGAAGTCGGCTAAGTGATGATGCAGACCCGCCGTTGTGGAGTCTGTTAGGTTGTTAGGTTGTTGAGTGGCTCGAAATGTTGTTAGGGAGCCAAATGCATAAGTAGGGCATAATAGAATGAGTTAAGGGTTGGTTGGTCAGCATGGGTTTTGTGGTCATTCTGTAGGGAATGCAGTTTTCATGTTTTTTGTAAATGAATGTAAAGAACCGCGTGTTTAAGAAATCTTTCTACGCATTTGAATCAAGAGCGCTTTGAGTTTCTGTCAGGTAGAGCTGTGTGCATTTGTGGCCTGATTTCTATGTGAATGAATCTCTGTGTTGCGTTCATTTGATCTCTGTGTGTAGTAGAGAACCCCAATGTGTTTGCAGACCAATCACCAGTAAATTGTTAAGTAGGATTCTTGTTTGTGTGGAAGTTTTCCACGTATCCAAACGAGGGTCGAGCTGGGTTGATCGTTCCATGATCAATCGGCCAAGAAATCAAGAAGAAGCTAAGTAAATCTGGCTTGTTGAGTTGAATGGCTCAGATCTAAACCAAACAGAAGATCGACGACGGGGAAGCGCTGGTCGAAGTCAAATTGTGTGGAAAATACATTTCCGAAAGCCTAATTGAAGGATTCTGCCTTGATCGTAGATCAACGACTAAGATCAGATCCGCAAGGATCAATGGTGAAGATCATGCCCGTGGAAGAAAAGAAGCGTGAGGCTTAGCGGCAAGGCTTTGCGGAGGCAAAGTTGCGGAAATAATTTTCAGAGGAGTTAGATGAGCACCCCAGATTAAAGGACATGCATCTTTATGGTGGGATAGTGTGCAAGTTGAAAGAAAAAGAAAGAACAAACCGATCATAAAGAACTGGGATAGAATGATAGTTAAGCTTAGATCAAAGTTCTTACCAAAGGATTACCAGTTGACATTGTACAGACATATGCAGAACCTTAGGCAAATATTATTAACTGTAAGAGAGTATACGGAGGAGTTTTACAAAGTGAACTTAAGGGCACGCTATGTAGAAGAATCGGTAGAGAAGACTGCTAGATATTTCAATGGTCTTAGAATGGAAATTTAGGATGAGATCAGTATGATATCACCTAGAACAATGGATGAGTCATACCAATGTGCCTTGAGAGCAGAAGAGAAGTTGTTAAGAAAAAAGAGCTTCCAGAGAAGCAGAGGTTCCCCAAGGGAGGGGGAAAACAGCTGGAAGAGGAAGGTTTGCATCCCAGAAAGGAGGACCTAGTAATTCACACCAGCATGAGAACCAAGATAGAGGAAGAAACTCTAGAGACAGAGGACCTTACCATAGAGATAGAGGTAGAGGAAGAGGCAGAGAAAATGTCTATAGATGTTACAGCTATAACAAGTTAGGACACAGATCTTTTGAATTCACAGAGAAGGAAGACGTAGGATAAAGGGGAGCCTATGTAGCTCAGAAAGAGCAGCAGCAAGAATAGGCAACAATAGATGAGAACATGCCAGAAAAGGGGGAGTCTCTAGTGATGAACAAGACCTTACTAAAACCTGAAAAGGAGGAAGTGGAACCTGTCCAAAGGAAGGCTTTATTCAGAACCATGTGTAAAGCAAAAGGGAAGTGTTGTAATATGGTGATTAACAGTGGGAGGACTGACTTTCCACAAGATGGTGGACAAACTGAGTTTAAGAAGGACTAAGCATCATGTTCCATATAAAGTATCATGGTTGCATAAATGACATCAAATTCTGGTAAGTGAACAATGTGAAGTTGAATTTCAAATAGGCACATATAAGGATAAGATTGTATGTGATGTTATTCCCATGGATGTTTTTCATATTCTTATAGGGAGACCCTGGCAATTTGATAAAAAAGGTATTACATGATGGTAGGAGTAACTGTCATAGTTTTATCCAAGATGGGGTAAAGCATATTCTTCATCCTTTACAAGGTGAGAGTTCAACAGAGCAGCAGACATCAAAGGTCCTGATGTTGACAGGAAAAGAGTATTTACAACATATTGATGAGGAGGAACTGAACTATGTTGTGGTATGTAAACCTAGAGTGGTAGTGATGAAGACTAACATTACAGATCTACCTGAGGAGATTTAGGAGATGCTAGGAGATTTTAGTGACATTTTGGTAGATGATTTTCCCAATGAGTTACCACCAAAGAGGGATATAAGTCACCACATTGATTTTATTCCTGAAGCAAGTTTACCAAACAAGGCAGCATACATACTGACACCGCGAGAGAATGAAGAAGTCAGAAGGCAAGTACAAGGATTGGTTCAGAAGAGTCTAAGTCCATGTGCAGTACCAACAGTACTGACAACAAAGAAGGATGGTGAATGGAGGATGTGTACTGACTCCAGAGCAATTAACAAGATTACCATCAGGTACAGATTTCCATTACCAAGGATGGATGACATGATGGATTGCCTTAGTGTGACAACATGCTTTTCAAAACTAGACTTGAAGAGTGGATACCATCAGATTAGAAATCGAGAAGGGGATGAGTGGAAGACCACCTTCAAGACAAATGAGGGGTTGTATGAGTGGATGGTTATGCCATTTGGATTGTCTAATGCACCAAGCACATTCATGAAATTGATGAATGAAGTCTTGAGAGATTTCATAGGTAAGTTTTTGATATTTTACCTTGATGACATTCTGATTTTTAGTCAATCAGAGAATGAGCATTTGAACCATCTGAGGTATGTCTTGGAGATACTGCAACAGGAAAAGTTGCTAGTAAATGTGAAGAAGTGTACCTTTTTGAAGTCAGAACTAGTGTAGTTGGGTTTTGTTATCTCAAGTGATGGATTGAATATGGATCCGGAGAAAGTGCAGGAAATCATTGATTGGCCTTCACCACAGAGCATTTTTGAGGTAAGAAGTTTCCATGGATTGGCAAGTTTTTATAGGAAGTTTATAAAGAATTTCAGTGGTATTTGTGCACCTATCATTGAAACCATCAGGAAGGATCAACAACCATTCCAATGGACAACAGAGACTGAAAGGAGCTTTCAGTTCTTGAAAAAGAAGATTACTGAACAACCAGTATTGAAATTACCAGATTTCAAGCATCCTTTCCAAGTGAAGTGTGATGCCAGTGGAGTAGCAATTGGAGCTGTACTCAGCCAGGAAGAAAGACCTGTAGCATATTTCAGTGAAAAACTGAATGAGGTCAAACATAAGTATTCCTCATATGGTAAGGATTTTTATGCTATTGTTCAAGCATTAAAACATTGGAGACATTATCTGATCCTAGTGAGTTTGTCTTGTTTTCAGATAATCATGCATTACAATATATCATGCAGCAACCTAAGTTGAACCAGAAACATGTCAAGTGGGTTGAGTTCATGCAAAACTTTACCTTTGTGATAAATCACATAAGTGGGAAATCAAATCGAGTAGCTAATGCTTTAAGCAGAAGACAATTGATGGTGCAAGAGAATCAGATCCAAGTTGTAGTATTTGAGCATTTAAGAGATTTGTATGAGACTGACATTGAATTTCAGAATGCATATAGAGCTTGTTGAAATCCTGTAGAGACAGACAGAGAGACATGGATTGAGTATATGTTACAAGATGGTTTACTCTTTAAGAACAGTAAGCTATGTATTCCTAAGTGTTCCATGAGAGAGAACTTGATACAGGAGAAGCACAATGGGGGAATTGCAGGTCATTTTGGAAGTGATAAAACTTTTGGTCAGTTAAGTCATCTTTACTTTTGGCCAAAGATGAGATCTGAAGTTGAGAAGTTTGTGAGCAGATGTAGGGTATGCCAACATGCCAAAGCAAGAAGCCAAAACACGGGCTTATACACACCATTGCCTATTCCAACTAGGCCTTGGGATTCAGTGAGTATGGATTTCATTTTGGGTTTTCCAAAAACTCAGAAGGGATATGATTCTATTTTTGTGGTGGTGGATAGATTCACTAAGATGGCACATTTTGTTCCATGTTATAAGACTAGTGATGCCACACACATTGCTAGCTTGTTTTTGGATGAAATTGTGAAGCTACATGGTTTACCTAAGAGTATTGTATCTGACAGGGATGTGAAATTCACAAGTCATTTATGGAGGACATTGTGGAAGAAGTTGGGTACTAAGCTGAATTTCAGTTCAGCATATCATCCACAGTCTTATGGCTAGACTGAGGTAGTAAACAGAAGTCTAGGTAACATGTTGAGAAGTCTAATTGGAGAAAATCCCAAACAATAGGATAAGGTGTTAAGCCAAGCTGAGTTTGCATATAATGATTCACCAAACAGAAGTACCAGGATGAGTCCATTCCAAATTCTGTATGGAATGCATCCAAGAGGAGCATGTGAACTTCGTGATTTGGGTCAATTAGAAAAGAGGAGTTCAGATGGAGAATATTTTGCAGCAAGTATTAGTGAGATACAAGAGCAGGTTAAGGCAATATTGCAGTAGAGTAACAATAGTTACAAAGCCAGAGTAGATACCGAGAGAAGGGAAAAGAACTATGAAGTGGGAGACTTAGTCTTAGCACATCTGAGGAAGGAGAGATTTCCAAAAGGAGAGTACAACAAGTTAAAGATGAAAAAGATTGGACCGTGCAGGATACTTAGAAAATTTTCAGCAAATGCCTATGAATTGGAAATGCCAATAAGAATTGGTATATCATCTATTTTTAATGTTGCAGACTTGTATGCCTATGTGACAGATGATACAGGGAAAGTGCCAGAGGTGGAAGATCTATAGTGGCTGAAATAGATGCCTATGGCCCAACCTTCAGAAGCTGAGCATATCTTGGAGACTAGAGTACCTGATCAAGTGGAAGGGACATCTTGTAGAAGATTCTACATGGATGGATGCTAAGGAATTGGAAACCAAGGGTTTCTCAATAGCTGACTTGTTGAACATGGGTTCATAAATTTTAACCTTGGGAGTTTGATGCAGGAGCATCGATTCTAAATCAACAATGTGATTACATGGTCACATGTTGTGACTAGCAGAAAGAGGAACTGTTATGATGTGGACAGTCTGAGTTGTTTTGTGATGATCTGTTTTATGTTGTCCTTTGGATTTACGCATGCTGTAAATTGATGTGTTGTCTATTTTTGGTATGATAGTACTAGCGGCGAGTTGATACTCCCTGCATAGAGATCAGGCCAGTTTAGGAAGTTGGCTAAGTGATGATGCAGACCCGCCGTTGTGTAGTCTGTTAGGTTGTTAGGTTGTTGAGTGGCTCGAAATGCTGTTAGGGAGCCGAATGCATAAGTAGGGAAAAATAGAATGAGTTAAGGGTTGGTTGGTCAGCATGGGTTTTGTGGTCATTCTGTAAGGAATGCAGTTTTCATGTTTTCTGTAAATGAATGTAAAGAACTGCGTGTTTAAGAAATATTTATGTGCATTTGAATCAAGAGCGCTTTGAGTTTCTATTAGGTAGAGCTGTGTGCATTTGTGGCCTAATTTCCGTGTGAATGAATCTCTGTGTTGCGTTAATTTGATCTCTGTGTGTAGTAGAGAACCCCAATGTGTTTGCAGACCAATCACCAGTAAATTGTTAAGTAGGATTCTTGTTTGTGTGGAATTTTTCCAAGTATCCAGATGAGGTTCGAGCTGGGTTGATCGTTCCATGATCAATCGGCCAAGAAATCGGGAAGAAGCTAAGTAAATCTGGCTTGTTGAGTTGAACGGCTTAGATCTAAGCCGAACAAAAGATCGACGACAGGGAAGCATTGGTCGAAGTCAAGTTGTGCGGAAAATACATTTCCGAAAGCCTAAGTGAAGGATTCCTCCTTGATTGTAGATCAACGGCTGAGATCAGATACGCAAGGATCAACGGTGAAGATTGCACCCACAGAAGAAAAGAAGCACGGGGCTTAGAGGCGAGGCGTTGCAGAGGCAAAGTTGCGAAATCAATTTTCGGAGGATTCAGGTGAGCACCCCGCAACCTGTAATCCACAAGTTGCAGAAAAGGTATTGCGGAAGAGTGTTGCGGAAATACTTTCCATAGAACGCAAGAATAGCACCCCGCAACCCGTAACCCACAATTGCGGGAAGATTGTTGCGGAGAAGGCAATTGTGAAAAGATGGCGTAGTTGTGGGAAGAGGGTAATCCCGCAAGAAAATTACGGAAGGTCATTCCGAGGGAAAGATACCCCAGTACGTTGCAGAGAGTCTGTATTGAAGGCCATGCCTACATGGAAGAAGGACTAGGTTGGTTTGAAGCCGATTCAAGGATTGATTCTAGCGAATCTCCCCAGATCCTAAAAGGGTGAGGGTTGAGTTGGCTGCAGTCAACCCGACGCCCCATCAAATATACTCATTCTGAATCTCATATTCTTGAAGTGCACTTTGGTTACTCTTCAAGGAATCTTGGGAGGTCTCCAAATCATGAGTGAGCTTGTCAATATCCACTGCATCCTTCGGTGATGTGCTATGATACATCTCCATGAGTTGAAGAAGATGATCTCTATCGGAAAGCAGCTGCAAAAATACACCTCTTATGTCTATCACTGCTTTTTGAATCTTCTCCAAGTCTTCAATGGAATATTTCTCCTCCATTATCCAACAAAAACTTCACACCAATGCATTAGTGCCATGCATAGTGCTCAAGGCCACCCTAATCTTCCTTTTGCTCATCTTCAATGACCCTGCAAGAAAATGTAGCTCTTGAGGACAAACATCCTCTTCTTCCTTCTTTGGATCAACTTCATGATGAAGCTCAAGTGGTGATTGGGAAGCTGATCATTGTTCATATTCTTCTATTGCAAGGTCTTCATCTTCATGGGAACTATCTCTTGCAGCCACCTCTTCAATATTGATCTCTATGTCACCAATATAGAAACTTGAGCATTCATTAGTAGATGCTCTGTTGTCCATTCCCATGCTTGCACATCCTTTAGTGGATGCTCTCCAATCCATGTCTAAAGTGTCATCTATCGCCATCCCCAATGGCTGAAATGACAAATCAGATTGCTTGTGGCATAGATCCACAGCATATGGTTCACGCAGATCATCATTAAATGCATTTTCAATATCACTTTCATGGTATGAAGTGGAAATTACTTCAAGGGGCTGCAATGAAAAGTGACTCTTGCAAAAATAATAATTTTGATCTTACCTTCAGGGCTCTTTTTCATCCTCGTCAAGTGGCTGATTTGTCTAGGCATGCTCTTCCTCTTTGAGATCCACATGAAGACTCACATCTACAGCTTGTGGTTTTCTCTACTTCGGTTCCTCATTTGATTGGAGCGAATCCATGTGCATGGATTCATTATTGTCTTTAGGTGCTTCTTCTTCTTTGTTATGAATCTCCAAGTGACTTATGACTTCTTCAGTATCATGGATGCCACAAATACGTTGATTTGTGCTCTCTTCATGCTCCTCTAAAGGTTGATCTTCAATTGTAGATTTATCATTGCTTGTACCACTTCCTTCACAAAAAAAATTGGAGTCTTTCCTTGAGTAGTACTCTTCCATCTGCTTCAAACCTTGTGATATATTCTTGAAACCCTGCATTATCTCTTCCCAAGTAAGCTCCTTCTTTTCCACTTCTCGACACACATCCTCGAAAATATGTGAAACACATCTCTGAAATAAACTGCAGTAAGCATCCTCATTGGGATACAATCTTCAAACCTTAAAGATGTAGTAACCTCGGAAAGGCATTTATTCTCGAATCTCCTTCCTCAAAGATTGGTATTCTCTGAAGCATTCATAAGGACCAACTTGTTGAAGCTTTCCTCCATAGTACACTCTGTCATCAATGATTTTGAACTTTGGTGGAGTAGGCATTCTGCCTCCAATGTATATAGTGTGGCACATGCCATCCTCATGTGCCACATGCATTCCACCATCAACATACATCACATCATCATCTAAACAGGATGCTTGCTCTTCATCCCATTCGTAGTATTTAGCTTCATACCAATCAGAATCTTCTTCACTGAACTAGGACATGGATACAGTTCTACTTTCAACTAAGATCTTATGTTTCATAGGTGCAAAGGAACATGATCTGATATAATATACCCAATCTAAAAATCAAAGATACTAACTCCCCTCCTAAGATCTAATTTCAAGGTCTAGAGACTAGGTGCAATTCCTAGATTTTGCAAGCCAAAAACTGCCTATTTCCAAATGGATTCAAATGGCACCAAACCCTTTCTATTTTCAGATATGATGCATGGGATGAGTCCTAATACATCCCTATTGACATGTATGACCCTCAGATAGACACTCAAGAGCCCCTTGGATGTTAAACTGACAGAAACTCTCGATAGGGTACTTGGCCATTTACACTAGAACACTGATGGGCAAGATCATTTCCCAAACACAACCAATGACTCACGAATTGGGAAACAGATCTTATGATGATCATGTACAGACTTATTAAAGATAATTAATACACATGGAAGGTAGACTCAAGGTTCTACTTCGAAATTTGCACATTCTCTAAGTACATCATGGTTGGGATGGTCACAAGGACCGCGTGGTTGTCAATCCCCAAGACTTTTGTGGAAACTCAACGGAATATGGTACAATACTAGAAATAGCTCGACATATGATAGCCCCAACTTGATATGGAAACACTTTACTTGACAATAGACTTTAATACAACAAGATTTGGAAACTAGGAATAAAATTTCAAATGCAAGACAACTCAAATAGGCAGTTTTCAAGTGATTCAAATGACCTCTAAGCCTCATGAATTTATTATCTAATGTTGGGGATAGGCTCTATGTTGTCCCACCTACTTGAAACAACTTACATAACTTGATTTGGTTGTGTATAAGTCAAGATATTGCAATTTTATTGAAGACTAGTCAAATTTACAAGTTGTTTGAGCATAGGTAAGAAAGAGCATAGAAAAGAGACATAGAATTTGAAGAAGACAATTACAACACTATTATTATCTGATATAAAAGTTTGCATAAACATGTACGGACCGTTACAACAGTAGCATGGATTGTGTAATTCCAAGCATCAAACCAACAACTTTATTATTGTACTTCCATGCAAGAATGTTAGGAAACTAGTACATCAAGACATAGGCATAATCACTGGAAATGGAAGGACCTGCTAATAGCAGTAGAAATCTGCAATATACTTAGTGAGAAAGGCCGAGTGCCTTCCTCCTCAATAGCTAGATGAATACACAACTAGTGAAGTGGAAATGAGGGGCCCATCACCCTCTTGGTATGCAAGGGGAGCATCACCCAAGCAAAGAGAAGCCTAAGTAACTCCAATACAATATCAAATCATCGATAAGCTAACCTCTGCTAGTGCGCCTTGCTGCTCCTTTTAAACTTGAGGGGTCGCCAATACTACGATCCAAAACCATGGGCTAGAGAAAACCATGGAAAAAACTAGGTCATCCATTTTTGTCAATACTAGGTACAAATACCATGGAACATTCCAAAACCATGCACCCGTTTGTTAGTGGTTCATAATTGCTCCACTCTCTTCATGAATACGCCCTTTAACCACCTTGACCACTTTCTCCCCTCATTTAATGAGCCTTGAATGATTAAAAAGGAGTTAGGTCCATCATCATAATGGAGTATCTACATGCCAATAATTAATTAATGCTCAAGAGGTCCAATTCGAAATTCCTTCTCGAAGAGTGTGAACAAAGTTCCTAGCCACCCATCTTGGGTCATAAATGCCCAATTAGTGGCCTTGTGTGCTCTCCAAATCAATCCCTTGTTTTAAGGAACCCCTCTAATTCCAATGTGGAATTGGTCCAAAATCTTATCTTTTCCTCCACCACTTCCATTATTTTTTCCCAACTTATTCACACATGCCTTATCATTTCTAACCAACTTCTTGGGCGCCCTCTTTGACCCAATCAATTCACCAATAATTATTATCTTGCATTTTTAGACCAACATTAATAAAATAACTTGTGCAAAATATTGATGGCTAAATATTCCCAAAAATATTAATGTTTTCCCTTAGCAACTCGAATTGGGAATTTTACATTTCCATGTGGCCCAATTTGTCCCATTAATCATCAATTTTAACCTTAGGACAAAATACTTAGACAAATTATCAACCTTTGCCACATCCTAGATCATTCCTCATGATAAAATGACTAGGTGACTTAGGCCAAAGACCTTACTAAGTCCATAGCAAAATTTGGGAACATTACAACATACAACCAAATAACCCAAGAAACTACATCTTAGGTAACATGACAATGCTAGATGCTAAGGGAGAGGTAAGTTACGAGATGCAACAATATTAAGCTCTAGGATCAATGGAGACAAATATTGGATAAAACATTTGATGAAAATCTCAAAATCTGTGCACAAGTTCACTCACAGCTTTCGTCAAACACTTAATAAACCATTGATATCAGACTTCACAGTAAGTAAAACATATGTACTTTTCTCAAGTATTAATTACAAATGTATTGTAGACTGATATACTATCAATTAAGCTCATTTAGCAGCAGAAAACAAGGTAAAAACAACAGACTGTTATAACAATCAGACACAGTGAATTTTGGTCAAAGAGACCCTGGAAAAACACCCTAAGGGGAAAACCAATCAAGAGAGTTTATTTATTGAGCATGAGTAAATAATTTCACAGAGAATACAATAGTATAACAGCATTGTACTTGCAGCAATAAATACACTACAACTTATCTTAGAAAATCAGACTTCATTGATTTATGTGCCGAGTTGTGAATGATCCACCTTCAACAATAAAAATCTCCTTGGAAAACGTGCACAGTAAAACCCAGAATTCTATCATTTACTCAGAATAGCTTGTATGGCCTCCAACTCAGCGGGAAACCACCTTGGAAATTGTGCGCATCATTCAGTCTCGAGATTTGTACCTCTGCTCGACTGTATGGACTCCAACCCAACAATAAATCTATTATACAGCCTCCAAACAACTAATGTACGGACTGTTGTAGCTTTTCTTGGGAAATGTGCCTCCCAAACTTAGGAAAGCGTGCCCTTCTCCTTGCCTCAAAAAATGTGCCCACTCTCATTGTTGTATGGATAACATTAATGCTCATGCTGCCTAGAAGTGCATGCCCTCATTTCCAACCTTGGGATGTGTGCTCCCCCTTGGAAAATGTGCCCTCTAGGAACTCGTGCCTCCTTTCTCTGCTATCTTTTTCCCTCTCTTTACTCTGACAACTCAACCTCTCTTGGAATGCGTGTCACTCCACTTCCTCACTTTGGAATGTGTGCAAACGAAGTCTCATGAGTCTTTTTATCTTTCTCATTAGGGTAACTCATTTTGTCTTTTCAACTTCTAGGGCCTAGATTAAATCTTGGCCACAAGATCAAGGGCTGTGTTTTAATCTCAAGTTCACTTAAATCATTATAGTGAAACTATATAAAAACACATGACATTCGAAAAGTCACTTTTATCCTAAATTAATGAAAAGTGCACTTTATATCCTTAATGAGACCCCATGTTCTTGGAACCCTACACCTAGGCACCTGATGCAAGAGTACCTTCGAGCTACCAAAATTAACACTCCCTTTTAGAGGGAGGTACTGTTGGCATCTACTTCACCTGGATTTGTCTCCAACCTCCTCTCTCCAATCACTGAAGTTGCTCCCTCTAAAACCGAAGGTTTCTCAACAACCTACCCTCGATCTAGTGTTGGAGATTTGCACCAAACCACTCTGAACTAAAAGTTTTGCTCACTCTCTTACTTGTCCTCAAGAGTCATCTCATACCATCTTGGCTTCCTCACAGAATTGGACAAATCTTTTCCATTGGCTACTACCACTGTTGCCACTAAGTCTGACCTCCCACCAGACTCACCATCCATGGGTCGTCCCTTCAACTTATATGAATTTCCCTCTCGAGTGCCAAGCACTCATGTTGCATCTACAGTCTCACCCAACGGATAAATAATTCCCTTGTCCTAGGAAATGAAGAGCCACATACCCATCATCTTCCAAAGCTGACACTAAAAGTAAATTACTTTTCAGCTCTGGAACAAACAACATTGACAATCTCTAGAAAACCTCCAGACTTGAGTTGGAATAAAACACTTCCAACTCATTCTACCGCATGGGTGTCGGCATGCCCATCCTCCGCAAGTATAACTCTATCTATATCTGTCAACTCTAGGAACGTAGTTCTTGTTTCCGTCATATGGCGTGTTGCCCCACTATCCACGTACCATGGTCCAGTGTCCATGCTCTCGGCAACACTGCTCCCTGAGACAATACTCACCAAGAAAAATTCCTTCTCAAACTTCCTGGTGTACTCTTCAACTTCAACTGATGCGAATGCCTCCTCTGTCTCATTCTTCTTCTTTCCTTTCCTTTTATTTGGACACTGCCGAGCATAGTGGCCATATGTCTGACAAGCAAAGCATCTCACTTTGCTCATGTCTTTCTTTTCTAATGAGGCTCCACTGCTCGAGCCTATCTTCTTCTTTCCCTTTACAGAAAGGGCCATGTTCTTTTCATCAGCATCATTTCTTGTCCTTTCTAGAGACCCCTCTCAAATCTCCTCCTAAGTAAAGCCATCCCATAATCTTTCCCAAGAGGCAAAGTTCTCCCTTCCAACAACACATTTCACAAACACGTCCCAATCCTTAGTGAAGACTTTCAGGGCTATTCGCACCAGCTCAAAATCGGGAATGACCTCACCAATTGTGCTTAGCTCATCTTTCACTCGTCTGCGCCTAGTGAAATAAGAGACTACATTCTCACATTTCGCCATCCTCATGCCGTGAAGCTCCCTTAGCTCATCTTTCAAAGCCATCTTCCAGCTCCCGTTCTTGTTTTCATAGAGACTTTTCAAAGTGTCACACATCTGCTTGATAGTTGTCTTCTCAGCCAAATGTGGGATGAGGTGATCCCTTACTCCATACAGGAGTATTCTTTGCATTCTAGCTTCCTTCACCTCATAAATGTCAAGGGCTACGAGATCAACAGTAGGAGGTACGTACCACACTAGTACTGATGAACGTCCATAGTTTGTTCTTCTTGAGAATAGCACCCATACGGGCCTTCCACTGTAAATAGTTGGAGATGCCCTCCAACCGATCTTCATATCGAATACAAGAAGTCATTTTCCCCTCTTCTGCTCTTTTTCCAATCACACGACCAAGTCAAATCTGCTCACCTGTGCCAAAACTCAGCTCACAGTTGTACCAACCAACAAATCTCATGCATACATAGTTTCCCAAAACAGTCCACTGCCAAAGTCAGAGCACCAGCTTTGATACCATGATGAAAATCTCGAAATATGTGCACAAGGTCACTCACAAATTTTGTCAAACACTTAATAAACCACTGATAGATTTCACAGTAAGTAAAACACATGTACTTTTCACAAGTATTAATTACAAATGTATTGTAGACTAATATACTATTAAAAAAGCTCATTTAACAACGAAAAACAAGGTAAAAACAACAGATTGTTATAACAATCAGACACAGTGAATTTTGGTCAAAGAGACCATGGAAAAATCCCCCAAGGGGAAAACTAATCAAGAGAGTTTCTTTATTGGGCATGAGTAAATAATTTCATAGAGAATACAATGGTATAGCAGCACTGTACTTGCAGCAGTAAATACACTAAAGTCTAAAACTTATCTCAGAAAATCAGACTTCATTGATTTTTGGCCCAACTGCGAATGACCCACCTTGAATAGTAAAAGTCTCCTTAGAAAACATGCACAATAAAACCCATAATTTTGTCCTTTACTCAGAATAGCTTGCACGCCCTCCAACTCAACAAGAAAACACCATGGAAATTGTGCCCATCTTTCAACCTCAAGATTTGTGCCTTTGCTGGATTGTACGGACTCCAGCCCAGCAAGAAATCTACTGTACGGGCTCCAAGCAGCTGCTATACAGATTGCTGTAGCTTTTCTTGGGAAATGTGCCTCCCACACTTGGGAAAGCATGCCCTTCTCGCTACATCAAAAAATGTGCCCACTCGCACTATTTTACGGACAACATTAATGCTCAGGCTACCTAGAAGTGCATGCCCTCATTTCTAGCCTTGGGATGCATGCTCCTCTCTTGGAAAATGCACCCTCCTATAGGAACTCATGCCTCCTTTCTCTCTTTTCTTTTTCCCTCTCTTTACTCAACTCAACCTTTCTTGGAATGTGTGCCACTCCACTTCCTCACTTTGGAATGTGTGCAAATGAAGTCTCATGAGTCTTTTTATCTTTCTCATTATTGCAATTCCTTTTGTCTTATCAACTTCTAGGGCCCAAATTAAATCTTGGCCACAAGATCAAGGGCTATGTTTTAATCTCAAGTTCACCAAAATCACTTAAGTGAAACTATATAAAAACACATTACATTCGAAAAGTCACTTTTGCCATAAATTAATGAAAAGTGCACTTTATATCTTTAATGAGACCTATGTTCTCGGACCCTTGCACCTAGGCACATGATGCGGGAGTACCTCCGAGCTACCAAAACTAACAACATTATCATTGAGCCAAAATGTGCATTGCACAAGGTTTCGCTATTACAAAAAAGTTAAAACATAGTTCATTTAGCTCAAGGCATGCCAGACAAAGTCAACATGGTTAGAGAAAATATATACATCAATTTAAAAAGTATTCTATGCAAACCTCAAAGAAAATTCCTTTGAATTATTTTTGCTTTCTAAAGTGATTAAGCATCTCTTGCTTGCGCTACCTCCTTCATTGTTGCAGTTTATAATCACGAAACAATTAGGAGGCCTTTGTTCATAAGAACTTATGTTTGGTTGATTATTTTAGTTCTTTACAACACTACATTTTTTCACTTTTTTGCACCCAAGAGGCGCATTCTACAGTCCAGTGGGGCGATGTGTAACTCCTTATGTGCTCATCGTGGAGTTGACACGTGTCCTTTATAAAAAGTAATAAAATATTATAAAAATAACATGTCGGCTCAAATTAGATTTAAAACATTTAGAAGGCCATATATATATAAGTACATAAATTAGGTTAATTAAAACCATAAACATTGCATTACACACTTGATTTGAAGAGTGCAAATGTTGAAGAAGAATTTGCAACTCGAGAGATTTGATCCCTCTCGGTGCTTGGTAGATCCTTTTAAGATGGATCTATACTGGTAGTTAGTCCATTCTCTTATTGAGCATAGTACACTTTCAAACCCTCTTCCTTACAATGCACCATTGTGTCTGTTGCATTAAGACATGTTCTCACTATGCTGATCCATTTTAATCTCTGTAGGATACACAAAAATTATTTGTCAAAAATGGTATCAATCCAGAGATCCTTCATTATTCTCCCACTCTGACACCAATAATTCTGTTCTCTATCACCTCAGCATTGTCTCTCTTTTGCACTATGTTCCCTTCTCTGCTGCATTTAGTCTATACGTGCTTTTCTGCTGTTGCTTGTTAGATCTTTAAACGTTGCTGCCTGTAAATAAATATCAGCACTTTTGGCACTTATTTACGTACTAAACCATGCACTTTTCAGCACTGATGTCTGCATTCAAGAGTTGTTTCCACCAACAGTTTATCACAGAATGCTGCTGAGCATAAATGACATTGTAACTTCCTGCCAGTTCCAAACATAACATCGTTCACTTAAAATATTCATCACTTTTACAAAGCAACAACATGTATGGCTCTTAGAATATTTCATTCGCTACAGTTCTATCTGTTGGGTTTGATAATTGTCTTATCAAATATCATAGTCATCTCCATAGGCTGATAATAGTATACAAGTCTTCCATCCAGACGTAGACAAAGCTGCAGGCATTGGGTGCGCAACCATTAAGTTTCTATAGGTTATCACCTGAAAGATCAAGAAAATGCTCCTCTTCAGTACAATGAACCAAGTATCTCCGTGTTCTTATCCTACAGCTTAAGTCCTTCCTAGTTTTGGACCACCATATTCTGCAAGCATATTTTCTTCATTACCTGAAGCTGAGCAGACATCAGAAATGATACCCATGATGGTGTAAAAATCATGATCCAAACACTGCGGCTGCCAATGCAGAAGCAAAGCAAAGACTAGAAAGGAAGGGGTAGCAATCAATGAATTTCTGGTTTTTTTCTCCTCACATAGCATCACCAATAATCACCACAAGAACACATACCATCCTTGAAATGATGGAATCGGTTTGCATCCCTGACAACAAGTTCCCGCTCAACAATCTTGGAAATGAACTTTGTGGCAGTGTGGCAATCGCCACAAACGCGTAGGTTTTTGACAATTACCATAGGCATCCCCGAGGGTATACTAATAAGTCCAAAAGCAATGGCTAGCCTTTCGCTATGATAGCAGACAAAATGTTCTTTCTGCTGCTCCTCCACATCATAAAGCACAAAGTTAGTATCAGGCACATACCCTGCCATCTTGATGAGCATGGTCAACTCATCCAGTTTTGCATATATCTTGTCTGTTTGTGGGTGAGATGTGTCTCTTGCAATGAATTTGTGCACCTTGTTCTGGACCTGAATCCAGCTGTATCCTGTCTCCTTCTTCAATCCCTTTTCATTCATCAGTTTTCTAATCTTTTCTGCATCATCCCATCTTCTAGCCAGAGCATAGGTATTTGACAGAAGCACATATGTTGCAGCATCTTGAGGCTCCAATTCAAGAATGCATTTTGCTGCATATTGCCCTAGCTCCATGTTCCCGTGGATTCTGCATGCTCCAAGCAATGTCTGCCAAATGATAGTGCTAGGTTCAAAAGGCATTTTGTTGATCATGTCCATTGCATCTTCCAATCGCCCAGACCTGCCAAGAAGGTCAACCATGCAAGCATAATGGTCCATTGTTGGTGTAATGTTATGGTCCTTTATCATGCAATTAAAGTAGTGGTTTCCTTCATCAACTAGGCCTACGTGGCTGCATGCAGACAGAACAGAAATGAAAGTGATATTGTTGGGCATGACACGGGTATGTTGCATCTCTTCAAATAGTTGGAGTGCCTCCTCACCACTTCCATGTTGAGCATATCCTGCAATCATAGCATTCCATGAAACCTCATTCCGCTTAGGCATACTGTAGAAAACATGATGTGCATTTTGTATGCTTCCACACTTGGCATACATATCAATCAGGGAACTCCCTACATAGACATCATACTCAAGCCCAGTTTTGATGGTGTGGTTATGAATCTCACTACCCTTCTCTAGAGCTACGAAGCCAGCACAAGCCTTAAGAAGACTGGTAAACGTGACCTCATTTGGTTTAATCCCTGCCAGTTTCATTTGAAGAAAGAAGTTTAAGGCTTCCACGCCATTCCCATTCTGAACAAAACCTGTAATCATCGCATTCCATGAAATGACATTTTTAGCCATTTTGTTAAACACTTTCTGTGCATATTCTATGTTTGCACACTTGCTATACATGTCAACAAGCGAACTGCTCACATGGACATCTAACTGATATCCCATTTTGATGACCTGGTTATGCACTTGCAACCCATGTTCTAGAGATCTGAGACCAGCACATGCTGTCGTTATGGTAGTGAAGGTGAAAGGATTCGGTTTCCCTCCTGTCTGTTGCATTTCACAAAACAGCTTCAAAGCCTCTCCACTATGCCCACTTTGAGTATATCCTGCAATCATAGCAGTCCAACATACACAACTTGGTTCAGGTATTCTATAAAACACACTGCGTGCATCCTCTAGGCTTCCACATTTGGCATAAGCATCAATAAGTGCGCTTCCTATAAAGACATCTAACTCGAGTCCAATATCAACAATATGCTTATGGATCTCTACTACCTGTTTCAGCGCTCCTAAACTGGCACATGCACTAAGAACACTGGGATACGTAAACCGACTTGGCTCAATGCCAGTGCTTTTCATTTGATGATATAAATTCAGGGCCTCCTCTGACTTCCCATCTGATGCATATCCTGCGATCATAGCATTCCATGAGAACACATTTCGTTTATGCATTTTATCAAACACTTTGAGTGCATTTCCAACATCACCGAATTTTGAGTACATAACAAGAAGTGTACTAGCAACAAAGTTATCCACATCAACTCCTGTCTTGATACCATAACCATGAACCTGTTTGCCTGTCTCCACGGCTGTTAAATTAGTACATACCTTTAAAATAGTACCATAGGTAAAGTGGTCTGGTTTTACATTTCTTTCTTGCATTTTCTGAAACAATCTCAAGGCATCTCCATTATCGCCGTTCTCTGCAAACCCCGCAATAATAGTATTCCAGGAGACTACATCTGGTTCATGGATTTTGACAAACACTTGCCATGCGTTTTCTACAAGCCCACATTTCGCATATGCGTCAATCATGGTATTGAAAGAAACTGTGTTAGGGTTAGATATATCGTCAAGCATATGCCGTGCATCCTTGATGCAGCCACATTTGGCATACATGTTGACAAGATTGTTTTGCAGAAAAATGTCCATCTGAATTCCAGATATGATCATGTGGGCATGGACACATTTGCCCTCTGCTACATATTTTGCTTTGGCACACCTTTGCAGAACACGGCCATACATATCCAAATCCATCCAAGATCCTCGTTGGTTCCCTATATGCAAAGCTTCAAGTGCTCGGCCCTCCTTGCAGAGTTTAATCACTTCTTCTAATGTCTGTTTTGGTTTTCCTTTGGAGCGTGTGAGGAATGTGGATGTGCAAAAACCAGTGACCTTTGCAAACAGATGGCATTGCAGAAGGGTACTCATGCTTTTGCCAGGCTGAAAGCTGAAAATGCATATGGGTATGAGCGCATAGGGTGGGGATGGTGATAATCGCGAATGTTAGGTGGAAGCAGTAACTCCGGAAGGCATTGAGACATGGAAAAAGCCATAAAAACTGGTTATTAATTGGAGTGATGAATGAATTGTTTTAAAATGTCGACAAAACATGATATCAGAGGTATGAATTGAAATGGAAATGAGGCTATTCGTCTGTGTGTGTTTGATTGTGTTTCCACGCTTTTAAGTCATTAATCCAATGTAGCTCCACAACGTACCAGGGGAAGGGAAAGGGTGTTTTTTTGTTGAAATCTAAACATAACTCATCGTGTTTTTGGTAATGGTGTAACTCATTGGGTTTTTGGTAATTGTCTAATTAACTATTGGTATAGATCTTGAAGTCAAATCAAGATCTATTAAGAATTAAGAGAAATTCAATTTCTTTAAGTATAATTTTTTTTTTAAATGTGTATAAAATTTAAGTTAAAAAAATTTATATCTCAATTAATAGGATTTCTGGATGTTTAATGGATCCGGTTGAAGATGTATCTATATTAGTTTTAATTTTAATTTTTATTTATAAGTAAACATGAATTTTTTTAATTATTTTTTATTTTTGATAAGTATGAGCATATATGAATTCTTTTAATTACTTTTTAATTATGGGAAAAGTGACAACATCTTCTCATACTATCCTTATCGTTATCCTTATTAGACATAGTTGTAAGGGTTATTGTATTTTACTACTCATCTTTATGTAATTTTTTAAGAAGAATTTTCCATTGTATCTCACTAGAAACTTGGTGACTTTAAGCACTCCTAGAGTTGTGTACTTTAGGTAGTGTCAATTTTGACATTTTGGATGTATTAGATGAGATTATGCATAAACTGTAAATAAATAGTTATAATTACCATTGTAGATTCATCTTAACTTCAGATCTATTATGCATCAAGTGGGATCAAATATCTCGAGATGTAGACCCTTTTTAGAGTGCAAAAACTTGAGGAAAGGTTTGCACCTCGAACGATTTGATCCATTTCCGCACATGATAGATCCAGAGTTAAGATAAATTTACATTGGTATGCTTATAAAGTAATAGCTTGTTATTCCAAATTTTATATTTCCCCACTGGTTACAATGAAACTTCTACATATTTATAATCTTCCCTCCCGTATCACAAAGAAAGAAATATCCAACTTTCATTAATTTTTTCAATTTTAATTAATTGGAATATATATGTATATATCTTTGGTTTTAAACTTTAGGTTAGGGAAGACATTGTAAAAAAAATATATTTAATTAATATTTAATTATTATAATAAAGTGCCATGTGTCAGCGCCACGTTAAGCACAAAAATTACACTTCTCCTTCACATTGGGCTGTAGAAATCACCTCTCATTGCAATGAGAGTTAAACCATGAGGGTTTAAATAAATAACACCATGTAAATAATGTAAAAATGCTTATATGGATTCCTAATGCGAAGCTCGAGGCCAATTTCCAATTAGTGAATGGCTATGCATGCAATTGTGACATAAATATGTTTCCTATGTATTGTGTGGTAGAATTTCTATGGTAGTTCAAGCTATTTAAATATTGTTGATGAAACTTAATATAAAATGTACAAGATAGATGGAGGGAGTATGCGAGGGGCTATGAGTCTACAAAGCCAAAAAAAGTTAATCCTTTATTGTCAAGTGTCATCCTAAGAACTCCTATGTTTCCATTACGTGCCTTATTTAAAGCTCATCCACCACTTTTGACTTAGAAATCAATTATAGAATGCATATGGTAGTTGGTGAGGAATGTCCACCTCACATAATTATGGAGGCATGGGAACATATAATTCATAATTCTTCATGGGAATCCATTCCTCTCCTCCATTATCATGGGACTTATTGCCATTCTTGGTAGGCACCATTCACAAGTCTCACCATTCTCATATTTAAGTAATACCCAAGTTTTGAATGTTGCATTCCTCCTGTTTGGATCGGTATACAAATACTGGAAATGATAAAATCAATTGTGGAAGAGTAATTAGTGGACCTAGGATGAGAGATAGGTGGTTGTAGAAGAGCATAGAGGATATGTTGATTAGGAAACCTTCCCTTCCCTTGTCAATTGTTTCTCATTGGATGTTTTAGAGCCAAGGCATTCATTTGCTAGGTTATCCCAAAAACATAATCAATATAATGGATTCTTGGTCCTACACTAAATAGCATTGGAAGGGAATAATATTTCTAAGGGATTATTAAGTAGAGAACATAAATATGTTCCTTGCGATGTATAGGGAAAATAATGAAAATTTAATGATTGATTAATGGTTGGATCAGTTACCTAGAGTGCCTTGTAGTGAGCAAATTGGTCGAGCCTAAGAGCAAGTAGATTGGGTTGAGTGAATAGTGAGTGTGTAGTTTTATTGCTTCACCCTAGTGGCCTCATAGCTTGAGTTAGGCGTGACATCTACATTGGATGCCTACAATTGGGTGGGAACTTGCTCATACACAACCAATTTCTTGGATTTTCTTTAGTTAAAAGATAAGTATTGACTCTTTATGTGTATAATTTTGCAATTCAACTCTCTTTCTTTGTTTATGAGTGAAATTGACATGAATTGCCATTGTTTTTATCGGTTTATGCTTGATTATTCTATCACCCTCATTTAATTAAAAGCATGTATGCATTTGAATAGTATTCGACTTTTTTATGTCCCAAAATTGTTAAGGGTTTGCGTATTGGGTATGTGTTATATTTTTTGCATGTGTGTGGGGGGTTTGTCATATATACGACTGCATATGTTCGATCCCTCTGCCATCTAGTGCTCTACCATGTGCATCTGTTGACCAAATCACAACCTCACAGTCGACAGGGGTTCACCAACTGTCAACACATACCGCAGTCTCCTTGGGCACCAACCCGGGCAAGTTTGTGCCCACCCAGCAACACTCGCAGAGCGGATGAGGTCTCACCCGAGGCGTTTAGGAAGAGCAGACAGAACCATGTTTCTGCCGAGGGAGGAGGTGAGTTGCAGCAGTATGATACCAACATCAATTCTAAATATTCATCATGAAGTTATACCACATCACTTTAATCGCAACATATTACAGTAAATAGATATTTATAACATATTATTGCGGCAAGCACATAATAGTGACAGAAACATATAATGGCATTAAGAAAATGAAATAACATGAATATCGAGAAACATTACACACATATTACACCAAATCATCATCCTTATATTACTGTGGCAAGCCAAAAGCAATACATAAATCTCTGCGCAACTCCCCGCATTATCTTTCTGTCAATCTCCACATATAGCTCTATTCTTATCTTCTGTCCATCTACCTCTCCTAACACTTACAATTCTCATCTATTTATAGGCTTCCGCCAATTACAATACTTGTCCACTTTCCTAACCGACACTTATGGACAATTGACTCACTGACTTGGTCTAATGTCCCAAAAACCCGCATACCGCGGTACAATTCACTCGATATTACAAAATACATGACCCAAAACCCGCTAATTGCGGTATACTTGACTCAATATTACAAGATACATGGTCCAAGTGACCCAAAACCCGCCAACTGCGATATCCTTTGGCACAAAATACTCCTTTCGTGCCTTCATCCAACGTGTCGCGGCGTCAGCAATACCACGATCTTTCCTCATCAAACCGCCTGCCAACAGGCCCCCAACACAATCTTGTGGCTCGCCCTCGAGCCACGTCAACTGCATCTGTTCTTGCTGTCTGGATCACTCAATGTTGTCTCCTTCCTTCGGCTGTACAGATCCTCGGCTACCAATTCTGTAAGCCCTACACAAGAGTAGGCAACCCCCAACTCGCTGTCAGGTACGTGGCGAACTCATCCTTCAGTCGCATGGAATAGTGCAGACTAAAAATAAAAGAGGACGAACATAACCAAGGAGTGAGAACGGCGAACGACGTTGGTACATCGGTTTCGCGCCAACGCCCATCTTCTACTAAAGTCCGGGAGCTACCACCCCAACCAGCGTTCTGATAGAAAATAGCACAACTCTTCGAACAACTACTGCATACTGAATCATGCGGGACCAGCCAGGGGTCCATCTCACTGTCGATGCGTACCGTAGTTGCCCTGGCACCGGCCCGGGAAAACATAGGGGAAGTGCACCGACTATATCAAGGAGCTCAAAGACACTCCTCGTGCGGGCTCGCAGGGCCCCTGGGGTGCTTCCACGGGAAACAAAGTGAAGCATTTCCACAACCTCCTTGGAATTCCTCACAACTCAACTCCCAAATTGATTAACCGGCATAACCACTCTATGTCAGAAAGACTTCTGTATGGTGAACGACCAACTTCCTCGGTTACTTATAGCCGGACCCTCCCAGGTCACGACGGGGGGAATGATGCCCCGGTACCTCTCATCTATGTGTATGAGCCGGCCGATTATCACAGTGGAGGGGGCGACCATGCTGCCAACAAAGCTCCCACGTGCCACCATGTGAACAACCCCACTACTTATCTCGGCCGAGCGTGCCATGTGCAAAACATACCGTCGTCATGTGTGAACCTAGTTGAATCGGTTAGGTGCAATCATGTGTAGAGATGGTGTCCAGTAACCGGCTTCCGCGGACTGAAGCAATCTCTTACTCTGCGGATAGGCAGAAGGTTGACCCCCTCGGCGCTTCTTAGCAACGCTTGATGCTCCCACCGGCATGTTGGCAACCTCGGCGCCAAGATCAACAATGTCCGATGACACACCTTCTCATTCTCTAGCAACCGGAACAAATGGAGACTCTACTTCACTGCTAATGTCCACCGTCTCCAGTTCCCCTGGCATACCTCACCACTCGTCGTAAGATACCTAACAGTAACTGACTGAAATCATGATAGCGCTACACAACAACACGGCTTGCTAATTTCTCAATGTCTTCTGCCCGATGCTAAACCTAGCTTATAACATCGATCCAAACGTGCTGTAATCATGACTAAATCATGCATTAACTCAACCAAATCCTTGTATTAATGAGGGAAATCCGTCGACGATCTTGTCCTCCCCTCGGCTGTATCCGCCATTAATGCCCATGATTCCAACGCGTCGTTAATTAACTATCTCTACTTTTGGCATTTATTACTGATCTGACCGGGCTGCCACACTGCCATATATCGCTGACTATTTCAAACTTGCAGTACAAGCCTTCCTGCTGTCGCATACCTTTTGCAGTTGGTGCGTCATCTGCCACCAAGCAACCTGCAACAATCATCATCATTTTTTTTTTATTTTTTTTTACCAATGCGACTCAGACATTGCACTGCTCCAAGCTCCCGCGATAGAGCTTCAACCTGTGACCATTTACCAGCTTGGGGAGCATCCCCCCATACAATCACAATAACTGAACTGCTCCTCCTGAAGTAATACTATTGATGCGGTAGGGACCTAGCCAATGCATCTGCAACTTGCCTGGATGTTTCATAAACTTACTGTCGTATAGTAACACTAAGTCGCCTTGCTGAAACTGTTTGTTTTTTATGTGGCGATCATGCCATGCCTTCTGGCAGTCCTTCTCTACCCCTTGGGGAAAGCCAGCGATAAATTGATCCTCTTCAAGCTCCACCAAGTGTGCTAGACGTTCATCTAATGATACAACATCATCCATGCTCGTAACAGCCGCAATTCGTAGACTTGGAACAATGTACTCCATAGGCATAATTGCTTCCTTCCCATATACCAGCTTGAAAGGTGTTTGACCAGTCAACCTTTTACATGTGGTGCGATAGGCCCATAATATCGCTGGAATTTTCAAATCCCAGTAGTCACGGTTCGCATTACACACCTTTGTCAACGCATGCTCCAATACCTTGTTAAACATTTCTACTGTCCCATTCACCTGTGGGTGATAGGGTGTACTCTTCTTATGCTGTATCTGCAATTCTTCGGTCAGTGCGTTGATAGTGCGATTGAGAAAATGGCTACCTTGATCACTCAGCAATATCTTGGGGTAGCCAAAACGAGTGATAATGTGGTCAAACAAAAATCGAGCAGCCGTTGCGGCGGAGCAATCACTGCAGGTGCTGCCTCAGCCCATCGGGTCAAGTATTCTGTTGCCGTGATAATATACCGCGCACCTGTGCGTTTCCCTGGCAGATGGTTCGGTCCTACAAAATCTACAGCCCATTTTTCAAACGGTTGTAATGTTACATGAGGTAGCAACGACATCTCATCATGTATGAATGGCTTGCCAGTCCGTTGACAAACATCACAAGACCACACATAGTCTGTCGCATCATTATGTAATGTGGGCCACCAAAGCCCTGCATGCAGTACTTTTCGAGCAGTCACCCAGTCACCATAATGTCCTCCTGCTACTCCACCATGGGCCTCAGCCAATATCTGCGCTTGCTCATGCGGAAAAACACATCTGCGCAATATCTCATCAACACCTAATTTATACAACTCTCCCATGATCAGTTGAAAGTCAACAGCCTTGACGACCAATTGCTTATTCTGAGTAGTAGTAAAGTCATCGGGCGCGGTGCCGGTCACCAAAAACTGAAGGATGTCATCAAAATATTGATCAGCAGTGGCAACATGAAACAACTGGCCGTCCGGCAACCCGTCTTCGATATTAGTCGGTTCCTCCCATGTATCAATCCGTGACAAATGATCTGGTCCAGCATTTAACCGCCCCGGTTTCACAACGAATTCGAAATCAAACTCCTGAAACAAAGGTAGCCATTGGAAGATCTTCCACCCCAACACAGGCTTATTGACCAAGTATTTCAATGTAGAATGATCAATAAACATTTTAAAATGACCACCCAACAAATAATTCCTGAATTTCTGGAGTGCATAAATCATGGCCAGTCCTTCGTGTTCTGTGGTGGTGTAGTTGCGTTCTGCAGAAGACAGCTTCCGACTGGCAAAAGAAATGGGATGATCAATGTCGCCTTTGCTTGGTTGAGCCAATACAACCCCTAGTGCGACCGATGAAGCATCAACATGGACATGGAATTCCTTACTCCAGTCCGGAAAGACCAAGATTGGGGTCGAAGCCATCTTCGCTTTGAGCGTTTCGAAACTTTCCTAACATTCTGAATTCCACTAGAATGCCACATCCTTCTTTAGCAATTTTTCCATAGGGGCAGTAATCGCAGCATACCCCCTAATGAACTTGCGATAGTATCCCGTGTGACCCAAGGTCGCACGTAACTGCTTAACGGTGGTCGGTGGTTGCAACCCCAAAATAAGCGCAATTTTGGATGGATCAACCAGCAATCCCTACTTACACACAATATGACCCAGCAATATCCCAAATGGCGCACAGAAAAGACATTTCTTCAAGTGCAGTGATAACTGGTGCTGTCGGCATCGTTCAAGCATTAACCGTAGATTGGCCAAATGATCACGAATCAATCCATAAACGGTCCAATCATGCATATATACCTGCAGAAACTTCTGAATAAAATATTTGAATGCGGAAAAAACGACCCGGGAAAATATCGCAGGTGCATTCTTCAAACCAAACGGCATGACCGTGTACTGAAAGCAACCCCATTCAGTAACAAAAGTTGTCTTATGGTGATCTTCCTTGGCAATGCAAATCTGATGGTAGCCAGAGAATCCATTAGTGATAGAGTACATCTCCTGGCCACCCACTCCTTCAAGTACTTCATCAGTAAACGGGGTCGGAAAAGGGTCATGCAAGCAGGCATTGTTCAACTTCCATAAGTCTACACAAATGCGCACTTCGCTTGTTTTCTTGTCCTGCACCACCATAGGACTGATCCATTATGACTCTTCCACAGGTTCGATAATACCAGCATCCAACATTCGATCAAGTTTCGCCTTGACCTTTTCTTTATGTCGCAGATTTAGCCAATAAGGTCTTTGTCGGACTGGCTTAGCATCTGGTTTCAATGGGATCCTCATCTCTCCTAAATCACCCAGGATTCCCTTCATTTCGGAAAACTTTGTGGGAAAGACGTCTTGAAATTCATGCAGTAACTCGGTAACCTTACTCATCATCTCATCATCCCAATAATCCCCAACATTGACAAACTTGGGATTAGCTTCGGTGCCGATATTCATTTTGCGAAGTTGCAACGGCTGATTGAACAGATTACTGGGCGAAATAGGTGGTACCACATCGCGACTTCCTTCGGATTCAGGAATGTTAACATTCCGGGGATCATCATCATCCTCCGGGGCACCACTAATGTTGAAGCACTCCATGAGAGACTGCATCTAACTGTGGGTGTGCGGGTCAACAGGGCAGGCCACGGGAACAACCTGAAATATCATGTCGCGGATGAGCTGCAAGGCGTTATGGACATTAGGGTTAGCATCCGCAAACGTGAAGGTATGAGTGAAACAGATCGTCAACTCCCCCCATGTTGTAATTTCACGGCACAACTCGATTGCAGTGTACCACGAGCGTGGTATCTCATCCAAAGTATGGACAAAAGCATGGACCCACTCATCTCTAGGTTGCGCTACCCACAATCGTTGGCACTCCATCACATGGTCACTGGGATCAGTCCGACCATCATAATTTCCAATGTGATAAACCTCAGTATCGGCGAACCGAACCATCATCAACCTATGACACTGTGACCAATCTTTAATGAATTGCCTATGTGTCACGCACCAGCATGCTGGAGCAGCCTTCAGTCCTTCCTCCAAAGCCAACAATCGCTGTGGTTCTGGAACGCGGTCTTCAAATTCTGCTACAAAGGTGTTTAGGCCAGGCAACCCCTCATAGACAGGTAATGTGATCGTTTTTGTCACAACATGACATAAAGATTACGTAACTAAACCACATTTGTGGATGGATACTTCATGCATTCGATTCTTCCAATGTTCTAAGGCATCATCAGAGTCGGAGGACGCGGAACTCGCACTGCGCCACTCCACCTCACCGTAGCCGGTGGGATGAATGTAATCTTCAGATATATTGAATGCATCGTCCCATCTAGCGGGATCGTCATATTTTACAGGCTCCACGTAGCGGCGTCCTTCAGCCGGATCCAAAGGAACGATAACTCTGAAATCGTGATTCTCAAAGGTCATCATGCTCTTCTTAAAGTTGATTACAGCTCCACTGTCGTTAGCCCATCCAATCCCCAAGAGTGCGGGATAAGAGCTTCCTCCCTCAACCACTTCAATAACATCAAAATCGGCATAAGTCTTCATGCCCTCAATATCAATCATGAGCCGCGGAACTCGCCCAATGGGTGTTACCTTGGCATGGTTAGCCAACCAGAGCTGCACAGGAGACCAGCTCAATGGGGGACTCCCCATCTTCTGCCACGCCTGCTTGGTTAAGATGTTAACATCCAAACCAAGGTCAAGAATCACAGAGTCAACATCATAGTCACCAATATGAATATTCATTCGCATTTCCTTGCCAGTCTTCCGTCGCTGCAAAGAGTTTACTACTGACTCCTACCATCCTTTCAAAAATCGCTGCAACCATCCCTGAATCTCAACCAGGGCAGCCCGGTCTCGTGCTGATGACAGACAACTTTCAAGGAAATTCTGCAATATCCCCAGTGGTGGTCGATCGGCGTCTGATGTGGCATCAAAGATAGGCGGCATATCGCAAACAACAGCCTTACTGCGATCTTTCTCCAAAGTACGACGTGCCTCTAGGAACGTCTCCCGCTCCGCATCAATGTCGAAATTTACTGTTTTCTGATCAGCCAAGCGAATGAGTGGTCGCGAACCATTTTCCCCAGTCGTCTTACCTCCACAAGTGACAACAGCCACCGAAGCATCTTGTGGTCGCGGTTCTGCAGAAATAGTCGTAATATGGGCACCCTGTGTCTGGTTCTGCTGCAGGTTCCCTGGTTGATTTACGTTCGGATTAGTGTTCGGCGGTGGTCGCGGGGGATGGTTCTGCACTGGTTGCTGTACCGGGTTCTGTACCAGTTGCTGTACTGGGTTCTGCAGCTGCAGAGTGTTCCCAACCTGCCATCTTGCAATCAACTGTGGACAATTCTCGACTGTATGATCATTACCGGAACAAAATGTACACTGATTCTGTAGCAGTAGGAAGTCGCGCTGATAAATGCCCCCATACTGCAAAGTGGTAACATTGAGCAGGTCCACGACCACCTCAGCCTCCTCCTCCACGACCAACTCCGCCACCGCGTCTGCCCCTGTATCCTCCCCGGTAGCCGGCCTGCTGCTGGTATTGAGGTTGGTTGAACTGCTGTTGCATGGGTGTTGGCGTCATCCCTTGCCCTTATGGTGCATACTGTGGTTGTTGCACGTACTGAGTCTGCGGGGGGTTCACCGATGTATATTGCCGTACGAATTGTTGCAATTGTTGCTGTGGTACAAACTGCATCTGTGGTTGAGGTATCGGCTGAGCTACCTGCGGCTGTAACGGTGCAGCGCACTGATAATCTTTGACATATAAGGCATCACACATTCTCTCCTGTAGCAACCCATATGCGTGACAATCCTTGTCATCATGTCCTACCGACTTGCAGAAGGTGCAATACAGATTTCGTGGGGTTGTGACCATTTTCTGCATATACGGGCAATTATCGTGACTGTGCCCAAACACTTGGCAAACACGACACCATGGCATACTGTCTCCATTCAACGGATTGGGGGCACTGGAGACCAAATAATTAGGAAAATATGGGCAATTATCTTTCGTATGTCCCTCTCGTCGACATCGCGTACACCATACTTCGTCACGCTATTCCTTGTTCTTCTTTAAATCTTGCAATTGTATAGTTAGGTTAGCGAGCTGTGTCTGTATTTGCGACATCCCAACTGCATTATCTCCAATTGGTGACGCTTCCAATCGCATTGCAATCTCTAGAGCTTCCCTAGGCGTCGAAATTTTTTTCTACATCAGCGACAACCGAATGTGGGGTAGCAGTGCCGCAAAGAACCATTCTTTATGTTGGATAACACTCATATCGAAACTAACCTTTTCCATCAGTGTCTTGAATTGCTGGTCGAAATCCCATACCGTCTCATTGGGATACTGCTTAATTTCCTTCAATTCAGTAATATATTGAGCCTCCGACTTAGGCCGTCTAAATTCAGCAATCTGCCCATCCCGAATCTCATCCAGTGACTTCTCTGGGGCCCCCGTAGGGACTAAAAAAAACTTCATTAACCAATCTAATGCACAACCTCGCAGGGTCGTGGCTAGCTGTCCTTTCTTATTATTGTCATCAGTGATTTGTTTCACGGTCTAGACTGCTTCACACAAAAAACAATACTATTCTGGGTTGTCTATTGCACTTCCATGGAACAACGATAGCTTAGCATCATCGCCCTCCATCTTGGGCTTCCTTCCTCCTGTCGCTATGCTACTACTACTAATTAACTTCTGCGGTGTCGACGTACTCGGCGGTGTCGAAGTAGTGTTTCTTGTTGGCTGAGAGTTAGTGAGCGGAGGTGTGGGTAAGTTGGTACTGGGGTTTGGTCCTGCCTCTATCCTTGGCGTATCTTGGTCATTCCTATTTGGACTGTGAGGTCGCGTCGTCCTGTGTGGTCGTCCTTCACGTTTTTGTGGTTCGATCGCAGCAGGACCTTCTCCCGTTCTCTACCTCTTCTCCTGTCGAAACCTCGCTCCTCCTATTGTAACACCACTTTCTTCCTCGGCTTCATTCACAGTCTCCTCATGGTCTGCACCCAACTACCCCTCTACCATTCCATGTACCGTTCCCCAGCAGTCGCGGTACCCACAGCCTCTGCCCACCAGGTTGTCTACTGATCAAGGTGCATCTTTAATATACCCTTTTCGCAGATTAGCATCTTAATCGACAGTTGGAGCGACAGCAAAAACCTTCCCCTCGGTCCTTGGAAGAAGTATCTTTCGGCTTCACTATGGGATTTCTTCGTATCGACCGCAAATTCAGTGATATATAATTCCAAGATGCTATCAAGCCAAACTTCGACAGCCCGCTATGCCTTATTATAGACTTCATGCAATTCCTGAATCAATTTCGGGGTCCAAGTCGTCGTCTAAACACCCTGGAAGTTCCTCTTTTGGAAGGTCAGCTTTGACAACCATTCGTATAGAATGATAGGGAATTCACAGAAAAACCCTCCGTGCAGACCGTCGTGAATATATCTTCCTAGCCATTGATCTACCGTCAGTCGCGTATTCCGACTTTCTTTTTCAGGAAATTCCTGCAACTTCTGATCGAACCATTTTTGTATCTCCGGCTTCCTAGGGTGTCACAACATGACCTCCTTCTACTCTGCACACGGTCCCGGCAACGGAACCATTTGTTGACCAAATCGCAACCTAACAGTCGACAGGGGTTCACCAACTGTCGACACATACCGCAGTCTCCCTGGGCACCGGCCCAGGCAGGTTTGAGCCCACCCAGCAACACCCGCAGAGCGGATGAAGTCTCACCTGAGGCATCCAGGAAGAGCAGACGGAACCATGTTTCCACCGAGGGAGGAGGCGATTTGTGGCAGTATGATACCAACAACAATTCTAAATATTCATCATGAAGTTATTGCATATCACTTTAATCGCAGCATATTACAGTAAACAGATATTTATAACATATTATTGCGGCAAGCACATCATAGCAACAGAAACAGATAATGGCATTAAGAAAAGGCAATAACATGAATATCGAGCAACATTACACACAGATTGCACCAAATCATCATCCTTATATTACTGTGGCAAGCCAAAAGCAGTACATAAATCTCTGCGCAACTCCCCGCATTATCTTTCTGTCAATCTCCGCATACAGCTCTATTCTTATCTTCTGTCCATCTACCTCTCCTAACACTTACAATTCTCATTTATTTATAGGCTTCCATCAATTGCAATACTTGTCCACTTTCCTAACCGACACTTATGGACAATCGACTCACTGACTTGGTGTAATGACCCAAAAACCTGCATATTGCGGTACAATTGACTCGATATTACAAAATACATGACCCAAAACCCGCCAACTGCGGTATACTTGACTCAATATTACAAGATACATCGTCCAAGTGACCCAAAACCCACCAACTGCGGTATCCTTTGGCACAAAATACTCCTTTCGCACCTTCATCCAACGTGTCACGGCGTCAGCAGTACCGCGATCTTTCCTCATCAAACCGCCTGCCAACAGGCCCCCAACACAATCTTGTGGCTCGCCCTGGAGCCACGTCAACTGCATCTGTTATTGCTGTCTGGATCACGCAATGTTCTCTCCTTCCTTCGGCTATACATATCCTCGGCTACTAATTCTGTAAGTCCTACACAAGAGTAGGCAACCCCCGACTCGCTGTCAGGTATGTTGCGAACTCATCCTTCAGTCGCATGGAATAGTGCAGATTGAAAAGAAAAGAGGATCAATAGTACCAAGGGGTGAGAACGGCGGACGACGCTGGCACATCTGTTTCGCACCAGCGCTCGTCTTCTATTGAAGTCCGGGAGCTACCGCCCCAACCAATGTTATGATAAAAAATAGCACAACTCTTCGAACAACTACTGCATACTGAATCGTGCGGGACCGGTTAGGGGTCCATCTCACTGTCGACGCGTACCACAGTCGCCCTGGCACCGGCCCAGGCATACATAAGGGAATTGCACCGACCATATCAAGGCACTCAGGGACACTCGTCGTGCGGGCTCGCAGGGCCCCTGGGGTGCTTCCACGGGAAACAAAGTGAAGCATTTCCACAGCCTCCTTGGAATTCCTCACAACTCAAATCCCAAATTGATTAACCAGCATAACCACTCTATGTCGGAACAACTTCTGTATGGTGAATGAACAACTTCCTTGGTTACTTATAGCCGGACCCTCCCAGGTCACGACAAGGGGAATAATGCCCCGGTACCTCTCATCTTTGTTTTTGAGCTGGCCGATTGTCACAGTGGAGGGGGCGACCATGCTGCTAACAAAGATCCCATGTGCCACCATTTGAACAACCCCGCTGCTCGTCCCGGCCCAGCGTCCTGGCATACCTCACCACTTGTCGTAAGATACCTAACAGTAACTGACTGAAATCACGACAGTGCTACACAACAACATGGCTTTCTAATTTCTCGGTGTCTTCTGCCTGACGCTAAAACTAGCTTATAACATCGATCCAAACCTGCCGTAATCATGACTAAATCATGCATTAACTCAACCAAATCCTTGTATTAATGAGGGAAATCCGTCGGCGATCTTGTCCTCACCTCGGTTGTATCCGCCATAATGCCCATTATTCAAACGCGCCGTTAATTAACTATCTCTACTTTTGGAATTTATTACTGATCTGACCGGGCCGCCACGTTGCCATATATCCCTGACTGTTTCAAACTTGTGGTATAAGCCTTCCTGCTGTCGCATACCTTCTGCAGTTGGTGCGCCATCTGCCACCAAGCAACCTGCAACAATCATCATCATTTTTTTTTTAACAATGCAACTCATACATCACACTGCTCCAAGCCCGCACGATAGGGCTTCAACCTGTGACCATTTACCATCTTGGGGAGCATCCCCCCATCCAATCGCTATAACTGAAATGCTCCTCCTAAAGTAATACTATTGATGTGGTAGGGACCTAGCCAATGCATCTGCAACTTGCCTGGATGTTTCATAAACTTACTGTCGTATAGTAACACTAAGTTGCCTTGCTAAAACTATTTTTTTTTTATGTGGCGATCATGCCATGCCTTCTGGCGGTCCTTCTCTACCCCTTGGTGAAAGCTAGCGATAAATCGATCCTCTTCAAGCTCCACCAAGTGTGCTAGACATTCATCTAATGCTACAACATCATCCATGCTCGTAACAGCCGCAATTCGTAGACTTGGAACAATGTACTCCATAGGCGTAATTGCTTCCTTCCCATATACCAGCTTGAAAGGTGTTTGACCAGTCAACCTTTTACATGTGGTGCGATAGGCCCATAATATCGCTGGAAGTTTCAAATCCCAGTCGTCACAGTTCGCATTACACACCTTTGTCAATGCATGCTCCAATACCTTGTTAAACGCTTCTACTGTCCCATTCGCCTATGGGTGATAGGGTGTACTCTTCTTATGCTGTATCTGCAATTCTTCGGTTAGTGCGTTGATAGTGCGATTGAGAAAATGGCTGCCCTTATCACTCAGCAATATCTTGGGGTAGCTGAAACGAGTGATAATGTGGTCAAACAAAAATCGAGCAGCCGTAGCGGTGGAGCAATCCACTACAGGTGCTGCCTCAGCCCATCGGGTCAAGTATTCCGTCGCCGTGATAATATACCGCGCACCTGTGCGTTTCCCTAGTAGATGGATCAGTCCTACAAAATCCACAGCCCATTTTTTGAACGGTTGTAATGTTACTTGAGGTAGCAGCGGCATCTCATCACGTCTGAATGGCTTGCCAGTCCGTTGACAAACATCACAAGACCGCACATAGTATGTCGCATCATTATGTAATGTGGGCCACCAAAGCTCTGCATGCAGTACTTTCCGAGTAGTCACCTGGCCACCATAATGTCCTCCTGTTACTCCACCATGGGCCTCAGCCAATATCTACGCTTGCTCATGCGGAAAAACATATCTGTGCAATATCTCATCAACACCTAATTTATACAACTCTCCCGTGATCAATTGAAAGTCAGCAGCCTTGACGACCAATTGCTTCTTCTGAGTAGTAGTAAAGCCATCGGGCGTGGTGTCGGTCACCAAAAACTGAAGGATGTCATCAAAATATTGATCAGCAGCGGAAACGTGAAACAACTGGCCGTCCGAAAACCTGTCTTCGATATTAGTCGGTTCCTCCCCTGTATCAATCCATGACAAATGATCTGGTCCAACATTTAACCGCCCCGATTTGACCAAGTATTTCAATGTAGAGTGATCAGTAAACATTTAAAATGACCACCCAACAAATAATGCCTGAATTTCTACAGCGCATAAATCATGTACAGTCCTTCGCGTTCTGTGGTGGTGTAGTTGCGTTCTGCAGAAGACAGCTTCTGACTGGCAAAAGAAATGGGATGATCAATGTCACCTTCACCTGGTTGAGCCAATACAACCCCTAGTGCGACCGATGAAGCATCAACATGGACATGGAATTCTTTACTCCAGTCTGGAAAGACCAAGATTGGGGCCGAAGCCATCTTCGCTTTGAGTGTTTCGAAACTTTCCTGACATTTCGGATTCCACTGGAATGTCGCATCCTTCTTTATCAATTTTTCCACAAGGGCAGTAATCGTAGCATACCCCCTAATGAACTTGCGATAATATCCCATGTGACCCAAAGTCACGCGCAATTGCTTAACGGTGGTCGGCGGTTGCAACCCCAAAATAAGCACAATTTTGGCTGGATCAACCAGCAATCCCTGCTTACACACAATATGACCCAGCAATATCCCAAACGGCGCACAGAAAATACATTTCTTCAAGTTCAGCGATATCTGGTGTTGTCGGCATCGTTCAAGCATTAACCGTAGATTGGCCAAATGATCACGAATCAATCCATAAACGATCCAATCATGCATATATACCTGCAAAAACTTCTGAATAAAATATTTGAATGCGGCAAAAATGACCCGGGAAAATATCGCAGGTGCATTCTTCAAACCAAACGGCATGACCGTGTACTGAAAGCAACCCCATTCAGTAAAAAAATTTGTCTTATGGCGATCTTCCTTGGCAATGAAAATCTGATGGTAGCCAGAGAATCCATCAGTGATAGAGTACATCTCCTGGCCACCCACTCCTTCAAGTACTTCATTAGTAAACGGGGTTGGAAAAGGGTCATGCAAGCAGGCATCGTTCAACTTCTGTAAGTCTACACAAATGCGCACTTCGCCTGTTTTCTTGTCCTGCACCACCATAGGACTGATCCATTATGACTCTTCCACAGGTTCGATAATACCAGCATCCAACATCCGATCAAGTTTCGCCTTGACCTTTTCTTTATGTCGTGGATTTAGCCGATAAGGTCGCTGTCGGACTGGCTTAGCATCTGGTTTCAATGTGATCCTCATCTCTCTAAATCACCCAGGATTCCCTTCATTTCGGAAAAATTCGTGGGCAAGACATCTTGAAATTCATGCAGTAACTCGGTAACCTTACTCATCATCTCATCATCCCAATAATCCCCAACATTGGCAAACTTGGGAGTAGCTTCGATGTCGATATTCATTTTGCGAAGTTGCAACGGCTGATTGAACAGATTACTAGGCACAACAGGTGGTACCACATCGCGACTTCCTTCGGATTCGAGAATGTTAACATTCCGGGGATCATCATCGTCCTCTGGGCCACCACTAATGTTGAATCACTCCATGAGAGACTGCATCTGATTGTGGGTGTGCGGGTCAACAGGGCAGGCCATGGGAACAACATGAAATATCATGTCGCGGATGAACTGCAAGGCGTTATGGGCATCAGGGTTAGCATCCGCAAACGTGAAGGTATGAGTGAAGCAGATCGTCAACTCCCCCCATGTTGTAATGTCACGGTGCAACTCTGTTGTTGTGTACTACGAGCGTGGTATCTCATCCAAAGTATGGGAAAAAGCATGGACCCACTCATCTCTAGGTTACGCTACCGACAATCGTTGGCACTTCATCACATGGTCACTGGGATCAGTCCGACCATCATACTTTCCAATGTGATAAACCTCAGTATCGCCGAACCGAACCATCATCAACCTGCTACACTATGACCAATCTTTAATGAATTGCTTGTGTGTCACCCACCAACGTGCTGGAGTAGCCTTCAGTGCTTCCTTCAAAGCCAACAATCGCTGTGGTTCTGGAATGCGGTCTTCAAATTCTGCTACAAAGGTGTTTAGGCTAGGCAACCCCTCATAGACAGGCAATGTGATCGTTTCTGTCGCAACACGACATAAATATTGCGTAACTAAACCACATTTGCGGATGGATACTTCATGCATTCGATTCTGCCAATGTTCTAATGCATCATCAGAGTCGGAGGACGCGGAACTCGCACTGAGCCACTCCAGCTCACTGTAGGCGGTGGGATGAATGTAATCTTCAGAAATATTGAATACATCGTCCCATCTAGCGGGATCGTCATATTTTACAGGCTCCACGTAGTGGCATCCTTCAGCCGGATCCAAAGGGGCGATAACTCTGAAATCGCGATTCTCAAAGGTCATCATGCACTTCTTAAATTTGATTACATCTCCACTGTCGTTAGCCCATCCGATCCCCAAGAGTGTGGGATAAGAGCTTCCTCCCTCAACCACTTCAATAACATCAAAATCGGCATAAGTCTTCATGCCCTCAATATGAATCATGAGCCGCGAAACTCGCCCAATGGGTGTTACCTTGGCATTGTTAGCCAACCGGAGCTGCACAGGAGACCAGCTCAATGGGGGACTCCCCATCTTCAGCCACGCCTGCTTGGTTAAGATGTTAACATCCGAACCAAGGTCAAGAATCATAGAGTCAACATCATAGTCACCAATCTGAATATTCATTCGCATTTGCTTGCCAGTCTTTTGTCACTGCAAAGAGTTTGCTGCCGACTCTTGCTGTCCTGTCGAAAATCGCTGCAACCATCCCTCAATCTCAACTAGGGAATCCTGGTCTCATGCCGATGACAGACAACTTTCAAGGAACTTCTTCAATATCCTTGGTGGTGGTCGATCGGCATCTGGTGTGGCATCAAAGATAGGCGGCATATCGCAAACAACAGCCTTACCGCAATCTTTCTCCAAAGTACGATGTGCCTCTAGGAACGTCTCCCGCTCCGCATCAATGTCGAAATTTACTGTTTTCTGACCAGCCAAACAAATGAGTGGTCGCGAACTATCTTCCCCAGTCGTCTTACCTCGACGAGTGACAACAGCCACCGAAGCATCTTGTGCTTGCGGTTCTGCAGAAATAGTCGCAATATGGGCACCTTGTGTCTGGTTCTGCTGCAGGTTCCCTGGTTGATTTACATTCGGATTAGCGTTCAGCGGTGGTCACGGGCGCTCGTTCTGCACTAGTTTCTGTACCGGGTTCTATACCGGTTGCTGTACTGGGTTCTGCAGCTGTGGAGTGTTCCCAGCCTACCATCTTGCAATCAACTGTGGACAATTCTCGACTGTATGATCATTACCGGAACAAAACGTACACTGATTCTGTAGCAGTGGGCAGTCGCACTGATAATGCCCCCATACTGCAAAGTGGTAACATTGAGCAGGTTCGCGACCACCTCAGCCTCCTCCTCCACGACCAACTCCGCCACCGCGTCTGCCCCTGTATCTTCCCCGATAGCCGGCCTACTGCTGGTATTGAGGTTGGTTGAACTGCTGCTGCATAGGTGCTGTCGGCATCCCTTGCACTTGTGGTGCATACTGTGGTTGTTGCATGTACTAAGGCTGTGGGGGGTTCACCGATGTATATTGTGGTACGAACTGTTGCGGCTCTTGCTGTGCTACAAACTGCATCTGTGGTTTAGGTATCAGCTGAGCTACCTGCAGTTGTAACGGTGCAGCGTGCTGATCATATTTGACATAGAAGGCATCACACATTCTCTCCTGTAGCAACCCATATGCATGACATTCCTTGTCATCATGTCCTACCGACTTGCAGAAGGTGCAATATAGATTTTGCGGGGTTGTGACCATTTTCTGCATATACGGGCAATTATCGTGACTGTGCCAAAACACTTGGCAAACACGACACCATGGCATACTGCCGCCATTCAACAGATTGGGTGCACCGGAGACCAAATAATTAGGAAAATATGGGCAATTATCTTTTGTATGTCCCTCTCGTCGACATCGCGTACACCATACTTCATCACGTTGTTCCTTGTTCTTCATTAAATCTTGCAACTGTATAGTTAGGTTAGCGAGCTGGGTCTGTATTTGCGACATCCCAGCTGCATTATCTCCAATCGGTGACGCTTCCAATCACATTGCGATCTCTAGAGCTTCGCTAGGAGTCAAAATGTTTTGCTGCATCAGTGGCAACTGAATGTGGGGTAGCAGTGCTGCAATGAACCATTCTTTATGTTGGACAACACTCATATTGAAACTAACCTTTTCCATCAGTATCTTGAATCGCTGGTCAAAATCCCATACCGTCTCATTGGGATACTGCTTAATTTCCATCAATTCAGTAATATACTGAGCCTCCGACTTAGGCCGTCTAAATTCAGCAATCAGCCCATCCCGAATCTCATCCAATGACTTCTCTGGGGCCCCCATAGGGACTAAAACAAACTTCATTAACCAATCTAATGCATGACCTCGTAGGGTCGTGGCTAGCTGTCGTTTCTTAGTATTGTCATCAGTGATCTGTTTCACGGTCCAGACTACTTCACACAAAAACCAATATTGTTCTGGGTTGTCTATCACACTTCCATGGAACAATGGTAGCTTACCATCATCGCCCGCCATCTTGGGCTTCCTTCCTCCTGTCGTTGTGCTACTACCACCAATAAACTTCTGCGGTGTCGATGTACTCGGCGGTGTCGAAGTAGTGTTTCTTGCTGGCTGAGAGTTAGTGAACGGAGGTGTGGGTACCTTGGTACTGGGGCTTGGTCCTGCCTCTATCCTGGGCGTAGCCCAGTCATTCCTATCAGGACTGTGAGTCGCTTCGTACCGTGTGGTCTTCCTTCGCGGTTTTGCGGTTCGATCGTAGCAGGACCTTCTCCCGTTCTCTGCCTCTTCTCCTGTCGAAACCTTGGTCCTCCTCTCGTAAGACCACTTTCTTCCTCGGATTCGTTCACAATCTCCTCATGGTCTGCACCCATCTACCCCTTTACCATTCCATGTACCGTTCCCCAGCAGTTGCGGTACCCACGGCCTCTGCCCACCTGGCTGTCTACTAATCAAGGTGCATCTTTAATATACCCTTTTCGCAGATTAGCATCTTAATCGATAGTTGGAGCGATAGCAAAATCCTTCCCCTCGGTCCTTGGAAGAAGTATCTTTCAGCTTCACTATGGGATTTCTTCGTATCGACCACAAATTCAGTGATATATCATTCCAAGATGCTATCAAGCCAAACTTCAACAGCCCGCGATGCCTTATTATTGACTTCATGCAATTCCTGAATCAATTTCGGGGTCAAAGTCGTCGGCTCACCACCCTGGAAGTTCCTCTTCTGGAAGGTCAACTTTGACAACCATTCATACAGAATGATAGGGAATTCACAGAAAACCCTCCGTGCGGACCGTCTTGAATATATCTTCCCAGCCAGTGATCTACCGTCAATCGCGTATTCCGACTTTCTTTTTCAGCAAATTCCTGCAACTTCTGATCGAACCATTTTTGTATCTCCGCCTTCCTCGGGTGCCACAACATGACCTCCTTCTACTCTGCACATGGTCTCGGCAACGGAACCATTTGTTGACCAAATCACAACCTCACAGTCGACAGGGGTTCACCAACTATCAACACATACCGTAGTCTCCCTGGGCACCGGCCTGGGCAGGTTTGAGCCCACCCAGCAACACCCATTGAGCGGATGAGGTCTCACCCGAGGTGTCGAGGAAGAGCAGACGAAACCATGTTTCCGCCGAGGGAGGAGGAGAGTTGTGGGCAGTATGATACCAACACCAATTCGAAATATTCATCATGAAGTTATAGCACATCACTTTAATCGCAACATATTACAGTAAACATATATTTATAACATATTATTGCGGCAAGCACATCATAGCAACAGAAACAGATAATGGCATTAAGAAAAGGAAATAACATGAATATCGAGCAACATTACACACAGATTGCACCAAATCATCATCCTTATATTACTGTGGCAAGCCAAAAGCAATACATAAATCTCTGCGCAACTCCATGCATTATCTTTCTGTCAATCTCCGCATACAGCTCTATTCTTATCTTCTGTCCATCTACCTCTCCTAACACTTACAATTCTCATCTATTTATAGGCTTCTGCCAATTGCAATACTTGTCCACTTTCTTAATCGACACTTATGGACAATCGACTCACTGACTTGGTCTAATGACCCAAAAACCCGCATACTGCAGTACAATTGACTCGATATTACAAAATACATGACCCAAAACCCGCCAACTGTGGTATACTTGACTCAATATTACAAGATACATGGTCCAAGTGACCCAAAACCCGCCAACTGCGGTATCCTTTGGCACAAAATACTCCTTTCGCGCCTTCATCCAACGTGTCATGGCATCAGCAGTACCGCGATCTTTCCTCATCAAACCGCCTGCCAACAGGCCCCCAACACAATCTTGTGGCTCGCCCTCGAGCCACGTCAACTTCATCTATTCTTGCTGTCTGGATCACGCAATGTTGTCTCCTTCCTTCGGCTGTACAGATCCTCGGCTACTAATTCTGTAAGCCCTACACAAGAGTAGCAAACCCCCGACTCGCTGTCAGGTACGTCGCGAACTCATCCTTCAGTTGCACGGAATAGTGCAGATTGAAAAGAAAAGAGGATGAACAGTACCAAGGGGTGAGAACGGCGGATGACGCTGGCACATCTGTTTCGTGCCAGCGCCCATCTTCTACTGATGTCCGGGAGCTACCACCCCAACCAACGTTCTGATAAAATATAGCACAACTCTTCGAACAACTACTGCATACTGAATCATGCGGGACCGGCCAGGGGTCCATCTTACTGTCGACGCGTACCGCAGTCGCCCTGGGTCCGGCCCAGGCATACATAGGGGAAGTGCACCGACCATATCAAAGCGCTCAGGGACACTCGTCGTGCGGGCTCGCAGGGCTCCTGTGGTGCTACCACGGGAAACAAAGTGAAGCATTTCCATAGCCTCCTTGGAATTCCTCACAACTCAACTCCCAAATTGATTAACTAGCATAACCACTCTATGTCAGAACAAATTCTGTATGGTGAACGACCAACTTCCTTGGTTACTTATAGCCGGACCATCCCAGGTCAGGACGGGGGGAATGATGCCCTGGTACCTCTCATCTATGTGTATGAGCCGGCTGACTGTCACAGTGGAGGGGGCGACCATGCTGCCAACAAAGCTCCCACGTTCCACCATGTGAACAACCCCGCTGCTCGTCCCAGCCCAGCGTGCCATGTGCAAAACATGCCGTTGTCATTTGTGAACCCAACCGAATCGGTCAGGTGCAATCATGTGTAGAGATGGTGGCCAGTAACCGGTCGCCGTAGACCGAAGCAATCTCTTACTCTGCGGAGAGGTAGAAGTTTGACCCCCTCGGCGCTTCTTAGCAACGCTTGATGCTCCCACCAGCATATTGGCCACCTCGGTGCCAAGATCAACAGTGTCCGATGACACACCTTCTTGTTCTACAGAAACTGGAACAAATGGAGACTCTACTTCACTGCTAATGTCCACCGTCTCAAGTTCTCCTGGCATACCTCACCACTTGTCGTAAGATACCTAACAGTAACTGACTGAAATCACGACAGTGCTACACAACAACACGGCTTGCTAATTTCTCGGTGTCTTCTGCCCAACGCTAAACCTAGCTTATAACATCAATCCAAATCGGCCGTAATCATGACTAAATCATGCATTAACTCAACCCAATCCTTGTATTAATGAGGGAAATCCGCTGGCGATCTTGTCCTCCCCCCGGCTGTATACGCCATTAATGCCCATGATTCAAACGCGCCATTAATTAACTATCTCTACTTTTGGCATTTATTACTTATCTGACCGGGTCGCCACGCTGCCATATATCGCTGACTGTTTCCAAATTGCGGTACAAGCCTTCCTGCTGTCGAATACCTTTCGTTGTTGGTGCGCCATCTGCCACCAAGCAACCTGCAATAATCATCATCATTTTTTTTTTTTTTTTTTTTTACCAATGCGACTCAGACATCGCACTGCTCCAAGCCCGCGCGATAGGGCTTCAACCTGTGACCATTTACTAACTTGGGGAGCATCTGATCCAGGTGGATATTGGTGGCCACCCACCTTTTTGACTGGCTCAAAACAGTTTTATGGCAATTTTGGTATTGTACTATTTTTAGCAGTTTTTCGGGTCCTGAACTTCCGGGGCCATTTTGAGGCCCTAAACGACCTTTTTTGGCAATTTGGGGAGCCAAAAGGTTGCCTTTGGCATGAATTTGGCCCCAATCAAAAGTTATAAATCTCGGATAGACCTTTCCAACGGGCTACCGAGCGCCCCAAACGGAGATCGTATGCAAAAGTTACGACTCCGGGAAGTTGATGTACTAACTTACCCAAACGGGGCCCACATGACTTTTGGCGCTTCATCTCCTAGGGTTAGGTTTTTGGATGTCTAGGGTTTTTGACATTCCTGTTTACTGTAAAAGGCCTTCAGAGCCTCATTGTAACCATCTTCTTGCGAAATGAGCGCAGCTGTCACATCTCTTCTCAGAGATAAGCCGCCACCATTCCAACAAGCTTGTTTTCCACTGCATTTTACAGTTCTAGCTTATTTCCTTATTGAATAGAAAACCAGTTTTACTGTATCTCTGTTATTTTGTGTTAAGCATCTGATAATAATCTGTATTCATTTCGTTCTGCTCATAAAATTCGGATCAGCATCCCCCCATCCAATCGTTGTAACTGAACCGCTCCTCCTGAAGTAATACTATTGATGCGGTAAGGACCTAGCCAATGCATCTGCAACTTGCCTGGATGTTTCATAAACTTACTGTCGTATAGTAACACTAAGTCGCCTTGCTGAAACTGTTTGTTTTTTATGTGGCGATTATGCCATTCCTTCTGGTGGTCCTTCTCTACCCCTTGGTGAAAGCCAGCGATAAATCGATCCTCTTCAAGCTCCACCAAGTGTGCTAGACGTTCATCTAATGCTGCAACGTCATCCATGCTCGTAACAGCCGCAATTCGTAGACTTGGAACAATGTACTCCATAGGCATAATTGCTTCCTTCCCATATACCAGCTTGAAAGGTGTTTGACCAGTCAACCTTTTACATGTGGTGCGATAGGCCCATAATACTGCTGGAATTTTCAAACCCCAGTCGTCATGGTTCGCATTACACACCTTTGTCAATGCATGCTCTAATACCTTGTTAAACGCTTCTATTGTCCCATTCGCCTGTGGATGATAGGGTGTACTCTTCTTATGCTGTATCTGCAATTCTTTGGTCAGTGCGTTGATAGTGCGATTGAGAAAATCGCTGCCTTGATCACTCAGCAATATCTTAGGGCAGCCGAAACGAGTGATAATGTGGTCAAACAAAAATTTAGCAGCCGTTGCGGTGGAGCAATCCACTATAGGTGCTGCCTCAGCCCATCGGGTCAAGTATTCCGTTGCCATGATAATATACTGCGCACCTATGTGTTTCCCTAGCGGATGGATCGGTCCTACAAAATCCACAACCCATTTTTCGAACGGTTGTAGTGTTACTTGAGGTAGCAGCGACATCTCATCACATCTGAATGGCTTGCCAGTCCGTTGAAAAACATCACAAGACCGTGCATAGTTTGTCGCATCATTATGTAATGTGGGCCACCAAAGCCCTGCACGCAGTACTTTCCCAGCAGTCGCTCGGCCACCATAATGTCCTCCTGCTACTCCACCATGGACCTCAGCCAATATCTGCGCTTGCTCATGCGGTAAAGCACATTTGCGTAATATCTCATCAGCACCTAATTTATACAACGCTCCCGCGATCAGTTGAAAGTCAGCAGCCTTGACGACCAATTGCTTCTTCTAAGTAGTAGTAAAGTCATCGAGTGCGGTGCCGGTCACCAAAAACTGAAGGATGTCATCAAAATATTGATCAGCAGCGGCATTGTGAAACAGCTGGCCGTCCGACAACCCGTCTTCGATATTAGTAGGTTCCTCCCCTGTATCAATCCGTGACAAATGATCTGGTCCAGCATTCAACCGCCCCGGTTTCACAATGACTTCGAAATCAAACTCCTAAAAAAAAAGTAGCCATCGGCAGATCTTCCCCCCCAACACAGGATTATTGACCAAGTATTTCAATGCAGAATGATCAGTAAACATTTTAAAATGACCACCCAACAAATAATGCCTGAATTTTTGCAGCGCATAAACCATGGCCAATCCTTCGCATTCTGTGGTGGTGTAGTTGCGTTCTACAAAATACAGCTTCTGACTAGCAAAAGCAATGGGATGATTAATGTCGCCTTCGCCTGGTTGAGCCAATACAACCCCTAGTGCGACCGATGAAGCATCAACATGGACATGGAATTCCCTACTCCAGTACAAAAAGACCAAGATTGGGGCCGACGCCATCTTCGCTTTGAACGTTTCGAAACATTCCTGACATTCTGGATTCCACTGGAATGCCGCATCCTTCTTTAGCAATTTTTCAATAGGGGCAGTAATTGCAGCATACTCCCTAATGAACTTGCGATAATATCCCGTGTGACCCAAGGTCGCGCGCAACTGCTTAACGGTGGTCGGTAGTTGCAACCCCCAAATAAGTGCAATTTTGGCTGGATCAACCAGCAATCCCTGCTTACACACAATATGACCCAACAATATCCCAAACGGTACACAGAAAATACATTTCTTCAAGTTCAGCGATATCTGGTGCTGTCGGCATCGTTCAAGCATTAACCGTAGATTGGCCAAATGATCACGAATCAATCCATAAACGGTCCAATCATCCATATATACCTGCAGAAACTTCTGAATAAAATCTTTTAATGCGGCAACAACGACCCGGGAAAATATCGCAGGTGCATTCTTCAAACCAAACGGCTTGACCGTGTACTGAAAGCAACCCCATTCAGTAACAAAAGTTGTCTTATGGCAATCTTCCTTGGCAATGCAAATCTGATGGTAGCTAGAGAATCCATCAGTGAAAGAGTACATCTCCTGGCGGCCCACTCCTTCAAGTACTTCATCAGTAAACGAGGTCGAAAAAGGGTCATGCAAGCAAGCATCGTTCAACTTCCGTAAGTCTACACAAATGCGCACTTCGCCTGTTTTCTTGTCCTGCACCACCATAGGACTGATCCATTCTGACTCTTCCACAGGTTCTATAATACCATCATCCAACATCCGATCAAGTTTTGCATTGACCTTTTCTTTATGTCACGGATTTAGTCGATAAGGTCCCTGTCGGACTGGCTTAGCATCTGGTTTCAATGGGATCCTCATCTCTCGTAAATCACCCAGGCTTCCCTTCATTTCGAAACAATTCATGGGAAAGACGTCTTGAAATTCATGCAATAACTCGGTAACCTTACTCATCATCTCATCATCCCAATAATCCCCAACATTGGCAAACTTGGGAGTAGCTTCGGTGCCGATATTCATTTTGCAAAGTTGCAACGGCTGATTGAACGGATTACTGGGCGCAACAGGTGGTACCACATCGCGACTTCCTTCGGATTTAGGAATGTTAACATTCTGGGGATCATCATCGTCCTCCAGGCCACCACTAATGTTGAAGCACTCCATGAGAGACTGCATCTGACTGTGGGTGTCCGGGTCAACAGGGCAGGCCATAGGAACAACCTAAAATATCATGTTGCGGATAAGCTGCAAAGCGTTATGGACATCAGGGTTAGCATCCACAAATGTGAAGGTATGATTGAAACAGATCGTCAAATCCCCCCATGTTGTAATGTCACAGCGCAACTCGGCTGTAGTGTACCATGAGCATGGTATCTCATCCAAAGTATGGACAAAAGCATGGACCCACTCATCTCTGGGTCGCGCTACCCACAATCGTTGGCACTCCATCACATGGTCACTGGGATTAGTCCGACCATCATACTTGCCAGTGTGATAAACCTCAGTATCGCCGAACCGAACCATCATCAACCTGCTACACTGTGACCAAACTTTAATGAATTGCTTATGTGTCGCCCACTAGCGTGCTGGAGCAGCATTTAGTGCTTCCTCCAAAGCCAACAATCGTTGTGGTTCTGGAACGCGGTCTTCAAATTTTGCTACAAAGGTGTTTAGGCCAGGCAACCCCTCTTAGATAGGCAATGTGATCGTTTCTGTTGCAACACGACATAAAGATTGCGTAACTAAACCACATTTGCAGACAGATACTTCATGCATTTGATTCTGCCAATGTTCTAAGGCATCATCAAAGTCCGAGGACGCGGAACTCACACTGCGCCACTCCAACTCACCGTAGGTGATGGGATGAATGTAATCTTCAGAAATATTTAATGCATGGTCCCATCTAGCGGGATCGTCATCTTTTATAGGCTCCATGTAGCGGTGTCCTTCAGCCGGATCCAAAGGGGCTATAACTTTGAAATTGCGATTCTCAAAGGTCATCATGCACTTCTTAAAGTTGATTACAGCTCCACTGTCGTTAGCCCATCCGATCCCCAAGAGTGCGGGATAAGAGCTTCCTCCCTCAACCACTTCAATAACATCAAAATCGGCATAAGCCTTCATGCCCTCAATATCAATCATGGGCCACGGAACTCGCCCAATGGGGTTTACCTTGGCATGGTTAGCCAACCGGAGCTGCACAGGAGACCAGCTCGACGGGGGACTCCCCATCTTCTGCCACGCCTGCTTGGTTAAGATGTTAACATCTGAACCAAGGTCAAGAATCACAGAGTCAACATCATAGCCCACCAATCTAAATATTCATTCGCATTTCCTTGCTAGTCTTCCGTCACTGCAAAGAGTTTACTGCCGACTCCTGCCGTCCTTTCCGAAATCGCTGCAACCATCCCTCAATCTCAACCAGGGCAGCCGGGTCTCGTGCCAATGAAAGATAGCTTTCAAGTAACTTCTGCAATATCCCTTGTGGTGGTCGATTGGCGTCTTATGTGGCATCAAAGACAGGCGGCATATCACAAACAATAGCCTTACCGCGATCTTTCTTCAAAGTGCGACGTGCCTCTAGGAACGTCTCCCACTCCACATCAATGTCGAAATTTACCGTTTTTTGACCAGCCGAGCGAATGAGTGGTGGCAAACCATCTTCCCCAGTCATCTTACCTCCACGAGTGACAACAGCCACCGAAGCATCTTGTGGTCGCGGTTCTGCAGAAATAGTCACAATATGGGCACCTTGTGTCTGGTTTTGCTGTAGGTTCCCTTGTTGATTTATGTTCGGATTAGCGTTCAGCAGTGGTCGCGGGGGTTGGTTCTGCACTGGTTGCTGTATTGGGTCTTATACCGGTTGATGTACTGGGTTCTGCAGCTGCAGAGTGTTCCCAGCCTGCCATCTTGCAATCAACTGTGGACAATTCTCAACGGTATGATCATTACCGGAACAAAACGTACACTGATTTTGTAGTAGTGGGAAGTCGTGTTGATAATTCCCCCATACCACATAGTGGTAACATTGAACAGGTCCGTGACCACCTCGGCCTCCTCCTCCATGACCAACTCCGCCACCGCGTATGCCCCTGTACCCTTCTCGGTAGCTGGCCTGCTACTGGTATTGAGGTTGGTTGAACTGCTGCTGCATGGGTGCTGGCAGCATCCCTTGCCCTTGTGGTGCATACTGCGGTTGTTGCACATATTGAGGCTGTAGGGGGTTCACCGGTGTATATTATGGTACGAACTGCTGCGGCTGCTGCTGTGGTACAAACTTATTCTGTGGTTTAGGTGTCGGCTGAGCTACCTGCTGCTGTAACGGTGCAGCGCGCTGATCATCTTTGACATAGAGGGCATCACACATTCTCTCCTGTAGCAACCCATATGCACGACAATCCTTGTCATCATGTCCTACCGACTTACAGAAGGTGCAATACAGATTTCGCGGGGTTGTGACCATTTTTTGCATATACGAAAAATTATCGTGACTGTGCCCAAACACTTGGCAAACACGACACCATGGCATACTGCCGCCATTCAACGGATTGGGCGCACCAGAGACCAAATAATTAGGAAAATCTGGGTAATTATCTATCGTATGTCCCTCTCGTCGACATCACGTACACCATACTTCGTCACGCTATTCCTTGTTCTTCTTTAAATCTTGCAACTATATAGTCAGGTTAGCGAGCTGTGTCTGCATCTGCGACATCCCAGCTGCATTATCTCCAATCAGTGACACTTCCAATCGCATTGCGATCTCTAGAGCTTCGCTAGGCGTTGAAATGTTTTGCTGCATCAATGGCAGCCGAATGTGGAGTAGCAGTGCCGCAATGAACCATTCTTTATGTTGGACAACACTCATATCGAAACTAACCTTTTCCATCAGTGTCTTGAATCGCTGGTCGAAATCCCATACCGTCTCATTGGGATACTGCTTAATTTCCTTCAATTCAATAATATACTAAGCCTCCGACTTAGGCCGTCTAAATTCAGCAATCAGCCCATCTCGAATCTCATCCAGTGACTTCTCTGGGGCCCCCGTAGGGACTAAAACAAACTTCATGAACCAATCTAATGCATGACCTTGCAGGGTCGTGGCTAGCTGTCATTTCTTAGTATTGTCATCAGTGATCTGTTTCACATTCCAAACTACTTCACACAAAAACCAATATTGTTTTGGGTTGTCTGTCGCACTTCCATGGAACAACGGTACCTTAGCATCATCGCCCACCATCTTCGGCTTCCTTCCTTCTGTCGTTGTGCTACTACTACCAATTAACTTATGCGGTGTCGACGTACTCGGTGGTGTCGAAGTAGTGTTTCTTGTTGGCTGAGAGTTAGTGAGTGGAGGTGTGGGTACGTTGGTACTGGGGTTTGGTCCTGCCTCTATCCTGGGCGTAGCCTGGTCGTTCCTATCAGGACTATGAGGTCACTTCGTCCTGTTTGGTCTTCCTTCATGGTTTTGCGGTTCGATCACAGTAGGACCTTCTCCCGTCCTCTGCCTCTTCTCCTGTCGAAACCTCGCTCCTCCTCTCATAAGACCACTTTCTTCCTCGGCTTCGCTCACAGTTTCCTCATGGTCTGCACCCATCTACCCCTTTACCATTCCATGTACCATTCCCCAGCAGTCGCAATACCCACGGCCTCCGCCCACTAGGCTGTCTACTGATCAAGGTGCATCTTTAATATACCCTTTTTGCATATTAGCATCTTAATCGACAGTTGGAGCGACAACGAAAACCTTCACCTCGGTCCTTGGAAGAAGTATCTTTCGGCTTCGCTATAGGATTTCTTCGTATCGACCGCAAATTCAGTGATATATCCTTCCAAGATGCTATTAAGCCAAACTTCGACAGCCCGCGATGCCTTGTTATCGACTTCCTACAATTCCTGAATCAATTCTGGGGTCCAAGTCGTCGGCTCACCACCCTGGAAGTTCCTCTTCTGGAAGGTCAAATTTGACAACCATTTGTACAGAATGATAGGGAATTCACAGAAAAACCCTCCATGCAGACCGTCATGAATATATCTTCCCATCCAATGATCTACTGTCAGTCGTGTATTTCTACTTTCTTTTTCGGCAAATTCCTACAACTTCTGATCGAACCATTTTTGTATCTCCGGCTTCGTCGGGTGCCACAACATGACCTCCTTCTACTCTGCACACGGTCCTGGCAATGGAACCATTTTTTGACCAAATCGCAACCTCACAGTCGACAGGGGTTCACCAACTGTCAACACATACCGCAGTCTCCTTGGGCACCGGCCCGGGAAGGTTTGAGCCCACCTAGCAACACCCACAGAGCGGATGAGGTCTCACCCGAGGCGTCCAGGAAGAGTAGACGGAACCATGTTTCCACCGAGGGAGGAGGTGAGTTGCGGCAGTATGATACCAACAACAATTCTAAATATTCATCATGAAGTTATACCACATCACTTTAATCGCAACATATTACAGTAAATAGATATTTATAACATATTATTGCGGCAAGCACATAATAGTGACAGAAACATATAATGGCATTAAGAAAATGAAATAACATGAATATCGAGCAACATTACACACATATTACACCAAATCATCATCCTTATATTATTGTGGCAAGCCAAAAGCAATACATAAATCTCTGCGCAACTCCCCGCATTATCTTTTTGTCAATCTTCGCATACAGCTCTATTCTTATCTTCCATCCATCTACCTCTCCTAACACTTACAATTCTCATCTATTTATAGGCTTCCGCCAATTACAATACTTGTCCACTTTGATAATCGACACTTATGGAAAATTGACTCACTGACTTGGTCTAATGACCCAAAAACCCGCATACCACGGTACAATTGACTCGATATTACAAAATACATGACCCAAAACCCGCCAACTGCGGTATACTTGACTCAATATTACAAGATACATGGTCCAAGTGACCCAAAACCTGCCAACTGCGGTATCCTTTGGCACAAAATACTCCTTTTGCGCCTTCATCCAACGTGTCGCGGCGTCAGCAGTACCGCGATCTTTCCTCATCAAACCGCCTGCCAACAGCGTCGAGCGCTGTGTGTAGCACTGGCTCAAGGAAGGTAATAGGAGGGAGGGGGACGCCGATGCCCTCCCCCTTCCACGAAGCGAGTTTGAAAATTTTGAGCTATTTTTAGGCATTTTTTGGGTTTTTCTAAAAATATGTAATTTAATCTCAGTTAAGGAATTGGGGTCTATTTCTAATTTGGGTTAATGGATTAGGGTTTTGGATGTTGTGGAATACCTACATATTGTATTGTGAGTGGTTAGTAATCATAATGAGAAAGTGTGAGGTGCTACAGAATACCTACATTTGTATTGTGAGTGGCTAATAATTAGAGGAGGAGCCATGTGACAACTCTATTTTTTATATTATTTAGACGAATGCTATATGTTTCTGGTTTATAGACTACGTGTGCATCATTCACGACCATTTAGCTGAAATTTTGTACTTGGAACCTTTATACATTTTTGGGTCATGATGTCACTGTCTTTTATCTTATATACATATGGATAGTGTTTCAACATTTACTTATGTGTTTTAAATGGTGATAACAATTAAATTTCATGATGGATTATACATGCTTTCTTTTATTGGATTTGTGTTAATGAAATAAATGCTAATCAAGTACATAATTAGCTAATGAATCAACCAAATTATTTGGACTTCTTGAAACATGAATATAATCAATAAATTCAAATTGTTGTTCTATAAGATGTACTTGTAGGAACTTTCTAAATAACATAGGTTCTTGAACTTGGTAATGATTGTTCAATTGAGAAACAACCATTTGGGAGTCTAGTTTGACAATGATATGTTGGATGCCAAGGGGTGACATCTTTGGCTAAAATCCCTATGACCACACTATACTCAACAAAGTTTTTGGTTGCAAGACCAATTAAAGTTCCTACTAAACTTATAAGTTGGTTGGTAGGTGAAAATATCACTCATGCGGTGGAAGCGATATTCTGGGTACTATGGCTAGCATTTTCCACATATCCTAGATAAGTAATAGTCTCATATGACATCTACAAAGAAAAAATACCAAGAAAGATGAGTGTGTGCTCGAAACAACTAACCTACAAAAAGTATGATACATAAAATACAACAAGTATTGCGATACATTATTGCTTATGCGAAGTATTTCTTTAGATAGAACCCATTGCGAGTCTCCGAGAGGGATTGTCCTTCGTAATCAACTAACGCATAAGGTCCCCATTTCAAAATGATTTTAACGATGAGCGTGCCATACTACATGGGTTCAAACTTTCCTTTCCCTAACTTTTCATGGTATTGGTTGTAAATCAAAACCAACTATCCTTTGTAAAATACTCAAGGATGAATTTTCTTATCATATTGGGGCTTGAATAATTTCTTTTTCACTTCACTGGTAAGAGAATCCTCTTGTCGAGTTGCATCAAGACGTTACAAATAGAGGAGTTGTTCTTCTTCTTCGGAGGTATTGGGTAGGATCTTAGACGAGTTGTAATGATGGAATCCCACATTCAATCAACAATACTGCTTCAACTCCATATACTAGCTGGAAAAGAGGTGAATCCAATCATAGTCTTGTTTGAGGTTCAATATGCCCAAAGAGAGGAAAACAAATTGAGATGCCAGTTGGTCTTGTTTTTGTTAGCTGTCCATTGAATCATAGTATTCAAAACCTTATTGATGGATTCGACTTGACCATTACATTGTGTATAGTACGATGAAGGGAACTTTGTTGAATACCTAACTTGGTGATATGTTCTTGCATGAGTGAATTATGAAAATGAGATCTATTATCATTGAAAATATATTTAAGAATGTGATCTAGATGGATATATGTGGCCACCCACCTATTCCACTGGATCAAAACAGTTCTCCATTTTCGCAATTTTCTAGTAATTTTTCTATGGTTTTTTGGGTCTTGAACTTATGGGGTTGTTTCGAGGTCCTACACGACATTTTTTGGAGATTTGGGGGGGAAATAGTTTCCAATGGCATACATTTTCCCCAATCAAAATTAGTATATCTCAGATAGACCTTTCCAATGGGCTATTGATTTCCCCAAAATGAGATCGTATGCAAAAGTTATGACCTCGGGAAGTTGACTGCTCAATTAACCACCTTAGGGTCGCCAACTTTATGACGATTCATCTTCTAGGGTTAGGTTTTTGGATGTTTAGGGTTCATTCCCTAGTTCTCATGATAAATAGGCCCTTTCGGACTCTTTTTGTATTCAGGTTTTCACGAATGAGCATAGCCGCCACATCTCTTCTTAGAGATATAACTACCACCATTCTAGCTAATTTTATTTTACAGTTTGTTTTGTTTCATTCATTTTAATAGAATCTGATTTTACCATATTACTGTATTTCTTGCAATATATCTGTGTATGTAAATATATACTTTCTCTTTCATTTCATTCTCACATAAATATGTATCAGTGGTATCAGAGAAATCTACTCTTGTGGTTTCTTAGTGCATGTCCTCGAAGAGATCTGAATATCGAGATTTGGGTCTCAAACAAGTTGAGCTTGGGGAAAACCACTCTCGCCAGCCCAAGCAGCCTCACATGGAGAGAGAAGGAAAGAGAGATGAAGGAGCAAGAGATCCTATTAATTTGTTGCTTGAGGAAGCCCTTGCACGACAGAGGAAAAAGATGATGGATAATTTCACCCAGATCCTTCGACGACAGTGGATGCACCTTCAATGAGCAGTCGTTTCAGAGGTGAAACTCCCTTCAAGGTCAAAGTTAACTTTGACATCCCCTTATTTGAAGGAAAGGTAGATGTAGATGCTTTAGAGAAATGATTAAGTCTGTTAGAGGGTTACTTCTCTGTTCAAAATTTCTCCTACAACGAAAAGATCACCTTCGCGCTCCTTAAATCCCTCTCCCATATTAAAGATTAGTGGGACAGGTATTGTGAGAGTCATGCGAGGGATGAATCTGAAATATCCATTACAAAACCCACTTGGGTGGATTTTTTTGTTGGTTGTGGATCCAGATCTTCCAGTCTCATAGATGATATTGTCTTAGCCATGCACCTCAGATGACTGTACACTCATGCCCCTACCTTCAGGTTCGTGGGCGGAGCCCCCGAGAAAAATTTTTGGGGTTGTTTTCGCCAGCTGTTTACAGGCCCATGTTTTTGGGTAACCCATGGTATTTTCCCATTGTATTTCCCTTATAAAAGAAAGACATTGTAATACAGCTAGGGTTTATGTATTAGGTTTTATGCATTGTAAAGATCTCTGAGATCAAGAAGAGAGACTATGAGACAGTGAAGAAGAAGTGCAGCAGTTGTGCTGTAGGTTGTATCCCTTCACTTTGTTGGACGAAATAATAATAAGGACTGGCAACTTCAGTGCGGACGTAGCCCAAGTTGGGGTGAACCACGATATATCTGTGTCTCTCTTGTAATGTGTGTGTGATTATATTTGCATTTTTGTTTAGTGTTATTGCTATGCGATCCTGTTTTTCTAACATTTTTTTATTCCATCAAGGAGGAATTCTACCCCGTCATAAACTATGATGACAAGTACACTAGGTGGATGACTTTGCGCCAAGAAAGAGACCAAACAATGTTGGAGTTTACCAACATATTACATACCTTGAACTCAAAACTAGGTATTAAAGACACTAAATGACACTTAGTCCTAAAGTAACACAATGGCCTACGCAGGTACATTTAGACAATAATGGATTTCCTGGATATATCCTCAGTCGGAGCTCCTTATCAATACAATGTCAAGATCAAGCAAAAAATTAAGAAAAAAAATAAGTGGGAGTTTGGGTTTGCAAATCAATAGCAGCAGAAGCCTGGAAAAGGCGGGCCTAACTCACAAAGTAGAGGACAGAGAAAGGACGGCCAAAATCCTGAAAACTAGCACAAATTGCCGGCAAAGAAGGGTAACGGAAAATCGAAGGACACTGACAAGTGGTGTGAGTTCCACAAAATTCCCTGGCACAACACTAATGAATGCCGCTCAAAACAATCATTGCTAGTTGAGACGAAATCCTTGGAGCCAGACACTGGCTCAAACTCTGATTTAGAGAAAGGAGAGGGAAATCAGATCATTGATGTGGAACCTAGTGCCACCATTATAACTACGAAGATCCAACCAAAAGAGTTGGAGGAAGGGAAGTTCCTCTTCTATTCACAACTTTCGGTGTAGGGGAATATTCTACATTTCAATGTTGACAGTGGTATCCAGAAGAACCTCATCTTGGTCAAGGTTGTCAAAAGATTGAAGCTGCCGATGGTTCCCCACCCCCAACTGTACACCATCAATTGGCTGAGATAGGGACAATACCTCTACATCAGTCAACATTGCTACCTATCCTACAACATCAAGCCCTTCAAAGACAAGGTAATGTGTGATGTCACCCCACTTGAAGTTTGTGATGTTCTTTTAGGAAAAATATATATGTGGAAATGTCATGTTGTGTATGAGTCTAGACCTCGTAGTGTCATCATTAATTTGGGAAAGCAACTCTATAGGATACCAGAGGTAATTCCCACTACTGCAGTGTCTCTCATCACAACTAAGCAGTGCATGAAGGTAATCTCCCAGACACGAAAATTCATCGTCTTTATGATTTGTTCTGAAGGTGAATGAAAGATCGCAACAACGACCACCATCTCAACACGGGGTCTCTCCACACAACAGAAGCATGTGGACAAGATAGTGGAAGCATACTGAGACATCTTCACCACACCTACTGGGGTGCCATTACATTTCCAGGTCAAGCATTCAATTGATTTGATACGTGGGGCGCATTTACCGAATGGGTCAGTATACATGTGTTCCATCATGGAAAATGAAGAAATCAAATGCCAAAGTCAAGAATTAATCCAAAAAGGGCACATTCAACCCAGCTCCTCACCTTGTGGGAGCTCAATTGTGTTGGTATAGAATAAATATGGGGCATGGAGACTCTGTATTGACTATCGAGCTCTAAACAAGATCACAATCCGGAATTAGTATCCCATTCCCTGAATCGATGACCTTCTTGACCAGCTCAAGGGTGCCAAATATTTCAGTAAGATTGATCTGAATTCTGGCTATCATCGGGTGCCAATTGAGCATACCAATGTCTAGAAGACTACCTTCAAATATCGGGAAGTCCTTTTTGAGTGGTTGGTCATGCCTTTCGTCTTGGTCATGAGGATGATGGATGATATTCTCCGGCCATTCACCAATTATTTTGTGGTCGTATATCTAGATGATATCCTCATCTACAATAGAACATGGGCAGAACATTTGTAGCATATCCATCAGATCCTCAACACCCTGCAACAACACAAGTTATACGCCAATCTAGATAAGTTCTCATTTGGCATGGAGATGGTTCAGTATCTAGGATACATCATGGATGAACATGGTGTGCATGTGGATCCATGTCATGTCCCAAAATGTTTCTATGGTCCATGGGGGTGATTTTTGCCTAAGTCACCTAGGCATTAATTAATTAATTAATGGGTGAATGTGGAAATTAACTTATGGAATATGCCTAAGGGTGTATGTGGGTGATTAAATGGATAAGGTGCCCCGCCTGAAGATATTAACCCCCAAACTAAGTGCTAAGGTGAATTATTTAATTAATTGGAAAATTTTGAGCTAGGCCTCTAATTTCATTAAATAATTAATGATTTTGGATTTTGGAGTGAAGAATTAATTTATTTTATTAATTATCTTCATTTATTAATATTTTGGCAAGTGGATGATGTGTACAAGTGGGCCAAGAGGGAATCCCCTTGAGGACAATGTTGCTAAATCGGAATTGGAGGTCAGAAAATAGCAAGGGATGAAAAGCGGGAAGGTGTAAGATGTTACCAAAAATAAAGAGATGGAAAAAACCATAAAAAGATAAGGGAGGTCAAAATTTCCAAAAGAGAACTCAAATTACAAAGCAGGAAATTTTTACAAGGAAGGAAACATCTTGAGACAAAAGGGGCACAGTTTCTAAAGGAGAGAAAAGGTGTAAGAAGAAAAGTAAGCAAGTATATCCACTCATGGGTGACCCATTCTCACAGGTCACCAACCCAATTGACTTGCTCAACAGGTCAACATGAATTCTATAAAATAATGATTCCAACTCCCATTAATAACTTTTGATCATTGTTAGAATTTTTGTCTTGAGAGCTCTGAGCCTCTCTTGGTTGAGTGATGTGCCTCAACATTTTTCTTGGGGGATGTGCCCCAAGGCCCCATAGTTTACATTAAGAATTATTCAAGTCTAGAAGATGTTATTGCAGCCAATAAAATCCATATTAGTCCATCAGTGAAGATTTACAGTCAGCTTGAAGAGGAGATCACTACTACAGTGGATTTGCAGTTAGTTTTGGAGGAGAATCACCAGAAGAAGGAGATAGTAATCAATGAATGTGCCTAGGAACTTTAGAGAGCCCAGTGCACCATTATTTGTAGAGATCAGAATCTTCCCATGTCCAGATATCAACTTCAGATCTGATCTCCACCTTCTTCTCCCACTTCTACATCTTTCTCAGCTAGATTTGGAGGAGTTTTCCCTGGAGGAGAGTGATTGTTTGGTAAATGCGCCCCAGTGAAGATCAGAAGCTCAGTGTTCAGAAAATATAATACATCTTACCTGTAGATGGTCTGATAACAAATTCAGAACAAAGCCACAGTAAACTTCCTACTTCTTTCCTTCATTCTCCATCAAATGTAATGAATTTTTAGCCTGTGAGGCACTGTAACTTTGGAAGGCAGTTAAATCAATAAAAGAAGAGTTATGATATCTGAGTTCAACTTGTATCTGTTCATTATGTTATACCATATCATTTAAATACTTCAGAACAGATTTTATGAATTATGGAAGCAGTTTAATGAATAAAATTGCAAGACTAGCTCGTTGGGTGTTTTTACTAGACTAGTTTTACAGTTATGACTGCTAATTCAATTCTGAGCATCATTTTGACTCCCTATCAGTTGTAGGTGATTAATAAATCAGTATAAATTCCATATCAATCCCTTTATTAATAATTTGGGTGTATTTAACTTCATTTGGAAAAGCCTGGAATTTAACTAGATCAACAATCCCCATTGTGCACTTGATTCCCAAATCACTCCAAACCTTTCCAAATTCATTTGAATACTTTCCAGTGCATCCTATAAGATCAATTGAATATTATATCTCTTCTATTATCTCTGAGGAATCCCACCCAGTCTTGTATGCATATGCCAGATGCCTAGGAAGCCTCGAAGTAGGCAACAATTCACACTGTTGTTGAAAAGTGAATGGATCTGGTACATGGTGCATAGGACTCACTTCCTAGATCAGTTTCAACCTGCTGCTGCACCTCAATCCATATAAATTCCAGAGCTGAAATTCAATCCCACTGTCCTCATTCCTTGTTTCAGTCCCCCTCACTTACATCCATCCTAGCTCCAGAAATTGCCTAAAATTTACTAGTCAAATTTTGTTAAAAATTGGAGTTAGAGATAATATTTTGGCCAAATCTTGGATGGAATATTACAGTGGTATCAGAGCACTTTCCTTGGCTCATCCTGTGGAAAGTAAATCTCAGTGGAAAAGTAGCTCAACACTATCTTCAAGTTGCAGTTGTGGAATTAGTTACAGTCATGGAAGATTTAGAGTTTGAGTTGTATGAAGAAGAAGATTATTTTTATGAAGATTATGATGAGCAATATGAAGAATATTGCAGACAGTATGAGGAAGAGAATTTCCAAGAAGTACTTTCTACAAGAATCTCCCATGAGATCATGATTGGCAGAAGAGACTATGGTTATTCTGATAGCCATATTCAGGAAAAAGTTGCATGTTCCACAGTCAAAGGTTAACCTTCTATGGAAGAGATAATAAAAAATATGAAAGCTTCATTGGATGCATGTGACTTCACAGGAATTTTTGGCTGCTCTTCAAGAAGAGCCTCCAAGAATATTTATCCTAAGACAACCAAGGAGGAAGCTTCATTATTTTGCTTGGGGAAGCAAGACCCAAAATCCAATCATGAGGTTGATGACAAAATGGGAGCAGAATCTATTGCAAGCTTCTATGTTGAGGATTTCAAGATCACCTCAGAGGAGATTGGTAAGCTTAATGATGGTGAGTCACATTTTGGATCAGATCCAAAATAAGAACATAAATCAGATCCAAAGTCACCACATGATCTTCATAGTGAAGCAGAAGATGACCACACATCAGTTGGATGTGAACCTGAAGAATTGGTGGCAGAACAAGGCACCATAGCTCCACCATTTGAAGGGAGAAGCATGATGCAAAGGTATGGACCACAATCAGATTTGTGCACCCATTTGTGTCATAATGATGTTGCAGCCACATCAGGGGATAATTATTGGATAAGGGATTCCCTGGATGCCGAGTCTCAGAACCTTAGTGATAAGGGTGAATGTAGTGACAAGGTTGAATCACTAGAAGGGTGCTTGCAGGATAACCACATGGTTGGAAGAGCACCTACTGAGGAATGTTTTAAGTATGACGAAGAATATAATGATGTGTATTCTCATATATATGTGGGAGACATGGAGGTACCCATTGATGAAGGTGATTTGGGTGCAAGATCCATGGAGAAAGAAGAATGCCTTGCAGCAACAGAAACTGAAAATGAGAAATTGGTGGAAGGACAAACCACCAACATACCATCACAAGGAGGAGAAAACATAACACATCGGAATTTTTTCAATTCTTATTTTCATATGCCTATGTGTCAGCATGATGGGGCAGCCACTTCAGAGGAGAAGATGGGCTTGGTTGAACCCCCAGGGGTTGAGACTCCTGAATTGGGGATGGGCTGAAAATTGGAGAGAAATCCTTACTGATGCATCAGAGATAAATGAGCACCCCATTTGCAGCCAAAGATCTGATATTCATGGTCTGAAATATGAATATCTTGCAGCCCCAAAATATGGATCAGTTTTCATAACTTCAACAGAATCAGCTGAAGTTGATCCTAGGAAGCTAGAAGAAGGGAAGGTTCATCTGCCAGAACCTCATTTCCTTGAAGGGACACTGAAGATGAATGAATGCAAAATCCAAGAATCCCTTCAAACCCTCACTGACACCCATGCCTTAATGAATAATATTTGTTGGAAGTTGAGGGAGCAGTCTTCCATGAGAGACATGGAAGAATTTCAGAAAGCCATGACAAGCATTAAAGGTAAATTCTTGAACATACTTTATGATAGAGATAGTTTGTTGGAGCTTGTAGAATTGTTTCATGGTGCATCCTTGAATAATGATGAAGAGATCCGAAAGCTCAATGATGAATTGATGGCCACCCAAGATTCTTTGAGAAGCACTCAAAGTGCCCTCCAAGAATCCAAGACATAAATATTCCAGCTTCATGAAAAGTTGCAAAGGCCCCCCCTACCCTCCTACACACCATTCAGTCGACTTCATTTGGCTGAAAGCATTCTTGATCATAGGGATGAACCTCATGAGATGGTGGATCATGAGGATCATTCATTTTTATATGTTCTTGAAGAGTGTGCAGAAAAGTTTGATGAGAACCAAGCACTTGACTTTTCCCAAGGGAACTTGAGCTGTTCCTTGAAGAAAGTCACTCTCCCATGGAAGAGTGGGATGAGAGCACCCAATTTGGGCCAGACAATAATGAAGAAGTTGCAGCCATAATTCTGATTACTGAAGGTTTCATACATGCATAGAAGGTTCACAGTTCTTTCCCACATGTCCTAGATTCAGTAACATCAATGAGGAATGAACAGTGGGTGAAAAAAAATTTCTGGTTTGTGTCACATATACAATAGGAGGATCATGATCTGTCCCTATGGAATATAGATCCTATTGCAGAAGAGATGGATGATTATAGCTCATGTAAATCAGCAAGAAGGATATTTGATTCATCCACTGGATGGATGGATAGAGGCATCACTGAAAAGGAAAACCTGGAAGGTAAGAGTTTTATGTTTTGTTGCAAGAAAATTGTTTTTAACATTGTTGATTTTTCTATGATTTGCAAGCAGCAGAAAAGGCATAATTTGCAGCCATTTGATGTCACTCATCCACATATGGATTGGGTGAAAGATTACCTGACAAACATGAAATCTCCTTGCAAAAATGTTTTTGCTTATGGTCAAGGGAAGGCAACTAAGCAGGAAAAGTGCCAAGATAAATTAATGGAACATTTTACTTGCACAAGTTGGCCTATGTGGAGGGAATCCACATGCTTGGAGGGATGCTTGCATTTTTTCTCCAATGGCAGAGAGTTGAGCCATTGGATGTTTTCACTTGAAGAAGCATTTTGCTCTCTACTTGGTTTGGTTGGCAGTAATGTCCTTTCAGTTATTCCTCGTATGAAAAGGCACATGTTTGATGACAGATTCTCTAAATTGATTCTGATGATTGGGAAAATATAGTTGATACTTTGGGATCCTGGCATTCATTCGAGTGACAGATTGCCAAGGGTGACAGAATACTTTTGTTCCTTGTAGGAGAAACAGTGGGATCCATGAATTCTACTCAGTTATCCTAACTGGGTTGAAAATTTTGTTCATTTGTTGGTTAATTACCGATATAAATTGTAGTGCAGTTTTTCTTTCTTTTTTCCTTCATAGTCATATTTTTTAAGAACCAAGTTTAATTTTCAGATTTTTCAGTGGATGGGGACAATTATAATTAGAGTGGTGCAGCAGAAGCTTGGTGGAATCCTGACATTGCTTGAGGACAAGCAATCTTGGGAAGGGAGGACTGTCATGTCCCCAAATTTTTCTATGGTCCATGGGGGTGATTTTAGCCTAAGTCACCTAGGCATTAATTAATTAATTAATGGATGAATGTGTAAATTAACTTATGGAATATGCCTAAGGGTGTATGTGGGTGATTAAATGGATAAGGTGGCCCCCCCTGAAGATATTAACCCCCAAACTAAGTGCTAAGGTGAATTATTTAATTAATTGGGAAATTTTGAGCTATGCCTCTAATTTAATTAAATAATTAATGATTTTGGATTTTGGAGTGAGGGATTAATTTATTTTATTAATTATCTTCATTTATTAATATTTTGGCAAGTGGATGATGTGTGCAAGTGGGCCAAGAGGGAATCCCCTTGAGGATAATGTTGCTAAATCGGAACTGGAGGTCAGAAAATAGCAAGGGATGAAAAGCGGGAAGGTGTAAGATGTTACCAAAAAGAAAGAAATGGAAAAAACCATAAAAAGATAAGGGAGGTCAAAATTTCCAAAAGAGAACTCAAATTACAAAGTAGGAAAGTTTTACAAGGAAGGAAACATCTTGAGACAAAAGGGCACAGTTTCTAAAGGAGAGAAAAGGTGTAAGAAGAAAAGTAAGCTAGTATATCCACTCATGGGTGACCCATTCTCACAGGTCACTAATCCAATTAACTTGATCAAAAGGTCAACATGAATTCTATAAAAGAATGCTTTCAACTCCCATTAACAACTTTTTATCATTATTAGAATTTTTTTCTTGAGAGCTCTGAGCCTCTCTTGGTTGAGTGATGTGCCTCAACATTTTTCTTGGGAGATGTGCCCCAAGGCCCCATAGTTTCCAGTAAGAAGTATTCAGGTCCAAAATATGTTATTGCAGCCAATAACATCCATATCATTCCATCAATGAATATCTACAGTTAGCTTGAAGAGGAGATCACTACTACAGTGGATTTGCAGCTAGTTTTGGAGGAGAATCACCAAAAGAAGGAGATAGTAATCAGTAAATGCGCCCATGAAATTCAGAGATCCCAATGCACTATTATTTGTAGAGGCCAGAAGCTTCCCATGTCCAGATATCAACTTCAGATCTGATCTCCACCTTCTTCTCCCACTTCTACATCTTTCTCAGCTAGATTTGGAGGCGTTTTCCCTGGAGGAGAGTGATAGTTTGGTAAATGCGCCCCAATGAATATTAGAAGCTCAGTGTGCATAAAATATAATATATATGACCTGTATATGGTCTGTTAACAACGTAAGAACAGATCCATAGTAAAATTCCTACTTCTTTCCTTCATTCTCCATCAAATGTAATGAATTTTTAGCCTGTGAGGCACTGTAACTTTGGAAGGCAGTTAAATCAATAAAAGAAGATTTATGATATATTATTTTCGACTTGTAGCTGTTCATTATGTTATACCAGAGCATTTAAATACTTCAGAACAAATTTTATGAATTATGGAAGCAGTTTAATGAATAAAATTGCAAGACTAGCTCGTTGGGTGTTTTTACTAGACTAGTTTTACAATTATGAATGCTAATTCAATTCTGAGCATCAGTGTGACTCCCTGTCAGTTGTAGGAGGTTAATAAATCAGTATAAATTCCATATCAGCCCCTGTATTAAGAATTTGGGTGCATTTAACTTCATTTGGAAAATCTTGGAATTTAACTAGCTCGACAATCCCCATTGTGCACTTGATTCCCAAATCACTCCAAACCTTTCCAAATTCATTTGAATACTTCCAGTGCATCCTATAATATCACTTGAATTTTATATATATTCCATTAAATCTAAGGAACCCCACCCAGTCTTGTATGCATATGCCATATGCCCAGGAAGCCTCGAAGTAGGCAACAGTTCACACTGTTGTTGAAAAGTGAATGGCTCTGGTACATGGTGCATAGGAATCACTGCCCAGATCAGTTTCGACTTGATGCTGCACCTCAATCCATATAAATTCCAAAATTGAAATTCAATCCCACTGTCCTCATTCCTTGTTTCAGTCCCCCTCACTTACATCCAGCCCAACTCCAGAAATTGCCTAAAATTTACGAGTCAAATTTTGTTAAAAATTGGAGTTAGAGATAATATTTTGGCCAAATATTGGTTGGAATATTACAATCCACCCAAGATCCAATCCATTCGTGATTGGTCGACCCCGACAACCCTCACAGAGCTTCGCAGCTCCTAGGCCTTGCCAACTTCTATCGCAGATTTGTGTTGGGCTTCTCTAATATTGCTTGATCCCTTAGCCATGTGACCAAAGGGGGATCTAAGGCCATGTTTTCCTGGTCCAAGCAAAAAAAACAAGCATTTGAAGAGCTTAATTAGCGCTTATGGTCAGTTCCCTTCCTTACTTTACCAAATATGCAACATCCATTTTAGATTGAGACAAATGCTTCGGACTATGTTGTTGGTGCAGTCCTCACTCAGCATGGCCATCCAATGGCATATCACGATGAGATGCTTCCAGATACAATATGCAAGTACCCAACCTATGACAAGGAAATGTGTTCTATTATCCAAGCATGCCACCAATGGAAGCATTACATCCTAGGAAAAGAGATGGTCAACCACATTGATCACAAGCCCATGTAGTTCATGCAAACCCAAGGAAATTTATAGAATGACCGACACCAAAAGTGGTCCACCTACTTGTAGCAATTCCACCTTAACATTAAATATAAGATGGGAAGCACAAATTGAGTCGTTGATTTCCTCAATTGACCTCCAGTAGTAGCACTGACCACGGTGCTCAACTCTTGTGTCCATGAGACCTCTAGGTTGCCTCAACTATATGACAATGATCCTGAATTCACTTCCATCTATCAATCCTTATGTGCAGGAACACCAATGGAAGAATGTAATCTCCAGGAAGGATTGATATGCCACTTGAGCCATTTTTGTGTTCCTTCAAGCAAGTGTGCGAAGCTAATTTGGAAAGCATATTACAGTGGTGGTAGGGAACTTTGGCACTGAAAATACAGTGGTGGTATTGCAGAAGTGTTTTTATTGGCCTGAGCTTAGACAAGATGTCGACCAATATAACATATCCTGGATTGCCTGCCCCATCATGAAACCTTCCATCAAGAAGAAGGGGTTGTACACCCCTCTGCCTACTCCCAATGGGCCATGGGAATCCATATCCATGGATTACATTTCAATACTACCTTCAACCAAGCATGGTAATGACTGTGTGTTTGTATTCATTGATCGCTTCTCTAAGATGGCCATTTTGATAGGTTGCAAGAAGAACATCTCTACCGAAGCCACTACTAAGATCTTCTTCGAGTGTGTTTAGGTTCATTTGATTCCAGAAACTATCATTTCATATCAGGACAACAGGTTCCTAAACACCTTATGGTCCATCCTATGGGCATTGATGAATACCAAGCTCAACAAATCGACTGCCTTCCACCCCCAAACTGATGGACAAACAAAGGTATTCAATCAGATGTTTATGCATATTCTGAGAATGTACAATTCTAAACATCCCTGCAAATGGAATGAGATTCTTCCATATGTTCAGTATAGCTATAACAAAGCCTTTCATAGCTCTATTGGCCACAAGCCTTTTCAGGTGTGCCCGAGGTTCCAACCACTGGCCCCAATTGATGTAGCTTTTCCCATTGCATCCACATGGTAGGATGATGCCCATGCTCAAAATGAGGATGATAAGGCCATCATATTTCTTGAACGAATCCAGCACATCTGCCAACAGGTCCATGAAATTTTGGAAAAATCCAATACCAAGTACAAGTAGTGACATGATTAACATCGAGTTCCACACAAGTTCTAGGTGGGTGATAAGGTTTGGTTGCATTTATAGAAAAAGAGGCTCATAGGACCCCATAGCAAGCTTCGTCCACTTTTATATAGGCCATACACCATCACCAAGGAAGTCGAGGACAATGCCTTCGAGTTAAGCATTCCTCCATTCCTTGGCTTGCACCTAGTATCAATGTGGAGCTCCTTCGCCCATATTTTCCACCATTGATGGACACATCAGAGGCAGTAGAACATGAAACCTACATATATTAGACCTGACTGCATGGAAAATGAAACCACTGATTGGATCATGGACACACAGGTTAGCGACACCCATGAACAAAAGATTCAACTATATCGGGTTGTCAAAGCAGGGTAGCTACTCCACCAAGGCAAGTGGCTCACCAGGAGTCAAGTTCAATAGAAGTTAACCCATTTGATGGGGGAACTCAATGAAATGGACACCATTGCTTCCTAAGGGGCGAGGACTGATCCATATGGATATATGTGTATTCCACTTGCTCAAAACAGTTCTCCATTTTGGAAGTTTTCTAGTAATTTTTCTATGGTTTTTCGGGTTTTGAACTTCTGGGGCTGTTTTGAGGCCCTACACGATTATTTTTGAAAATTTGGGGGGGGGGGGGGGATGGTTTCCTAAAGCATGAATTGGCCCCAATCAAAATTATTATATCTTGGATAGATATTTCCAACGAGCTATCAAGCGCCCCAAACAGAGATCATATGCAAAAGTTATGACCCCAGGAAGTTGTCTGCTCAACTAACCACCTTGGGGCCACAAACTTTATGACAGTTCATCTTCTAGGGTTAGGATTTTTTATATTTAAGGTTCCTTCCCTAGTGATTATGATAAATAGGCCTTTTTAGCCTCTTTTTTATTTATATTGTCATGAATGAGCGTAGCCTCCACATCTCTTCTTAGAGATATAGCTACCACCATTTTAGCTGCTTTTATTTTACAGTCTATTCTGTTTCATTCATTTTAATAAAATCTAAGTTTACTGTATCACTGTGTTTCTTGCAATATATCTGTGTATGTTATTATATACATGCTATTTCATTTCGTTCTCACATAAATCTGGATTAGCACACCAAATCTGGTGATCATGTGGTTGAATAGGAAATGTGTTGCAGTTCGATCGGTATTGTCAAATGTTAGTCTTACTTCAGCCCACTTAGTAAAGTATCAACAACCACAATAATGTAATTGTGACCATTAGTTGAAGGAGGATTGCATGACATATAATTAATAGTCCATTTTGAAAATGGTCCCACAACAACTATAGGGTGGAGTGGAGCAGTATGTGCATGCATTTTCTTTGTGTATATCTGACAACGATTACACTTTTTGACCGCGTTAATACAATCTTTAAAGAGAGTAGGACAAAAGTATCTTGTGTGCAAAAAATTTTGAGTTGTAGAAAACCCAAAAATATGATGACCACATGCTCCATCGTGGCAATCATTCAGAACTTATTCAACTTTCTCATGAGTTAAACATTGTCGCAAAATTAAGTCGATTCCTTGACGATACATAGTATCTTCAATGATAAGGTATCTTCGAGCTCGGTTTCGAATGCAACATTGTTCATCATGAGAGGAGTGATTAGAGAACCATTGAGTTTGGAGATAAACCAAAATACATCCATACCAGGGGCTAGAAGAAGCTATGAGAAACAAGTGTTCTTCCAGGAAGGATTCAATGACTATGGTTTCTTCAACATCACGGGGTTGTTCAAACATAAGCTCAACAGAAGATAAATGCTTCTTGGATTTATAATTAGCAAATTCGATATTAAATTCTTGTAAGATGACTATCCATTTTGAATATTCCCCCCCAATGATTTGTTGGTTCAAAATATGTTTCATAAGATTAATATTTTCCAATACAATGGTTTTTCAAGAAAGTATGTAATGTCTAAACCATTGGACAACATGAAAAACTATTAGGGCCAATTTATCAACATGGGAATAGCAATATTTGGGGCCAGCAAGACCCTTACTAAGGTAATATATGTGTTCTCAAGATGAATCATCTTCTTGGACCAAAACCATCCCTAAGGTAGACTCAGTTGCAACTAGATATAACAAAAAGTATCTACTATATTCCAGAGGAAAAAGTACTAGGGCTAACACTAAGCCCTTTTTCTAATGCATCAAATGAACATTGAGCTTGGTATTCCCATATAAAATGTACATCTTGTTTTAGAAGACACATGAAACCTTTTGCAATTTTAACATAGTTAGCAATGAATTGTCAAATGAAATTAGCTTTCCATTGTACCTTTGAAGTTGTCTAATTTTTTGGGGGAGAGATAACAAAATTATTGCCTCATCCTTCAAAGGATATACCATGATCCATACGTGTATACATTGAAACCAAGTAATCTCTGAGTGACCACACAAAAGATGCACTTATGTGGATTCATCCTAATGTTATAGTGATGATAGCGAATGAAAAAGACATGAAGCACCATGGTCAATTTGTTTCCTAGAGTGAGATACCTAATCATTGAGATAAGCTTCAACGATATGTTTAATATCATGGAACACATAGGACATGGCCCTTTGGAAAGTAGCCCTGATGTTTTCAGGGCAAAAAAGCATATTTCGATACAAAAAAGTGTCATAAGGGAAAATACATTTACGACGGAAAATATTTCGCTACCGACACAGTCATTAATGATATAATCAATAAAGGGTGTGGGATAATTGTATTTTGTACAAGATAAATTTAAATCCCTAAATTCAGTACAAACGCAAATGGTTCCTTGCTTCTTATCAATAGGAACATGATTGGATACCCATTCAGTTAAATGATTGGGATAAATGAAACTAAATTTCAATATCTTTTCAACTTCTTCTTTGATGGAAACTACTTTCTTGGGATTTATCGTTCTTAGTTTTTGTTGAATAGGTTTAACATTATTGTAGGTTTTAATCTCATTCTCAACAATATTGGGATTGATGCCAGACATTTCTTCATAAGACCAAGAGAAGACATCGCAAAACTCTTTGAAAAGGGTAGTATATATAAGCATGATTTATTTTGGAGAACAATATGTGCCAATATTGATGTTTTCAACAATGCCAGGCTTGAATAAGATATCAATATTTCACCAAATTTCCCTCCATATATACATTGTGTATCGTAACGGGGCATTGGTACCATTCCATATTATTAGGATGTATAAGGTCTTTCGACCGAATTTTCAATGATTCTAACTTAGGAAGAAATGATGACCGACGATGCAAGTCATCCTAGGATTTTTCAGAGATATTCATAACTTCAAGGATATATTCATATGAAGATAAAATAGTATCCAATAAATAATGTGAAATGGGAGTGTTAATAGCCCATATTATGGGCGAAGTGAATGGATCATATTCCTTGCGTAAGGGAATACTTTGTTCTAAATATGCCAAAGCCATTTGAATAGCTTGGAATGAAACTTCTATGATAAATCATGGAAAGATAACCTCATAGGCACCACAATTTGAAGAAATGGGAACTACCCCTTCATTGTTTTCCACCAATAAACATTGTAACGAGACTGCATGCGATATCTAGAGTCATTTTGTCATTGCGCAATGTCAGGAGGATAACTCATGCCATTTGTTCTACCAGTCATCCCATGCTACTTCATAGTTTTTATCAAAGGAGGGAATACTTCTCCAGCTTACAGAGCCATGTGTTATAGGGTTTACGTATTCCTCTCTTCTTCTCAATGCTAGTTAATATATGTTATCTAGAATATATATTTCCATATTCTTATGTATTGCTTCAATGTATCGTGGTACCTAGAGTGGGTCTAGAGGTTGCGTAACCTTTATTCTATCAACTTCAAAAATCATTATTTCGTTGTTTAGGCCAATCACACCATATTTTTCATAGGACCATTGTATTCCCAGTAAAGCTGGATATTGATTAATTACTCCCATAATCTTGATTACTTCAAAATTGGTGAAGGTTTTTACCCATGCCAAGTCTACTTCTACATTCTCCAATTAGCCAATTGGAAATATGTGGTATTGGTTTTCCATTTTCAATTGAATAGGAGAGTAGATAAGGGAGGGACATCTCATGGATTCATAGGACTTCTTTGGAAGTATGTTGATGTTAGATCCCAAATATAGCATCACATTCTTGATATCGTATCCATGGAATTGGGAATCCAACCTGAATTCTCATCCAATTATTTTCTTTCTCTGCTTCTACAAAAATTGGGATGTCCTTTATGGAAGAGGAGCACAAATTTCTTCTTTAGTTTCTGCAACACCATTCATTTTGTGAATGGCTTTCTGTAACTTACATGTTGTGCTTTCGTTGTCCAAAATATCCCCCAACAAAGTAAACCATAACAAGACAAGGTCCCTTACCTTCCTTGAAACTATATCCCTTCCGCAAATGCTCAACACATCATTTTTTCTAGCATTTTGGGATGGTCCTCCCATGTGTCTAGTTAGTGGAGTTGACATTTTCTTAAACATTTCAACAACGTTTTTGAAATTTTATTTATGGTGGACTAGGACATACTTAGCCATTTGCGGGGCTAATTTTCTTATCACAGGCGAATCCTTCTTGTTTATATCTCCATGTGTTCTTTTTCCTCCTTGGGTAACAACAAATCCTACTTAAATATGGTCCATTGTGGGTTCCAAGTTAATTAGATTCACCATTTTTCTTGTGCAATCTTCCCATTTTGCAATAAGCTTCGGGAATTCTTCAATACTGTGAATGTTCGTTCGGCAATAGTTGCACCATGGCCTCTTAGGGAGGGTATAGTCTTGAGCTAGATGTTGGATCTCATTATAGTTGTAACATTAAATCAGGATTATATATCCTCCTCATCATCCAGCTCCAAAACCTTTTCTGCATCCTCCACCTCCTCCTCTTTCTTGTGGTTTATCTACTACCCGGTATACGGATCGGTCTAGCCTCTCTGTAAATGCATTTAGGGATCTGCATTTATTTGTACTATGTATTGTAGATCAACAAAACTTATAGTATACTATATTTGGAACTGAGGAATAGTTTTCAAGATAGGGAAGAGTCATGGTGAATGGCCAAATGCTTTGCAAATATTGCAGTAGTCATTTGGAGAAGAGCTATGTGGATCCAGATATGTAGGGTAGCCAACTATATGAAATAGATTTGTTATAATGACTTGAACAATAATTGTGCTTGGTCCACTAGGGAATGGTATTCCTAGTGAGGTTATTCCTCCCCTCATTCTAGGAAATTCTAATACATGATGGCCTTTTGTAATACATCTCATGCACCATACTTATGTTTGGTTTGGATTTGGTATGGTCAACTCCTGGATTTTTTTAGTTAGATCAACACTTTAGTTTCGTACTTGTGATAAATCACAAGTAGATGATGTCGTTTCAATCATGGCACCAATTAGATAATTAGCCATTGCTTCAGTATTCATAACCTGTTCTTAAGTAGTTCAAGGTGAATCCACAACCTACTGTGATAGCGAAATTCTAGTCAAAGGTAATAGCCCTAGAATAAACCATTCACTGTGGTGGGAATCATGCATAGGGAATGAGAGTTTAGCCAACACATCCATGAATCATTGCATATAATCCCGGGAATATTATCCTTGCATCTTCTAAATATCCCTTAGTTCTATGATCCCTTTTTGTTTGGACTTGGGTTATGAAAATTCGCCTAAGAATAATTTCTTTATATTCAGTATAGTTAGAGCTGGTGCATTTGCATTTCTTCATTTGATCAACTTCATATACCATTGCAGGGATCTCCCGTGCAATGTGTTTTGAAATTAAATGATATTTGACATGGGAGGAGTCCCCCTATAGTTCTATATGGATTCATAGAGGAACCATTGTTGTTCTACATCAGCTTCACCTCCTCTTCCCCAAAATTTTAGGCATTTCATTGGTAGGTCTGCTTATACTCCAACCATTCTAGTGATTGAAGGTCCTACCAACACAAATCCTTGAGTTCTGAGATAAGCCATAATGCTACTGTTATTCTGCTAAAAACTACTACTACTTCCACCTACTATTGAACCAACTTGCAAACTACTAGAACTACCAACTATATGATTATACCAAGGTAACTGTAAAATAGGGTGTTGAGAATGGATTACCAAATTTTTTGAGGGTTCATGGGGAGTAGTTGAAGGTGTGCTACTATTGTTACTTCCAGTATCTTCTTCTGTGAGAATGGGGGGTTCATTTTTTGGGGTTCCACCATTTTCCATAGGTCATGACAACTTTGATTGTTCCACAACTTCTTCCACTACTCAAAAGTTGAACTTCACAGTATCTTTCCTTACGTCTACCTTCTCCCCGAATCCTCCTTGTTGGGTAATCCTACACTTCTATTCTTCTTCCTTTTAACCATAAATTGGCCAGTTCCTCTCATCCATTGACCTTTCACAACTAATTTTCCCTCTCTTCATTATTTTCTTTGTTCCACAACTCCTCTTCTAGTTGCACACTTCTCTTATTTACTTTTCTCATCTACGTTTTCCACCACTTTTCACATATTTCCACTCTTCTTACTACAAGATTGACCCTAGTGTCACTAATAGATCCCCCCCATTGTGTGGAACTTCTACTTTCTGCAACTTTGCAGCATCACCTTGACCACTTCCCCAATGGCACAAGGGTTTACTTTTCCATTCTAATCCATTTTAATGGAAAAATCCATATACAACCATCCAGGTCTTAATCCACAACAAATTTCCTTAAGTAGTCTACCTCTTGTTCCCTTCTTGATATCTTCTTCATCTTTCGATATATACAAATTGTTTTCTATTGCAAATTCTACAATATACCCTATCAAAACGTGCTAGACTAATTGTTTTTATTGCAAATTATACAATATACCCTATCAAAATGTTCTCTACCCAGAAATTGATATCCCTAGTTAGTGGAGTATCCAATCGATGTAGCACCACTAGGTCCCTTCGAGTCCACCGCACAATACTTTGTTGTTGGTTGCTATATTTTGGAGCTAATTTTGCAAGTCTTTTTAGCCACTTGAATAACTTCATACAAAACTCTAACCACATGAATTCGTAATGATCTATTATTGGTCCTCTATAAAAGGATGTATTCTCTAAGTTTTCGTCGAGCCCACCCTTGCAGCTCAACTTCTTGTATTGCGAAGTCCTCAAACTTCTTTTCACACCAATCCTGAATATGGCTCTTCAACACCAGTGCAGTTAACGTCATCCTGTTAGAAACCAGGTCCTGACAACGGAACCATTTTTTGGTGCAAAATGGAGACCGAGGTTCTTGCATGGGGGCCAATAAAGGGGGTCATTGTAGTTTGTTAATATGTGTTGGAGATTTGATCTTTAATTATTTTAGATGTCGAAACTTGAAACAATGAGACAATTCAATCACATGAAATTCATACATCCGTAACACAAGATATACCCTGGGGAAAATCCTCAAAACTATGAGAAAAAAAACCCCAACAATTCTTCTCAGTATAATATAATGGATAGATGAGAATGATTTCTTTTACAACATAGTATATTTCTTTCGGAATATAAGAGATCACCAAAACACTCTTGGTGAGGATACAAAAGCAATAGAGAAGAGAGATCAATTATATGTGTTTTCCAATGTACCCATCACATCAATAACAAGTAAGAACAATAACTTATACAAATACAAGGGACTTGCCTTCAATGGAGAATAGAATTTACTTCACACTGAATTCAAAAATCCCGTATAACATATTTATACATTCTTCTCATGCATCGACTTCTTCTAACTTTAGGATGTAATCGCCATCAGACTGGATGTATCAATCGTAAAGGAAGAAGTGCGCCCCACTTCTCGTGCAGTGCTTTATATTATTGAACTGTCTCTTAGGATGAACTCGCCTCTTAATTGAAATCTTGCCCACTTAGTTAGGTGGCTAAAAGTGGCGTCATGCAAGTGTCGCAACTCAAGTGTCGTATTTTAGTTTAACATAAGTTTCGTCATGCTATAACACTTAGTTAACTAGATCTTCTTTGTTTTCACTTAGTTAAATCTCTTTAACTGATTCTTTCTTGATAACATCACTGTAGTGATCAATTTGGGTTCTCCTTGATTTACTGAAGTGTTGTCTTTTAGTTAACTACTCCTTCTTATTTAACACTTAGTTAACTATTATTAACATAAATCATGCTGATTGATTTACTTGTAGTGACCACTGTGAGTTCTTTAGTTAATTGTGGCATACATTGTGGCTTTAACTAAATCTTGACAATTTGAGTTCACTTAGTCATCTCCTGATCAATTTGAATTCTCTTTTTCTCTATTCATTTATCTTTATCTCTTTATCTTTTGTTGCATGGTCAATATGTGCTAACTTTAATTATCCATCACAATACATTATACTAAGAAGAATTATCAGATTTTGTGATCATAGTATATTATTCCGGACCAAATGATCATATGCTAAAGTAATTCACTTTAGAGGTGATCAATCTCTAAAGGAGACTTAATAGCAATATGGTGATCATGGTTAATAATACATCACACAACATTAAATGTTTTTAACAAGTAAAGCATGATCTTTATACGGAAGTTCCACCTCTATACGAGAGGTCCATCCCATGGATACCTTTATACAGAAGGTTCACATGAGAATCATGACTTGACACACAAGGCCAGAGCCTTATCCAACAAGACTTTACAACATCATTACTTTGATCAATTACCTCTATACAGGAGGAATAACCTTTACACGGAAGGAAATCTAAGTGTTCACCTCTATATGGGAGGATCAATCTTGGTTGCACAAGATTGGTTTGGATAATGTCTCTTGATGTTGTACATTTAAAACTCCCTCTTTGCGAGGGGGGAATTCTCTACCATACCAAGCTTGTCTCGTAAGTACCTAAACTTCGTTACTAACATAGGATTTGTTAACACATCTGCAATCTGATCATCAGTAACAATGTACTGAATTTTCACTATACCTTTCTGGACCATGATACTTCATTTCAATGTGATTTGACTTGTCATGAAAAAGTGGGTTTTCAGAAATATCAATGAAACTATGATTGTCACACCTAATAACTGTAGGCTCAATATTTTCACCGAACAACCCTGCAAGTAGCTTTCTGAGCCACAGTGTTTCTTGACAGGAAACACTGGTAGCTATGTATTCTGCTTTGGTAGTGCTTTGGGCTATGGAGCCTTGCTTCCTACTGGACCAAGATATCATAGCTGATCCTAGGCTATAATAGTAGCTGGATGTACTCTTATGGTCCACAATGATTCCTCCCCAGTTTGATTTTATATAACCAAATAACATGACTCCTCCACTGGAGGCATATATGATTCCATATGAAATTGAACCTCGAAGGTACCTAAGCACATGCTTAGCAGCTATCCAGTGTCTGTGTCTCGTATCAGACATAAATTGACTCAGAATTTTCATGGCATAGCATATATCAGGCCTCGAATGTATCAAGTACATTAGCGAGCTTATAAGATATCTAAACAAGGTGGGATCTACTGGATCTGATCTAGAGCCTGGATCATGAAGTTTCCTCAAATTGGAAACCATTGGTGTAGTCATAAATTTGCAATCTATCATTCCAAACCTGCGCAATATATCCACAGTGTACTTCCCTTGAGATAGAAAAATTTCATCTTTTCTTTGTCATATCTCAAGGCCAAGAAAGTAGTGCATCAGACCTAAGTCTTTCATCTCAAACTCTGAGGTGAGATCCCTCTTGCACCAAGCAATCATATGTTCCTCTCCAGTGAGAAACAAATCATCAACATACATAACCAATATCAATGGTTGGTTCTTCACTACTTTGAAGTACAAATTTAGATCAGCTTCACTCTTACAGAAACCTAGTTTCTGAAGGTAGCTATCAATTCTGGAGTACGAATCCTGAGGGGCTTGCTTAATCCCATATAGAGATTTCTTTAGCTTGAAAACATGGGACTCCTTCCCATGCATCACAAATCCTCCAGACTGTTGAATATAAACCTATTCCTCAACTTCACCATTGAGGAAGGTTTTCTTCACATCCATTTGGTGAATTTTCCATCCTAGAACAGATGCAAGTGCAATAATTGATCAGATTGTGATGTACCTTTCCACAGGGGAAAAGGTCTCATCATAATAAATGCCTTCTTTCTGAGAGAAACCTATGGCACAAATCTAAATTTATAATTCTCAATGCTACCATCCGCAACATGATTTATCTTGTAAATCCATCTGGAAGTCACAATGGACTTCCCATCAGGTTTGGGAACAACCCCCAAACACCATTCTTCATTATAGAGTTGTACTCATATGCCATTACATCTTTCCAAACTTGCTGCTTTGTAGCTTCTTCATATGAGGATGGTTTTGAATCACTAATGTGACTCGTCAGTTCAACATACCCTGAATATCTGTTAGGTTTCTTGCGCTTTCTGGATGAGCTTGTTGGTGCTCCATGTTTCTCTGCATCTTGTAAGATATCTCCCCACCAAGCAGATCTTCTTTTAGCGAGAGGTTCATCAGGAGACCTCTCAATTAGTTCTATTGGTTCTTCAGGAGCTAGTAAATCTGAGGCATCTTCTGGTTTGTCCCTCTCAAACTCCGAAGGGGGAGAATCAGACTCGGGATCCTCCATCTCTGAATCACATTGAATCTCTTTCGATCTTTTGAAAGCAGCTTCCTCACGGAAGGTAACATATCAGCTGACTTGAATGTGTCTCTCACCAAGTACATATATTCGGTATGCTTTTGATGACTCACTATAACCCACAAAGGTTCATTTCTTTCCAGAAGGATCCATCTTTGTTCTCTTTTCTTTAAGTACATGAATGTATATTGGTCTCCCGAAGATCCTCAAGTGTGAGATGTATGGATTCTCACCAGTAAATACTTATTCTAGAATCTTCTCATCTAAAATGGAATGCAAGATTTTGTTCTAGATGTACACAGCTGTATTATTGGATTCTTCCCATAATGAGGTAGACATATCTTGATCATGCATCATGGATTTTGCAGCCTCGCATATGGTTCTATTCTTCCTTTTGGAAACCCAATTTTGTTGAGGGTTGTATGGTACTATTAATTGTCTACATATTACTGCATCACTACATAGCTCATTAAATGCATGTGAATCAAATTCACCTCCATTATCAAACCTTAATGCATGGATGTTCTTTTCTTTCTGATTTTCAATACTAGGGATTAAAACTCTGTAAATTTGTTAAGAGTTTCACATTTAGCCTTCATGAAACAAATCCATGACTTCCTAGAAGAATAATCTATGAACAATACATAATATAAGAAGTGACTCAGGGAGGGGGGTGACATGGGACCACATACATCAGAATGTATTAAATCTAAAATCCATTTAGATCTAGTAGTACTTATCAAAAAAAAATTCTTAACATTCTTCCCAAGTGCACAACCCCAACATAAACTATCATGCTCAAAATCAAATACTGGCATACCTTTTACCATCTTTTGAAGTTCTGGTAGCATTTTGTAGTGTAGGTTTCCAAGCCTTTGGTGCCATAGCTCACATGGAATGATAGTGTGGTAAATCATAGCTTGAATGTAATTCTCGGGTACCTTGTAGATTCCTCCCTCTCGAACTCCAATCACAACAGCAGATTCTAGTTTTTTGTTCTTTGGCCATAAAAATGTTTTTTTATCCATGAAGATAACTCAGAAGCCTTTGTCTTCAAGAACCGAAACTGAAAGGAGGTTCTTCTTCAAGCCTGGAACATATAGAATTTCCTCCACATGTAAAATATCATCGGTGCTCAGCTGGAATGACGTGGATCTTACTCCTTCAATCGAATATGTTGAGTTGTCCCCCAACTCTACCATGCATGTGAACATTTTCTCCTTTAGGTCAGTGATGTAACTCTTGTAACTAGTCATATGTTTGGATGAGCCCTTGTCAATCAACCATGTAACAACACTTGTGATGACGGATCCAAAAATGGATGAGACAAGGTAATACTCCCTTCTTGTCTCCTTTTCTTCTGATGCATTCTTTTGAGTGGTTTCATCTTCTATGGTGGTAGAATCATGAAAATTTCCTTTCCGCTTTGCTTTGCACTCTCTTGAGAAATGACCTTTCTTGTTGCAATTATAGCATCTAGCTTTTGATTTTTCAAATACTTTGTTGAACTCCTTCTTTGGATGAGAGAACTTCTTTTGGAAGAAGGGTTTCTTTCCTTTCTTCATTTTTGCCATGAGGGAAGTATTTTCTTCTTTAGTGCACATAGATTTGCTCTGGATTCGCCCTTCCTCTTGGATATAGTCATGCCACAATATGTTGAACCGAGGTTGCACTTCTCGCCCATTGTTAGTAGCTAATAATGTCTCCCATGAATATGGGAGACCATCAACGACAGTTTGGATGAGATCATCTTTATCCACTACAACTCCAATATCAACAAGTTGATCTCTTACCTGAGAGATCTTAGTGAAGAAGGACGCCATTGTCTCATCCTTCTCCATCTTGAGGTTTCGTAACTTGTTCTTCAATGACCTCTTGTAAGTTGGGGATTTCTTCTCATATAGATTAGTCAATGTATCATAACATTCTTTTGCAGTCTTTAGCGGTGTGATCACGGGCATCAAGTTATCTTTTACCAAATCATAGATGATCAGTTTGGCCTTAGCTTGATTCTTCTTGAAGTTGATGTGCCCTACATTAGATGTAGGCTCCTCCAACACAGTGGACACGTATCTATCCAAATCATGTTCCTATAGGATGTTGAGAATCCTAGCCTTCCAAGTGTTGAAGTGCGAGGTACCCTCAAGACGGTCTTCCGGTCGTATAGAGATTGATGCCATAGTCTTCAAATCTTGTGCTCAACTTCTCAGGATCTACATAGGCTCTAGCTGGCATGAAAAACTGAGCTCATTCATGCCTTGAGCTCTGATACCGTTTTAATATTCGGTTGATATTTGATCTTTAATTCTTTTATATGCCAAAAATTGAAACAATGAGACAATTCAATCACTTGAAATTCATACATCCATAACACAAGATATACCTTGGGTAAAATCCTCAAAACTACGAGAACAAAAACCCCAACAATTATTCTTAGTATAATATAATGGATAGCATAGAATGATTTCTTTTACAACATAGCAGATTGCTTTCGGAAGATAAGATATCACCAAAACACTATTGGTGAAGATACAAAATCAATAAAGAAGAGAGATCAATCGGATGTGTTTTCCAATGTGCCCAACACATCAATAACAAGCAAGAACAATAACCTGCACAAAGAGAAGTTCCTTTCCTTCAATGGAGAAGAGAATTCGCTTCACACTGAATTCAACAATCTTGTATAACATATTTATACATTCTTCTCATGCATCGGCTTCTTCTAACTTTAGGATGAACTCACCATCAGATTGGATGTATCAATCTTGCATGAATAAGTACACCCCACTTCTCATGCAATGCTTTATCTCTTTGAACTGTCTCTTAGGATGAACTCGCCTCTTAACTGAAAGCTTTCCTACTTAGTTAGGTGGCTAACTTAAGTGGTTTCATGCAAGTGTCGCAACTCAAGTGCCGTCTTTTAGTTTAACATAAGTGTCGCTGTGCAATAACACTTAGTTAACTAGATCTTATTTGTTGTCACTTAGTTAACTCTCTTTAATTGATTCTTGCTTGATAACATCACTGTAGTGATCAATTCAAGTTCTCCTTGATTTACTGAAGTGTTTTCTTTTAGTTTAACTAAAGTTAAAACACTTTAGTTAACTATTCCTTCTTATATGGCACTTAGTTAACTATTATTAACTGAAATCATGTTGATTGATTTAATTGTAGTGACCATTGCGAGTTCTTTAGTTAAATGAGGCATACATTGTGGCATTAACTGAATCTTGACAATTCGATTTCACTTAATCATCTCCTGATCAATTCGAATTCTCTTTTTCTCTATGCATTTATCTTTATCTCTTTATTTTTTACTACATGGTCAATATGTAATAAATTTAATTATCCACCACATTACATTATACTAAGAAGAATTATCGGATGTTGTGATCATAGTATATTATTTCGGACCAAATGATCATATGCTAAAGTAATTCACTATAGAGGTGATCAATCTCTAAAGGAGACTTAATAGCAATATGGTGATCATGGTTAATAATAGATCACACAACATTAAATGCTTTTAACAAGTAAAGCATGACCTTTATATGTAAGGTCCACCTCTATACGGGAGTTCCATCCCATGGATACCTTTATATAGAAGGTTCACATGAGAATCATGACTTGACACACAAGTTCAGAGCCTTGTCCAACAAGACTTTACAACATCATTACTTTTATCAATTACCTCTATACGGGTGGAATAACCTTTACACGGAAGGCAATCAAAGTGTTCACCTCTATATGGGAGGATCAATCTTAGTTGCACAAGATTGGTTTGGAGAATGTCTCCTGATGTTATACATTTAACATAGTTTAATGTGCTAGCATTTTCAATCTCCTGAAGGAGAAGGTCTCTCGCAAAGAAAAGCCTATACGTATGTATGATGAGGAGGATTAACTGCATGGATAAACCATGTTTTTTTCAATTCATTCGAAATACCGTAACATATATTTATCATACATTCTTAACCATACATATAATAGATTTATGCGACAAGTATAAAGAAAAGAACATGAAACATCATGCATCGTATACAAAGGAAATTTAAGGGGCCCAATAATCTTCATTCATATTCCATAGTAGATCCCTAATACAATGAATTCATACGGATATACAAAATCAATTAACAGTCTGTAGAATGACCCATTGCAGAACTAAATACATTATCAAAAACCACAAGCCCATGACCCAAATACATAACCCAAAACTTGGACTCAGTGATGCAGGAGCATCATCTAAAATGGAATCTTATCTTGTAATAGTTCTAGAAATTCTAGATTCATGTACATGAGGAGGATTTAGTCTTGTTGTAACCTCTCATGCTATGTAGGGGTTTTATCTAATTATAGCATGAATTTGGAGGTTAGAATAAGTTAGGGATTTTATATTAATATTTGCTTAAAAGGGAAGATCTCAATCCGATATGTGGATTTGAGTCAATATCTTCCTCGTAATGTATAATTTAATTTTCTATAGCATGATCAAAGGGGGTAATGAGAGAGGAAGTGTGTATAGAGTTGTGGTGTGTAGAGGAGGAAAGGAGATATTTGGAATTTAATGAAACATTATTGCAGATTGTGTTATTATTATTCCTTTACTATGGTGGTTATTCTTTGAATGCTAGAAGTTAAATTTCTATGAATTCTGATTAATTATTTAGAATTTTAGAATTTAAAGATCGCATTGATAGAGGACATAACCAAGTTCATATGCAAAGGTATACGAATAAAATCCATAGGTTGTATAAAACACTATTTATGTGACTATTATACTCAGTTAATGTAAATTTGATGTGGTAGTATTAGTTTAAGGTTGGTGTTGAATTGATGGTAGTCTAATAGTCTGTTGATCTATATTTGTAATTAATTCCAGGATTTCCAATCAATTTCATCGGCGGCCAATAAAACAGAGTATACATTCTTGAGATTGGAGTAAGCATGCCATGAAAACCAATTTGTTACAATAAATCCTCTGCCATCATTAATGTTTAATCAGAACTTTTAGATTGAAGAAGAAATCCCTTGCATCTATGATCGTGGTTGAAGAATGAATGACCATAGGTTAGGAAGCACCTTGATACATGTGTGTGTGTGTGTGTGTGTGTGTGTGTGTGTCTCCCATGGTAGTCAATTTGTTGCAACAATTCAATCACAAAGTTGAATCACAATAAAATAGACCTTGTTTTTCGATGGTTAATGGAAGTAGGGGGTAATTGGACAATGTGGGTTATGAGGGCAGAGTCATCATTGAAAAGCATGGAAAATGGTGAATCATGGGTAGATGTGGGAATTACCAGTTGTTTGACAAAAATTGCAGTGATGACGCTTTGAACAGAGAGTATTGGTTATACACTTGTGTTTTCTGTTAGGATATTTAGACACTTATGAGTTAGTTAAGATTAACTTGTTATAATATATCCGTTATGAAAAGTGTGTTTCTTTAGTATGCATTTGTAAATATCTAATCCGACTGTCACGATATGTTCTAAACATAGACTGATTGGACGGTTCAACTTCTCTTGGATCATAACTACCTTTGATCTGTGGATTAACACCCGATTGGTCCATGATATCTATTTAAATAGCATGGAGGGTCACTTGCTAGTTGATCGATTATGAGAAGCTCATTTGTAACTTTCTTTCTTTTGTATAATAAATTTCCTGAAGTAGCTATTTGGATGGGGTCATGCAGTGTTTCCCTTTCGAGGGTTTAAACCACGTGAAAACATCGATGTGTTTATCTGTGATATGTTTGTGTGAGCCGTCGTTCTAGGTGTTCGGTCTTTTGGAATTATCTTGTGTAGTCGAACATGCTATCAGAGCCTTTATGAAGAGTTGCTTCCATTGGTGATCTAGATCTTGAACCGATGTTGCCGAAGATGTGAAAGGGTTTCTGGTTCTGAAATTTTTGTGCATTTTTGGGATGTGAGAGGTGTTTCATTGCGTCCGGAGCGTTGTTTCCAGTGGGGAACAATTTTTTGTTTCATCGAAAAAGTATTATGTTTTCCCAAGATACTTGGATTTCATTAGATCTAGAGTGATTTGTAGGAAAAGGGTTTTTTTTAGCAAGCACGAAGTTCGAGATAAAAGAGTAAAAAAAAAACCCTTCCTCCTTTCCATCTTTTACGTACCTTTTAATATTATCTCACTTGGTTAAAAGTTGTTTTATTTAATAAGAGGTCTTAAGTTCAAGTTTTCTTGTTAGTTACTTTTCTAAAATTGCATGTAATTTATATTTTTAAGTTATTTTATTGTAAAAGTGCATCTACCTTAAATTATAAAAGTGAGTCACTTAAATTCTTTTAGTTTTTTTGCATGCAATATTTAAAGTAACATTATTGTAAAAGTGAAACTCCATTTATTTTACAAAAGTGGTTCACATAAAGCAACATTATTATAAAGTGAGTTTAAAAGGTTAAGCTTGGGATGATGGAGGTCTTTTTTTTTTCAATCATTTGCATCGCTCGTATCTATTGGGGTCACCTGCAACCATTTTTTCAATCAAGCATAACTTCCTCATCTAGAGTCAGTTTTTAGTGCCCTTTTTTTAAACAGCCTGGTTTTTCGATATCTTTGCATCCAGACTGTTGGTTTTTTATTTTTACGACCTTAATTTTACAGTATGGACTCCCCATGTTATATTCTACTTACTAGTTCCAATTACTTCTCATGGAAATATCGTATGGAGGATGTCCTACAAAGTAGGGGAATTTACCGAATTACCTCAGGGAAATAAACAGAGCCCACTATTGCTAATAATAAAATAAAATGGGACAATAAATGTGATGAATCCCATGGATTGATTGGGATGTCAATCTCTATTGATTTACAATTCCACATATCTAGAATTGATGAACTAGATAAAGCTTGGAAAAAATTGGAATCCGTGTTTGCTTAACACAATGAGATTTGAGGTCATCAACTAGAAAATGAGTTGATTTCCTTAAATCCAACTGATTTTTCGTGCATTCAATATTATCTATCTAAGTACAAAAATACTCTTATGTGTAGAATGCAAAATTAAAAGAGAATACAATCAATGCATTTATCATATTCTTTCCAAACTTGGACCTACATATTCTATTTTTGTATCTACATTTTACTCCATTAAATAATCATTGGATCCAACTAGCTATAAAGAGCCTACTCTTGAATCATTTTGTGATTCTTTGATTAGAGAGCATGATAAGCTCATACATCTTGGAATGATTAGCAATGCAGATACATTCTGAAAAGCCTTGCTAGCACAACAAAAAGGGATGTCCAAGCATCCCAAGAAGCAAAATATTCGCAATAATAAGCAAACAAGACTCCCAAACCCTCTCAACCAACTTATTCTTCAAAAAATAACAAAGGAAACAAACCAAAAGGTAAGAAGACTGAGCGTCATTACAACTTTTGCGAGTAAGATAGTCATGATGAATCTAAATGTTTCAAGAAGATGGAATCCTTGGAAGCAACAATGAAGAAGCACCACATCAGCCTTGATTCATCTTCAGAATCTTCATCTCACGGACATGTACTTTGTGCTTCTGGTTTTTCCTATAATGCATCTTCTTCTTCTACTTCGAATGAGTGGCTCATTGATTCTGGAGCATCTTATCACATGGCTAAGTAAAAAGCCATATTTTCTACTATGCATGAATGTAACACCAAAAAAGTATTTGTTGGTGATGATAGATATCTTAGTGTTGTAGGATCTGGAGCAGTTCCGGTAGATAATGGATAGTTTATTGATGTACTATGTGTTCCAAGAATTTCCTGCAATTTGTTGTCAGTCTATCAAATCACTCATTCTGGTGAAGGTAAAACTGTAACGTTTACACCTCACCAAGTTGTAATCAAGGATTTTAAAGATCCTAAGCATGTCCTAGCCACTAGAATTGTTGATGATATTACCAGGTTGTACAAGTTTAACAACTTTGGTTCATGACATTTTCCCTCAGTTTTTGTTGCTCATAGTGATGACTTGAGAAAATTTTGGCATGAGTGATTTGGTCACTTAAATTATCGCTCATTGCAACAACTATGTAAATAAAATATGGTGACAGGTCTTTTGTTCGTATCTTGCAGGGATGGTGTTTGTTCCATTTTTTTACTCGGAAAACATCACTGGGACATTTTTGAAAAATGTGCTTCTTGGCACGCCTCAGCCCCCTTGGATCTTGTGCACAATGACTTGTGTGGTCCTCTTCCATTTTCTTCCTTTTCTGGTTTCAAATATTTATCAACTTTCATTGATGATTACTCTAGACACACTTGGGTTTATTTCCTAAAAATTAAGAGTGAAGTATTTAACATGTTCTTGGCCTACAAGGCCCTTGTTGAAAAACAATCTGGTCATCAAATTCTTAAGTTAAGATCTGATAATGGGGGAGAATATGTTAACAACAAGTTCACTACTTTCTGCACTGAACAAGGAATCCAACAACAACACACTGTTCCATATACACCATAGCAAAATGGTGTAGCTGAACAGAAGAGCCGCACTTTAAAAGAAATGGCTAATTATATGCTTAAAGTTAAGGGACTAAGTCTTCGATTTTGGGCTGAAGCCATAAATTGTGCAAATTGCATAGTTAATCGCACCCCCACTAAATATTTACAATATATCACACCAGAAGAAGCATGGAGTAAAATTAAACCAGATGTAAGTCACTTCTGTGTGTTTGGTAGTGAAGCATGGGCTCTTATTCCAGATGAAAAACAAAAAGCATTGCAACCTAAAAGTAAAAAGTGCATATTTGTTGTATATTCTGAAAATGTAAAAGGTTATAGACTTCTTTAGCCACATTCTCATGATATAATAATTAGAAGAGATGTAAAATTTGATGAAAATATCTTGGCCTGTGAGCCTAACTCGGTGTTTGTGCCATCTTTGGCTTGTGAGCCTAATTCGACGCATGTTCCTTCTTCTACTCCCAACTTCCTTGACAACATTCCAATTCCAGTTTCTAATGATGATAGTGAGAATGAAAATACACCTCCACTTGCTCATTTTCCTCCAGCACAATTGCTTCCTCTATGGGTCCGTTCAACATGCGAAGCAACTGGTGATCTTTCCGGTGATCTTAGATATCAACGACGAACACGTTCTCAATTCCAGTGAGCCTCTTATCTTTTGGCTCAAGTCTCTGAGAATCATGATCCAGAGACTTTTGCAGAAGCTTTAGGGAATCTAGATTGGGATGAATCTATGGATGAAGAATATCGTTCCTTAATGGAAAACAATACTTGGGATATTGTCCCTCTTCCGAAAGGATGAAAACTTGTCAGATGTAAATGGTTCTACAGAACTAAGTATGCCTTAGATGGAAGTGTTGAAAGTCTTAAGGCAAGGTTAGTTGCCAAAGGTTTTTCCCAATTTGAAGTAATTGAATACAATGAGACCTTTTCCCCTATTGCAAAAATGAACACCATGCGCCTTGTTCTTTCCCTTGTAGCCTTACTTAAATGGGTGGTACATAAATGAATTTCAAGGCTGCCTGCTTTCATGGAGATTTGCAGGAGGAAATTTACATGGAATAACCTCCTGGATATGTTCAGAATGACTCTAATATTGTATGTTGCTTTAAGAAATCTCTATATGGCCTTAAGCAAGCTCCTCAATCCTGGTATGCCAAAATGGATAACTTTATCCTTGACACTGGTTTTTCTAGATGTCATTCTGATCCCAATGTCTATACCAAGAAAGTAGGAAACAATATCATCATCCTTGTTCTTTATGTTGACGATCTTATTCTTACTGGTAGCGACCCTAAGCTTTTAGCCCATGTGAAATCCAGTCTTAAGCGAAAATTTGAAATGACAGACTTAGGACATTTGCACTATTTTCTTGTCCTCCAAGTCTTGCAAACCAAAGAAGGAATCTTTATTTCTCAATCTAAGTATGATTGTGACCTTCTTCGTCGCTTTCACATGGAAAATTGTAAACCAACCCCCTCTACCTTCCAGTCTAGAGTCAAACTTTATGCCACTTGCACTTCACCCGAAGTTGATGTCACTCTGTATAGTCATCTTGTTGGTATTCTCTTATACTTGACTCATACCTGTCCTGATGTTTCCTTTGTCATTGGTCGTGTTTCCCTCTATATGCAAATGCCCCATGAAAGTCATTGGAAAGCAGCAAAAAGAATACTTCGATACATTCAGGGTACAATTCAGTTTGGGATTCATTATAGTTCATCGGGGACTCCTTTGTTGGTTGGTTTCACTGATTCAGATTGGGTTGGAGATCCTGATGATCAGAAGTCTACTACAGGTTATGTCTTCAATCTTGGTTCTGGACCTATCACTTGGGCTTGTAAGAAACAACAAGCTGTTGCTTTCTCTTTAGCAGAAGCAGAGTATCATGCAATGGTTAAAGCTAGTGAAGAAGCTTTATGTCTTTGACAGATCCTTTCATAGTTTGGATTCCAGCAGCAGCATCCGACTCCCCTTTGGTGCAATAATCAAAGTGCCATTGTTGGCAGGTGGTTTGGATGAGTCAGCTGCACAGCATCACGGATGTTGCGAAGGGTCAAAGATGACGCGCACGAAGGAAAATAGTGCGCAAGTTGATTAGTTTATGTAGTTTTGGGTCATTTGGACCGCATTATGTGGGTTTTTGGGTCATCCTTTTTGTAGACTTTGTTAAGAAGTAGTTAGATAGTTGCCTAAGTGGACCACAAATGTAAAGGAGCTAGCCTATAAATAGACATAGCATTGTAAGTGTTGATATACTGATTGGAGATGAGAATTGATCAATTGAAGAGACAGTTGAGCACGAAGTATTTTGCTTGTTGTTGTCTATTAATCTGGGTATGTGACAAAAGAGCTATATTGTTGTATCTATGGGTTGTTGCGAAGGTTAATATATGTGATTTTGAGCCGAATCATTGTGTCTTTCCTATTTCCTTGTGATAAATGCATTATGTGATATGAATCTGTGAATGATGTGATGTTTTCTTGCTGCAATTAATGTTTTACTGTTGTATCTATTGCGCATTGGTGGTTCTGTCAATGAAGAGATCTGTTGAATGATGCTATAGTTATGTTTAATGCCTGAGTTGAATGGTTAGATCTTTTATGCAATGTTGCGATAAGTTCACGAGTTAATGCACAAATTCCTCCTTCATTTGACGGAAACTTGGTTCCGTCATCTCTCCCTTGAACATCTCGGGTGAGACTTCATCTACTCCGCAGGTGTTGCTGGACAGGGTAAAACCTGTCTGGGCCGGTGCTCAGGGAGATCGTGGTGGTTTGGGTGTCGACAGTGTGAGGAACCCCTTCCGACTAGGTTTGTGTCAACAAATGGTTCCATTGCCGGGACCGTAGCGCGAAGTGAAAGGAGGACATGTTGTGGCATCCGACGAGACCGGAAATTCAAGATTGGTTCAACCTAAAGTTGCGAGAGCTTGCTGAGAAAGAAAATCAGAACCCTGGGTTGTCGACGGATTGGTGGTTGGAAAAGTATATACATGGCTATCCACACGAATATTTTTTCTGTGAATTCACAATCATCTTGTATGAATGGTTAGCGAAATTGACCTTTTAGAAGCGAAACTTCCAAGGTGGTGAGCCAACATCTTGGACCCCGGAACTAATCCAAGAGCTGCAAGAGGTAGGTAAAAAAGCATCGTGGGTTGTTGAGGTTTGGGTCGACAGTATACTGGAAGGATATATCACTGAGTTTGCAGTTGATACGACAAAGTATTATAGCGAAGCTGAAAGGGAATTTTTCAACGGACCGAGAGGTAGGTTTCTATTGTCGCTACAGTTGTCCATTAAGATGCTCATCTGTGAAAAGGGCATACTGAAGATGCACCTTGACCAGTAGAACCCTGGTGGGCGGAGGCTGTGGATACCGCGACAGCAGGGGGGCGGTAAATGGAATAATACAAGGTAGATGGGTGCAAGTGATGATGAGACTGTGAAGGAAGCCGAGGAAGAGAGTGGTCTTATGAGGGGAGGAGCAAGGTTGCGACAAGAGAAGAGGCATAGGACATGAGAAGGTCCTATTGTGATCAAAATGCAAAGTCACGAAGGAAGACCACATGGGACGAAGCGACCTCACTGTGCCGACAAGGAAAAATAGGCTATGCCCAAGATAGAGGCAGGACCAAACCCCAACAACAACATACCCACACCTCTGCTCACTATCGTACAACCAGGAAGAAATACAACTTTGACACCACTGTGTTCATTGTGTCAACATAACTTGATTGCTAGCAGCTCAGCGACTGTAGGAAGGAAGCCCAGAATGGCGGGTGAAGATGCGAAGTTACCGCTGTTCCATGGGAATGGCACTGACAACCCAGAGCAATATTGGTTCTTATGTGAAGCAGTATGGACTATTAAGCAAATTACGGATGATGATGCCAAGAAAGGTTAGTTGGAGACAACTCTTCGGGGTCGCGCATTGGACTGGTTTATGAAGTTTGTACAAGTTCCTATAGGCACTCCAGAGAAGACGCTGGATGAGGTTAGAAAAGGATTGATTGCACAGTTCAAAAAACCCAAGTCTGAAGCACAGTATATTACAAAACTAAAATAGATTAAGCAGTATCCAAATGAAACTGTATGGGATTTTGACTAATGGTTCAAAACGCTGATGGAAAGGGTCAGTTTTGAGATGAGCGATGTTCATCATCAAGAATGGTTCATTGCTGCATTGCTACCCCATATCAGACTTCCATTGATGCAGCAGAACATTGCAACACCGAGTGAAGCTCTGGATATTGCGATGCAGTTAGAATCTTCACTGATTGGTGAGAACGCAACTGGTATGTCTCAGATCCAGACACAATTGGAAAACTTGAAAATTTAGTTGCAAGATCTTAAGAAGAGTAAAGAATAACTGCCCATATTTCCGCAACTACTTGGTATCAAGAGCATCAAACCCATTAAGTGGAAGAGGCATGCCATGGTGCCGCATCTGTCAAGTATATGGGCATCGACATGAGGAGTGTCAATACATGCAGAAGATGGTCACAAAGCCGATGAATTTGTATTGTACATTCTACAAGTCCGTTGGGCATGACGATAACGATTGCCATGCATATGGATTACTTCAGGAAAGAACGTATGAAGCATTCTATGTGAAGGATGACCAACGTGCAATATAGAAACCGCAACCGTAGCCACAGGTGGCCCAACCGCTACCTCAACCGCAGATGTAGTTTGTACCGCAGCTGTAACTGTTAAAAAAATAGGATCGCAGAGCAATAACAATAAACAGAAATGAAAATATAATCACACACACATTACAAGAGAGACACAGATATATTGTGTTTCACCCCAACTTGGGCTATGTCCACACTGAATTTGCCAGTCCTTATTATTATTCCGTCCAGCAAAGTGAAAGGATACAACCTGCAGCACAACCGTTGCACTTCCTCTTCATTGTCTCATAGTCTCTCTTCTTGATCTCAGAGAACTTTACAATGCATAATATCTAATACATCAACCCTAGCCGTATTACAATGTCTTTCTTTTATAAGGGAGATACAATGGGAAAATACCACGGGTTACCCAAAACCATGGGCCCGAAAACTATTGGCGAAAACAACCCCAAATTTTTTTCTCAGGGGCGCTTCCCCTGTGCCCCCCAGCTGAGGGAGTGGACACTCCCCCGGACCCCTCTAGGGTCGTGCCAGGATCATAACTAAACCTGGGGTACGGACACAGCTAAATAATAATATCTCTGAATCTAGAGATTAGGCTCCATAACAACAGTTTATGCCACAGTATGCTCAGATGCAGATGGTTCCATAGCAGCCACAATACATTCATCCAACCCCCGTGTGTTCAGCCAGGGTAGTGTGTTCAGCTGCAACCGAATCCCATCCAACAACAGTTTCCTCAACCGCAATATCAGCAGCAAGGGGGATTTCGGGGAGGATTCCGGGGAGGACGAGGTCGAGGCTTTGGTCACAGAGGAGGACAAGGTCGCGGACCTATCCAATGCTACAATTGCAGGGTATTGGGGCATTATCAGCGAGATTGACCGCAATTGTAGACACAATGTACATATTGTTTTGTTGATGATCACACTGTTGAAAACTATCCGTAGTTGATTGCGTTATGGAAAGTAGGAAATATACCGCAGTTGCAGATTCAGAACTAGTTGCCAAATCAGAATCAGCTGCAGAACCAGAACTAGCATCAGAATCAGAACGCCAATAAGAATGTGAATCAACCTACGAACCCCCGTCGAACCAGAATCAAGGACCCACTATCGCGACGATCTCAGTAGATCCAAGGACGCAAGATGTTGTTGTTGCAGTCATCGCCCGTGGAGGTGCGACGACAGGAGAAGATGGTTCACATCCTCTAATCTGCCTAGCTTGGAAGAAGAAGGTGCAGTTTGATATTGATGCCGAATGTGACACATTCTTCCAAGCGCGTAATGCGATGGGAAAAGATCTCGGTAAGTCAATTGTTTATGACATGCCCCCTGTTTTTTACTCAGCTTTCGAAGCAGGCCCATCACGGTAGTATGGTACTCTGCAAAACTTTTTTGAAAGTTGTTTATCGCTAGCACGCGATTCTGATGCACTTGCCGAGATCAAGAGTTTGTTGCATTGACCGACTAAGGGACAGAGGGAGTCCGCGGTGAACTCCTTATAAAGGAAGAAGACATGAAAAGAAATGTGCATGAATGTCTAGATTGGGGATTACGAGGTCGATTCAGTTATTCTGGATCTCGGTTCCGATGTTAACATATTGACAAAGCAGACATGGAAAAATATGGGGAGCCCAATGCTGAGCTGGTCTCCTGTACAGTTGCTATTGGATAATCAGCCCAAAGTCACACCAATTGGGAGAGTTCCGCGCCTTGTTGTGGATATCCAGGGAATGAAAACCTATGCGGATTTTGATGTCATTGAGGTTTTCAAAGGAGGAATCTCCTACCCCGCGTTGCTGGGGATTGGATGGGCTAATGATAGTATGGAAGTAATCAATTGCAAGAAGCGGGTGATGACCTTTGAAAATCAGGACCTCCACGTCATTGCTCTATTGGATCCAAATGAAGGGAGATAGTATGTTGAGCTTGTCAAGGACGAAGTTGTAAGAGGATGGGATCATTCATATAACATTTCAGAAGACTACATTCATCCGACGGCTGGCGAAGAACTTGGGTGGCGCAGCTCTAGCTCTGCGTCTTCCGACTCGGATGATGCGTTAGAGAACTGGTAGAACCAACTGCATGAGGTATCGTTCAGGAAGTGTGGTTTTCTTACGCAGTCGCTGTGTCGTGTTGCAATTGAGACTATTGAATTACCAGTATATGAAGGACTGCCTAGCTTGTCTGCATTTTTAATAGCATTTGAAGACAAGGTGTCAGAACCACAGCAGTTGCTAGCATTGGAGGAGTTGCTGAAGGTTACTCCAACACATTGGTGGGAAACTCATAAGAATTCCATTACCAATTGGTCGTAGTGTCAAAGGTTGATGAAGGTTCGCTTCAGCAACATAGAAATATACCACACCGGAAGGTACGATGGGTGGAATGACCCTGGCAGTCATCTGATGGAATGTCAAACTCGGTGGGCCTAGCGACCAAGGGATGAATGGGTCCATGCTTTTATGCATACTTCGGATTAAATGCCGCGATCATGGTATGCTTCAGCTGAGTTGCGAGGGGAGATTACCACTTGGTTAGAGTTGACAGTTTGCTTTACTCATACCTTCAGTTTCACAGATGCCAACCCTGATGTTCATAATGCCTTGCAGCTCATCCGCGACGTTGTTTTGAAGGTAGTTCCAGTGGCATATCTCATAGATATGCATATGCATTGTCAGATGCAGTCGATGATGGAGTGTTATAACATCACTAGAGGGCCAGAGGACGGTGATGATCCGCAAAATGTCAATATTCCCGAATCAAAAGGAAGTCGCAATGTTGTAGCACCTAACGCACCAATAGATCTGATTAGTCAGCCGTTGAAGCTCAGGAAGGTCAACATTGGGATATAAGAGAACCCAAAGTTTGCGAATGTTGGTGACTATTGGGATGAAGACATGATGGCGAAGGTCACGGACCTGTTGCATGAGTTCCAAGAATTGTTCTCTACTTAGTTTTTCGAGATGAAGGGAATCTTGGGGGATCTAAGGGAGATGCAGATTCCGTTGAAACCAATTGTAAAACCAATTAGGAAGCGACCGTATCGACTGAATCTGAGGCATAAGGAAAGGGTCAAAGTTGAACTTGACTGCATGTTCGATGTTGTCATCATTGAACCAGTCGAAGAATCAGAATGTATTAGTCCCATGGTGGTGCAAGACAAAAAGACAGGTGAGGTACGGATTTGTGTCGACCTGAGGAAGTTGAATGATGCATGTATGCATGATCCATTTCCGACACCGTTCACTGATGAAGTGCTGGAGGGTGTGGGTGGTCAAGAGATGTATTCTTTCACATATGGTTTCTTGGGCTATCACCAAATCAGGATTGCGAAAGAGGACCACCACAAGACAATGTTTGTGACTGAATGGGGGTGTTTCTAGTACACCATCATGTTGTTTGGGCTAAAGAACGCACCTGCGATATTCTATCGGGTTGTTGTTGATGCCTTCAGATGTCTTATTCAGAAGTTTCTGCAAGTTTATATGGATGACTGGATATTTTATAGATTGGTCAGTGATCATCTGGAAAACCTGCGACTGATGTTGGAGCGATGTTGACAGCATCAGATATCGCTGAACTTGAATAAGTGCATTTTATGTGCACCGTTTGGGATATTGTTGGGTCACATTGTTTGCAAGCAGGAATTGTTGGTTGACCCAGCAAAGATTGCGCTCATTCTGAGCCTAACACCGCCTACTAATGTCAAGCAGTTGAGGGAAATGCTGGGGCACACAGGGTATTATCGCAATTTTATCCATGGTTATGCAGCGATCACGACCCCTATGGAGAAGTTGCTAAAGAAGGATGTGGTATTCTTATGGAGTCCCAAATGTCAAGTCAGTTTCGAGACACTGAAGGCTTAGATGGATTCTGCTCCGATATTAGTATTCCCTGACTGGAGCAAGGAATTCCATGTCCATGTGGATGCGTCATCAATTGCGCTGGGAGTAGTGCTCGCGTAACCAGGGGAAGGAGATCTGGATCACCCAATTGATTTTGTGAGTCGAAAGTTGTCGTCTACAGAGAAAAATTATACCACTACAGAGAGGGAAGCCTTGGCGATGGTATATGTGCTGCAGAATTTTAGGCACTACTTGTTGGGAGGTCACTTTAAGATGTTCACAGACCACTCTGCTTTGAAATATTTGGTCAATAAGCCTGTGTTGGGGGGGAAGATATGTCGTTGGCTACTTCTCTTTCAGGAGTTTGATTTTGAGGTAATTGTGAAGCCCGTTCACTTGAATGTGGGGCCATATCACTTGTCGTGGATTGAGACAGGGGAGGAACCAACCAACATTGAAGATGGATTTCCAGATGCACAACTATTCAGGGTTGACGTAGCTGATGACTACTATGAAGAAATAATTCAGTTTCTGGCGACAGGAACCGCACCAGTGGAGTTTACCACCAGTTAGAAGAAGCAGTTGGTGGTTAAGGCTGTCGGTTTCTAGTTGATTGCTGGACAGCTGTATAATATAGGACCAGACGAGATCTTGAGGCGCTGTGTCCTACCTCAAGCAAGGGCAGATATTGTCGAAAGCACATGCAGGAGTGGCGGGTGGACACTATGGTGGTCGGGCTATTGCCAAGAAGGTGCTTCACGTAGGGCTTTGGTGGCCCACTCTTCACAATGATGCAACGGATTATGCGTGGACTTGCGATGTCTATCAAAGAACTGGAAAACCCTCCAGGAGGGATGAGATTCCGCTGATACCTCAAGTAACCTTGTAGCCATTTGATAAATGGGCTGTGGATTTCGTGGGACCTATCAACCCACCTGGGAAGCGCACTAGTGCACAATACATAATCACAGTGACAGATTATTTGACAAGATGGGTGAAGGCCGCACCAGTTGTAGATTTCACCATTGCGACAACAGCGCGATTCTTGTTCGACAATATTATCACTCGATTTGGATGCCCTAAGGTATTGATAAGTGATCAGGGGAGTCACTTCATTAACCTCCTATTCAGCGCATTGACAGCAGAGCCTCAGATATAGCATAAGAAGAGTATGCCGTATCATCCACAGGGAAATGGCACGGTGGAGGCCTTTAACAAGGTATTGGAGCATGCTCTTACCAAGGTTTGCAATGTGAACCGCGATGACTGGGATTTGAAGATTCCAGCAGTCTTGTGGGCATATCGCACCACTTGTAAAAGGCAAATGGGACATACACCGTTCAAATTGGTGTATGGGCAAGAGGTCGTTATGCTTATGGAGTACATTGTTTCGAGTCTACGCATCATGGCCGCGACAGGTATGAATGATGAAGCAGCGTCGGTAGAACGATTGGAGCAGTTGGTATAGCTTGAGGAAGACCACTTTATCGCAGGTTTTCACCAGTGCTTGGAGAAGGATCGGCAAAAATATTGGCATGATCGCCATATAAAAAACAAACAATTTCAGCAGGGTGACTTGGTGTTGTTGTATGACATCAAGTTCATGAAGCATCCAGGGAAGTTACAGATGCATTGGGAAGTTACAGATGCATTGGTTCGGTCCATATCGCATCAGTTGCATAACTTCAGGAGGTGCAGTACAACTGCAACAGTTAGACGGAGTGATGCTACCAAAGATGGTGAATGGTAGCAGGCTAAATCCCTACAAAACGGGCCAGGAGCCGCGGGATGCGTAAAGCATTGGGCAGAAAGAGTAAAAAAAAAATTGCAGGATGCTAGGTGGCAAGATAGCACACCAGCAGGGACAGGATGCGCGAGTCAGAGCGATGGTATCGCAGTTTGGGAGCTATGTTGCGACAACTACAGGGTCGTGACACAATCAAATCAACAATAATTAAGGATCGTTAGCTCATGACACTTTTTCATGAGAACGATCTCTCTGACAAATTTGACCGTTAGATGGCCCGGATTGACGACGGAGTCCGACACGTTTGGCATGTCTACTATGAGAGGGAAGCATGGCCGGTGACACTACGGGTGATTCTTCGCACGTTTTGGCATGAATGACAACCGGTGGAAGCATGGTCGCTACTCCGAAGTACGATTTAAACACGCGTGCTGCGGATCCACCTCACCAAGAGATGGCGGATTGGTATGATGACAGGATCAAATCCTTATGCGAATGGATTTGTCGATGATTTCCAAGGCAGGTGTCCAGGACGATGAAAATGCATAAATATAGGCATCAGAGGCTAGCTGAGCAACGAGGTATTTATCCGACAAGAGGAATTCATGCTGCGAGTGGGTCAGGAAGCTAGATAAGTTAGGAATTCCAAGGAGGCTATGGAAATTATCCATTTTATTTCGTGCGACAGCACACCAGGTGTGCTGAGGGCCGAAATGACGAGTGTGCATGAACACCTAGGGAAGGAAGCGGCGCAGACACTCTGGTGTAGCAGAGACGAAGTCTCATCCGAGATGTCTAGGTACGTGGTGGTAGTTTGAAGCTTGTGGTCCCTGCAACCACCAGAATGACAGGGGCGACAGCCTCCTAGTCCCAATAGTAGGTGATCCTTGGTGCGAAATAGATGTGCCAGAGTAGTTGGCCTGTTTTGCACCTCGGCGTTGTTCATCAACTTTTCCTCAGTATGCATCTGGTTTCTAGAGACTGGAGGATGAGTTTGAGAAGTACATGACAACAAGCCGGGAGATCACCGTATCAGTTGAGAACTACATGACAGCGAGTCGGAGATCACCGTATCAGTTTGAGAAGTACATGACATCAAGCCAGAGATCACTGTAGCAGTTTGAGCCGTACACAACAGCGAGCTCCAGACAGCAAGAACAGTTGCAAAGGAATAGTTAAGCGATAGACGAGAACATGTACACCATGTCCAGCTGACGTGGCTCGAGGGCGAGCCACAAGATTGTGTTGGGGGCCTGTTGGCAGGTGGTTTGGATGAGTCAACTACGGAGCATCGCGGATGCTGCGAAGGGTCAAAGATGTCGCACAAGAAGGAAAACAACGCGCAAGTTGATTAGTTTATGTAGTTTTAGGTCATTTGGACCGCATTATGTGGGTTTTGGGTCGTTTGGACCGCATTATGTGGGTTTTTGTGTCATCCTTTTTGTAGAGTTTGTTAAGAAGTAGTTAGACGGTTGCCTAAGTGGACCGCAAATGTAAAGGCGCTAGCCTATAAATAGACATATCATTGTAAGTGTTGATATACTGATTGGAGATGAGAATTGATCAATTAAAGAGATAGTTGAGCACAGAGGATTTTTCTTGTTGTTGTCTATTAATCTGGGTATGCGACAGAAGAGCTATATTGCTATATCTATGGGTTGTTGCGAAGGTTAATATGATGTGATTTTGAGTCGAATCATTGTGTCCTTCATGTTTCCTTGTGATAAATGCATTATGAGATATGAATCTGTGAATGATGTGATGTTTTCTTGCTGCAATTAATGTTTTATTGTTATATCTATTGCGCATTGGTGGTTCTGTCAATGATGAGATCTGTTGAATGATGCTATAATTATGTTTGATGCCTGAGTTGAATGGTTAGATCTGTTATGCAATGCTGCGATAAGTTGATGAGTTAATGCACAAAGTCCTCCTTCATTTAGCGGAAACGTGGTTCTGTCATCTCCCTTGAACATCTCGGGTGAGACTTCATATGCACCGCAGGTGTTGCTGGACAGGGTAAAACCTGTGTAGGTCGGTGCTCATGGAGATTGCGGTGGTTTGGGTGTCGACAGTGTGAGGAACCCCTGTCGACTGGGTTTGTGTCAATAGCCATCAAGCTTGCCAAATATCCAGTTCAACATCAATGCAACAAACACATTGAGCTATATATGCACTTCATAAGAAAGCTTATTCATGATCACATTTTTGAATGCTCTTTTTCCCTACAAGTGATCAAGATGCAGACATCTTCACCAAATCTCTTACAAAAGCGAAGTTTTCTAAAATTCGATCTATGCTAGCAATTCAAGAGCTTGTCATTAAAGGGGGATAGGATCTAATGCCTCCTTCCTTCTCCTAATAATGTCACTTTTGTAAATCATTCAATCATATCCTAAGTTGTTCTTAAGGGGGGATGTTAGGATATTTAGACACTTAGGAGTTAGTTAAGATCAACTTGTTATAATACATCCATTCCAAAAAGTGTGTTTCTTTAGTATGCATTAGTATGCATTTGTAAATATCTAATCTGACAGTCATGATATGTTCTAGACATAGAGTGATCCGACGGTTCAACTTCTCTCAAATCATAACTGCCTTTGATCTATGGCTTAAAACCCGATTGGTCCATGATATCTATTTAAAGAGCATGGAGGGTCACTTGCTAGTTGATCAATTATGAGAAGCTCATTTGTAACTTTATTTCTTTTGCATAATAAACTACCCAAGTATCTATTTGGCGGGGGCCATGGAGTGTTTCCCTTTAAAGGGTTTAAACCATGTGAAAACATCGGTGTGTTGATCTGTGATCTGTTTGTGTGAGCGAATGCCCTCTAGGCGTTCGGTCTTTTGGAATTATCCTATGTAATCAAACGTTTTATTATAGATTGTGGCCATATAATTATGGAAAATCAGAGTGGACAAAGGAAGCTTTAAAAGTCATTCACTTTGCACTATTTATTTAAATTGTGGGCATTGAATTATTTTTAAAGAGCATGAATTGGATTAAATATGAAGAAGGGAGATTGCAGAGTTAGATGAGCGAGAGGATGTGGATTCGAGTCAACAGGAAAAGGTATTGACTACTAAGGTTTGAGGTTTAATTATTACAAGTTTGAGTTCAATCTATTACAGAACAACGCAATTTTTGGTTATCTCTTGCACCAAGTGGTATCATAACATAAAATCTTGCATGTTTAAGAATGATGAAGTGTAGGGTAGAATTGTTGACTAGAAGAAGAGTATAGTTGACCCTAGCAAGATTGATATACTGGATAGAGATTGGGAGATATTTGAGGAAATTCACATTAGAGAAATTTGGGGTCTAAAATGGGCCTTATAAAAAAATGTGCCATGGATGAGTTGGATTTCTCAAACCAATAGAATTTCAATAGCTTTGGTCAACCATTATGGTTGAGTTGGACATATGATGCTTATGTGTCATTTTTTTATTTGACAATAGATAACTCCATTAAAACATCGCCTTGGTTAAGATCATGAAAATTTCATCTCGAAATACGATAAATATACCCGAAATAATAAATATACAACATTTAATATTATCACTACTTCCAAGTCCTTTAAATATAAATCTTACATTAATTAAAATGATAGTGAAGTAATTTTGAAATACTAAAAAAATTAATATAATTAATCTTTTAAAAAGAAAAATAAATAATATTTAATATTTAATTTTAAAGGGAAGAAAATGAATTTTAACTCCATTTAAATATTTTTTTAAAGAAAAATAAATAATATTTAATTAATTTTATATGTTTTTTTCCAAGAAATACTAAAATGTCCACCTTGGAAAATCGGTGAGGAATATTGCAAAATTCAAAACATGAAAGTTGTATATCTCGTCAGACCTTTCCAATGGTATCAAGAGTGCCCAATTCCAAGTCCAGGAGCGAAATTTATCACAAAAGTACCAAAATATTTGTTTCTCTCTTCTCTTTTCTTATTTAGGATACATATTAATGTTGAGTAATTTCATATTAATCTTCATTATATATATAACTTGTAAAAACACAATAATATATTATAAAAAGTTATATAATATATAATAAAAGATATTTATTATTATTTTTATTTTTATTTTATGTTATTATTTATTATAATTTTTATATTAAACATGAAGTGTTTTTAATATATATATATATATATATATATATATATATTAAAAACACTTCATGTTTAATATAAAAATTATAATAAATAATAATAGTGATTGTTTATTTTTAGTATTATTGTAATTATATTTTTCATTATACTTTTAGTTTTTTTAAGTTTTAGATTTTATTAAATATATAAAAAATAGTGGTACATTTATAAAAAATAAATAAATAATAATATAAATTTAAAAAATACCACTATATCATTTATTGTGTGTGCATAGGAAGATTTATAAAAAAATTTAAAAAATTTACTACTATATCATTTATTGTGTGTGCACAAGAATCTAAACCATTTATTAATATTTTCAACTCTCATCTCTTAACTCTACATTAACCCCAACATACTTGTAATGAGACAATATAGGTTGACCTTCACAAGATAACACCTTTAACTTAATGTGACATGGCATATTTGTAGTGTGATGTGATTTTTTTATTATTTTCCTTAGGAGGTCCATTTTAGAACCCATCGGCAGAAGATGGTGAACCCCACTGTGCATATGCACATGTGGATGATCAAGACATAGAAGTTGCATTTGAAGCTACCAACGTAGTAGCCTATGATGGTGAAGCTACCAATAAAGAAACCAGTAGTTTGGTGAATCCAACAATGTCTATTGCCGATGAAGACAATGCCAATGAAGCAGTATACCTTGATGAAGTGAATTCAGAAGATAATGAAGTAAATCCCACCGTGCAAGTGGATGATGAAGACAAAGATGGTAATGTTAAGGCAAAGGAAACTATAACAAAAATTTCACTTGTAGCAATTGAAGCTACATAAGTTAAAGAAACAAAAGAGGATGCACAGGAAGATGAGCCATTTGAAAAACAAATGATAAAGATCTGACATTTATAAAGGATTGGCTTGCAAAGCCAAAAGAAGTCGAAGATGACAACCTACTTTCTAAAGCAGAGGCAGATATAACTGAAGTTGTAGAATAATCAAATGATGAAGGAAGAGAAGATCAAGAACATGAAGATGATGGTTTATAAGACAAATTTAGAAGATGATGGTTTATAAGACACATATAGAAGATGATGAATAGGTAAATCAAATTGAATCTAAAAGATTATATGATGAAGAAATTGTATTTGATGACGAACTGATACAATTACATAAAGAAATGAAAATGTTTGATGAATTGATGAGTGGTAAAGACAACCTACTTGGGATTGCGAACCAAGTGGATGATGTATCGATTGCAATAACAATTAAAGATTTGAAATCTGCAGCAGTAAAGGATTGTGGAATTGAATACAAGATGATGAGGAAAACAAACAAATTGAAAAAGGATTTGATAACAACCAACAACCAGCAACAACTGAGAAGGAAGAGCATCGTGTTAAAGTGTTGAAGCCAAGTAGTAGGAAGAAGAAATTATATTCAAATTTTAAAGTCTTGAGCAAGAAGAAAAATAAAAATAGCGAAAGCCTCAAAGTTTGGAGCGGAATATACAAGAAGAAGCTACATAATCACATAACAACAAAAAAGGTGAATATGAATATGTCAACGTATTCTTGGCTCGAGGTATGGCATCGAACAAAGTGGAAATAACACAAACAATTCATAATCCTAGCTGAGACATAGACCGACATGCATTTTCATTTCTGAATATTATTAGCAGTAGTATTATTGTTAGTTCAAACAGTTGAGATTAAAGGGGAGTGTTGAAGAATATAATCTCCATGTTTGTTTTTAATTAATATCTAATATTTGTTAACAAATCAGTCAAGATTTAATTGTTATTGGACTGAACTATTGAACTGTCATGTAACCAAACTATCAATCTTTTTAATGGTGAAGAGCATATGATGCTCCATATTCTATGATGCTTATTTCCTCAATTCAGTCTCTATACATTTTTTCAAAATAAACTTGATGAACAACATAGTTCATAAGACCAAGCTAACTAGAAAATCTACAGAAAATGGTCACACAAGAAATAAAAAAGGATGATAAAGATATATTTTTTCTCAGAATGTAAAGGAATAAAAAAGATGGATTGATTGAGAGAGATCCATTGGGGGTCCTAGTAAAAACTAGGCTAGATATGTTAGCATCTGAGGGTGTGGAAGATTATGATAATATGATTTAATTACCAAGTGTCTTAATTACATTGCACTATGCGGCCAAGTGATAAATAAATATGAACTTTAAAGGAAGATAAGTTGATAGAGACACATATTTGTTCATAATCAAATAGAGTGCAAACCAATATAACTTTTAAGACATATTGATTTGCAAGTAATATGTAGTTCAGATCTCCTATTACACTATAGAATTAGGATATGGATTAATTTCAATTTTAGCAAAGTTTCTGAGAAGAATCCTCAAATTGGAGAAAATACTCAAAATCAAATAGCATACAAACCAATATAACTTTTAAGACATGCCTATCGTTGCAAGTAATATGCAGATGAGATCTCCTATTACACTATGGAATGGAATTAAGGATATGGATTAATTTCAATTTCAGAAAAGTTTATGACAGAAATCCTCAAATTAGAGTAAAGTTGAAGCTAAAGTAACGACAACCAAAATCTGAAATTCATCCCAAATTTAGCTGCTAAGCTTTCCACATCTAATATATCCTTGAATTTTAATATATAAACCTGCCCACGAAAAGGAAAATAAATGTTCATGGGTATATTTATGGGTGATGGGGTGGACATTGGTTAGGTTTTTTTTTAAATGGATCTATGGTCTTTGCGAGTGTTTTGATTTGAAATTCCATATTGATATTTGAAATATATGAATGTGGCATAGAGGACACAACAAGCAAGAAGTAAATAACAATGAGTGGATGTACATGTGAATAGGGACTACCCTTCCTTCCGAGCATGTGATTTGTCAACCCTCTCCCAATTCAAGTGGGTAGGAACTTCCCTATATGATCCCTTTCGAGAATGTGCTTCTTCTTTCCTTGGGGTATGTGATCGGTCAAACCCCCCTACTCAAGTGGGTAGGGTTTCCCCTCTCTCCAAGTCATACGATCGGCCAAGCCCCAAGCCCTGACTTAAGGGGGAGATCATGCCCTCCCTTCAAGGTATGTGATTGTTGATCACCCCCTTCCTCCTGAACTGCTCAAGCAGTTTTGTTGGATTCCTTCAGAGAAGGTGATTTGAAGAGTACCCTAGGCCACCTGAATAATCATAAGTGATTAGCTGTAATGATGGAAAAGTAATAAGTAGTTGCAGACCTCTCAAGTCACAAAGTTGAGAACGTGGATGCATGATAAGCATTGCGTTACATTTGAATTTTGAGCTTCCTCACCTTAATATCAAAATCAATGAAAATGAGGGGTAGTGATTGACTCAAATCAAGTAGGGATGATAGGAACTTAACATATGTATCTTTCATATAATTTAAAGAAATAAAGGGGATACCCTCTCGTTCCCAAGTCACTATAATAAGATAGCTTGCAATATCACATGGATGACAACTAGAAGCTAAAAATGATCACAACACCTAAACCACATGTGATATTAAAATTTAGAGCTAGAGGTGGATGATGTTATCACATCAACATCACAACTTGCACCAACATCCAACTTCCAGATTGGTAAATTTTTTGGTGTGGATAATACATTATAAATAATATTTTACAATTTTTATTCATTTTGAATCATTCACACAACACACAGTCCTAATCATCATTCACAATTGTCATGAATTTGAATCATTCACATAACATAGTCTCAACATAGGGCTATGCCACTATATTTGTAATAAGATAGCTTCCAACATCACATGGATAACAAATAAAAATTGAAATTGTTCATGGAAACTAAACCATCGATGATATTAAAACTTGAAACTATAGGTGAAAGAGGATGCTATCACATCAACATCGTAACTTGCACCAAAAGTGGACTTCCATATTGACAGATTTTATTTTTGTAGGTATTCATTATAAACTATCTTTCACAATTGTTATGCATTTTGAATCATTCACACAATACACATTCCCAACATAAAGCTATGCCACTGTAGGCCACTTTAGTAAAAAAAAACACCATCGAGAACAACCACAAGATATGACACTAAAATTGCCAGGATTTTCATACTAGAATTAGGAAAATATATATCCCATCAACCCAAAAACTTAGACTTGTGCTAGAAAAACAACTTTGGGATTTGCAAATATTTTGGTGGAGTAATGATTTATAAACCTTCTGAAGAGAACCTGCTACAATCATAACTAAAATTAATATGAAGTTAACATAAGATAAGGGTGTATAAAAGATAACTTACCAGTCCTTGGGGAAATTAATTGGAAAAAGATGGTCCGTGTTGGCACACAGTGGGAATACCCAACTTACAATGTAAATTCACCAACAAAACCCTAGATACCGGCCCTTTCGGCATTACCTACAAGCAGATGAAGTCTCACCCGAGGCATTTATGGGAACTGTAGGAACCAAGCTTCCGCAACGTTGAAGGGATAGAAGGAATTCATTCAACTTATCTACCATACATTCAATTTATGTGCAAAAATAAATAGCTTATTCATGATACATGATAACACATTCAAATAAATAGCAGAAAAAAGCATACATGTGTGCAATAAACATAAAATCCATCACATCAAACACATAAGAGATTTGCTCCAAAACAGATTTACTTCAATATTGCTTTCATATGGAATAGTCTTACAAACCTGCGCTCTATGCATCAAATATATGTCATAAACCCAACCCAACATTACATAACATAAGAGAAACTACTAAGGAATCTAGCATGAAAGCAATTCACAAACAACCCCTAATCCAAATATCCCTTACATATTTCTACATTTCAAAATGGGTTGATCCCGTTACAATGTGGACACAAATGCCCAACTACTTCTAGATAACTTCATCCTTTTGCACATGCTATTCCTTTAGCTTGTTAGGTGACTTGTCGAGCGGTCCACTTCCGATGTACAATTCCCAAAACAAGTCGAAAAACATGCTCCAACAGGCCCCCAACACTCACCTGTTTCTCATCTCGAGCAACTTCATTCCTTTTGGTGCAATGTCTTCATGGTCTCCATTAGCTTCTGAAGTGTTTATTTTGCAATCGCAACTTGTCCCTTTGCTTTGGATTCTTGTTATGAAATTTCTTCCACCGACTGCACCGTTAGAGGTGCCTACAATTTTTCCTCAGTGACTTGTATTGTCTTCTTAACGACTGCTTGTACTGCAACAAGTTCCTCTATCACTCTGTATGCTTCCTCTTGTAGTGGCTCTAAATTCTATGTAACGCTATGCTAATGTGATCATAATTGATTAATATCCAACCATTGTTGGTGACTCTGTCATTGCTATAATCCATTGTGTAGGAGGTAGAGTAATCATTGTTTTCTTAAGTTTCAGTGCCTTCGCCTACGTATCCTGCAATATATGTTCTATGTCCTTCAACTCAACATCCTTGATGAGATATGTACATATTTTGTTACTATTAGTACTAATATTTTTAAGGCTTATGAAGAGGATTTTCATGCCTCTAAGGTTGGTAAAGTTAAAAGGGTTTATCCTTGGGGAGTTAAAAGAGAAAGCTTCAAATCCGAGTGCAAGCTTGGTATGACTATGAGTGGGTGATCAGAGGCTTATGATAGAGCCCTAAGACTAAATGGTAAGGAACCATTAGATTTGAATAGATCTATGGTCGGTAGGTCACGCGTTCCTATAAAGTACGCAGGATATAACTTTTATGATCAACGAGCTAATCAAACGGAGGGGGAAGCAAATCGACGACGGTGATGAATCGTGTATCGATAAAGAAATTGTGAAAATCCTCACAGTAGATGTAAGAGCTGATGTATACCTCACAAGAAATATTTTAGGAATAAGATTAAGAGTGGTCAATGCAGTAAGATGAGCAACAAAATAATAATACAGTAGAACTCGAATAGAAGCAAAAATAATTCACACACACTAATAAATAATCACAATATGGACAAATAAGTAGTACAATGCATGAGGATTCGAATGCCAAGGTGGCAGTTCGTATTAGCCTTCATGGAGTGATCAAAAGATCACTAGAGTGTCATCGGATCACAACTAGAAGTCTATCTCATCATCAGTGGAGTCATCAATGCTCAAGTAACTGTCAACCATTAGTCAAACTGAGTCTAACTGAGTGTGGTCGGTGTAACTGGAATTAAATGAATGAAGGAGGCTCAGTGGAGGGCACATGAGGACCTAACTGGAGTCAGAATCAGCAGTCTAGTCACACTGGAGGTCCATCAGAGTGGTAAGTTCAGTTAAGAGTGTGTCAAGCCTAAAATCAAGGAGAGAACTCAATTAACTGAAGACAACTGGACTGGTAGGTGAAGAAGGGCGCCTTTGTCAAGTGGATGATGAGATGTGGGCGCATCACTGGCCAGGAGGGCTCAATCTGAGTGGAAATAAGCTCCAAAGTGATGGAAGACTAGGGACTAGGTGCTGGAGGTATCAACCTGACGACTGGGCAGCATGCGGATGCATGCTACATGCAGGAATGCATGCAAGACTGAAAATGCAAAGGATGAAAATGCTGGTAGGACTAGGATGGAGTATAGGAATATTCTAACAAAAATCCCCTCCTAAAATGGGATCGAGGTCACATTTTCCTCAAAACCACTGAGGACACATGTCTATGCCTATTTGACCACACCTCCAAAAGATCTTTTTACAAAATGGTCACTTCATCGACTATTACTGCTCACGGAAACCAAGGTGGGTTCCTCCCAAGGTGACATTGTATAAAGTGTATGAGCTATCCTAAGTCGTCTTCCTGACATCCATGTCAACCCATCTTCGTTAACCATGTGTCCCAAAGGTTCCCACTATAAACTTTCTCCTTGTCATCAAAAGAGTCAAATTAAATTCCACCAAGTGTCGTTTTCGAATCATCTAATCATTAAAACTAGTCTTTTTCCCTTTTTCCAAAAATCAATTGTTTATTTCAAAATACTATGGCACCTCTTATCCTAAGTGTACCTGACCAGCTGATTACAAGCGACCGGACCAGTCCACCTTGGCAACCAGCAGTCCAAATCCTCCATCAGACACCATCCGGGTATTTTACTGTGTACTTATCCCGATCATTTTCTGTTTATATCGTTATATAAAAAAATAAAGTCTCTACCCTAAAATTTCCCTAATTTTACCTTAAAATTTTCAAACTTACCAGTCGACTAAACCTTCAAATATGGAACCCAAATCCAAGGAAAATATGCCCAAACCCATATTCTCAAGTGATGAGCATGTATACAACCACCAAGCTAATATATTCGACACTGTTGTCACCAATTCACATTTAAATTCCACCATTAGGGATTCCAAATCCCTATCAATGATAGACCAATATAACTACAATTTATGGAACTCCAATTTTTCCAGGACCATATTCCCTAGAACTGTCTATTTTCCTGAATTTGTGTCCTAGTGTTCCAAGCATTATTCTCCAAATAAAAGAGTAGTTATGACCCTTGATATGTCCAAAAACTTATGCTTCATTGTCCCTGACACCTTGCAGAAGATGTTTTGCATTTTTTATTCCTTATCCCTCTATCCATATAATGAAAAAGGTCTTTCCAATGCATACCAAGCCCTACATCCCTTTGAATACCATAATTTTCTATCCAAACATCTTGAACCAGGTATGTCAGTCCCTACTGTGCCACCTCCTTATAACACCATAGTATTCTTTGAAAGATCTAGAAATGCCATCTCGATTATCTGCACCATTATAGGCCTAGAAAATGACAACATTGTGGATGAGGTTATTCTAGTAACTTTACTCAGTTTAACCACAAGCCCTGGGCATGGTCCCCCTAAATTTGACCTGTGTAGTTACCTGGAAGAGATTATCCATGAATATTTAGAGGAATTACCGACAATAGAGTGGTTTAGGTATCCACCTTTATTATTCTATATGTTCTTTTATCAAAACTATGAAATCTTCAAGCACCTAAACCCAAAAATATCAAATGAAAGTGGCATTCAAACTCTAATTTATGAGTGGACTGATCTAGTTTTGAGAAGAGAAGATAATTCAAATTATGTAGAATTAATAAAGTAATGAGTGTCACATATAGTTTTATCTTTGGAATCTCACTCCCTAGAATGTTCAGAGAGAACCAAAAACACTTATAGTTCACACTAGACATGAAAGTTCGGGACTAGTTCTTGTTTGAAGACCACATAGTAATTATGGTATATGGTTTTGAGGAGGAACCATACAATTTTCCAGTATTCCTCACTCAAAGAATTTTTGCAATGGAATACACAAGGCAAAGGTTTATATCTCATATGCATTTTAGGCACTTCAGGCAACATAGAACATTCCTATTGCATACAGAAATAGGACCTCTTCAAGTCAAAAGCTTGAATTCCTTGCAGTATGTGCAAGGATATATGAACTAGTTAAATCCAAGGAAGGAAGAAAAAACATCCTATGATCCCCACAAAGTCATCTCAAACCAAAGGTTGGAAAATAAGAATTCTTCCTACATATGCGAGCCAATGCCTATTTGGGAGAAAATTGCAAATAAGGAGACTGGGGGGGGGGGGGTCAAGAGGTGTTAACAAGCATACAAGAGCAAGTTGCTGCAAAATAGCTAGCAGGTCAGAAAAGAGGAGCAAAAGAGATCCAGACATAAATGGATATTGATGAGCTTGAGCAAGGTCCACAGCCTAATAAGGGTAGAACGAAATCTTAGGAAGGGAGACAAGCATTAATATGTGGAGAATAATCTGATGAGGTCCCAAGAGGGATAGCAGAGATAATTACACCATCATCAATTAGCACAAGAGGTCCACTTATGAGGTAAACACATTATCCTTCTCTAGAATTCAAAATTCCACAAGGTCTACAAGCCTCACCTTCAAGAGGCCCTGTACCTATTAGGATAGATTTGCAAGAAGGGTATAAAAACATCATAGAAAAGGGTATGAGGCTAATTAATGACACTAGGCAACATATTCCTGTAGCAGAAAAGAGACTTATTACAGTAGTAGTCCACCAATAGGATACTTTCATATTTTCAATAGTTGAACCAAAGGTGCCCAAACCCTCAAATTTGAGTGATCAGAAAGCTGAAGAACATGTAGTAGATTTCAAAGAGTTTGGGAATATTGACAAGCTTGATTTATATAAGCAAGCTAGTGATATGATATGCACATAGGTTGTGAAATCAGTAAAAGAAGATAGAAGGATAAGAATAGCTTTGGAAAATTTTGAGTAGTTGTGGAAAGCTGAGAAATTGACTACTCGAGCCAAACAAATTACCATTAATGAATTGGAGGAAAATTTCATAGCACTAGGAGCTAATTCTTCTGATCGAGCTCAAATCAAATCATTGATTGAGAAGAAGGATAATGAAATAGCTCATTTAAGAAGGAAGCTGAAAATGCCTACCACGGAGCTAGTTCAAATAGAATAATTGAAGCAAGTACAAGTTGAAAAAGAATAGATATATGCTAGCATGATGGAGTATCATAAGTCAGCAGAGGAAATAAAGGATAAAATTGATGACCTTCAGTGGTAGATGGCTTCCCTGAAATTAAAAAATACAAATCTATCAATTGATAATACACCAGAAATAGAAGCACCTACATCACCAGAAGAGAATCCACCAGAGGTAGAAATAGAAACAACAAGAAGGATCCTGAGCAACCATCTACTTCCCCTGAGATAATTTATCTTGATTTAATGGAAGAATATAATACAGCTCATCAATCAAATACACAGCCAATTCCAGAGAAGGAGGATAAAGATACAAAGATCCAAGAGATGGAAGCTGAGATGAATAAAAGAAAGAAAGGATATTGGAATTAGAAGGCGAAGTAAGTAAACAAGAAGATGACATGGCTGACTTGGGAGATGAGATCAATGAGTTGAAAAGCAAAGTAAAAAAATTGCAGTTGGATGTTCAAGGGGAGCAAATTTTAAGAAGAACCACTCAGGCTTTGTGGGACAAGATAACCCAATGGTCTATAAATAAATGGGATTAATTTGAGGTGATACAAGATTAGTTGGACATGGAAACATCATCCTGAGAGGAATCCAAGTATATAGAAAATAAATTGGGAGAAATTCCCAAACAGGAAAACCAGGTCATTGACTATCTCAATAGCAAGACCAAGAAATAGCTGGATGATCTTGGAATGGATAATAGAACTCAGATCATAAAGACAACCAGGATGATGATCATGAAATAGACATATTTTTTGAGAATGAAAGACAATATCAAGCAAATAATAGAAGATATTAGTGCTTTCAAGGGACATTTTAAAGAAGTAATGAACATTGGTTTACCTTCTCCCTGGGACGGTACTGGAGATGTTTATACCAAGGAATATTATAAAAACCAGCTATCTCAAAGGAGAGATGAACTAACTCATGAAGATATAGATGGATAAGTTAGTAAGGGAGCAGGATGTAGGCAGGTTCAAAAGTGACTTTGAAATCCTATTTTATTAAATGGTGTTGCTAGGAAATTGGGACCTATTTCATATGAGAAAACCAATAATGTTGAGATATCTCTAGAGGAATTAAAAGCACATAGATTCCCTATTGGAAAAGAGTGGAATTAAATGGTTCAATATCATAAATTAGTATTGCCACCAAAAGTACCAGCATTAGGGAATTCATCAGGATATCCAATAAGTCAATCTTCAAGTCAAGCAACAGGGCATCCCTCAACGCAAATTCCAAGTCAATTTGCAAATAAGCCTACTCCCTTAGATTTCATTCCACATGTAGGGAAAGTAAATATACAAATGATACATCAAATAATCCAAGCAGGAATCCCTCAAGTAGGCCAGGGAGGAACTCAGCTAGCAGGATAGCCGGCTAGTCAGCCAAATGTTTATATAAGAGGGCATACTACATCAACAATAGGACAAAAGAAGACCTCGAATAAGAGGATTTAAAGTGAAAAGATTGTTAAATCGAAGAAAAAAAATTAAAGTAAAAGGGATAGAGCTAAAAGACAGTTACAAAGTTTTTAAAGTAACGGAATTAAGTTACATTGTAAAAAGGTTATAAAAGCCTCAACAAAATCATTGTAAAAAGATGGCAATTTTTGTAGAGGTCTTCTAGGGAGTTGTTGAGTCGATTGAACTCTTTATACTTGTAATTCAATTTCTAAGATTAAGATTATAGACCATTTGCAGAGAAGCTTTCCTCTATTAATTGTATTTCTCTATGTTTATCCTCATCTTCTCAGTCCATGTAACTATCTCATTAATATAATATCAAGCTTTGAGTAGCATATTTGACCATTTATGTGTTGTAAATGCATGTATTGTTGAGTTTGTAAATGTTATCATAGATTTTATGTTTGCATAACCTCTAGTCCATTTCCAGAACATGTATGCAGATTGTTTGTAACTGAAATATTCATTTACTGTGGTCTATGTACATGTTATGATGCCAAATGAATTCATACATATTTATGAGATGTTATATGTTTTGTCTTAGCTGTTGAATTCTTTGTTAAATCTGAGTACGCTTTTATGCCATTGAATACCAGAGAATTATCCTGCAGGCACCTTTGATATTCTAAATTTTTTTCCATCTTCTAAATTCAGCCTCACTTAATTTCAAAGTATTGTTATGCTCTGTGAAATTCCTCTAGAATGATGTTGTTTGTATCCATTCAATTCATGTTGTTCCATTCATAGATTTATTCAAGGTTAAATTCACAGCTTAAATTATTTAAAATATCTAGCTCGAATATCTATAAAAGCTGAGCCCTATCATGCCTTGGTGTTGTACTACTTTCATCCTAGTATGCCTTGGGGAACTAACATGTACTTTACTCATACATCCCTCCGCACTTTTCTTTCAAATTTTTTATGTTTGATGTTGTTGCACTAGCTTTTTTCTCCCTTTTCTATCTCTCCTCTGGTGGGGTACTTGGTGTTGTTCTTGCTTCCAAGTCCACAATCTTTGCACGGAAGCCCTGAATGGATTCACTTATCTTCACCTTTTCCTCCACTAGAATGTCCAATTCCATCGAAACTTCGGGTAGATTGATACAGACTTCTTCTACTTCCTTCTTTAATATTTCAGTCTTTTGTGCAACCTCCTCTTTATCCTTGCGTAGCTTATTATTTTCTTCTTGTAGTGCTTCCTTAGATGTAGTTGTTTTGGTCCACTCTACTGATGTCACAACTGCACACAACTGGATTTCATGTTCCACACTCATCTGCAATGTATGCAACACATATGTTTGTATCTACGATAAGAAGAATTGAATCAAAGTTACCACTAGTGCACGTTCTTTCATTTCTAATGTAGGGAACTCTAAAGCTATGGGTTCAATCTTCAAAATTATGTGCGTTGTTGATGTCGCGAATGGTTGACAGACTGTTTTCCTTGGCCTTGTACTCTTTGTATGTTCTTCTTCTGATCTACTTGGTGTTAGTTTTGCTGCTTCCAAAACTTGGTGTAATGCAACTAACTACTCATGCACGTTGGTCTGCATCTCCTCTTGCTTTTGCGCCACTTGCTCCAATGCTTCCTCCATTGCCTCCTTGACTTTTTTGAGAATCTTGTCCAAGTGGTCTTCTGTCAATAAGACTCAAAGTCAACTGAACTGAACCTAAACTCAGTTAACTGAAGTCACAATAAGTTAACTAACTAAGGAGGGCGCAATAGTGAGTATGTCATGCATGTCAGTCAGAAAAGGGTGCATGAGGCCACAATCAGTGGAATCCGGAGCTCTAACCCCCCACAAGAGTCAGATAACTTAGGTGGACTACACCAGAACACTCAGTAGGTTCCTATAAAATAAATAACTAACTGAAGTGGTCCTAAAATGATGCATACAGGGCTCAGAAGGTGGTAGATGTATCCTAGATGACATATGCACACCACTAGGGGGAAAATGACATCATCAACAACTAAGAAAAGTAACAATTCTAGGTAGGACAAGAATGGAGTATTGAAATATCCTAACAATGTGAACAATAAATAGAACATCCATCACACCAAACATATAATATATTTTCTCCAAAACATATTTAATTCAATATTGCTCTCATCTGGAACAGTCTTACAAAACCTGTGCTCTGCACATTAGATCTCTGTCATAAACCAAGAAATACCCCAACATTATGTAGCATAAGAGAAACTATTAAGGAATCTACCATGAAATCAATTCACGAACAACCCCTAATCCAAATATCCCTTATATATTTCTACATTTCAAAATGGGTTGATCCCGTTACGATGTGGACACAAGTGCCCAACTACTTCTAAGTAACTTTTTCCTTTTACATGCGATGGTCCTTTAGCTTACCGGATGACTTGTCATGCAATACACTTCCGTTACGCAATTCCCAAAATTAGTCCAAAAACTTGCTCCAACAGTCTAGTAGCACCTATTGGCTTTGCCTGATGCGCAACTTCTCCATCTCCATTACCCCCAAATTACCCTCTCAACACAAAAGAAATCCAAATGGAAATTGGAACTCCCTAAATCCAATAGACAATGGGTGAGCTGTGAAAAAATTAATAAAGAAGATGACAAGGAGATTGCAACCCAAGTCCTTCACGCTAAAAAGGTCTCCTTTCCAGACCATAAATGGTGGTACTGCCGACATTTTATAGCATTTTGGCAAGATTTTTATATTTTGAAGAAATGTAAGCAAATGCAGTTATTCGAGGATCGAGAATTTTTTGGACTAGGTTCATTCTTTTATTGATATCTTTCTTCATATCTTTATTTAAGTTCGGCAAGATCAATCTGAATCACGAAGATTTTCACTGCCTAGGAAAAGTCAACGATGGTTCAACAGTTCCTATTTTCTCTGCAACTAATTCATATAACCCCAATAGCAAGGGATTTGATTATCCATAACATAACTATCTAAACTTTCTAGATAACATCAAAGATTGAAACTTTATCCAACACTCTTTCTTCTGCTCCATATTTATGAATGTCTCCCAAATTTTTAATCGATCATGGAGGAAAATTGAACTTTACACCTCCTTTTGAATGACACAACCTTTATCCAAGAATCATGAAGAAATCGAATAACTTAATAGACACTAATATAATTTAGTTAGTCTAAAAATACATTAAATAATATAATTTAGTGAGTGATTAAGAACTTAGATATAATATCTATTAAAATAATAAAAAAGAGACGTGTTTTATCCTTGTTATATATGTTTATATAATTTAGTGAGTGATTAAGAACTTAGATATCATATTTATTAAAATAAAAAAAAGACATGTTTTATCATTGTTCTATATGTTTATATCACTAGTATAGATCCATTTAAATCCTGGATCTATGAAGCACCGAGAGCAATCCAATTTCTTGAGGTGTAATTTTTTTACACATCAAGAAAAAATTTATCCCCAAAGAAATTGGATCCCTCTCGGTGCTTAATAGATCCTAGTTTAAGATGGATCTATGTTGGTTTTAATTTTTTTATTATGAGCAGACATGATCTTTTTTTTGATAAGTTATGAGCAGACATGATTTTTTTTTTTATAAGTTATGAGCCGACATGGGAATGTTATGTTACGTAATGTCACTAACGTGACAACATCTCCCCCATACTAGGTTGTAAGCACCTCGCTACTCTCGGTGCAAAAATGATGATACTGAAGAATTATTAACAATAAATTAATAACTCACTTATTTTTTACACTTTTAGGTTGTTTATTTTGTATCATAACCTTTTTTAAGAATCAAAAGTTAACAATCAACAATTAGCAATATAAAAAACAACATTATTGGAATTTATGGGTTTTTTAGGCACATACCAAAAAACACTTATATAATTAGGAGAAAGAGTTACAAGTACGATGCCCCAACTATACCTAAAGGGACAATTTTTTTTATATGAAGACATAGCCAATGGTGCATACATGTAATCTCAATGTGTTTTACCCAATCTCAATTCTTTTGATTTCTCAAAGTTGTCAAACTACTAAATACAGTCTTTCTTGGTCATATCCAATGGTTTCCATATGTTTTACCCAATCTCAATTCTTTTGATTTCTCAAAGTTGTCAAACTACTAAATACAGTCTTTCTTGGTCATATCCAATGGTTTCCTTTTAGTAGATAGGTCACCCTTAGAGGGTCAAATCCCTTCATGCCAATGGAAAACATTTAATTCCAATTGAATTTGTCCTCCAAACATGGAGGTCATCTTTCATGCATGGGAATGTTTCCCTTATCTGCCTTTTATTTTCTATATGTATCCCATCCCCTTATAAACCCACATAAAGAGGAATACTATGCATGTTCCCTGAAGCCTCCCAAAGCCTCCCAAAGAAAGCATGATTCCTAATTGGAAAGTATTTTATCCTCCAAACTTGTGGAAGAAGATTCTTTAAAGAGATGAGCCTTAGATAACATCCTTTGAGGTCAAGAAACCACCCATCCTACCTAGTATTATCCTAAAGTGGGGGGTATTATATGCCATCTCGTTCCCTTTATTTAAGTCACTTGAACCCACGACATGTCACTACAACTTAGCAACATTCCACCAAGAGATATTGTTTTTCTTCTTAGACTTTTTAGATGATCACTTTAAAGTGGTAACCTTAGAAACCATCTTAGGATAAGAAAAGTTCACATGACCAATTTCAAAATAAAATACACACCTGAAAGCATCTTGATTGTAATCTAGTTTTTTATTCCAAACTGCACCATCAACAAGAAAACTAATTTCCTCGGGGATATCTAGACTCGAATTTATGTCAACAAACTACACCATCAATAAGGAAAATTATTTCCTTTGGGATATCTAGACTCGAATTTATGGCAACATAAATCCTTGTGTAGGTGGAATTTTTGTTATAAATAATATACGAAGAGATTAAAATAAATCTTTTGAAACCCTAATTCGAAAAATGTTGATGGAGGTGCATAGTACTTGATGAAATTGAAATAAAGGATAAGATTTATATGTAGGGATCAAAGATTTAGAGCCAAGGTCACATGAACAACCTAGTGCAACCCCAAAACTAAGGGCCTTTAGACAAAACCTTCTCATTGTCTTCATACACTAAAATATTCACATTGGAAAAACATTTAGGATGAGGATCATGAATTATATATTTTCCTTGTAGAAAGGTATTTCAAGATTTTGAAATCAAAGAATGGATATTTACCAACTTTGGCCAAAAGTTGTTAAAACAACAATTCAACCCATTGGAGTTGAAACAAACTTACTTGGTGTTGACCATCGATGGGCCGAGTTTAATGCTTTGACCAATCATTACCTTTTTCCCAAAATAGGCCACCTCACACCAAAAGGGATCATGAGCATTGTTGTACCTACAACAACTCCCATTGGATTTCCCTTTATGGGGAAATCAATGGCCCCCTACTAAATTTTGTGGGTTGATTATGATAAGAACGAGTTTTTCTTTGGACCTGAGTAGTCATATGGTGTTAACAAAGGATGGAAATTCTCTTGCTCTAATATGTATATGTTTCTCTTGATTTTTTTTGTTAATTAATTCTCTAAAGATTATTTGTAGAGAAGATTCTTTATTAAGTGCGCACAATTAGTTGTCTCAAATCTAATTGGCAATTGCTAATGGCTTCCACATGCATTGCATGCACTTTTCTACTGAGTGCATCAGCCACTTTATTTTCTTTTCATTTTATGTGTTTGATCTAAAAATCAAATTCACATAAAATTCCAGCCATATACCTTGCCTGGAATTTAATGTTGGATGCTCAAATAAATATTTCAGACCACAATGGTATATTCTTAGCTCGAATTTCCTTCCCATTAAATAATGACTCCACATTTTTAATGAGTGCAATATGGTAGTGAGTTCTAAATCATGGGTAGCATAATTTTCATGTTTTTTCATCTTTCTTGACTCATAATGTACAACGTGATTTTCTTGCATAAGAACTCCTCCAATTCCCTGTTTCCATGCAACAGTACACACCATGAAATCATTTTCTAGGTTCACAATTTTCAGAATTGGGGTACTTGTGAGAAGCTTCTTCAACAACTAGAAGCTTCCTTCATATTTCTTTTTCCATTCAAATTCAATTCCCTTCTTTTTCAAAGAAGTTATGGGGTGTGCAACCTTGGAGAATCCCTCAATGAATATCTTGTAATAACTAGCAAGACCCATGAAAGATATCACATCAGTAACATTCCTTAGAGTCAACCAATTCATGACGGATTCAATCTTCTTGGGATCCATCGATATTCCCTCTTCTGGGATAAACTGACCAAGATAATGAATTTCCTTTTTATAGGAATCACATTTACTTAGCTTTGCGTACATCTAGTGATTTCTTAGCAAAGCCATTCTCAAATGCTCTTCATGTTCTTCTTCATTCTTAGAGCAAATAAGAATGCCATCTAAAAACACCAACACAAATTTATCCAAATACTAGTTGAACACATTGTTCATGAGGCACATGAAAGTAGTCGATGCATTAGTGAGACCAAATGGTACAACTATAATCTCATAATGCCCATATCATGTTTTCTACATTGTCTTATGGATGCCTTCTTCTTTGATTCAAACCTAATCGTACCTGTTGATGACGATTTTAGTCACCAACCATACTTAGACAACAAAGAGTTGCTAGGCTCTCCCACATTAAAAAAAAATCACCAAAATGTCTAATGTCTACTAAGTCACCGCCTCCAATTGCTGAATCCTAAAACTAGCCTATGTCTCTAGCTAGCTTGATATTGTCCAGGGTTTCCACCATTAGGGAGTCTTTGAAATTTTAATATAATGATGGTTAAGTGATGTGAAGTTGATAGTTTGATGTTTAATGTGGTGATAGTAAAAAATGACAAACTATAAGATGTTTTCTTTGGAATTTTATTCGGTAAAGTTATAATTGGCTTGAAGAGATTTATTAGTTTTGCTTGTGTTTTTCCTCTTCTATTTTTCCTTCATCCATCACTCACCACCATTTATACATTTTATGAAATTCCTTATACATTTATTTTGTATTACTATGTCATATAATAAAATAAAAAATTTACCTTTAATAATGAAATTTCATACAACCCCAATTCAAAATATTTACCCTTTGTGCCTTTTGTCTCCAATTCATGGAAAATAATCCTCAACTCTCCTAACACAAAAAAAAAAAAGGCTTTATCCACTTTTTCCCATTATATTATGGGTGATTCTTTTTTATATACATGAAAGCTATACTAAAAATTTCTTATTATGGCTTTTATATACTCATTTCCTTTTTACACATTACCTACCATGCTTGCCCATATTGTCCATAATATATAAAAAAGGGGTTTTGCCTATATTGTCCATAATATATAAAAGGGGGGTTTTATTTTTAGGCCTAACATGTGAAGGTTGCAATTCTCATGCATACCCTTAAGCCAAGTCAAGCCTTAAAGCTTGAGCAAGATACGAATGAACCATATGTCATGTGGTAATTATAAAGGTGGCACTATCATAATCTTTGGGATAAGAATCCACAAAGGCATGCACATTCTTCGATATTGTTCACTTGAAGTGATATTTCTGGTCAAAACAACTTAAGAGACAACTTCAAAAAGCCATAAAAAAGGAATATGAGGCACCGAGAGTGGAAATCGGTTGTTTTTACTTGTTCATCCCTCCAAATACCTTTGTGAGTGCAGTGAAAGCTCGAAAATTGGAGTCACACATGTTTACCATTCAAATGAAACCACGGCTCACGACTTGTGACTATCCCCCAAGCTCGACGGACCTACCTCGGAATTATCCTTCAAACGTCGGGATTGACCTATTCTCATGCGTGATTCAAGAATTGGTCTGGAAATTCATTTAAGTCCAATCACATTAATGGTTGATTATGTCTAATTTCCAATCATCTACCAACTCATTTATGGCTAGTAATAAATGAATTAAGTGGTAATTGAACATGTTTTTACCCAATTTTTTGAAATTATTTCGTCACCTCGGAGTCGGAGTTTGAATTGCATAACCGCAAGAGCTGTGCCTTCCGAGATTTTGCATTAGGATTAATTGAGATTTGCTTTAGGTATGTTACTTATTGTTTTCATTTTATTTTTGTTGTTCATATAAGTTTGTTTATATTGCTTATTTTATGTTCACATAACTGTTATCGACCACCATGGCTCGCAAAACCAAGTCTAAAGTTGTATTGGAGGAATTAAAGATGAAAGACCCTAACTTAGGCATTTACTTAGACACTAATGCTCGGATTTCCAACACCCTATGCCTGGATTGGGCCAGAATTTACAGTATTTTTGACAACGATGACTTCTCAGAATTTGGTGAAGAGGCCCCATTATACCAGAACATTAGCAAGTCCAATCTTCATGCCATTGTTTCTCAACCAACTATCATGCCATTCACTGACTTGGTGAATTGGATGGTGGATCTTGCGCACATTCCCACAAACACATTCAAGGATTACAAACAAACTCCATTTTGCACCTTTAAACCAAATACATTTGCAAGGATATATGCCCTCAAGACTCTGTAGCGGCTTCTGACACAAGAATTCCTAGTGTATTTTGAGTAGAAGTATGAGCCATCGATACTTGTCAAAACTTGGATGGCCGACCTTGACAACTTTCTACTATGACCTAATAGACAATACGTTATTTGTTTGCTCAAGGAACCATATAATCTCCTTTCCGCCATGCGTATATTTTAACTTAGAAAACTTTCCGCCTTCTACTGTTACATTTAAAGTTGAGCCACATTCAAAAATAGTCCCCAATGCTATTTCTTCTCACCCAAATATTAGTTTCATTGACTTGGAAAAGGAGCAACCAACAAAGGTCATCAATCCTACTCTAGTGATCCAAGAGCCTACTCAACCACCACCTCGAGATGTTACATTTGTTGTTAATGACACCTTCCCTGACACCAATCAACAATTGTATCTTAGTCACAATTTGTCAAAACTTCCCCTTGTAGATAACCCTATCTCTCATTCAGTCCACAATTTACCTCTTTCTTCACCTCTACATACCAATATCCCAGGCTTCCCTTCATTACATGCCACTTCTACTACTCAGTTGTTAACAGATAAAGAAATGAGCTCCTTAGCAGATCCTTAACCTCTATAGTTAGCCCAAGGTTCTCAATAGACATTTGGAGATATTGCTCCTAGTACACTCCCTCGGTTTGAAGTGGGCTCTTCTTCCACCTAGCTTGTAGACTCTCAAGTAGGGGTCCCACTCATGGATAATTTTAGGGGCTAAATTTATCCCATGAGCTAAATTAAGGGGGTTACAGAATTTTAGTGGGATATTTTATTATATGGAAAGGGTTTTTTCAATTTAAATATATTCGCCCAATATTTATTAGAAAATAAATAAATCCAAAATGCATAGCCTCCTATATATTAATGAGGAAAATGAAAAACACTATTTTTTCCCTAGCAAATATCCCTCTTATCTATCTTATGCCCCCAATTTCTAAAGAGATTCTAGTGGAATCATTCCTTCGCCCCTAATTTTTAGTAATGGAGGCTCCTAAGGGTTTTTTCGCCCTCATTTTCCATGTAATTCAGGCATACTGTTGCATTCACCCAGAATTTTAGTCAATTTTATGTTGATACCTTCTTTAACCCATCGATTTCTAGTATTGGAGGTAAACTTAGGGGCAATTTTATCTTATATAATGTCTACAATGATTCATGGTTCACCCACATCAGATTGCACTTACAGGGAGAAGGTTTTGTTTATGTGATTTCACTTTCCATGCTTAGTTTTCTCGACATTTTAATCTTTGCGTAACATATCCATTGCCAAATTAGGTCTTGAAGGGGCATACTGCACAGGAAATTTATTAGAGAATACAGACTTGCATCATGATTTTTATCCAATAATTAACACGATAATATTTTTATCATACTTTTTATGCATTTTATTACAATTGATTATTAGCCTATTGAATTCTAGGGCACTCTTGATTCTTAGGGCTCATTCGGTGTTAGGGTTTTTATCTATCCTAGGAGTATTGGCTTCGTGAAATCAATATAGAGCTCAGAAGATATGACTTATTTTATGCCTTGTTGTGTTTAAACCATCAAATTACATGTATATGTTGTTAGTGGATGCTACTCTTGATGGACAGATTCCACGTGGTTTTTATATATTCAAACTAAATTTGACCCAATTGTTTAAAATATGTTTTTATTGGGATCTTTCTATACAATTATTATTGGACATGAGGCGTTCATCAGAGTGCGTGTGTTCATATTTGTTGTCTTTTATTGTTGATGTTTGGGAAATTTGTAATATAAATGAATGCACACTAATTATAATGGTGGGGCTATAGTGGAATGGCAATTATTTTGGCATTGTCTTCCCGTAGAGTTGTCCAAAGCATTTTAGTAGATTCTTTTACTTGTATTGAGAAGTTAGTGATTGGTATATTTTTTTTTCTTATTGCCAAGTTTGCCTATTTTATCTGTAACCTAAATTTGTTAGGTTTGGTATTTGTTTTATGGTGTTTTGTTTTTTGTAAGGGTCATTCATAAGTAAGATGTTTTTCGGTGATTTGTTTTGATGTGTAATTGCTATCATCATCTAGAAATGGATCTAGTTATGTATAATTAATATATGATTTAGTTGGAACAAAATACTTCATTTCCATCATGATTATATATAATATGCACAAGGCATGTTTGACCTGAGATGTAGACATTTTGATATTTGATATCTTGTCTTTTGCATTCAATGGCAGTGCTAAACCAGTTTTACAACATTTTGCATGCTTTTGAAAATTTCAAGGACATGCATACATACACCACCATAGTTTATCTGAGAACAAATATTCTTTCAAAAAGTAGTTCTAATGATACGCGTAATGATGCATTAATGTGATTTCTATTCCTGTTAGTGTATGTTCTTATTTCTAATAGCCATTGCAAGTTTCTAACTAACTCTAAAAATTCTAAATCAAATGGCATAATTCATATTTTGATAAGGGTATTTTTTAAGGATTTTAAAAGTATACTTAAGTATAGTATTCTAGGCAATTACTCTTGATTGAAAAAAACATATATATAGATTGGTAGGCGAATATTAAATATGAAACATATAATTTACTACTAAATCTTATAAATTTTAGTGAATATTATGATAAAAAAAAACACATTTTATGTACATATAGGTAATATTAGATACTAAAAATGACCAAATAATGAATTTATTTTTTGAATAAAAAACTCAAAAATAGCCAATTGGCTAAATTTCGCCCCTAAAAATTTCTCTGATTTTTATTGTCAACAAAAGAAAGAAAAAAGTGGTATTCATATCTATAAACATATAAGCAAGTTATTTTTTTTTCTTAGAGGGTAGCTTAAAAATGGGAGGTTTGGAAAATAAGATAATTGGGAATTCATACACTATATTAAGGTTGTGGGTCTTAATAATACTACATGTTGTAATAATGGTTCGTGGGTGCCATAATCAATACACAGGGTAAAGTGTTCAAATATATCAGTTTGTCAGTCTATCAATATTTGGGTCCCCACATGTTCGTTGGACCATTAAAGGATGAGATAACAAGTGGAGTCCCCACTTTCCCTTAATCTAGTTAGTGTAGTTGTGTTTCACTGACACCTTTAGTCTTGAGTGACCGAATATTGTGAAATGTATAAATAAATCCCTCCTCTACTCATTCATGCATTTGTTCATTCAAGGGTCTTGGAGTCGATAGAGTCTAGAGTTGAGCTTTGGTATATGCTCTTTTATTGCACTACCTTAGTAATCTGCAGAATCAAAGGCCGAGTCTTCTTGAAAAAGATTCACCAAAACATTACAAGGTTTATAATTTGATGAAAGATTCGCCGAGTTTTTACAATATTTTATAACTCAATGAAATATTCGTCAAGATTTTACAATATCTTATAATTTAGTGAAAGATTCGCCAATATTTTACAAGATTCTATAATAGAATGAAAGATTAGCCAAAAAATTGTATATACTATATTATTGATAAAATAGCCTTCAAATTTTCCTATATATCAGAGAGATTCACCCATTTATTATACATACAAATTTGGGGGTGGTTGTTAAAATTATCCCTAGTGCCACTTACAACTACTATTGCTCAAACTTTATCAGACACGCCCCTAGACCCTCCTCAATTACCATCAAATTCCATGAGTTAACCTAGACCATAGCTAGCTATGTTGGATTGCTAGCCTCTAAAGTTGAAGAATCTGTAGATTTTGGTGAAGGTGTTGTAGTAGTTCTAGGTGATTATTGCTGTAACAAGAAGCAAAAGGGTGTACTCGGGAAAGGCACTAAAAGAGGAAGGGAAGGGAACATTATTATTGGTCCTGCAAAAAATCAAGTTATTTGGAAGCAGGCCACTATTGACCCCAGGAGGGAAGCTGTTGAAGTTGCAATTGCAATGGGGGCCTTTGTAGGAGCCAATTATCATTATGTTTCCACCTTGGACAGGATAATTGAAGAAGAAAGATGAAAATATCTACCTTACAGTCGGAGGTCGACTCTTTGCATGAAGTACTTCGCAAGTAGATGGAGAGTTGAGAATACAACATCAACAAGAAATGCAAAGATTGCATGACCATATCCAACAAGTCACTGAGCAGAAATATGTTGTAGATATCAAGATAGATAAGAAAGCTATTAAGCTTGAAAACATAAAGCAACAGCCTGAACAGTTTAAGTCCCAAGGCTATTCTTCATATTTCTTTAATCTCATTATTCAGGAATTCAAGGATGAAACATTCTTGGCTAATGAGGGTCTCAAATAGGGTCAATCACTATTTTTCCAGGTTTAAATGAAGTACATGATGATTACAATGAACAATAACACTCTGATAAGAAGAAGAAGGCCCTTTAATCCTATGAACAATTGTGTGAGTGGAAGACTCACCTGAAAAATGCTCCTTAGTCTGTTCCTCCCCTTGATGCACTTAAAATCATGAGAATTCGCATATCAGTCAAGTATTGGGGATTTGTATGTGATGAGGTTTCAAGCATGATTGAAAAGCGAGAAAAAAATATGTGCAAGGAAATGGATGTTGATTGATAACTTATGGAGATGCTTGGCATGCCCAGATTTGGTAAGATGGCAGATTCAATGCCACCTAAGTTAAGAATGGTTGAGGTAGAAGAAAAAAGAGATCAGACAGCTGAACTTATCCAAAATGTTTCTCAAGTGGATGTTTTTACTTTGAGGTCGTTCATTTCATCTCCTGTACATTTGAAAATTACTTTGGAAAATTTCCTAAGTAATTGGTCTAAAACTAGGAGTAAATAGGTCAAATACTAGCTATGTAAATCCCAGCTCCAATTAGAACTTGCCAACTACCCTAAAATTTCTGAGATGTGGGATGTTTATTCAAAGTTGAAGGACTATGTTACAAATTTGAGTTAGGATAGTTAGCAATTCTCAAGTCTTAGGAGATCTTCTAGCTTATGTTTTGGATCTATGTTATCCATTTTTGTTGTATTTATAATTGGATCAACTAGAGGCAGAAGGGGACTTTAGCCGAATCTCTGGTGGAATTTTATTGTACCAGATTGTATTTAACTTTCCATTTTTTTTGTAGAAAGTCATCTAATGATTTACAAACTTGTTAATGAAATATGGAGATGGTTTTGCACATAGTTTTCGGCTTAATTCAAGTTTTATTTTTCTCGACTTTCGTGAGTTTTCCTTATATTCAAATCATTGTTCTTTCCTAACATATTAGTTATTATGATTGATGATCATTGTTGCAGAGGTTGAAATTCACATTAGTGTATGTATGCATTAATTAGTTCGGGTTATTGTGAGCAGGGTATTTGGATATTTTCAGTATCTCTGTTTATGATCCTCTGTAATTGATCTATAATTGATATGTTTTAGTAGCTTAGATTTTTAGATTTTAATTAGTTAGAAAAGTTCCTCATATTTGATTCTGCATTTGTAAACTAGCTCTATAATTTGATGGTGTTTTCATTCAATTATGATCAGGTCATTTGTCCTGAAAGTGTTAAGAATTTGTTATGATTACTTTCAATATATCTTATTTTAATTAAGAGATCAAGTAAGAGAATTTTTATTTATTTTTATGTTAGGCAGGTTTGCCTATTTAACCTAATTTACTTTTAAGATTTATCTTAGTTCCTTTTAACCAGATTAGAATTGACATAGCATAATTAGGATTCCATTGACCTTAAAATATCCTTTTGAAGGAGAAAAACCTCACTTGTAGCTGAGGATTTATATATGTCGCAAACAGTTACATAAAACGACTGAGGACTAGGATAACTCTTGCACAGGGTTGTCTTACACCTTTGAGTCAAACTTTTTCCTTTGCATTGATGATTGTTATAGTTTCGAGCTTCAACATGTGTCTTAGAGAATAGTGCAGCTCATGGCACAAAATAAATTGTGAAGTCAATGTCCCTCTTTGGAGGGACTCTTGGCACTTCATTGGAAAATGCATCCCTGAATTCGTGCAATACTTGATAATACTCCAAATTCAGAACTTCATTTTCTATTATTGCTTGTACATTGGTTGCATACAATTGGACTCCTTTTCTATAGAAAATTTTCAGCTACAAGGCTGAAATTTGTCTTATAGAAATTACCTTTGGAATGCCCGTTACTACCTTTGGGTATCCTTCTTCATCAATGCATTCAAAGGTATTGATGTAACAGTCAAGTTTAACTTTGTGCATTTCCAACCAGTACATTCCAATGAGAACATCATAGCAACAAACTGGAAAAATATTCATATTTTCTCATTTCAAGAGTCCATCCATGTCCAATGGACATTTCTCCGCTATCTCACAAAATTTTCTCTTGGTTTCAGTGGCTAGTTGCACCAGCCATGATTTACTATGCTTTGTTTTCTTAAAAGCACAATTCTCAACAATTTTAGGAGTGATATAACTTTGAGTAGATCTAGGGTCAATCAAAATAGAGATAGATTGCTTAACAATCTTACCTTCAACCTCAACCATAGTTGATTGATGGTCTGATTGGCAGTCCTCTAGTGTTGCATAGATTCTAGGGACAGTCCTCACAACTTGACCCATAGTCTTGGTCTCTTGTATGTTGTGAATTTTCTTAGAGCTCCCATTCCGATGTGGGAAATTTCTAAGCATGTGGTCCTCTCCACATCCCCAACACTAAAGCGACTCTCTTGGATCTCTTGTCTTGTCTCCCATCATCCTAGCTAGTTCAGTCACCCCCTGTGGTGGTTTCCTCTATTGATTTATGAAATAAGGTGGCTTGAACCCCTTATTTCTTTGGTCAAACTTATCCTTATTCTTTCCTTATGTCCTACTTTTGCTTTGATCCTAGCAGTACTTGGCCTTCCTTATGGTTTCATCTATATTTTTAGGTTCATCAAATTCAATTCGTTCCTTATAGGACTAAGGTAATCCACTAAGAAAACATTGAATTTTGAATTTATCATCTTTGATATACTTGACATACCTCAATAACTGTAAGAATTTATTGGCATATTCCTCCATGGTCATTTGCCCCAATATCAATTCATGGAACTCTTCTATTTTTTCATCGTAGTACCTATCAGAGAGGAAATTTTGTTTGAAGTACTTCTTGACTTCTTCCATACAATTCTCCTTTCATTGATCTTCTTCACTTGCCAGGATAAGGTGATCCCACCATATATATGCTTTTCCATGCAAATTGAATATGACCAACGTTTCTTTCATGTTCCTGGAGTAGTATTAGACTCTGGAAATACGTCCTCATTCCAAGAATCCAAGCCTCAATTCCTTGACCTGATTTGGATTCACCATTGAAAGTGGGAGGTTTGGCCTTCCTAATTCTCCATGTGAGTTTTTCTTCAAATTCCTCTTCATCTTATTCCTATGATATGAATATCCTGAACCTTCAATCGAGTCTTTAGAGTTAGATGACTCACTAAAATATATTTCTAGAGTATATGTCATCATTCATGTCTCTCGAAACTCTTCTTGAGCTATGGGACCTCTTGTGAGAATCCCTCATTGAGCTACCCCCACTCTTTTCCTTATTTTCTAAGTGTGTACCAATGTATGTTAATCTTTGGAGCATAGTTGCATTCAATTGCTTGTTCTTCATGGGCTCTCATCATCCTCTCATTATCTTCTCTGGAAATTTGTAGTTCCACTCTTAGGATTCTTGTGGTTTCTGCAATGTCTGGGGAATTTAATTGATTTATTCGGCCTTTGGATTTTGTCTTTTCATTCTCAACCTGAATATTTTCTCCCATGACATTTGTTTCAGCTACATAAGGATCATGTGAATCATTCGTGATGATGGTCTTCTTGGCCCAACCAAGACCAAGGATTTTAAATTATACTAACTAAATAATGGCCCCTTAATTGTTCTTGATATGATATTGAATATGAAAAAGTTTTCATATAACACATTTATTAGCTTTATCACATTCCTAAAAATTCATAAAATTAATAAATTTCATGCATTCTGGAAACTACCCCTATTGATATTTTTTTGTCAAATCAAGGTTACATGAACTTTTCTGTTCAAATCTCAGAAACATCTAAATTTCAATTTCATATTATGACTGTGCATCATCGTTCCCCTATGGATAATATTTCCAACTCCTATATTCATGCTTCATTCCGATCTCATAGTTGAAACTTACCTCATTCCAAAACTGTTGATTTTTCCCAATTATGCACTTTTTCTACAGATGCAATTAGCTTCGGAGTCCAACTTCATCCACCTATAGAACAAAATCTAGAGAGAAATATAATTTTTTTTCTATTGGTAGCTATTAATAACTATAACAAGGATTACTCAGCAACTTTCATATCTACGATTTGATGCTGCAGTCAACTTCTATGAAATTATGGAATTGACTACCTTTTACTTTTACACTTTTTACAGAATTGGAATTTTTAGCAAAAATGGCTATCTTCCCAACTAAGCATTTGTAGAAAACTTCGTCCAACCAAATTTGTATGTTTTTATGAGTAGGTAAAATGTCAAGTTCAAAAATTTTTATGGTGTCCACATCTAGGGTCACTTTTAGCTTCTGCAAGATTTCTGAAATCCCCAAAAAGTGCTCCAGAACAATGGATCTTTGCCTTATTTTGCATCCTTGCTTCACACCTTTTGAAATTTGGCCCAAGCTTCCACATTTATATGCATTCCTAGTCCATGATGGCCCGAACAAGGCCCCCATCAAGTATTTAGTCATGTTAATATTTAAAAGTCATTATTTCAATTTTTCTATCAAATAAGAATATGATGGGCTTGGGCCTCTCACTAACAGTTCTGTATCCTTCTCCAAGGGCATCCAAACGCATCAAGTTCCATCATAATCTGAGCTAAATGTCTTCTATTATATCCAAAACAATTTTTGGGCTTTAATTTTATTTTTTGCTTGTTTTTTAACATCTCCGACGACCCTCATCAGATCTCTCTGATCGACCTTGTCATATCGACCTTCATTTGGGTACCCCACTACACCACACCAATATGTTGATTCCTGTCCTCTTCAATATTCTCCATCAGACCTTCTTTTCATGACATTTTAAAACAACTCTAAAGAAAAACCTCGACGTAAAACTTCGATGCACTTATGTGTGTCCCACTGGGGCTTTCCATTGGACCTATTCCTCTGGATACCATTCGCACTCCTGACATATGTGCATTAATTAATGCATTGGAACCCCTCATCGGACATACTCCTCAGGACACAATTTTGTACCCCTAATGGATGTGTGGAAACAACTACATTGGACCTCCTCATCGGGCATATTCCTTGATAGACATTTTTTAACCCCAACAGATTTGCGTCAATGACTGCATTGGACCTCCTCATTGTAGCTTCCCTATCATAAATTTATCCTCATGCACTTGTGGGACTTTCCTCTGTTGCACCTATGGACCTATCTCCATGGCACCTGCAGGATTCTATCTGCAGCACACATGGACCTATTCTCCACTACACCCACATAGTTCTCTCTATGGAACTCTCAGACTTCTCTCTGCTACACCTATGCACCTCTCCTCCATAGCACCCATGGACATATCTGTCAATGTACTTGCATAATTTTCTATGTTGTACCTACATACCTCTCTCCACTGCACCTGTGGACTCTAGACATCAGCTACCTGCATGACCTCCTGATGTGGTTGGTCCACATCTTACTCCTGTCTACATGGCACAGTTGGAGTCCATCTTGAATTTCCCCAAATCTTTACATTTTCATAACAATAAAAAAATGATTTCCTTTGATTCAAAATATCTCTATTGTGTAACAGAGTGGAAATTCATTTCACTAGTAGCTTTGCAGGTTCAAAATTTCCCAAATTTCCTTATCCCAATCTACTACTCCTATTGGTAGAACATGGATTTAATTTATGGGCTCCATTAAACACCAACTGTAACTTAAACCCATGATTTTAATCAAGATGTTTATTAGCACTTCCTATGCATCTCGTGTTTTATTCCTGTGACTATGGATTCTATCCCATGAAGTTCTAGTGTTGCAACCAATAGCTCGTGTACCACTCTGTAACATCCCCATCCATTAATTTAACAAATGGAGGTAAGATTTATAATTTTTGGGGTTTAAAGTTTGGCCTCATGAACAATAAAAATGCATGTGCATATACATAATAAAAACACAACAGAAATAAACTCTATCCACACATACAATATGCATATACCAGCATAATTTTCCCATGCATAATAATAAAATCATTTCATATTCAAATACAAGAGAATACTTATCTTTAAACAAAGAAGAACCACACAACTGGCTATCTAAGAGTGATTTTCCACCCAACCTCTTTTTGTTGAGATTCCACCCCCATGTTGGGATATGAGGACACTAGGGTGAAGAGAAATCCTACGTGATTATGTCTCTTATCCCACCACACACTCTTCTCTCTATGCTTGGCCAAATGCTCATTCAAAGCTCTACACCCTTTTAGGCTCAAGCATCCCCTTCACTGATCCATAGTGCCCTTGGGCGATTCATCTTTCCAAGTGATTCTAATGTGTTCATAGAACGAGTCCAACCTGATATTTGTTGTTGGAGAACCACCTATAGCCTTAACTCATGGATTCTCAAGAATGAAAAGGTATTAGAACTCAATGGGTTAGGGTCCGTAGCTTTTCTATCCTCTATTCTCACCTACAACCATCTCTTTTCCCTTAAAAAATATAGCTATGTTTCCAAATTTGAATTTATGGGTTTTCATTTGAATTTATGGGTTTTCACGGCCTGGTAAAATGGATAATGAACATCAAAAGAAGAAATTTTGATATTCCCTCCAACTGCTGCTAAAATTATGCATAATGGAAAATGGACAATAAACTTCCCAAAATATGAGAGAATGGTGGAAAAGACAACTAAAATAACTTCTGAACATGGGAAAGAGGACTCTTACAGTAGTCATGGAAGGTATATTCATCCCATGCTTCCTGTTGGAGCCAAGGCCGCAGCTATGGTAAAAGCTGCGAATTTTGAGGAAAAAGCACAAGTATGGAAGAGAAAGTGCTAAGTTTTGAATAAGCGCCAATTTTGGAACAGAAGCAGACGGTGCGCAGTACGGTGCCAGATGGATAATCTCAGCGCAGATTACGGACCGGAAATCGCGGAGCTCGCGCGCACGTCATAGAAGGATGAATGTGGCTGAATAGAAAGCTCAGCTACCACAATCAATGAAGCAATGGAGTAGAGGGATCAGCTACCCTCATTAAGGCTAAGTACAGAATTTATGGTTGCTCGGATCAAGGAGGAGCAACGGACCAAAGCATTGAAGGCGAAGGACAAGGTGCCCATACCCGTAAGCTGCGCCGAAATTCATGGAGCCTGCAGGGAGCGGCGACATGACTGCAAACGGCGCCTACAGTACACCTAGCCATGTGCGTGGTTAGGGTTTTTGGGGATTACTGCTGGGAAAGGCCCACAGTTTTGTAAAGGTGCGACCGCCATGGCCACCTATATATATGTATAATTGTGAAGGGTAGATGTTAGCTAGCAAGTCAGTTAGTTAGCCAATTAGTGAGCTAGTTAATCAGTTAGTCAGTTAGCTAAGCCTGTGAGTGAGCTAGCTAAGATAGTAGATACTGGATGTAAGAAGGATAGATCGAGTTGATCATCCTCTGTTACGACGTTGTTGATTGTTTTCTACCGTGTTTCCAGAAAACAGGAGTTAGAGCAGGTTAGCAGGAAGCTAATCTTTGAGTTGCAGACGGTCGGAGTCGACGTCTGAACTATTGTAATCTCTGAAGAGGAAGAGACTAGATCGAGAGAAGGGCTCCCAGCTGTGTGCGTGGAGTTTTCTGGAAAGATCTAAGGCTGCAGCTGTGTGCGCAGCATATTGTATAAATCTATCATTTTCTGGTTAATATAAGATACTCCCGTGGACGTGGATTTCCCCGTGGAGGTGGACTTCATATTTCTCGTTGTGTGATGTTGTGATTAAAGTGATTGCTTGTTTAAGTTTCTTAACAATGTATACAGGAATGTTGTATTATCTTTCTGAGTGTGTTGAGTAAGTTCTTGGAGCTTCCCCTGAGGATCATAATCGTTTAAGGGTCGAAGGAACTGGTAAGACGAGGTCGCCGCAGCGATTGGGGAATGTGTTGCTGCGACGGGCGCGCTAGCGAAGCGACGCTTAGAATATCGGCGCAGAGGATAAACGGTCCTAGCGCAGGAGTAGAAGTACCGCGCAGCTAGGCTGCTGAGCAGGAGCTTGAGCGCTGCCGCGCTCATAAATCTGAAGGGTCAAACTTTCACCTTAGAGGAATAGTCGAGGAAGGGAGAGCAGTCTCCACGTCGCCTAGGTTAAGGAAACCTGATTCCTTAGCCCCCCATAGCCACTTCGGGTGAGACCTCGAGCTGCCGCGCAGCTCGTTGCCGAGAGGGCCAGTGCGCCAAGGGGTTTTGTTGTTGCGCTTCATTAAAACCCGGGTCTGCCCAAAAAGCAGCCAACAAATGGTTCTGTTGCCGCGTGATTGAGACTTGTTACTCCGACGACGCGAGATTGTTGCCTTAGGGTTGGTTAAGCCAACAAATGGTTCCGTTGCCGCGTGACTGAGACTTGCTATTTTTGCGACGTAGAAGATTGTTGCTGAAGCCAACAAATGGTTCCATTGAGCCAACAAATGGTTCTGTTGCCTTGAAACTTGCTCAGCTAACAAATGTGTTACTGGAATCCTACAGCTACAGAAATTCAGGAGTGGTTCGATTTAAAGGCTAAAGAGTTCGCTGAACAAGAAAATAGAAGCTCTAGGCTCCAGACAGAAGAATGGTTGCAGAAGTATATCTATACTGACCTTCACGAAATTTTCTTTGTCACATTTGCACTTGAGTTACATGCTTGGATAGCCAAGTTAGCAGATACTAGACCCACTGTGCATATCGATCGACCAGTCGCTTGGACCCCTGAGCTAGTCAGTATTTTGAAGCGGGTAGATAATTCTGTGTCCCGCGCAGTAGACTTTTGGTTGAATAGTCTGCTGGAAGGTTTCATCACTGAGTTTGCAGTGGATACAAGAAAGAGTTTCAGTGAAGCTGAGAGGAGTTTCTTTCAAGCACATAGAGGTAAGTTCTTAAATTCTTTGAACTTATGGATTAAAATGCTTCTGTATGAAAAAGCAAAACTATGTATAGCTTCAGATGAATAGCATAGACAAGTAATGTCCGTAGACTCTGATAGTGACCCTGAAGTTATTGGTTGCACTCGTAGTGGAAAACGGTATAAAGTAGGCCTTGACCAACATTCTTTTGAGTCAAGCCCAGAAGAAGTTCCTAGAGCAAGCCACATAGAAAGACAAGGGAGCGTTCATATCCCTTACCACCCTTTTACACCGCAAAATCCAGACAAAGCTCAGTATAATCCCGCAGTAAAACCTTCTAGTAGCCCACACGGTACTTCTAGCACCTCTGTGCCACCTTTGTTCAACCAGCCCAGAAGAACTGCTACAGCACCTACACCTCAACCTAGCGCAAGAAAGATGGGTGATGACATGAAACTACCAACTTTTAGAGGAACAGGGATAGAAGACCCTGAGCAACATTGGTTCCTATGTGAAGCCATTTGGACAATTAAGCAAATTAATGATGATGCTGTTAAACTGGTTCAGTTAGCGACCACACTAAGAGAAAGAGCCTTAACTTGGTTCATGAAATACTCAGCAGCACAGAATAGAACGCTTGCTGATGTAAGAAATGCTATGATTAGAGAATTCAAGAAACCTAAATCAGAATCCCAGTGTATAACAGAGCTTAAAGACATCAAACAGTTACCTACAGAGTCAGTATGGGACTTTGACCAAAAGTTCAAAGCCTTGATAGATCAAGTAAGCTTTGAGTTTGCACCACAACAGCACAAGGAATGGTTCATTGCTGCGCTGCTTCCACACATTAGACTTCCTCTTATGCAACAGAATATCACTACTCAGGAACAAGCTCTATAGATGGCTATGAAACTAGAAGCTTCACCAATGGCCGGAACAAGCAACGATGTTGCGCAGTTGCAGAACCAATTAGCAAACTTAACCCTGCAAGTGCATGATATTAAGAAAGGCAAGGATGTTAAGGAAGAGATATGGTGTACAAAATGTAAAGCACAAGGTCATTCAAAGGACCATTGTCCCGTTTTCATAGAGTATATTGCAACTGGAGCACCTAACCCTTTACCACAACCATAGGGGCCTTGGTGTGAAATCTGTAGAACTAGAGGTCATAGACCACAAGAATGTCACTTACTTCAGAAATATGTACAAACTCCAAAGAATCTATATTGTAATTTCTGTAAATCAGTAGGCCATGATGAAAACAATTGCAGAGCATATGACCTTATGATGGAAAGGAAACACGATGTTTATAGAGTACAATCAGAAGCACAAGGACCTGTAGCAAGTCCACAGTATGACCAAACTCGCGACGACCGAACAGGAAATTATAGAGGCCGCGGTCGCGCAACAAATTTTGGCCGCGGAAGAGGCCAGATCACTTGTTATAATTGTGGAGCGCAAGGTCATTTTGCAAGAGATTGCCAAAACCCTACAACCCTTTGCAGATATTGTAAATCTTATGATCATATCATTGAAGAATGCCCTCAGTTGATGGCTAAGATGCAAGCAAAGACGCCACAGGTCAACCAGAATATTCAATTGATTGGAGCAGAAAAAATGGAACGAGACCCTACAGTTAATATCGTGACGCGCAGTGGAACAACCACTGATGCGCCAGAGTCGGGAACTGGAAAGAAAGCGACGCAATGGGTGCGCCGCGCTAATATTAAACCAGCCCCACTTAATCTGCAGAAGCAAAAAGAAGCATTCAAGCAAGCCCAAGAGTATTTCTCAGATCCTGGAGCTTCAAGTTCTGACGCAACTCCGCATAATCATATTAGATCGAAAATGCTAAGACAAGACAACCTGGTACAAGAACAGGCCACTACATCCGGAAGGCCCGATGAAGATGCACTAGGTACTGTCCATAATTTTCTAAGGAACTGCTTAAAGTTGTTGCGCAATGAAAAAGCAACTATGGAACTTCAACACCTATTGGATAGATGTCAACAATCTGCTTCGACGAACACGCCGCAGCGTGCTATTCACCAGATTGGGAGTCACACTAGAATTGGAAAAGAGATGAGGCTCACAGCGCAGATTGGAGCATTTGAGATGGATGAAGTCATTTTAGATTTGGGCTCAGAAGTTAATGTTCTCACTATGCAGACATGGGAACAGATGGGAAGTCCTCAACTTTCAAGATCCCCCATCCAGCTAAGACTCGCGAACCAGCAACGAGTCTCTCCATTGGGCAGATTACCCAATGTACCTATTGATATCGAAGGAGTAAGAAGTTCTGCAGACTTTGAAGTAATCAAAATTCTCGATGATAGTAGACCTTACCCAACACTTTTAGGTATAGACTGGGCATTTGATAATTTGGCTGTCATCAATTTGAAGAAAAGACAGATGACCTTCGAGGACGACCAGATTAGGGTCATTGCACCGCTTGATCCTATTCAAGGACCAAGGTATATAGAACCCATTCGGGCAGAAGAAGAAGCATGCCACATGGAAAGTTTGTATCAGATGACTGCTAGTCAGAGTGACTATGTCAATCCCACAGCAGATGGCCATATCAGCTGGCGATGTGATAGCTCGTGCACATCAGACTCAGATGCAGGATTCGAAAACTGGCAGAATCGCTTACATGAGGTCTCTGCAAGGTGTTGCGCCATGATGACTAAATCCATTCGATGGATTGGCACAGAATTGACTGACACTCCAATTTTTGATGGTTTAACTGAAGTAAGCGAATTCATACAGGCATATGAACAACAGCTTCCAGAACAGCAGCGCATACAGGCATTAGATGTATCACTGCGCGCTACACCCGCAAGATGGTGGGGTGCGCATAAAGAGCATATTCACACATGGTAAGACTGTCGCAGATTGATACTGCGCAGATTCCAGGACACTACAGCAGAAGTGTCACGCAAATATGAGGGACAGAGTGACCCCAGGTCACACGTCGAAGCATGCATTCAGCAATGGTCGGATATTCCGGACGATGAGTGGGTTCACCTATTCATCCACACATTGGACACAGTTCCAAGGAACTGGTACACTGAAACAGAATTGCGCAGAGGCACTCTTACTTGGCCTCTTATGATAGAAAGTTTTCAACTTACCTTCAGCTTTGAGTCAGAGCATCCAAGTATTGATCAGGCTCTGAAGTGTATTAAAAAGAAGGTATTTGAACCATGTCTATCACCAGAATATTCCCAACCGGATTGGGCTGTTCAGATAGAACATGCCCTGGAATGCTATAACTTCACCGCTGGAGAAGAGGAGGATGATCCTCGCAACATCAATATCCCAGAATCAGAAGGGACACGCAATGTTGAAGGTCCTCAGCTTGATATCCCTGCCATTACAGAACACATCAAGCTCAAAAAGGTTAACATTGGCACAGAAGCCGAACCCAAGTTTGCTTCTATCGGAGACTATTGGGACGATGAAACTGTTGGTCAGATTTCAGATTTATTACGTGACTACCAGGATATCTTTCCTACCAAGTTCACAGAAATGAAAGGCATCCTAGGAGACTTAGGAGTGATGCGCATACCTCTGAAAGCAGATGCCAAGCCAGTAAAGCAGCGCCCATACAGGTTGAACCCACGCTATAAAGAAAAAGTCAAAGAAGAAATTGACAAGATGCTCGCAGCAGGTATTATTGAGCCAGTAGAAGAAAGCGATTGGATTAGCCCTATGGTTGTACAAGAGAAGAAGACAAAAGGTGAAATAAGAATTTGCGTGGACTTGCGCAAACTCAATGACGCATCAGCGCATGATCCATTTCCTACTCCCTTTACAGATGAAGTGCTTGATAATGTTGGAGGACAAGAGGCTTACTCCTTCACTGATGGATTTTCGGGATACCATCAGATCAGAATCCATCCAGACGACTGCCATAAGACTACTTTTGCGACTGAATGGGGATCATTCTAGTATACAGTAATGCCTTTTGGTCTTAAAAACACTCCTGCTATCTTCTCTAGAGTCGTTGTTGCTGTTTTTAAAGAATTCATCCATAAGTTTTTAGAAGTCTATTTTGATGATTGGACTGTGTTTGGTTTACTAAAGAACCATATGGGGAACCTGCGAATGATGTTAGAAAAATGTAGACAGCATCAGATTTCCCTTAACTTGAAAAAATGTATCTTCTGTACTCCTTTTGGTATTTTGTTGGGTCATATTGTATGCAGACAAGGACTCCTGATGGATCCTGCGAAGGTTGCCATCATTGCTAATTTACCTGCGCCCAACTCAGTCAAAAAATTGCGCACTACATTGGGACACACTGGATACTACAGAAAATTTATCAAAGGTTATGCAAAGATCACAGCACCTATGGAAAGATTGCTGAAAAAGGATTCGAAATTCCAATGGACAGAAGAATGCCAACAGAGCTTGGACACACTTAAAGACAAGATGATCAGTGCGCCAATTCTAGTTTTCCCAGACTTGAACAAACCCTTTCATGTTCATGTCGATGCTTCTTCCATAGCATTGGGGGTCGTACTTACACAATCGGGAGAAGGAGGTATCGATCACCCCATTGCTTACTCTAGCCAGAAGCTATCCACAGCCGAGAAGAACTACACTACTACAGAGAGAGAAGGACTAACTATGGTGTACGCCCTACAGAAGTTCAGACACTACTTACTGGGCGCACATTTTAAAATGTATACTGACCATTCTACTTTGAAATACTTGGTCAATAAGCCAGTGTTAGGGGGAAGAATTTGCAGATGGCTACTGCTATTTCAAGAATATGATTTTGAGGTTATTGTAAAGCCAGGTAGATTGAATGCAGGACCTTACCACTTATCTAGGATCGAGTCAGGAGAAGAACCTACAAATCTGGAGGACAATCTGCCTGATGCACAGCTATTCTTTGTTCAAGCAGCAGATGGATATTATTCTGATATCCTTGAGTTTCTCACTACCGGACAAGCGCCAGTTGAGTTTACAATCCAACAGAAGAAACAACTTGTCGTCAAAGCCGCAGACTTCACTTTGATAGTAGGCCAGCTTTATAAGTTGGGCCCCGATGAAGTCTTGCGCAGATGTATTTTGCCGCATGAAAAGAACTCTATCATCGCAGAAGCGCACTCAGGCACCGCAGGAGGCCATTTCGCAGGAAAGCCGACTGCTCAAAAGATCTTAACCGCAGGTCTTTGGTGGCCGACATTGCATAAGGATACTAAGGAATTCTGCAAATGTTGCGATGTGTGCCAGCGAATAGGAAAACCTTCAAGAAGAGATGAGATGCCGCTAAGACCTCAGATAACACTGCGTGCTTTTGATAAATGGGCCATTGATTTTGTAGGTCCTATCAACCCACCAGGAAAGAGAACCGGCGCAAGATACATCATTACAGCTACTGAATACCTCACCAGATGGGTTGAGGATAATCCAGTGAAGAACTGCGACGCTGCCACAGCCGCGCAGTTCATTTTTGAGAATATTATCACTAGATTTGGATGTCCACTCATTCTAATGAGTGATCAGGGTACACATTTCCTCAATGAGACTATAGAAGCCCTTACTGAAGAATTCCAGATTAGTCACCATAAGAGTACACCCTACCACCCTCAAGCTAATGGCACGGTGGAGGCATTCAATAAAACTCTTGAGAATGCCCTGACGAAGATCTGTAATCAACAAAGAGATGATTGGGACCTTAGAGTCACAGCTGTATTATGGGCTTACAGAACCACCTGCAAGAAATTAACAAGCCACACACCTTTCAGTTTGGTGTATGGACAAGAAGCAGTTATGCCTATGGAATATATTATTCCCAGTCTCAGAATTGCGCAAATTACAGAAATGACAGATACGGATACCATGAGTGAAAGACTTTCACAATTACTTGCCTTAGAGGAAGACAGACTCTTAGCCGGATTCCATCAACAGGTACAGAAGGCAAGACAGAAAGCTTGGCATGACAGGCATATTAAGAATAAAGTCTTTCAGGAACAAGACTTGGTACTCCTCTATGATAGTAAATTCATCAAGTTTCCAGGCAAGTTTCGTGTACACTGGTTAGGCCCTTTTCAGGTAATAAAAATAACAAAAGGAGGAGCAGTTCAGCTTGTGAAGCTGAATGGAGAAGTACTACCTACAAAGATCAACGGGAGTCGGCTTAAGATTTATCGCGACGGCCACTCCGCCCTGTCGACTTAAGTAGCTGATCAGAGATGCAGATGTCCAGTGTAGTTGAAAGAGGCATCGCATTATCAATCTACACAGAAGTCGCGAGACCCTCAGTCTCCGGCTTCCCGCGCAGTTCCTTGAAACATCCGCGCATGTCTATAAAGTTTGGTTGGAGCGAACCTAATTGCGCTCTTGCAAAGTGTTCTGGATGGTCAAATCATCGCTCTTGCGAAGTTCCCGGTGTCAATTTACCGCTTGAAGAGTTCTTGTTGTGGACCCCTATAGGCACAGTTACCTAAGTTGAAATGACCCGCCGAAAAATTTGAATTACAGCAGTTATGTAGCCGCGTCTGAGAATAAATGAAGGATAAGCCCGCCATTTAAGTATAGCCGATCTGACAGATTCAGCTTGATCTCCGTAAGATTTGCATTTAACTCATGCGCCGAAAGCTTTAGCTTCTCCCGGAAGGCTGTCAGAACCCGTCCATCACAATAAATGCACCGCAGAGGCGACGGGGATAGAAGGGTTGTCAACTCATGCATAGCCGCCTATAGCCAGTAGCCCCACTTGCCCGCATTTACTATCACCTTTGGTTATAAATACCCCACACTTGTATATTTTCGGGTTACTTTTCTCAAGCTGCATAGTCTTTCTAAGCCATTGTTTTCAGAGCCGAGTTGTGCAGAGTGCTTCCTTTGTTGTCAGTGTTCATATCCCACGCTGGTCCGCGTTTCTGTCTAAGTTCTTGTTACCTATACCCGTTCACGACGGAGAACCTGTCGACTGAAGAAGTTGTTCGTCAATTCCTGCGCCGAGGCCTAGATTTCGGCATGACTACCCCCGTGACGGCGTCGACTTATGTACACCCTGGTTATAATGATCCCAGACAATCTCCAGCCACCAGAGCATCTCAGGCACAGCCAGAAGAGCCCATTCCAGAGCCGTTGGCCACTATGGTGAATTATATTCCGCCGCGTCTAGACGATGCACCAGAGGTGCATATTCCGAAGAATGCAAAGTATCCGCTTCCGTTACCTCCACTACCGGCTGGCGTGCGAATAGAAGGGTCCTTGCTCGGACACCTTCCACTGGTCAAGTTCTCTGATTTCAACCTGGGAGACTATAAAACATATCCTCAGTTCACGCCAGATCGATATCTGACGGTAGTGCATAATCCCAGCAGAAAGGTCGACGAATTCATCCCAAAGGGATTTGCAGCAAATCTTGAGCGACCTGGACTCCTGAACCTGTTAAAGCTACCGCATTTCGGGCGTAGCAATGAAGTGAACGCAGTTGTTAAGACACTGCTATACTGCGTTCATGGAGGTTACCTTTGGCTGGGGAGGCCAATCGATTTAAATGTCGATTTGATTCACCGTATTACCGGCCTATCTAAGGTTGGTAAGGATTCCAATATTTATTTTGTGGGAAAAGACAAGGATAGAAAATTGGCTGCACAGGTGGTGCAGAAATACAACCTTACAAGAGGAGGTCGGGCTTATGACCTCACTATAGTAGAAGACGAAGCACTTAGATTTACCGGAAGTCTGCTCGCAGGCAGACTTTTCACAAAGTGCAGACCGAAGGAAGTTACTGGAGCTGTCGTGGAACTTGCCATCGCAGCTGCGGAGGGAGAACAGTACAACTGGTCCCTCTTCCTCCTCAATTCTTTCTTGGAAGACTGTCGGAACGTCCAAGATAACCCCGGTCAGCTGTTCCATTTTTCTTGGCTTTTAATTTTATGTGCTCTCGTCGGGTGGAAGGAGCCCCCGAACACTCAGTTCCTTCCGCGCCGTGCAGGAGAACTTGCCGGAATCCGCTATGTTAACCTTTGGGAATCTGCTAATCCCGCGAAGCGCAAGATGAACTGCGCTGTATTTTGTGAATACTACTATCTCCTCAGAGATACCATTCAGGAAATGCCAAGGCTGAGTGAGGAGACAGCGAAAATATATGACGGAAAGTTGGCCTTTACTGCCGACTTACATCAACTTTACCTCCGTCCCTGCAGCATTCAAGAGGAATGGGCCGTAGGCCTTTACAGGATGACCACCGAAGATGTTGAAGAAACTATCAAATCTTGGTCGGATGAATGGAGGGAAGCCGCCGACATCGCATCCGCGATGCCACCCACCGCCACGCAAGAGAAGGATAAGGGCAAGGAAGCCCCCGAGCAAAGAAGTGATGAAGGCTCGACAGAGCCAGCCACCAAGAAATAAAAGGTGTCGCATCCCTCTGAGACCATTCCCTCGGGGATCGACCGGTATCTGAAAGAGCAATTTCGCGAGCTGCGGAACACGCACGCTCACATCAGAAGTGCTCTAGACCTACAGTTCATGGAAATAAAAGGTCTCACAGGAAGGATTGCGCAGACCCATGCGCCAGCATCTACTTCGCAGGCGCCACAAGTAATTCCAAGTACCGAGCGAGTTGAAGAACTCATAGAAAGGCATACTATCGTGCATATTCTGCCTACGAGCATGACACTTCCAGATCCGCTAGCTGCACTACAGGTAAGCGCAGTTGGGCCCGTTGAAATAAATTTGTCTTTAATTCCTATAGAGACTCTACAGCTAGTACATGAGAAAGTCTCTGTTGAGTTGAGAGCTAGAGAGCTCTCTACATTCCAGGAAAACCAACGACTGCAATCGCAGGAGATAGAGCTGAAGGCAAGCCATAAGAATATCTCTGAGAAGCTTGCACTTTATGAGGCGCAAGACATTGGCATAAGAAACGCAGTGGATGAGATTTCCCAGGAATTGCCGGCTTGCGAGATTCAACCAAACCTCCCTCTGGTTGAGAAAGTTCAAATTATTGGAGGAAGGGCGAAAACCCTGGAGCACGAAATAGTTTCTATGGTTGAGGGCCATAGAACCCAAATCGCCGAGCTAGAAGCTCGTGTTGCCGCGCAGTTTACAGATGATGCGCAGGAACAATTTGAGGCGCTGAGCAGAGCTTCCACACAAATGAAAGACAGAATACAGGAAGCTGAGAACCTGATGAGCCAAGCTATGGAAGCTTGGACGGAGCTTGAGACGCTCCCTTTTAAAATTGGTCTTTTGGAACAGGTGCAAGCCGCAGATTAGTCCCTAACTGTTCTGACTGAAGAAGCTAAGGCCTTAGCAGGCTTAGCAAAAATGAAGAAAATGAGTGAAGTGCGCAGAATCCAACAGCAACTGCACAAGCTCAGAACTGAAGATGAGAAGCTCACCAACAGCATTCAGCCATTTATGGATGAGTATGCTGATATCGTTGGCCAAGTCGAGGCAAAAATCAAAGAAATTGTTGAATCTCAAGAGGTGATTGATACCATAACTAAAGAAGAAGCCACTGCAGAAACGATGCAGATAGCTCTGGAGTGTGTTGATGAATTGGACTCCGCTATTGCGCAATGGAAGAAAACATTCGCAGAGACCCAAGCAAAATCAGATGCGCAAGTAAAGCGACCACACGCTAGTGCGAGTGGCTCGAGGGCGAGCCACAAGTAAGTGTTAGGGGCCTGTTGGAGCCAAGGCCGCAGCTATGGTAAAAGCTGCGAATTTTGAGGAAAAAGCACAAGTATGGAAGAGAAAGTGCTAAGTTTTGAATAAGCACCAATTTTGGAACAGAAGCAGACGGTGCGCAGTACGGTGCCAGATGGATAATCTCAGCGCAGATTACGAACCGGAAATCGCGGAGCTCGCGCGCATGTCATAGAAGGATGAATGTGGCTGAATAGAAAGCTCAGCTACCACAATCAATGAAGCAATGGAGTAGAGGGATCAGCTACCCTCATTAAGGCTAAGTACAGAAGTTATGGTTGCTCGGATCAAGGAGGAGCAACGGACCAAGGCATTGAAGGCGAAGTACAAGGCGCCCATACCCGTAAGCTGCGCCGGAATTCATGGAGCCTGCAGGGAGCGGCGACATGACTGCAAACGGCGCCTACAGTACACCTAGCCATGTGCGTGGTTAGGGTTTTTGGGGATTACTGCTGGGAAAGGCCCACAGTTTTGTAAAGGTGCGACCGCCATGGCCACCTATATATATGTATAATTGTGAAGGGTAGATGTTAGCTAGCAAGTCAGTTAGTTAGCCAGTTAGTGAGCTAGTTAATCAATTAGTCAGTTAGCTAAGCCTGTGAGTGAGCTAGCTAAGATAGTAGATACTGGATGTAAGAAGGATAGATCGAGTTGATCATCCTCTATTACGACGTTGTTGATTGTTTTCTACCGTGTTGCCAGAAAACAGGAGTTAGAGCAGGTTAGCAGGAAGCTAATCTTTGAGTTGCAGACGGTCGGAGTCGACGTCTGAACTATTGTAATCTCTGAAGAGGAAGAGACTAGATCAAGAGAAGGGCTCCCAGCTGTGTGCGTGGAGTTTCCTGGAAAGATCTAAGGCTGCAGCTGTGTGCGCAGCATATTGTATAAATATATCATTTTCTGGTTAATATAAGATACTCCCGTGGACGTGGATTTCCCCGTGGAGGTGGACTTCATATTTCTCGTTGTGTGATGTTGTGATTAAAGTGATTGCCTGTTTAAGTTTCTTAACAATGTATACAGGAATGTTGTATTATCTTTCTAAGTGTGTTGAGTAAGTTCTTGGAGCTTCCCCTGAGGATCATAATCGTTTAAGGGTCGAAGGAACTGGTAAGACGAGGTCGCCGCAGCGATTGGGGAACGTGTTGCTGCGACGGGCGCGCTAGCGAATCGACGCTTAGAATATCGGCGCAGAGGATAAACGGTCCTAGCGCAGGAGTAGAAGTACCGCGCAGCTAGGCTGCTGAGCAGGAGCTTGAGCGCTGCCGCGCTCATAACTCTGAAGGGTCAAACTTTCGCCTTAGAGGAATAGTCGAGGAAGGGAGAGTAGTCTCCACGTCGCCTAGGTTAAGGAAACCTGATTCCTTAGCCCCCCATAGCCACTTCGGGTGATACCTCGAGCTGCCGCGCAGCTCGTTGCCGAGAGGGCCAGTGCGCCAAGGGGTTTTGTTGCTGCGCTTCATTAAAACCCGGGTCTTCCCAAAAAGCAGCCAACACTTCCATAACTACTTGAGAATAATTTCCACAACCTCACACATGCATTCAATTATTGGGTGAAACAGTAAAAAGGAATTAATTGGATCATTTAAGGAAAATGACAGCAAATGGATGAGTTCTAAGATTGACACTTGGAAATAAAGGATTTAGTCTCCCATAGGCCCCCTTTCCTCTTCCCCTCTATTGGAATCATAGCTCCTCTAGTTCTCTTTACATAGCCACCTTGGATCATTATATTATTTTCCAACATAATATTTACATAGAATTTCAAATTGGTATGATAAGCCAACCATGTAGTCCATGACTAAATATTTACATCATACATGCCTAGATATTCACTAGTGGAGCCTTAGCATGTAGCTCGCACTAGGAATCCATACTAGCTTATTTACATCATCCACATGATTTGATTTAATTTATTCCAAGTCAAATTGGGGGTGTTGCGGTGCATGGGTAATCCAATGAATGAGGTGACGAAGCATATGAGACTAAATTCAATATCATAGATTGCACAACCTCTAATTCCTGGGAGGAAAAATGAAATGGGTAACAAAATGCACTCAAGTACTAATAAGTGGTGACCCACAAAGGTAAGGCTCTAATGTTGAGTAAGGGTGAATGCAAGACTTGCTAGGTTAGGGAACTAGCCTAGCCGAGGTGGGGAGGGGGCGTGGGTGGTCCTATAGGTATGAATGGGGTTCAAAAATTAGGTTCAATGTGTAAGATGTTTATAGATGGAAATCACCTATATGCCAATTTAAAGAACTATACATATAGGAATGGTTACCTATGGAGAAATAATGTGATCCCTCTACAAGTTGACCCTACACACATGGAAACAACACCAAAGTGTAAAAGTTCATTTGGAAATAAAACCAATAGTGCAAGTAGCATATAAAATAAAGATATGGCATGAATTACATGCATGGGAATGCTAACAAGAAAACAAGGACCTCCATAAAAAGTTCTCAATCATAAGACAATAATGGTGCAACTAAGAAGAGCATCGAACAAGGAATCCAATGGCACGAGCAACACACCAAAAAGAGGTCATACGAAGCAAAAGAACAATTGAATCAATAACATAAGTATGGTGGGTCCCACAAAATTAGGGCTTGGTGACAAATCTGTCATCAACCATCTCAAGAGAGATGAGGACCAAACTTCTGAGTGTGCAAACAAACAAGTATGTCCCCATAACAAGGATTATTAGAAGAAATGGTGAACAAATATTCATCTAAAATATAATCAACGATAAGGGGATTGACTACATTTGTGGGAAAGTTTGAAATAAATTCAAGCAACGACAAAGACATTTTACCCTTGAGAGTAGCAAATTCAAGATTATATTCTTGGAGGATAATGATCCATAAAAAAAAATTCCATTCATGCCATTCCTACTCAAGAGATAACATGGGATTCAAGTTTTTTACGACGTTGGTCTTATTGATGAGAATATAATGGCACAACTTCTGGACAGAAAACATGACTACTAAATCAGGATTCTCCTCATGGGTATATGACAATGAAGGTCAGGCAAGGTCTTATTCCCATAGTAAATGACATGTTCCATACAATTTTCACCTTCTTGAACCAAGCCGGTGACAACAAAAGGGGATGTCAAGATGTAAAGCATGAATCCCTTCACAAAATATAGAGGACTAATCAAAGGTGCTAAAGTAAGAGCTCGTTTAAAGGCCTCCAAAAAGTTATGATATTGCTTGTCCCAAATGAAAGAGATGTTAGAAGGTAATAACCTCAAAAATTAATGAATGAACATAGCATAGTATGGAATAAAATATCACAAGAAGTTCACCTTTCCTTGAAAGCTTTGTAATTGACACAAAGTATTAGGTGGGGGTAGTTCAAAGATGGCTTGAACCTTCAAAGGAACAACAATGATCCCTCATTTGGAAACGACAAATCCTAACAAGTAGCTAGCAAGAACAAAGACCACACACTTAAGTGGGTTTAAGTGAATGTTATATCTACAACACCTAAGAAACACTTTATGTAAGTGTTATAACCGTTTCTTTGATTGTGAAGTGAGAACATCCAAATATGCAAGGACAATGCTAGTCATATCATGAAATCAATATGACATTCCATGCTATAAAGTGGCTCTAGTGTTTTTGAGTCCAAAAGGCATGACTAGATAGGTAAATGCTCCTCTCTATGTGGGGAAGGTAGTTTTGTACTAGTCCTAAGAATGAATTTGGATTTGATTGTAATCCAAGAAGCCATCTAGAAAGGAGAATACTTTTTTCCCTGCACAAGCATCGATTATCTTATTAATGAAGTGGGTTGGTTAGTTTTCCTTTGAATAATCTTTATTAATATCTGTAAAATTAATATAGACATGAATGGTTCCTTTCTCTTGTTGAGAGGAATTGGATTGGATTCCCATGTGGTATAGGCAATCAGATAGATGAATATTGCATTCTAAAGTTTGTTGATTTCATATTTTATTGTTGAAGCTTTGGAAGAGTGAATAAGTTGTTTTTTCTAGAACATGGTTAGATTGATGTGTCAATGCGATGTTCCACAATGGTTGGGTTGAGTCCCTACATTTTATCATAATATCATGTAAAAGCATCATGAAATTATTAAAGGTGAGTTTTATAGACTACAACCTCTTCATAGGTGCATGAAGCTCCAAGTAAAATGTTTTGAGTGACATCGGGCTTAATTGAAATGTCCACTTGAATAGTGGGTGATATGTTGTCCATATTCTCCCCCTCAAAGGAATTCAAGTTAATAATCGGTTTTTTAAACCAATCAACATGTTCTGGGGGAATAAAATCTTTCAAAACAATGGAGAACTATTTTGAAGACTCAACATATGTGGAGGCATCCTTAGGGAGTAAGTATGCATGATTGTGCATATCATCCCAAGGGTGTTTGGGGTTGGTTAGAGATTCAATAATTTATTTAGCACTTCTAAATATATGGGTTGAAATATCAAGAAAATCCATCATCATTGGAGGCAATGAAGATGAGGATGGTATTGAAGAGGGTGATTCACCTAGGTAAGAAACATAGAAAATGGATACAGTTCTTTCACTTGGCTAGTTAGGCATAAGGATCTCTTCAATGACCGTGAATTTTGGTTCTAAATACTATAGGTAGATTTCTACCAAGGTTGCATGAAAATTTTGAAGTTCAATACAATTATGTGACTAGTGACCATATATGCCACATAGTGCACAAGGGTGGTTGGTATGCAATTCCTTATTATACTTCTTGGTTGCATCAATGAGAGTGATATGGACTATAGGAATGGTTTATCACTATTATCCTCTTGAACATGGATATGGATACACAAGGGAGGAATTTTTAGGCACTAATGAGTGGGGTGACCAAATATCTTTCAAATGGAACAAGAATTTGGAGGCTTCTTTAGTTTGGTGGTGGTAATGGTGATGGATGTATTTAGGAGAGAAAAATCCCCAATTTTCTTAATATTATCCTCTACCTTATTCTTTATCTAGGTAGGTAGGGTGGAACGGGTGCACTCCTTACTAACCATGGTAGGTGGGACATTCACAGAACAATAGCATAAAATAAGATGCATAAATAAAACACATAAACACAATACAAGAGAGACACCAATATAACGTGGTTCACCTAATATGGGCTACGTCCACACAGAAATTTTCAGTCATTTTTATTAAATCGTCCATCAAAATGAAGGGATACAATCCGCAACACATTTGCTACAACTTCCTCTTCACTCTCTCACAGTATCTCTTACACAATCACAGAGATCTTTGTAGTACTACAATACACAGCCATATTACAATGCCTTCCTTTTAAAGAGGGATTACCATGGGCCCGTAAATCACCCATTATTGACCAAGTCATGACTATGAAATTACAACATTTTACAAGGAATTTTTTTCTGAAATTTTCGCTACGGGGGAGCTACCCCTGAACCCCCTCCCGGGGGGGAGGGGGGATCCCAAAAGTAGTCGTCGCTCCCCCTAAACCCCCCATGGCTACTATAGTAAGGGTTAAATCCCCCACACACACTCCCCCCCCCCCCCCCCCCGCGTCATGGTATAGGATCCAAACACGACTGGACATGACCTCTAAATTAGGAAGATCATGCACTACAACCAACAATCTCCCACTTGGAGACTAATCATAGCAACTCAACCGCTATTTCATCTGTTGAACTATGCTCCAACCTTAGAACTGGAAAATTTCTCATATTCACCTTCATGCTTGAAGGCAACTGAAATTGAGTAGGAACTCAATTTCTCTCTAGTTACTACCTTTTTCAACATGTCTGCGAGATTCTGGATAATATGTATATTTTCCAATTTCAACAGTTCATCTTCCAGAACTGATCATATGAAATGGTACTTGAGTTGTATATGTTTAGTCTTAGAATGGAAGGCTAAGTTCTTTGCAAGATGAATGGCACTATATTTATCACTTTACAACCTTCTCTTCTCCTTCTTCTTACCCAATTCCTCCATGAACCTCTGTATCCAAATCATCTCTTTACTAGCCTATGTAGAAGCAACATACTCTACTTTTGTTGTTGAAAGTGCAACAACCATTTGTGGTTTCGAAATCCAACTTACTATTATTCCACCTACAGTAAATACGTACCCTGTAATGCTTCTCTTGCTATCTTTATCATCTGCCATATCTGCATCAACATATCCATGTAGAGTAGTGTGTGAATTTCCAAAACATAATGCATGAGTAGAAGTACCTCTCAAATACCTTAGAATCCACTTTACTCCCTTCCAATGCTCTTTATCTGGATTTTTCATATACTTTCTCACAACTCCCACTACATGTGCAATATTTGGTCTTGTGCAGACCATGGCATACATCAAGATGCCAATTGTTGATGAATAGGGAACCTTGGACATGTATTATATCTCCACCTGTGTCTTGGGATACATCTCCTTACTTAGTTTGAAATGGCTAGCCAGAGGTGTGCTAGCTAGTTTTTCATCCTGCATTCTAAACTTCTCCAACACCTTTTCTATGTACTCACCCTGAGCCAATGTCAATTTGTGATTTTTTCTATCTCTTGTTATTCTCATACCAAGGATTTTCTTTGCAACACCCAAATCTTTCATCGCAAATGAATTATCTAATTTCCTTTTGAGCACATTTATATCATGCATGTTAAACTCTGCAACAAGCATGCCATCCACATACAATAAAAAGATAATATATCTTCTATTATCTAGCCTCTTGAAATAAACACAATGCTCAAAATGACATCTACTATAACCTTGTTCTGTCATAAACCTGTCAAATTTCAAATACCATTACCTTGGAGATTCCTTCAGGCCATACAAGCTCTTCTTCAACATGCTTACTAAATGCGCCTTCCCTTTGACCTCATGCCATGTGTTTGTTGCATATAAATCTCTTCCTCCAAATACCAAAGCAGAAAGGTCGTTTTTACATCTATTTGTTCAAGATGCAAATCTTCTACCACTAATAGACATAAAATAGTCCTAACTGAATTCATTTTAACAACAAGAGAAATATTTCATCAAAATCAACACCTTTCTTTTGTGCAAACCCATTTACAACAAGTATGGCCTTGTACCACTTATTTCCTCCATCTTCTTCCTTCAACCTGTAAACCCATTTATTTTGAAATGCTCTTTTACCTGCACGAAACTGGACCAAATCCCAAGTTTGGTTTCCTACCAATGAGTCCATCTCCTCATTCAGGTCTTGATCCCACTTCTTTCTAGTTTCCACCTGTATTACTTCTTCATAACATTCTAGTTCACCAGATTCAGTCGTCAATAAATAATATAGTGAAGGAGAGTATCATTCATGGGGTCTACTTGACCTAGTAGATCTTCTAGCACTTGCAGGAGTTTGCGGCATTTGATGTTGTTCTTCATTTTATGGCATCTTTGGAGTTTCATTTTCTTTGATTTCATCAAGTAATGTGTATTATGTGTTTTCCTTTTTGTTGTTTCTTTCCCTACAACTGATATTTGTACATGACCTTTTTATTGAATACTACATCTCTACTCCTAATTATTTTGTTATTTTCATAATCCCATAAACGATAACCAAAATCATAACCCCATATCCAATAAAGGTAGACTTCTTGTATTTAGCCTCAAGCTGTGTTCTATTTTCTTTATCAATATGGACAAATGCTTCACATCCAAAACTTCTCAGAAATGAGTAGTTTACCCTTTTACTTTTCCATGCCTCCTATGGAATGCCACCATCCAAAGTGCTTGAAAGCCTTATGTTTATTAAGTAAAAAACAGTATCTACAACATCTTCCCAAAACTGTAAGGGAAATCATGCATGCAATGTCATACACCTTGCATGCTCCATGATTGTTCTGTTCATCCTTTTTTACACGCCATTTTCTTTTGGTATTCTTGGAACAATCCTCTCTCTACGAATCCCATGGTTTGAAAAGTAACTATAAAACTCTTTGCCGCAGTATTCACCTCCATTATCAGATCTAAGACACTTTAACCTTTTTCATATCTCATTCTCAACCAAAGCTTTCCATTTATTAAAAGTAACAAAAACATAAGATTTTGTTGAATGCAATAAACCCAAGTTTTTTTAGTTGCATCATCAATAGAAGTAACATAATAATGAAATCCATCAAGAGATTGTACCTGATCCGGTCCCCATACATCTGTATGCACAAGCTCTAACTTTTCACTCTTCTTTTGCTTCCCAACTATGAGAAATCTGACTCTCTTCTGTTTTCCATAAACATAGTTCTCACAAAATTCCAAACTTACCTGCTTTAGATCTAGTAGCAACTTCCTTGAGTGGAGAATTTGCATCCCCTTCTCACTCATCTGGCCAAGCCTATGATGCCATAATGTTGTATTTATTTATATGGAAGCTACAGAGATAGAATAATTAGTATTATGAGGACATAAATACAACGTACCTATCATATCTCATTTTTCTATTACCAATGATCCTTTAGTGATCGTCCACCACGTTTCTCCAAACATAGATAAACAGACGCCATCTCCCAATTTCCCTATTGAGATTAGATTTCTTTTCATAGCAGGAATATGCCTTACATATTCCAGCAACCATTCACCTCCATTCTTTAACTTTATATGTACCTTACCCATTCCAACAATTTTACATGGTTCATCATTACCCAATAAAACATGTCCAAAATCATCTGAAACATAATCATGAAAGAATTTCCTATGGAGTGTAGCATGACATGAAGCCCCTGAATTTACTACCCAGTAATCACTAGTACTATCTAATGAAAGAATCAAAGCATCTTGTAACACATCACCTGCTACATTTTCTTCCTAAGTAGTCTCTTACTATCCATCTCCTTTCTTCTTTAGATATCTGCAGTCTTTCTTCAAATGTCCTTTCTTTCCACATTTCCAACACTCTATCTTTCCCAGTATGGACTTGGATCTTCCCTTCCTAGAATTCCTGCGATTAATAGGTCTCTTTCCTCTCTCATTTTGTCTCCCCTTTCTCTCCATGGCCAATGCATTACGTGATGTCTCACATGTGCTTTTCCTTCGCATTTCCTCGCTAAGAATAACATCAACAACATCATCAAATTTAAAAGTGTTTGAACTAGAGACAAAGTTACTTATAGCCATGACCAAGCCATTACATCTTTCTGGCAATGAGCACAATATTAGAAGGGCCCTAACCTGATCTTCAAAGTTCACTTTTGTAGAAATTAGCTTATTAGTAATTGTGTTAAATTCATTTAAATGGTCAGCAACAAACCCACCTTCTGACATCTTCATATTAAATAAACGCTACATTAGAAATACCTTGTTGGAGGCCAAGTGTTTTTCATATAGTTTAGCTAATGTACTCATCAGACACTCAATTTTCTTTTCTTTTGAAATATTTAAAGCCATCGACGAATACAAGAACAACCGTATTGTTCCTAATGTCTTTCTGTCAAGAACCTCCCATTCTTCATCCTTCATAGCCACCGATTGTTTTACTTTTCCTCCCAATGGTTGGAATAGATCCTTCTAATATAGATAGTCCTCCATTCGAATCTTCCATAACTGGTAGTTTTGGCAGTTAAATTTTTTGACCCTAAACTTTCTTTCTTCTGTCGTTGCTCCCACTTGAACCAATAACCCTTCTTTCCTGCAAATTTATGCGCCAAATAGGCCTTTGGCTCTGATACCAATTGTTAGAAAAACATGATCGCATAACAGTAGAATAAAATAAGGTGCATAAATAAAACACATAAACACAATACAAGAGAGACACCAATATAATGTGTTTCACCCAAGATGGGCTACGTCCACATAGAAATTTCCAGTCCTTTTTATTAAACCATCCAGCAAAATGAAGGGATACAACCCACAACACATCCGTTGCAACTTCCTATTCACTCTCTCACAGTCTCTCTTCACAATCACATATATCATTGCAATACTACAATACACAGTTGTATTATAATTACTTCCTTTTAAAGAGGGATTGCCATGGGAAAATACCATGATATACCCAATACCATGGGCTCGTAAATCACCCATTATTGATCAAGTCATGACTATGAAATTACAACATTTTACAAGAAAAGTTTTCCGAAATTTTCGCTACGGGGGAACTTCCCCCTAACCCCTGCAACGTGGGGGATCCACAAAGTAGTCGCCTCCCCCCTGGACCCCCCATGGTGACTATAGTGGGGGGGGATGCCCCCCCACACCTCCTATGTCATGGTCTGGGATCCAAACACAACTGAACACGACCTTTGAATTAGGAAGATCAGGCTCCACAACCAACAATTAGAATATCAACCAATTGGATGGGTGTTGACACCACTTGAGGAGTGTGATAAAGGTTCGGTGGTGTAAAGTGCCAAATCATGATCCCAAAAGTGATCCATGGGAGGTTAAAGGTATCCATCACAATGGTTCCTACACTTCTTAGAGGAGGGAAGAGAAATGGGACTTCGTGAATAGGTTGTCCCACCCATGGGTGTCCTACTATTTGGAGTAGGAACAAGTAGATTTTTTTAATGGGAATAAGAGGTATCAAATGTGATTGTGCAGATTTGTGAACTTCCCTCTTCAGGGATAAGAGGGGAATTCCTAGAAAATTTTCCAATTAATAATGAGTCTTGGAACATTCCTAGGGACACTCTAGTGAAGAGGGAATTAATAATATACATTCAAAAATAGGTAAAACATTCTCAAGGTTGGCAGCGGACTTGGGATCATGGTAAGTGATTTTATCAAACATGGTGATATTGTCATTGTGAGGGAACATCAAAAGATGAAAAATGGTAGAAGTGATTGCTTTCATAGAAAACATATAGCTATGATCAAGCAAGATGTTGTATTCTAATTGGTATCTACAACTTCAATATCAACCAAGATATTTTTTCCTTGTAGGTTCTATAGCAATATCTGGAAGCAGACCTTGGGGCTATGAAGGACACGCATCATACACATGTAAATTTATAAGGGTCGGGATCAATTTAGGAGATCCTAGTTTCTTGTAGATATTTTTTGCAATAACATATGTGGAGGCCCCTTCATCAATGATACACCAATGAATAACTAATTTTTTGATGGTGTAGGAACTTGGAATGCCACTAAAGAACAAAGGTGAGGGTCCTATCTATCTAGATTGAAAGTGATTAGATCAGAATCAGAAGGATCAACTATGACCAAAGAAAATAAAAGGAAATTTCATTGCATAGGGTAATTTTATATAACTTCTAGACTATACATGACCCCAAGGAATTGAGCCAAGTAGTCCACAACATTATATTTGTGAGCAACTCTAGCATTTGGGCTCTGCGTTGTGTGGCGTAAAGGGATTTAGGGTACCTTCAAGGTAGGGTCACTACTAGGTCACATGATATGTAGAGGTCCTTCTAGTAAGGTTGAATCCTTTTCCTTGCCAAAAATGATAGGTTCTACTGACAAATTGTATTGATTTCAACAGGTTTGTAGATTGAAATTGATATATGTTAGGAAGATATTTTGAAAAGAAGGGTCACCAAGGTTGGATAATGTAGGTAGTTGATTTGATTTATGGATCGTTGGATAAAGTTGATACTAATATTTGTTGGGAAAATGGGTTTTACAACACCATATGTTGGGTCGTGGGAGGAGGGTTTGGATGAGTATTGGGTTGACCTTGAGGCGTCTTATTAGCCTCACGTTTGTTTGCCTCATCCCACAACTAATGGGCTCCAGTAAGCTATGATAAATGGTGGGTGTAATGTCCATAAAATCCACAAAAATAACATGGATGGTTAGTATATAGTCTAGGATTCATATCTTGCTTGGGGGTTTAATGGGATCTTGATTTGCAGGGTTAGAATTACCCCTAGTATTGGCAGGGGGATTAGTGGGATTACTCCTAGCCTTGGGGTTTTGGTTATTCCCTTTGTCCTTCCACTTATTTTTATTGTGTTTAGTGTTGGGATATACTTTTAGTCATTAGGCACATTTTCTTGGGCATGTACCTACCCTTGTGGAAAAGTGGAAGGTTGAGGTTGGGGCATGGGATATTGTTGTACTAGAAGAGCTAATGGAGGGATAGGGAAAGGATAATATGGGTTATGGGATGGTGGAACCACAAATTATGTTGTAGAAGCATTGTTATGCAATCCCACTACATGAAGGTGAATATGGGATGAATTCATAGGAGTTGAGTGAAAGGTACTCATTACTACATGTGAGGATGATAACAAGGGGTCATGGGGAAAGTAGGGTGGATGTGGTTTCCCTATATTAGGGTTCTCATCACCATAGGTATTTCCATACATATTATTACCATTGGGATGTGTCATTTGGTTGTATGAATTGGAAGTAGATATCACAAAACCAATCACTTTGTCCATAGAATGGGATGCCCCCATTTTATCTCCATGTGAGGATTCACCTTAGGGGGTGTATGGGATGATGGAGTTCAAATAGCCTGATTGAGTATAGATCAGTTGTATTGTTGAGCCTTCATGATGGTTCCTCTTTGTTTTAGAGTCATTTGAAACAGCCATTCGAAAGTGATGTCCTTGGATATAGCAGAAAAGAGAGATTTTAAGAACCAAAGGCTAGAAAGAGGTGATCATCTAGCTTGATCTTACATAGGATTCTTCTTATTTTGCAATACTCATGAATGTGGTTGGTGATGTGAGTAGCCATATTTTGGTGGCATGATAGAAGAATTTTGACTCCCTTGTCATTTTGGATTGGTAGTTGGAATAACTTGAGAAAAGTGGACACTAACAATGCATAGTTGGGGTATGTCATAAAAGCTTGTTTTATATACCACTTTGCTACAACCCCTATTAGGGTGTGTTAAAATAATTGTAATCAAATGGAATCATATACAATTTTATTTGAGGAGAACCATAGATGGAAAGACATGATATGCTTGTCCTTCAGACTTGGGATATGTAAAGATAATTTCATGGGCATGGGAGGTCAAGTGGCATCATGTCAAATGGGGTCATTGGTTAGTTGATTCAAATTGGGGATATGTATACTAGCCATGAAAGGAAGGCTCATAATGTGGGTTGCATTTAAAATTATGGGTGCATTCGTATTCATATTGGTATTTGCATTAGGATGGCTAAGAGAACTATGTGGAGTAACTCTAGACATATTGGATGTTATTATTACTTGTGTGGTGAGGGTGTTAGGTGAAGGTGGTGAACTAGGTTGAAAGGAACTTGAATCCATTTATCCCAAAGGGGATCTATATGGGGAGTGAGGAGGATGGTGTTCTATTGTCACACATTGAGGTGGACTAATAACATGACCGAGAATCCCAAGAGTGGAACATAAACCTCAAAGTCGTCAAGAAATGCTAAGAGGTACATGAGGTGTAATCTTGAGTGTATGCAATCACTAACTCAAACAACAGATCTATGATAGACTAATGAGAGGGGTTTAAATTAATTACCACTATTTTAAGATATACTTAATTAAATTCAATTCCAATGTGGGTGAAAGAGGTGACTCAATCAAGTAATTATTAATGCAAAAATAAACACTCTAGAAAAGAAAAATGACTCACTCAGCCTAAAAGTATAGCTATTCAAAATTATGTGAAAATAGACAAAAAAATCTCTCAAATCCTCCTCAATTAGTGGTATTGAAATGTCCATTGGCTAGGAATAAGTAGAGAGATGAACAAGGTCCTTCCAAAGGCTCCAATTGATGGGATGTTAGGTCCACCAATGAAGTGAGTGAAGTTTTGAATGACACAATAATAGTCAAGGACATTGAGAGAAACTATAGTAAACCAACTATCTTTCTCAAGTGTCCTCCCCCATGCAAGTGCCACCCAGGTAGGTACCCAAAGATGGAGCACTAAGCTACCTTTTGATGGGTACACGCAACAAGTTTCTTTTCCTTTAAGATTAAATCAAATGGTTGAGGATATTTCATCTAAAAGAGATAGGATTTTCAATCACATTTCTAGTCCCAATATTGGAATTATCCACTCTAAGAAGTGTGCCTATTACTAAATGGGTTTTGAACCACACCCTAATAGAAAGGATTTTAAGTTCCCTAAATTTCAACCACTAAGATTCATATGTGAAAGAATGTGGTGTGTTATTAGGATACCTATGCCCACAATCCTAGGATAACTAAAAGATTATTTTGAATCCTTAAGTGAGGATTTTAGTTGGTTAGTTTAAGTGATAATGTTAAGGCTCAACTTGGTGTCATGAACTAAGTGTTTTATGATTTAAATTGTAAGGTGTGTGCATAAGTGGTTTGTATAAGAAAAATATTGCTAGAAATAGAGTGTAATGAAAAAAAAGAATTGCAATGTTTAATACTGAGTTAAGGATTCTTTTTCTTAAAAAGAAAGAGGAATTTTATAAAGATGTAAAGAAACACTTTGAACATTCTTATAACAAAAGAATTCAAATGAAAACTAGAAATGAACTAGTGCAACCTAAAAAAGGAGATGCAAAAAGTACTAATAGTTAATAATAAGAATGAAATGGGTTCTTTTCTCAACTAAATTATTTCTAGAAAATGAAAGTCAAGAAGCTACTCTTCTAAATTTTGAGAAGAAAAGGTTGAAACTCTTAGCTATTGTAAAAGGGATTTGAAGAACCAACTTAACCAAATTTTGAAATTATGTAGCTCAAATATCAATAGACTAAAAAATATCCTATCTTGGACCTTAAAGGCAATAAGTACTAAAGTTTTTCAACCTTTTCCTTCCTACAATTCCCAAATCAAGAAAAAATTCAATCAATATAACATGTAATGAACAATATATAGAAATTGAGTCCAAAATGTATATTATAATAGATATTCTAGAATTGGGTCACAAGGGAAAAAACAGAGAATCAACTAAGTTCATAGAAAAACTAAATTTTTCTATGAATTCATAGTTTTCTTGAGGAAATTTACAACGTTGGGATACACTTTTCTATAAAAAAGTATGAAGCAAATAAAAATAATAAATTTCTAAGATCTATTAGTGGGTCGAGGCAAGAATAATTGTTTTTTGTTATGCACCAAATTCTCAAAATATCATAAAATTAGAAAGAGAGAGTAACCCAATGCCTTGAGAACGAAATATAGAGATGAATACGAAGTCAATTTGAGGGGGCAACCTCTTTTTACAATGTATCAAATACACAAGACAAGATGAGATGATCATAAAACTAGATCTCCTTGGTATATATATGAGACAAAGGCACAATTACAATCAATGTCCTAGCCAACCATACAATTACAATTAGGGTCCTAACTAACCAATAAAAACCATACTAATCTAATAACATAAATGCAATGTCACAATATATATAACTTAAAATGCCCCTCCCATTCTGGGTTGGCAGGTGCGGGAGGAGTTCTCTATGACTCCGCTGGAAATAAGATGAAGGACTATGCTTGGGGTTTAGTTAGAAACACAAACAATGGTGCAGAATGGTTATCCCTTACAAAAGGTCTGGAGATTGCAAGGGAGGATGCATCACCGAATTAGTTGTTTGTGGCGACTCAATGTTAGTCATTAGGGAGGCAAGGAATCTGATAATGAACAAAAAGAGCCCCACCTCCAAAATCCACAGCCTTCTTAAGTACCTCGTCAGTGAATATAAATCTATCAGCTTCTTTCACATCATGAGATCGAATAACCAAGCAGTAGACGCGATGGAAAAATGAGGTGCAAGATTAGATAGGGGTGTTCTCGTTAGTAACCTCTTAAATAGATACAAGGTATGGATTCCTTGACATAATCATGTCCCCACATCCTTTCTATCCATGATTCTAAACTATGGGGAATTGCCTTGGTTTCAACCCCTCACAGATTTCGAACTTCATCAATTTTTAAGCTATGGTTTAAACCCAGCCAGGATTTACGAGGCAAAGGACACTCGCACGAAGGTTTCAAATGGTGTCCACATGGGGAGCATGCATTCTGCCTCTTTGAAAGGTCGTCGCAGCTCCAGCTATATCAAACAACTGGGTGAAAGGTAGGCATCATTCCGGGTTAATTCTGTTTTCACAGCTCCAGTTTCCAAGTAGTTGAGAAAAAATGGAAAACTTTGATTTCCCTCGTCGCATGAGTACTATTCCCATTCTTGGTAGTGCTTCTTTGGATTTTCAGAAGCATTTTCCCTCCTGGCCAGGGAATCCGAACAGCTTGCAGTACAGTGAGCAAGCTTGGGGAACTATGAAAGAAGGTGCTGGCATTGTTAGCAGGAAGCGTATACATTCTTCGTCTGGTGAAATTGATGGTGCGGCTTCAGTTCCGAGCATGGAGCCAGCTCAAGGGTTTGGACCAAATGAAAAGCAGAGTTATGGGGTCTCCCTAAGTGTCATGGATGACCACCTAGAAATCTTGGATGCACAGATCCATGTTCTAAGAATTGAGGTAGCGGAATTAAAGAAAACATTGCATCACATGTCTATTTCGGAGCAGGCAACAAAAATGTAGGCCCGTGAGTTAAGAGAGAAAGTGGAAGCCCTGACAGTGGCAAAGGAGAAAGGCGAGATTCAGGGAACGACTCAACTCAGGGAGATACGAGGCATTGCCAAAAAGGTTGACAAAAACGTCAAAGGAATCTGCGACGAGAGCATGGAATTGAAGCAATTCCTAATGAAAAAATTTGGCAGGAACAACGAGCTCTGAAGCGTTTTTTGGGATCTGTCTCATCTCAAACATCTCGTAGAATTTTTGTTTGTTGTGTGAAATTGAAAACTTTTGTATGTAATTCTCTTTTCCAGAGTCGGACAAATATATTTTGGGCCGGTCATGAATTTTCAAATAGTCATAGTGGTAGAGGTTGTATGTCTGTAAGTCTGTATGTCTGTCATCCTGTTAGCATTTTGGACAAAGATGAAGGTAGAGTAGTGGCCGCCCAACGATGTTGGAGTGCAAGCCTGCTCATACACTATGTATCTCGGTTTCTTATCATTTTTTATATATATATAAAAAAATCTCAACCGTTTATGTTAAAAAAAAAACATGCCCCTCCCATTCAAACAAGTGTTGTCCTCAACATTTAATTAATTGTGGGTGTTTCTGCATGAAAAGTCCACCTTTCCATATCGTCTTTTATGTTAGCAAATTCTTCTATTAGATGAAATACTTAATAAATACTCAAGTTTGCAATTGCTTAATCCTTGTATCAGGCATCATGTTAAATTCTAGTATCAATTTTCCTTCTTCCTCAATCTTTACTAAAATAATATAAATTAGAATCTCGTTACCAATTTATTATTACACATAAGTGTAAAAAAATTATAAGAAAAAATCTAATTAATATGTATATATAAAGTAAAAGATTACAAATATACACATGTCCTTCACCCTTCAAAAACTAATAAAATAACTCCATTTTGAAATGGGGTGTTTTATAGCCTCCACTTTTCACCATGCTCATACCCTATTATTTTATTTCTGATTTCCTACATCACATGTGAGCCAAATGTCTTGCATGCCCTTTTCTCTTTTATTATTATTTATTTTAGTTCTTATATCTTAATTTATTCAAGTGTCTAAGTTTCTCCTCCCGTTATCATCTCTCTTTGATTATAATTAGCTAGTTCATTTCTCTTGTGTCTTCCCGATTCCTAATTAGCCAATTCATACTTAGCTAGTTCAATTTTTTTGTGTTTTCTCACTGTTTATGTATTTTTTAAACTTTACTGTTAGTTTATTTAGTTTTTTTTTTAAAAGGTGGTTCGCTATTTGTTAGAGGGCTAGTCCATTTGGAGAAATGGTCATCACCTGCTATTCTAAAGAATCAAGATGGCACGAATTACAATCATTACAATATGGGCTTGACAAGAGCAATATGTCACTTACAAGAATTGAACCTGGGTGGGGAGGGTAACAAACATTCCTCCCAACCACCCAGGTTACAACCAATGGACAACTAGTATAAGTTTATTATAACCCATCCAACCTAATTAATTAATTTAATGACTTATCACTTAATTTCTTCAACATGGTGCGGTGTGGGGATTTTATAGGTTATTGGGTTTCAAAGTTAGATACATGATTTCCAAAATCACTTATAAGTAAGGTTTCTGAACGAATCTTGTTTTTAAGATATGAATTTATTATTTTATCTCAACTTACACGCTTTATCTTTCACACCAAGATATCATCACTCTCATAATCTAAAGGCATCTTGCATCCTCCATAATTCCATATAGATATTACCATCAGTTATTCTCATATTTTCCAACGGGGTCCTAAAATTAAAATTTGCACACGCATAAAGAAAAACACACCATCACATAGATTAATCATAACTCAAAATCATTAACAATTCAATTATTTGCCAATATAACATGTATACTTCTAAAATCCATTTTCACTTAGGTCTTTGATATTTCCACACAACATATATCCATATTCATATATTAAATAAGTCAATACACATGAATCATTGCATCCATATACACATAAATTCATTATTTAAATATCACCCATGCATGTGCGCACACACATAGAGGCATGTGTGTCAGCATTTATATACAAGTCCTCAAACAAATCAACCCAAATAAGAGGTTTTGTTTCAAAATAACCATAATATCACATACATCATCATCATGGTCATAGTCATATGGGAGAATTTCAGGCTAATCATGTATATATTAAACAAGCCAATCCTGGTCCAAAAAGTGGGGCATGACATAGACCCTTCCTTTACAAAAACTTTATCCTAGCTTTTACTCAAAAGGTAAGGGAACTTTAGTGCACCTCCTATATGGGTTTCAATGTATCAACAATCGATCCACGAGTCAACATCAAAGCTACTAAGTGCCCTTCTCTAATATGTGTTAGAGAACCGACCAAACTTTGAAAGCTCGTTCATCTATCACCTATAATAGGGGAATCAATAAACATATAATGTAAAAGTCTATATAAAACTTTATGAGATATTCATATTCATCCAATTCAAAGTCTTGTTATAATGTGTTCTAATCAATGCAAAACTCTTGTAACAATGTGTTCTAATCAATGTCATTAGTGTTTTTATGATATACCACTAGTTCAAAAAAAAATGGCAATGAACTATTGCAACTTTTGGCCATTGTTGTTTGTGTGCTCTAAATTAGTCTACAAACTAATATAACTAATATATTTTGACCACCATTGAAAGAACCATCAAAAGCATGTTGTTTGTGTGCTCTAAATTAGTCTACAAACCAATATATGTTGGTGGTATATGTTGATCACCACTAATAGAACCATCAAAAGTAGGGAATTATAGGACAAAATATATTTTAAAAGTTGGTTGTGGAATATTAGAGATTTGAGATAAGTAAGTAGAAACGGAGAAAGGATACTATATATTTGATTTTAATGTTCTTTAATTATTTAATATTAATCAAGTGGTGAAGCATAGTGTGAGTGCTTTTATATTAAAATTATGTTTAAGAGTATGTTGTATAATAGGTATGTTAATAGGTTCAATAACATTAATCACTAAAATGTTTATTCTACCATATTTAATCGAACTTTTAAAGTCTTATTTCACATTCTATCACTATTCACTAATTTGGTATTGAAATTAAAGTGTTTTCTCTTCCATATCTAACCTAACTATTAAAATTCATATAACAAGGTAAAGGTCAATTACATCATAATAATTAGTAAAATGCATTACTAAAACCATCCATCACTATATTTCAAACATGTGAAATTGAAAGGAACCTAAACACACACATTATCTATTTGAATGCAATGTACAATACACTATACTACAACTCAATATACTATGTTCTCACACTTAACAATCTTTGAGCCAATGAGTATATACAAAATATTTTACAGTGTTTAGTATATGGAATTATTAAAGTATTCTACTTCCAACCCTTACATTTATGAACTATTTAGGGTCGACTTTCATATTTTATTTATTCATTTCAATTCCCTCTATTTCATTTTTCAACATTGAGCTACAACCTACCTATGTAGTTCCACACATATCCTAAAAACTTGCAACATATCCTTGAGATTCTCTTCATATTTACAACACAACTTTGTGGGTATGCAATGGTATTCCTTACTTGCAACCTAACATTGTGGTTTGACCTCAACACTATTATATTCAACACCTAAACCCTAACATTATTGGTGTACTTAATCTTTTATACCTATAACCTAACATTGTGTCTTTTTTTATCCACAACAATTTTATGACTTATCCTTTTGGGGGCTTCATATTTCCATGTCAACCTCATTTACTCACAATAGTCTTGTGAATGTTGTTGTATTTCCAATCTTATCTATTAACATGCTTCCTAATATTCATGCAACATACCAAATAAATCTTTAATTATCTTGCATGAGCCTCTAATTTGATTAGTGTTAATAGAACATTCATTTGCATTCTTAATGAATTATATACTTGCTTTTACACACATGCACACAAAAATTAATAGTTCAATTTCCATGAAATCGTTCTAGTATCTTGGTTTCCTTATCAATGCTAAAAGAGTGAATATTAACTTAAATAGATTACAAGCATTGAACTCCTAATTTTATACCAAATTCATACTTGTATTATCATGTTGTGTATCAAATATATTCTAATAAACAATAACAAGAAAGTAAACATGATTTTGACCAAGCAGGAATAGAAGGTATGTATTCGAAAAGTCAATTTAAATAAAAATTTTGTCTTAACATTGATCCTCACTATACCTAGTGTCTTATGTTTGAGATCAAGACCAACACCTCTCTATCATATGGGAGTTGTCCTCGTACATAATAGAAATCCAATTGATTCCCATTTTTATACTCTTGATGATGTGGCATGACAAGTTCAATCTATGTTAAGGAATTATGCATTGTTGATCAAGTTATGTGACAATGGTGAGACAAAGTATGTTGGAGAACAATCGACATATGAAGTGGATGACTTATCATGAGTAATTTCACCTTGTTATTTAAAATAAGAAATACATTAAAAAAATAGTTGTATGTTTCCTTAATCACCCTCAAATTTAGCACTCCCTGACAATTTTTTATGAGTTGGACAATCAATTAAAATTGTACCTAATGAATAATATATTTATATTATTCTATATCATTGATATTTCAAGATAATATGATATTCCAACTTAGATAATATTAAGTAGTTGATGATATAATATTCCAGCTTGGGCATATTTGTGTTGCCTAATAAGAATTTGTATCATTTAATCTAGTATTGAAGACAATTTAGTTCATATTCTAATATTGAATACAATTTTGATGTATATAAATCCTTGTGGTATTCCATTTGCACTTTTATTAGCCCAAGCTATATCAATATTTTCTAATTTTCCTCCTTGAACTTTGGGAGTTTGTCCACATATATTTTCCTTTAGATTTTTCCCTCGCAAAGCATCAACATGATTGTACATTTTGCTTGTTGATCAATTTTCTAAGATGTATAATATGACCCCTTTTGGACAGTCTATGGTTGCCCCCAAGTGCTACTATTTAGTTTGCATTGATTGTCACATTTTGGCCTCTCACATCCATAGTATTTACCATGACCTTTGATTCATTGTAACTTTTAGAAAAATCTTTAGTTTGTGTGGATACTTAGCTTGATAGTTTTACATCCTTCCAGCTTTAGCCTCATGGACAAACATAAACTGTTAATAACACCCTTGTCCACTTTCATATGTATAACCATGTCCAATTATATACATCTGTTGAAAATTTGTCCTTCATTTGAGATGCCTATAATAAGCATCCACAGCGCTACAAGCTAAAATCCCTTTCAAAGTTGTCTTGGTTTTAAACTTTTTACTCTTCTTGATGTTTCTTCACAAGCTTCAAAATTACTCCTCTACATGGTTGCAGTGAAATAGAGAAAATTGAATAACTTATTTAACATATCCAATAGGAACATAAGCAGCTCAAAGACATATTTTCCTAAAAACACAAACAAAAAAAAATAATAACATAACATTTATCATGTTCAAAATTACATAAAAGTAATTTAAAAAGTATTACTATTCAAGAAAAAAAGTTTTAAAAATAATTAATAAGTTCAAACCTCTACTTGTATGGCATGTATAACCCTTTAGTTTAAATAATATGAAATGGTGCATATTCATCAATATTCTATACTACCTTAATCTGCATACCAGTATTTAAACAATAAGAGATAGTGTATTCTTCCTTAATAGTTTACCTTACCTTACCTTAACATGCATAATGTCTATAATGTTAACATTTTAAGTCACATACATCACCTTTACTCAAACATCTTATAGCTTTTCAACTAATGGAATTAGATCCTTTCTATGTAACGCTAGTTCTCACTAACTCCCTTCTAAATAAACACATTTAGAGCAATAAATCTAATATTTCCTTTACTCAAACATCTTATAGCTTTTAAACTAATGGAATTAGATCTTTCTATGTAGCACTAGTTTTCACTAACTCCCTTAGTGAATTGTTGGTTGTGGAGCCTGATCTTCCTTATTCAGAGGTCGTGTTTCAGCCATGTCTGGATGCCAGCCCATGACAAGGGGGTTTGGGTGGGCTTTCCCCACCAAAATAGTCACCATAGGGGGTCCAAGGGGGGCGGGGAGACTACTTTTAGGAGCCCCCTTTGGTGGGGGTTTAGGGGAAGTGCCCCCATAGCGAAATTTTAGAAAAAAAAAATGCCTTAGAAAATCTTGTAATATCATAGTCATGACTTGGTCGATAATGGGTGATTTGTGGGCCCATGGTATTAGGTGTCCCATAGTATTTTACCATGGTAATCCCTATTTAAAATGAAGGCATTGTAATACAGTTGCATAAGATCTCTATGATTGTGTGATAGAGAGACTGTGAGAGAGTGAAGAGGAAGTTGTAGCGGATGTGTTGCAAGTTGTATCCCTTCATTTGTTGGATGGTATAATAATAAGGACTGACAATTTATGTGTGGACGTAGCCCATCTTGGATGAACCACCTTATATTGGTGTCTCTCTTGTAATGTGTTTTATGTGATTTATACTTGCATCTTGTTTATTGGGATTGCTTTGCAATCCTGTTTTTCTAACAATTGGTATCAGAGCCAAAGGTCTATTTAGCATATAAAGTCACAGGAAAGAAGGGTTCTTGGTTCGAGTGGGAGCAATGGCAAAAGAAGGAAAGTTCAAGGTCGAGAAATTTAACGGCCAAAACTATCAATTATGGAAGATGAAAATGGAGGACTATCTGTACCATAATGATATATTCCTACTGTTGGGAGGAAACGCAAACCATCCGACGACTATGAAGGACGAAGAATGGAAGGTTCTTAACAAAAAGGCACTGGGAACAATACAGTTGTGCTTGGCTTCGTTGGTGGCTTTCAATTTTTCAAAATAAAACACAACAGAGGGTCTGATGAGTGCATTGGGTAAGCTGTATGAAAAACCATCGGCCTCCAACAAGGTATTTCTAATGAAGCATCTATTTAATATGAAGATGTCAGAAGGTGGATCTGTTGTTGATCATTTAAATGCATTTAATACGATTACAAATCAGCTAAGTTCTGTAAAAGTGAATTTTGATGATGAGGTTAGGGCTCTTCTAATCTTGTGCTCATTGCCAGAAAGATGGAATGGATTGGTCATGGCTGTGAGTAACTCTATCTCTGGTTCAAACACTTTGAAATTTGATGATGTTGTTGGTGTTATTCTTAGTGAGAAAATGTGAAGGAAAAGCACAGGTGAGACATTAGGTAATGCAATGACCATAAAGAGCAGGGGAAGACAAAGGGAGAGAGGAAAGAGCCCAGGTAATTGCAACAAGTCTAGGAAGGGCAGATCCAAGTCCAGAATGGGAAAGATAGAGTGTTGGAACTGTAGAAAGAAAAGACATCTGAAGAAAGACTACGAATATCTAAAGAAGAAAGGACATGGATGGCAGGAGACTACTCATGAAGCAAATGTAGCAGGTGATGTGTTACAAGATGTTTTGATTCTTGCATTAGATAATACTAGTGATTATTGTGTAGTGTATTCAGGGGCTTCATGTCATTCTACACCCCATAGGAAATTGTTTCATGATTATGTTCCATGCGATTTTGGACATGTTTTATTGGGTGATGATGAACCATGTAAAATTGTTGGAATGGGTAAGGTACGGATAAAGTTAAAGAATGGTGAATGGCTATTGAAAGATGTAAGGAATATTCATGCTATGAAAAGAAATCTGATCTCAACGGGGTAGTTGGAAGATGGTGGTTGTTTATCTTTGTTTGGAGAAACGTAGTGGAAAATCACTAAAGGATCAATGGAGATAGAAAAATGAGACATGATAGGCACGTTGTATTTATGTCCTCATAATACTGACTGTTCTATCTTTTTAGCTTCCACGGGAACATATACAGTATTATGGAATCATATGCTTGGCCACATGAGTGAGAAGGGGATGCAGATTCTCCACTCAAGGAAGTTACTGCCGGATCTGAAGCAAGTAAGTTTGGAATTCTGTGAGAACTGTGTTTATGAAAAACAGAAGAGAGTCATATTTCTCAAGGTTGGGAAATAGAAGAAGAGTGAAAAGTTAGAGCTTCTGCATACAAATGTATGGAGACCGTCTCAGGTACAATCTCTTGGTGGCTCTCATTATTATGTTACTTTTATTGATGATGCAACTAGAAAAACTTGGGTTTATTGCATTAGACATAAATTTGATGTGTTTGCTTCTTTTAAGAAATGGAAAGCTTTGGTTGAGAATGAGACATGAAAAATGTTTAAGTGTCTCAAATTTGACAATGGAGGTAAATATTGCGGCAAGGAGTTTGATAGTTACTATTCATACCATGAGATTATAGAAGGAAGACAGTCCCAAGAACACCACAAGAAAATGGTGTGTCAGAAAGGATGAACAAAACAATCATGGAGCGTGCAAGGTGTATGAGATTGCATGCAGGGTTGCCCTTACAGTTTTGGGCAGATGTTGTAGATATTGCTGTTTACTTAATAAACAAAGGGCCTCGAAGTGATTTCGATGGTGGTATTTCAGAGGAGGCATGGACAGGTAAAAAGGTAAACTACTCTTTTTTGAGAACTTTTGGTTGTGAAGCATTTGCCTATATTGATAAAGAAAATAGAACAAAGCTTGAGGCTAAATCCAAGAAATGTACCTTTATTGGATACGGGGTTGATGATTTTGGTTATCGTTTATGGGATTATGAAAATAACAAAATCATTAAGATTAGAGATGTAGTATTCAATGAAAAGGTCATGTATAAATATTAGTTGTAGGGAAAGAAATAGGAAAAAGAAAACACAGAGTACACAGTGCTTAATGAAATCAAAGAAAATGAAGTTCCAAAGGTACCGGAAAATCAAGAACAACAGCAGGTACTTCAAACTCCTGCAAGTGTTGGAAGATCTATTAGGTTAAGTAAACCCCCTAAATGATTCTCTCCTTCACTGTATTATTTATTGATGACTAGTTCTGGTGAACCAGAATGTTATGAACAAGCAATGCAAGTGGAAATTAGAAAGAAGTGGGAGCAAAGCATGAATGAGGAGATGAACTCATTGGTAAGAAACCAGACTTGGGATTTGGTTCAGTTGCCTACTGGTAAAAGAGCATTGCAAAATAAATGGGTTTATAGGTTGAAGGAAGAAGATAGAGGGAAGAAGCGATACAAGGCCATACATGTTGTAAAGGGGTTTGCACAAAATAAAGGTATAGATTTTGATGAAATGTTTTCTCCTGTTGTTAAAATGATTTCAATTAGAACTATTTTAAGTCTGGTGGCGGTAGAAGATTGGCATCTTGAAAAGTTAGATGTAAAAACAGTCTTTCTCCATGGAGGTTTGGAGGAATAAATTTATATGCAACGGCTACATGGATATGAGGTCAAAATGAAGGAGAATTTGGTATGCAGGTTGAAGAAGAGATAGTATGGCCTAAAGCAAGCTCCAAGGCAGTGGTATTTGAAATTTGACAGGTTTATGACAGAACAAAGTTATAGTAGATGTCATTCTGACCACTATGTTTATTTCAAGAGGCTAGATAATGGAAGATATATTATATTGTTATTGTATGTGGATGACATGCTTGTTGCAGGGTCTAACATGCAAGATATAAATTTGCTCAAAAGGAAGTTAGCTAATTCATTTGAGATGAAGGATTTAGGTGTTGCAAATCCTTGGTATGAGAATAACAAGAGACAGGAAAAATTGCAAATTGACATTGTCTCAGGGTGAGTACATACAAAAGGTGTTGGAGAGGTTTAACATGCAGAATGCAAACCCAATTAATACACATTTGGCCATCCATTTCAAACTAAGTAAGGAGATGTGTCCCAAGACACATGAATAGATAGACTACATGTCCAGGGTTCCCTATTCATCAACAGTTGGCAGCTTGATGTATGCCATGGTGTGCACAAGACCATATATTGCACACACAGTGGGAGTTGTGAGCAGGTATATGAACAATCCAGTCAAAGAACATTGGAAGGCAGTACATTGGATTCTCAAGTATTTGAGAGGTACTACCACTCATGCATTATGTTTTGGAGGTTCAGACACTATTCTACAGGGACATGTTGATGCAGATATAGGAGGTGATAAAGATAGTAGGAGGAGCACCACAGGGTATGTCTTTACTGTAGGTGGAACGACAGTAAGTTGGATTTCAAAGCTGCGAAAGGTTGTTGCACTTTCAACAATGGAAATGAAGTATGTTGCTGCTACAAAGGCTAGTAAAGAGATGATTTGGTTACAAAGGTTCATGGAGGAACTGGGTAAGAAGCAGGAGAATAGCAGGTTGTACAGTGATAGCCAGAGTGTTATTCATCTTACAAAGAACTCGGCCTTCCATTCTAAGACTAAACATATACAGCTCAAGTACCATTTCATACGGTATGTTCAGGAAGATGAACTGTTGAAGCTGGAAAAGATACGCACTAGCCATAATCATGCAAACATGTTGACAAAGGCAATAACTAGAGAGAAACTGAGTTCTTGCTCGATTTTAGTTGGACTTCAATCATGGAGGTGAATATGATCAATTTTCCAGATCCAAGGTTCGTAGCATAGTTAAACAAGTGCAGCAGCAGTGGAGTTGTTGTGATCAGTCTCCAAGTGGGAGATTGTTGGTTGTGGAGCCTGATCTTCCTTATTCAGAGGTCATGTTACAGGCGTGTCTAGATCCCAGCCCATGACAAGGGGGTTTGGGGGAGATTACCCCCCAAAAATAGTCGCAAGGGGGGGTCCAAGGGGAGGCGATGACTGCTTTTACGATCCCCCCCTAGCGGGGGTTCAGGGGCAATGCCCCAGTAGCAAAAATTTCAGAAAAAATTCCTTGTAAAATGTTGTAATTTTATAGTCATGACTTGGTCGATAATGGGTGATTTACGGGCCCATGGTATTGGGTGTCCCATAGTATTTTCCCATGGTAATCCCTCTTTAAAAGGAAGGCATTGCAATACGATTGCGTGTTGTAGCATTGTAATGATCTCTATGATTGTGTGTTGCAATACGGTTGTGTATTGTAGCATTGTAAAGATCTCTATGATTGTGTGAGAGAGACTGTGAGAGAGTGAAGAGGAAGTTGCAGCGGATGTGTTGCAAGTTGTATTCATTCATTTGTTGGATGGTATAGTAATAAGGACTAGCAATTTCTGTGTAGACATATCCTATCTTGGTTGAACCATGTTATATTGGTGTCTCTCTTGTAATGTGTTTTATGTGATTATATTTGCATCTTGTTTATTGTTATTGCTCTGCGATCCTGTTTTTCTAACATGAATAAACACATTTAGAGCAATAAATCTAACATTTCCTTATTATGGAATGTTTAGTATGGATATAAGTTATATCAAATTTATATCATATATGTTAAAAAAGAAGATCACATTACAATTATTATAATTGTATTAATAAAGAATGGACTCATATAGAAAATTTAAGGATTTATAATTTTCTTAAAGTATTAAAACCTTGGTAAATCTTACTAATTCTTAAATTTCTGGCCATAAAATGTTTGACAATTTTTTTGTAAAAATATTCAAATTAATAAAGAATGGACTCGTATAGAAAATTTTAAGGATTTATAATTTTCTTAAAGTGTTAAAACCTTGGTAAATCTTACTAATTCTTAAATTTATGGCCATAGAATGTTTGTGATCAATTTTTTTGTAAAAATACTCAACTTGGTAATTTTGACAATGTTTAGACTAAAATATTTTTATCATGTAGAATTTGGGCAAATCATTTTAGAAAAAAAAATGGAAAATGGTGAATCTTTTAGCTCATGGACTAAATTTCACCCCTAAAATTTTCCATATAATGTAGATCTTTCATTCCTCAAGGGGAATAAATGATCTAGGTAACATCAATACACTTTACAATATTGTAAAACTTCGGTAGACATCAATTCATTTTTCTTAACAAATGTTTGCAAGTCTAAATCAAATTTGGTTCTATGTTATTCTAAATTTAAAAGTTTTCAATACCATATAGAACAATAACATTAATTTACAAGTCAACTACAATTCACATGTTCTATTTGCATATCCCTAAGCACCACAAACTTAGTTTGTGGTACAACATCAAAAGCTACATTGCAAGGTTGTGTGTTTCACAAAGCTTCATGCAGGTGGTCTCAACACCGATCCCCCAAATTGGCTACCTCTATTGTGTGCCTCACTTGATGTCCCTATAAAATTAGGTGTAGCAATCAATTGTAACAAGTTTACAATGGATACTATTCATGAAATTCAAGAATGTGCCCAAAGATTTTCCCTTCTTGTGAAAAAAACAAAAAACATTTGCATTTAAATTACATAACATTGTTTAATCTAAAAGCTACCTTTGAATGGCTTGATCACTCTATTTTTATCAACTTAAAGGAATTAATTCTCACTCTACCCCCACTTTCGCTTGGGTTTTGTGAAAAACTATTTTTTTGTTGAGTGAAGCTTTTTCCTTCCCTCTTGCATTTATACAATTTGTCTCTTCGATCACTCTATTTTTATCAACTTAAAGGAATTAAATCTCTCTCTACCTCTCACTTTCGCTTGGGTTTTGTGAAAAACTATATTTTTTTTGTTGAGTGAAGGTTTTTCCTTCTCTTACATTTATACGATTTCTCTCTTCTTTTATTTGTATAGGTGATTCATATATCTCTGAGATGTGGAGAGATTTGAACTTCAACATCACTTTAACATAATACAATAACTCAGTTAAAAATGGGTTGAGCAATACGTAAATTGTTATAGATATTCCACAAGACAACTCATCACAACAAATATGAATATGGCATTGCAAATATAATGTGGTTATGTTTTCTTGTGCAATGATTAATTATAACCATGTTATAATATTAAGAGCACAATACTTTTAATATGGAAAATCATTAAGACAATAATAACTAATTATAGTAATGAAAAGCGCATGCCATTAACATTGTACGCAAGATGTACCTTGGAAAAACCCATGAGGTTGAAAACTCTAGCGAGAAATAAGGAATGTGCCTTGCTCTTTTATTTATTGGATTTACAATGTAAGATAAAAAGAAAGACTTGCTCACTATGGAGAAATATATAATTTAACATGTTAGGTTACTACGTGATGTTCTTCTTCCTCTACTTTAATTTGACATCTCACGGATTTGCACTACTATGCTAGGGAACATATAATTATTATAATAGGAATTGAACCCCTTTCTCCCCTAATGTTTGAGCTTTTAACATCTCCTCATAGTCATTAGGGTTAGAGTTAGGATTTTTGCATCCAAAAACTCTCAATTATGGTTAGGGTTTTGGACCCCTAGAATCTTCCAAAAAGCCCATTTATAACTAGCCCCTTGTGTAAGTAATGGGAGCTTACATGGCATCCACTTGGTATTGCAACGATCAAACAACTTTTCTCATATGGCCTTTCATTAAAAAGTTATTTGGACCATTGGAAAGCTCTTGTTGTGAAGAATAACATGGCAAACTATCATGCCATTTTGGCCCACTTTTTCCCCCAAAAAAACACTATTTAAGACTTCACACATGGAGTTTACAATTATGATCCATCCACAACTATGATTCTCATCCCCATACAACAATAGTAAGAATATATATATATATATATATATATATATATATATATATATATAATAAATGCATACTTTCTGTTTGAACTAATTGGGCTCTTAACTTGATGGGAACTTACCAAAGAAAAAATGTGTTTACCCTCGTATGCATTGAGAATGTAAGATTTATCATCTTGGATCAAGTAGTGTTGGTTAGCTCTTCTCATGAAGATAAAAGGTCTTCCCACAATACAACATGTCAAGTAGCACCACATCTACCTCCACCTCACCAATGAAACATGCAATAATGGCAAATTTAAGCACACATTGTTTGGTCTCAGCACATCCTTATTTACCCGTTATAGAAGGTATGGATGAGGATTCACCCGTTATAGAAGGTATGGATGAGGATAGCCATGTACCTCCAATCCAATATTGCTTTCCAAGTCCTTTACTATGACGTTGTCTTGCAAACTAGTTTCATAAAGGGCATCTAGTTTGGTATTCTTGACATGGATCTTATATTGAAGAATTATGACTTGGATCTCATATGCAAGAGTTATGTCATCTTTTCCTCTTTGTTGTTATGGACATTGCTCATGAGTACGTCCTTCAGCTAGGTGATGCCTAAAATCTTTTCATCTAGATTCATGTCGCTCCTTATTTCAATCCACATGTACACACCTAGAGGTTCTTCTTGCTCCACAACTCAAGGTGTAGTTTCCAACATCGATCTTCCATGTGGCCATCTCTATTGTTATATTCATGGTGGTTAATGTGATCCTTGCACTTATGAAAAATGGTGGAAATAATCTTGTCCTTCTCCTTCAACTTCAACTTCTTCCTTTAGGAAAGCTCTTATAGTTTCTCTACATTGAATCACATGGCTATCATGTCTTCATGTTCTTCTCAATTCAATGTGCTTGTACACAATCCTTGTCAATGATATTAGGCTTGAAGAGCATTACTTTCCTCCATAGGTGGTTGTAGAGTACACCCAAATACTTGATCATTGCCTCTGGTTCCTTATTGTATGGTTTGTTTTTTGAACTGCATATTGTACTCTTGCACAGATTTCCCTTGTTCTTGTTGATAATAGTGCCATCAAATTGTTTGGTCATATTTTTACCCAATATGATAAAATTGGGAATTAAAGATGTCTTTGAAAACCTCCCACTTAGACATTAATCGATCACCCTCCAGCTCAAGTGTTTTATATAGCATTTTGACCAGGTTTGAATGTGAACCACTAGTTTTAGTCCAGTAAATGATATTTGTTGGCTCTTATGTTATGTTAAACACATCAAATTAAACTTCTGGCTATTACAGCCAATGATTTAATTTCACAGCATCGACCTCACCTTCATAGGGATTGATGCCCACTTTGGATTCTACTTTGAACAAAGGTTGATAAGATATGTCATTCAAGCTTGGCTTTTCTTTCCCTTGCTCTTATTTATCTTTGGGTTTTTTTCATGAGCCAAAATTCTCATTAGAGTAGGCTCACCCCTTGAAGGCTCTGAACTTGCCCTTACAACTAACAATAATATTGCCATATTCTAGGAGATGTCAATGCATTGTGCTTTTAGCCTTGCAAATCTGACCTCCAATTCATCTTCTAGTATGTCTCCATGGTAACCCCCCACATCTGCAGCCTGGGGATATTTTCTCACCTTCCTTGTGTCCATCTCTAGATCCTCAAGGTGTAGTTATCTTTCTACCTTAGACCTCCTAAGTCTTGTGAGCATAACTGCAACTATTTCACATAAAACCCCAAAGAAAACCACTTGAAGTGAAAATAATATATAAACCATTGTGGATGATCGACAAGAAAACTCATCACAACATATTTGAATCTGCTAATGCAAATATAATGTGGCTATGCTCTATTGGGCAATGATTTACATATGACCAAGGTATAACATTACTAGCATACTACTTTTAATATGGAAAATAACTAAGAAATTAAGAACATTGTGCAGTATTGAAAAGAACAGGGCATGAAACACATTCAACACAACATGTGCATGTGCCTTAGAGAAACATGTGAAGGTGAGAGGTCCACCAAAAAAAGGGTTATACCTTCCTTTTTTATTTCTCAGTTTACAATGCAAGATACAAAGAACGATTGATGCATTATGGGGTAAATAGACATTGAGGTTTGTGATAGGGTACTAAAGGGTGCTAATAAAAAAAGGCTCCATAACATTTGAACTTTGCACCTTTACCTTAAAATACCAATAACTTACTAACCAATCTTTATATAATTGTCAACCGTACACTCCTACCACACCTACATTGGAGTGAGTAAAGATAAAAAGAAATTGTGCTTAGCAATAATGAACACTGGAGTAGAGTTCACAGATGCATATACCAAAAGTATAAATGTAACATCATATATGATAGACCATGGATGCAAGAAGATATGTTGTGCATAAGTCAATGTTTTCACTCATAGTACGGGGTTGCCCAGACAATGACATGCTTTAAACAAACTAATTTGATGCTTCCTCCTATCAATCCATCTCGCCCAAGGTTTTTGATGTTTATATTGGAAATAACCAAACCTGAGTTTATATGGGTCTACACTCATTAAAAGTTGGGCGATTACATGGCTTGTGTGCTCGAAGACCATCCTTATTGATTGTGGAATTCTTGAGCTTCTTAGAAGTTTCACTCTAATATATTCAGTGTTTTCTAGTGACAAAAATACTTCATTAAACTAGCTATGATACTCGTTTGTGGACTTCTTGAGCTTCTTAGATGTTTAACTCTCTGCTAGATTCAGCCTGATATATTCAGTGTTTTCTGGTGACAAAAATACCTCGTTAAAGTAGCTATTATAATCGTATGCCATTTTAGTTTCTTAAAAGGTAGAGATTCATAAAAAAACACTTCAGAATTCACTGCCTTTCTACTCTTTAATGAGTGATGTCAATCCTTGGACACTTTAAATTACAATTAGGAATTGGAAAATATCTGCTGCATGCTTAACCCAGCTCTACAAGCCATAAGGATTGCCAAGTATAAGCAAAAGCAAGACGAAGCTATCTTCTAACGATCCCATGAATATATTCTTCTGCAAAATCCATTTTGTTAGTTCTACGCCTGATGTTTCACAGGCAACACTATACTATTGGTGCTGAAGTTTAGATTTTGGCCAGGTTTTCTGCTGTAAAGAGGCCATACTAGTGTTAACTCGATCTTAAAATCTCGATCATAGTAACTACAGTTCATCCTTTATTCCGAATAGTTTGTTAGCGAAAAGAGGGTTTTGTTGGCCATGTGGCTAACTCACCATAAAACACTGAACTTCTCTGTCAACAAACATGTTTTAAAACCATGTAAACTCCATAGCACATAACTTTTTGTTGTGGACTCTTATTGAATAAGAAACACTACTAGAACAACCTGTATGTAAAATGCAAATTGCCTGCATTTTCTTTTAAAAGTTAACATCCCATGCTAATTACAGCAACTACGCTATGTACAAATATCCAGAGCCATATCAGGAAGAGATTTGAGCTAGAGGAATGAAGATAAAAAGCAGGCTGCCATTTGTATTTGTGAAGAAGAATTGAATTTAAACTAAACCATGAAGTTACCAACTGCATCTTCCAGATTTGAATCACACTCAGAAAATATATTTCACGTCAGAATGAAACTCCTACCTGACAAATATGGAACATGCCTCACCAGAACAACTATCAAGTCAGCTCCTGACTAAAATTAAATCCCAAACAAAATCAACAATATCTGGACCATAACTTTTATAGGTACCCAAAACTTAACAAGCAAACATTCTTTCTTAGATCTAATAAAATTGGCATATTAACAGGGGTGCACCATGTAATATTCTGTGTCAAAGACTGCAGCAGTTTAAATAACTGGTAGAGTTGCCTTTCACTAATCAAAACAAGAAGAGAGCCTCCATTGTGCAGACCTCCTGAACTATATGATGTAGATATTCTTGAGAAAAGAAGACATTGTAAATCTCCCCAAGTGATTAAATCATTTGAACTCTTGTGCAAATTAATTGAACTATATGGCCATACTGGAGTTGTGTTGCTAGCAGCTTAGCAAGTAATAAATAGACTATGGAATCTCCATAGCAAGTGTGAAACCATTCAGAAACAGCATGACACAGGATGCCCTCACCGCAACCTGGAAAAATCCAAAATACATTTACCCCCTAATGAGATTTATTTCCCTTCTTTGCAGGGCCTTTTGGGATTCTGCTCAAGACATTGGAATCAAATCTCCCATAGTGCCGCTTCATTTCATCTAATACGTTGTAAATAAAGGAGTCGACTTGGTCTTCATATTTCTCATACAGCACAGGCAATGTATGTGCAGCAACAAACCCTAACCAGAGAATGAGTTAGTTAGGCCAATTTGTATATGTAAAATGAGCACAAACTCAAAGGCTTCATAGAAAGGCAGAGGAAATAAACAATATAAACTAATAACAGAAGCCAAAAATGAGCCACTGCTTACCTAAGTACAATAATGTTAAGAAATTGCAGAGGAAATAAACATATAAGCTAATAAAAGAAGCCAAAAAATGAGCCACTGCTTACCTAAGTACAATATAGTTAAGAAATTGCACCAGCTGCCAATTATAGCAAGAAACCATAACCCTGCTGAAACCTGTAAGGAATCCACATGACCTTAGCGAATCTTGTAAAGAGAATAATTTTACCAATTTAGTGAAATCAGAAGGAAAATAATAAGATATAAAAGTACCGCAAGGAATGTTTTCAAATCTCTTCCTACTGCAACTTCTTGTAGAAACCCTAAAAATTGGTTAATTTGATCTCTGAGAGCAACAGCAGCGTCAACAAATATATCCTTAGGCAGAGCAATTGGACGCATCCTTGGGGGAGACCTGTGTCAAATTTTTGCAAGCATAAACTTCTAGCAGACATATATTCAATGGCTAAACCATTCACAGGCTGACGATGAAATAGCACAAACAGAGCAACACTAACCTGTTGATGAAAATCGCGGCATTTGACCAGAGAAACAAAGCAGACATGGAGAGAACCAGAGCGAGGCAAAGAAGTGTAAGGAAGTGGTAATTCAGCCACTCAAAGAGCAGCCATATGACCGTAGCACCGGCAAGAACACTGCCAGATATTCGCTTGTTTCTCCATAGCAAGACATCGGCAGCTGTATACATGTATTCATAAAGTTTTAAGGAGCTTCAAAGGAAACTTTTATCTTCTCAAATAAAGAGAACAAAACCAAGCTCCTATAATAGAGAAACATGGCAGTAACCAAATAATTTTTTTTTTAAATGTCAAAAGAAAGGATAAAAACGACTTCATACATACATTGGCCTCCACCGAGTATACGATGCACAGGTTTCTCGCGTCCGAAGAGCCGATTTAATGATACGGAAACGGAAGGTTTCTCGCTGCTTTCGAAAATGCTGGACGAGCTGGATTTTGGGACACTATCCGCAAGTGTTACCATAAAATTGTTCAGAAGATTTTCGGCTGATACCCTTCCGAAATTTTCCCCCATGGTTTCTAAATCACAAAGACAAAAGGTCAAAATCTTTTAACTGTAATGCATATACATATTAAAAAGACGAAGGGAGTCTGGATATAGCGAACTAAACAAAAAGGAATAACGGAATAAGTAATGGAAACGGCACAGCGAACAGGGAGATATTTAGTATATGTTAGGTTCAAATCCTGCAAAGCTTAAATCCACAAAATGAAATGGAGCAAGAAAATATAAGCTCTGGTAATGCTCAATTCTATAAAACAAAACGGTAAGATTCCTCCAGATGATCACTTCCACGTAAACTTACAAAAGTCAATAACCACAGACCAGAATGATTTTTTTCCTTCTGTACAATCATAGGTGAAATTTCTTCTTGCTACGAATCGTCAACAGCAAAGTTTTAGTTTTCCGTGGGTAAAATTAGCAGTAGTTCCATAAAATTAAAGGAAACGGCGAATCGCCAGCAATTTACAGAAATCTTAACGACACAGAGACGAAGAAAGGGGGAAAACAAAACTTTAATGTAAAAACTTAATTTCATAGAAATAACGGTAAATTTCCAGTAAAGCAAAATCATAGCAATATAACAAAATTTTAATCCACAGACAACAGCGAACATACTGTGTCACATCATTTCCTTTATAATTACTAAGCTGAAACTTGAACAAAGTTACAGGAAGATTGCGTACCTTGTAAACTTTATCGGATTACAATAAAAATCTTTAAGCCTGCTTGTTCTCCAATTCGTAAAACGAATGCTGCTTTCAGATTTGAAAGCTTTGTATTTCAAAGCTGTAGAAAGATTTCAGCGGCGTCAGAAAACCTCGAAACTCGTGATGTTTAAAGAAATTATCTTATAATTATAATTATAATAAAACGATCTGCACCTAACATTCAAGTTTTACAACCAAAGTCACAGGTCGCCTTAAAATAAGTGAAAGATGGCAGTTCTGACACGAAATTCTTATGCTTGTGTAAGAAATCAATTAAATTAAGTTACCTGCTCAAAGCAAGGGATCCGATGGTCAGTTCGAGAGATTCTGGAGACCTTCGTCCTTCAACTTTGTTTCTTCGCGCAGAAGATGGAAATGGCGATCGATTTTGTTAAAAGGCAAAGCTTCCTTGAAAATTTATTCGGCGCATTTGCTGCTGATGGCCAATGGACTTGATCAATCGTGTTAGGAAGGCCTCAAGAAGGACCCTGCGAAATGCGATAAATGTGTGTGACGGCTTATCAAAGTCGTGAAATAACGTTATGCCGTTGATGCGGACCCGTTGGCATGATCTCAGCCCTCGCTGTCCTTCAGCTTTCCCCTGTTCTTGCACAGTCGATCCTACGGCTGATGATGATTAAGTTCTGCGAGACGTCGATGACTGACGGGTCCACAGGATTATCTTCGAACTACGTAGTACCTGTGGCAATGTGCCTAAAGCTAATTGGTTTTAAGACTGAAACTTTTCTAATCCTTACATTGCTAGGTATCTTCTCATGTCTTTATATGCATTATATGATGCTACGTGGCTACGTATTTTAAGTGGACCAATAGGCTTTGAGTTTACCTCCGTGCTCCTTTGAAGAATGGGCAATTGATTTGAAAAGTATTGGATTTATCAAAATTATTATAATTTACTCGGTCAAATCAATTGTGTCGAGAAGGGGTGTATACATGGAGTTGGAGTTGCCATAGGCATAGTGAAATCAAATGGATGGTGAGGGAATGAAGTTGTCATATTTATATATATTTTCAATTTAAAAAAAAGAAGTTGTCATATTTAATGCAATATATCAAATGGTATTGGTGAAGGGATGAAGTTGACATATTTAATGCAATATATTAAATGGTATGGAAGAAAGGGTTAAGTTGCCATATTTAATGTAATATATACATATGTGTGTGAAGTTGTTAGAGGTTTTATAGTGAAATTAAATAGATGGTGAGGAGTTCAAGTTTTTATATTTAATGCAATATATATTAAATGGAGAAGCATGCATTGGTAGGTTAGTTGGTATTTATTTGTTCAATTTGTGTCGGTTACGGATTGAGGGTGGGAGCAGTTCGGAAGGGAATTAAACTGACCCATAAAGCATCCAGGATGGTCTTCATCTTCACACAAACCTCATGACAACATCTTTCAGGTGGGCTCCTTCAGGTGTGGGGATTCCTAGTTAGAATATATTTATATATATAAGAAAGGGTGAAGTGGCACCTGAGTGGGCCTAATGGTTAAGAACATGTGTTGTCTCCGTGGAGGTCACAGGTTCAAAATCGGCGGGGGGTAGGGTTGCTCATTAGCCCATTGTGACAAGGCTCGAAGGGTAGGCGACCCCTGGGATAGAGGCTCACCTCGGTGGGCTTCGGGACGTCTCAGCCCCTACTGAGTCACAAGTTACTGGTATATCTGGCCTGCGGGCTGTTGGATATACCCTTGGGAGGTTGTTGTTCCCATGGTCTAAAAAAAGAAAGGGTGAAGTGTCACATGAGTTGTATCTTAGTGTTTAGTGTTTATTAATTATCATATTTAATGTAATACATGTGTTGTATCTTAGTGTTTATTGTTTATTGATTATCATATAGATATTAATGTATATTACATTTAATTTTAGAACTAAAAATTATGATTTTCCATTATTAATTAAGGTTTTATTTTCTACGGCTTTATTTGACAGGCTTAAGGTGTTCCATAGCCATTAGAGGTGAGGTGATGTCACGTGAGTGAGAGGTAGTATTATTTAGGTGAACATATATGTAAATCAAAGTCCATCTCATTGTTTTCTACGGACTATAACAAATTACCACAATGATGATTTGGTAAGTTTTTATGTTTGGCATGGGAGAGATGGGAGAGTTGTAAGGTTCAAAATGATCTCTCTCCAATATTGTATGGAAGAGGTCCAAGACTCAAATCTATCTATTAGAATAATTAACCCATCTATGCCTTAGTGCAAATATTATTTTATGTTTCCTAAGTGTTAGACCATGGTTAGTTATGTTCCCAGGTGTCTAGACTAGGTTATTTGGCCCCTAGTGCATACTTGGCCCACATCTTTTGATGTTTATCCACAATAGCGCCCTCATTTGCTTTGGTTCATGCTTTTATTGACCTTTTATGAACTAAGGCGACCTTGCTTTATTCTTGTTTTATCTAGCTTTTGTGAGTCAAAGCCAGCTTTGTTATGCTTTTCACTTGGATTAGGATTAAGTAAGTGCGCTTTGGATGCTTTTGGCAAGTCTGCATGCTTTTTCCTCAACCCCTTCTTGCTTTTCCTCCTAAAAAGCCTCCAACTTGCTGCCTTTTGGTCACTCATGTCCTACCAAATCTGAATTAGGAAATTTGTGACCTTCTTGCCTTGATTTGGAGACTGCTTTTGCCTAGATGGGGGATTTTTACCATTTCTAATCCTGCCACTTGTGAGTAATTTGAATTACCTCATAGGCTCTCAATTTTTCTCCATTGTAATATACTTGGATAGCCAACACATTGGCTTAGTTTGGCTCCTATACAATCGTTCAATAGAAGTTTTCTTTGTTGCATCTATTATGTCTCTCTTTTCATTGTTTCTGAGCAATCTTTGTTTAAAAATTTGTGAGGAATTTTTTTGTGTTGCATAGATCTACCTGTGATCAGATTTTCACATGGTATCAAAACGCACTAGGCTTACAATCTCTCACAGATACTTCCATTGAAGCACCAAAAGTAGTGGAGATTCCACAAAAGTCTTGGGGCAATTTCCTTTAGTCCTTTTGCTTGTCCAGTGGGGTCTAACCAGGTGTGAAGCACTCCCGAATGTGCTCAATGTCGAAGTAGAGATTGATTGTGCTAACAAATCTTCCTTCTGAGTGTTGTTTTGCAAACTGTAGGTTTCAGATTTATTCTCACCAACAGCGCACAGTTGATTATGGAGTTGTCTCAGTTTATCACTCTAACTCTATTCAATTATTTTGATTGGAAAGCAAAGGTGGAGATTCTGTTGAGGAGCAAGGGCCTCTACAAAGTTTCTATGGGTACTGAGCTTGAGCCCACCTCAGTTGTAAAGAAGGCCAAATGGCATAATATAAGAGATTAACGGAATGGCCTACTGTGTCTCAACACTTCTAGAGATCACTTATTTCATCTGGATGGATTATCCACTCCAAATGAAATCTGGCTCAAACTTGAGTTATTGTTTGGAAAGACAGATGAATTAAGGGGCATAAGTTGGAGAATGAATTGATTTCTCTGAGTCCCAGTATTTTTTATTCCATACAATATTTCTTCACAAAGTTTAAATATTTTGTTCTTCAACTCAAATAATGTGGGATCGAGAATAAAATGAACAACTGATATTGTCAATACTCTCAAAATTGTCTCCAGAATACTCAGTTTTTGTTTCTACCTTCCACGCAACTAAGTTGACAATTTGAAACTAGAAGATGCCTTCCTTGGCAGAGTTCAAGGAGTCTTTAACCCAAGAGAGAGATAAGTTGGTCTTGATCAGAGCAATTAACCCGTCAAAATACCATGCATTTGCTGCTCATGGAGCCAAGAATCCCAAAAATTCCAAATCCAAAGGAAAACAAAAGATGAAGGAGAAGAAGATGTCAGATGAAGAGGACTCCAATTCAACTGATGAAGATTCCAAAGCCAAGAAGATGAAGAAAAAGAAAGAGGGGTCCAAGTGTTCCTATTGCAGCAAAGGTTCTCATTTTGATAAATCTTATTTCAGGAAGAAATTGGACATCATGACAAATATGCTTGAAGAACATAACATTGATGTTCCTGATTTTGCAAGAAAAGAAAAAGGCAAGCTCTCTATTGAAAAAGAACATTGTCTACGTGCTACTCACCAAGGTAAACATATGTATGTCCTGGGTGCTTGAGTCAAAACTCTATCTCATATCTCTAATTTTGATTCACATTCTGATATATCAGAATCGGAAACCTCCATTTATTCCTTGGAAGAATCTCCACACAGCTCACCAGAGTCTCCTTCCTATCCTAGTCATTTTCACTAGTTTCTTATTTTCCTTCTGAAAGCTCCTTCCGACTCCATTTGGATTCTCCCTATTATGATTTGGAAGATGATATGTAGGATGATATGAAATTCATGACACCACCCACACCATTTATTCAACCATTGGATGCACAAAATACTTCGCAATCCCCAAGTTATCCAGTTGACAAACCTCACAATTCCATGGTTTCTGATACTTTGCCACTTGTTTTTGTTGTTCTTATGTCTTTCCTATCCTTCATTGGTTGGAAATCCATGTCATTGACCATCATTGGACTATTGTTCCACACGTCCGTACCTGATATCACCACCTATGGTTCAAATTTCAAGTCCTTAGATCCTCCATATTTGCTCAACTATCAGTGTGATACAGTTACACACTCTTTTCCTACTGTGACCCTATCTGCTCATGGAGACACTATACCATTGTTGTTTGTTGCTCCATATGATTCCTATTCTAAATTTTCACAGCCTCATGAGGTCCTTTGCAAAATTAGGAAGGTGTTACATCAGTTGGAAAGAATATACATGGCTTGATTCGCCATATTGCAACTGCACAAGAAATTGATCCAGTTGAGTCCATTGATGCTCTTTGGGAAGGATTTTGCACATATCTATTTTCCATCATTGATTAGGTATTTAGATCAGGTCATGTATGTGTTAACATCAAGAATCATTCATGTGATGCTCCTCCATCACCAAATGATGAGTTTCAAGGGACCCCTCCACATGTTTTTTGTCTACACTACATTGATACATTGGTGCATGATCATGACATCCACAACATCTTCACCAAGTCTTTCACCAAAAAGCATTTCATTCAGCTCATCCAAGTGAAGAACAAGATCGTGTGAAGACATTTTATTCATTTCTGTGCCACGTCCATTCTTAAGGTGAGGGGGGGGGTGTTCTTCCCATGTGGTTTTACCTCTTTCCTCGTTTTACATAGACAAATAAATTTTTGTAAAGTGTGACCATAAGACTTTGTTGATTGGGCCCTAAATTTTGCTATATTACACTCGCACAAGTCAGGCTTAAGGGGGGGTGTTAGAATAATTAACCCATCTATGTCTTAGTGTAAACATTATTTTATGTTTCCTAAGTGTTAGACCAGGGTTAGTTATGTTCTTAGGTGTCTAGACTAGGTTATTTGGCCCCTAGTGCATACTTGGCCCACATATTTTGATGTGTATCCACAATAGCGCCCTCATTTTCTTTAGTTGCTTCTTTTACTGAGCTTTTATGAGATAAGGTGCCCTTCTTGCTTTATTCCTGCATTATCCAACTTTAGTGAGTCAAATCCAGCTTTGTTCTGCTTTTCACTTGGATTAGGATTAAGTAAGTGCACTTCGGATGCTTTTGGCAAGTCTTCATGCTTTTGCCTCAACCCCTTCTTGATTTCCCTCCTAAAAAGCCTCCAACTTGTTCCCTTTTGGTCACTCATGGCCTACCGAGTTTGATTTAGGCAATTCGTGACCTTCTTGCCTTGATTTGGACACTGCTTTTGCCCAGATGGGGGATTTTTACCATTTCTAAGCCCGCCACTTGTTAGTAATTCAAATTTCCTCATAGACTCTTGATTTTTCTCCATTGTAATATATTTGGATAGCCAACACATTGGCTTAGTTTGGCTGCTATACAATTGCTCAATATAAGTTTTCTTTGTGCATCTATTTTGTCTCTATTTTCATTGTTTCTAAGCAATATTTGCTTAACAATTTGTGAGGGATTTTTTGTGTTGCATAGATCTACCTGTGATCATATTTTCAGTACACTATCCCCCACCATGATGCATAGGAAAAATAACTCTGTAAGTTCAAGGGTATTGATATTCATTGAAAGATACATGTCTTTTGCTTATGAGTTGTGTAATGTGAATGGTTTCTCGTCTACTTCAAATTAAGTAATATAAGTGCTACACCTATACTATACATCATCGAATTGTGTTTATGATTATAAAAACTCATTTTCTCTCTCTTCATATCTCATTATGCTAAAAAAAATTCTAATTTCATTTATAGCATTTTCAACATATACTTCACAATAATTTCAATTTCATTCATAATGATTTATTCATATTATCTTGTCACACTTTTTGGGCACTATTATGTTTAAAGAAGGCATTGCAAGTTTCATTTCTACTTTGATTTTCAAGCATCAACTACTTAACAAAAGTTTGATAGTCATATTATAAAATCCATGACTTTATTATCACCAAAATTTGAACCTAAGTTTTGAATATGATGATACTCTATCTCAATCACTAAATCACAAAAAAAAATCATTCTATAATATATAATTTTGATCTCACTTTAACCTTACTTATTTAACAACCTCTTACAAAAACATACCTTAAAAAAATACCAACCTATGAAAAATGATCATATCACTTAAAACATCTAATAATAATAATCACACTCCACATTCATTAACATAACCTACTCTATGATACTTTATCTCAATCACTAAATCACGAACAAAAACCATTCTCTAATTTACAATTTTCATCTCACCTTAACCCTCCTTATTAAACAACCTCTTACAAAAACATACCAACCTATGAAAAATGATCATATCACTTTAAAAAATCTAATAATAATAATCACATTCCAATTCATTAACATAACCTACTCTATTATACTCTATTTCAATCTCTAAATCACAAAAACAAAATCATTCTCTAATACATAATTTTCATCTCATCTTAACTCGACTTATTAAACCACCTCCTACGAAAACATACTTACCTATAAAAAAAACATAATCATATATCACTTAAAAAATATAATAATAATAATAACCACACTCCACCTTCATTAACATAACCTACGCTATGACCACTAACCAGTCTAAATCCTCTGTGACCAACTAGTCTAAACCCTATCTAGCCATTTATTTCTTACCAAACTATAGAATCATGTCCCTAGACTTGTCTAAATCATCTGTGACCACTAGAATCTAGAATCATGTCTAGCCATTTATTTCTTACCAACTATAGAATCATGTCCCTAGACTTGTTGGAAGAACTTAAACTAATATGGTCCCGAATGCCCATCACAATTCAATCGTAGTCGGTAGCATCATCCAAATCGTAGGGGCAAGCGTCATCTAGAAAGTTCCAAAATTATTGTGAACAAGTTTGACTATCTAGCATTCCAAATAACACGAGGAAAATATGCTTTTTAATTCCACCTCTTTGTTTGATGAAAGAGCATTAAAAGTATGTAATTCTTTGAGCCTAGCCGTCTATTTTGTAATTCTTCATTAATTTTTGTGCCAAGAAGTCTAGTCCATAGGCGTGACAAAATAGTTGAATATAACATTACATCATTATCTACTCAATTTAATATGTATTAATAATAAATTTTGGTAAATATATTAAAAAAATTTACAAATACATAATTAATTAATTATATATACACATATATATTTTTCTTTCTTGGGAGAAAAATTAATAAAGATTTACAAAATAAATATTAAAGAAGATAAATTTAAATAAGCTTACTTGTCGCTCTCCCTGAGACAAGTGACGAGAGGGTCGTTGGATCTCTCATCCAATGGCCTTCCTCTCACTCACCTTAAGGAAAGCTGTAAGCCTATCTCGTGCATAAGGCTCGCCTTTAGTCTATAGATATGACAAAATAGTTGAATATGACATTACATCATCATCTACTCAACTTAATATTTATTAATAATAAAATTTGATCAATATATTAAAAATTATAATATATAATTAATTATTTATATATATTTTTTAATTTAATTTTTTCAAAATTCTATTATTAATATATTATAAAATTTAAAATTTAATCTATATTTATGTGAGTTGTCTTTCACGTATCTTTTCACTATTAACTTATGTTTTAAGTGATTACCCACATGATATTGATAAAAGCTTTTGTTCATTCACAAAAGAAATGCAAAGTCCAAATCTTTATGGAAGTGTATACCCTTTGGATAGTCATCTTTTTTCATTCATACAAAGAAAATGCAAGGTCCAAATCTTTATGGAAGTCTACACCATTTCCACATTGATATGAGTTGTCATGGATAACTAATTGCTTGTGGCCCCTTTGCCTTTATTAAGCATGTGTAACCTCGGGGCTATTCATTGTTATATGGATAATATAAAGTGTCCCATTATGCTCTCCCGACATTTTGTGGATATCGATATTTTTCATTATTTTCTTAGTTATATGGTTATGGCATCTTGCCTTTAATAAAAGTAAAATGTTCAAGTATTTAATCTCAATTATTAGAGAATATGGTCATCAAAGAAGGGAAGGAGTAGGAGAGAGGAAAACAACCATTTTGGCATATTTTGAAATAAGGGTTGAAAAATGTTTAAGGGAATCCACATTAACATTAATTTATTATATATTTAATGTAAGATTACTTCAACTAGTTCCACACATTTCTTATTCATTTGTCTGTGGATATTAGTGATACATCTAGTGTCAATCAAAAGAAGATCATAAATTAATGTAGTGTGGGAAAACATGGCATTGTAGGTTGTGAGAAAGATCATACATTAAGGTATTGTTAGAAAATACAATAGAGGAGGTTGTGAGATGCTTGTTCATTGTTAGATCAATCTCAAATCATTGACAATTGGGGTTTTCCAAGGTTCTAATAAAAAATTGATAGCTAACCAAAAAGGATAGGTGGCAAGGAATTTAATGGTGATACTAAAGAGCATATCTCGAGGACCTTTAGATTAGTAGGGAAATGAGGGTCATTGTTAGGTCTCAAGATATCTTTGTGGGTCGTGGTATAACTCAATCACAAGTCAATAACCATTGGATCGAACGAGAACAAAAATGCACATTGCACGAGAGGATCATCATGTCAACAATGTTTCAACAAAGATGATCATCATATTTTGGGAGGTACATAGGTAGATTCTACGTTATATTGCATGTGTGTGGATTGAAGCATCAAAAAGTTAAGCAATTAATATCGACTATGGTTCGCCTACTTTTAAGGTTGGTAATGAGCAAATTGAAGAAAAACACGTAGTTTACCATGTAAGTAACTATCTAAAACAACCATCTCCATAAACCATCCAAATCCAATTCTAGAAACCCTCGAACTAATAAATTACTACCAAGGTTTCATTGTTTTAAAAAGCTATCAAAAGGAAGAAAAACAAATTCAAATATTGATAACCATATTACATTGTTTTCTTGTTATAAAAAAAAAAGCAAAAAGCAAGTTTGTAGTGACACTACATTTTTCGGAGTAAGCTAATCGATAGATGGTTTGCACCTTCTCGGATGGTTTTTTCCAGAATCTAGTGAAGGAAAAATCATTGAAATCGCAATTTCAATTGCTAGAATTGCAATTTTGATTGCAAGGATGGATTCAACATCCTCAATTACCCCTGGGGCACCCCGATTATGCAATTCCAACAATCAAAAACTACCATTCCAACAATTTTAGTCGGATTTTGAATGGAAAACTCACCAGATTTTGGGTGCAAATCATCTAGAGTTTAGCTCGGGCCACTTGTTTTTCTTCTGATAAAAATATTTTTGAAGTGCATATTTTATTGAAAATATCGAGATGTATTTTTAAAATTAGTTAAAATCCAATAATATTGAATTATTAAAGAGAGAAATTGTGCATATGCTTTAATCAAATTCAATGTGTTTGACATTGAAATGATGTATTTAACATTATCATGAAAAGATTGTAAATGGATTTGAAAAATGTCTTCATCGAGGATGTTGCTCACTTCCATTATTTAGTGAAACAATAACCCTTACTCGTCAACTCTAAGTAAGAGAACTATTAACACCCTAATCATTTGGATAGCTAGACAATGTCTAGGAATCACTTGAATGAAATTCTAAGACAACACAATTTTTTGAGATTGTCATATTCTAAGTTACAAATTTGACTTGATAATGTCTATCTCAAAAAATTATTATTTTCAATAGTGTCCCTAATAACACAAGCTTTTTATATGATAACAAATAATTTATAACACGATATTGTAGTTAATGGGCCAACATAGATCCATTTTAACTTTGTATTTATCAAGCACCGAGAGGGATCAAAATTATTGAGGTGTAACTTTTTTTACCATTTAACATGGATCTAGGAATAGATAAAGAGAGGGATAACAATATTTCTATGTATATATTGTTGTCTCAATTTCATACCCAAGGTTTGCGTAGTGGTCCTATAGAAATGTTACGTTGTATTCTAAGTGCTAGTATATTCAATACTTGAGCAGGGGAAGGTCTCATCCAAAGCATTGTGCTAGGACTATAAATAATATCAATGTGGTCACAACTAATGGTTGCATCAACTAACATAGGATTTTCCATTTGTTACTTAGTTTACCACAACCCACACAAAAAAATACAAGGAAAAAAAATTCAACACATTCCATTCTATTATGCTTGTTGACCAACATGAATCAATTGGAATAAATTTAATCCTTGAACACCAGTACTAAGCAGTAAAACACAACATCATCACTGTACAAATAAAGGGAAATCACAATTTTTAAAGGCAATCTTTTTCCATTAATTTTTAGAATGATCAAATACATTAGAGATGCTTCACATTACATAGCAATGATCATATAATGACCCATTGACCAACAAATTTATGGATAGACAGGAAGGTACATGCAAAAACTCCTCCAAATCCATTGTCTTCTCACTTAATATAGCTTGATTGAATCGTTGTATTTTCCCTTTTCTTTGACCAGGTGGAATCCTCCTTTCGCCACCTCTTCCTTGGTCACCTGGGATATTCCCTACTATATTAATCCTTGTCAACCTTCAATATTGGTGCTCTTTGCTACTCCTAGTGGCCCTTTTGTTATGTGGCACAACTCAACTCTCTAATTTGTTGCTTTCTCTTTTGCCACCATATCCTCTAATCCACTGTCATGTTTGTTCTTCAAATTTCAAATTTAAAACAAAGGGCCCAATAATCCTTGACCAAACCTATTGACTTGCCCTCAAGTCAATTCTATCGACCTTACTTGATTCAACATCTTTTGTGTTTCCTTCAGTGCTAAGGATGCTTCCTTTAGAAATAAGGGGGCCAACTTTGGGGCCACCTCCAAAACTTTATCTCTAAAGCTTTCAAAATATTTCAATTGCTTTAACCATTTACCGACCAATATATTTAATCCTACCAAGTATACACTAGCTTGGTCGATGTTGAGTGTTTGGGGTTGTGTCACTTGAATGGTGGGTCATTCTGAATGCTTATGTTTTTGCATTTGTTGAAGGGAAATTAAGTTCCCAAATGGAATTGGTCTAAGATGTCATGAGTGGGACTGGAACAATCTATTGGATTGATAGAAATGGTTTAGTTCTTCTTTGGCCTTTTGTATGTTGTGTGCAAATTTTTGTCTTAGATGAGTAGGTTTGATGTTTGCTCTACTTGCTATTGTAGTTAGTTAATTCTATATTGGATGTCTTCCAATAGACATTCTCTCTAATTCACTAACTACATCTAATTTTTTGTGGTAGCAACAATCTCCCTAGATTGATTAACCACCTCTTGTAGATTCTACCTTATTTACTCAATTATTGTTATCATTGGATCTAGACTTTGTGGTATTTGGGACATCTTTTGTTGTTCTATTGAATGTTATGTGCCCCATATATATTTCATCTTTTATTTCCCCTTTATCATCTATTTTACTGCATGTCATACAATTGGTCAACTGTTTACAGTAGGTGGCATAGACCTATAGGTGGTTGACCTATACATCCTCTTCTTTTATGGTTGACCACATTTGTATAAGATGACCTAAAACCAATTCAAGTTGATATTAGATGCAACATTTTCCTTGCTAGCCCGTCTACCTCTTGGATGACCTAGTGAACTAGATTGCTCCTCCAAGGTGACATTAACAACTTTAATTGGCTAAGGGGGATAATATATAGGGGGAAATGCTTAGTGGTGTTGTCGAGGTACTTACCACCAATTATTGAGGGTTGTCTTTCACTTATGTGGTCATTTTTATGTGTTTTCTACAAGGATTTTACTATGGGATTCTTGGTAATTAGCCCCATGAGTATTTCTACAAGTTGTATGTCTCCTATTTGCACTTTATCATACGTCCACATTTCTTTTTGGGTAGTCATGATGTCTAGTAGTAATTGCATAATTGGACCACTACCATTTCTCTATACCAAGCTATAAAGTCCTTATCGTTGAAAATATGTGACCTAGCTCTTTTTTGACCCTCTGGGGTCCATAGATTGCCTTAGGATTTAACGCGCATTAAATTATAAGTTACAAGAGAAATAAAAAAATAACAAGCAAGCATAAATGACGCATTAGTTTACCTTGGAAAACCCCATGCGAGGAAAAACCAACCAATGGATATCTTCATTCCCTTGGACATAACCGACCAACCAGGCCAAGTGAGCTCACCCGCTCACCTCCAAGCCACTTTACAATGGAGCCTCCTCAAGCCTTATAAAGGATTCTTTACATGCAATACCTTGGGCCAATACTATGGGCTACAAGAAATAATGTGCCCAAAACTATGTGCTAGACCTAAACCACCTTTGATTCATTCCCGAGTCAAGGTTAACCTTAACACATTGTTGATACTAACCTGTTCTAGCACCATGTAAGAGTTGGTGTCACTGTGGCAACTCTTAATTGAACATGGAAAAGGTGATAAGGAAATACCTATAACTAAGTGGAAGAGTCTTGTCATAGGCTTCCAAAGTGGCCACAATGAACCCATTTGAGTAGAAGTGACATGAATTCAATTGTTAACCGTAGGCACAATCTTCCAATACTAAGACGATTGCAAGGTTGCATTGTCCTTTTTGTTTCTTATGAAATACATGGCATGCAAAAAACCATGCTAACACTATTATAGATAGTGTATTGATCAAGTTAATGTCTACTCCCATGTTTCCTCTGCATTTCCATGGTGCATGTACAATACTTCTTCTCCTACCTTCTTTGCTTTTTTATGCTATTGGAAATCCATGTTGACTTCTGTGCCATCTGTTGTCACCAGAGTTCACGCTCCAATTTGTGCTCAACCAGTCGAACATTCACTTGAAAGTCCATGAATGTTAAGAGTTTAAAATATTTATGGCATAATATTCACTCCACAAGAAAGGGCATCTAGTCATACTACACTACAGGAACCAAGAACCAAGGATGCATTAAAATGTCAAATTAAAGTAAAACACCAAAAAGAAAGTGTTTACGTGCCCAGCCAAAGCGATTTCTATATCATTTCCTTCACAATGTGTAAAGCAGGAACAATTTCTAGGTCAAATCCAATTGCCAACAAACTATGAAGGCGTCGGATTTTGTATCTTCATTTTTATTTCCTCCTTTGAGAGTTCTCGGCATCTATTGTTGAGATGATTATTTTATTCATTTGTATTGGCGGGTTGTTCTTCAAGGTTTTTGTGAGCAGCTAGAAGTATCAATGATGTTTGTGTAATTCGGTGAATGGATGTCAATATGAAAAATGTCTATTGAGCTGACAGTGGAGATCTTCTTGCAATCACAAGTGAGAGTTCATTATATATTTTAAAGCACAATGGTGAGGTTGTTTCTACATATTTGGATAGTGGTAAGCCAATTGATGAGTAGGTTCAGACTGGAATTTGGGTTGGGGATTGTTTCATATACAATAATGCAACTTGGCATCTTAATTATTGTGTTAGTGATGAGGTGAATTCAAATTGATGGGATAAACATTGTTCTGCGTGGAGATCTGGATAGGGATCGCTACAAGAGTACAAGAGTTCCCAGTTTTAGCTCGAATCAAACTGATCAAAGGGAGTTCTTTTTCTGCTATTTCAAATGAGTTTGGAGTTGTCCCTTGCACGACTAAAAGCACATGCCAGTTTTCATTTGGAATGGTTTGTCCCAGGTCATATTATCAACTTTGGCATTCACAACATTCGAATTTTCACCAAATGGAGCTATTGGGAAATAATTCTTCAATTCTTATTCCATTCAGGAACTGATTTTGTGAACATAAGAGGTTTAAAGGAGGGACTTCAGTCATGCTGGTAAATGGATTACAGATGGTATGAAATTACATAATTATCAATTTCCTCAGAATGCTAGCCCCGTGGCTTACCCTGTGCGTCCATATGCATATATTAAGATTAACAATTTCTGCTTTCTGAAACCCTAACGGAGGTCTTGATCTTGGTGGTTGTCGTTGTGGGTATCGCGCTGGATTTGATAGTGCTTGAATTTACTTCATTCAAATATGAAGATGACGATTATCCAGGACAGGGTAATAAATTATGAAAGTGGTTCACTAAATCTGCAATTGAAGGATCCACTTTCTACCATACAAATTAGCAGCATGTGATTGTTTTACAAATCTAGTTCAGATGAAGAATGCTTAGTCATGGCGACATTCCAGAATTTGTTTTGTTCTCATGATTTTAAAAGAGACCATTGATTATTAAGCAAGCTTCCAAATGCTTGGAATGCCAAGTATCAATTTGAAGTGCTCGCATTGATCCAAGTGTCAAGAACATGAAAGGATACTTTGCGTTGGTTTTGGATTTCAAGGAGAAAGATCAGCATTCGAAAGTTTAAATCGAGCATTTCCAGGACAACAAATAAAATGAGAAATCAATAGTCCAAAACAAATTCCAGATTTTGAGGGCATTCGATTTCACAGTTCCTGATTTTGTAATACATATTTTTTCGGTTAGACTTTTGTTCCAAGAAGTTCACAATATTTGGTTGATGTAAATTTCTATAAATTCTCTGATTTGTATTGAGATAAGGGGCAGAGGGGAGGGGGTAGAGTTCCAGCCGAGGGTTGTGAAAGTTATGGAAATCACACCTTGAACCAGTTTGCAGGCATGTATGAATTTTCCTATGTTAATTTTTGCAGAAATTGACTGTTTATGAATTAAGATATGATCTTCGAGCCTATTTTGTTTTAATCTATGAAGTGTATGCTTTTGGTATTCTGTCCATATGTGGTCTAAATTCCATGTTATGATTCTTCCAAACAACATATAACTATGCCACCATCATGAAATAATTTCCGAGCTCTTATATTCGTAGTTTTAAGATCACAGCCATTCTCTGTCCATGTACTCCCTGCTACTTGATTATTGAGTTGCTTGATCTCTTTTATATACTCATCTGCCACAAGAACATCATAAAGATTACTGAGATCTACCATCTAAGATTTCCTTAAGCTTGACCCTAGCAGTCATGTTCAACTTTAGGGATAACATCTTTTGGCGCCGTTGACGGGGACGGAGGAAAGCGAAGTCATCTTCCCCGGGGTTCGATATTGATTAGATCTTCTTCTTGATGGTGAACAAGGAGTGGACATTTCTATGTCTGCAGATTTCTTCACCGGGCGACTCCGAAGAATCCATAGGTGACTCCACTAATTGAAGATCACTGATTGAGGATCCAGAATGCCATCAAATGATCTAATGGCTGCTATGGTGGCTCGGAGGTTTGCACCTCTTGATTTTTCTGAAGTTACTAGTTTCCCGCATCCAGTACCCACTATGTCAGAGTGGGGAGATTTTCTGTCTATCTTCAAAGAGGAGAAAGAAGACAACCCTGCAGAACACCTCCTTAAGTTTCATGAGTGCATGGATCTGCTCGATCTACAGCACGAAGATGTTCGTATGAAGATGTTCATGCATTCATTGGATGGTGATGCACGTGAATGGTATTTCTCATTACCTTCTTCTAGCATTTCATCGTTGAAGAATTTCCACACAGTATTCCACGAGCATTGTAAAAGGTACTTTTCAGATGAGTTTTTATTTGAAAATTGTTGTGAAGCATATGATTTTAATGATGGACATCATTGTTACGATGAAGATCAGCTTTGTAGTGAAATGACCGGTGAAGAAGGATTTGATTTTAATCAGTCTCAAAAATATTATAGTAATTTTCAAGATGAATTTGCTGTTCAAAAGATTTATGAAGGTTCTCATGCATATGATGAGGAAGAAAAAGAGGATTTGTGGTTAGCTATATCTTTCCCCAATTTGATTTCACAGCAGGAGGTTTTTCAAAAATCTGATATTAAAGTTGATAATGGTAATATTTTAAATGCATTTGGTACCAATCTGGATGTTCTTAGTGATGATTATGATGCAGGAGCTATTCCGAATCTTTTTGAAGGTCATTTTGCTGCCCACTTTATGATGAAGACATTGAAGCTCTAGATCGGGATCAACATCAACTAATTCATTATGAAGATATGCCTATCTATGATGAGTATTCAGATGAAGAAGAGCAGATCCCTACAACACCTTTTGTTGTTTTGAGGAGCAATCGGCAATTGTATGACAATTATCCATCTGAAGGCAGCCATGGAGAGGGAGAGATTTATGTTTCAGTACCTGTGGAAATCTTAAATTGTAAGCCTATATATGATGACAACCCGGATGATTTAGGAAAGCAATCTTTTGAGTCAATACAACTTTTCAGCACCGAACTTGTGGATGATAATTATGAAGACAACAAGAGAAAGGTTGCTGAGTTATTGGCATGGGGGCTTCACTAGAAGGAAATATAATATCACGTTCATTCATATTGCGGTATTAAATATTCATGACAACCTAAAAATTATATTGCTTACATATTAAGGGGCAAAGGGTTTTTTTTATTTAATGTAACAATACAAAAATACTTCGGGGTCTTTTTTATATGGGCGGGCTGACAAATATCCACCAAATGGAGATGGCGGGATCACGGCTGGATGAGAAATCGGGTTGAGGCAAGGCTCGTGCTTACCAGTACGTAGGGAAATCACATCTTGAGGCATGCTTGAGGCCAGGGTTTTCGTGGTGAAGTGGGTTTCCAGTCGATCATAGTCAAGAGACAGTGGTCATTGACAGTTAATTGTTATCAATAGCACTCAGCTAGTTGTTACCAATAGCCTTGGAAGGATCTAAGCCTCTAGGGCCTGTTATAGGCCCTCGATAGGCCTTGGGGGCTTGAATACCCAACCATTCATGCCTATTACAGGCCTTGAGAGGTTTAGTTAGCCTCTTAGAGCTTGTTACAAGCCCTCGGGGCTTGGATACCTAGCCCACAATAGGCTTAGTCTACGATTAGGAACTGCAACATGCAATCTAAATGTTGTACTATGTGCATTGGCTCTAGTGACATACAAGAAGTGATCTCCTATCTCTTCATTAGACCATTAGATGTTGCAAATCATAATGATACGTGGTTGAGTAATTGCATTGTGGGTGAAGTAATGTGCATCCACAATATACATCAAAAGAAGCAAGGTGCATTGTAGAATGCATGTGGGGTCATAAGAGGGGTATCATATCAATATACTAGGTAGAAATATAAAGGGGTATAAAAAATTTTAATGAAAAAATTGATACATACAATATCTAGTGAAAATAGGGGTTTTTTAAAATTGAGAAGGCATATTGGGAGGGGGGTTAAAAAAATGATTTTGGAAGGTATTTTCCAATATTTAGTGAAATTAGGGGTATTGTTTCATATGCCACGAACGAACGTGCTATGATAGTGGTTTATTGAGTGAAGCCCTCGTGGTTATTGGATCGGTCCACAATGTGTAGTTGTGATTCACAGTTTCCAAAAGACAGCAGGCTTATGTCTGTCATACTTGAATCAGAATTTATAAGAGACCATGAACAAAGGATGGAGCACAACTTGAATAGTGAAGTACATTCTATAAAGCAACGATTATATCTCTTACATTAGGCAGAATGTCACCGTGATTTTCATGATCCAGTAGCTGTTTTAATGGATTCCATTTGTCAGAAGGCCCCTGATGTTGAAGGTTTAAGTTTGGTACAAATTTGCAGTAGTAAGTGTGGATTCGTCATTTATCATGTACTGCACTCCTTACATTCTTCTCATGTTTCCTCTAGCATGCAATATTGAGGCGTGATGAGCAATCAATTGCTTGAGAGATTCTTTTGGAAATTTGTATATATTTGAAAAAATGAGTTCAGTTGGTTAGGATAGGTAATAATGTACATAAATAAAGCTCTTATTCCTGAGCATATTGTTTTCAGTTTGTGGTTCCTTTCTCAGCAGTTTAGCATGTAGTTTTTTCTGGTACAGAGCAGGATCACTTTCAGTTTGTTGGTTTGGATCACTTTTAGTTTTTTAGTTGTAGTAGCATGAAGAATCCATCCCAATGGAAAGGCACAGGTTTGCAAAGTTCTTGACAGCTCACATGGAGCATGACATCCCCAAATGGAGACAAATGTTGTCACCAGAGTTCACGCTCCAATTTGTGCTCAACCTATCGAACATTAACTTGAAAGTCCATGAATGTTAAGAGTTTAAAATCTTTATGGCATAATATTCACTCCATAAGAAAGGGCGTCTAGTCATACTACACTATAGGAACCAAGAACCAAGGATGCATTAAAATGTCAAATTAAAGTAAAACGCCAAAAAGAAAGTGTTTACGTGCCCATCCAAAGCGATTTCTATATCATTTCCTTCACAATGTGTAAAGCAGGAACAGTTTCCAGGTCAAATCCAATTGCCAGCAAACTATGAAGGCGTCGGTTTTTGTATCTTCATTTTTATTTCCTCCTTTGAGAGTTCTCGGCATCTGTTGTTGAGATGATTATTTTATTAATTTGCATTGGTGGGTTGTTCTTCAAGGTTTTTGTGAGCAGCTAGAAGTATCAATGATGTTTGTGTAATTCGGTGAATGGATGTCAGTATGAAAAATGTCTATTGAGTTGACAGTGGAGATCTTCTTGCAATCACAAGTGAGAGTTCATTATATATTTTAAAGCACAATCGTGAGGTTGTTTCTACATATTTGGATAGTGGTGAGCCAAATGATGAGCAGGTTCGGACTGGAATTTGGGTTGGGGATTGTTTCATATACAATAATGCAACTTGGCATCTTAATTATTGTGTTAGTGATGAGGTAAATTCAAATTGATGGGATAAACACTGTTATGTGTGGAGATCTGGATAGGGATCGCTACAAGAGTACAAGAGTTCCCAGTTTTAGCTCGAATCAAACTGATCAAAGGGAGTCCTTTTTCTGCTATTTCAAATGAGTTTGGAGTTGTCCCTTGCACGACTGAAAGCACATGCCAGTTTGCATTTGGAATGGTTTGTCCCAGGTCATATTATCAACTTTGGCATTCACAACATTCGAATTTTCACCAAATGGAGCTATTGGGAAATAATTCTTCAATTCTTATTCCATTCAGGAACTGATTTGGTGAACATAAGAGGTTTAAAGGAGGGACTTCAGTCGTGCTGGTAAATGGATTACAGATGGTATGAAATTACATAATTATCAATTTCCTCAGAATGCTAGCCTCGTGGCTTACCCTGTGCGTCCATATGCATATATTAAGAAGAACAATTTATGCTTTCTACAACCCCGACGGAGGTCTTGATCCTGGTGGTTGCCATTGTGGGTATCGCGCTGGCTTTGATAGTGCTTGAATTTACTTCATTCAAATCTGAAGATGACGATTATCCAGGACAGGGTAACAAATTCTGAAAATGGTTCACTAAATCTGCAATTGAAGGATCCACTTTCTACCATACAAATCAACATCATGTGATTGTTTTACAAATCTAGTTCAGATGAAGAAAGCTTAGTCATGGTGACATTCCAGAATTTGTCTTGTTCTCATGATTTTAAAAGCGACCATTGATTATTAAGCAAGCTTCCAAATGCTCGGATTGCCAAGTCTCAATTTGAAGTGCTCGCATTGATCCAAGTGTCAAGAACATGAAAGGATACTTCGCGTTGGTTTTGGATTTCAAGGAGAAAGATCAGCATTCGAAAGTTTAAATCGAGCATTTCCAGGACAACAAATCAAATGAGAAATCAATAGTCCAAAACAAATTCCAGATTTTGAGGGCATTCGATTTCACAGTTCCTGATTTTGTAATACATATTTTTTCGGTTAGACTTTTGTTCCAAGAAGTTCACAATAGTTGGTTGATGTAAATTTCTATAAATTCTCTGATTTGTATTGAGATAAGGGGCAGAGGGGAGGGGGTAGAGTTCCAGCTGAGGGTTGTGAAAGTTATGGAAATCACACCTTGAACTAGTTTGCAGGCATGTATGAATTTTACTATGTTAATTTTTGCAGAAATTAACTGTTTATGAATTAAGATATGATCTTCAAGCCTATTTTGTTTTAATCTATGAAGTGTATGCTTTTGGTATTCTATCCATATGTGGTCAAAATTACATGTTATGATTCTTTCAAACAGCATATAACTATGCCACCATCATGAAATATTTTTTGAGCTCTTATATTCATAGTTTTAAGATCACAACCATTCTCTGTCCATGTACTCCCTGCTACCTAATTATTGAGTTGCTTGATCTCTTTTATATACTCATTTGCCACCAGAACATCATAAAGATTACTGAGATCTACCATCTAAGATTTCCTTAAGCTTGACCCTAGCAGTCATGTTCAACTTTAGGGATAACATCTTTTGGCGCCGTTGCCGGGGACGGAGGAAAGCGAAGTCATCTTCCCCGGGGTTCGATATTGATTAGATCTTCTTCTTGACGGTGAACAAGGAGTGGACATTTATATGTCTGTAGATTTCTTCACCGGGCGACTCCGAAGAATCCATAGGCGACTCCACTAATTGAAGATCACTGATTGAGGATCCAGAATGCCATCAAATGATCTAATGGATGCTATGGTGGCTTGGAGGTTTGCACCTCTTGATTTTTTTGAAGTTACTAGTTTCCCGCATCCAGTAGTCACTATGTCAGAGTGGGGAGATTTTCTTCCTATCTTCAAAGAGGAGAAAGAAGACAACCTTGCAAAACACCTCCTTAAGTTTCATGAGTGCATGGATCTGCTAGATCTACAACACGAAGATGTTCATATGAAGATGTTCATGCATTCATTGGATGGTGATGCACGTGAATGGTATTTCTCATTACCTTCTTCTAGCATTTCATCATTGAAGAATTTCGACACAGTATTCCACAAGCATTGTAAAAGGTACTTTTCAGATGAGTTTTTATTTGAAAATTGTTGTGAAGCATATGATTTTAATGATGGACATCATTGTTACGATGAAGATCAGCTTTGTAGTGAAATGACCGATGAAGAAGGATTTGATTTTAATCAGTCTCAAAAATATTATAGTCATTTTCAAGATGAATTTGCTGTTCAAAAGATTTATGAAGGTTCTCATGCATATGATGAGGAAGAAAAAGAGGATTTGTTGTCAGCTATATCTTTCCCCAATTTGGTTTCACAGCAGGAGCTTTTTCAAAAATATGATATTAAAGTTGATAATGGTAATATTTTAAATGCATTTGGTACCAATCTGGATGTTCTTAGTGATGATTACGATGCAGGAGCTATTCCGAATCTTTTTGAAGGTCATTTTGCTACCCCACTTTATGATGAAGACATTGAAGCTCTAGATCGGGATCAGCATCAATTGATTCATTATGAAGATATGCATATCTATGATGAGTATTCAGATGAGGAAGAGCAGATCCCTACAACACCTTTTGTTGATTTGAGGAGCAATCGGCTAGTGTATGACAGTTATCCATCTGAAGTCAGCCATGGAGAGGGAGAGATTTATGTTTCAGTACCTGTGGAAATCTTAAATTGTAAGCCTATATATGATGACAACTCAGATGATTTAGGAAAGCAATCTTTTGATTCAATACAACTTTTCAGCACCGAAATTGTGGATCATAATTATGAAGACAACAAGAGAAAGGTTGCTGAGTTATTGGATCGGTCCACACTGTGTAGTTGTGATTCACAGTTTCCAAAAGACAGCAAGCTTATGTCTGTCATACTTGAATCAAAATTTATAAGAGACCATGAACAAAGGATGGAGCACAACTTGAATAGTGAAGTACATTCTATAAAGCAACGATTATATCTCTTACATCAGCCAGAATGTCACCGTGATTTTCATGATCCAGTAGTTGTTTTAATGGATTCCGTTTGTCAGAAGGCCCTTGATGTTGAAGGTTTAAGTTTGGTACAAATTTGCAGTAGTAAGTGTGGATTTGTCATTTATCATGTACTGCACTCTTTACATTCTTCTCATGTTTCCTATAGCATACAATATCGAGGCGTGATGAGCAATCAATTGCTTGAGAGATTCTTTTGGAAATTTGTATATATTTGAAAAAATGAGTTCAGTTGGTTAGGATAGGTAATAATGTACATAAATAAAGCTCTCATTCCTGAGCATATTGTTTTCAGCTTGTGGTTCCTTTCTCAGCAGTTCAGCATGTAGTTTTTCTGGTACAGAGCAAGATCACTTTCAGTTTGTTGGTTTGGATCACTTTTAGTTTGTTAGTTGTAGTAGCATGAAGACTCCAGCCCAATGGAAAGGCACAGATCTGCAAAGTTCTTGACAGCTCACATGGAGCATGCCATCCCCAGACGGAGACAAATGTTGTCACCAGAGTTCACGCTCCAATTTGTGCTCAACCTGTCGAACATTAACTTGAAAGTCCATGAATGTTAAGAGTTTAAAATCTTTATGGCATAATATTCACTCCACAAGAAAGGGCGTCTAGTCATACTACACTACAGGAACCAAGAACCAAGGATGCATTAAAATGTCAAATTAAAGTAAAATGCCAAAAAGAAAGTGTTTACGTGCCCATCCAAAGCGATTTCTATATCATTTCCTTCAGAATGTGTAAAGCAAGAACAGTTTCCAGGTCAAATCCAATTGCCAACAAACTATGAAGGCGTTGGTTTTTGTATCTTCATTTTTATTTCCTCCTTTGAGAGTTATCGATATCAGTTGTTGAGATGATTATTTTATTCATTTGCATTGGCAGGTTGTTCTTCACGGTTTTTGTGAGCAGCTGGAAGTATCAATGATGTTTGTGTAATTCGGTGAATGGATGTCAGTATGAAAAATGTCTATTGAGCTGACAGTGGAGATCTTCTTGCAATCACAAGTGAGAGTTCATTATATATTTTAAAGCACAATGGTGAGGTTGTTTCTACATATTTGGATAGTGGTAAGCCAATTGATGAGCAGGTTCGGACTGGAATTTGGGTTGGGGATTGTTTCATATACAATAATTCAACTTGGCATCTTAATTATTGTGTTAGTGATGAGGTAAATTCAAATTGATGGGATAAACATTGTTATGTGTGGAGATCTGGATAGGGATCGCTACAAGAGTACAAGAGTTCCCAGTTTTAGCTCGAATCAAACTGATCAAAGGGAGTTCTTTTGCTACTATTTCAAATGAGTTTGGAGTTGTCCCTTGCACGACTAAAAGCACACGCCAGTTTGCATTTGAAATGGTTTGTCCCAGGTCATATTATCAACTTTGGCATTCACAACATTCGAATTTTCACCAAATGGAGCTATTGGGAAATAATTCTTCAATTCTTATTCCATTCAGGAACTGATTTGGTGAACATAAGAGGTTTAAAGGAGGGACTTCAGTCGTGCTGGTAAATGGATTACAGATGGTATGAAATTACATAATTATCAATTTCCTCAGAATGCTAGCCCCGTGGCTTACCCTGTGCGTCCATATGCATATATTAAGATGAACAATTTCTGCTTTTTGAAACCCTGATGGAGGTCTTGATCCTGGTGGTTGCCGTTGTGGGTATCGCGCTGTCTTTGATAGTGCTTGAATTTACTTCATTCAAATATGAAGATGACGATTATCCAGGACAGGGTAATAAATTCTGAAAGTGGTTCACTAAATCTGCAATTGAAGGATCCACTTTCTACCATACAAATCAGCAGCATGTGATTGTTTTACAAATCTAGTTCAGATGAAGAATGCTTAGTCATGGCGACATTCCAGAATTTGTCTTGTTCTCATGATTTTAAAAGAGACCATTGATTATTAAGCAAGCTTCCAAATGCTCGGAATGCCAAGTCTCAATTTGAAGTGCTCGCATTGATCCAAGTGTCAAGAACATGAAAGGATTTCTATCATGACTTATGTTTCTCTTGATGGTAATGTGCTAGGAATTCGTCCTCTTCAAGTTTCATTATCTCCACAAGTTGATTTTGAATGGAGTATTTGTCGGGCATCTTCATTCTTGGTTGATGAATAAATTAGGTACAATAAATTCGACAGTCACTACTAGTTCTTGGTCATATACTAAGTTGAAGGGTATATGTTCAATGAGCTTATTTTTTGTGGTATTGTATGCACATAATACCACATGTATCCTTTCATCCCAGTTGTCATAATTTACTACACACATGGGTCAAATTGTGCTCTAGTATTTTGTTGAATGCTTCAATAGTTCCATTGGCCGAGGGGTGATAAGAGATGCTAATATGGTGTTGGGCCATAAACTCTTCGATCAAGGTTTTAATAATCCAACTTATGAAATGCACCCCCAGATCTATTGCTAGACTTTTGGGCACCCGAATAATGAGATTATATTCTTAACAATAAATTTGGCCATGGTATGAGGTTATTGCTAATTTGGCGTAGCCTCTACCCATATGGTAAGATAGTCATTGGCCATGATGATGTATTAGGAACTTGAATGCCTTGAATGTGGGTTTATAAGGCCTACAAAATCCATTTCTCATTTTTCAAAGTCCTATAGCACTATCACTATGTGAAGCAACAATTGGTCTCTTCTGAAGGATTTTCCTTTTCTTTGGTATAGATGACAACACTGGGAATACTCCTTTGCATCTTTGAATATTGTTAGCCACCAAATATTTCTTGTGACACTTTCTAAGATATGGGCTTCCCACCAAAGTGGCATACTACTTTGTTGTTGTCTAATGATCTCATATATGCCTATCTTATAGAGTTTTCATGTGATCAATTGGTAGTCTATTTCGCAAACCATGTTTCCTTTGGGTTGTGGGTATTCTACAATGGTGGTGAGGAAGATATACATGTATCCCAAGTAATCTAGTACAACTTCTAGTATGAAAATATGTGTCTTATATTTAATCATCCAACAATCCTCATGCTTTACTTGTTTCTATCCTTAACAAATGATTTGGGCCAACATTTGGTTTTCCAAGTTTTATGATGACTTCAAAATCAAACTCTTGAAATAGAAGTAGACATTTGCAAATTCTCCCTTCAATCATCAACTTGTTCACCACATATGTTATTGTAAAGTGGTTTGTGAAAAACTAAAATGCCCTCGAGTAGGTCATGTCTAAAATTTTGCAGTGAGTAGACCATTTCTAGTCCCTCCCTCTTTATTGTGGTATAGTTACACTCAGCCTTAGACAATTTCCTACCAATAAAGCAAATTGAGTCATCTAGTTTTCTTCCCCATGTTGTGCCAAGATGGTTCCCAATGCAATAATGGATGTGTCAACATATACATGAAATTCAATTTTCCAATTGGGGAATATCAAGATGGGGGCACTTACTAGTTTCTATGTTGGCAGGTTAATCAATATCTGGCATTATTCATTCCAATGAACATTTTTAGTCTTCTTCAATAATCACTTCATTAGGGATGTTATGAATGCATATCCTTTTGTGAACCTGTGATAGTGCCCTGTGTGGCTCAATGTTGATCATAGGGTGTGTATGTTGTTTAGGGTTTCTAAATCAACAATCACTATTGTCTTGATAGGGTCAACTAACACGCCATCTTTGGAAACAACATGGCCTAGGAGGGTACCAAAAGGTGTTTAGAAAATGCACTGCCTCAAGTTGGGTTATATCTATAGTTGTCAAAACCTCTCAAACATCAATCAAAACATAACAATATGGTATTTCAATAGGATATACATTGTCCAATCATCTAGGCATACTTATGAATGTACTCTCTAAATGTACTTTCCAAATGTCATGATCACTATCCTATAAAATATATCTGCCACATTTTTTAGTCCAAAAGGCATGGAATTGTAGGCATAGGAACCCATTCAACTACAAAGGTAATATTTTATCTGTCTTCCTTTCCTATGCACGCATGGTGGTAGCCGAAAAATCCATATATGAATGCGTATGATTTTTTCTTGCTACTTGGCCTATTACTTCATCATTGAAAGGTGTGGAAAAATCTTTGTCAACTTAGTCTACATTTAGTCCTCGAAAATACACACATACTTGGATGCCTCCTCCGACATTCTTATCTTGAATTACTATCGGACTAATCCAATCCAATTCCTCTAAAAGAAATATCAAGTTGGCTTCCAACATTTTGTCAATATCCTCTTTGACCAATTCTTTTAATCTAGGGTTCAACCTATAGGAGTGCTTCTTAGTTGGTCATGCATTTGGCTTTAGTTGTATCTTTATCTCCATGGATTCTCCTTTTATCCACTTCATTTTTGTAAATCTATGGGGAATTAGATCACTATATTCACACATAATGTTCCAAACTTGGATACCATTGCATCATCTCAGTTGTCTTCAATGGATGCTAACCGAGTCTCGTACTTGGTCCTAAAGTTAACTTGCTTTATCTTGAGCAGTTCTTGACCAACTGGCCTACACCCCAGGGGCTAAATTTTTCCAATGTTAAATTATTTATTTTACTGACCTTTCTTCCCTAACTCTCTTGGAAGGAAAGGTGTTGTGACTTTTCTAGATCCTATTCTTCTTTTGTTCCTCTATGACTTTCGTGAAACACTTGAAGGCCAAGGGTTCCCATATCCATTCATAATTTTGTCTTTCTTTTGGTTGTTTAAATATGTATGTCTCGCATATATAATCTAAAGTTTGGATCACCTTGGTTTCAAAAAAAAAAAAATTATGGTTTTTAAAATAGATGAAATGCCAAGAGTCTTACCTACATAGGAGAAGGTCATGTAGAAATGGAATTTCAAACTCTCTTGCCTACGAGTTTGTCTCCATACCTCCTCACTAGATACTAAGCCTTGGGGATGGTCCCTAATGTGTGGATGAAACCATGTACTTAGATTTTTTGGGGGAATTCTTTTTGGGTCCACCTTTGAATGCATCCATTCGTATGTTGAATTGGATATGTCTTCCCCTCATATATGTATGGGAATCCTACAATCTTTTGAGGCTCCTTGGATGTCAATTATTTGATACTCATGTATCAAGGTGAATTGATGTCATAGTGTTTGTTCCTTCTCCCAGTTGTCCAAATATTCTCTATGGGTATCCCATCACCCAAAAGGGGTGTACCTCAAAGCTATGTTCAAGGCTATAACCTAGTTTTCTTTGGGTATTGGCGCAAGGGCTGGTTGGTCAGACCGGCTTTATTAACTATAACACACAACAAACACACAATGCGCTCACAAAGACTAGATGTGAACATGGTAATTCCAAGGAGTTTTCTTATATTACTTGAATCAGTTACAAAATTACATGCAAACAAATAAACAAGTCGACATTAGCCTGCTACAATACACACAAGTAAATCTCTACTTTGTTAGTGTGTTTCTCCTCTCTGTGTGTGATCCTCATAGTCTTCCGATCCTCTGAACAATGAAAGAAAGATTGATCCCTTCCTCTGTTCCACCGAACCAGTATTCTACTTGGCTCCACTGCTGTTCCCGAGGTCCACCTTGTCGATCTCCCCGAGACGTCGTTACTATGTCCGTCGAATTCTCCATGATCCCGCAGACCTGCAATTGTCAGTGCCCTTGTCCATTCCTGCATAACCTTCTTAACTACCATTTACTTCCTCAATAACCCACAACGGTTGCAGGTTGATTTCCTTAGCTGCAATGCTTCTCTGACTTTGCCACAGTTGTCGGTCTTATCACTATCCTCCCTGACTGATCTGCACTCCACTGCATAGACCATTCTACCTTGTCGATCTTCGACTTAACTCATCGGCTTCACTTAGTCTCTACGACTGCCATTTAATCCACCCCATCCTCCACGCTTCACTTTCCTGTCAGTGTCACATCTCGACCATCTTGTCGAATTTCGACTTCCGCATCCTGTCGACCATACTTTGAAAGCTTCCGTTCGACTTCCTAGCTTCGACTGCCAGTCTTCCACACCAGTGGTCGTAGGAAATCCCTCTAGTCGGCCTCCTTCTGTCGATCAACTTCGAATTTCAAGTTAACAATAAAACCACAGATTTCATTTGCTTGCCCATACTCCATTCTAGTTTTGTAGTTGAAGAGTCACGGGCATAGAAATTTCCACTTGCCATGGCGTTATCATGTTCGCCGTTCACAACCAGCGTTTCTACTTAAGCTATTCTGGGAACAAGGATTCCAGCGAGAAGAGAATCATAAAGGACTTCCTGTTCGGGCTTTTAGATACGAATAGAAGCAGCAAGAGCAACAAGAGCCCCTCTGTGGGGGAATGGTGGAGGACCGTGCAACTCTACATAGACCAAAATGGGTCCAACATCAAAAAGAATATCCTGCTAGGATCCGAGGTGAATAATCGCTATTATTCTCATGGAAAATCCCTGACTCGTCTCTCTATTCAGTCTGCGATTAAGAGCGTTATAACAACCCCCTTCGCCACCCCTTTCCTATTGATCCCAGGATCAGTCTCTATTTCTTGCTTACTTCAACTAAGCAAGATTAGACGTTTCCTGCTGCATTTTCTGGCTAGTCACACAAGAACTCTGATTATGATGTGGCGATATTTTCTCACTTTTGACAGCCATGTTCTTCTCATTATATCATTTTCTTTTGGCCTTTCAATCTCTATTTTTCTACTCGATCATTCAATCCTCGTTCTACGATTGATTTTCCGCTCGATCATCCAATCCTTGTTCTTTGATTGAATTGCTTTGTTACCGTGTTGAGAAGGAGAGAAAAGAGTGAGCACAGGCAGTAGCAGTAGAGGGATTTACAGTTTCTATTGAAGCAGAACAACAAAGTGAATGTCAATGATTGGAATGGAGGAAGAAGAACAACAAACAGAGAAACCTGTAGAAGATCCTCTTATGATCAAGAAAAGGAGGATGGAGCTGAGCACAGAAGTAGTGGCGACAAAATTTGTTGTTCTAGAAGCTTCCAATGAGGAGGTCCTCCTGAAAATCAGCCTTTTCCCACTAATCCTTCTGCAATTTTGGAGGCTTAATTGACTACTGGATCACGCCAAAAATTCCTGGTTGGTTATATGAGGGAAACGAACTATTTAAAATGATAGAAATTCGACCCTAACCTATTGAATGAAAGGACATGATCATCTTTGAACTATTAGAAGGTTCTATGACTTGCGGACATGGATGCCAAAGATGGTAGGTGGAATATTGTGTTTGTAAAACATTATTCATTGCCAAATCTTGAGAAAAAAATTCCTATCTAATATAGATTAGCATGGGTGAGGATTTTGATTATTGCCGCCAATTTCAGTAAGGGTTTTGGTTGTGGCTGGTCAATTAGTATTTATTTTTTAATTTCAATTTAAAGTTCAAGATAGATTTTTCTTTCCACTTAACATCGCATATTGATTGGTGTATTAAACAATAAATAAGAGCAATGTAACTATTTTAGAAATTGTTTTTTAGTATATTGATTCCGAATTTATTTATTTTTTAATCTATAAAAGTTGTTATTAGTCAACTATGTTATATGCATCCATTTTATTGTGTAAAAGGAGTTTTATGGATATTTTGGCATTAATCATTATAATATAAATGACTACGCTAATATTAATATATATAAAGAGTTTGTATTTAGTAATGTAAAATATAATAATTTTTCTTGTGCTTCGTTTTTTTACATGAACGAGGAAACACCATTATAATTAGATTTTTAAATAAAATGTAATGTAATCATAGGTTAATGATAAATTATTTTTATTTGATTCTCTATCTTGGTAAATCTTGGTTTGAAGCACTGAAGTTTCAACAAACTGAGGGTTTTCTGCAAAAATGGCTGAAAATATAGGCAAATGAGGCATTTCCTTAAGCAACCACGACTTGGAGTCAAGATGGTTCTTTGGAATCATCCCAGTACCAGCCAAGTATAAAAAAAGTGGGAACCTTTCTTGTCTGTGTACGTTGGTTGTTTTTTGAAGCGTTTTTATTTGTTTTTTATGGTTTCAGCCCATAACTGCAGGAACTGGTTTTCCTATTTTAACTTTGCCTTGTCCTTCAGTTTATTTGGGTTGGTACTTGCTATTTTTATCAATCCCGATCGTTTAGTAGTCACATTTCTGTAGGGGGTGTCTTTTTGGCATATTCTGCTGTGACTGCTGAGCACCCACCATTATTTGCGTCCCAGACTTGTTTGTTCTCTGCATGTGACGATTGGGGACCTGTACCTTGTACTGTTTTTATATATTTGTTTTTGGTGTATCACATGCATTAGACAGGTGTCATATATTATATTGTAACATGGGTCAACATCAGAAAGACTTTGGTTTTGGCTCCCTACAATCTGGCCGAAACAACTCACAACTCCACTCGGATAAGGTTGAGGGAGGGTTCCATAGCTCGGGGTTTGTGGAATCCCTCTCTCCATTTTCAAAACCTAACTCTGGTACTGGATGGCTGGGCCACCGCAGAGGGGAAAAATCTTGGAAGAGGAGGCTGCATAAAACCCTAAATGTTCGTGAAGGAGTTGATCGATACTCTATCCCTGTTGATACAAACTTGGAACGAATTGAAATGCTTTCTTCCCGTGCTGTTGTTGGTCGGCTGGAGTATACAGCGGGGGAACAAAAAGACTTAGTGGAGTGGGTGCGAAAATACTGGATGCCAATTGTTGGGGACATGCCGAGAGTATTACAGCTCATCAATGGATGGCTATTGTTTATCTTTTCCAAGCCTGAACATGTGGGCTTAGTCTTAAAACGTTTCTGGTGTTTCAAGGAGGGTTCCTTTCAACCCGGTGAGGGAAGTCCAGGGTATTCGGCATCTTTGGCTATTGATACCTGGCCTTCCTATTGAATTATGGACCGAAAATATATTGATTGGGATTGCAAATACAGTCGAGAAATTTGTGCGCTTGGACAACTGTTCTCTTTATGGTTATGACAGGCGGGCTGCAAAGGTGATGGTGGCTTTCGAAATGGCTCGAGGTCTTCCGGCAGAGGTCGAGCTTGTATGGGGGGACAAGATTTGGCGTCAACGCCTTGACTATTTCCAGGTTCCCTTCAGGTGCTTCAGATGCCAACAAACTGGGCATATCAGGGCTCGATGTCCAGAACCCTAGCACTTGGATTCTCCTGTCATTCCTAAAACCCCTGCAAACATTTCTGAAAACCTGGACAAATCATTCAATGCTGGGTTACGGCCTGAGGTCCCTGGTAGTCGAAAATCCCTTTGATTCCTAATTATCCTATTTTTTCTAGCGATGAGATGAAGGTGATTATTGATGCTGATATCACCCTTTCTAAAAAACTTGCATTGGGTGATATTGTACTAAATCTGGATTGTCCAGCGGGTCCACCTTTGCCTTGTGGGGCGACCATGGCTGAAAAGTCTAGGGCATGCCGCGACCTCTTTGGGGAGGGATCCACCGTGTCGGGGGACACTGTGCCGATAGTTTCTATCCCGATTCTGGATTTACCCATTAGTCCTGTTCATGACTTGGGTCGCGAGGTTGTGTGTACTGGGGAGTCCTAAGACGACAGAGATTTGCCAGACCCCTTAGCCCCGGGTATGGATATTCCTCATTCTGTAGATGTGTCACTATTTGGGAACGCGGGTTTTGATTCCATGGAGGGGGATGATCACGGGCGGGTCAGTTGGTAGGCAATATCCTATCACGTCCATTCATATTGGGGAGTAAAATATGATACAAAAATGAGAAAATATATTGCCATGTATTAAGGGGCCAAGGGGGTTAAATAATGTTTTATGGCAATACAAATATTTAGGGTATATTTTATTACATTTCGTGTAGAAGCGACGAAGGGGAGGTAGAGGGAAAATCATGGGACACCGACATGATATATTGAGTTTGATGGACAAGCGATACTCAATTGGGATGTATGATGGTTGATGATAGTGCTCTATTGAATGGTTTTTATGTTGCTCATGTGCTTGGTTGGTTAATAGATCTTCAAATTGTTAATGGAATTGAGATAATGAAGGATTATAATTTATATCTTTTATGTGATTGTTATTAATTAGAAGTGTAGTTTAGGTGCGTATTTCGTGTCTAGAAATCATCTATTTTTTTATTCCTTTCAATGTAGCTTTTCTCCTTGAGTCCATGATTGAATTTGTTTTGCTCTAGAATTTTCCTTTTGTGTGATCTCTAAAATCATCCCATCCACTAGAGAGCATCTAGGTTTGTACATTGCGACCTTGTCCCTTTCTAAACTTCCTAAAGAAAGCTTCATGCAATCTTTGGTTGACCGCATTTTCCTGTTGTATAAAACACTAGTCTCCATTTCCTTCATGACTCTTATATTTTACAAAAACCAAAACACTTTGTTTTTGTAAAGTTACACTTCATTTTCACCATGTACTCCATTGTTAAACTCTAGTAACCCTACCCTAGGGATTCCACCCTTGAGCTAGAGAAGAGATAGCCTAAAGAGAAAAAAAAATTAAGTGTGGTGGCAATGGCCTCCATAACACCTTTGACATTATTATTTTTTATTTATACTTAATATCACTTCATTTATTTTGTGTAGCTTTATCTAACTAACAAATTTGAACTTGTTTACATAAAAACAACTTATACTGTGTACATTTCATACATTAATTATGTATCAAAAGGTTATCTTAAGAATAAATTTGAACCTGTTTACATAAAAAAAACTTATAGTGTGTACATTTCATACATTAATTATATATCAAAAGGTTATCTTGCAACCATCTTAATTTGTAGAATATACTTATTTAAGACTCTATTTTTTGTTGTATGGTCCAACTTATGCTGTGTTTCATACATTAAATTTATATTAAAGGGTCATCTTGCAACCATCTTAATGTGTACACCATCTTAATTTGTACAATCTACTTACTCTCTTTTTTGTGTGTATGGTCCCTCTCATTAGTAAAGTAAGAATTACTTTTTTGGTGTATGGTAGTAAGAATTATTTAGTATATAGGCAAATAGGTAAACAAGAATATGAGAACACATTATGATGAAAAAAAAGGTAGTTCTCACTTTAATCATTTCTACATATTCTTATATAACATATAAATATAGTTTGGCTATACATTGTGTATGTTATATTTATAAAATAAAACATTTTTTGGTTTTTTTTGCATAGTTAGTGGAATAAGCACTAGTCATGTAACTATTGTGTCATTAGTTCATCTTATTAACTTCATGTTAACTTGTTTTTGCACCACTTACAAGTTAAAAATACAAATAGAAATAAGTAAGTAAATATATAAAAAATATAAAGAAGTAAAAATATAAAAGGTAGTTCTCACTTTAATAATTTCTACATATTCTTATGTAACATATAAATATAAATTGGCTATACATTGTGTATGTTATATTTATAAAATAAAACTTTTTTTGGTTTCTTTTGCATAGTTAGTGGAATAAGCATTGTAACTATTGTTCCATTAGTTCATCTTATTAAGTTTATGTTAACTTGTATTTGCACCACTCACAAGTAAAAAATACAAATAGAAATAAGCAAGTAAATATATAAAAAATATAAAGAAGTTCATTGAGAGGAAATGATTATTGGGAATTAAAGAAAGAGGAAACTAAGTACATTAAAATTTAACATGTGGTTTATATGTGGTGGTTTATACAAGATAAAAAGAAAACTATTGAAAAAAATACTATTAAGTATTAATTAAAATATTATTGAATTTATGATAACTAAATTGATATTGAAACTAAATAAGATTAAAATTTGATATTAATATATATACAATTTATAAGAGTAAATAGGATTAAATGTTGGTATTAATACATAAACAAAGAATAAAGTAAACAATCACATCAGTAAATTATGTAAAAATATAAATAATTGCATAGAAAAGAAAGTGAATACAAAGAACTTTACACAGAAGAAAGTAAAAGTAAGTATATTAATATGTGGCGATTTGAAAATAAAAAATATATAGAAAAATATCATTATTAAATATTTATTAAAATTTATCTCAATAAAATTAGTGCAATAAAATAAAATTAAAATATGATATTAATATAGATAAATAAACAAGAAAGAATTAGTAATATTAGAATTTGATATTAATACATGTGAAAAAATATTTTTTTAAAAATCTAAATAAACAAATAAATATGTTAAAAATATAAATAAGTATATATTAAAAGGAAAGTGAGTACAAAGGATTTGAAAAAAAAAAATACATTAATATGGGATGATGTGACTTGATAAAAATAATAATTATGTGTTTATGTTCATAATAAAAAACTAGCAATAACATAATTTATGTAAAGGGTATCGTATCCACTCAGTTAATATCCAGAGAGACAAAATAACATTTATTGATTTGCACTCTCTTCAATATATTAATGTTATATCATGTTGCACATTATATGAACTCTCATGGAAATATACCTGTACATACGCGTGAGAATATTGAAAACACAAGAGCTACTTAACCATGGCGGCCCTTTTGATATCTTGTCATGATCAAGCATTGAATTCTCGGTACTGTTTAGGTGAAGAAGTAGATATCTTATTAAAGGTCTTGGCTTGGGGATCAACGCATGGTATATGGTTTATCCAGCTGTAAACTACAGTACCATATACAATTATGCACCGACTTGCAATGCAATTCTCTGTAGTTTGCTTATTTGACATTTCGCTGGTCGATTTTTCATGCTCTGCTCCCAGCAGCCTCCCACGAGACTTACTATGGAAATGATGTAAACCCTAAGCGACTGTAAGGCTATGAGAAAATTCCCAGGGATTTACTTAACCATTTTTATCTCTACAGCTTGATATTCACCTCAAGCATTCCTTAATTGGCAGGTAACATTATCATATGTTAATTTTATTTTTTTCAATCCCTTTGAAAATGTTTACAGTGAAATATATACGTCTTTGAATATAATATAGCCATTGAAAATGTTTACAGTGAAATCTCCACGCCTTTGATTATAATATAGACATGTGTTTCCTTTAATACATGATGTCGCTAGGTTGAAGCTTGTCATACTGTGTTTATGACTAGAAGATGTAACTCACGACTTTGAAAGATTGGGAGATCTAACTCAAATCTGGTATGTTAATTACATCCAGATTTACATTCTGTAATGAACAATATTTACTTTATATATGTGTGTTTGAGTTTTATACTATTTTCTTTATGCAAACACCTGGGTGCACCCTGGGTGGAATCAAATACAATGGAACTGTGGTTTTTTTAGGTATGCACATAAGCAGGCTTATGATATCCAAGAATACTTTAACCTTTGTATTTCGCTATTGGGTTAATTAGTTAAGTTCATTACTAGTTTTTCTTGTAGAATCTTGGGTATAAAACTCTAGAGAAAATGTATAAATCTCTTATTTTTGTTTAAGCTCTTCGGGGCTTCAATGTCCCCCAAATTTATTTTGTGGAAGACTGTTATTAATTTTTTAGATAAATATATGATTATTTATTATGAGTGAAACCCTTTTCCAAGTATTGGAACTCAAGATTCTTAAGTTTGAATGCTGTAATATAAATGGGTTATTTATCTCTGGTATCTCATAGATTTCATGTTCTATATACAAAAGTAAAATTATTTGATTATTGTGTTCTGTCAAATTATTTTCCTTAAGATTTTGATAGAGAATGGATTTGAATAACCCATTTGATGATTCAAACAAAAGTATCAATTCTAAGGTGTGTCAGGTCCTCAGTTGGCACAAGAAGGGATTCATATAAAGATTCTTAAAGGAAAGACTCTGTAGAGAATTTCATTACTACTAGTTACCGGGAGTAGAAGCCTTCAGGTCAAAAGAGAAAAGTTTCTCATATCCCTAAAGCTCGGCTCGACCAGTCATAATTCCCCATGGTACTTATGTGTCGTAGCACAGACATCAAACAATCATGTACTAGGGATTCGGGAAGGGCAACGAATGGGTTAGATTTTGGGTTGAAATTTTGGGATAGGAGATTGAATGCTACATATTTGTAGAGTGGACGAACTCGGAAGCAGGGATGGAATTTGACGGGCATTTGCCCGTCTTTGGGTAATTTTCCCGTCAAATAAGGGAAACAATTTTGAGAGAACGTTTGGTTAGACGGGTAAGGATTTTAATAAAACGTTATTTTGACGTTTAACTATTTTCTCAAAACGTCATTAATATATGTTAGAGAAGGGTTTGGATTACCGAGGGCTAGGGGCTAGAAGGCTGAAATCTAGTTTGAATCCGGCTCGGGCAGGAGGGCAGGTGGCAAGAACTAATGGTTAACCTGTTAGCCGGTTCAGTATATCATTAAATGTTGACTAAATGTTACAGAATGATTCAATCATTCATGTATAATGGAGCACGCTGGTGCTACCTTCCCGACACGAGCTCTGGCCGTCGCTGTATATCATTAAATGTTGAGTAAACATAATGATGATGGATAATGGAGCATGCTAGTGCTACCTTCGTGACACAGCTCCTGTTGTCGTTGCAAACCCTTGAGAAATTCCCCTGAGATTTGAACTAGGGATCGATCACTCCATTCTTCGATTCCGACGAAGCCATCGAAGCCAACGAAAGGTAGTGACAGCATCCTCGTCACCCGTAGGAAAATGGCTCTCAGGCGCGAGGCTATAATCGACGCTGGACTGAGGCCTTCATGGTTCTGTGGAAGCTTTTGTGGAAAAGAATGGTGCTAGGCCTGTAGAGTACAAACCCTTCGCCATGGAAGAACGGAATGACTTGCAGCCTCTGGAGGGAACCAGCGTCTTGTTCGGGTAGGAACTAGGAAGATTCGAGCTATCAAGTTTCGACCATGTGGGTGGAAACTGGATGGGGACCGTAAGTCAATCCTTATGTCCTTTGATAGGAAGTGATCAGCCATATTCCATATTTTTAGGGCCACTGGCAGTGCAGGTAGCAGGACTCAGGAGGGATCCTATAAGAACAGTGTGGATGTTGTATCCTGGAGGAACAAATGGAGTTACATGTTAGGGTTTGATATTGATTCCCCAGTAGTTAATTCTCCCTTCAATAAACCAAGACAATTTAATACGGCATTGTTACCCCTTAAATTTTCTCTTTTAAATCTGAACATGTTAAGCACATGTTCGACTATTTGGGTTTTCAATTGCACACCAGATGTTTGCAGTGAAGACTGTATGTACAACATTTTTTTTTAATCGTGTTAAGTTCTCATCATGTGAAACACAAAATCAAATATTACATTTTTAACTTCTATTTTTAGAATTTGATTGAATTCATTTTCTACAACTCTAAATTAATATCTTGAAACGAAAAATAATATATATATATTTTTATATTTTAAATCTTCTTTTATATGTACAGTGCACTGCAGAGAAAAATATATATATACCTGTAACCTTTCTCAGTGATTTCAATTTTTGGGTATTCGAAATGATTGAAGCTTTTATGTACAGTTTTTGTTAATCATTAAATCATCTCCATAATCAAACATTCAGACCGCACATGTGAAATTCCAATTGCCAACTGCATATGCATATGAAAATTCAGAGAGTTATGGATATACCAGCAACGATGTTTAGATTATTATTATTTTTATATTTTTATTTAATAGTTTTTAGAACATAAAACATCATTATCTTATCATTTGCAATATATTATAGAATGAGAAATATAAAATCTTTATAGTGTTTTTTTCAAATAAAGACTTTTGTTTATAAAATAATTTAAATAATAAATAGTTTTTTATTATAAATATAGATTTTTGTTTTTAAAGTGATTTAATTAATTTGAAATACATTTAACATTTAATAATGATATTTATGATATAATATTTCATAATTTAATATATTGTACCAATTTCTTTTAAAAAAAGAAAAGAAAAACACATATTTATCAATTACATCTTTACATATTAAAATATGATTGTTATCATCAATTATTTCAATTAGTGCCCTCAATTGCACCCTTACATATTAAAATATGATTGTTATCATCAATTAGTCCAATTAGTGTCCTCAATTGCACCCAAACAGTATGACTGTTTAACCTTTTGTTATTAAAAATACATTGTTTTTTATAATATAATAGCCATGTTACTTTATCTTTACATGACTAAAAGTGTGAACAAAGTTCACTTAATCAATCAATTGCTTTCATGGTTTCACTATACATATTTGATTTTAAAGATTTTACATTTTTCATTCTACATTTCTCATTTGTAATATATAAAGATGTTTTCTATTCTAAAAGGTATTAAATAAAGATATAAGATTAATAATAATCTAATTTATGGACACACTTTAGTGAGATGTTAACTTGGCGTATTCATGTCAATGCTATCATGTAATACTTTTTCTATTTGATAACATGTTATGCCTAGTTACAATGTTTTAGTAGATAGCATATTGACATAGTTCATCTATACCAACATAGATCCATCTTAAATTTAGATTTATCAAGCACCCAGAGGGATCCATTTTCTTGATGTGTAAATTTTATCTTAAACTTTTTACACGTACATGGATTTTTTTTTAATTTTGTTTTTTATGAGCCGAAGTACATAATGTTAGGTTACGTTACGTTATGTGACAACTTCTCCCCCATACTGGGTTGTAGCTCGCACCTCACTGCTCTTAGTGCAAAGACGATATAACGTTTTCATGCACAACACATTGACATTGTTGATGTATAAAAGGATTTTAAACTTGAAATAGTCATGTAATTTATGCAATGTCTAGTCAAACGAAGGCCATTGATCAAATCCCCTTGCTACTATACAGTTTAACAGTAGTATAGCCCCTGCATGTTTGTTTACCTCAATTACTCACATATATCATTGTTAGTATTCAGTTCAAAGCATTTAAATGAACATGTATTTCTCTCCATCGTTGCTCTGTTATATCAAACTTCACAACTTCACCTTATTCTCAGAATATTTCACCCACCACTTCCACGAATTTGAACTTAGTAGACAAAAAATAAAAACATAAAACCATCATAACATAACCCAAATTTGAAAACCCTCATTATCAAGCCATGAAAAGTTAAACCATAAAAACCTAAAACCACTTAAATTCCTCAATGTTTGTGAATTTATTTTTGTTTTCATTAATGCTTGTGAATTTATTTTTCTGTTCATTTTTTTGTGCTCTAGTTTAATTTTATTTGTTATTTTTTTTATTCTTTAAAAAATAAAAAAATGTGACCAAAATATTTTTAATCCTTTCATAATAGTTGGAGGATTAATAAAACAAGAAAATAGAATGGTTGACCTCTCCATCTTTTGTTTCACTTGGACTCTACCTTGTTTTTGTTTTGTTTGGTTTCTGCACGGTTTCTGGTCCCTAAATCATGAAACATTTTTGTTAGGAACCCATGTCTTTACTTTGTTAGTATATTGTTGTTGAACGCATATGCTTTGTAAGTCGTCCAGTAGTATTTGTTGATCAATAGTTTATGTTATTGTTGTTGGCGCATATGCTTTGTAAGTAGCCCGTAGTGTTGTTGATCCATAGTTTGTAGTGGCCCATGGTTTTGACCCATAGTATTGGCGCCTAGACTTAGTATATAAGTGTGTGTTGAGACCCATGAAGGCACCGTGAAGTTATTTGTATTGAGCCTGCTCATAGGAGGTTGCCCCCTCGAAGTGGCATGTGATCAATATAAAAGTGATTCTGAGTTCTGTCATTTCTGCTATTTCGCATATTTTTATTAAGTAATTGTTGCAGGTGCATCACATCTGGTATCAGAGCACTTTCTTGGGCTCGCTGAGTGAAATTTCTGCCAAAATTTTTTTTCGCATCTGTTGCAGGTTCGGATTTAGGAATAATCCCTATCCGCTTAACTGTGGGAAGTACTTGGGCATAAGCCCTAAAACTCATTGTGAGGAGTACCACAGGAAGCCCGAAGTAGCTGGCCCATTGAGAGGACCTGCCAGCGAAAAGGGCAACGACCCCTACCTGATTGACTAGTTCCCACCCGTGAGGTAAACCAAGAGCTGTCGTTTGTGGCAAAGCGGTTATCAGTTTTACCTGAGCCGTGGAGTGAGGGGTACTGCCCTAATACGCAAGCCGTCAGACAGCATTGGTGGCCGAGTGAAACCCTTGAACTGTTAGGAAGCCGCACATACCTGGGGTCCATATTTATTTTCAGCTGAACTGTTGACGATCGTTGCTGCTCCGTTTTAGATCCAGTCGTTCAGATCCATTTTGCAAGCCGTTCCAGATCCAACCATTTTCAATCCATTCGGCGCCGTTTCAGATCCCTTCTGAGCTGTAGTCGCTCCAGTCTGGAAAAAAAAGAGTATAAAATTCAGTTTTTTCCCCATATCTCCCTTGTTTTCACTCTGTTTCCCTTGAAATTTTTGGGGAACCCCTGTCATTCCATTCTGCATATTTCATTCCTGAGGACCCTATCCCCAATTCCCATTCCCAAAGCCCGAAATCCCACATTTGTCTATTTTTAGGGTTTGCCATAACTTTCTCAGATTTCACCCAATCACCTTCAAATCAAGAAGTCCCCCCCCCACCTCAAAGGTCCTTCCCCATGGGTTCATCGAATCCCCATTATCCACTATGAATCCCCACACTTCATTTATGAGTCACCTACCCATTGTGTTACAAGTATCGATATGGAAATCATATCATGCCTATGGGGGAAAGATTCCATATGTAAGTCTTATGTGATGGCATAGTGGGGCATGCATATCCAATGAATGGGACTATTATGGCCCACCCATTTGTTGAATGTCTAGTGGATCTATTGGGAATGTTATTTAATATCTACAAGAGGCCGTTAATTATCTATTGAATAAACCAAATATTTATCAGTTTTTCTAGTTCAATGAATTTCCTTCTATATAAATTCAATTTTAGTTTGAATGTTTCAATGCCACTTTGACAAATGTATGTTATATCCAATCTTTTGAAAAATGTTTTTATATATTTATCCATTTTTATCTAACTAAAAGGTACATGTGGATGGAAATGCAGATGGATCCAGACAATAATTTCGACTTTGTAATTGTAACTGGTGAAGAACATTCTACCCTTGGCATAGTTAGGTGTCAATCAGATGCTACTTTTGCAGAAATCCGTCAAGAAATTGTGCTTGATAATATCATTGGATATCCTTTTGAGTTTACCAACAATCAAGGATATACTTTAAATGCAACACAAGAGAAAAGATGGAAAGCTACAAAAACACCTATAGGCATCAAGAGGAAACTAGACACATTAGATACTGAAGCGTTGCAATCAAATGTAATGGAAAGAACACCAAATGTTGAAATCATCGAAGAGAACATGGAAGAACCTATGCATAAACAAGCAAGAGTTGAAGTTGAGTGTGATTCGATAGAACAAAACATAGGTGTTGATTCTACTATATTGGCATCTTGGGAACAAAAAGTGAATAGTTTAATGGAAGAGTTTGTTGAGGAGAAGGTTACTCTTAAAATATATTCAGAAAATGGAACATCTAAAATAAAGATACGTTGTGAAAGTTGTGGTATTGATTATGGAACAGGGGAAATATCTTTGGCAGCACGGACACTTCGCAACTTCAAAAACAATCACATGAAAACAAGGGCCCATCAACGTAACATTTCAAGGGTGGCAAGTAGTGAAACTCCTTCATGTAACATAGAAAGGAAGACATCAATGGTTGGAGATCGAATTGAGATTGATAAAGCCATAAAAATACTAGATGATTTCAACAAGACACAAGATCCAAATTTGTTCAAAGTGGTGGAAGCAACACTTGCAGGATACGAGGACAAGAGAAAAGTAAAAGTGGAATGTACACGGTGCAATAAATGGTTTTATTTAGTACCAGCAAGTGGTAATATTGTTAGTTCTCTAAATGAACATATGAAATCAAACAAGCACATTTCTACTACAAATGAGGCTTCACATAATACAATTGGGTTGAGGACTGGCATAGTTGGGAGACCCAAGAAGCCTACCAATGATAAGTCCCAACAGAGTTTGACTAGGTTCTTGGTCCCATCATCAACACCACTATCACATAGGGGTTCTACAAGTGCAAATCCTTCTACTTCAGGTATGTTAATTTCACAAGCTTATTTAATTTGAATATGACATGGAACATAATTTTATTTTTTATCTTCAAATTTATTTGCTTTTATTGTATTATTGTAGATCATTTATCTCCCTTGATATTACAATGTTGGGGGTATTGGTATCCATATATTGATAGAAATGGGGAGAGATTGAACACAAAAATCCTAATGGATGATCAAAGGGGTGGGAAATTATGGGCCATAGAGAAGCATACCAAGAGGATGCTATGTTATCATGGTACAGAATGCCGTATTGATGGTACATATAGGCATATTCATTGTCAGAGGGATTCTGAAACAGGGATACCTTTTGAATCATTGACATGCAAGTTTTGTAAGTTGATTCCAGACTGTGATGACTTTAGGATGCGTTTATATCGTGAATCAAGGAGCCCCATTAAAAGACATGGGCGAGATACAGGGAAAGGGAGAAGATTAGACTTTTTGACTCAAACTGAGCTCAGAAATGTTGCAAGGGTTACAAATACTAGCTATAGATCAACAATGAGGGCTCTTTGGTGGGAGAGGACAAAGGTTGCTATACTCTCTATTAGAATAAGGTCCCTAAAGGACAAGTTGTTCGAATCTACAGAAAGGAAAGATGTATTTAGGTTTTGCAAGGATGTGTGTGAGGCACATAGACAAGGAAAATTACAAGGTAAAGATGTCGTTTGGGAATTTGTCAAAGATATCTTTCACAACCTGACATGTCCAAAAGCAGGGAGAAGGTATGGTGCATCCACTAAATCCATTTATGAGATGATTAAGTTATGGGGGGGTCCTAGATTGCATAGCTTCATTAGCTTGAATTTAGATGGTCCTTCAATATCTACAACTTTAAGGCAAGTGAGAAAATCACTGTCATATATCCTAGGGGAGCATGAGTACATTTTTGAGGCACTTGGAAAGGTTTATGCTTCTTATAAATCCAAACATGGTATAGAGGGTCAGATTCCTGTATGCCTTGATGAAGATGAGACCGTTGTGAAAAAATATGTTAGGTGGGTAGCAAAAAGTGATACTTTGGTTGGTTTTTGTGGTAATAAAGAAAATCATCAATGCCAATCACATTTCTTAGTGACTGTTGGCGAGGGAGTTGCAGGCTATGATGTTATTACAGACACTTTTAAGAACAGTGTAATTGGTCATTATGCACGTGTCATTATTGCAAACCCTTTACATGAAAAGCTTCCCCGTTTGGCTGTGGTTGTTCATCCAACATGCAATAGGTTCGATGCAAATTTTGTTGCCAAGCAATGGGAAAAAATAGAAGTTATGTGGAGGAAACACGTGGAAAACTGTTTGGGACCTATTATTGGTCATTCATCTGATGGGGATAGTAGAAGAAGACAACTTATGTTGAAGGATTATTCTTCAACAAAAGGTATTCGATATCAAATCCCTTGGGAAGGGTGGAGGCTGTCTAGGTTGCATGATGGTGGCAACGTAATAGGACTACATGACCAGGATTACATACACAACGGGAAAAAGCTAATCAATCCTTTATTTAGTGGCCGACGAGATTTGATCCTTGGAGAAGAGTTGGTAAGTTTTAATCATGTCATAATGGTTTATAACACTGTTAAAGTGGATGATCACAAGCTTAAAATTGAAGATATAGAGAGGATGGATCGACAAAATTGGGGTTCAGCGCAACGCATTGCTTCAAGGCATGTTCAAAGGTGTTTAAAAGAGATGAGAAGTACAACAAGTGGTAGGGCAGAGAGAACACTAGGTACAGAGATTTATCTAATGATTGTTTCTGACTACATTGACATTTTTATGTCTCATAGTTTGACTCTTTGGGAAAGAGTGCGAAATGCTTCAAGAGTTCAACATTTCTTTTTGTTATGGTTATTTTGGGTACGGAAACAATCTCATGTTAATGCCAACATAAATTTCATTAGTAGAGAGGCATATCAGGATGTGAAAATTTCATGCCACTTTGCGGTTTTATTGATGAGATTGTTTCGAGACCACTACTCTAACTTGCCATGTGTATTGCACTTGACTGGGTCAGATGTGTGTGAGAACTTCTTTAGCAAAGTTGGTGGGATGGTTGGATCAGAGAGGGCCTATGATTTCACTGACTTGCTTCATGCTGTTGGAACTCTTAATAGAGTTGCCGAAGAAGAATCAAATCCACAAGGGCTTCGCTTTAATAAATCTCATAAAAAACAAGAAAGCATCTGGAATAAATTGCACCAACAAACAACAGAGAATCATGATGTATTATCTGATTATGGTCCAATATCTACAGATGATAAAATTATAGAAGCTCTGAAAGTAGGATTGAATGATGCGCAAAACCTTTTATCAAGATTTGGCATGCAACCAGAAGGACACACACAATCTTCTTGGTGGTTTAAACCATGGACAGAGGATCAAAACTATCCAAAATTCCAAGTAGTGGATGAAGTAGTTGATGGTTCTACACCGAATAACTCCAACTCAATATTCCAATCTTCATCTTCATCCATACTCAATGTTAGTGAATTGCAAACAATGGAAAGTGAGTGGAGGCATGAGTTGGATGAAATTTTAGATACCATTGATGATAATGTGAACACAACTACCAAACCAGTGGTAGAGCTTGATGGTAAGGATATGTTCAAATCTTGTTTGGTTAGTCAGTTGAATGGAAATCCAACATTATCCAAAGATAGGTTGACTAGAGTGAGAAATGGGGTCTACTTTAGGCGAGATGAAAGGGCTTCAAAAAAGGGTGTTTCAATCGGCTTTGGAATTGGATCAGACTGCGGGGTGTTGTTTGAGAGCAACTCAATACCTATAGTTGAACGTGCCACAAGAAAAGGTGTTTCTCGAAGTACCAAAGAAGGTGTTTCTTGTGGAACTTGGTACATTGGAAGGGTTCAAAGAATAAGAAAGAAGGATGGAAATAGGGTGTTTGATTACCATAATGACATTGATCTTTTGGATAGGCCAGAAGGTGTTGAGCTTCAGTTTTGTTGGTACAATAAAATAAAAGGGCAACGCTTGTACAAGTATGATTTGACAAATCATCTTTTTGTACAACTTGAATCTGTTATAGCAATGGCCAACTTATCATACAACAATAGGAATGACACATACAAATTAGAAGAAAGAGATTACAAAGTTTTTTATGATTTTGTCAGAAATCTCAACAAGGTTAATTTAAAGTTTATTGTAATTTATTTTTCCTTATTCATTCCCATTTAATAGATAATTTATAAATAATTATTGGTTGTATTTTTGTCGATTTCATGTAGTAATACCATCTTGATTTTATATTTTTTGGCCTCAGGTGCAGTGAACCCTTCGAATGGTGAATTTTGGGATAAACCAACCTAATTTTTTCCACCTACTTTTTTGTGTAAATTTCTTTGACCATTCATCTTTTGTAGTTGTATTTCAGCTTTCAAGAAAGATATTGTGCTAGTGTAACCATCCATCTTATGATTTTAAATCGGATTTCAATACAGATTTGGATTTCACATGATGATTTGATTGTTACAGGTACCCGGGTTGATGCAAATTCATGTGTCATTCATGATGTCAACGAGATTTAAAAATCAAGGCTAAAGGTGTTGGAAGGTTTTCAATCAAGAAAATTGACATTTTGGAAGTTGGATAACTTGCTTTCCTCTATACTAGTGGTCATTTAGAGCTGATGTCAAGATCATTTGATCAAATACTTTATATTTACATGATTTCAAAATTCAGGGCAATGCCCTCTTTAAACTTTTAGTAGTTTTTTAGTACTAGAAATGGAGAAGGTGACTCTTTTGAGTACAATTTATATCATACATAGCATCATATCTATAAGATAAACTAATACTCTTGATTTAACAATGATTTTGACTTATCATATCTTTCGTTTTGCTTAATAAAAATATATGTGAATGTTTTATAATTAATTTAAACTTTGTTTATAATTAATTTAAACTTTATGGATTTATGTGTTAGTTAATTTTTTTCATCCTTTCTTCTTTCAGCAAAGACTTGAAGGTCTTTGTAAAGATCTCGGAGCAAATTCTGCAATGTATTTGGATTTTTAAAATTTCGATAATATTGCAACTATTACTATTAACTTTGCTCTATGTTTTATTTTTGTGGGGTTACTCTTTTTGTTGCTTGGCGAAGTTATTTAGATATGAGGTATGATTCTTGGAATAGCATGCATTACAATATTAGAATTTTGTGGCACTGAGATAACCATGGTGGTAGTATTTTGTTTTTGTTATGTAGAATGTTATTGATGTGATGTCCAAAAGGTCAATGTTACCACTTATGAATATGTATGCAAGATTTTACACTTTCTTTGTAATTGAGGTTGAGTTTTCTAGTGTTAAAAGTGAGTAAAGCTTGTAACATTATACCTTTTGTTGTTCTATATGAGGCCAATTTCCAAAGTGTGTTTCTTTTCTAGCTATAAGTCACGTTGTAGCCTATGAAACTGTTCAGTATGTTTGAGTGTGCTTTTGGTTCCTTGTCAACTCCAAGGTTAAGAGATGTAGCTAATCGAGAATTCTGGAGTTGAACAATTATATTGTAATTTTTGTAGGCATTCTAGTAAAAGATCTAACTCTTCATTTTTTAGGTTGGGGTTTAGGTGGGTATTGAGATTCAATCAGACCTTGTTCCATGACAAGAAAGAAAAGTGAGATCAATCGTTCTTGGATCACTGGAACCAAGAAAAGTTAGATCAATCTTTCTTGACTAATAATTTCTTTCAACTTTTTGTATTCTTCTTTAACATTTTCACATTTCCAGTTAAGAATAGTTATTAGATTGAGTTATATTTGGCACATTCATAATTGAAATTTCAATTCTTATATGCAAGGCATCCTTCTTAATATTGTATTGGAACTAACATGAACATAGGTGAAAATCTAAATCCTTGTTTACATACATTATATGTTATTATTACCATGAAATGGTATCATATAAGTTTCACCATCTGTGTATCTTTATATCTATTGCATGATTGAAACTTAACAATGGATATTTTTTCCTCTCCCTTAAAGATAAAAAGAATTAGATATATTAACCCACGAAAAGGTAACTAAATGTTTCTAATTCCCTTGATTGCAAGAATAAATGTAGAGGAAGTAGAGGTAATTCATTGAATCTTGTGAATGACCCAAATCCAAGATATGCACATGATCATATGGTGTTATTGGAAAGTAAGAGGAATTTTTCTATGTTCATTTGGGTTCAAACATCAATGATGATTGTTTTGATAGGAAGGTAGGGAAGTCCATCCACGAAAGGGTTTCAATTTTGTATTTTTATGGAGTTTATTTTATTAAGCTTATAAAAAACATGAGCTCTCTAAGGCTATATTTGTATTTACATGATATAAAATTGGGAGATTGGTAGGTTGTGGTTTGAAACATCTGTAATTCTCATCTTTTATAAGCATTGCATTGATTATTGGACTATCTATCTTGTACTTTCTTTGTTACATTGATCTCTTAACGGGTTTCCTTTTACTCATTTTACCTTCCCCATTACTATTTCATTGGGTCTTCCACTATCCAATGCTACAAATTGATCAGTCGCCCCTACAATCTTAGTGGGATCATTGTTAGCATTATACTACTACTTTCTTTAGCATCTTGTTTGGTTATACTAAGATGCATTAGGATCCTGTTTGTTACACCTTGATAATATGATATAAAGGGGGTATTAAAAATGGGTTGATAAAAATGGATACCTACAATACCTGGTGAAAATAGAGGTTTTCTTAATTGGAAAGGTATATTGGGAGGGGGGTTCAACAATACAATTTCGGGAGGGATTTTCCAATATTTAGTGAAATTAGGGATATTCTTTAATATCCTGCGAATGATGGTGCTATGTAACAAGTTCACTGAGTGAACCCCCCGTGGGGATGATTCTATAACTCCATTGCCCATTTTCTCAAAGAATCCATCGTCAAACCCTCTGGTGCAGTCTGTAAACTCTGCCCGGTTCAGAAATGTTACCTTGAGAAAAGCCCAGGGAAAAGGTCAAAAGCTGGTTGATATGGGTGGGGATGAAACCCTTGAACATATTCCAATTTCTGATAGAATCACATTGACGGAGGGGTTTGTTGGAAGTTCTGATAATTTTGGGGGCCTTAGAGCATCATCCCCCCGGTCCGGGGCTCACTAATGTCCATTTGCTCTTTGAACGTCAGGGGGTTGGGAGGGGCTGTGTGATATAGGGCCCTGACCAATCTTATCTCTACTGCTCGCCCTAGTATACTACTGCTATAGGAAACTATGTGTGAAGCTGAGGTGGCTATTACAAAAATTGCTGGCATCTTAGGGGGTTGGGAAGTCTCAGCTGTTAACTCTAATGGCCTGTTTGGTAGATTGTTGGTAGCTTGGGACCCCCGATTCTTCTCCTTTTTGGTTTATAGAACTGTTTGGGGCATACTCCTGGTGGGATCTTGCAAGGCTGGTGACCTTCCCATTTCTATTCTAAAATGCTATGCACCATATAAAAATCGTGAAAGATTCTGGCTCGGTCTGAAACAATCTGGTCTTTTGGCTAGGGATAATATGATTGTGGCTGGCGATTTAAATTTTACCATGCTAGCACAAGAAGTTTGGGGGAAAAATGCTAAAGTTGATCGATTGGCAAACTTTTTCTCTGACTTTCTAATCCATAACGATCTCATCGATGTGTGTTCAGGTGTTTATTCTTGGTAGAATGGCAGAAAAGGGTGTGAGAGCATTTATAAAAGACTCGATAAATTCTTGGTTAAGGAGTCACTATTGGAGTCATGTGGCCGCTATCGTTCATGGGTGGGCAAACACAAAATCTCCAACCATTGGCCGGTTTTTTTGCAGTTGGACGAGGAGATGCCCATGAGAAATTACCCATTTAAATTTGATAGTACTTGGTTGGCCTGTGATGTCTTCAATAATTATGTCAAGGAGGTTTGGCTTAATTCCAATACTGAAGGGATTGATAATCCGGTGGATGCTTTCTGTTCAAAGTTGAAAGATATTAAGGGAAAAGTCTCTTGCTGGATTCACCGACAAAAAATTATGGATAGGAATCAACTTTTGAAAGTCAAGGCACAGCTGCAACTTCTACACTGTTTATTATTGGAAAATCCTCTTGATTGTCATAATTTTGAAAGCTGAAAAGGAAAAGTTATACCTACAGGAGGAAAATGAATGGCGTTTGAAGAGCCGTGCCATATGGGTAAAATCTGGAGACCAAAACACGAGATTCTTTCATTCATATGCATCTGATAGGCGTAATAGTAACACCATTTGGAAAGATGCTAATCAAGATGGATTGGAAGTCTCAGGTGAAGAGGAACTGCAGGCATTGGCTAAAAGACATTTCGGCTCCATTTGCTCTGATGAAAATGACTGCGATTTGCTATCTCAGCTCCAGGTTGCCCGACTTTTTCCAACGTTTTTTTATGATCATGAGGCTGTTGCATTATGCTGGGAGGTAACATTGGATGAAATTGAAAGCACCCTTAAATCCTTTGCAAGGGATAAAAGCCCCGGGCCCGATGGCTGGTCCGTTGAACTTTTCTTACATTTTTTTGAACTTGTGGGGAATGACCTCCTGCTCATGGTGGAATATACCCGGACTCATGGATACATCTCGGGTGAATTAAACTCTACATTCTTAACGCTCATTCCAAAGAACAATGATCCAAAGTCTTTTGGAGACTTTAGACCCATAGCCTTATGCAACCTTGCATACAAAGTGGTATCTAAGATTATTGTTGGCCGCTTGAAACCTGTCTTCTCAAAATACATATCTCCTGAGCAATTTGGATTCCTTCAGGATCGTCAAATACATGATGCGGTTGGCATTACACAGGAGCTCCTTCATATGGTCAAATGCAAGAAGCGGAAAGCCATTTTGCTCAAAATGGATCTTGAAAAGGCGTATGATAGGGTAAGTTGGGACTTCCTTAGAATCGTCCTCATACAAATTAGGGTCCCAGCCCTTTCCATTAGATGGATCATGGCATGCATAAACACCATGAATATTGCTGTATTGGTCAATGGAGTCCCTACTTCTTTCTTTCGATGCTCCAGGGGCATTAGGCAGGGGTGCTGATTGTTGCTGCTACTGTTTCTGTTGGTTATTGACGGTCTTAGCAGATTGATTCTGAAAGCTAAGATGGAAGGTCGGATAAAAGGGTTGCAAATCTCCAAAGATTTATATATTACCCATGCATTGTTTGTTGATGATGTTCTTATTGCTGGCTTTGATTCTGTTGATGAATGGAGGATGTACCATGACATCATAGGTCTGTTCTGTAAGGCTTCTGGAATAAGAGTAAGTTTACATAAGTCCGTGCTATTTGAAAACCTTGCTGGTCCAGATGTGTTGAGAAGTATAAAATCTTTCATGCCTTACGACTGTCATAAGTTGGTTGATGGGTTTACTTACCTTGGATTTCAGCTAAAGCCAAACAGTTACCTCATTAAGGATTGGCTTTGGCTGATCAGAAAGTTTGAGACTCGTATCCCCCACTGGACTTTCCGACTTCTATCGATTGGAGGAAAGTTAACTTTGCTCAAAACAGTTCTTATTGGAACACTGGTGTATTGGCTTTCTCTTTTACCTGTACCTTGCTCTGTTATCAACTCATAGAGAAGAATCATGTTCAATTTTTTATGGATAGGGGGTATGGAGAAAACAGGTTTTACTTTGATTGGGTGGGAGAAGATCTCTCTCCCACATTCATTGGGTGGCTGGGGGATAAAGGACCTATCCATCTTCAATGCTGCTCTTCGTTTGAAGAGTCTTTGGCGCGTCTTATTTGGAAATTCTCTCTGGTCGAGAGTCATTCATTAGAAATATACAAAAACTAAGGTTTCTCACTGGCTTTGATTGCCAAGGAAATCTGTGAGAGGGGGTTCTCCAGTATGGTCGGGCTTCATGAAGGTTTATTGTTGGCTGGCAAGCGAGGTATGTTGGAAGGTCGGTAACGGACAGGAGGTGGCTGTGGGTGTTGACCCTGTTATGGGAATGAAGGGAGATTATCGACTTTCTCCTGAGATGCTCAGACTGCTGAGAAACGCTAGAATATTTACATTAGATTCCATTGTCACTGGTAATGACCAGAACTATTGGCTTTCTGCAGCGGAGCTACATCTTCCAGGTAATTGCACTGTGGAATGGGATAACTATGTGCTAGCTTTGAATATGGCAGGTATTCGTCTTAGTAGCGAGGATGATTTGGTGGTATGGAGCGGTAACGATGCTATTGTAAAGGTGACTGCAGCAACAGCTTATAATTATATTATAAAAAGACAGTGTATCTTCCCAAATCAATGGTGGTATAGGGCACTTTGGTACTAGCATGTGCCATTAAAGCTTAAATGTTTTTTCTGGTATGTGCTTATGGATAAACTCAAGACTTGGGATAATCTTGCATCGATGGGGTGGGTTGGACCAAACTGGTGTATTTTATGCAGGAAAAATGCTGAATCCTCTCGACATTTGTTTATGGAATGCACATTCACAAAAGCATTGTGGGAACGGATATATTTGCACTTTGATATCCCTGTAATCTGGGAAGGTAATACCATTGTCGCCGGTATAAAATCATGCATGATGAATTGCAGGGCACATGCTACACTTCCGATATTTGTTTGCTGGGCTATCTGGTGTGGCCGTAACAAAGTCTTATTTGAAAATCAAGTCCCTTCACTGGATCATATTTTCAACATTTTCATATGTCTATACCTCTTATATCCTCATTCAGATCTGCTTCGGGTAAGAGGGATATTGGGACTTTCCAACCTACATACAATGACCTGGTCTTATTATTTGATGGGGCTGCCAATATGGGAAATTGTGGTATTGGGGGTGTCATATTTCTCAGTGCAGAGCATTTCTACAATCTCCGACTGAATTGTGGAAGAGGGACAAACATGAAGGCTGAATTATTAGCGTTGTGGTGTGTCATCAGAGTGGCCAATATCTTTGGATTGGAAAATGTTAAAATTTTCGGTGACTCAAGAGTCACCATTAAATGGGCTAGGGGAGAATTTGGTCTGCAGGTTTTAGAACTGGAATATTGGTGCAACTGGGTCAGATGGGAATTGAACACTTTCAGCAACTATTCTCTGGAACATATCTACAGGGAATATAATGCACAGGCAGATCAACTTTCAAAGCTTGCTCTGGATGGGGAGGTGGGCCTTCTTCAGTGGGAAGAATATTGTGAAAATTGTTTGATTGACTCCGGCAGTTGTATTTTCTGCAGTAGATAGATTATTGGTGTTGCCAAACTTTTTGGTATCATTAACTTTCAGATTTTGGGGTCGAAACTGTTTAATAGTTGGAAAATGTAATCTTAAACTTTTAGAAGCTTGCTTCTTGAATATCTCTAACATCATGTACTATTTGATTCAGTCATATGAATATCAATAGTATGTTTTTTTTCACGAAAAAAAATAAAATAAAAATTATTATTATTATTTTTTAATTACAATTATATTTAAAATAATGTTTAATTACCATTTTATTGGTTCGAGATTATGGTGATAAATTTAGTATTATCATATGATATGTTTTGGTAATTTCAAAAGTGTGTTGATGACCATTAAATGAGGAACTTTAAATTGAATTATGAATTTGATTTGATTTATTTTATGGGTTGTTATTGAAAATTTGATTTTTTTTAATATAATTTGAAACTTTAAATTTGTTTGGTATTACCATTTATACTTTTATATTGTGGTTAGGTTTTATTTTATTTTTCTTAATTTTTTGTTATAATTTCCATGCAATGCCAAGGATGGAATTTCTTTATTATTGCACCGAGAGGCGCTCTACAACCCACTATGAGGGAGATCTTGTAACATGTGGTGTTTGTCGAGTTTGTCGAGTAACAAAATTGAGGGAGATCTAGTAACATGTGGTGTTTGTCCAGTTTGTCGAGTAACAAAATAATACAAAGTAAACAAAAAAGAATAATACAAAGTAAAAAGTAATAAATATTATGTCGGCCATAAACAAAAAAATAATAATACAAATTAAAAAGTAAATATGAGGGAGATTGCAAGTAATAAATATTATGTCAGCCATAAACAAAAAAGAATAATACAAAGTAAAAAGTAAATATGAGGGAGATTGCAAGTAATAAATATTATGTCGGCCATAAACAAAAAAGAATAATACAAAGTAAAAGGTAAATATGAGGGAGATTGTCTAAGTTTGTCAAGTAAAAAAAAGAAAGTAAACTAATCAATGGAATAAAATAAAGAAGTAAGATTTAAAGATAAGAGGCATATTGATTTGATTATTTTTTACTTTGTGCAATACCTCTCCTTGAATACCTCGGGAGATCAAGCGCCTAGGATTTGGATCTAGGTTGGTTTTATGTTTTTAAAATCTTTATACTTAGAATTAATAAAGATGTCATTGAAATTTTTAAATAGATTTCTTAAAATTTTAATGGTATTTTTGATGAGCCTAAATGTAATTTTAAGTAATATTTGGTTAGATATATGTGATTAAAAATTAATGTTGTCTTGTGGATACTATTTAATTTAAAATGTATAAAAAATAACCTAAAATAGTTTCTAATTGGTTAAGAACTTAATAATGGCCTAAGACTAAGACATTAATTAAGACTGTAATTCTACTCCTTCAAATATGATTCAATTTTTTCTTCAATAGCATGGTTTACATTTGAGTAAAAAATTTGGAAATTATAATAGAGAGATCATTATTAATATTTTTTTATTAGGGTAAGAATCCACAATTGGGGTGGGGCTTATCCCCCAACATAGGATAAATAATTATTACATTTGTTAATCATTAAGTTAAAATGAAATTCCTAATATTCCACCAAGGAACTTACACACTAGTGTGTACTAAGTTAAAATGAGGACACCATAAAAAAATTATTTTTTACAATGAAAAGTACCCAACCAACCTCACATGTACTTTTCTCAAGTTACATAGTTATGTTACTCCATATGCCTAAAATTACATTCTTTCTAATACAATATCTTTAACTTTCATATCATGTAAAGTGCTCAATTTACTCAAAATGGAGCTAAAGAGTCATTTTTGAATGTGACATCAATGTTGAAAATGATGTCAATGGATCCATTTTCTTAGATTCACTTTGGTCTTGCTGCCAACTTACTATGGGTTAATGTTTTGATTTGACACCTCCAACACGTCAATAATGATTATAACAAGGCCTAATCCATAGAAAGGATATTCAAACATATTGACAAATCATGGTAGATTTATGTTGTATATCAAGATACATATAGCATGGCACAATTCACAAATTCCCGCTCTATTCAGTTGTTCAATCATTTCTCTTTTTTTTTTATTGATGGTGGTGGTTTTAAAAAAATTCAATCATTTCTCTTTTTTTTTTTATTGATGGTGGTGGTTTTAAAAAAAGAATGGAAGATATGCTTTGTCTGTATCATGCCACCCCACCGTTGATATTGTATTATTCCATTCATTCTATGATATAACAATGGTAGTGAATAATAGATGTATTTTTCATGTCACAAATTCATGGTATGGATAATGGTGATTATTAACAATATCGTAAACTTTCTTCTATTTCAGTTTTTATGGTTTCTAACAAGTTGATAAATGGTTTGATGACTAAGTTATTTTGTTTCAATTTATCTCATTTTAATGCTTATTGCATTATTAATTCAAATTTTTTATTTATTTAGATAACTCATTAAACTCTTATGAGTGACTAATTCTATATTTTTGAGTTAGATAATTTGATTTTCAATTTTTTTGTGATTTAATATGGAATATGTTACCACTATTTGTAAGATTAATGTTATTTACTTTCTTTGTAAAAATCATTTTAGTTAAATATTTTTTAATCTGATTATATAAAAATTTAGAATTATTTTCATGTTTAAATAAAAGTTTTAATCAAATAAATTGATTTTAAAAAGTTTAATCAAATGTAATTTGAAATTATTTTCATGATTTAAATGCAATATGTTATCATTATTAGTAAGATAAAGATCAATTTATGGTTTAAAGAAATTTAAAGAGGGGAAAATTTCTACCCCTTCTTCTATATCCAATTTTTCTCAAAAATACCTAAAATTTAGTTTAATTTGGTTGAAGTTGTGCTTATAATTTAAATAAATTTGTTTAAATTTTATCAATATTAAGTAAAATTTTATCAATTTTGACTAAATTAAAAAATAATTATCTTCTTAATTTTTAAAACACTTGTAAATATTATAACTACTCATACTTTCTTTAAAAAATAGAAATCATAAATATAATTATTAGAAAAAATTGGTGATATAAAAATAAAAGAAAAAGACAATAAAATAATTTGAAGATATTGTATCATTTTATTATATTTTCCTTATAAAAATAGAAATAATAAATACAACTATTCCAAAAAAATGATCATATAAGAATTAAAAAAAAAAACAGAAAAATAATTTGAAGTTACTATATCACTTATATACAAAAGCAAAAATAATAAAATCTTTAAAAATAAAGAAAAAAAATGTTGTTAACCAGTAGCAATGAAAATTTTAATAAATAGTTTGTGGAAAAAAATGTTGATACTATTATACCCTTATTCAAAAAATGACTATACTAAATAGCTACTCATGTTTTCTACCTCAACATTGACATTATTTTGATTAATCATCTCCATTTTGAGTAATCATCTATGATCATGATAGTCTTTATCTCCTTCCACTCTTAACCCATCTAGACCATAGTAAAAATAGCTCTCTTATGTACATATTGCCCAATATTTAAGTTAAGTGGGGATTGAAAAATATTGTTGAAAAGATATTTGAAAAAATAAATAGTAATATGGAGATTATTTTTAAGTAGTATTTTTAGACTTGAAAAAAAGAGTGATACTAATATAATCACTTTTTGATACCTTTGAAGGTCATAGTTGTAAAATGTCGTAATTATAACCCAAAAATAAAACACACTTGTATATTTTATGGAGATTATTTTTGTTCTTGTTGCAACAATAACTATGCCTGATTGGAAGATACTCTTAAGTATTCAATTGAAATTTTCTTTTTGCTTCAACCACACATCAATCATTTTGAATACTCCAATTATTTTCACATATTTCATGGACACCAAAAAGTTTTGTTTCCACAAATCTTGTTTAAGTATTTTGACCCAATATAGTTCACATAATGCCAAATTTTCTTAGTACAATTTATGAAGAACATATTTTTAAAGTTTCACAAATATTATAGACAAATATTTATTTTGAAAAAAATCATATAATTATAAAATAAATATGCATTTAAAAAATACAATTCATTATTAAAATTTAACAAATTTTATCTCAAAAATATATTTTTATAAAAATTATCAATTAACAATTTTTTTTTTTTTTAAATAACAATATTTCACCTTTAAAAAACTACCATTTCATTTTATAGTCATTCATGAAATTAAACATTAACTTAAAAAAAATCATTTGTTAAACATAGCTTTTGTCATTAAGCACTCTCCATCTAAACACAATCGTTCATGTCCAAATAAATTAAAAGAATACTAACATATTTAAGAAAAAAATTACCACAAAAATCCAAATATATATTTAAAAAAATAATTATTATAAAATTCAAATATATACTTACAAAAACACATTATTTAGACAATGATTTTATATTTCTTAAATAAACTTATAATTACATCATAAAAGAAAGAAATATATTAGATACAGATATAATTTCATAACATAAATGGAATTTTATTTTTATCTCTTTCAACAACATGGGTCTCTTTCATAAGCTTGAGACATTTTTTTTCAATATAAGTTTAAGTGGAATATTATAAATTTAAGTGCTTCATTTCCTCTAATTTATAATCAATAAAGAATCTCCATAAATTTGAATACGTTTTATATCTCTTTCCAAAACATATTTGATCAAAATTCTCAAAACCAAAATCAAGATATTCCCATCCCCAACCAAACTCTTAGAAAGTTTAAGCAATAGGTTGAAGAGATAAAAACTAGAACCTCAACACATAAGTCATTAAACACATATAAATTAATACATAATATCAATATTAATACCTAATAACAATATGTTGCAAATAAGTAGTTAATTTTTATTCAAGAAAGTGAGATAATTTCTGCAATTGAATGTTTACAAGCATTGACTCATGAAGAGGTGAATGGCATGTGTCCTTCCATTTTCATTAACCTAATGAATTATTGCATTTCCACCCCCTTAAAGTATGTATTATCCTCAAAACATAGTAAAGATGATTTTCTTTAAGTTATCATGTTTTCTTGGTGGCTTCATTGTTGGTGTTTGTTATGTGTTAAATAATTTCAATATTTAAATTGTCAACCTGGGAAGGGAGCTTATGAGATGCAATCACTATATGTGCAGGATTGAAGGCTTGAACTAACCTAAGCTGACTAAAGATGCAAATGTGCTAACATGCAACTATATGATTTTAAACTACTTGCATGACTTTCATAATTCAAATGCAAGAATTTATTCTATCTATGAAAACAAGAAACTGATTAACAAATGAAGCAAGTAGAAAACTTAATAAAGATGTTTAAGTGAATTGTGTTTGATTTGGAAAGTAGAAATCTTGATAAAGATATTTATTACAGATGCAAGTAGAAAATTTGATAAAGATATTAATTTCTGATCCAAATCTTATGTTATGATCACCTTCATTAATTATATGAAATGGGAAACTAGTCTTATAATTAACAAGTTAAAACAACTCGGGAAAAATAGAATTATTAACTATGATTTGAAAACAAATTACTTAGAAAACAAAACTGATCAATTCTAAAATAGTAACTGATTAGCAAATTAGATATGAAGAATTTAACTATGGAAGAAGGTTGAAAGAGGGTTAAGAAGAAGGAGGAGAAAAGAGGAAATAATGATAAAGTTTAGTTAAGAAGTCTAAATAGCATAAAACAAGAGTTAAATTACATCTAAAACCATTAATTAGGAGTAAGAAGAATTATGATTGAGAGGTAAAAGAAATCAGATTCTGAAAAAGAACTAAAACGGTGCAAAAAGTGTAAAGGTCCAAATGCCAATCCGAATGTCTGTCTGAATGGCGGTTCGAATGACTGTCTGAATGGCGGGAAAACGAGTTAAGCTAAGGAAAAGAAGAGTTTTGGATGATTTTAATTACCAGCCGGATGATGCATATGATCCTACAGTGCACAGGAAGCAATAGATTAATTAGTTAGAAGCTAAACTAACAAGAAACTATTTATTCTAATCATTATCTAAGAAGAATTATCTAGATGATATGTAAGAAGAAGGTTAAGATGGAAGAAGAGAGCTAACCTATAGCTACAAGAAGAAAAACTAACAGAGAGGAAGAGAAAGAAACTAATACTAACTAAGGAAGAATTGGAAGCAATATTTAACTACAATGATGGAAGGAGAATTAAAAACAAACTACAAGCTATTTAACTTTTGGGAAACCATTCCTAGTTCAGAAGAAGGGAGATTACATTAACAACAGAATACCAATTACAAAGAAGTAAAGAAAATGACATATACAGGAAAAACGAAATTAAGTACACACACAGAAAAACAAACAAACTATTTGCAGAAAAGAAAATGCAGAAAACATAAACAAAACCTCCGGTTGATGAGGGGCCCTTCCCAGCAATCAGAGATGAAAACTAAATCAACTTAATCCCCAACAGTTGTGAACTGGAACTTCCATTAACTGATGAAAATTACAAAAACGTTTGCTATTTTCTACAAGCTATCTGCTAAACTGATCATCTACTAATCATCGTGTCTCTATACAAAGCAGCTATTTATACATTACAATAGATGAGAAGGCCGACAGAGTCAACCTCTCTAAAAATAGAGTTCTTTAATGACTGTAACTACTGATTTAAATGATACGTAACAGTGCAGGGAATGTCGACCCAGCTTCTCGGCGTCAATCCTACCCAACACGAACAACTGAGAATTTGTTTCCTCAAAATGTGGGTAGAAGCATGTGCTGGAGCGTCGATGTGGGAACAGGAGTTATGTTGGGAAACTGAGCATGAACAGGATGGACTCCTTCCAGAACAATGGCATGAGCAGTCAAGAACGGGCGTGCTTGATCCTCGGCTAAATGCGTAAACAAATCGGGGCTGGGCGTGTTGATGAAGACGTGGGATGCATTGTCACGTTTAGCGAGTATAGGAGAGGATATTCTAGAACCATGGCTCATTAACCATGCCCATTGCGTGGCAAACAGAACCCACGTGCCCCTTTTTGCATTTAATGGTCTGAGGTAAGCCAACCGTGGATTTCGTGGATTGAATGGGAGGCTGAACGATGAACTAAACACATTTGAACTTAGCAACGTAAGCACGTGGTCTGAATGAAGGGTCATTTGAGAAACACAACCTGCCAATTGAAATGTAAAAGCCAATTATGCCCAGAAAATATCATTTTAACGCAAATAAATCATAATATAATGAAGTATAAACAAGAATTGCATAGTAAGTAAATATGTGCATACCTGGACTGTTTGAAGGGATGAAAGGTAAAGAAAACAACTTACTATAGCAAAAATGATAGAAATAACGCCATTTCGAGTACATTGAATGATAAAAAATGGTGACAAAAATGGACATCAACAATCATCTTTATCTAGTTGTAGAGGTTTGACTTGGTTCCTCACTTTAGTGTTGGTGAGGTTACTTTGTAGTGTATGCATTATATTTTTGAAGTCTTTTGACTTAGATTTGTAACCTGAAATCTCAATTCTCTTTGGTAGCATACTTCACTTGATTTCGTTATTGTATGTTCATTTGTGTTCCTTATAGTTTTTTCAATAGTTGAAAAACATTTTTCTTGTGATGGTAACTTTAAACACCAAATAATTTATAATGTTTTCCTTGCTTGCAAAATTCCATGAACTAATCTTTTTATTGGATCCTAGGTCTTATCAACCTTCTCCAGGTGAGGAAGAATATATATTTTGTGTTCTATTCTTGTATTTGACCTTTTTGAATTAGTTTATTTTCTTCCTACGGATAAGATGAAAATCTCTTGGACAATAAGATGGCTCCCTTAAACCAAATCCAAGACAGAAATAAAACAGGTAGTAATCTATTCTCTTAAATTTAGCACATTTATGCAAGCATTCATAGAAGGAAAGAGGATGGAGGTAGGTATATTTCCTCAACTAGGATGATTATCTTTACTTCTCCTTGTTGATCCAACTCCTGCTCAATGATCCAAGTAGGAGAACCTATAGAGAGAAAGGAGAAGATAATCTACTTTCCTACACCAACATGTTAGGCTAAATTCCTCTACTTAAACAAGTACAAATTGAAATATTTCAATTGAAACATACAATTTGGGAGAATAGGCCAAGTTATTTATTAAAAATCCAAAGAGAAAATGTTACAAAATGGATTTATACCTGAGCTCATTTTGACAGCATCTCCTCTAACACTTTCTAGCAAGCCACCTTTGAGAACCTTGAGAACATGAGGACTCATTCACAAGTAGATATGCAACTATAGTCCAAAGTTAGTCTTTATGTGTCTAATCCCCAAAACCTAAGAGCAATGGTATTGATATAGTGTGAAGGAGCTCAACCATTATGGAGAAGAATATGGATCATGAGAGGAGGATGTGGATCTAGGTAGAAGAATATGGATCACATGATACCCAACTTACTTTACAAGGAAAGCCATAATGATATTTGAAGGCATGATGAAATCTTCGAGATAAGGAATCCCTAGATCCAATGAAAATATCCCTCAAGGATATTTCTGTGCCCTAGACAATGAGAAAAACACATTTTTTTGGTCATTTTTATGCCTTGTGAACTGAGCAAATCACTGAAAAGTTGAAATTTTTGTGCCCCTATAACAAAGCAGAGCTTGAAAAATCTTCTTTTGATGGATTGCGTTGGTTTGATAAGGTGGAATTCGACCTCATTAGCTTAGGTAACTTTTCCTACTTGGGTGGGAAGTGAGTTCATCATGTAATAATATGTAGTGTTAGGGAATTGGTTGTGAGAGAGAGGGGTGGTGGTAAGTTGTAGGTGGATTAAAGGTGTGTGTGTGTGTGTGTGTGTGTGTGTGTGAGTGAGAGAGAGAGAGAGAGAGAGAGAGAGAGAGAGAGAGAGTTGCGAGGTGAGGTAGGGAGGGTGTGGGTGATTAAGGGTAGGGTGGAGGAGGAGGGTTTTGGGAAAGAAGGAAATAGAGATCATGGTGGGGGGAGAGGGTGTAGGGTTTTAGGAAATATTGGGGAAGTTAGAGAGAAGGGGGGTATAGGGTGGGTGAAGAGAGAGAGAGAGAGAGAGAGAGAGAGAGAGAGAGAGAGAGAGGGGGGGGGGGTTGAGGGGGGAGGGTGTGGGGGATTGGGGTTATGAGGGAGCATGGGGTTTGGGGTAGAGAAACAGATGGATATCATGGTCGGGGGAGGGGGTGTAGAGATTTACGGAATATTAGGTAAGTTAAAGGGAAGGGGGGTATAGGGTAGGGGCGAAGAGAGAGAGGAGGGGGGGAGTGGGATAGAGAGAGAGAGTTTTGGAGGGGGTGGTTATGGGTAGGGATAGAAAGATATTGGTGTGGTGGGAGGGTTAGGGCTTTAGGGAGTCTTTCGTAAGTTAGAGAGAAGGGGGTCATAAGATGGGGGAAGAGAGAGAGGGGGGGTGGTAAGTGGTAGGGGAAGGGTGAATAGGATAGATAAAGAGAGACAGTGGTTTAGGGGTAGAGGGAGTAGGAAATAGAGAGAGAGATGTCGAGGGGTTGGATATGCATAGGGAGTGTGGGAGAAGGATTAGGGGGAGAGAGGTGGGGTTAGCCGTAGTGAGAGAGCGTGTGAGAGAAAGGGGTGCTTTTAGAATCAATTTATTTGATTAAATATTCTATTTAAACATGAAAATAATTCTAAATTTGTATACCAATCGGATTAAAAAAAATTCAACTAAAGTGACTTTGACAAAAATAGTAGATAACGTTAATCTTACAAATAGTGGGAATAATAGTTAACATTGAACAATTGAATAGAGCGGGAATTTGTGAATTGTGTCATGTTATATTTATCTTGATATACTACATCACTCTACCATGATTTGTCAATATGTTTGAATATCCTTTCTGTGGATTAGGCCTTGTTATAATCATTATTGATGTGTTGGAGGTGTCAAACCAAAACATTAACCCATAGTAAGTTGGCAGCAAGACCAAAGTGAATCCAAGAAAATGGATCCATTGACATCATTTTCAACATTGATGTCACATTCAAAAATGACCCTTTAGCTCCATTTTGAGTAAATTGAGCACTTTACATGATATGAGAGTTAAAGATATTGTATTAGAAAGAATGTAATTTTAGGCATATGGAGTAACATAACTATGTAGCTTGAGAAAAGTACATGTGAGGTTGGTTGGGTACTTTTCATTGTAAAAGATTTTTTTTATGGTGTCCTCATTTTAACTTAGTACACACTAGTGTATAAGTCCCTTGGTGGAACATTTGGAATTTCATTTTAACTTAATGATTAACAAATGTAATAATTATTTATTCTATGTTGGAGGATAAGCCCCGCCCCAATTGTGGATTCGTACCCTAATAAAAAAATATTAATAATGATCTCTCTATTATAATTTCCAAATTTTTTACTCAAATGTAAACCTTGTTAATGAAGAAAAAATTGAATCATATTTGAAGGAGTAGAATTCGAGTCTTAATTAATGTCTCACTCTTAGGCCATTATTAAGTTCTTAACCAATTAGAAACTATTTTAGGTTAAATATTTTACACTTTTTAAATTAAATAGTATTCCCAACATAACATTAATTTTTAATCACATATATCTAACCAAATATTACTTACAATTACATTTAGTCTCATGAAAAATACCATTAAAATTTTAAGAAATCTATTTAAAAATTTCAATGACATCTTTATTAAGTCAAGTATAAAGATTTTAAAAACATAAAATAATAAAGAAAATCCATCCTTGGCATTACATGGAAATTATAACAAAAAATTAAGAAAAATAAAAAAGCATAAATCTTAATACCAAACAAATTTAAAGTTCAAATTATATTAAAAAAACCAAATTTTCAATAACAACCCATAAAATAAATCAAATTAAATTCATAATTCAATCTAAAGTCCCCATTTAATAGTCATCAACACATTTTTTAGATTCCCAAAATATATCATATGATAATACTAAATTTATCATCATAATCTCTAACAAATAAAATGTTAATTAAACATTATTTTAATTATAATCATAATTTAAATAAAAACATAAATAAATTTAAATAAAAATAATTTATCATTAACCTATCATTACATTGCATTTTATTTAAAAATCTAATTATAATGGTGTTTCCTCGTTCATGTGAAAAAAAGAAGCACAAGAAAAATTATTATATTTTACATTACTAAATACAAACTCTTTATACATATTAATATTAGCCTTTAGCGTAGTAATTTATATTATAATGATTAATGCCAAAATATCCATAAAACTCCTTTTACACAATAAAATGGATGCATATAAATAACTAAATAACTAAATAACTAATAACAATTTTTATAGATAAAAAAAATAAAAATTCCGAATCAATATACTAGAAAACAATTTCTAAAATAGTGACATTGCTCTTATTTATTGTTTAATAGACCAATCAATATGCCATGTTAAGTGGTAAGAAAAATCTATCTTAAACTTTAATTTTAAATTAAAAAATACAGACTAATTGGCCAGCCACAACCAAAACCCTTACTGAAATTGGCGGCTATAATCAAAACCCTCACCCATGCTAATCTATATTAGATAGGAATTTTTTTCTCAAGATTTGGCAATGAATAATGTTTTACAGACACAATATTCCACCTACCATCTTTGGCATCCATGTCCGCAAGTCATGGCACCTTCTAATGGTTTAAAGATGATCATATCCTTTCATTCACTACGTCAGGTCAGATTTCTATCATTTTATATAGTTCGTTTCCCTCATATAACTAGAGCCAGGAATTTTCTGTGTGATCCAGTAGTCAATTGAGCCTCCAAAATTGCAGAAGGATTTGTGGGAAAAAGCTGATTTTCCTCCTGCTAGAGGTCCTCCTCATTGGAAGCTTCTAGAACAACAAATTTTGTAGCCACTGCTTATGTGCTCTGCTCCATCCTCCTTTTCTTGATCATAAGAGGATCTTCTACAGGTTTCTCTGTTTATTGTTCTTCTTCCTCCAATCCAATCATTGACATTCACTTTGTTGTTCTGCTTCAATAGAAACTGTAAATCCCTCTACTACTGCTGCCTGTGCTCACTCTTTTCTCTCCTTCTCAACACGGTAACAAAGCAATTCAATCGAAGATCAAGGATTGGATGATCGAGCGGAAAATCAATCGGAGAACGAGGATTGGATGATCGAGTAGGAAAATAGAGATTGAAAGGCCAAAAGAAAATGATATAATGAGAAGAGCATGGCTGTCAAAAGTGAGAAAATATCGCCACATCATAATCAGAGTTCTTGTGTGACTGGCCAGAAAATGCAGCAGGAAACGTCTAATCTTGCTTAGTTGAAGTAAGCAAGAGATAGAGACCGGTCCTGGGATCAATAGGGAAGGGGTGGCGAAGGGGGCTGTTATAGCGCTCTTAATCGCAGACTGAATAGAGAGACGAGTCAGGGATTTGCCATGAGAATAATAGCGATCATTCACCTCGGATCCTAGCAGGATATTCTTGTTGATGTTGGACCCATTTTGGTCTGTGTAGAGCTGCACGGTCCTCCACCATTCCCCCACAGAGGGGCTCTTGTTGCTCCTGCTGCTTCTATTCGTATCTGAAAGCCCGAACAGGAAGGCCTTTATCATTCTCTTCTCGCTGGAATCCCTGTTCTCAGAATAGCTTAAGTAGAAACGCTGGTTGTGAACAACGAACATGATAACGCCATGGCAAGTGGAAATTTCTATCGCTGTGACTCTTCAACTACAAAACTAGAACAGGGTATGGGCGAGCAAATGAAATCTGTGGTTTTATTGTTAACTTGAAATTCAAAATCTGTGTGGCGGGGCATTAAAAGTCGCTTATACCAATGTCACCCACGCCATTCAATTCATGGGTGTACACGTCACCAGCCTGCCATCCTGTGGATAAATGCACGTCGTGTGAGTCGGCGATGGGACGATGCGTCTGGAAGAGTGGTCCCCGCGATGATCCGTTGTCAGACTTTACTGCCTACTCCAAAAGGTCGGACGGTGGGGTTGCCGGAGAAAGGAGGAGTGCCGGAGTAGTCAACTCTCCGGGAGAAATCGTAGAAGAGAAGACTTATCTAGCATGAACGTACATGCTAGATAAGCTCAGCCTTTCTTGTCCTACCTCGCTTAACTTCTAGACGATGGTCGATATTTTTCCTCGCTCAAGTTCTGAACATGGTTGATTCTTTTAGTTATTAGGTCTCGGGCATGTTCTACAGTGAAGCGGTAGAGACACACATTCCTCGGTGCACCCTACTCAATAACTTTAAAAAACTTTAAACACAGGCTCTTACAGGCAGCCGGAGAGGAATTAACTGGAATTAACTCTATGAAGGGTCTGTCTGCATATGCAGCCCAAAAAGGGGTGTTGTTTCTCAAACAATTCGTCTCTGATAAGAAGGGGCATGTCAAAAGAACCTTGAACCATGGAGCATTCAGTAAGCTTCGGAGCTAACCACCAGCATTCAGTACGCAGCGAAGCTAACCAAAGTTGGTGGGAGTTTCAGTTTACACTATTAATCCAGTTGAGCAAAAAATAGCACCATCATCAACATGAAAATCCCAAAAATACCAAGGTATGCCTAAGAATCAGAATCTTTATTTTTATGCATTTTAGTCCAACTGCCTATCTCCCTAAAGGTGGAAGATTAACAGGTATAAACTTCATAAACTTCTGAAACCTCGACCATTAGTTGTTCCAGTGTGGGTACAAGCTCTGACCAAAGCTCCTGGGTACTAATTACTAGGTAAGCAAGAAACAAGAAGAAAACAAAGTGGAAGCATAAATAGTATTAACTTTTAAGCCCAGAATCCTGGGTTAGTGAACAAACGAATAGAAGACGCCACGACTGGCGCCTGTCTAAAGCAGAGAGCATCAACGGTTGGAGTTTGGATGAACATTGAATACTGTCTGGATTTGTTTTTATGCTTATGGTAATTACATGGTTTTTTCGGACAGGCCGCTTTCAGAATGATATATACAGTTATATGGTGCAATGACACCCAAAAATATCATTCATTCAGGGTGGTCTCCACACTCGAGCCGAGGTTCGTCCGAGGCCGATCGAAATTGACCTGAGTAACCTAACTCCTGTCGGATGCTTTGGAAAACTGTGAGCTTCACCGCTTTCATAATTCGCTTCCCTCCCTATTAACCATACTATTAACTATATTTTTCAACAGTGGATTGGACATGACATATATTATGCTTATTGTGTAACCTAGTGGCCTCTTTTTAGGTCATCCATGTGTACTAACTCATCAGGAGGAGGAGCAATTCCATCTGCATTTTGATGAGACCATGTTGTCCATAAAAATTTGCTGGAAAATTTGGATGTCGAATCGAGGTCACAGTACAATGCGTAGGATTAAAGCAAGCTTGCTAAACTCGCAAACACACCCAGCTGGAAAATTGATCTTCGAAAGATCTCGTAGTTTCACTTCGTGGGTGTTAAGAAGGAAAATATGAGGAAACAGATCAATAAATCCTTTTTAAATACTGCTACTTGCAAACATATTGCAATGGGGAGGGAAAGGCAGGGTTTACATTGTTATCACAATTGAGCTCTGGCCCAACAATCATCTATTTGCACAAAAGACAAAACTAGAGAATCCAGATCCAAAGTTCAATGATGTAATTCCCCCAAAAATTAGGACTGATTTTGAAATGAGAATCAAACTGGGTATTGTTCTCACCTATATTTACATACCGATATCCCAATTTAGAGAACCCAGTTAGGCCAATGCATCGGCTGTAAATTTATACAACGTTTCGTTAAATACTGGTTAGTGTGGTACCATATCTCTAAAAAAAACACTAGCTGAAAACAAATATAAGAAAATCAAAGACTACAATATACATTGCTCGAATAACATTCTCAGTGTTGTTGCAACCGTAGTGTTTCCAGCTGTTCCATCTGTCCACATATAAATCTCGTCAAACAACATTTATGAACTGAAATCCAAAGAAATTGCTTCTCACCCCATTGGAGGCATCTTGGGAAGGAAATTCTGAAGCAGATTCCATTCAATTACTGTGTTCTCATCAATTAAACGAGGAATGGAAAGATTTAAGCATCGTGTGAAATTTCCACACACTGCCCCTTCACGACGTCTTAGAAAATTTGATGAATGGTTTGATTTACTTGTTATCTTCTCAGATATTGCAGAGCTTCTAACTTCTTCACATAGAAGAGTTCGGTATTGGATACACATCTTAGCATGCGCCAGTGGAGTCTATATTGGAGAAAGACCATCGAGTTCATGGTTCTCAGAACATCATTTTCCTTGGCGGAAGACGATACCACCATTGTGGTTCTCAATCCAAAAGACAAGGTCTTCAGTGGCCCATATTTGGTGGCCAAGTTGAAGAGTGTTCCACTGAGCTTCTTAACCAACTGCAACAGGTTTCTACATAAACCAGAACACGAACTGACATACTTAATTTACTCTCCCAGTAGCTAGATGATTCTATAGGTATTATGGGATTTGTACAAGTGTCCAGAAAATTGTTAGCGTGTTTACCATGGATATAAACAGGTGTTCCGATGACCAATGGTGGAGATAAACGGTAACCCTATTTTTTATTAATTTGTAACGTGTTTAACTAGTATAATATAAATAACATACAATATAAATGTTGATCTTATAACCAACAAAATCTTGGTTGGTTCACGTTATGTTTTGTTGGTTGCCATAATGGAGACAGTTACAGGTGCTCACGTTCTGTTTTGTTGGTTGCCATAATGTAGACAGTTACAAGTGCCAGTGTAGTGGAAACTACACCGGGTGCAAGGGGTTGAGAGCAGAGCCCAGCGGTGGGGCCTGACGGATGCCTCGCAGGAAGTCCGGCTTCGATTCCTGCGGGGGAGGTGCTGTTGCTGCACCCCAGAAAAAGCCTGTACAACCTCGATGGTGTCCGTACCCCTGCTGGCAACCTGTTCAAGATTTAGGCTGGCCCCGGCCCGTGGGGTTTGATATCCAGGTGGTTTAGTGACGGCGCTCACTGGGCGGTTTGGAGAGGTTCCCCTCGGTTACAAAAAAAAAAAAAAAAAAAAAAAAAAACTACATCGGGTGCCATTGCAGTGGAAATTACATATGGAGATAATTAAAGTAAATAAATTAATAAAGTGTCATCAAAATTATTTGTTTGGACGAGAATATGAAGAAATTAATAAATAGAACATGTTAATAAATAATACATGTTAAAATATATGCTTTGTTTTAAAAGTTTGAAGTCTATTTGGAAAGCGTTAGGTAAAGTTGCGATGGAAGAAATAAAAACAACATGGGGAAGCCGGTGTTATCCCAAATTTTGTGGGATGTGTGGCATGTTTTTGTTTTTTTTTTTTATTTTTTTTTTATTTTCAATGAATGAAACACTTTAATTGTTGGCAACAAAAAAAAATTAACAACATATTTGATGCTACAAAATTGAGACCATAATGTTTTGCATTAATGATATTTACATACAAAATTTATATTTATATATATGTGAAAACAATAACTTGGTTTCATGTTGAGTTATGCATATAAAAAATAATAATGTTAAATGTGTTTGATATATTTTATATGAGAACAACATCTTGGTTTCATGTTAGGTTATGTATATAAGAAAAGTAAAGTTGCAATTTGTATAATGTATTTTAAATTTTATTTTATTTTATTATTTTCTAATATAGAGAAAAGTCTCACGTTTATTCATTGATTAGGATTAGGGTTTCCCATTAATCTTTAGAATCTGGGTAGTTTTATAAAAAACAATTGTGTAAAAATGAACTCACTTTTTACTCTTAAATATAAAATGTTTTATCCCAATTTAAGTTTGTTATAAATGTTTTGTAAATTATTAAAAAAATGTAAAAAAAATACAATTGTGACAGAAACTTTATAAATCTTCCTTAAATCAAGAATTTAATTTCTCTTTTTCACCTTCCTTGTCTCCTGGATTGTCTTTGTGGCAGATGAGATTTAGATTTGCATACTATTTGTTCAAATTTTTGTATAAGATTTTGTATAAGTCTCAAATAGTTTTTTTGTCATTCAATATACTATGCTATTTGAATGTTCTAATAATAAGCATTTAATTGTGGGCATGTTTTATCTCATCCTTCTAATTCCACTATTCTTACAATTTCTTTTATCTTTTGTTTTATGATTGTACATAAATAAATAAATAAAATACAAATATATTCATATTCATTATTGTATTTTATTTATGATTTTTGATATTTATTATTTTGTTAGTTTGATTAAAAACAAAATTTTAGAAATGCAACTAATTTTCATTTCTTTCTTTTAAGATGGAAGTTTTGTTTTATTTTTTCTTTTTCATATTTAAGGTTTCTATTTAATTTCTTTACATAATAAAAATCAAATCAAGATTTCAAAAGATTGATAGAATTGTTTTCTTTCACAAGTTTTGTTTAGCTTTATATCTCAAAATTGCCCATAAAACCCAATTTTTTATAAAAAGAAGATTGTTGTAAATATTTGGGACAATGTATTTTTACTTACTATATAAATTGTAAAAACTCTTTATACACATATTTCACCATTCATAAACATTCAAAATGGGTACTCATTTTTTTCATTTTTTCAATATCTTTGGAATTATATTTCATTTACAGCGTAATCATTTGATGATAAAGAGAGCTAAATATAATGTGTGATAACCGAAGGGATCAAATTATTCATTCATGTGAATTATGATTTTATGCCATTATGTATTCAAATCAAAATATTGAGCAATCTTATTTGAAATGCATTAATCATCAACATATTTGCCAGTAATATTCAATATTCAGACAATTATTTATGCAAATTAATATATACAATATATCTTCCAAAATTTGATTTGACCATTTATCTCATAATGATATGATGTATTGAGGTTGAGTTGAATTCCAAAATATTTTTGAAAACTTGTTAAAAAACTATTAAAAAATAGTTAATAGTTAATAGAATATTATTATTTTTTCAAAAAATTTGTAAGAATTTTTATTCAATCTTACAATGTGTATTTGACAAGTGCACATTACATTTTCCATATCCCATACACTCTAACAATTTCCCTGCAATCTTACAATGTGTATTTGACAAGTGCATGTTATACATTTAAGGCTCATATTTGTTTTTATAGATTGTTGTTTCCAATTTTTTATATAGAAAAAAGATAAAAACTAAGTTTTATTGATTTTTCCCTAAAAAAAATCCAATAACGAATAATAAACAAAACTAGTATAAAAAATATTAAATATTTTTTATAAGCATACAAACTATATCAAAACCATTAACATAAACAACAAAACTAGTATTATAAACATTAAATATTTTTTATAAGCACACAAACTATATTAAGCAATCATTAATATAAGTTTATGGCAGAGACTAGCTACCTTGCAGCTATTTCACTTGTTGATAAATGAAGTAGAAAAGTCTTATCCATATTGTTTTCGGCCGAACTATTTTCTTTTCAGCCGAACTATTATATTTTTTCAATTGAACTAATTATTTTTCAGTTGAAAAAGTTGTTAAATATTTCAACTAAAATAATTCGATCGATTTTCGACTGAACTATTTTTCGGCCGAACAATATTTCAGACGAAATTTTTTTGTGCCCAAATTTGTTTTTATATACTTCAGGCGTCGCTGTCACATTGTTAAATTCTGCTATTCACAACCTTGATCTTTGTCCTGTCACCACTTAGCTCTATGACGACCTGGCCCATCCTGCACACTTGTTAATCTGCCACCCGTCCTATTGATTCACCACTTATCCCCCCATCCATCTCTTGGCTGTTGGAGTGGATTCACAATCATTTTCCAGCCTGTTCATTCGCCAGCCCGCTTGTTCGTTTGCCAGACTAGTTGTTGGAGTTTCACTTTTGGTGGAGGTAAGCGATATAAACCATGTTGAATATCGAAACTTTTACGTGTAATCACTTTTGTAATCAAAGTATGGTTTTTTTAGTTGAATAAAAATTTGTATTGCTTATTACTATTAGTTAAACACATGAGCTCTTTCCCATAATAGAGTACATTACAAATACTGATACTAATACCTAGAGCTTAACTATGATGCTAAGTGTTACTAGTTCTACATAATGATAGCTATACTTATCACACTAATGGCACTCATACTAACTTAGTTGCATAAGAGCTTCCGTAATCATGAGCTCATACATTTTCAAGTGTTTAACTAACCTAGTAGTTAATGAATACATGTAACCTATGTACTCGTTATGACCTTTATCCAAACTATCAATGGTGTTCCTAGTAGTAGAGTAGAATCAAACATAGTGAAAGCAAAGGACCATGCTTCTAGTTTAACATATACATGTGATAGGATAAGATTACCTTGCTTTTAACATATGACATTACCCAGTGATATCAATGAGAAGGAGGAGGAAGACTATGTTAATTAGGTTGAAATATTGACGTTTTGAGTTTTATAGTAGGGTTCATCTTCAAGAGAAAAATATTATGAGATCTAGGTTTAGAGGTAGCCACTAATTAATAGGGTTGGGAAATCTAGAGACTGAATTCTCTAGTCTACTTTTAATTTAGATTTATGTCAATAAGGGAAAAAATCTTTTTTAAATCCTTATTTAATGTTAAAATGATCTAACCCTAAATATATGTAATTATTATTATTATTTTTATAGTAAACTATCTTAGGACAAACTAAGTTTAGAAAATAAATGACAATAACCTTAAAAATAATAATTTGATCTAAACTTGCTACATACTACCTTCTTAAATATTCTTAGTATAAAGTAATAAAATGTTTTGCCCATTATTATTATTACTACTACTACTACCTTACACTAAAAGTTTAATTGATTAAATTGCTAAAAGGTGGCTTTTTTTACTAACTTATTAAATGATGGAGTTTAATATTAAAGAAACTAAACCTAATAAAAATAAAAATAACATCTAACTCTCTAGAATACTAACACTAAAATGGTTTATTACCATTTTAATTAAAATTAAAACTAACCTAATGTGATGAAATATAAAGTAATTTAATGTATTGATTAATTAATTAGAGTATTCAAATAAATAAAAGGTTAGAGATGGTTTTTAATTAACTGTTTAAGAAGCCTGCAGGGGTGTAGCTCAACCGACGATTCGCTTCATATGAAGGAAATGTTGTAAATGAAGGTTATGAGTTCAAATCACCCTGGCTTACCCATGCCCCATGCTTGCAAGCTGTGTGGGTGCACCTAGGGGTATAGTGGTACCGGACGGGATTGGATCCCTAGATCCCATGTCACACGAGTACCAACCCCTTCCCAGTTGCCAATTCCCCTAGTTACAAAAAAAAATAAAAATTAATAATTGTTTAAGAAATTTATGATCTATTGTTAACCATATTTTTCTTAAGGTGGTGGATGATAGGGCGCCAACATTTACTCAATCTTAGGCCCTCGTCCTTATTCAGTTTTGACAGTCTTTTCTATCTCTATAGATTCCCTAATCTTTCTTCTTCTATAATGTTCTTCCCTCGCAATTAATTTTGCATCCTCAATGCAAATGTGGTGGTGAGAGTTGTGGGCATGCTCAGTTAGGGCTGATTTTTTGTGACGATCATGGACTATATCCGCGCAATGCTCCTCGAGTCTGACTTGAAAAGAACGTCCTGTTTCTCCAATATAGGGTATCCCACATGGGCAGGGAATATCGTACACACCGTTTTGTTTTATTGGGTTCACAAGATCTTTTGCAAATTCTAGCATTCTCCCTACCCAGTTAGGAGGAGAAAAAGCAACCCTAATGCTATTCTTCCTAAGTATCTTGGCTAGCACATCAGTTGTTCCTTTAATGTACGGAAGGGTGATCTTTGCTCCACTAGTATCTTTGCTTCACTTTTGTGATCGTCTACGAGCCTTTTGGATAACTCCTTTGATTTGTTCCTCTTCATATCCATTCCTTTTGAAGACTTTGGTGAGGTGATCTAATTCTTGTTCGAGGTGGTATTCATCTGAGACTCTTAGGGAACGAGTTACAAGAGTGTTTAATACTCCCATTTTTTGGGCAAGATAATGGTGTGAGTCCGCATGTATGTTTATATTTGTATGGGTTTTCTTCCTATACACTTGATGAGCCAGGGATCCATCATCTTTCTTAGTGATGAGGACGTCTAAGAATGGTATCTACCCATTCTCTTCAACCTCCATGGTGAATTTGATATGGTATGATTTGTTGTTTAGATGATCTAGGAACTCATTCAAGCTCTCTCTCCCATGTAGCCAATTGGTGTTGGTATCATCAACAAACCTTTTCCACCATCTAGGTTTTAAAGGAAATATTCGATAACATATTTTTCAAAGGCCTCCATATACAAATTGGAAACCACCAGGGAAAGGGATGAACCCATAACAATTCCTTCCACTTGTTCATATAAGGATACCTTGAAACTAACAAATGTGGATTTTAAGCAAACTTTAACTAATTGGGAAATTTCTTCATTAGTTACATCTTCAACTACCCTAAGGGCTTCATCTACCGGTATCTTTGTGAAAAGAGATACTACATCAAAACTAGCTAAAATATCACCTTCCTCTACTTTGAATTCCTTCATCTCATTTATTATATGAGTGGGATCTTTAATGAAGGAGGAGGTTTTCCCTACGAAGCCTTTCACACCTTTTGCAAGGAATTTGGCTAATTGGTATGTGGGGGAACCTATGGTATTTACTATGGGTCTAATAGGTATACCTTCCTTGTGGATCTTAGGTAAACCATAAATGCGAGGGGTAACCGAGTCTTTTGGGATGAGTTTCTTCTTAGTGTTGTCATCGAGAGAAGACAGCACTATGGGTTCACCCCTTTCCCCAGTGTTTTCCAATTTGTATATGGAGGCCTTTGAAAAATATGCTATTGAATCTTTCCTTTAAAACCTAGATGGTGGAAAAGGTTTGTTGATGATACCAACACTAATTGGCCACATGGGAGAGAGAGTTTGAATGTGTTCCTAGATCATCTAAACAACAGATCAGACCATATCAAATTCACCATGGAGGTTGAAGAGAATAGGTAGATACCATTCTTAAACATCCTCATCACTAAGAAAGATGATGGATCCCTAGCTCATCAAGTGTATAGGAAGAAAACCCATACAGATAGATACCTACATGCAGACTCACACCATTATCCTGCCCAAAAAATGGGAGTAGTAAACACTGTTGTAACTCATGCCCCAAGAGTCTCAAATGAAGACCACCTCAAACAAGAATTATATCACCTCACCAAAGTCTTCAAAAGGAATGGATATGAAGAGGAACAAATCAAAGGAGTTATCCAAAGGGCTCGTAGAGAATCATAGAAGCAAAGCAAAGATACTAGTGGAACAAAGATCATTCTTCCGTACATTAAAGGAACAACTGATGTCCTAGCCAAGATACTTAGGAAGAATAGCATTAGGGTTACTTTTTCTCCTCCTGACTCAGTAGGGACAATGCTAGAATCCGCAAAACATCATGTGGACACAACAAAACAAAAAGGTGTTTACGATATTCCCTGCTCATGTGGGATACCCTATATTGGAGAAACATGTCGTTCTTTTCAAGTCAGACTCAAGGAGCATTGCGTGGATATAGTCCATGATCGTCACCAAAAATAATCCCTAGCTGAGCATGCCCACAACTCTCACCACCACATTTACATTGAGGATGCAAAATTAATTGTGAGGCACGAACATTATAGAAGAAGAAAGACTAGGAAAGCCATAAAAATAGAAAAGGCTCCGTCAAAACTGAACAGGGATGGGGGCCTAAGATTGAGTGAATATTAGTGCCCTATCATACAACACCTTAAAAACAATATGATTAAAAATAGATCATAATTTCTTAAACAATTAATTAAAAACAATCTCTAGCCTTTTATTTATTTGAATACTCTAATTAATTAATCAATACATTAAATTACTTTATTTTTTCATCACATTAGGTTAGTTTTAATTTTAATAAAAATGGTAATAAACCCTTTTAATGTTAGTATTACAGAGAGTTAGGTGTTATTTTTATTTTTATTAGGTTTAGTTTCTTTAATATTAAACTCCATCATTTAATAAGTTAGTAAAAAAGGCCACCTTTTAGTAGTTTAATTAACTAAATTTTTAGTGTAAGGTAATTATTTTAGTAATCCACGTTTAAAATCCACTTTTAGTGTATCCACGCTTATTTATGGGCAAAGATAATTGAGAGCTTAATGAATAAGGAGACATCTTCCATAGTAATCCACGTTTTTCACCTTCCGAGGAACCTTTTACGAACAAACAAAAGGGGTAGCAATGGGCTCCCCTCTATCACCCATTGTAGAGAATTTGGATATGGAACGTTTCGAAAAATAAGCGCTAGCCTCTTTCCCTCATAAACCAATAGATTGGAAACGGTACATTAATCACACCAACTTTAGATGGCCTCATGGAACGAGCATCATATTTGTCTCGAAGATGTGAAAGTCATATCTAGAGTTGACCATTATGGCAAAAGAAGGATTAGAGAGGCCCTTGAAATTGAACTAGATCAGAGTAACCTCAATTGAGATGAGGGACTAAAGCTTAGCGATAGCTAGCAACCTATTAACTGCATGTTAAGGAATGAAGGAAGAACCACAAGCCAACATCAATACTAAATGGTGCTTAAATGATATTTATACAATACATGTTCTATTAATTTGGTGAGCCCCTTTTTCAAGCTTTTGAAGCTCCTGAAGATGATTCGAGCTAGGATCAAAGGATCAAAGCACACTGAACAATTTTTCCTGTAATAACACAGATATACTTGTTTTTTATTAATTTTCAACTTGTGTATCCTCATGTTAAAATAATTATTTGAAGATTTAAATTGTTCTGCACATCCATTTGACCATATCCAATGTTCATTGAATTCAACTTCACGTTTTTTCAATGATTCATAGAAAACATTTTCAATAAAATGTTATACAAAATGTGTATCATGTGTACAATCATCATCGATATAAAAATGATTTTCTTTGATCACATGTTGAATGTCACTCGTGCTTTCAATGCTATCAATATTGTGTTGAGCACGTATATATAGAACATGGACAAATATAGAAACTTGGTCAAAATGATAGTATTCACTGTGTTACTATCTCCTTTTGTGCAGCAAATGTATAGTTTTTTGTAAAATCAACTACAGACAAAATTGTTCCTGGTGAAAAGTTTCACGAGACTATTTGCATTGCAGGTCTTGCCATCGTGCTCTATGTGAATGCTTGGTGTAGTTATAAATTTATTCTTCAAATTTCTTCAAAAGATTTGTCACACATATTTTATCTTCTCGCAAATCAATTCTTTTGGAAAGAGCATCAGTAGAACTTGTAGCATAATTGATATATTCATAATGGATTTAAGTAAGTGATATAGTGTTGGAGTGCCCCATAGAATTGAATGGACTCCTCACACATGCAAATTTAAATGTCTTACCATTAGGGTCATATGATGCCCTAATTGGCATGGATTGGTTAGAAATACATAGAGACAAATTAGACTGTTATGAGAAATCACTTGAATGTATTGATGAAGAAGGAAGGCCAAGGTTGGTGAGAGGAATTCCCAAGCAAGTTTCAGTAAGGAAAATTTCAACCTTGTTGCTGAGAAAGTTTTATAAAAAAGGTTGTCAATTATATGTTGTTCATATATCAGATTCATCATAGGATAAGGGACCTAGGTTAGAAGACTTTCAGCTGTTGCAAGAATTCCATGATGTGTATCCAGATGAAGTGCCAGGACTGCCACCCAAGAGAGATATTGATTTTTCCATTAATCTTGTTCCAGGAACAACACCAATTTCCAAATCTCCTTATAGAATGAGCACACCAGAATTGGTAGAATTGAAGATGCAGCTGCAAGAATTAATCGACAAGGAATATATCAGACTTAGTGTATCTCCTTGGGGTGCACTTGTGTTATTTGTCAAGAAGAAGGATGAGACATTGAGGTTGTGTATTGATTACATGCAGCTCAATAAAGTGACAGTTAAGAACAAGTATCCATTGCCAAGGATTGATGACTTGTTTGACCAAATGAAGGAAGCTAGAGTGTTTTCAAAGATTGACTTGAGGTCTGGGTACCATTAAGTGAGGATTAAAGAAGAAGACATTCATAAGACAGCTTTCAAAACAAGGTATGGCCATTATGAATTCAAAATGGTGCCATTTGGTCTTACCAATGCACCTACCACATTCATGTGTCTCATGAATAGTTTCATTGGCAAATATTTGGATAAGTTTGTGATTGTGTTCTTGGATGACATTCTTGTTTATTCAAAGAATGAAGAATATCACAATGAGCATTTAAGAATGGTGTTGCAAGAGAACACCAGCTGTATGCAAAGCTGAGTAAGTGAGATTTCTATTAGCGGAAGGTACATTATTTGGTCCATGTCATTTCAGCAGAAGGAATTGTAGTGGATCCAGAAAAGATTGAAGCCATAATGGATTGGCCTACTCCAAAGAATGTTGCATATGTTAGATATTTTATGGCTCTTGCAGGCTACTACAAAAGAGTCATTGAAGGATTCTCCAAGTTAGCTCACCCAATCACTTCATTGCAAAGGAAAAATATCAAGTTTGTATGCTCTGAAAAATGTGAAAAGAGACTTCAACAACTGAAGGAGTTGCTTTCCAGTTCTCCTGTTTTGAAGATTGCAGATCTAAAGAAAGATTTTTTTGTGCGTGCATATGCTTGCATTGAAGGGCTCGGTAGAGTACTCATGCAAAAAGGATTAGTAATCTGCTATGAGTCCAGAAAGTTAAAATAGCATTCAAGGAACTATGCCACACATGATTTAGAGATGGAAGCCATAGTTCATGCTCTCAAGAGATGGAGACATTATCTCTTGGGAAGAAAATTTGAGCTCATGACTGATCACATGAGTTTAAAATATTTATTTGACCATCCAAATCTGAATGCTAGGAAAACTAGATGGATGGATTTTCTTTGTGAATTTGATTTGGAAATTAAGCATGTCAAAGGTAAGGAGAATAAAGTTGTAGATGTAGTCAACAGAAAATTCCATATTGCAGCAGTAAACATGTGTAAATCAGATTTGAAGGCAAGAATTCTAGAAGCTCAAATCAGTGATGAAGCTTACCTTCAAGTCAAAGAGAAATTGCAGCAGGGAATTGTGGATGAAAAGTATGCAATATATCAGCTGGGTGAGGATGATGTTCTCATTTATCAGGGTACCAAACTGTACGTTCCAGATAGTGCATATTTGAAGAAGCTAGTGATGGATGAGATACATCAAATGCCATATTCGGGACACCCAGGATATCATAAAACTATAACAGCAACAAGGAAATAGTACTTTTGGCATGGGATGAAGAAGGACATAATTGAGTACATTTCTAGGTGTCAAAAATGCCGACAAGTAAAGGCGGAGCATTAACATCCAACAAGATTGTTGCATCCATTTCCCATTCTAGAATGGAAGTGGGAAGTGATTTCTATGGATTTATAACAGGTTTGCAATGATAGTGAAGAAGCATGATTCAATCATGGTAGTGGTGGAAAATTTATCAAAGGTAGCTCACTTCATTCCAGTCATGTCCACTCACAAGACCAATGACATTTCAAATATATTCATGAAGGAGATATTCAGATTGCATGGATTGCCCAAGGCAATAATTTTAGATCGTGATACAAAGTTCACATCCAATTTTTGGAAGTGATTGTTCTAGGTAATAGGGACTCAGCTGAAGTTTATCACACCATATCATCCTCAAACAAATGGTCATATTGAGAGAGTAAATCATATTCTTGAAGACATGCTGAGGCTGTATGTGATGGATAAACCATCCAAGTGGGAAGACTATCTACATTTGGTAGAACTTGCATACAACAATGGACATCAAGCATCATTGAGGATGAGTCCTTTTGAAGTATTGTATGGAAAATGATGCATAACTCCACTGAATTGGGACAACCCAATGAATAGGGTAGTGCTTGGACTAGAAATGATCAAGGAGATGGAGCAGGAGATTGTTAAGATCAGGCAAAATTTGAAGGAAGCATAGGACAGGCAGAAGAGTTATGCAGATCTGAAAAGAGTGCATAAATAATTTCAGATTGGAGATCGTGTTTACTTGAGAGTGAAACCAAGGAAAAGTTACATGAATTTAGGGATTTGTTGTAATAACAATTTTTTAAAATTTTATTAAAATTCCCAATTTCCCACTTTTTCTCCAATTTCGACCCTTGACTAGTTTTGCTGTCAAGGTCTCCAAATTACTCCAATTGCTCCCAAATATTCTGAGAAAGTATATGGATGATGTTAGAACATAAATATGTGTTTCAGGGATGCTTTTGGACCTTTAAAATACTTCTGAAAATCCTCTTTCAATTTTGGCCAATGTAGGGAACTTTACTAGTAATTTCCCTTTGACTAGTATTGGTCTCCAGGTCTCAAATTGGCTCCAAATTCCTTCAAATATTCAAAGAATGTGTATGAATGATATTAGGACTTGAACATGATGTTTAAGTATGAGATATGGCTACCAAAATACCTCTTCAAACTCTCTTAAGATTCTGGACCAAGTATGCAATTTTACTAGTAATTTGGGGTTCAAATCCCCCTGGGGTAAGTACTGAAAATGCCTTCCCAAATGCCTCCAAACCCACTCAAATTTATGAACAGAGGTAGGGGATGTCTCAAGAATTTTATTAAGGTCCCAAATGCACCATTCATTAGTTATTAAGTCTTTTCCAAACCTCTCTCAAACAACAACAAAAATCACTAGTTCGACCCTTGGGGAAATGGCACCAAATTTTCTCCAAATGCAAATAAACTGAGTAAAATGACTTCATTTGCTTGAGAACTGAACATGAAACTTGTATAATACATAAATAAAATTCCATTAATCAATAAACCATCAGTATTTTACTTACCCATTCGAATCCATCAACATTACATTGGTTCACAACAAGGTAGTGGGGAAATGGCACTGTTCTTTCATTAAAAATGAGATTTATACATTTCTACTTGGAATTTCGACCTGAAAATTTCTGGAGATGAAGAACAGAGTATTTAATTCATATTAAAAAATAAATTGGGCATTATAATCTCCCCCAAAGAGTACAATAGCTCACCAAAAGTGCCCTCCCTCAAGGATCAAGAATATGCCATCAAAACTGGAAATGGTTGAAGGAGTGAGCTGCAATAGAGGAAACCATGAGCTGCCCTATAGCTTACACCTGAAAATAAAGACTCCATTAAAGCTCCAAATGAAAGGTCTGAATGGCCTTTCCAATTACCAACTTGGATGGGAATCTTTCACCTTCGAAATTGGCTAAGGCAAGAAACTAGTCATCCACTAGCTCTCCCTCTTCACAAATGCAATTGCAAATTCTACAAATGATCAAAAGCTGGTTTCATTCTTTGTTATTGAAATTTATAAACTTCTAATGTCCTCCGTGGGTCAAATTCCTTCCAAGAGACTCATGCCAACTCAAGTTGGGAAGAGATTCCAAAGAACGCCACTTGTACAACAATTCCTAGTCTCCCACTTCCACCAAATCACATGTGGAAGCATCTTAACTTCCCTAACTCCATTGAGTGCCCTCTTGGAGTCTATTTTTATCCTTGACATTTCATATATGTCATATGTTACCCTTCAGGTCTGATTTGTGTCATAGGTGTCATAGCATCTTCATCATTGTTGTCATAGAGCTAGGGAATCTATCCCAAGTGTCTCACTAGCTCCAAATTGCCTCTTCCTCTTCCATGGGAGTTACTCTTCCTCTACATTTCGACCTTGTATGAGTCATGCAATGAATAATACCTTTTGAACTCCCCCAAGTATGTTACCATTCACCTTGAATTCAAATTGGTGAGAGAATGATGCCAAGTGTAGTGGGGAAATCTAGCCATATGTGGGTCCCCTTTCCTCCATGTGTCTTCATGATCAAATGCCACTTTGATTTCCACTTGTATATATTTATTTATCTCCTTTATTAAATATTTATGCCATTCTAATGTTCAAACATCATTTATTATTCCCCTTATTCCAAATCCCAAAGCTTCCACCCCAAACCTAGGAAACTAGTAATTTTCCTCCTTGGCAATTATTTGACCTTCAGCATCAATTTGACAAACTCTAATGAATATGTCCAATGTAATTAGGCTATTGTGACCCAATTCCAATTTGAGACATGACAGTTGTGTCAAGTTGGAACCAAGATATTATGGGCATTTGAATTCCTTGATAGGATAGGACGAGTTGCATATAGGATTTCATTACCTTCTAACATGAAAGCTCATAATGTTTTCCATGTATCTTTTCTTAAGAAATATGTACATGATCCTAATCACATCATTGATTGGAATGTGATACAGGTGGTCCCATCAGGCAGGCAAAGGTGCAATGGAATCACCTTAGTCCAGAAGAGGCCACATGGGAGTTGGAGGATGCCATGAGAGAGGCATTCTCATTTTTGTTTAATTATGAGAACACCGAGGATGGTGTTATTCTAACGGACAGAGAGTTGTAACACCCCTATTTTGACCCTCAGTGTATATTGGATTCAATGTAAATATTGTATAAATACAATGTGTGTTATCCCTAGTGTGGAGATCAAGGCTAAGGCCCCACTAGTGGATGTTTAGGTTTATTGCATAGGCAAGTATTTGACAGTTTACTATTCATGAGTTGTTAAGCCATGAGGATTTGTAAATGATGTAATTATTAATTGTTGCAATAAAATACCCAAGAAAGTTGGCTAAGGAGGAAACCAATGAGAAGGGGATATTTGTATCCACAGGGGAGAGGTGATGGGGTTATGGGATTGGTACCCATGTTTCCAAATGTCTATTTGTGAGCCCATTTGACTCCCCATGATGACATTAATGCAACTGTAAGAAGGCGGTTGAGAAAACCATACCATGAATTCGATTGAGTATGGGGCAGCCCTATGAATCTGTATGGAAGGGTATGGATATGTTTTTCCTTGTCCCTTAAGCCACTCCACGCCTGGGAATTCGCTCACCCTTGATCGCTATCCCATGATTGACCAACAACCCAATTCATTCATGCATTGCAGATCCTAGCCGTGAAGCAGAAAGAGAAGAAATCGTGACCTGTGTGTGCGAATTTACAGAGCCGAGAACTCCTGTGTAGGAATTGAAGCCGGTTGGGAAGCCCTTAAATCAGACCCTGAGATGAATTACAAAGTGTGTGAAGCTTAGTCATTAGGGGAGTTTTGAGGTAAAAAATGGGCCTCAAAACAAATAATGTACCATAAAAATTCACTTTATAAGAACCAATAGGATTCAAGATGATGATGTCAATCATAAGGGTAAAATTTGTAAAACAAATTGGAGGGAAAAAGAAAAAACTACTTTTTCTTATCGTATTTTTGACATATCTCCTTAACAGTTTACCCAAATTTAAAGTTTGGGTACTCGTTGGAAGCGGATTTTAATTACGCGTCCAACCCATACCCACACTGCATACTTCTCAGGCACTCGTACATGAAAAAATGAAAATTTCAATAAAAAAAAATGTAAATTTTCATTTTTTCATGTCACGGGTGCCTCAGAAAGTATGCAGTGTGGCTATGGGTTGGATGCAGAATTAAAATCCGCATCCAACGAGTGCCCAAACTTGAAATTTTGGTAAACCATTAAGGAGATATGTCAAAAATACGATAAGAAAAAGTAGTTTTTATTTTTCCTCTCTAAAATTTAGAACTCTTATTTTATTATTTCCCTTAGGAGGCCCATTTTAGACCTAAAAACTCCCCTAATGGAAGCCATGAGAACATTCTGATCTATTGCAGGAGACTGAATTGCAGAGCAAAGTTTAGGCCGCGACCCTGTGAAGAATCAACTTGAACAATAGAGAAGAAGGTCAACTTAGGGTTGGATCTGTTTTATAAACCTAGTGAAGGATGAAATATCATGAAGAACAATAGTTGAAAATTTATATTCCCACCTTAAATAAAACTGAAGGGAAGGGGCCTTGAGGGACTATGCAGTAGAGAAGAGGGCCTTCCTTGTGTTGGGTGAGGAAGGTAATGCGGGTGCCATGTTTGCTGAGTGATCTGAGATGTTTGTAGCTCTATGGTTGAGCTCACTGGCTTAGAAGGATCCTCCTTGTTCCCTTGTATGCTTGATAAACCCAACTGTAGGTTGGATTATCATTAGGATGAGACCTTGACTGTGAGAGAGTCCGTTCACCCTCCTTAGTGGATACACAACCCAGCTCAGGGTGGTCTATCAGTTGAAAGAGTATAGGTTGGATAGAGACCTAAGGTTGGGTGGAAAGTTGTCCTCACTTAGCCAGTTGCTTGGGGTAGCTTCATTCCCAAAGATAAGTTCCCTTATGGTGTTTAAATGATGTTATTTCATGTGTTATGCTATGCTTATTATGTTCAAATTTATTGGTTTAATAATTACATGAGATTATATCAATAGGGAGTTGTGTATGGGCTTGAATATGAGACTAAATGCATGTTTGAATGCTTCATAATTTACATGGATGATATGTGTTGCTAACTTTGTAGGTTGTTGATGTGTTAACTAGATTAGTTTCATAATATATGTTTGTTTATGCATTGTATTCACCATTGAGAAGGACTGCATGACTTCACCTGTACTTAGGGCAATAAGTGGGTATCCCTGTGGTGTTTTGGGACCCCTCTGTGGTTCAGGTGAAGGAAGAATTCACGGGAGGAAGGAGGAAGAGTTCCTTGCAGAAGGATAAATGCGCATGGAGAAGGTTATGGATTGAGTTTAAGTTGGAAAAATGTCATGGTTGGAGTGCTCAAATGGGGTGGGGATTGCACCATTGGATAGAGCTCTCCAAGATATTTCCAACGGTACCGACCTTGTCCAATTTGGACCAAATATGAGGGTGTTATCACCCTCTAAAGTTTTACTTAGAAGATTGTTGGTGCAGGGGTTTGTGGTCCCGACCTTTCCACATCCGCAATGTGGGTTTCATATTGCGGAGGTTGGGGACCAATAGTTGGAGTGGCGTGGTTGGATTCCCGCCTTTCTACATCTGGAAAGTGGGTTGCGGGTTGCTGAAGTCGGAATGGAGAGTCCAACGGAAATGACACGTGGAATTTCCTCCTTTTCGCATCCGCAAAGCAGAATGCGGATTGAGGATGTCGAAAGGTCGACGTCCATGTGGCTAGCATTTTGGACTTCCGCATTCCGCATCTGCAACGCAGGTTGCGGATTGCGGGAGGTAATTTTCTCGGTGCCAGGAAATAAGGTTTCTGCGATTCTGACATCCACAACGCGGGTTGCGGAATTGTGGAGGGGGGGAATTCTTGGGGTGGAAGATCTGAATTCCAACTTCTGACTTCCTCATTGTGGATTGTGGAAGTCGTGAGCATGATTTAGTCGGGGAGGTGGATTCAAAAATCCGATTTCTGAATCCCGACTCTGGGTTGCAGGAAGGAGGCTGCGGGTTGCGGATTCGAACCTATTGCGGCTGTGTGTGAAAATGGAAGAAATTGGAGAAAAAAAAATAACAGAGGGTCTCCCATGGCCTCTGAAGGCCACCATGGAGGTCAGGGAACGCGACAATTGTAGTTCGGAAGTGTGTTGTAGACTATTATGTAAAAGATGCATCTCATAAATGATTTGTACAATTTGTAAATTATGTCTTAAGGTTTATGTTAAATGTTTAATTCAATGTTGAAATGGTCTTATGTCATTAATAAAACTCAAGTAGTATGTCTTAATGTTTAATGATTAACTATACTATGTAAAAGTTGAATCTCAGAAATGATCTAAAGTTGTAGTTTGGAAGTGTGTTGTAGACTATTATGTAAAATTGAATCTCATAAATTATTTGTATAGGTAGTATGTCTTAACGTTTATGTTTAGTTTTTAAGGTGCAATGATGAAATGGATTTACGAAACTGATAAAGCTCAAGCAATATGTCTTGATTTTTTAATGATTAACTATGCTACGTAAAATATGAATCTCATAAATGATCTTTAAAGCTTGTAGTTTGGAAGTGTGTTGTAGATTATTATGTAAAATATGTATCTCATAAATTATTTGTACAATTTGTAACTTATGTCTTAATGTTTATGTTAAATGTTTAAATTTGTTAGATATAACTAAAATCATGTCAAATGGGAATAAGGGTCTTTTGGTTCCTAATCACAAGCATGGATTCTAGGATTACGACGCTTATGTTGAATTAGAGAAGAGGTCATACAATAAGTTGATGAATATTGGGATGGAAATTTCACCACCCTTTAATCGAGAGATGAGGGTGGTGAAATTTTCATCCAATATTCATCAACTTGCTTTATGACCACTACTCTAATTCAACATAAGCTTCACAATCCTAGAATCCTTACTTGTGATTAAGAACCAAATAATCCGTATCCCCATTTTTCACGATTTCAGTTATATCTATAAAACCAATTACTCTGCTATTACATCTATGTGTGCAAATATTAATTTATGTGAAATCATATATATATATTAAATATTTTCATATTGAGTGTGAGTGACTGCATCTTGAATGTCAGACTAATATTTTAATATATTGAATCATATATCATGTTTAGTAAAAAATTAAGCATTGTTCAACTTCATTGGGACCATATATCAACAACTATTAATTACACAATAATAAAAAGGGATTAAAAATGATAAATGCCACTAAACTTACATAGTTCTTTTTCAATTTAAAAACTTAATAATTTAATAAACTAATAATTTCACTACAACTAAGACTCAAAAGTAGATTCATGGCGGTAGTGTAGGATACACTATCGTTATCTAGTCCCTTAAATGTCCTTTCAGACATATGGGGATCGGAATTGATGGTTTTGGCTGAAAAATTGACATAGTAGAAAGTACATGAGATGGCGGGACCATTATATTGCATAGGCAATCAAACAATTAAATACACATAATTATGATCTACCATAGTTAAATAAAACAAAATAAAGCATGGACACAAAATGTTTGAAGAGAGGCCAATAACCAATTCAACAATCAACAATGTACATCCCAAATAAACAATACACATGTCCATCGAAAAATACAATGTTTGGTGATCTTAATACAAATCTAATGAAGATAGAACATGATATATCCTATATATGTGATGCAAAAACTGTCGAGTCTGCAATCTTGCTTAAAAACGCCGCAACAGAATGTCATCTTCCATTATTTGTTATGATCAACTTTCGCCATTTTCCATCTTTTATTTTTTACTTTTTTCTTTGATGTAACATGTATTAATTTTATCCGAGATACACATACTAAATGACTATATTGGCAGCATATGACATCATGTTCATAGTCCTGAAAGTGAATATAATGTTTACTTTCACGGGTTTATTGGAGAAAATAATATTTTAATATAATGTATCATCTCTCATATATAAATCCATTATCGTTGTGGTTCTCCAATAACTTCATCTTCCTTTCAGTGCATCGCATCAAATAATATTTCACTTTTTCTTTGTTGTTTATGGGTGCAATCACAATGAAAACATCTCCTACAGCTAATGTCATTTTTTAAATGCATTATCAATAACAAATCATTTACTCTATATACATTATATACAATGAACAAGGTTTGATTTTTCTTTTGTTTATTATATTACCTTCTCTGATAAGATAAAAAATTCTATCACCATCACTTGATACTATTATCTCCTCTTATTCTAACTCCTCCAAGCTTGTGAGTGGCATTTTCTCTTTTGGATTAATTTCTGTATGTTTCCAAGGTTTAACATAGTTGTTCATTATGTTTTCACAGACTTCTGCAGATTCAGTGTTTTCAATGCAAATAGGAAAAAAGCATGATAGCTTTCTAGTATCAAATGCAAACACATTTTGGAAGGCTTTTGTTTTAATAAAGTGCAAATCTCTAGTCCCATGTATGGTGTTAGCATCATATGTGATTGATCTATCTATATCTTGGATTTCAATAAGCCAAAAAAAACTTGTGATGTAAGAATTCATGAATGACAATTTTTAATGTTAGTGTATATGTTTTAAAGACATATTTAAGACTTACAAATAATATTTTTTGAATTTACAATTACTACAAAATTTAAAAACAAAATATGTGTACATACCTGCGCACATCGTTTTATTGTTGATTATACTCATGGCTTAGATTTTAATGATAGCATTCAACAACCTAAGCAATTGAATGAAACTGATCGACATAATGGTTCATTTTCCATCTTCGAAGTGTTCATTTTACACATGCACCTACACCATCGTGTTCCCCTTTTCCATGGCCGGTCTCTAAGAAATTCCAATGATGTCTAATGTTTGATGCTCTATGAAGTCGACATAACTAAAATAATAATTAATAAAAAAATGAGTATCTTTGCATTATTACAGGCAAAATTGCTCAACGTGTTTTGATCCTAGCTCGGATCATCTTTAGGAGCTTCAAAAGCCTGAAAAAGGGGCTCACCGAATTAATAGAACGTGTCTTGTATAAATAATCATTTAAGCACCATATATTATTAATGTCAGCTTGTGGTTCTTCCTCTCTAATCCTTCTTTTTCCATAATGGTCAACTATGGATATGACTTTCACATCTCACCACCATCAGAAACATAGTTGACTCAACTAAAGACCCCATTGATCCATCAATGCACAAAGGATTCTACGCCATACCTTGTTCTTGTGGTAGAATCTACATCAGAGAAACATATATATATTTGAGGATGAGACTCAAGGAACACAGTGCTGATCTAAAATGGAACAGAACACATAAATATGCTTTAGCCAACCACTCTTAGGAAACAAAGCATCATATTTGTCCCGGAGATGCTAAAGTCATAGCCAGAGTTGACAATTATGGCAAAAGAAGGATTAGAGAGGCCCTTGAAATTGAACTAAACCAGAATAACCTCAAGACAAGACATGTTCTATTAATCTGGTGAGCCCCTTTTTCAAGCTTTTGAAGCTCTTGAAGATGATCCGATCTAGGATCGAAACACATTGATCAGTTTTTCTTGTAATACCATAGAGATATTCATTTTTTAATTAATTGTCAACCTGCTTATCCTCATGCTCAACCAAATTCTACCCCTTTATGGAAGGGGCACACTGGAAGCACTCAGAATCTTCGAATGCTTGAAGTTGAAGATCGCCCACTGATTAACAGACATCACATTCCTAAAACAATGCAGGGACTCAGAGGTCATTCCAGCTTTCACTGAGATTAAACATCGTTTGAATATTGGCAATAGGAGAAAGGTTTTCCATGCAACCAGTCTTTCCCTTATCAGACACAACAAGAAAATCCATCTTTTAGCACCACAAGTTAGCACCACTTATATTTTGTGGTGTAAATGTGGTGGTATTGGCATCACTTACATTTATGTGGTGTTAAAGTGGTGTTATTAACACCATTTATATTTTGTGGTGTTAAAGTGGTGGTATTAGCACCACTTATATTTTGGCGTGTTAATATTGTGTTATATTTGTTAATTTTATTGGAAATTGAGTTTACCTTATGAGAAATGCCATGTTGGCAAGTACCATAAAGTGGTGCTGAGCTATTATTTCCACATGGACATGTACAAATAGGATTCAATTATGTGGATTTGCACCATAAACAAATTCACAAATAATTATTTTGAAAATAACTCAGTTCAATATTTATTTATTTTTTCATCAATTAAAATAAATGATCATAGATTAATTTATGATTTTTTGCACCATACTTACAAGAAGTTCAAATATTTAAGCAAATAAATTCACGTGATTAATTCTATACCTCTTAAGCAAAGAAACATGGAAAACATTATGAAATCTCATGTTAGCAGGCAATGCAATTCTATATGCAACTAGTCCTATCTTATCAAGGACTTCAAATGGCCCACAATATCTTGGTGCCAACTTGGCACAACTCCCCAACTTTAGGAAACTTTTCATTGGTTTCACTCTCAAATAAACATGATCACCAATATTAAATTCCTTATGCACTCTTTTCAAATATGCATAACTCGTTTTCCTGATCCTAACAATTTCTTGTTCCATTTCCTTGATCATCTCTGGCCCAAGCACTACCATGTTCACTGGACTATCCCAATTCACTGGAGTCTTGCATCATTTTCCATACAATGCCTCAAATGGACTCATTCCCAATGATGCTTGATGTCCATTATTGTATGAAAATTATACCAAGTGTAGGTAACCCTCCCACTTGGATGGTTTATCCATCACATACATTCTCAGCATGTCTTAAAGAACCTGATTCACTCTCTCAGTTTGACCATCTGTTTAAGGATGATATGTTGTACTAAAATTCAGCTGAGTTCTCAATTCCTGAAATAATCCCTTCCAAAAATTGGATGTGAACTTTACATCTCGATCTAAAATTATTGCTTTGGGAAATCCATGCAATCTAAATATTTCCTTCATGAAAATATTTTCTAAGGAACTTATCTTATGAGTGGACTTGACTGGAATAAAGTGAGATACCTTTGATAGCTTGTTCACCACTACCATAATTGAATCATGTTTCCTCACTGTCATTGGAAACCCTGTTATAAAATGCATAGAAATTACTTCCCACTTCCATTCCGGAATGGAAAAAGGTTGCAATAATCCCGCTAGATGTTGATGTTCTGCCTTGACTTGTTGGCATTTTTTACACCTAGAAATTTATTCTATTATGTTCTTCTTCATCCCATGCCAAAAGTATTTCTTTCTTACTGTTGTTATTGTCTTTTTATATCCTGGATGTCCAGAGTATGGCATTTGATGTATTTCATCATTCACTAGCTTCTTTAAATCTGCACAATTTGGAATATACAGTCTACCTTTATAAAGAAGAATATCATCTTCACCAAGCTGATATCCCGCACACTTTTCATCTATATTTCCCTGCTGCAATTTTTCTTTAATTTGAAGGTAAGCTTCATCACTGGTTTAGGCTTCAAGAACTCTTGTATTCAAATCTGATTTGCACATACTTAACGCTGCAACATGAAATTTCCTACGAAGAGCATATGCAACCTTATTATCTTTCCCTTTTACATGCTTAATTTCAAAATCAAATTCACAGATAAATTCCAGCCATCTAGCTTGTCTAACATTCAAGTTTGGCTGGTCAAACAAATAGTTTAAGCTCATGTGGTATGTCTTAAGCTCGAATATATTCTTCCCAACAAATAGTGTCTCCACATCTTGAGAGCATGTACTATGACTGTTAATTCTATATCATGCGTGGCATAATTCTTTTCATGCCCTTTTAATTTCCTTTACTCATAGAAAATCACAAATCCTTCTTGCATGAGCACTCCGCCTAGCCCTACAATGCAAACATCTGTGCACACTACGAAATCCTTCTTTGGATCTACAATCTTCAAAACATGAGCGCTGGTAAGTAACTTCTTTAGCCGTTGAAAGCTTTTCTCACATTTTTCAAACCATACAAACTTGACATTCTTCCTCTGCAATGATGTAATTGGATGAGCTATCTTGGAGAATCCTTCAATGAACCTTCTATAATAGCCTGCAAGATCCATAAAATATCTAACATATGTAACATTCTTTGGAGTAGGCCAATCCATTATGGCTTCAATCTTTTCTGGATCCACTGCAATTCCTTCTTCTGAGATGAAATGACCCATATACTATACCTTCCTTTGATAGAAATCACACTTGCTTAGCGTTGCATACAATTGGTGTTCTCTAAGAACTTGCAACACCATTCTTAGATGTTCATCATGATCTTCTCCATTCTTTGAATAAACAATAATGTCATCTAAGAATACTAACACAAACTTATCCAAATACTTGTTGAAGACACTATTCATGAGACACATGAATGTAGCAGGTTCATTGGTAAGACCAAATGGCACCACTGTGAACTCAAAATGGCCATATCTTGTCTGGAAAAATGTCTTGTGAATGTCTTCTTCTTTTATCCTTACTTGTTGATAGCTAGACCTCAAGTCAATTTTTGAAAACACTTTAGCTTCCTTCATTTGATCAAACAAATCATCAATTCTTGGCAATGTGTACTTATTCCTGACTATCACTTTATTTAGCTACTTGTAATCAATACACAACCTTAAAGGCCCATCCTTTTTATTGACAAATAACATTGGTGCTCCCCAAGGAGATACACTTGGCTTGATATACTTATTTTCCATTAATTCTTGTAGTTGCATCTTTAACTCTAACAATTCTGGCATGCTCATTCTATAAGGAGTTTTGGAAATTGGCATTGCCTTGGAACAAGATCGATGGTAAAATCAATATCTCTCTTTGGTGGTAGTCCCGGCACTTCATCCAGAAACACATATTTGAACTCTTGCAACAAATGCAAGTCTTCTATCCTTAGTCCTTTGTCCTTTGATGAATCTGATATATGAACTGCATATAATTGACAACCCTTCTTATAAAACTTTTTCAACTGTAAGGATGAAATCTGTATTACTGATACTTGTTTGGGAATTACTCTTACCAATCTTGGTCTTCCCTCTTCATCAATGCATTCAAGTATCTTTTCATAGCAATTTATCTTGGCTCTATGTATTTCCAACCAATCCATACCAATTAGAGCATCATAAGATCCTAATGGTACGACATTCAAATTTACTTTTGTGAGGAATCCATTCAACTCCATGGGGCACTCCATCACTACTTCACTCACTTTTCTCTTGGTCTGTGTGGCTAACTGAACTAGCCAAGACTTACTGTGCTTTATTTTTCTAAGAGAACAACCTTCAACCAGTTTTGGAGAAACATAACTATGAGTAGATCTTGGATCAATCAAAACATAAATAGATTGCTTAGCAATCTTACCTTCAACTTCCACCATTGTTGATTGATGATCTTACTAATGATTATCCAACACTGCATAAATTTGAGGCGTTTCCCTTGCCATATCCTCCACTGTAGCTGCTCCTTTTAAGTTGTGCAAACTTTGGGGATTATCCCTCCGATTGTTAACAATAAAATTAACACCCTTAGTCAAGTGACGGAAGAAGCACATTTTTACCATGCACCTGCAGCAGGAAGACATGACACAAGTTCATGCAGAGATGAATCCTCTCTAAGAAATGCATTAAAATGCATTAATTGTGCTTAAAATCATTCTAAATGCTGCAAAAAGCCTAAAAACTATGAAAAGTGGGTTTTCAAGTTAAAATAATCTAAAATGGATTATTCCACACTCAAAAGAGAAACCTAAGGCACATTTCCCAATGTTATATAAGAAAGGCTTTGGGGCATGGTAAAGACACACAAAGGAAGAGCAAAGGAATACTGAAAAGATTCAGAAGGAGGATAAAGAGCTCAAATTCTTCAAAAGCAAGGGTGAAGAAAAGGAAGCTCATGTCAATGGAGGAAGGATTCATATATAATGCCATGGTAAGGGTGTATTTCTCCATTATTCTACTATGAATAGATTCAAGTTTCTACCATCTATGAGTTTAAATCTGGTTTATCTTGTATGAATTTAATTCTTGGATGGCTTTAGATCTTAAATGTGTTTGTCTTGATTGATGAATATATATAGATCTTTTGGGAATTTGTAATAATATTTTCAAGTTACTGACGTAGGAACTCACCATTCGTTAGGAAGATAGTTCAATTAGTGTAGACACAACCCTACACTAAACACTGTTATCAGAATGGCGACCATAATGCCTTGTTGAATTTTCTTGATTTTTCCTGAATTTTCTTCAAGTTTTTAGGTGGTATTCCTTCAGATCTGCTCCTTTGTAGGTTAAATATCATTAACAACACTTCAGATTCAGCTTAAACAGCTCAAGATCAACTTAAATACACTTTTAATTCATCAAACTAGCTCAATTTATATTCAAATATGAGTTTCTTGATTTTTTAATTAGTGTGTGCTTGGAATTGTAGTGTTCAAACTCTGTTTTAATATTAAAAGATGTGTTGAATGTTTCAAAGCTCCCATTTTGGCATGATCATTCCTCGAATATTTGAAACTCTGCTTTAAATCTTTAAAAATTTGAGAGGTTTCTTTAAATTTTACCCTGTCTATCTTACAGGTTGTAACACCTCTACACTTTCTGTCGAAACCTGCTACAATATGCAGTTTGACAGATTTAAAAGATTTTGTTACAAAATATGCCTTAAAAATTAAATTGCAAAGAAGTTAAAGCATGAATTTCTCCTTGCCTCTGCGTTGAGCTCTGTCTAAATCTTTATAGAATTCAAAATCCAGTTTAATCTTTTGTTGCATTAAAGTCTTTCAAGGGAGTCGACCTCTGTTTTGTTTTCTGTAAAATTTTTTACCAACGTTCTTAGCTCTGCATTTTAAGCTTCTTAAAGCTTCAAACCTCAGTCCTAAAAACTCTCGAATCTACACATAGAAGCATTTTTTAAAACATTAAAGATTTTGGAAACATTAAATTTCTAAGTTTTTGATCTCTGCGATTAAATATTTTCAAACTCGACCTTGAAACTCATCCTGTCGATCTTCAGAGCTTTGGGTGAAAACTACTACATCCCAGCGTGTTCCTTAAATACTTGTCACGATTTGAAAGCGATCATAAGTTTAATGTCTGTGTGTGCTGCTTGAACTCTGCCCTGCGACTCTGCGTTGAATCTTTAAATCTCTGCGTGGAGATTGGGCGAGTCGAAATTTAAATAAAATCTTTAAACCTCTGTTCAAGTGTGAATGCCAGCTCTTGGGTGAGATCTTGAAACCCTATAACAAGTAGTCTGCCTCTTGAAACCCTGCGTTAGCTTGTTTGTTGTCACGTTTCAGGTTAGAACTCCATATTGCTAAGTCTTTACAAACTCTGCATTGGAATGTTAACCCTCTACGTGGACGCTGAACACATCTGTTGTTTTTGTTTCTTGGCATTTGTGAAAACCCTCTACCGCAACGTGGATCTTGAAAACCCAACCCAAGAGATGCGATCTTAGTTTTCTGTTCAAGATGTTTTTGAAACTCGGCGTGGATGCCTTCTTTAACCCCTGCGTGAAAATCCTGAGGGAACACCTCTTATGCTAGACCTTCGTGATCAGCGTTAACACTTCAAAGATTGGATTGAATGCATATTGCTATACCTCTGCGTAGCTGCGTTTTCAATTATTGGTTGAATGAAATCTTTAAACCTCGGCATGCATCTTGAAACCGGAAAATCCATGTATTGGAAGGTTAATACCTGCATTCCTCTTGATTACAAACCAACGAATATCCAAGTTCTTTCCAGATATCTTTAGAGATGCGGGTGAACATTACTGGATCTCTGCAAACCTGGACGCACCATTTCCTGCAAACCCTGCTCATAGGGGATGACCTTTAAGCTCTACCCACCGTGTTAAACTCGATGTGTTGGTGAATGCATATTGGTAATCGTTGAAACCATAATGAATATGAATTTTGAAATGAGCCTGGAGCACCAACATGTTCACAATTTTGTGTATATTTTGATTTAAAATGAAAATGAAAATTTGTAAATTTTTGTGACATAGTTCAAAGTTTGGATTTACACCTTTCATTTTGGATTAAAAAGAATTTTTTTTTTATATAAAGATGGAAAATACTTAATTATGTTGGGAAGTATTTGGAGTGATATGACCTTATAAAATTTTGATAAGTTTTACTTGAATTCAATTTTTGTTTTGTTTTGGATTTTAAAAGAAAAAAAAAAGCATTTCAAAGTTTTTGTGTTAAAGCTGAGAATTTTGGGATAAAGTTGGCATCGTTAGAGTTCAAATTTTCATTCGAATGCAGTTAAAAAACATTTAATCTTTTTTTTTTTTTTGCATAGTGGAATTCATTTCTTTAACTTGGGTTTAAAACAAAAAGAAAAAAAATTGAAAATTTTCTGTTACAAAGATTAAAATTTTTTGGTTTAAATCGCACTATGATTGGAGCTTTATACCTTTGCAAACACCATCTAAACACATTTTCATTTGAAAAACACCTTACATATCACATGTTTGAGATAATTTGAGAACCATTTCTTTCCATAAAATAGAATTAAGACTTTGATTAGTTGCATTTTGTTTTATAGTTGGAATATTTTCATGATTTTCATGCACAATTAGAGAGAGTTGTACCTTTAGAGTTCAGTTTTATTGAGATAAATTGTGTATGAGGCACCGTATCCTCTTCACTCACATCTTATGATGATATTGTGAATGAGAAAGTGTATCTCGCATGTAATAGTTTAAAGTTTGATTTTCAAGCATCTTGTATGAGCCACCGTATCCTCTTCACTCGCATCTTATGATGATCTTGTGAATGAGAAAGTGTATCTCACGTGTAATAGTTTAGGATTTAATTCAAAAGCATTCCAAAGGGCCCTGCGTATCCTCTTCACTTGGGATTTCGGGCGATCTTGTGAATGAAAAATAGGGATCCCCCGTGTAACAAAATTAGATTCAGGTTTACTTGAGATATCTGTTTGGATTACATTGGTCTTTACACATCAATTATTATCCATATTTCAGAAGAAAAAAAATGTGCATGAACTTACAAACATCTACTAGACATTTTGCATGTTTGAAAGAAGCTCATGAACCTCTAACCCTTCCTTCAGTTAAGATATTCATCGAACTGAAAGATAGCATCGTGAGCATCTTGCATTGTGTGGTTCATTTTGTTTTCACATCAAAACACCATCAATTTCACTTCCATTCCCGAGACTAAGCGAACTTCCACTAAAATTGGCGCTTAATCTAAAATTGACAAAATTGTGATTTTAATATCACCAACAAGATTAGGTTAGTGCCCTCGATTAGGTTTGGAGAGTTAACACTCCTGGGATGCAAAACTTTGAAACTAGCATTGATTAAAGAGAGTAAATCCATTATCGCAAAAAATGCTTGTCGGGAAAGTGCTTCTGAAACATGCGTCAAGCACGAGGTAAATCTAGATAAGTAAGGGTGGTTCCCCCTTCTTGCTTATTTAGTGGGACATGAGCTTATCGAATGGATTCTATGTTCAGTGACAAGTCCTTGGGGTGACATCACTGTTTCTAGAGTTTATGTAATAAGAGTTGTCCTCGACTTACAACTATCTGCCCGATCGTCGATTGTGAAGTGGTAACTTTAGTGGATATTATTAGGATATCACATAAGCTGTCGTGAGTGGGACACACTTGCAATACCTGAGACAAACTTTGGAACTTTTACTCCTTGGGAGGGTGAGTGGTTAGGTACCAACACTTGTACCCCTGGCGATTAAAGTTTATTGTAACTATTTCTCACACCTTTGCTCCTAGCAATTGTATGAGGATATGAAATCCCTCAGCAGCTACTAGTTTCGGAAGGCCCTACAATCCAACTTTTCACTGAGCTTCGACTCTTTGGAAAAGTAAGTTTTCTTGCTTGAAATCTCTAGGGAATTTTTACTGTGTGGATGCTTTATTTTGTTGAGTCTAGAAATCCATTGGATTGTTTGATTTTGTTTTCAATTTTTTTTTTAAAATATCCTTTTATCAATATTCTTCAAAGTGGCTAATCTTCCGACCCGCTAGTCACGGTGGCATAGAGGCGAGTCACCAGAAATTGAAAGCCCCGCTATAGTGCGGAGATGACTACAAAATACAAGACATTTTGACTTTGAAACCAACAAACTTCTAACTTCAATAATCAATAGTAGAGCAAAGACACATCAAACAAATACTACAACACCACCTACCCAGGAAAACATAGAAATTGTTGATCCTCTTGCTCCAATTTCAATTGAAACATTAGAAGACAACACTGCAAATCTCGTAAATCAACCTCTGAAAAATATTTTAGACCCAGTGGTACTCCACATCAGTGAACCTTTGAACACCATCAATCCTCTTGTGGCACACTTGGTACACATGCTAAATTCAACATCTAATCCCATGACTTAATCAGGAGCACAAGGGACCACATCAGCACCATCTCAAACAAGTGTTGGAGGTAGCAATACTCCCAACATCCCTATGGCTTCATCAGGAGCACAAGGGACCACATCATCACAACCGCACACGGTTGCTGGAAGTAGTAATATTTCCAACTTGACCTCTACCACAGCTCCACTAGTTAGTTTACCTGCTTCTACCATAAGTTCAACTAGCACTTCAGTGCCAGTTGGTACAGTTTCGGGTCCCAATCCCGGAAGTACATCCACTTTACCTATAGGAATCCCTACTGGAGGGACTGCCTTACCAAACTTGGGTTTCCCATATGGTTTGGCTACTCAAGGTCAAAACAATTCAGGAGTCAACCAAAATCCCATTGGCATACCAAACATTTTTCCAAATCCTAACCCTGGGGGTAATCCTTCACTTTGGACTCTCAACATCCCTAGTGGACTTAATGGACCATGGAACACTAATGCTAATTGGGGTAATACTCCACAAGTTAGTGGAAGTGCCTCGGGAAACCTTTATCCAAACTTTCCTAGCACAAATCCTGGGGGCAATCCCATTCCCCCAACATGTAGCACACCCAGAGGAAACCCATCCACCAACTTCATTCCACCATGGAGTGGGAAAGTTCCAGGAAGTACCCAATCTTCTTGGGTACCACCCCCGCAAGGGGGAAATCAACCTTGGAATGCTTATCCAAACCGAGGAAACACTTAAGGGAGTGGTAATGTTCCTCCAAGTAACCAATCTCAATGGAACATACCCCCTCAAGGGGGAAATCCACCCATGAATCCCAACCAACAATGGAGTGGTAATGTTCCAACAAGTAACCAATCTCAATGGATCATACCCTCGCAAGGGGGAAATCCACCCATTAATCCCATGCCACAGTGGGGTGGCAATGTTCCACCAAGTATCCATCCTCAATGGAACATACCTCCACAAGGGGGCAATCCATACATGCATCCTATCCCACAATGGAATGGACAATATTCATGAAATAACCCACCTTTTTGGATGTAATCTCCGCAAGGAGGTAACCCTGCTTGGAATGCTTTTCAAGCCTAAGGACCACAACAGTGGAGCCATCAAGCTTCACCTGGATATCAAGCATTTGCTCCAGCATCGTCCAAGTCACCATTTCTAGCTACATTGAATCTACCGGATTTATCTCGACTGACCAATGACCCTATTCTACATTTGAATGGGTGGCCAACCATACCAACCAAACTACCCTCAAACATACCCAAGTTTGACGGAAACCCAAGGGAAGATCCATCAAATCATGTGATGACATTCCATTTGTGGTGTTCATCCAATTCCCTAGTTGATGATAGTACTAGGTTGAGTTTGTTTCAGCAGACCCTAACCGAAAATGATATAAAATGGTACATTGAGTTGCCCCGCAATACATTCACAGAATTTTCATCCTTAGCTATGGCATTTTTGACACATTTTCAATTACCTATCCGCTATGAGATGGGAACTGAACTTTTAACTTCACTTAGGCAATCCACCGCTACTCACATCTCGAATCATATCCATGAGTGGAGGAGACGTCGAAGGCTTGTAAAAGCTGAAATCCCTGATCAATTCTTAGCAGATTGGTTCATTAAATCACTATTTCCTACTCTTGCTAAAGATGTAGCCATGTCAGGAGCTATGACTGAAGAATAACTCATTCAGAGTGCTCACCATATGGATTTAGTATATTCCCAATCGGGCACACTTTATGATTTAATACCCCATGCTGTAAGACCTGCATCTGATCCAGCTAGGCTGCCAAAAGGACCTCATACCAATGGTGTGATTGGATCTATGAACCAACTTGAATAGATTACCCAACAATTGGGACAAATGTTAGTTCAAAAATCACAACCCACAGCTAGCCAGGCAACTCAACAAGCTGCAACTCCTGCCCAAACATCCAAAGTCCTTACGGTTCAAATTGTGGACCCAAAAGGAAAAAAGAAGAAGCAAAAGAAGAAACCTAATGCAAACCCCGGGACAAGAGAGGCACCTAAGGTGAATAACCCCACAGGAGGAAATCAGGAAAATAGGAAAAACAAATATCCTTGCAAAATTTGCAAAGAAGATCATCCTACTCATCTTTGTCCTCATATGGATGATTTTCATCTCATGTTGGCACAACGAGGAGGGAAACAAACACAACCTGCTGTCCTAACTCAAACCTTCCCCCAACAACAACAAATGGTTACTGCGGTGCCAACACCTCTAGCAGGAGGAAACCAGGAAAACCCCCCACGGGGAGGCAATCCACCCAACGCAAATATCTTCACAATTGGTGAACATAACATTCATATCCAAACTAGGGCCCATTCTTATGACATACCTTCAAAAGATGCCGAAGCAACTGGATCTCAGCCTAGTGGTTTTTTAGATATTGAAAAACCAACCATAGACATGGTGCCTCGACCTCCAAAAGGGGTCCTCCGCAAAACAACACACAATCCCAATGCGCAATCTGCTCAAAACTACAATGTGGTTGAAGATTTAGCTAAAGCCCCTTATGCAATGTCTACCTTGGAGGTGTTGCAAAGTTGTCCTACTCAGCGGAAAGCACTATTGTTTGCTATCGGTGTTATTGATCCATCAGATACCAATTTAATCACATTTGACTTAGAACATCCCATAGGTAGGCTTCCCTCACAAATTGCTTTCCAAATTAAAGTAACTTCACATGGGAAGAATATTTTTCGAACCATTGTAGATGAAGGAGCCTCCACTTGCGTCATGTCCCTAGCTTGTTGGAAAGCTTTGGGATCACCCACCTTAGTACCATCCCAAACAATACTCAAGGCATTTGATGGACATTTGTTCCCACCTCATGGACTCATCTTGGCTTGCCCAGTTGAACTGGGGGGAAAAATAGTTCAAGTAGATGTTGAGGTAGTGGATGCACCCATAGACTACAATTTTCTATTGGGACGCAGTTGGATACACAAGATGATGGCGATAGTGTCTTCCGTATTCCGAGTCATTCGGTTCCCCCACCAAGGGAAGATTGTTACAATCGATCAACTAGATTACTGCTCACCTGAAACTGGTATCCATTCGAATTTACCTTATGTAGGGGATGGAACGACGGTTATTCAAGATGTTGGGGTAGGAATGTTTAAAGACTCGTCCCTTTTGGGAACTTTCCCACTTCCACCACCAATATTGACCCCTAACATTGCTCCAATTTTCACCATAACATCGGAGGTATACTTTCCATTAAGAGTTTTCTCTAATTCTGTTTCAGAGGTCGGTTCCACCGTGTCGGTTGGAACCTCCAAAGAAAACACCTTAGATGAAAATAATGATGGCAAGATACATGCTTCTGCACACCATGAGGAAATGGAGAGTAGTGTTCCCTTTTCTGCCGCGGAGCTCACTTATCAAGCTATTCATATGGCTTCGGTAGAACCGGATCAAAAGCCTCCCAAGATGGAGGAGTATGATCCCTATACTTCACCTATTTGGGCCTTGAACTCGCAAAGTAACCATTATATCCTAGATCAAACCTTCCCTTCGAATGAAGCCATCTTAGAGGTTATGAACATCTCAAAACGATCCTGGGAGGATATGCATCACAAATCCTCGTTTCTTCCTAAGATCGACTCATTAGAAGTTAAACCTGAAAAGTTTTACTTCGATGGTGACAACCGTAAGTACCAATGCCCTGTCCGAATCTACGATGTGAATTCCGAAGGCAATTTGGCGAACATTTCGAAAACCATCCAAATTGATATATCTATCAAACCTGGCATTGTTGAGTATATAAACATAGGTGCAGATTGTTCTCCTGAGGAAATAAAATTTTACACTGCTTTATTTAAAAAGTTTCGTGATATATTCGCATGGTCTTATGCAGAAATGCCAGGCATCGATCCCAGCATCGTAGAACATGAAATCAAAACTTATCCCAATGTTAAACCCGTGCGGCAAAAACTACGTCCAATGAACCCTAAGAAATCAGCTGCCATTAAAGCAGAAGTCGAAAAGCTCTTGAACGCTGGATTCATTTATCCTGTTCCTTTGACTGATTGGGTATCCAACTCTGTTCCAGTTAACAAAAAACAAGGAAATATCTGGGTTTGTACTGATTTTAGAGATCTAAACTTAACTTGTCCTAAGGATAACTATCCCACACCCTTCATTGATCAGATCATCAATGACTGTGCCGAGAATGAAATCTTTTCATTCATGGACGACTTCTCCGGTTATAACCAAATCCAGATAAAAAAGGAAGACCAACATAAAACAGCTTTTATATGCCCTTGGGGGACCTTCGCTTATAGGAAAATGCCATTTGGCCTTAAAAACGTTGGGGCTACCTTTTAAAGAGTAATGTCATATGTATTTCACGATATTAAAGATAACGTCGACGTTTACCTTGTTGATTTAGCAGCTAAATCTAAAAAGAGAGCTGAACATGGTGCACATTTACAAGCCATATTTGAGAGTTGCCGCATGTACAACATTAGGTTAAATCCACATAAATGCATGTTTTAAGTGGACTCTGGGAGGTTACTTGGGTTTGTAGTATCCCAAAAAGGGATCATGGTTGATCCCATCAAGGTTGAGGCAATACTTCAGTTTCCTTCCCCAAAAACAATCACTCAACTTCAAAGCCTTCAAAGAAAAGCCAACTACTTGAGAAGATTTTTCGAAAATTTTGCTGAAAAAGCTAAAGGTTTCATGCATCTCTTAAAACAAGATGCAACATTTACATGGGATGACCAAGCTCAACGCTCATTCGATGAACTAAAGAAAGCTTTGGTCTCCGCCCCGGTGCTTAGTCCACCGAACTATAATCGATATTTTTTGCTATATTTGGCCGTCTCTCCTACCACAATTGGAATGGTCTTAGCACAAGAAGATGAATCCTCTCAAGAACATGTTGTTTACTATCTTAGTAAGGGCCTTGCAGGTCCTGAATTGAGATATTCCTAGGTCGAGAAATTGGCCTTGGCAACAGTCCATGCTGTCCAATGAATTAGACATTACATACTTCCAAAGAAAACAACCATAGTAGCTGAAATGAACCCCATGAGACACATTTTGTCCCGCCATGTCATTGGTGGCAAATACTCAAAATGGATAGTAATTTTACAAGAATTTGACCTCGAATTCAAAAACGCTAAAGCCAAGAAGTTGTTGGCATTTGTTGAATTAATGTCTGAGTTACCCATTGAGAAGGAGGGTACTATATCTGTTGAAACTTGATCAGATGAACATGTATTCCTCATTACACCTTTTGATCCATGGTATGGAGCATTCATTATATACCTTCAAACACAAAAGATCGATCCTCAGCTTTCTAGTATTGAACAACGTCGCATTTGACATCGAGCTCGAAGATACCTCATCATCGGGGATACTTTGTATCGTCGAGGAATATACATGATATTAAGGCGTTGTTTAGTACACCAAGAAGCTGAACAAGTATTGAATGATTGCCATGCTGTAGCATGTGGTGGTCATCTTTCTGGGTTAGCAACTGCTCAGAAAATCTTGCGTGCAAGATACTTTTGGCCTACAATTTTCAAAGATTGCATAAATGTTGTCAAAAAGTGTCACCCTTGCCAAATTTACACAAGAAAAATGTGCGCACATCCTGCTCCTTTACACCCTGTAGTAACCATGAGTCCATTTTCAAAATGGGTCATTGATTATATGACAGTCAACCCACCTTCAGCCGACGGCCACCACTACATCATTGTAGCAGTAGACTACTTCACCAAGTGGGCTGAGGCAATGCCTACATTCAATTGCACGGGTAAAATTGCAGCATACTTTCTATTCAATCATGTGATAGCAAGGTTTGGTGTACCCAAAGAGATCACTACGGACAACAGAAGTCGTTTTAGGAATTCATGTATGGATGAACTTACAAACCGGTTAGGATTGCGGCAGGACTTTTCCTCGCCATATTATCCTCAATCTAACGGACAAGTAGAAGCCATCAACAAGGTTTTGAAAACTATGTTACAAAGGTTGATTAATAAAAACAAGAACAACTGGCACTTGATGCTGTTTACTGCTCTTTGGGCCTATCGAACAACTACTAAAACCGCAACCGGATTCACTACTTTCCAACTGGTTTATGGAGAAGACGCTGTGTTGCCGATTGAATGTGAAATCCCATCATTAAAGATAGTTGTCGAACTCCTACCTAACAATTCTGCGGAAGAGGAAATGCTTCTCCATCTCCATGCTTTGGATGAAACTATAAGAGAAGCCTCTCTAAACATAGAAGTACATAAGAAGAGGGTCAAAACACAATATGACAAGTCCATTAGTCCTCAAGTCTTTTCTGAAGGCGATCTAGTTTTAGTTTATGACTAAGACCAAGATAAAATAGGAGAAGGAAAATTTGTACCTAAATGGTTTGGCCCACTTATTGTCAAAACTGTGTTAAAAAATGGAGCTTATGAATTGGTCAATTTTGATGGGGAACCCATGTTGGAGATTAGAAATGGTCTCTATTTGAAGAAATACTTCGTGTAGGCACTGATGCCTCGCACCATTTGTTGTATTATGTTGTATTTTTTGTTATTTAAAATTCTGTACATTAGTTATTTCGGGCACACACTTATCTTGCTTGGCATTGTCAATTTGGCAGATGGCACAAGAGTCTTTCACATATTTGGGATATGCGGACGGCACCAGTCGTAGCTCTCGAAACATTGCTTCCACCGCATGGGTTGTTTTTTCACCTAATAACGAAGTTCTTAGTTCAGGAGGCACTTTTCTCGGATCTGCAACCAACAATGTTGCAGAATATAGCGCAGTCATTGAGCTTCTTGTCGAGGCTATCACCCTTGGAATCCGACGAATAATCGTCAAACTCGACTCAGAATTAGTTGTATCCCAGTTAAATGGTCAGTATCAGGTTCGACATCCTACACTGTTTAGAAAGTTTCTATGAGTACATCTTTTAGAGCGTCAGTTCGAGTTTATTGAGTATATACATGTTCCTAGAAGTCTGAATAGTTTGGCTGATTCTTTGGCCAACTATGTACTTGATTGGCATCTAAGTCATTAACATTCTACCAACAAGCAAGCATGTACATTATTTCATGGCCAATTTAGTTGAACAAGTCATTTAAGGACATAAGTGAAACCGAAATAATCTAGCTTACATCATAACCCAAAAAGTGTGTTAACTTCGCACACACAAAAAAGAATTGTGTAAATACTATTTCCCTTTTTTATTATTTTCTTACAGATAAGACCCAAAAATGTTCATACAAACAAAAAAATGGAAAATTTAGAAAACTCGAAAACATGGGAAATTGTTTCAAACTTTTCTAGTTCAACATCGAAACTAACCCACTACTAGCAGATCAAAGACTAAAGGTTCATAGCTTCTAGGAATTTAAGCTGAAAGGGGATGCCTCCTCTCATATATTGGTTGCACAAAGAACACATATGGTAAATCATGAGTATTTTTACTTATCTTTTATTCATACATGTACAAACCGTATCCTTTTGAATGATAGAAAGATGCATAATTCCTCATTTTTTGCTATCTTTTTAGATATCAAATGCACATTTGAACCGGTTTCTAACTAAACGGCTGGCTAATGAAATGGTTTTTAATTTCAGGACTTGAAGACTTTGACAGTTTGAACTATTTGACTCAAGTAGTTGAAACAGACCATGATTCATGATGATATATGATTTTTCCATTTTTCACAAGATTCAAGCTGAAGTAAACCTCATTGAACCATTCCTACTTGGCCATTTCACCAAATTGGATAACCTCAATCACATGGTATTACTTCACCGTCCATTGACACATAATCCTGCTTTAGATAGCCTACCTTGGGAAGGAACCACTGTAAGAGTGTGCATAACTAGCTTAGCCCTTGTTTGCAATATGGATCTTTGCCTTGGCCTAACCCGTGCCCTTGAAAAATAGGCGTACACCCATGCAACACTCGTTCCCTCCTATGTATCATAACATTCGTTATTCTTTTTTACAAAAACTAAAAAAGCATAAAAATTAAAAAACACAAAAATCCAAAAAAGTAGAGACTTGAATCACTTCATAGTATAATCCTTGGAGGAAACAGCAACAATCAGTCCTTGTCACCCTTGAACACGGCACATAATTTGGTCTCCGCTGTTAGTACACCATTTGCATTTGCCTTAGGAAACTGTACCAGTATTTTGAACAGATCTCCACCGATGGGTTATCCTTCCCGTCAACAATGGAGCTTTCGTTAATGCATCTGGCATTAACGGATTTCATTAAAGGTCGGTTACTCAAAGTCCTATGTTGCCAAGTGTCCATTCTACGTCATGTTATGTGTTCAAGGGAAGTCCAAACCGAGTCGGTCATTCCTCAAATATTCCTAACCAGTCATGTCGGCCTTCCTTGTGTCAGTTTACAGTGTTAGATCTTGCAGTTCTACCAAATAATATCATATTATTGATCTTTGTTTCGTATCGGTTGATGTGGGATACATCAATGCCCTCCTTCCTATGGATCTATTCCTTTCGACATCAAATCATTATCTAGGACATGGATCTAGAAACCTAAGAGTACCTTGGATCTTGCAGTCATTAGTGGCAAGTTTCCTTGCAAATGACAGCGGGTATAAATAAATGACCCCTGATTGTTTGATTCTACAAGTGTTCAACTTCATGACATCTATTCACACTTGTTAGTTTGTACTTCGTACCTTAAAGTCTATCATCATTATCAGTGGGTCTCTTCGCATCTGTTAATGGTATACATTAATGACCGGTAATCAGATGGTATTTTATTATGCTCGACATCATATTACTTATTTGCATGACATAAAATCGTACTATCGTCGGTTTGTATTGAAGACCTTGGGAAAAACAATGGTATCACTCATCGATGCACTGCCCGAGCTGCGCAATATTAGACCGCCATGTCAGAAGCCCAAAAAGACTTTGTTATCGCACTCATCAAAGCGCACATTTACATTTTCAGAAAAATTTGCTTTTGACATGGATCCACTGTGTATTGTTCGTGGCCATGCTTGTTTACTGCTAAGCATGGGTATGCCCGCCTCAAGAAGATATTATATATTTGAGAAATTGCTATGTTTTACAGGTGTGATCCTCAATCCATCGCATGTGAGATTTCCTTCCCTTATCTTTGCTTTGAATGATAAAGAGTATCAGTATACAGAGTATAAATTTTAGTAATGTATTTCGGCCCTTAGCTCTGCTTCGGACCTCACACATTAGGGGGCATCTGTTAATAATAAAATTAACACCCTTGGTCAAGTGATGGAAGAAGCGCATTTTTACCATGCACCTACAGCAAGAAGACATGGCACAAGTTCACGCAGAGATGAATCCTCTCTAAGAAATGCATTAAAATGCATTAATTATGCTTAAAATCATTCTAAATGCTGCAAAAAGCCTAAGAACTATGAAAAGTGGGTTTCAAGTTAAAATAATCTAAAATGGATTATCCCACACTCAAAAGAGAAACCTAAGGCACATTTCCCAATGCTATATAAGAAAGGCTTTGGGGCATGGTAAAGACACACAAAGGAAGAGCAAAGGAATGCTGAAAAGATTCTGAAGGAGGAGAAAGAGCTCAAATTCTTCAAAAGCAAGGGTGAAGGAAAGGAAGATCATGTCAATGGAGGAAGGATTCATATCTAATGCCATGGTAAGGGTGTATTTCTCCATTATTCTACTATGAATAGATTCAAGTTTCTACCATCTATGAGTTTAAATCTGGTTTATCTTGTATGAATTTAATTCTTGGATGGATTTAGATCTTAAATGTGTTTGTCTTGATTGATGAATAGATATAGATCTTTTGGAAATTTGTAATAATCTTTTCAAGTTACTGACGTAGGAACTCACCATTTCTTAGGAAGATAGTTCAATTATTGTAGACACAACCCTGCACTAAAAATTGTTATCACCGATGTGGACAATCTTTAAGCATGTGGTTTCCTCCACATCCCCAACACTAAAGTGGCTCTTTTGATGTTTTTTCTGCTGCTACTGCTAGCTTGTTCCCACTTCATGCTTGCTGGCCCTGTGGAAAATTTCTTGTCTGATTTTTTAATGGTGGCTTAAATCCACTTTTCCTTTGATCAAACCTCCCATTTGGATTTCCTTTCCATGCCGTGTGAACGTTTGATTTTCTTTTGCTCTGCTCAGAGCAATGCATTTCCATCCCAATGGATTCATCAATACTTGGTGGATTAACAAACTCAATCCTATATCTGAAACTTTGAGGTAGACTTCCAAGGAAGCATTGGATATTTACCCTCTCATCTTTGATATAGTCCACATACCTCAATAATTCAAAAAAAATGGACATGTTCTTCCATAGATTGCTGTCCCAACTTGAGCTCATTGAATTCTTTCCTCTTGTTGTCATAATACCTAGCAGAAAGGTATTTTTCCTTGAAATACTTCTTAAATCACTCCCAGCTGATCCTCCTTTTATTGATCCCTTTTACTTGAATGAGGTGCTCCCACCAAATTGAAGCCCTACCATTTAGATTGTAAATTGCAATTTTGTCATTTTCAATTCCTGAGTAATCATGAATCCTAAAATATTTATTCATCCCAAGAAGCCATGCCTCTGCCTCTTGGCCAATCTTACCTTCTCCATCAAATGTGGGAGGTCTTTCCTTCCTGATTTCTCCCAGTGGAATTCCTTTGAATTTCTTTCTTCCTTCAAATCTGTTATAAGCATGCCTTAGACTTCTTCGAGAACCTCTGGAGTCACATGACCTGCTGGAAGAAGATCTTGAGGAGGGTGTTCTATGTTTTTTACTCATAGAACTATTTCTTGGTCTTGGAGTCCTCTTCCTAGAACGACCTCTAGACTGACTATTTACATCTCTTCCTTCTTTACCTACATTACTTGGGTTGGACCCAAGGTTTATCCTTTGTTGCATATTAGTGAGGCTCTACAAAATAGAAGCATTGAGTTGGTTCTGTTCTTCCTGAGCCTTCATCAATCTTTCATTAAAGCTTATCATGGTTTCAACCAAATTTTGAGGAGTTATTTCTCCCTTCTCCCATTGGATTCAGTTTCAACATTTTCTTCTTTCATTTTCTCTCCTAGAACATCATCATCATGCTCATAAAGGTCCTTATCATCATTCATGGTTACCATTTTTCCTTTGAAACTCTTTCCCCTACTTGTTTCCCTCTACTATAACTATTCAAATCTTATCAACTGCAAACAATGTGCATTATAGAGACATTTATTATACATATTAGGAATGCATATAAAACATAAAACATCAATATTAGATAGAATTAAACTCATGGAATAATTCACAAAGCTATGATGCTTTCTTCTCTTTTGCTCCATTCATGCAATTCTGGAAATTACCCATATTGACAACAATTGTTTTTTAACCCAATATCCTTCCTTCTGCAATCTGCAAGTCAGGAGTCGGAATTCGACGCTTCCGAGCTGACTCCATCAAATTTACCTCGAATTCATTCCTTTTGCAATCCACAATCCGCAAATCATGTTCGGAAGGATAAATTTGACTCAATGTATCAGATCTCTTCCTGGATTCCACAATCCGCAATGCGGGTTCGGAAAGTCAGAAATGAAAATATAACTTTGGAGATCTTGGACCTTCTAACTTCCACAATCTGGAATCCACAATGCGGGTTTGGAAAGTCGGCTCTCCAAATGCACAACTTCGAAAAATCACGGCTTTGACTTCTGTAATCCACAATTCGCAATGCGGGTTCGGAAAGTCAGTACTCGAAATGCACAACTTCAAAAAATCACGCCTTTGAATTCCGCAATCCGCAATGCGGGTTTGGAAAGTCGGCACCCAAAATGCGCAATTTCGAAAAATCATGCCTCTGACTTCCGCAATTCACAATCCACAATATGGGTTTGGAAAGTCGGCAGTCCAAATGCACAACTTCGAAAAATCACGCCTTCGACTTCCGCAATCCGCAATGCGAGTTTGGAAAGTTGGCACCCGAAATGCACAACTTCGAAAAATCACACCTCCGAATTCTGCAATCCGCAATGCGGGTTCGGAAGCTCGGCCATGCAACCCTGCAATTTTCGAGGATGATAATTTTTGCACCCTAAGTCCTTTTTTGGAAAACTTGGTTCCGTTGGAAATATCTTGGCGAGCCCTATGCAATAGTGTGATCCTCTGTATATTTTCTTAGTTGATTCTAGATCATTATTCCAATCCAAAACAACACCCAAAACTCATCAACACATTTTCAAATATTCTGATTATCTGCCTATAGCATAGATCCTGGCCCAACAGCCCAAGTGCTGCAACCTTGGCCTATGATACCACTTTGTCACGTCCTCTCCTGTCATCCTGACCCACAAAGGGAATATGAACACAACAATAGGGGATGGGGGTGTCTAATTCCTCCCCTAAGCCCATATGATGAAATTTACAATTTATTAAAATGCATAATTAAAATTACACAACATAACTAAATCTGATTAATGCATCTACAACATGCAATACTAACAACATATCTAACACAAGCAAAATGATGAAACAACCAGATATGAACCAACCTCATGTTTAGGCTTATACACAAGCTTCCTACTAATTAATTCCATGTGATCATTTCATTCAAATTGACTTGAAATAACATATAATCATAACATATGAATTAGCATAATTTAGAACCACAGAGAGCACTTATCTTTTAAGGAATTGTCCAAGCAATTGGCTATGTGAGAGCAATGTTCCACCCAACCACAGGTCTCTGTCCAGCATATACTCTTTCAACTGAGAGACCACCCCCGAGTTGGGCTATGTATCCAGTAAGGAGGGACTAAATAGGCTCACTCACAGCCATGGTTTCACACAAACAGTCATGCTAATCCAGCACACAATTGGGTTTATCAAGCATGCAAAGAGACAAAGGAGGAGGATGCTAATCCAATGATCTCAACTTCGAAGCTACAGATATCTCAAATTAAACTCAAACAGCCTTGGCACCCACAATACCTACCACATCCAACACAAGGAAGGTCCCCTTCTATGTTATACAGTCCCTCATGCACCCCTTCCCTCCAGTGCTCTTCGGGGTGGGCATAGAAAGGTCCAAGCTGCTAAATCTTTGAGATTCTAGTCTTCACTGGGTTTGTAAAGCAATTCCAACCTCTGTTCTATCTTCTTCTTTGTCATTCATGCTTGGATTTTCTCAATTATGGCCAAATGACTATGTCCCGTAATTGGATTTTTGGGCTGTCAAATCTAGGTTTTCCTATGGATTTATATGCATCTAACACTCTCAAATTCTCCCCAGGTTCAGTTCTATGGATCCCCCATCGTATTTCACTGTCCACACAATTTCCTGCGTGTATTCAATACCTCAAAATGTGGCTTAATTCTGGGTTTTGATTTCTGGTTTTTCACTGCTGGGAATGTGTAATGGATAAAAAATTATGCTTAGATGTTCAACAATGGAATGAGAATGAGGGGAAAAGTATTTCCATGAGGTAGAGTGACTTGTAGGTCAAGGAAACAGAGCTCATACTCTACCATACGAATTTCCGGGTTGTCCATGCTTCATTGAATCAATGAACTGATTTCCTCAACTACTTCCTTACAACAGAATTAATTGTGAGAAAGAAAAGTCAAATGGGTTCTCAAGATGACATTGACAGCATGGGATTCAATCCCACAACCCCCTCACCTCTCCCTAGTGGATACACATGCCCCCCTCTAATTAGTTGCTTCTATAGCCATTTTTTTTGGTATTTTATTGCAATATTAATATTTATATCATTTTACAATGTTCTTTGGCTTAATAGAACATGGATAACATAATATCAAATTATTTGTCTTTTAAATAAAACTAAGCATCCACTAGAGGGACCTTGGCCTTGAGCTCCACGCTAGGAAAACATACATCGCATGTATACAATATTTACATTAAAAGCCAATATATCCTAAGGGTCAAAATGAAGGTATTACATGTTATAATTCTCAATAAGATTCATGAATATAATAACAGTATTATTATTATTATTTAGAATATTATTATTATTATGCAGAGATCAAATGATTAATTTCAAAACTAAATAAATGGTAGTCGACAGAAATGATAAATATATGTAAGCATCAATCACAAAGAATTGAAAACATATTAATCATAAATGTACACACGCCAAAAATAAAGAGATTTGAAACTGAAATACAAAAGTATTTATATTACCATAACCACTGTAATCGGCACCACAAGTCTTTAAAAGAATTATAAGTGCAACACAGCTTCTATCTTCAATTCTCCATGCCTATACAATATTCTGCCCCTATCGACCATTAGAAGAGAATGGTATAGAACTGGGAAACATACTTTCTCTCCAGCCCCATAGAGCATCCCCTTCTATGCAAGTGAAACTTTGTTGTTAATGTAAGAATAAAGGGATAAGGCTTTCCAATCAATTCCCCATTTACATGGAATCATACCCTCTCAATGAAAGACAACTACCAATCTTCTATAATTGCTAGTGATTGAATGGTTTGACTTGATCCGATCTCAAGTCTTCAATAATCTTCTTCGCATGGCAAAGAACCTTCTCCTTTAACAGGAATATTTCTCTTTAAAGGACACATGACTTTGATATGGTGTTTTCTCTTATTAATGGCTGGAGAATTAGAGTTTATATCAAATCGTGGTTTCAACATCTTATGACCGTGAAATACTCACCACATAATTTCATGCTCTAGTGTCCTTTAACTGAGGAAGACAAACTTACGTTGGCTTGATCCTATACTCCACATAAACGAAGAACGTGAATTAGATATAATGTATGCTCATATGATAATAGATATGAACCCTTTATGAGTTAAAATATATGCAGGTTTAAACTTTTAACCATGCCAAAGATATTATGACCATATTTACAAGCTATCAATGAGACATCATATATTGACGTGCATTTTAAAATGTGAACTATTCCTTTAATATTCCTGTAATGCATCATCTTTCTCCTTTAATTGGAAATGTGAGAACGATTCACTCACTCTTTTATAGATTCAATTGCAACCAATTCATAAATGGATAGAACTGGTGAGGATTTAATTCGCTACAATGATTTGCAAGTAAAGTAATAATTCATAGGATGCAACTCTTTTAATGTTACCCCTGTGTGTAACCATCTTCAAACTATTGAAATAAAGACACATTTTTTTAAAAGAACTCAATTATTAATCATAAATATGTAAATACATATCAACCTAAACAAAGTATTCATAATTATGAGGCTCATATGTTATAATACTTTAAAATCTTAAAATGTGTCTGCACTTTAACTCGGTATCAATGTGTAACACAAAATGAAGTAAAGTTCTTATAACTCATAAAGATGATGGTTAAAATAAACTTTATAAAATAATGAGATGAAACAATTAATCATGTTAAGAGATTTATGAATATTTGATATTATTTAATTTTTTTTCATGATCATTACTTTATTATGTTATATATCATATTTCTTTTAAAATGAATAGTGATAAAAGTAGTGTATTATACTTATACATAATTATAAAGTAATTTATAATAATGAATTATGCATAATAAGTTTGAATAAATTTAAAATTTTTAATAAATTCAAAATTAAAACATTTAATAAAACAACAGATAGAGACATTAAAGTACTGAGTGTTTCAAAGTTCTTTTATAAATATAAAGAAATTTGGTTTATTATTTTATAAATATAATAAAATGTAATAAATCAATTTTTTTTGTTTAAGTTTGAATAAAGTTTTATTTAGTTTATTTTTTCAATTAAGAAGAATACCAAATTCATTACTAATAAAGGTAAATAAAATGTCAAAATAAAGTTTTCATATATATATATATTAATATTATCTCTATTTGAATTGAGAGCAATTGATTCCCTTTTACACATTTATATGTGTTCTTGCAAGATGTCAGAAATTATAGATGATCAAGCCATAACCAAATTATTCAATTCTGCCCAAAATTATAAAGTTGTTTAAAAAGGAAAAATTCTCATTAAAAACTAAACTTGGCTTGTACAAAGGTTGGATCATCAAAATCATAATCAAAGGATTGCTTCTATTCATCTAAACATATCATTTCAAGAAATGAATCAATTTTCAAAGAATTTGACAATTATCAAATTTATGTTAATCCTCAAAAATATCATCTTAAGCAATTAAAGTATTGAAGAGAAAATATAGGTGGAAATCTCGAAAGATAAATTCATTTGAACAAAGCATGTGATCAACTTAAATGAGTTTAGATAAGGGCATACAAGTATGATTGAGAAACTAGGAAGCCAAGAGAGTCAAGCGACAAAATCACCAAATCTTATGAAATGGAAACCAAGCCAAATAAAAGCAGTATAGTGAGTAAAGAATCCGAGAAAGAGGACCATGAACAAATCAAACAAGATAAAATACATCAAAAACTAACCAAAACTTAATATTTACAAAATTTACATGGGGGGGCCTTTGATTTTACAAAATCAAGGGGAATTTGTTGGGGGGGCAACACTATTGCACGCAGCTCTACCTTTCCCACAGATCGGGATCCACTCCTTGGTGGGAGGTCATGTTGAGGCGTGATCTTCCTTGTTGGTCAACTGCACACTATACCGTTGAGGCCGTGCATGTGCGGTTGCATTGTTTTGGTTGAGATCTTTCTTGGTGGAGGTCGTGTGTACTTGGTTCATGGTAGTTCCCATGACTTCCTCTTGATACTTTTTTTGAATGAGAGAGAACCTTTGAACCCTTGAAGAATCATAGGGAATAACATGGAAAACACACTCTTGAACAAAACACATAGAATGCCAAAGGAAAAATAGAAATTGCCTTGCATTACCAATTAAGAAATCTTGATTTAGAGTTACACCAAGTTCTTGAATGTTCGATGTTGGTGCATTCTTGAACCACCGGTGCTCTAGCAGCTTTAGAATTGTTAGTGAATTCTAGAGAATTATGTGGGTGAGCTACAGTGAATCCTTGATTCAAAATTATTCTTAATTCCCCCGCTTAATGTTGACCACATAGTACATATAGAGCAATGTTTACATGAAAATGATTTTATAGAACAATACTAGTCACGTGTGCCACTTTGTGTCTTATGGATAATTATTTACCCATTTACATCATATTAAGACTCAACATTCAGATCACCCTTTTTGAGCTCTTCAAACTATCCATTATGCATATCTTCATTTGCTTTCAACATATCATAGGAAACAAGCATTTGATTAGGCATCAACTTCCACACTTAAAAAAAATTTCTTTATCAAGTTCTTTTTGTCACTTTTCCTTTGTCATAAACTTGCACAATTGAATGAGCGCAATAATGTGTTTTTTTCAATTGTGCACTCCACATTTTTAGATGTGGAACATCTATCCATCCATAATGATTATGAAAAATATTTTTCTTCAGATTCCATTCAACTCCATGACATACATATGTCCATTTGTCTTATAGATAACTTTTATATGTCTTTTATTTTAGATTTTGTAATTTCTTTTGTCCATGAATAACACATTTACCTACATGACCATTCTTGGAAGAATCATTTGTAGAAACATTCTCAACATCCTCAATTGGACCATTCTCAACCTTATCATCCTGATCCAAGACCCATATTATTAGGTCTACTTCCAATGTCAATAGGTTATACACTTCCTTGCTCAAATTTTCCTAGCCCCTTTCCTTTATATCCCATCTTTTGAAGTAGATTGGAACCAATACCCTTAATATGCCTTTCAAAGAGACAAATTTTCTTTTCATTTCACTTTAACTTTGTTTCTCCTACACCATTGTCATTGTTTTTGCATCAATAGTTTCCTTTTTCCTTTTTATTCAAATTTCTTTTTTTTCATCATTTCATCCTTTGCTAATCAAATTCATTTGTTAATTCTTCAACCTTCTGATCAATCCCACATTACTATTTGTTATATTTTCACATTTTTCTTGTAATATTTAATTTCTTGAAAGACATCATTAGCTACACAACATTTCATAAGAGATCCAACTAACTTATTTATTTTATCCTAATTTTCTAAATCTTCTCCATTTGTAGGGGCAGGCTGAATGCCAATTACCAAATAATATGCATCTATTGATATTAAAGCAAACTCAACTCCATAAATCCATTCTTCCCAATTCTTTCCATCAAATTTAATTTCAGGTAAAGGTATAATGAGATCCATATTTCTCTCCATAAAAAATTCTTACTTCAACCCCAAAAAAATTTGATAATGCACTCCCCTTCTTAAATTGAAACAACCCAAAAACTACATCAAATATGGTAATGGAGGTTGTTGAATACTTCCTTCACTAACTTAGTTGTTTTCATTCTGCACATCACACTTTCATTAAAAACAACCACAATTTGGAGCAAGTACTAGGATTCACACTCACAAATTCAGAAGGGATTAGTAGGGGAAAATATTTTCACTAAGAAAATAGTTAATAACATCTTTGAATTCAACTTGAAACAAGCTCTGCAAATTTGAATGCAAAAGAGTCCACATATGTCTTATACTGCCTCCACTTTCAACCTAGAACCAATATATATTTTTCAGTAAAAATAAAAAATTGGCTTCCACTAATATGAACAGAAGAAAGTGTCAGTTCCTGCAACTTGAATATTGAGCTTCTGTGACTGTAAACACAATTTTTAAATAGACAACCCACACATAGATTATGTCAAATATGAATTTCCACAAGATCAACTGACAATGTTGGTCATAATTGATATGTGAGGAAATCACATCGAGACACAATATAGAATAGGCAGATTGCTCCTCTCCCCTCTATAGGTTCTACTACCCAACATCAACAATTCAATGGTAGCAACAAAAATTACTTACTTACTTGAGTGTTCTCCGCATTATTTTCTAGTCAGCAATATCCATCTATTTATCTTACTGGAATTAAACAACCCCTACATATACATTACAAAAACAATATCGATGTGTGGATATCCCATCATCAAAATAGAGAAACAATTCCACATTGCAAACACAAGTTGTAACATCCCCCTCACCCAATCCTACCATCTGGAGGGGACGCTGGGAAAACCTAGGGTCTCAAATTTCGCCCCAAGTCCATAATACGTTTTTCAACAAATGAAATGTGTGCAGAAATGTAAATAAACATGCACAATGGAATTAAAATCTATCCACACACATCTAGCATGCAAATACAAGCATAAACATTACAGGCATCAAATAAAACATTTCATATTTAAATACATGAGAGTACTTATTTTTAAGAAATGCATATCCGAGCAATTGGTTGTGTAAGAGCGTTTTTCCACCTAACCATAGGCACTCATTCCATCATATACTCTTTCTGCTGGGAGGCCACCCCCAAGCTAGGCCATGAGGCCACCAGGGAGAAGGAAACACCAACAGGATTCTATATCTCATCCCACAACCCATTTTGCTCTCTGTCCTTAGCCAAATTCTCATACAGAGCTCTACAGGGGTCTCACTCAACCCTCACATCCTTGGCTTCCACAATAACTGCCCCAAACAACACCCTTCTAGCTCAGGCATCCTCTTCACCGATCCACGGTTCTCTTGGGCGATCCATCTTGCTGGGTACTTCCAGTGTGTGCATAGAATAATTCCAACATGTTATTGGTTGTTATAGAACCTCCTGCAACCTCAATTTGTGGCTTCTCAAGAACCTACAAGCAACATAACTCAAGGTTAAGGGCTCCTAGCTTGCCCAACCTCTCTGCTCACCTACAACCAACAATACCCACTTTCCAATCTGCAACATGGTCTCCAAATTCGAATTTCTGGGTTCAAAACAGCATGGTAAGTTCATGGGCAGCAAGGGAGATCTTTGAATCCTCCAAACCTGCGTGAAAGAATGAGACAAATGAGTCCAAACCCATGTGAAAGAATGAGACAAATGAGGGTTGACTCCAAGGGATATGGGAAAATAGTGAAAAGACAACTGACATGACTTCTGGAAGTAGAAGAAATGAATCCTGGCAGCTGTAGGCTGAATTCTGTCATGACATAACTATCACAAAAGTAGAGTCAGTCCCATGCCTCCATAACTACATGAGGTGACTTTTTCCACCAACCACACACATGCATTAATGATTGGAAAAATGGTCAAAAAAGGAGATATTTGGTTTATTCTCATCACATGACATAATTTTGGGTGAGTTCTAAGGTTGACACTTGGAAGCAAGGAGTCAGTCACCCATGGACCCCCTTTCCTCTTCCCCTCTGGTGGAATCATAGCCCCTTTGGTGCTCTTTACACAACTAGTCTTGGACCATTCCATTAATTATGCGCATAATATTTACATATATTATAAGTCAGCATAAAAGCCAAATAAGCAATCCAAATAAAATATAAAAATCATACATGCCTAGACATTCACTAGCCGGGCCTTGGCCTTGAGCTTCGCACTAGCATATTTACATCATTTACATAATTTTGGATAAATACATTCCAAGTCAAAACTAGGGGTATTACACAAGCCAACATCGATTGTGCAAAACAGAGAAATGGTTCAACATTGCAAACACATACAGACTTCCCAGCATTGATTGTGCTTTGATACCATGAAGAATCACAGGGCATAACACATAAAGCATACTCTTGAACAATTCATAAAGAACGTTGAAGGAAAACTAGCCATTGCCTTGCATTACCAATCAAGAAATCTTGATTTATAGAGTTACATCAATTTCTTGAATGTTAGATGTCAGTGCAGTCTCGAACCATTGGTGCTCTAAAATCTCTAGAATTGTGGATGCATTCTGTAGAATTATGTCGGTGAGCTACAATGAAGTATTGAGTCAATATTATTTTTAACAACCTTGTACTTGTTGTTTCTTGTGTGATCTTGGTGAGTGAGGTGGGAAGACTCTCGTTACCTAAAAGTATGAAAATATCCTTTTCACCAATGAAAAGGAAGAGGAATCCATCTAAAGCAATGAAGATAAAGGTTTGTCATGATAACTACGAGCTATAGAGATGGCTACAAGCTAGACTGTTTTCATATGAGGTCATAGAGGAAGCTCATGTATTTGGACTGCATGCGTTTCAGAGGTCCTTGAGGCGTTGCTTGTGTCATACTGGATAGTGTCTCAGAGCCATGGCAATCTTAGGTTGTTGGATTTTCCTAGTATGCTTTGGGAAATTGTTTTTTTTTAGTATCAGTCTATTGAGGTTGGACAATATTTTTTAGATGTGTGAGTAAATTTCAAGATTTTTGAGTTGTCTTCCAATCTCAAATATGGAAAATGTAAATCTTAGTGATTTTGAAAGCACCTCCAATTATTATTCTTAGAAATATTTTATGGAAGTCATCTTAACTGAACAAGATGTTTATTCTATAGTTGATGGGTCATAACCAAAATCAACAGATCCCGATAAGAAGGTTGACTGGGATAAGAAGAATGTCAAGGCTCGTATGATTATCTTGGTTATTCTGAGATCATCTTTGGTTGTGTGTGCAAGAAATTGCAATACAATTGAAGAGTTGTGGGACAATTTGAAGTCCTTGTATGAGTCTTCGAGCATGTCATAGAGGATGCTACTCAAAATCAAGTTGAATGCATGCAGGATGGAAAAGGGAGAGAGTGTCTCCTCACACCTGGACAAAATCAAAGAGATCTGGTATCAACTACATAATGATGAGGATAAAATATCCAATGAATAAATGGTTCCTATCACCCTAAATGGGTTTTTTAATGACTATGAAATGTTTTTCAATAGTGTTGTAGGTAGAAAAAGTGTGCCCTTATTTGAATATTTGTATGGGATTTTCCTATGCGAAGTGATATGGAAGAAGGCCAAGAATTAGAGAGAATCAGATGATGTTTCATTATCATCGAAACAAAGAAATCCAAAAGGAAGTGGTGGAAGAAGAAAGCAATAAAACACCCACATCGTACTCTCAATGGTGGTGAATCCTCTTCATATAAGAGATTTTTTCTAGAGGTAGATTCTTCAACTATAATGAGAAAGTGTTAATTTTTTCGATAATTTCATTCCATTATCATTCAGGATCACTAAGAGAATAACATGTACATCATATCTACACATATCAATCATAGACACAATAGAAATCACACAAAAGACATAGAGTTTCACCGGGGAAAACCAAGAAGGTGAAAAACCCCGCAAATTCCTCAAAGATAGAATAAGCCCCAATACAAGATCACAAGGATCAAACCCAATAAGATGTCTCTAGTAGATGCTCCTCCTCCTTCACTTGTGCGCCACTTTCTATCTTAGCTATGCAAGCTTGAGAAGTGAGTGAGTGAACCAAATGAGAGACACAACCTATCTATTTATACACTGACTTGACCTGCCAATAATCTAACAGGGATGACTTGCTAATCAAGTCTAATAACCCAACCACATGACCTAACTAGGGCCGACCCCACACTGTTGGTCTAATAACCCATTAATGCAAATGACGACACTTACAATGTAACTTGCAACACTTGCAAATACAAATGACGACACATCCAATCAGAGGAATAAGGCATCTCTGTTGGATATACAATAAAGTACAAATGTAATATACAAGTGAATATCTTCCGAAGTTACAAATACATCAACACTCCCTCTTAACTAGGAAGGTATTCTGGACACAGGTCATCAATACATATTAGCACAAGTCTTCAATTCTAGAACTGGATCACGGAGCATCATCATCATCATCACTGGATCACGGAGCATCATCATCATCACTACTACTGTACTCGACATCTCGATCACTGGGCTATCTCTAAATTATTCTCGTCATAGGAAGTTCTACAGAGCCAGCCCATTTTCATGTTGGTTGTAGGCCTAGCCTCCTGTAGGTCTTCAACATCTTTGGCCATCCTGTGGGTATTCATCATCTTTGGTCATACTATGGAATCCTCAAGACTGATTACGTGCGTCAACAAAACCTTGAAAGAGAATCCTAGTACAAACGATAGGATCTCCAAGGATCTTTTATATGTGACCGTCACAAAACCTCGAAAGATCATCCTATCACATACTATAGGATCTCCCAGGATCTTTTCTATGTGACCACCACCACAAAACCTCGAAAGAGCATCCTAGCACAGACTATAGGATCTCCCAGGATCTTTTACATGTGGTTAGGCAAAACCTTAAAAGAGTGTATGGCAACCTTCAAGAACTCTAAAGAGCATCCTAGCACAGACTATAGGATCTCCAGGGATGATTACATGCCTCCAGTAGCAAAACCTCAAAAGAGCATCCTAGCACAGACTATAGGATCTCCCAGGATCTTTTCTATGCTACCTGTAGCAAAACCTCGAAAGATCATCCTAGCACAGACTATAGGATATCCCAAGATATTTTCTATGCTACCTGCACAACCTGTCCATGACCAATCTGTAGCAAAAAGTTGAAGAGTATCTGAGCACATACTATCGGATCTCTCGGGATCTTTTCTATGCTGCCTTTACAATCTGCCCACGGCCAATCTGTAGCAAAACCTCGAAGAGCATCCGAGCACAGACTATCGGATCTCTCAGGATCTTTTCTATGCTACTTGTACAATCTTCCCACAACCAATCTGTAGAAAAACCTCAAAGAGTATCTGAGCACAGACTATTGGATCTCTCAGGATCTTTTACATGCCATCTGCACAATCTGTTTGCGGCCACGAAGTATCATCCTGATACTCATGATCATACTGATCATCATCACTGCATCATCCTGATGCATATCATCCAGAGTATCATCATGATACTCATCACACATGATCATCTTGATCATTGTCACTGCATCATCCTAATGCATGTCATCATAATTGATCCAACTAATCATACAAAGCATCCAACTGATGTATATACAAAGCAAAAATTGGAGCATCGTCTGGATGCTCATCACACATTGCTTACATCCACATCCATGGGAAGGATCCTCCTCTCACCATGCTTGGAATGGCTCCTGCAAATGTGTCCCATCACTTCTTCCTTGAAGTATCTTCAATCTGAAGAACACCAAGCCTTTCTCTAAAGTACTCAAACTTCACTCTGGATAGTGGTTTCGTCAACACATATGCAACCTGATCATCCGTTGCAACATACAGGAGCTTCATTGCTCCTCTCTGCACCATATCCCTGATATAATGATATTTGATCTCGATGTGCTTCGACCTGTCATGGAACACTGGGTTCTCAGACAGATTCACACAACTCTAGTTGTCACAAAAGATACCAGTAGCACCCAATGGGAGATCAAATAACTCAGAAAATAGCTTCCTAAGCCATACTACCTCACACCTAGCCAAACAAGCTACGACATACTCTGCTTCGGCTGTACTCAGTGCTACGTAGGATTTCTTCCTGCTAAACCAAGAGATCACACCTGATCCCATACTGAAGTAGCACCCAGAAGTGCTCTTCCTATCTGCAGCACTATCTTCCCAATCTGAATCAACATAACCCTCCAAGTTAAACTTTTGATTCGCATTATACTTGATCCCATAATCAATTGTACCCTTTAGGTACCTCAGAATATGCTTTATAGCAACCAGGTGAACACCTCTGGGATCCGTTAGGAACTGGCTCAATGTGTTCACCGCAAAGCAAATATCTGGTCTTGTGTTCGTCAGGTACATCAAGGACCCAATCATCTGACGATACACCATGACATCAACCGGCTCAGATGAATCATCACACAGAAGCTTCAGGTTTGATGCCATAGGTGTGGCCATGACCTTGCAGTCCATCATCCCAAACCTCTTTAGGATATCTACTGCATACTTCCCTTGTCCAAGGAAGATTCCATCTGCACTCTGCCACACCTCCATGCCTAGAAAGTAGTGCATCATCCCCAAGTCCTTCATCTCGAAATCGGGAGAAAGATTCCTCTTAGTGTCGGCATCAATCTATACTCACCTGTAACAAACAGGTCATCCACATACAATCATAGTATCACTGGATTGCCTTGCTCAACCTTGTAGTAAAGGTTGGAATCTGCTTTACTCTTGGTAAAGCCCAAACTGGATAGAAAGCTCTCTATCCTACCATACCAAGTCCTAGGAGCTTGCTTCAAGCCATACAAGGCTTTCTTCAATATGCACACATATGACTCTTTGTCATGTGTCTCAAAATCGAGTGGCTGCTCCACATACACTTCCTTTTCGACTACACCATTCAAGAAAGCTGTCTTGACATCCATCTGGTGTATCTTCCACTTCATCACTGCAGGCAGAGCAAGTACTGTTTTGATGGAAGTGTATCTGGATACAGGAGCAAAAGTCTCTTCATATTCTATTCCCTCTTTCTGGGAGAAGCCACGAGCTACAAACCTCGCCTTGTATTTCTCTATGCTACCATCTACATCATGCTTGATCTTATAGATCCACTTGGAAGTCACAACAGATTTCCCTTTAGGTCTTGGGACCACATCCCAAACATCATTCTTCATGATCGATTGGTATTCCTCGACCATGGCATCCTTTCATTCTTTCTTTTCCGCAGATTCTTCATAACTGGAAGGTTCTTTGTTCATAATGTCACGGAGTAAGGCAACATAGCTGGTGTGTGACCTTGTCCTTTTTCTTTCTCTGTGTTCCTCCTCTGGAATACCATACCTTTCTGCATCTTGGATGATCTCTCTAGCCCATGCAGGTTTCCTCTTGTGAGAGTTCTTCTCACGGGGTGGATCTACAAGTTCTTGTGGATCTTCTATTTCACGATCCACTTCTAGTATTGCTTCATTCATGGTGATGTCTTGTGTTCTGGGTATTCTTGGTTCTTCATAGTCTTCAACAGGTGTCTTCCTTGATTTGATGTAAGCTGACATTTGATCAAAAGTCACATCCCTATTGATGTCAATCTTCTTGAACCTTGGAAAGTAGATTCTGTAAGCCTTCGAACTTTCACAGTACCCCACAAATATACCCTTCTTTCCTGAAGGATCTACTTTGTCCTCTTTTCTTTTGGAACATGTGTGAATACTGGACAGCCAAATATTCTGAGATCGCTAACTTATGGTCTCTTACCATAGAACACTTCTTCTGGTGTCTTATTGTCAAGTATCTTGTGTGGTGTTCTGTTTTGTACATATACTATTGTCCCTGCTGCTTCTGCCCATAGGTGCATGGGTAGATCTTGGTCATGAAGCATTGCCCGTGCTGCTTCCGTGATAGTCCTATTCTTTCTTTCTGCAACCCCATTCTGTTGTGGATTGTAGGGAGTGGTCAACTCCCTCTTAATCCCTGAATCACTGTATAACTTCTTGAAGTCCCCTGAAGTAAATTCTCCACCATTTTCGGATCTGAAGATCTTGATCTTCTTATCGGTTTGATTTTCTATCAAGGCCTTGAATTCCTTGAACTTATCAAACACTTCATCTTTGTTCTTCAAGAAATAAACCCAAGTCTTCCTAGATAAATCGTCAATGAAAGAAACATAATATACATACCCACTCAGAGAACTGGATGACATTGGTCTGCATACATCGGAGTGGATAATCTCCAAAATTCTTTTTGATTTTCTTTCACTGCTTGGAAATTTCTTCTTTGTGTTCTTTCCTTTTGCACATCCTTTGCAAACACCTTCATGCTTTGGTTGGATTTCAGGAAGACCTTCTACTACTTTGCTTGCAATTGGTAGTGCCCTATAGTGTACATGAGCAAGCCTTCTATGCCAAAGTTCACTTGGCTACATGGATTCATGTACCATGGCATGTTTAGGTTTCCCCTTTAACTTGTACAATCAATCCTCTTTCTTGCTCTCCAATCACCACTGCATCATCTAGAGTCTTACCCTTTGGCCACATGAGTACTTGGACATCTATAAATGCAACTCTCATTCCCTTTGCATCTAAAGATGATATGGAGAGAAGATTCTTCTTGAGTCCAGGTACATATAAAACATCTTGCATATTCAAAGACTTCATAGAGTCTAACTTGTAGGAGGCTTCACCACTTCCTTTGATAGGATATTGATAGTCATCCCCAAGTTTCACCTTATGGGGTGACTCATGTTCAGATATATCTACAAAGGATTCTTTAAACCCAGTCATGTGTTTGGAAGCCCCAATATCAATAAGCCAATCATCACATCCATGAGAGATAGTACCTGTTAGAGCAGATATTAGAACATATTCTTCTTCACTTGATGAGTCATCACTTTCTGCTCTATTCTTCTTCTTGGGAGGTTCATCATCTTCAGCAGCATCAGCATGATATCTTTTCTTGTTCTTCTTCTTCTTGTTTTTTTAAAGCTTTTTTTGTTCTTGGGATATTCTGAGTAATGTCCTTTCTCATCACAAGTGAAGCATCGAACATGGGAGAGATCTTTCTTCTTTTGATGAAAGTGATGATGCTTCTTGTTATAAGATTTCTCCCTCTTGAACTCACTTCCCTTAGTGTGTGCTATGAGAGCTTGGTCTTCACTTCCCATCTTTTCTTCTCGAGCCACAAGACTTGCTTCTTCTTGTGAACATTCCTCCCATATTCTACTGAAGGAGATCAACTTCCTTCTTGCACAAATACCTTGGATGAAGGAGTGCTGTGACCTAGGTAGGCCTTTCAATTTAGTCATGACAATTTCTCCATTCTCCACTACTTCATCCACAGCTTCAAGTTGTTCTTTGATTTGAGAGACCTTAGTAAAGTAGGATTGAATGGTCTCTCCATTATGGTACTTCACCCCTTTCAATTGATTCTACAGAGTCATCTTCCGATTTGTGTTCTTTCCTTGAAACAACTTGTTCAAAGAGTCAAACATCTCCTTAGGTGTCTTTAGGGAAGACACATGGGGTATGAGATGGTCTTTTATAGAATCAGCAATGATTCTCTTAGCTTTGACCAAGTCCTTCTTGTGTAAGGCCTTAGCCTCTTCTCCCTTTAGAACTGGAACCTCTTCCTTTATGTAGTTGTCCAACTCTTTCTCTTCTAGGATTAACCCAATCCTATACTTCCAGGCTCGGAAGTTATCAGCCCCTTCAAGCTTATCCTCAAGCTTGGTGTGGTGATACATCTTAAAGAGTAATTCAAATGGAAATAGAAAGCTTTAGGTCTTACCACTTGATTTGTTGAAAACTGGATCTGGAGATGGATTAGGGTTTGTCGGAGAAACCCTAAAAATTCAAAATTTGAATTTTAAAAAATAAGAAACCCAAAAAATAAGAAGCCCTATCTTCTGCAGCTGCACAGTGCCTTCTTCTTAGGTCAGCTCTGATACCATGTTAATTTTTCGATAATTTCATTCCATTATCATTCAGGATCACTAAGAGAATAACATGTACAGCATATCTACAGCATATCAATCACAGACACAATAGCAATCACACAAGAGACACAGAGTTTCACCGGGGAAAACCAAGAAGGTGAAAAGCCCCACAACTTCCTCAGAGATAGAATAAGCCCCAATACAAGATCACAAGGATCAAACCCAATAATATGTCTCTAGCAGATGCTCCTCCTCCTTCAATTGTGCGCCACTTTCTCTCTTAGCTATGTGAGCTTGAGAAGTGAGTGAGTGAATCAAATGAGAGACACAACCTCTCTATTTATACACTGACTTGACCTGCCAATAATCCAACAGGGCCGACTTGCTAATCAAGTCTAATAACCCAACCACATGACCTAACTAGGGCCGACCCCACACTGGTGGTCTAATAACCCATTAATACAAATGACGACACTTACAATTTAACTTGCGACACTTGCAAATACAAATGATGACACTTCCAATCAGAGGAATAAGACATCTCTGTTGGATATACAATAAAGTACAAATGTAATATACAAGTGAATATCTTCCGCAGTTACAAATACATTAACAGAAAGGTCATTTTTCAAGAGATTGTCCTAAGAATGGAAAAGGGCATGTTCAACACCATGGTGAGGATGGATCCCACCAAGGTAATTATGTTAATGGAATTGATGAGTTTTCCAATCAATTGGAAAATTTCTCATTACTATATGCTCTTTCTTCTAATGCTTTTTGCAAATATGTATGGTATGTTGATTCTGGCACTAGCAGGAAAAAGTCTCCTAATAAAAGGATATTCATAGAACTCAAAGAGAGCAGTATTGGAGAATCAATATTTTTGGGTGATGACTGATATAATGAGGTGAAAGGATTGGGATTATTCCTATTCAAATGCCAAGTGGAGGTATAAATCTCAAAAAGAATTTTTTATATGTTCCTCGCCTAACAAAGAATTTGTTTCCAGTGAGTGTTGTTTCTCATCAAAACATGATGGTCGAGTTCACCGAATACTACTGCACAATCATAAATTGTAAATATGGAAGATTAAGGGAGATATGTAAAGGCATCATAGAGGGTGGATTGATTGCAGGTGTTGTTGATCATAGAGCATTGGTGCATGATGATGGATCACTTATAGAATTTTGGCATATAATATTTGATCATATAAATCTTTACAGCCTAAGGAAGGTTCAAAAAATGATGATAGGTATTCCTCGTTTCAATGTAATCAAATGAAGTGTACGTGATGAATGTGCCATGGGAAAGCACCATTATAGGGATCCTTTCTTCACCAATAATGAAAAACTTGTGAGGAAACTTCTTAAACTTATTCACTCTAATGTGTTTGGGCCAATCAGTACTTATATCACTGACTGCTTGTACTTTATTACTTTCAAAGATGATGCTACTAGAAAATGTTGGATTTATTTCATTTAGCAAAAGAGTGAAATGTTTCACAAAAACTTCTTGACCTTATTCACTCTAATGTGTGTAGACCAATGAGTACTTCTATCACCAGTTGCTTATAATTTATTACTTTCATAGATGATGCTACTAGAAATTTATTTCATGAAGCAAAGTAGTGAAATGTTTGACAAGTTTCATGAAATTAAATCCTCTGTAGAAAATCAAACAACAAACAGGACATAGCATCAAATTTATAAGAAGTGATAATGCTGGAGAGTACGAGTCTAATTATTTTTATTACTTTTGTGATCAATTAGGGATCAAGAGGGAGTATTATGTTCCTTATACTCAACAAAATGGGCTTGTAGAGAGGAAGAACGAGAGCATTATTGAAACTGCACGATGCATGTTAGAGAGGTTTGTTATGCCTCAATTCCTTTGGGTAGAAGCATGCCATACTAGTTTTCACATATTGAACATGTGTCCTCATAAATCATTGAGGGATGTTACTATTATGATATTTTAATACTCCATCCTTGTCCTACCTAGCATTATTTATTTTTCCTAGTTGTTGATGATGTCATTTTCTCCCTAGTGGTGTGCAGATGTCATCCACGATCCATATACCACCTTATGAGTCCTGCATGCATAATTTTAGGACCACTTTAGTCAGTTCCCTATTTTATAGGAACCAACTAACTGTTCCAGTGCAGTCCACCTGAGTTAACTGACTCTTTTGGGGTGTTAGAGATCTAGATGCAACTGATTGTGGCCTCATGCGCACATTTCTAATTGACATGCATGAAAAACTCACTATTGTTCCCTCCTTATTCATTTAACTGATTGTGACTTCAATTAGTTTAGTTTAGGTTCAGTTCAGATCAGTTTGAGTCTTCTGGAGCACTCCACTGGTGATAATCCCTATCCTAGACCAACTGAGGTTTGAATTCTCCCGAGTGATTCAAATTCTCTCCATTGTAACATCATTGTTGATTATACTGATTATTAGATAGTGTGACATTATTCTACTCCTATCTGAGTTCTGCAGCATAATTATTTTTCTGCTCATTCTTTATCTGTGAGGTATACTCAGCTCTTAGATCTGTTGTGACATTGAATTTTGCATGGTATCAAATCCATTGAGAGAATAGGTTTAGTAGTTGCTTTCGGTAGTGCACTAGAATCCTCTAGATTTCCACAACAAATCCTAGTGCCATTGCATTGAATTCATTGGAGAAATCTAGTGAGGTCTATCCAGGTGTGAAGGATTCGGATAAAAGTTCCTATTGTCCTAAAGCAGTGCTCAGTAGTAGTCTACCTCCATTATTGAGATTGTTTTGCAAATTACTCAAAGTTTTTGAGTACAACAACAGTTACAGTAGTTTTCTACACTTGCAGCAGCTTTTTGCACTTGCAGCAGTTTTCTACTCTTGCACCAATGTTTCTTCACCTGTGTTTTTCTGCACCTGTGTTTCTGCACTCAATTTGATTAGCATCAGTTTCACCTTGTATTCACTCCAACAATTGTAATGGACAATTCGTACTCTCCTCTCTCTCCCAGGATCCTAACACCCTTCAATTACCTTGATTGGAGGGATGATATGCAGATGGTATTGTGCAACAAATCACTTTACAGGGTAACAATTAGGAAGGATCCCGAACCATAATCAGCTGTGGAGAAAACCAAGTATCTGAATAGATTGGATGAATCATTTTGTTTCACGTGTATTCATATTTCCAGAGAGATACTCTTCCACATCAAAGGATTGAAGACTCCAAGAGATTTATGGTTGAATTTAGAGACCCTCTTCGGCAAACAAGATGAGCTAAGAGGCCATATTCTTGTGATGAACCTACAATAATTAATTAATGCAAATACACGAGATATCAGAAATAATAGAACTCATAATCACTTTTATATTGATCACGGGCCACTTCAAGGGGGAAACCTCCTTTGAGTAAGCTCAATACAATTAACTTCACAGTGCTTTCATAGGCCTCAACACACACTTATATACTAATTCTAGGCGCCAATACCATGGGTCAATACTATGTGTCAATACAAACCATGGGCTAAGTCTAGGCGCCAATACTATGAGTCAAAACCATGGGACATATAATACTATGGGACGACTTACAAAGCATATGCGTCCAATACTATGGGTCAATACTATGGGCTAATATAAACTATTGATCAACAAATACTACGGGACGACTTACAAAGCATATGCGTCCAACAACAATATACTAACAAAGTAAAGACATGGGTTCCTAACATCCCCTCTCCCTTAGAAAAAGCTTTTCCCTCAAATCTTTAGATGTGGAAATTGATGCAGAATCTGAAGGAGTGGGTCCCCTGTAGCATCCTCGGGTTGCATTCCGAGCCACTAGAGCCTTTGGAGTTTCAGGGAGGATTGCATGGAAGGTTGTAGACGAAGAAGAACCATATCAGCGATGTGAAAAGTGCGCTCAGAACGGTGCTAATCGTCTTGTTGTTTCAATCGAATTCTTACCATGTGAAAATTGTCCTGCAGAATGAGAAGAAGCTGATCACGATTTCGACGAATTGAGTCAATTGCCTGAACTGGGGAGCTGCTGAAGGTGTATGGAAGAAGAACTGGTGGTGCCTGTCCAGAGACTGCTTCATATGGTGTCCTTTGAGATGTGGTACTATACCACTGGAGCGCTTCTAGGAAATCCATAGAAATAGTTTTCCAAATCTGTGGAGGGATGGGTAAGGGTTCGAGCAGTCCCGAAAGGAGGGTCGTTTCACCCTTGTTGACCTGGAAAGTATCACAGTCAACCACCATCCATTGAATTGTCCTTTTGAGTCCCTGCCAAAAGAAGTTACATTGTTCCTAGTGATACGTTTTGAGGAACCCAGAGTGCCCTACTGATGAAGAAGCATGGAGTTCATAGAAGAGATATCCCCGTTGAATAGATTGCAACCAATTTGGAACAAGCAGAGAAATAGCTGTAAGAGAAACTGGGTCATCAAATGTGTGAGGAGGAGCATCTTCCACCATATTGTCCTTACCCTTCTGGTGGTTGCATAGTCATAACCCATGAGTTGGATAACCCATTTCAGGTGTGTTGGGGAGGAGACCTGTTGTTCCAAGAAAGTTTCCAGACTTTGGAGATCAGTCTTGATGCATAAATAATTCCCCAATAGGGATGGCTGCCACTTCTATACTGTATGCAAAATAGTCATCATTTCCTGCTGAGAGGTAGATGTGGCTAAATTCTTATCGGAAAGGTCTCTTGAAGGCAACAAGCTCATTGGTTCAGCAAAGACACCTGCATATCTATCCAAGGAAGTAGTGGAGACTGTTGATGGGTGCATCTGAATGGAATGGAGCTGAGCGATGACACCATGTGAATTCTTCTTAAGTATTTTTTCCAGGCGATGTGAAATGATGATGTAGAGAGACCCTGGTTGTAAGCCCATAAATTTGTGTTGTGCCCCATTGGCTAAAAACTGCATCCAAAGTTCAGCAAAATCCCATAAGATGGGGCCAAGTGTGCATAACCATTGAATTCCCAAAACCACATCACATCCGCCTAAGGACAAGACAAACATGTGAGAGCGTAGGTTATAATATTCCATAGAGATACGCACATTTTGACACTTCCCATTGCAAGGTAAGGTGCCCCCATTGGCAACCATGACTTCAAAGTTGGAGCAAGGATGGACAAAACAATCAACCTGTTTGGAAATCCGAGGATCAATGAAGTTATGAGTGCTACCAAAATCAATGAGTATGGTAAGAGGGAGCTTCTTGAAGTATCCCCTGACTCGCATTGTTTGTGGGGTGGTGACTTCGGTTACAACATGTAGAGAGATCTCGGGTGGGTCATCCTGAGATGGGGTGTCAACAGGAGGGTATTGAATGTCGACCTGATCATCTACTTTATCTGGAGCTTCTTCATCAATTTCTGAGGCAGGTGGAGAATCCACATCCAAGAGATAGAGCTTTTGTTGAACACATCTATGTCCCCGAGTGAATTTCTCATCACAATTATAACAAAGCCCTTTTTTCTCGATGTTCCTACATCTCTGTTTCAGACAATTGCTTGATAGGAGTTGGTTGAAGAGCAGGCGTGATGGGAGGTTGTTGGGAACCCATATTTCTGAAGGGAACAAAGGTGGGTTTGGAGCGTTGTTGAGCTGCGATCTTGTCCTTGGAAAACTTAGCCAACCCTAGGAATTCCATCATTGTGTTGGGACAAAACATTTTGACCTCTGAGCGGATTTCATCCTTGAGACCACTGATAAAACAACTCCTATAGAATTCATCAGATAATCCTTCTGAGTGATTGGCTAGTTTCTCAAATTCTGTCTGATACTCTCTCACTGTGCCAGTTTGATGAAGTTTAGTGAGTGCTCCTGTGAAGTCGTCAAAAGCACTAGGACCAAATCATGGCAAAAGGAGTTGGAAAAAATCTTTCCAGTTTGGCTTGGGATGAGCTTTGATGTACCAACGGTACCATTGAAGGGTTTCTTGTTCCAAATGAAAGGATGCAAGTGGAACTTTCTGGACATCAAAAGTATTATGTAGACTGAAATATTGTTCTGCTCGGTATATCCATCCACTCGGATCAGTACCATTGAAGCGAGGAAAATCAAGCTTCGGCCCATGAAAATTGCTGGAAGAAGATAAACTGGTGGCTGCAAAAGATTCTGGCTGTCGGTTATTGTTCATGGTTGAATGCGGAAGATGGAGGCTAAGAAATTTTTCATCCAGATCTTGGAGTTTGGTTTGGATGGCTGCAAGTGCTTCCTCCATGGTGTTTGCTCCTATGCGAGTGACCACGATAACCAGTAATTTTTTTTTTTGTTGGGGGGGGGGGTGAATGGATAGAAAAACACAAACACAAACTTGTTTAGCAAGAGGAAATTTGGATTTGGGAAAAACTCGGAGGGGTAATTGGGGTTTGAATAGGTTTTCGACACTTTTTGAGGGACAGGGAAGCAAAAAATGGGGATTTCAGAAGCGAGAACTCTATGGTAAAATTTGAAGGCAATCGGGTGAAAATTGAAGAAGTTATGGCAAACCCTAAAAATAGACAAATGTGGGATTTCTGGTCTTGGGAAGTGGAATTTGGGATAGGGTATTCAGGAATGCAATATGCAGAATGGGATTGCAGGGATGTCAGTGAATTTTCAGGGAAAATAGAGTTGAAACAAGGGAGATATGGATGAAAAAATAATTTTATACTCTTTTTTTTTCCTAGAAATGGTTCAGCAACAGCGGCATGGAAGGGATCCGCAGCAGATGGATCTGCAACGGCACGAAAGGGATCGAAAATGGATGGATATGAAATGGCGATTGGATCTGGAATGAATTTCAGAATAGATCTGAAATGGATGGATCTGGAGCGGAAGTGATCGGAAACAGTTCAACCGAAAATAGATATGGACCCCAGGTATGTACGGCTTCCTAACAGTTCAGGTGTTTCACTCGGCCACCAATGTTGTCTGACAGCTTGCGTATTGGGGAAGTACCCCTCACTCCACGGCTCAGGTAAAATTGATAACCGCTTTTCCACAAACAATAGCTCTTGGTTTACCTCACGGGTGGGAACTAGTCATTCAGGTAGGGGTCGTTGCCCTTTTCGCTGGTAGGTCCTCTCAATGGGCCAGCTACTTTGGGGTTCCTGTGGTACTCATCACAATGAGTTTTAGGGCTTATGCCCAAGTACTTCCCACAGTTAAGCAGATAGGGATTATTCCCAAATCCGAAGCTACAACAGATGCGAAAAAAAAATTGGCAGAAATTCCACCCAACGAGCCCAAGAAAGTGCTCTGATACCAAATGTGATGAACCTACAATAATTAATTAATGCAAATACACGAGATATCAGAAATAATAGAACTCAGAATAACTTTTATATTTATCACGGGCCACTTCGAGGGGGCAACCTCCTTTGAGAAAGCTCAATACAATTAACTTCACAGTGCCTTCATAGGCCTCAACACACACTTATATACTAAGTCTAGGCACCAATACCGTGGGTGAATACTATGTGTCAATACAAACCATGGGCTAAGTTTAGGCGCCAATACTATGAGTCAAAACCATGGGACATATAATACTATGGGACGACTTACAAAGCATATGCGTCCAATACTATGGGTCAATACTATGGGCTAATATAAACTATGGATCAACAAATACTACGGGACGACTTACAAAGCATATGCATCCAACAACAATACACTAACAAAGTAAAGACATGGGTTCCTAACAACTCTGGAAAATGAGTTGATTGCTCTTCAACCTAGCAGTTTCGAGACCATCCAACAATTCTTTCCAAAATTCAAATCTTTGGTTATGCAATGCAAGCAATGTTGCATTGAGAAGAAGGATGAGCATTTGGTGCTATCCATCCTGAGCAAGCTAGGTCCTGAGTTCTCCATCTTTGTTTATACCTTCCATTATGTGTGAATATCAATCCATGGTTGGAAGATGCCCCCCTTTGATATTTTCACTGAATCTCTCATCCAATTACAAGATAAGTTGATCCAGATAGGTGCCTTGATGGCCTCCAAAAATCAAGCTCCTTTGGCTAGAGAACCAAAAAATGCGAATGGGAATGGGAAGCTCAAAGGAAAGGATAAGATGCCATTTGAACCCAAGAAAAATTCCAATTCAAGTCCATCGGAAGGAGCCTCTAGCTCCAAGAAGGACAAACAAAAGGGATTTGAGAAATCCAAGTGTTCCTATTGCAAGAAAGGAAACCACCCAGAGAGATCTTGCATGCAGAAGAAGATAGACCAGATGACCAAGCTTCTTGAACATCACAACATTGACCTCCCAAAAGGTGCAACCGAGACTAATTTTGGAAGTGATTATGATGGTCATAAGAGATGCCATGCAGTGAAGGCTGTATTTTCAAAATCACAAGCCCTTCTCATAGATTCAAGAGCCTCCAACCACATGATTGCCTCTAGATAATCATTTTCTTCTCTAGATATCAAAGATGGTCCGATTATTCACATGGGAGACAACTCTCAGATCTTTGTTGAATGGAAGGGCACAGTACATATGGAACACGATAAGTTCAAAAATGTTCCATTTGTTCCTTCTTTTTCAGTAAATTTGTTGTCTATATATCAGATGACTCATACAGGTTCACCAAAGAAAGTGGTATTTGGTCCTGAAAGAGTTGAGATTGCATATATCTCTACTGGGAAGATTATAGAGAAAGGGTTTGCAAACCATGCCTCCAAGGCATATGAATTCTCACATTTTTTTCCATACTCTCTTCCTACCCCATCGAAATCTGATGAAGATCAGAGTTGAAGATGAGGATCAAGATCTTGATGTTGAGAATAAAGTTCAAGGAGATTCATATTCATATCCAAATCCAACACATGCTCCCAATCCATGTCCAAGGAAAATATGGGCTCACAAATTCCTTTTACCTACTGGGAACACAATTGGGGATCCATCTTACCATAGAACCACTAGATCTCAATATCATGCAAAACTTGCACTACGTCATGCAGATCCACTTCTCTCATAGAGGTGCTACATGATGGTGGGGTTTGATCCACAATCTCTTGGAGAGACTTTCCATGGGGTATCTACAACCAAGCAACAATATCGGTTGTCTGACAAAAGTTACTCAAAGGTTCATGATTTGTACCACAATGAGCCATTCACTCCAGTAGCAAGAAGGGTTCCTGGATGACTTGTTTGGAAAATACAACTTCTACACAGTGGGAGGACATCAAAGGAGCAGATCTAGATCTAGCACCTACATTGCTATCCTACATAGGAGCAACCTGCCAATGTTTTTGCAAAGGCTTTCACTGAGGAAATTGTTTTCCTTCTCTACTTAGTATGAAGGTTCTTTGAGTTCCCTACTGCTGTTCTTTTGAGGGGGGTATTTTTCCCATGAGGTTTTTCCCCATTTCCTTGATTCATGGATAGTTCTTTCTTTTATCATTTATTTGATTGTATGGGTGACCTTTGGTATCAGTAACTAATTCCCAGGATGCAAAAGTATGGATTAAGGGGGGGTGTTACTATATTTTAATACTCCATCCTCGTCCTACATAACATTATTTATTTTTCCTAGTTATTAATGATGTCATTTTCCCTCTAGTGGTGTGCAGATGTCATCCACGATCCATATACCACCTTTTGATCCCTACGGGCATCATTTTAGGACCACTTCAGTCAATTCTCTATTTTATAGGAACCAATTGAGTGTTCTAGTGAAGTCCACCTAAGTTAGCTTATTCTTGTGGGGGTTTAGAGCTCCAGATGCCACTGATTGTGGCCTCATGCACCCATTTCTAATTGACATACATGAAAAACTCACTATTGCACCCTCCTTAGTCAGTTAATTTATTGTGACTTCAATTAGCTAAGTTTAGGTTAAGTTCAGTTGAGTTTGAGTCTTCTGGAGCACTCCACTGGTGATAATCCCTATGCTAGACCAACTGAGGCTTGATTTCTCCTAAGTGATTTGAATTCTCTCCATTGTAACATCATTGTTGATTATACTGATTATTGGATAGTGTGACATTATTCTACTCCTATCTGAGTTCTGTTCCATAATTTTTTTTTGCGCATTCTTTCTCTGTGAGGTATACTCATCTCGTAGATATGTTGTGACATAGAATTTCACAGTTACACTTGAGGAGGATTTTTTAGGAGTAAATCCTTTCATTGATCATTTTAGAGTGTTTGGTTCACTTGCATATTCTTACATACCTTATGATAAGAGAACAAAACTTGAAGCTACGAGCAAAAGGGGTTTATTGTTGGTTATAGTGATGAGTACAAAGTATATAGAATATATTTTTCGAGTGAAAGAAAAACCATACTATATAGAGATGTTATTTTTTATGAATCGAATTACAAAAACACATATAACTCTCTTAATGTGGAATTGCAGCCTAATGTGACAAATTTCAATGATGAAATTATTGAAAAAGACTAATGATGTCATGAATGGTGACATAAAATCATAAAGAATCAGATGAGGTGAGTGGTAGAAACCACTAGGAGAATCATGAAATGGCAAGGGAGAAACCAATGTGGAAAGAAAATTGCAGAAGGATTAGGCTTGAAAGATGATGACAAGCCCAAATTGTCTCCTCCTAGACTTTATTTCCTTTAGGGAGTGGCACTAAATCCCACACATATTTTTTTATGAATAATGGCATAAAAATGGAAGAATCATATGAGGTGAGTGGTAGAAACCACTAATAGCATCATGAAATGGAAAAGGAGAAACAAATGTGGATAAAGAAATTGGTAGAAGGATCGGGATTAAAATATGATGGAAGGCCCAAATTGTCTCCTCCTAGGAGATCTACACAAATCAAAATTGAAAATAAAATATACGAAGCTAATTTTGTTTCCTTAATGAGTAGCTTAGTTGATTCAACCTAGTACATTAGATGAAGCATCATATTTTAGATAGTGGGTTGTGTAAATTTAGTCACAGTAGATCTATTGAACAAGAATATCAATCACAATGATGTAAAACAAATTGGAGTAAAAACTGTGCAAGAGAGATGCATCAGTGCTCTATAATCCAGAATGGTAGAATTACAATACAATAATATCACAATGAGTGAGCAATTCGAATTAGCCAAGGAGGTCATTTGAATATACTGCATGGCATAGCTTGGCTCCAACTAGGAGTCCATCTCATCAATCAGTGGTGGTCATCAATGCACAAGTAACTGTCAACTATGTGTCAAACTGAGTCTAACTGAGTGTAATAAGTGTAATTGATGGTAAGTGGCACTAAAATAGGGATGGAGGCTCAGTGGAGGGAACATGAGGGCTTAACTGCACTCAGAACTGTCAGTCATGTCTCATCGGAGGTCAATCGAAGTGATAACATCAGTTATGCGTCAATCGGAGGTAAATCGGAGTGATAACTAAAGTGTAACTAGACTGGTAGGTGAGAAAGGCGCGCTTCTTCAGTGGATGGTGAGAACTAGGTGCATGACAGGCTAGGAGGGGTTAAACTGAGTGGAAAGTAGCTCCTGAGTGCTGAGAGACTAAGGACTGGGTGCTGGAGGTACCATACTGATGACTGGGCAGCATGCGGATGCATGCAAAGCATGCATGCATGCCAAAACCATGCAAAGTACATAAGTGAATGATGAGATATCCTAACACCCCCCCTCAAGCTATAATATGATGTAAAAAATAAAATGTAGGGCCCTGGTTACTGAGACCAAAGGTCACCCCAATACAATAATCCAAAAAATGCTGAAAATAAGCTAAGTGAGGAAAGAGGGAAAACCCAGCAAGAAGAAAGCCCCCCCTCAAGATTAACATAAAAATGGATCTAATCTATCTCCACCATGATGGAACTCACCCCCAACGGTGAACGGAGGTAAGAAAACTTCTTCTCAGTGAAGATCTTGGTAAAGATGTCTGCAATTTTCTTATCGGTAGGGCAATATTGCAAAATGATGGTGCGATCATGCACCAACTCTCGAATGTAGTGCATATGAATCTCAATGTGTTTGGTCCTCTGCCACTGAACTGGATCGGTGGAGATCTTAATATAATTTTGATTGTCACAAAATAGGACAGTCGAAGTAGTGCTACCAAAATCAAACTCAGAAAGAATACCCTGCAACCAAACTGCCTGAATGCAAGCATTGACTGCCCCTCAATACTCTGCCTATGCTGAAGAAAGTGCAATGGCTGCCTACTTTTTGCTTGACTAGCAAATAGGCCCATGTCCAATCATGAAAACATATCCGGAAGTGGACTTCTGATCTATGCTATCACCTGCCCAATCTGAATCAGTAAAACCAATGAAATCTAGCTCAGAATCTGTAGCATAATGTATGCCAAAATGTTTCGTACCTTGCACATACTGCAAGATCCGCTTGGATGACCTCCAATGAAGCTCATTGGATGCTGCATATACCTTGATACATCACTCATGGCATAATATATATCAGGCCTTGAGTGTGCCAAGTAGAGTAGTGAACCAATCAATTGTCGATACATAGTGCAATCTGCAAGCGGTGTAGTATTTCCCTCTTCAAGACTGATTCCTGAGAGGAATGGGAATGGAGCAGCCTTGCATTCTTCCATATTAAACTTTAATAGCATGTCTTTAGCATAATTTTGCTGAGATAATGTTATCCCATCAAAATTTTGAGCTATCTTAGAGCCCAAAAATTTCTTAAGCAAGCCCAAATCGCTCATATCAAAAGCTAGATTTAAAGCGGTTTTCAGCTTGTTAATTGTAAGGAGAGTGCTACCAGTAATGAGAAGATCATCAACATATAAAAACACGATAAAAAAATTACCTTTAACTTGCTGTAGGTACACATTAGGATCATATTTGCATCTTTTGAAATTCTGAGAAAGAAGGAAGGAGTCCATCTTTGCGTACCAAGCTCTTGGGGCCTGTTTCAATCCATACAAAGATTTCTTCAATCTGCAAACTAATGATGGATCTGATATGTATCCTTCTGGTTGTTTCATATATACCTCCTCATCAAGGTCTCCATGTAGAAAAGCACTCTTCACATCCATGTGGTGCACTTCCCAATGCTTGGATGCGGAAATGGCCAAAACTAGGCGGATGGATTCCATCTTTGCAACCGGTGCAAAGGTCTCAGTGTAGTCCACACCTTGGACTTGGGAGAAACCTTTTTCCACCAGACTAGCTTTGTATTTGATGATAGTACCATCAGCATCAACCTTCGTGCGGTATATCCACTTGCATTGAACTAATTTTCTTCCAGGTGGAAGAGAAACTAGCTCCCATGTATTGTTCTTTTGAAGAGAACTATACTCTTCATCCATGGCGGTTTGCCATCGTGGATCTCGGTGGGAATGATAGTATGATTTGGGATTTGAACCAATAATCAAATAAAATTTCTTAGATAATAATGGATCAGAAAAAGAAAGAGCCATACCTTCTCTTTGAAAGTTTGCTCTTGTTCTCCTTGGATCAGCAGGATTTCCAATGTTTGGAGCAGCAGATTGTAGAGTATTTTGAGCCCACTTTGGTAACTGAGGAGGATCATTATGGTCTGATTCTGAACCTGATATTTCATGACCATCAAATTCTGATATAATATCATAGATATCAGATCCAATTCTTTCTTCATATTCACTCGAATCTTCTTCTTGTGGAGGGTGCAGATCGGCAGTGTTTTCCTCAACTAGTTTTAGATCTGGTAGCGGTTCTTCAAACTTCACACTTCGCTCTATGAATACCTTTTTGGATTTGATATTCATGAGTTTATATGCTTTTGATTCTTCCCCATATCGTATCAGGATACATTCAATACTTTGTGGATCCAAAGCTTTCCTCTTATCAGAAGGAATTCTAGCCCATGCAATGGAGCCAAAAACCCTCAAATTGGACACATCCGGTTTGCAACCAAAGAATGCTTCGAAAGGAGTTTTACCTTTCACGGATGAATGTGGAACTCAGTTCTGAATATATGCAGCAACATTAATGGATTCAGCCCAAATATTTCCAGCCAAATCTTTTGACTCAAGCATACAGGTAGCCATCTCTTTCAGTGACCGATTCTTCCTTTCCGCTACACTATTCTGTTGGGGTGTGTAGGGAACTGTATGTTGGATCTGAATTCCGCCTTCGGCACAAAGTTGCAGCAACTAAGTCTTGATATATTCTCCACCATTATCAGATCTAAGATCTTTGATCTTTCTCTCAGTGGAGGTCTCAACAGAAGCCTTAAAATCCTTGAATTTTTCAAGCACTTCTGACTTGTTTTTGAGAAAAAATACCCAAGTAAAGCAGGAGAAGTCATCAATGAATGTCAAAACATACCTTGAACCATTCATGGAAATATTTGGCAGCAGATCATTGATATCAAAATGTATGAGGCCCAAAATGGTGGAAGCTCTGCTAGCTTTGCCGTGATCAAACCTGTGCTCGGGGTGCTTCCCAACAATGCAACCAGGGCAAATTCCCTTCGAGGAACAAAGTTGCGGAAGACCATCTACCATGGATTTCTGTTGTAGCAGCAACAAATACTTGTAGTTAAGGTGTCTAAACCTTTCATGCCAAAGCCTACTAACCTCTTTTCCATGAGTGAGGAGAGCAGTGGGCTTTTCAAGCGGCACAAAGTGAGAAAACTCATAGTATTTTGCAGTGTGGTTTAACTTTCTGACTGCAATAAGTCTTCCACTTTTGATATCAAAAATTTTGACATTGTTAGGGCTGAATGTAACTTGCTTTGTTTCACTAGTGTGTGTCATTTGATACACAGAAAGTAGATTTGAAGCCAAGGAAGGCACATAGAAAACATTCTAGAAGCTTCCATGGTCTACATGGATGGTACCTTTGCCCTTCGAAGAAATTTTTGAGTCATCTCCCAAATGGATGGGGATGGAGCTGCTTGGATCGAATGAAGAGGAGTCAATGTTTGCATCCATATGATTCGAGGCACCGGAATCTATCAATAGAGTGGTGGGTTTCGAAACAGTTCCCATGAGTGCTTGACCTCTTTCATGATCATCATTTCTATCCTTCTTTCGTGCACCGTCGGGAAGAGATATGTTATTATTTTCCAAAAGGAGGGCCATTTGATCTATTGTTTTCTTCATGCATGAAATTTCAAGATGAAAGCCACGGTTGCAATAAGAACACTTAGATTTTTCCTTACCCTCTTTACCCTTATGCTTGTTCCTTGAACCGGATGGTGCATCCGATTGCTTGCCTTTCTCTCTTTGCTTGGATGGTATGAATTTGGGCTTCTCTTTCTTTTGCTTCCCTTTTCCATTCGAATTCTTGGATCCTTGAACAAATAGGGCTGAATATTTGGAGCTTATGGACTCAACTTGTCATGCTCTTTGGTAACGGATTCAATGAAGGCATTCAAGGTAGGCATCTTCCAATTCGGGGTAGTTAGCTGACCGGAATTGAAAGTAGAGACAAATACCGAGAAATCTTTACCAAGTTTGGAAAGAATGGAGAGGATCAATTGCTTATCCTCTTTCACAACACCACTATTCTTCAACTGTAATGACAAATGCTTGAATCTTGTGAAAAAGTCATTAATGGTCTCGAAATTCTCAGGATTCAAGGAGATCAATTCATTTTCTAATTGAAGAGACCGCATGTCATCTTGTTTCCCAAAAAGCTTTTCTAGTTGCTCCCATACTGCCTTTGGAGTAGTCAATCCATTGAGGTGAAAGAGAAGATCCTTGGAAATGTTGAGGCAAAGAAGACCATATGCTTCATCCAACTTGTTGAAGTGCTTTGATTTTTCAATGAGTGTATTGGGCTCAACTTCAAGGCACATGGTGACTTTGTAGTACCCTCTTGAGCGCAACATAATCTCCATGTCATTCTTCCATTCCAAATAATTGAAGGGAGTGAGTAGCTTAGAAGAAGAAGACTCCATCTCAATGAGAGCGAATGCACTTGATGGAGAAGAACATGTAATTCACAAGATAGCGAATGCACTTGATGGAGATGATTAACCTGCAAATCACAATCAAAATAGAACAATAAGGTCAAACAATCCATCCTTTTAGAGTTGCATCACACCTGGGATTGGAGATCAAGCAATGTTGAATGGGTCCAATGTATCAAATCCAAGAATTATGTGGAAAAATTAGGCTTTTGGATTGGGATTGGAGAGAAAAAATCATCATTAGCGAATGCATAAGCAATTTTGCATGCCAAATCTTCAGTATTTTTGAGCAAACTCACTCAATTTTTCTTGTAGAACACCTGTAGAAGAGAGATCTTGTCCCTGCAATTGCTCTGATACCATGTAAAGCTAGTCACGGCAGATCTATTGAACAAGAATATCAATCACAATGATGTAAAACAAATTGGACTAAAAACTGTGCAAGAGAGATGCATCAATGCTCTATAATCCAGAATGGTAGAATTACAATACAATACTGTCACAATGAGTGAGAAATTCGAATTAGCCAAGGAGGTTATTCGAATATACTGCATGGCATAGCTTGGTTCCAACTAGGATTCCATCTCATCAATCAGTGGTGGTCATCAATGCATAAGTAAATGTCAGCTAGGTGTCAAACTGAGTCTAACTGAGTGTAATAAGTGTAACTGATGGTAAGTGGCACTAAAATAGGGATGGAGACTCAGTGGAGGGGGCATGAGGGCTTAAATGCACTCAGAACTATCATTCATGTCTCATCGGAAGTCAATCGGAGTGATAACATCAGTTATGGGTCAATCGGAATGATAACTAAAGTGTAACTAGACTGGTAGGTGAGAAAGGCGCCCTTCTTCAGTGGAAGGTGAAAACTGGGCTCATGACAGGATAGGAGGGCTTAAACTGAGTGGAAAGTAGCTCCCGTGCTGGGAGACTAAGGAATGGGTGCTGGAGGTACCATACTCATGACTGGGCAGCATGCGAATGCATGCAATGCATGCAAAGTACATAGGTGAATGATGAGATATCCTAACAGGTTGAGGCCACGTAGGAGAAATACGAGAGCACATAAAAAATGAGGAATATGAGAGCATCATAAAACATTATGTGTGGGATTTAGTTCCACTCCTTGAAGGAAATAAATTCATTGGTAGCATATGGATATTTAAGCTTAAGCATAATGTTGATGGTTCCATTGAAAAACATAAGGCAATATTTGTGGCAAATTTTTTTAGTCAAAAACAAGATATTGACTATGATGATATGTTTTCTCACGTTACTTGATATACCACCATTAGATATGTACTTTCCTTGGTTGTCTATTATAATTAGAATATTCACGAGATGGATGTGAAGACAACCTTACTAAATGGTGTTCTACAAGAAGAAGTATGCATACAACAACCACAGGGATTTGAATTTGTTGGCAAAGAGGATCTTATGTGTAGGTTGAAGAAGGCCTTGTATGGTCTTAATTAATCTCCTCACGCATAGTATACTCATATTAATGAGTGGTTCCATGGAAAGGGTGTAAAGAAATCAATTGTTGATGCTTATTTATACTTTTTGTGTGATGGTGATAGTATTGAAGTTATTTTTTGTATGTAGATGATCTTATTCTAATAGGAAATGATGAATAATTAATTCATTGGTTGAAGAATGAATTATGTCAAGAATTTGAAATGAAATATTTTTGGTCATGTTAACACTAATTTTTGCACTTATAATGGCGATCTAGATCTATGAAAATCAACAATTGAAATTAGTAAAATATAGGAAAATTCACCCATTTTGTCACCAATGAACCTCTTCTTGATTTGGACTGGTTCATTCCAACCTCAAGAGGTGTACCTAATCTTTGTATACTATTGTCTAGCCTATAAATCTGTAATAAAAACCCATATAAAATCCAAAAAGAATGATTTTTGGATTGCAATTAAGCTACCAAAGAGATTTAAAAAAACATTATGGTGGATATTCTCACATGAAACAACTTCAACGATAAATGAATGGGAGAAAAGCACTCTCAATGAAAACTAATTATCAATATACAGGCGTATTACTCATAAAGACCATACAAAAATACATCAATGCATCAATGAATGAAATAGCTAGAGGAATAACATAGTCAAACTCACTTTCATAAAGATAGTATCAAAGTTGATCCAATGATGATCCCTGGATAAAAATAAATAATCCAAGAGAGAAGAAGAATATAGGAGAAATATGTCGTTGCTGCAGAGAAGAAATTTTGACCCTCTTCCTCTCCTTAAACCTCACTAAATAGCTTGGGATAGAGGCCCTCATGTGACCCCCAGTGACTGATTTGACATGCAAAGAGGGAGAATTCCTCCATATGACACTGAAGATGAGAGACTGCCCCCCCCCTTGCATGGATTTCTCCTATTGCATGAGAGAATGTGCCCCCCTTTTGATGGAGTTCATATATCTCTCACACTTGATTTAAGTGTATAGTTCATATGAACGTGTCCTCGTTTGCTTCATCCTTGAACTTGTGTACTTAACCTAACTTGCATGGCTTAGTTAAGTGGAAGAGATCTAAGTTAATTGGATAAAGTCTCATGCATGCATCATGTTCAAGTCTATTTTTCTTGAGTCCCAAGCATGCACCCTCCTTCTCATGCATGTTCCCATGCATGAATGCCACATGTCACTCATGCATGTTTGCTACACATACATGCACTGATGCCAAATGTCACACATGCATGGACCACTGCTAAAGATAGAAAAATTCTCACATGTTTGAAGATTTGGCATGCAAAAACATGAAAGTCCATGCATTCCCTTGAAAGTGCCATGCAAGTCAAACCCTAACTACCACAAATAGAAGTATCATGCATGTCATCCAAAATAGGCCCATTGGAATCATGAGCTCCCAAGGATACCAAAAATTTAGTCATCTCTTCCATACGAACCTTTGAACCCTATCTCCTAAAAAATAAAAAATAAACTGTTAAAAATAGACATCCCCTTCGATACTAATTGAAAAATATGTTTGATGTATCTGAATTTGAACTTGGAACATATCACTGAAATCTGTATCAAAACCCTGTGGGAACCAACCTCTGACCTATAAAATTTGTCTCTCTAGAGGAAGTCTGAATACCATCCTGGTGAAATAAGTTGTCTCTTAACCCTTTAATTTTCATATAGGAAAATATGGGGGTTTACAATGGCGAATAAAGGGGATGGGATCCCCCAAAGGGATACCAAGAACCTCAAATATATGTACTCTCCAACTCTAAAAATATGAGCTATGTATATATGGTTTGTAGATCAATTATTCATGTCCTATGGGATATGCATTCAAATGTGTGTCCCTATGTTGATAAAAAAAAATAAAGGAATAAGTCCACATACATTCCCATCTGCAACCAAAACCTGCAACCACCAAAATCTACAATTCCCCTAGCTAGAAAATGAGCTAAAGTCAACATACAATGATCTATAAAATGTCATGGATATTCCACTAGAACATTTCGACACAATGGATCTTACAACTTAGTTCTTTTTATTAGTTTATTAAATAACTGAAACTAAAAGGAAAATAATTAGAGAAAATAAATACACAATCCACACAAATAAACACAAGATATACCTGGGGAAAAACTCACTATGGGGAAAAACCCAGCTAGAAATGAGGACTATGCCTTGCTCTTTCACTCTCCAAAATGCAGTACAAATACAATGAAAGTGGTGCTCTCTATGGATTTACCTATGACTCTACAACCAATATGGATACTACAAGATCTCCTACTTCTTTTGTTTTTCTCTACTATCCACTCCCGTGTTGTTTCTCAACTATGGAACAATACATAACATCAAAAGAATGACTACACCCCCTTCTCCTAATGACCTGGTATTTAACATAGCATGATAGTCATCTAAGGTTAATATTAGGGATTTTACATGTCTTTATTCCTAATTAGGGTTAGGGTATTGGGCCTTCTAGAATGTTTTTAAAATTCCACATGTGACTAGCTCCACATGTGTGAGAAATGAGAGCTGACGTGGTATACACTCAATACCATCGTGGTCAACTAGATAGGTTAAGTTGCAAGAGACATAACTTCTTCATATGGAAGGTATTTGAGGTGATTCTTGGACCATTGGAAAGGTATCGGAGTGTAGAATCATGTGAAGTTCCATGGAAAGGGGATGGAATTTTTTACCCCAAAAAACATTATTTCAACCCTCAATCAAGCCTTGGAAGGTTTTGGACCCCAAATCTAAAAAATCAGACCTGCGCCTAGAATGGGCCCTACAAGACAATTCATCCAATCTTTCAACCCCAAAAGAACCAAAATAGATGAAAATTATGTGTTGATCCATTTCGGATCACACCTCATTTTGGGAGGATTTTTCTCAACAAAATATTTTACTGAATGAGGTGAGGAAACTTTTCCTCTACCTTCTCCTTTGGGTATCATTTATACTTTCGTAGAAGTCCTCCTTTTAGCCCCACCTACCAGATTCCATACTGTCCTCTCCTGGTTGTTCTAGACTTCTACAAAATTGTGTCTTTGGCTACCCCTGCTTTACCTTCTGGTGTTAATTCCTCTACATAAGGTAAGACTGGTGAGCTCCCAATATGGATGCCTAATGATGGCAACTTTACTAAGAGCCTACTTTTAAATGTCAACCTGGGGGACGTACAAAATTTAGAGGTGCAGACACTATCTGTGCTATTATAGGATAATCTCTATCACAGTTGGATGTCGGTATCGATGTTCTAAGGGTTGCTTACTAAATATGTAAACTGGTTATGCTACGGAATTAAATATTGGAAAGCAATAAATCTAATTAAAAGAATTAAAGTGCTGAAAGCAGTAAACCTGTTCTAAGAAATAAAGATACCAAAAGCAGTAAATATGTTCTAAGAAATAAAGCAGTAAATCTATTTTAAATAATTAAAATGCTGAAAGTGAAGGGGATGATCTTATGAAATTACTTAATGCAGAATGGTAAATCTAGAAAATGAAAATGCCATAACAAATCTATTCTAAGATTTGGGAAAACGAGGTCTGTAGTTACTTTATACCTAAGACTAGAATTCTAATCTAAACCATTTTAAATCCCAAGACTTAATCGAAGTGCGATTGTTTCGAGCTATCCATCTATTACTAAAGAAATTAATCACGATGTGAAACAGTCAAAAACCTCATATATAAACCATGATATTAAAAGCAAAGCTGATACACATGCAATCGTTGATTCAAATATGCATTGAAAGAAAGAACCTATAGGACTACTGAAATTGTTCTGCTGTACTACATAATGTTTTATAAACTACTACATAAATAATAAATCATTCAAGCGCTTCCATATGCAATATAACTGTTCATCAATGTAAAACGCATAATTGGAAAAATACCTGCAAATAGAAATCTCCTGACCTACGTGTTGGAGGGGCCCTCCCCAACCCATACTCAGGAGAGAATAAAAATTATAAACGCTGGCTGGAATTAATCATCAATCTCTTATTAAAATATAAAATCCATGTCAAAACAAAGGTCTGTACTTCGCAGTATCGATAGGGCAGAAAACGTTAAAACAATGTTTTTCTCAAAATAACAGTAGGGGCCTCTCGCTACCTGAGAGGTCCATATTTATATGATTTAATGTTGATCCTAACTAATTGTCGAAATGCCGAGCCTCCTTGAACTGGAGTGCATTCCCTATAATTCAGGAATAGGGTGTCGAGCTTGGTGATCTCTTAGTCTTCTACGCATTCATCCTTTACTGCCCTGAACCTACTCAATCACGCTTGGTTTCCACAGAATTAGTTCATTGCATATGCATTTCAACATACAAAAATAATCATCAAAAACAATTTCATAAAATAATTAAAGTAAAACATTTCCCCACAATTGAGTGTGTTTCTTCACCATTTCTTGAGCTTGACTGTGGGAAAAAGAGGTCCACTAAATACCTGAAAATTGGGCTCATCATTCTCTCCCATACTTGAAGGATTCACCCATCCTTGGGTGACTTATTCAATTCGTCGATGACCTCCCTGATATCCTATGCTACCACCTTAGGTATCCCTTCCTGACTGTGATATCCAAAATTTTGATCCTCCCTGGCCCATGCCTTCCTCTCTTCCTCTTCATTAATCTGTTCTTTGATGACCGGGGAAAGAAAGAATGGGGGATTCAGCCTCATCCCGATCCACCTGAGTTTATTTCTTGCCAGGGATTCTTTGTAGAGTGTGGTTTTGAAAAGGGAATCATCGAGCCTGAGGGGAGAGTGGAGTTCTCTTCTTTTTAGATCGTTTTCCACCCTGCTCCACCTTTCCCTGATGGACTCATTAACTTCCTTTTGTGTGTTGCAAAGTGTAATGTCAAAATGAATCACCGCCTCCTGTTGTTTTGCAACACGGGGGGTTCACTCAGTGAACTTGTTACATAGCACGACCGTTCATAGGATATTAAAGAATATCCCTAATTTCACTAAATATTGGAAAACTCCTCCTAAAATTGTATTGTTGAACCCCCCTCCTAATATACCTTTCCAATTAAGAAAACCCCAACTTTCACCAAATATTGCACGTATCTATTTTTATCAACCCATTTTTAATATCCCCTTTATATCATATTATCAAGTTGTAACAAAAAGGAGCCCTTACGCATCTTAGTATAAGCAAACAACATAATGGGGAGGTCTTCTCTGACGCAAAAACAAAATCTTATACATCTGAAATAGTGGATGGATGAGTAAGGAATGAAAAGCTCGTGCGATATTTCAAATTGGAATGAGAGTAATGATAAATGGATAGGCTAGAAAGTTCTTAACACTCATTAAAAATTGATGCCTCTTTTGAATGAGCTACACATAGCCTTGGACGGTTGTGCTCCCAGTAACAAAAGAGAGGATACAATTCAGAACTACAAAATCTTCCTCTTCCTCGGAATTCCAGGATGTGGAAGTATATGTGGAATCCAAACGGCATTTCCAAAGTTAATATAATCAATTCCATATTCTAGTGCATGACAAACTATTAACTACTAATATTTATAGCAGAGAGGACTTTTGAGCCCTTCTAGAATATCGAACACAAAGGAAATTTTCAAATAAAACCTCTTCTTAAAAGAGTTTGGAATATTCTCCCCAAGTATCTTTGCTCGAATGTGTGGTTATCTAGGAATGACACTATTTTTCAAGAGCAGTGTGACAACCCTCGAAGAATAGCCATAAAAGCTCGCAGGCTATGAAAAGATTACCTTCAAACTAAGAAGGCTTTAAATCAGAATATGCAACAGTTAGATAAAAATGAAAGGGACTAGTTAAGGGATATGTTGGAACCACCCTCTTTGCAAAAAAAAGTCATCATCTCTCAAGTAGACAAGAAATAGAAATTGAAGTTGTTCAATGATGAGTTCCAAAATGGGAAAATTATGTAAATAAAAAGCATCATGTTCTTTGATGGAGCCTCAAAGGATACCCAGGGGCTATAGGTGCAAGAGGGGTACTTTTGGATCCTAGTAGGAAATAAGAACTACACTAAGAATGAGAACTAGGAAAAAACACAAACAATCAAGCAGAAGCTATTGCTCTTTATCAAGGCCTCTTACAAGCTTGTCTTCTAGTATTAGAATGCCTCGAAGTGTTTGGAGACTCATAAATTATAATCAATTTGGTTCATGGTGTCACCTCTCTCAAATACATCACTCTCACTAGATGGATTGAAAGAATAAATTATGAGATCAAGAACCTTCAACACCCTCAATTTCTTCCATGTTCTTCATCATCAAAACCATAAAGGTGATGAAATGGAAAACAATGCCACTCGAAGTAATGAAGGGTATCTCAAAATAAATGAGACCATCTCATTAAGCCATATACCATGATCCTTCTTTGAATAAAACATCCAACAATCAAATTGACATGTACAAATGGATAAGAGGCAGAGCACAATATATTTAGCATAAGTAGGAGTCTTGAAGCCTAAATTCTTGATCTGAAGGTAATAATGTTAGTCCATATTATTCACCACACCTTTGGGAATCATTCAGAGTTAAATGTAAAGGTAAGCTCCATCACTTCACGGCACATTAAACACAAGTTGGAATGAGGATTAATAAAGAGTAATATTAATAAATAATTATAATTATGATGTTGTCAATTTCCGGTAGCTCGTTTGGTTAAGGTGTGGGTCTCATCATGGTTTCTTAAGCCAAAGGCCAAATTAGAGAAATTCTAGCAAACAAATAACTATAATGTTAAAACCATCAATTTTATTTTATAATAAACATTTATTAATTATAATTAACATATATTAATTTTAAAATTGTTTTATTTAATTTTATTGTTTATAATTAAAAAATTTGTTTATATTTAACAGATTTTATTTAATTTTATATTATTGTGGAATTCAATGTTGCATCCGAATTTAAAACTTTAATTGATTTTTAGATAATTTTGATATATTTAAAATTAAACAAAATTCCTTATAAAATTTTAAACAAACGAAATAAATTCAAATTTAAACAAAATAATACGATTAATCCCCAAGTGATCTCAACCCTTGAAGGTGTTGAAAAGAAACCTAAGGTCCAAACTTCGAAATATTTGACTCTACAATGTTTGTGATAAAGCTTCCACTGCTAATGAATGTTGATAATGACAATATGGAATTTTCTACTACCACTTTCCAATGAAGGTAACACAACGGAATGTCAAGGGTTGGGGTCAGAGTATTGAAATAAATTTACAGTTTTTAATTCAGAATTTATTTAAAATTAATTTAGATGAAAACAATGAAATACAATATTGAAGATAGAATAGCAACACCACACCAGATATAAAGATAATATATGAAAAACAATACATAGCAGTGTTGCAGGACAAGAGATACTCGTGGATTTTTTCAAACATACCTCCCCAAAAATCTGACAAAGAGCAAGCAACTTTCCTTCCTCATTTCCAACAAACTTCAATTTCTATTGTATCAACTATGATGCTTTTTACAGAAGAAGATATACCCCCTAGTTAAAATAGTGCAGATACTTAGAAATCTGTGTAATACATAGAATATTAAATGCATCAAAAGTTGCTCCTGTCATGACATTAAGAATCCTAGTAAATATCAAAATATAGAAATGAAAGGTATAGCGTAGGAAAAAATGAATTTTATGTAACTCACTTTCTACCAACAATTATTCGTACTGCATCATGCATGATGGTGCGAGAAAGCTCCTCAATGGAATCATGCAACGTAGCACTAAATAATGAACGTACAAATGAGGGGCTCGAGCAAACATTTTCTACTGAATCAATTTGCTCAATAAATCCAAGTTCAAATAGCTTATTCGACTCATCTAGAATGAGATACGCAACCCTACATCAAGAGCCAATCAAAAACCCCGAACATGATTATACGCAAATGATTTCACAATTACCCACACATCTATATGAAAGAATCACATTAACATAATTAGTAAAGTTTTTCCACTAATATCAAATACCCATACATATATGGACATAAAAATATGTTAAATATCATGGAAGATTAAAATTTAACCAAACAAAAAAAGCCTTTGTGAAGTAAGTGGATTAAATAACAATATTTGAATGTCTAAAACTCCAGTAATATACAACCATATGAAATTTTGATGACCAAAGTACTGGAAATGAAGATTACAAGTGAAAGTAAGTCACTAAAGAAATGCTAATCTATTTGCAACAAGCTTTCCAATCAATGACACTAACCTTTGCCAAGATCATCCGGATCAATGTATAACAACAACTCGTCCTACTATAGAATGTGGCCAAGAAAGAAGAATCTGCAAATATAGGACTCTGGTCAAACAATCTCCAAGAATCACAAAATTATAATGAATGTCAAACTAGATGAGCAAACAATGGCAATATACAGATAGTATTAAGAGGAGGAATATACTTGTTCGTCAGTGATTGAAAATTCAACAGTACCTAAAGAGACACAATACACATTACACATCAGTGCAGATCTAATTCTGAACATCTCCATATTTTCATAAGCACTGCATGAATGTGCCTGAATACAGTAAAAAATGAAGGGAAGACCCAACACTATATATTGCCTTTTATTTGAACTTAATGATCTTGTACGCTACTCCCAATTGTAACCAGAAAAACCTTCCCTAGAATGTTTCCAAAGCAAAATGGCACTTTTGCAATTATAGAAGATAAAAAAATAAAAAATTACAATTGAGAATATCACACAATAATGCAAAAACTACAAACATGGCAGTCAAGAAGCTCATTGAATTTGTTATGCTCTACTTTAAATTAAAATTTAAACAATCCCAAACTTTAATCAAATGGGCTATGTTAACATCAGGATCTATCTATCACAGTGATTTGGAGATGTTCAAAGGCCAATCGAGAGTCATGACATAGTGGTTACGTACTAGAGTCTTCATTTAGTGGATACAAATTAGATTCTAGAATAATAGCCAAAATCATCAGGGTTGGTTAATTACCTGGTGACATTCTTCATCTCTTTTTGATGGATGGCCTGGATAATGTTGAAATCCAATTTCGCCAGCTCTAAAATATTTTGGTTCTTCACATTTGGCAGCCTGAAATTAGACAAAATGTAGCACCCAATGAGACCCATTACTATTATTAGCAAGGAAGGAAAGAAAGGAAAGAAGGTGCAAATTATGCTAAAATTTTTAAAAAAGGAAAGATTTGAGGTCTCACATAGTGGTAAACGTTTTTAGCTAGGCATGCATCATTTGAGCAATACACTTGACAATGTTTCTTTGCTTCCAGTCTCGAACACAAGCATGCCAAGAATTCTCCATCATGTATTTAATATGGCCACGGCATTGACAAACAAAATTAGAAAATCATCCAATCCAATCCCTTATATGGGGAAAACAAGCGGCATACATGTATAGGCATTGGGTAGTGTGTTATGTTACCTCTTCAGTTAGGTTTTTTTTCTTGTTTCACTCAGTGTAAGTCTCACTTTTCTCAAAAGATTCATTTAAATATTTACTAGTGAAGATTTTAGCTTTATCCAAAATGTTTTCTCCTAGAAATGCCAGCGAGGAAGCTCTATAATGGCTCAGCGTGCTTGCTACATCTTGGTTGAATTCAACAACCGAGTAAAATAAGTTCCCATTTTAGTCTTTGAAGTTCTCAAAAACCATTGATAAGACAATGTCCAATGATAAGAACAAAACATAGAATAGCTCATCATATGTTGTCTGAAAAACCAGTGCAACATATGTTGTCTGAAAAACCAGTGCAAGGCATTGTTTTTGGTATATTTTATCCTAATGGAAGAATGGATTTAAATATAAAACACACCTGGAGTTACATTGTACTGATGCAACCAAAGGATTCGAAACCCCAAAGCAGTGATCTCAAGGTTAGTTATGGGATTCAGTCTACCCCACCCAATTCCTCTTTCTTTCCAATGCCTGTGTGCAACAATTTTCATCAATGGATTTTAGAGAGGAATTAATATGGAATTGAAGGAGAGTAAACTTTTAAAATTTATATTTATACCTGTGAGCATAATTGATATCTTCATTGATTTCCTTTTCAATGTGTCTATCGATTCCAACTAGTACAAAACTATCCACTACCAAGAGGTGTTCTAGCAGATCCACATGATATAGGAAGGGAACGAAATGTTGCAGGAAATTAATTAAATATATAATATCAAAACTAAACAGAAAAATGGTAAGAAGGTAAAGGCACTCCATTGACATAGGTACCAAAACTGTCAACAATAGTGAACAAGAGCCTCAAAAAAGAATTTTAAATTGACCCACATGTTTAACAACCCAAAAACCCTGTTTCGCACAATCAAAGAAATAAATACATGGAAAGGCTGAAGAAAATGATTTATACTTACATATGTATTGAGCTGCTGACAAAGCTGGAGAAATCATAGTGCTTGAAGTACTTAGGAAATAAACTTGTGAAAATTCGAGGGGTTTCCCACAATGAAGCTTGTATTCTCGGGACTCGATGTCACTATCAAGTCTATTGTAGTTGGCCATGTCATACATATTTGTGAGAAATATAGTCACCACATCGACCCCTCTATTCTGAGATCCATCCTAAAGCTAAAATCCCCAAAATAAAAATATAAAACCCAACCCAAAAACTAAAATAAAAACCCAAAATCTAGAAAACCCAAATCAATACATGAACTGAGACCACCATAAGAACTCAAATTTACACCATTCAAAAGCTCTTACTAATCCTGATAAATCTAGAGCAGGAAGAGGGAAAATCGGCCCCGCTATTCTCAGATCCATCCTAAACCTAAAATCCCCAAAATAAAAATACAAAACCTAACCCAAAAAATAAAATAAAAAACCCAACCCAAAAAATAAAATAAAAACCCAAAATTTAGAAAACCCAAATCAATACCTGAACCGAGACCACCATAAGAAATCAAATTTACACCATTCATAATATCTTGCTAAGATTCAGAGAGATCTAGAGCACGAAGAGGGAAAACAGAGCGAGAAAAGGCAGCATTAACTGATATAAGAAAGAAAAGAGAAATAATATTTACCTAGTTTTTTTCAGAAGAGGAGGAAGCAGCAACGGACTGCTTCTAGAGAAGAGGAGAAATAGAAATTTTATGGTGTCTCTTGAACCCTTGTTCCGTTCTATCCTTGAGCTCAAATTAACATAGAATTCCCTTTAGAAAAAGTCCCGAGATCAATCCAAATGGCTATGGAGTCCTTCTCAGCCATGGTCTTGCCCAGTTCCTTCTTCCACTTTCCATCTACTCAGTTGGAGGCTTACAAACACAATAGCAATGCCATTTTCAAGTATTGAAAAGTTGGTCCACAGCAATGATGGCCGCAATGATGGACGGGAGCGCTGAAAACGGAAAGAGAAGATGACAATGAACTAGGGATTTTATTGCCCATTCTTCCAAAGAAACCACGCTTCTTCCATCCAGTCTGCACTACGACCACCACACTGATTTAACTACCATGGAGATTCACAAGCCCACAATCCCCAAGAGACATGGACTCTGCGATATTCTAGTCATCAAATATTATGCATTTTTTTTCATTTTTTTGGACTATATTTTTAGGGCATTGCAGATCTATTGCTACCAGAATGAACTTGCTGGAAAATATCTCCCTACCTCTCCTTCGACTTGCACGGAATCAACTATCCCCGCCTCAGAGTAGGAAGTGCCTTTGCATCTGCAGGATTTCAAATAGGCAATTTAGGATCAAATGCAATGGCTGGAACTGCTAATCGCAATTAGCTGCTGCTTCCACCCGGCCATAAACGGCTTATCCACATCTGGATCTCTATAACTGGTCATAGCCCACATGAACTCGCGGCATTCTTATGCTACTCGCTACCTCAACAAGGGCGCCCACTTGGCTGGAATACCTATGTAGTGCAAACAATATTATAAAAAATTATAATAAAAAAATAAACAAAGTGGGGATTAGAAATTAATAATAAAATATTAAATAAATGATTTGTTGGGTAAGTTAAAGACGATATGATTATTCGTCTTAAAATTACCCTTGATGCAGTAGTGTAATAAAGGAATAAAGTTCAAATTGAATTTGTCCATCAATCGTTTCACCTAGTAGTAAAAGGTTTCATGAATTGGAAAATATTGGCAGAATCACATTAGCAATTCATTCTTCAAATTTAGTAATTAATCTTGAGATTTTTAAGCATAGATATTTCTACCAAGATAATGTACTTTTGAACCCTGTTTAAATATTATTAACTTCTGCAACTTGTATTTTTTTTCGAAATAATACATTTAGAACTTGGATAGAATTCCATACCTGAAACAAGGAGGTACTTATAATTTCTTTAACCAAATAAGACGACTAATTGGAAAATATAAATACTCTTAAACATTGTTTTGTCATTGTTATCCTTACATGCGAATATTCGCAAGAACGACAGGTACAAATGCTTTAGCCAATTAGCTAAGTAAGTCTCGGGGCACCTCGCAGGAACCCTTTCATCACCATCCCGAAATTAAAACTGTCAGTACCTTGTCAAGGAGAACTCCGTCTTATATTGTTTTGAAATTTCAGTTATTACAACTACAAACAAATTAGTGTCGTAATCATTTTTATGGAGGTAAGACACATCACTGTCTTAAAGCATCATTAGTTAAAAGGACATAGTAGTTAAATTGTTATATAGATTAATGACTTTATTATTTAATACTGCCTTAACAAGCATTTATTACTTCCGCAATCACAATTTTAACATTTAATGTTGGTATAATTTTTTTTTTAAATTTTATGAAATTATCGGGATGTTACATTGCTCAAGGACAATAATCCAAAGAGACTTCCATCGATATTATCATTGGTACATTATTATCAAATTTATTCAAAACTTAGGATCATAAGCAATATCAAATAAAAATGGAAGGTCCTTAAGTCTTAGGTGGGTATGAAATGAGCCCGTGATTTGGACGTATGAATCCATCCCACGATTTGGAGGTTATTCCTCAACACTCCCAAATAAAATAACCCCCAATATTTATATTACTATGTCAAATAAAAAAAACCCCTTGACCCCTTAATACGGGGCAATATATTTTTGAGGTTTTTAAGAGTATTCAACCCCCCAATATGAATGGACATGATATGATATTGCCTCACTAGTGAACCCCCCGTGTTTTGCAAGGAGAATGGGTATCAGTTCCTCGTCCTGGGTGAGGATCCTGTGGTTATAGATTATCCCTTCAGGGTGAGTTGGCTTTGGTATGATCATTAATGGGGTTTTCCATTTGGATGCAACATAGAGATGGTAGTCCTGGGCTCGCTCAATTTCGTGGTTCATCCACGAACACAATGCCCTTAATTGGAAATCGCCCACATATGGGTTTGGCGACCAGTTGAGCGAGCCAGAAACTACGAAATTATGTAATAAGAACTCACTCAATTGGTCTTTCTCCAGCTCTGTGGAGTTCAAAGATGCATCAATAAACTCTTTGGGAGTGCTTACCTCTATAGGGATTTCTTTCTTCAACCTCTGGAGCTAGAATTCGCCCCATTTCTCCTATAAATAAACTGCATATACCACCGACGGTGGTCTGAGGTCCCGTAGTCTCTCATAAATGCCGATAATAGTGGCAAAAACATCGTTAAATTTGATAATCTCCTGGTCTTTCTTTGCTAATTCGTTCTGTGCCTCGGCCAACTTTTCGTGCAGCGCTAAATTCTTCTGCTTGGCCAGCCGAATCTCTTCTACATGATGCATCTTCAGGATTTGTGTCTTCTCGGCTAAGAATGGGGGAGGTGTGGCCTAGCTTCCTGGCCCAATTCTTAATGTTGCCAACTCATTTCTAAGCCTTTCCAATTCTTCTTGTGCTTCAGCGAGCCGGAAAATGACCTCGAGGTCTTCATTACGTTCTGGAGGGTTTTCCTGGAAGTTGCCTTGCTCTTGTAAGCTCTGCTCTTCTTCTTTATCCATTTCTTCTTCTGCATTATGTTCTTCCTCTTCATTCATTTCCTCTTCTTCATCCTCCTCTTCTTTTTCTTCTTCGTCCTCTTCTTCATCTGTAGTGGGATCCTTCTTATCTATAAAAGGATCAATGTCGTCATCAGACACATTGGTAATCAAGGGGCTGGGTTCCCTTTCTTTCTCCTCAGAGACTTGGATTTTAGATACCTGCGTGGATCTCTTGCTGCGCCTCTTTGACCCCTGACTACTGGTAGGAATATTTGGGTCTGATTTGGGGGAGTCCTCTTTGGAGTGTTTTATTTTGACCAAGGTGTCGACCACACTGTCCAAGTCAATTTTTCTTTTTGCCCCTGATACAGAGTTGGTCTTACTTTTGATTCAGGTGGCAAGGACGTAGTCCTCATTCTCTGAACGTCCTCAGTAGATACCACGATGAACTCCTCCCAAGAGAGCTCTGGAATCTGAGCTTTTAGCTCCTCACCAACTATTAGTTTGATCAGCCCATGATGGGCCAAAGCATCCTCTTTTCCCTTACCACCTTCCTACTCATCTCTGCTAGGGATTGGAGAAGGTAAAATGGAATGCTAATATTGTTGTTTGATGAAATGTGACTTCTGTGCCTGAGAAGCTCTAAAATACGAAAATGGAAAATGGGAACATAGCTTAATATTCCAGTGCATGTAATGTACCTCAGGACAATTGCATCCATTTCATCCCATGGTGCTGGCATGGAGGGTCTTTTGACTCCATTTTTGTCTTCATCATAAACCTCTCCACGCTCAAAGAATGTTGCTTTTGCTGTGTGGTTTGCCTCTCGGTCATTGCTGCTCCAATGTAGGCCCATTGGAAGACCAGTGTGTTTGGCTATCATGTCCTCATCCAATTTTATGCGTAACCCCTTCACCCAGGTGACGTACTATTCATCCTTAATATGCTTGAAGTTTCTTGCGAACTCCTGAGCTACCCCTGTATCGTATCCTCTCAGTCGAAGGATAAATGGCATCTATCCTGAATTGCGAACGATCTGCATGACTCTCGGGCTCTGATAAATGGCATTGTGATCTTCCGGTTCACTCTTCTTAAAACCCTTTATCATTTTTAGAATCTTCTTTATAACCAGACAAAACCAGGGCTTTTGGAATGCAGTTTTATACCTTCAACTTTGTCAGGCTCTGCCTACAGGCTCAAGGAATACAATGGTGGCTGCTTCTCAGGAATTCTGGGTGGTTACTTATATGCAAAATCATGGAATATTATGCACCCTAATTCACTGCCTTCCTGCACCTATCATTTCCATCATACCTATACTTGCCACTTTTAATCCCCTATTTTTCATGATCGATCTCTGCCTTCTCATGATCGACCTCTGTATTTCATGTGGTGAAGGTTGCGATCATGATTTATTAAGGGTGACGGGACTTTGGTAGCAATCATGAGTTATGAAGGTCATTCCACCATGCCGCCGATTTGAAATGGAAGCTGTCCTCAGCTGACTTAGAAACAAATGTGGTGTGGGATAATCTTTTACCTTAAAAATAAAATGAAATCGTTAGAGAGATTACCTTGGTATGTATGCGTACCTGTATTGATGATCGGGTGCATTTTTCTTGCATGGCGGATTCTGTAGTAGATTTGGTGGTGTCTGTAGTTGATTTATGCATGTCAGTAGTTACATGTGTGGGTGCTTTTTCCTTTTTGTTCGTTTTGAATTTGTTGTAGTTTCTTCTTTTGAAAATTGTGCCATTTGCTGATGCGACTAATATGATGATGCTTTGTATTTGGATGATTGCATGGCTGTATGTGACTAGCTCTCTTGAATAAATGGCAGCCTCGCTTGAATAATTTTGCAGGCTCGCTTGAATAGATGGCAACCTCACTTGAATTTATTTTGCACAGCTCGCTTGAATAGGTTGCAGCTTCTTGTGATGATATTGTAGAGTGAATGAAGAGTTCGTAGTTGTAGAAATTTTTTATGGCTCTCTTGAATGCTAAGTTTGTTTGTGAATTTGATGGCTCGCTTGAGTGTATATTCTTTTGTTTGAATTGTGGTTGATGCCCTGAAAATTTCCTGTTACCTTTTTTTTCTTTTTTTATTATATATTTTTCTCTTTTTTTTCAGTTTTTTTTCTCTCTTTTTTTTTCATGATATGCGTTGAACTTCACTGATTTGCAGCATGCTCTATCGGCATCAATTGTTGCTGGTAGAGTACTTGTGTAAATTCTTCTTTGGACTGTGGTTTTTTGTAGAGTTTTAGGCGATGCCCATTCACTATCATGGGGAACTCATCATCATCAATTGTAATAATTCTCACAGCCCCATTGTCATAAATTTTCTATATACCGTAAGGTCCAAGCCATCTAGTAGTTAGCTTTCCTTTGAATGTGTGACATCTGGAGTCATAGAGTAGTGCCCAATCACCTTCGTTGAATTTCTTATCCTTCAAATGTTGGTCATGCCATTTCTTTCTTTGATGTTGGATGATTTCAATATGTGTAAGTGCTTGTTGGCGGTGTTCATCCAGTTGATTTAGCTACAGCATGCATTCTTTTTTACTGTCTGATAGGTTCATATTTAAATCGGCTGCAATTCTTAATGTTTTTAGTTCAAATTCGATTGGTAGCATGACCTTTTTCCCATAAACCAGTTCATAAGGTGTGAATCCTGTTGTTGTTTTCCATGTAGTATTGTAAGCCCAGACTACTTCACTAAGTCTGTCAGTCCAATCCCTTTTGTGAAGTTGGACAGTTTTTGTCAAGATTCTCTCTAATTCCCTGTTGGTTACCTCAGCTTGACCATTTCCTTGAAGGTGGTAGGAGGATGACTGTCTGTTCTTTACATTGTTTCTTTTCATCAAGTTTTCAATTAAATTTGATGAGAATTGTGGTCCCTGATCAGAAACTACTTCTCTTGGCACCACAAATCTGTGAAAGATCTGCTCAGTAAAGAATTTGGCCACACTGGTTTCATTTGCAACAGCCAGTGTTGCTACCTCTGTCCATTTTGTAAGGTAATCAGTGCATACGAGGATGTAGCTCTTCTGATTGGACTGTGGGTTGAATGGGCCAACAAAATCAAATCCCCACTTATCAAATGCCTCTAAGGAGATTTGTGGATGTAGTGGCATTTCTTGTTTTTGTGTTGGTTTTCCCATTCTCTAGCAATCGTCACAATGGGACACATACTCATAAGCATCTCTGTGGAGTGTTGGCCAATAATACCATGTTTGCAAGATCTTGTAGGATGTCCTTTTTGCAGCATAGTGTCCTCCACAGGGTTCATTGTGGGTGGCATGCATTATGTCATGTACTTCATCTTCCCTAATGCATCTTCTAAGTACTTGATCTGGTCCTTGTTTAAAAAGCATGCCCTCTATCCATGTATATGTGGCACTTTGCCTTATTATTTTTGTCCTTTCTTTATAACTGTAATGTTCTAGAAACTTTCCTGATACTAAATAGTTTTCTATGTCAGCAAACCATGGGCTTCTTATTGATATGGAAAAAGGTGCTCATCAGGGAAGTTATCGTGAACCAATTCGTTATCTTTTCCATGTGTGACTCTTGACAAAAAGTCGGCTACCACATTATGCTTGCCTGGTTTATCTATTATAGTAATGTCAAATTCTTGTGGAAGTAGCATCCATCGAATAATTCTTGCACTGGTATTAGGCTTGTTCATAAGATATATGATCGCTGAGTGGTCAGTATGGATAAAACTTTGGTATCCTGCAATGTAATGCATGAATTTATTGATTGCATGTATGACTGCCAGAAATTCCTTCTCTGTGACTGTGTAGTTGAGTTCTGCCCTAGCCAAATTTTTGCTTATATAGTATATGGCATAGGGTTTCTGGTCTTGTTCTTTCCCAAGCACAGATCCGATGGCTTTATCTGATGCATCTGTGTGAATGTGAAATGGAATTTCCCAGTTTGGTCCTTGAAGTATTGGTGATGTGATGGTTTTCTGTTTAAGATTTTCAAAGGCTGACATGTAGTTGCTTGTCCATATGAACTCATTGTCTTTTGTGAGAAGTGTAAACATGGGGGCAGCAATTCTGCTATAATTTTCAATAAACCTTCTGTAGTACCCTGTCTGTCCAAGGAAGCTTCTCACATCTCTTTGTTTGATAGGTGGGGGTAGTGTTCTGATTACTAAGACTTTGGCTTGATCTACCTCTATACCTCTCTGTGATATATGATGTCCTAGAACAATTCCTTCTTCCATTAACATCCTGCATTTGTCATTTCTTAGGCACAAGCTCATTTCAATACATTTTTTTAATACTAATTCAAGATTGTTCAATGCCTGGTCAAAGCTCTGTCCATAAGGTGTGAAATCATCTATGAAGACTTCCATTTTGTCATTCAGAAAATAGTAGAAAATACTCAATATGGCTCTTTGAAATGTTGTTGGGGCATTACATAGACCAAAGGGTAGGACTCTATAGGCGTAAGTTCCCCATGGACATGTAAAGGTCATCTTATCTTGATCAGCTGGGTGTATTAAAATTTGATTGTACCCACAGAAACCGTCTAAGAATGAAAAGTATTTGTTTCCAGATAATGCATCCAGCACCTGGTCTATAAATGGAAGTGGAAAATGATCTTTCTTTGTTGTTTTATTTAGCTCCCTGTAGTCTACACAAATTCTCCATTTGCCTCCTTTTTTGGGTACTATGACTAGTGGTGAGACCCACTCACTATCAGATATTGGATAGATGAACCCTGCATCTAATAACTTTTGTAATTCCACTTTAACTATGTCTTTTAGTGCAGGGTTCAGTCTTCTTTGCAGTTTCCTGATAGGAGTAGATCCTTCTTTGATGTAAATGTAGTGTTTGCAGATATCAGGATGTATTCCTTTCATATCTGCATATGTCCATGCAAATGCTTTACTTTGTTCTGCTAGTATCTTCATCAATTTATTTTCTTGCTCTGGTTGTAGTTTGGAATTTATGCTGACTGATTTGCCAAAGTGAATTTCCACGAATTTTACCTTTTCACTCTGTTCTTCGAGTACTTCTATCCAGAAGTCATCCATGTTCTGTTTTGAACTGTCACCTGTTTCTATAGAAAAAAAATCTTGAATAACATGATTGTTAGGAGATACATTTTGTATAAATCTATCTATATGGCTATCTTCATATACTGCCTTTAAAGATATTGCAGCATCAATTGTTAGGATAGGTCGGAGGTTGTGATTTGGTGTGTTCTGGTAATCATCAGTCCAATTTTGATATTCTAACTCTGAAGATTTCATTGCTAGTGGGTAGATTGTGATTTTATTCCAGGTGTGTCCACTGGTGATTGTCATATTTCCTGATCGACAACCTATGTAAGCGTCCGCAGTTGCTAACCAAGGTCTACCTAGGATAATTGGATAGCCACTAAGTTTTCTTTTGATTTCGATTATTATAAAATCAGTTGGGTACTCCCAGGACTCGATATTGATCATAATGTCTTCTAGCATTCCTTCGAGCTTCACAGTGGACGTGGATGCTAGTTGGAGTACTGTTGTGGTTGGTCTGACCAGTGATTGGAGTCCGAGGTATAACATGGTTTCCTTAGTCATGACATTGATCGCAGTTCCCAAATCTATTAAGATTTTATTTATTTGTTTGTTATTTATGGTGATGTTTACTACAGGACTACCAGGATCAAGATATTTAGGGTTTATTATGACACCCAGCATCAAATCGGCCAATTGTCCCACTACATTAATAGTTGGTGGGTCACGCTTCCTCCTTCCTATCTTCTCTAGGAAATTTTCTCTAATGAATTTGTTGCAGATGGGCACATCCCTTATGGCTTGTAAAATCGGGATTTGGATGTTTAAGTGTTTGAATTCGTTTAAGATTGTATTCTCTTCCTCTTCTTTTGTACTTCGGACAAGTTTTTTTTGGAAATGGGGGATTTCTATTGCATGGAAGTGGTTGGGTTTCGTCCTCGGGAGGTTCTGGTTCATCGGGATGCTGAACATAGGGTTCTGATGTGTGGTCTTGAGCTTCAGGTACAGGTTGTTGGATGTTGTGTGGGGATGTATTCTGCAATGTTTTTCCAGATCGCAGGTTTATTTCATTTATTTCTATGGTGTCTACAACATAAGTTGGGAATTGTGTGATATTAGTGTTATAAGCATGTTGTTGTTGTGGGGGTTTGTTATTATTAGGATTTGGAATTGGTTGGTATGGAACAGGTGGAGGTCTAGGGGGTGGTTGAGGTTGTGGGGGTGGAATAATAAGTGGTTGTTGTAATGGCGCCCTCCAATTTGATGGATGGGGGTATTGGTTTGCATAATTTGTGGTGGATGGAAAAGGTGGGGAGTATTGAGGATAAGACGGTGGATAATACAATTGTTGATAGGATGGTTGATATGTTTGTTGGTTTTGTTGCCATTGGTTTTGATTTGGCTGTGCTTTCCATGGAGTTGGTGCGGCGTTCCAATTTGGTTGTCCTTGATTATAGTAAGTTTGATTGCTCTGCTGATATGGTCTAACAAAATTATTCCTCCTCTGATTTATAAAGCAGAGCTGTTCTACTGCTCCTTCAGCTGCTGGGTCTTGAATAGCTGCCTTACATGAGGGTAAGAGGGGACATTTATCAGTGGAATGGTCATTGATGCAGAGACCACATAATTCTATTTTTTTCAAGGTGCATTGCCCATTCTCATGCTTCTTTCTACAACGAAGATAGAATACTGCCAAGGCTTGGTTAATTTCGTCCTGTTTCTTTTTTATTTGAAGAGCATCAAGTTGCATGGCCAAAGATTGCAGTATGTCAGTTTTCATGTCATCCAGCAGGTTTCCAAAATCAGATTTTGTAAGTGTTGGTGCTGAGGATAATGATCCGGCAGTGGTTGTATGTGTATCCCTTGTCCCATTCTTATTTTTCCTAGATCTTGAGTAGTTTTTGAAGATTTGCAGGATCTGGTCAAAAGATTTTTGGAATATATCTCCATCTCCAAGGAGATTTAAGACTTCAAAATTCTCCTCTTTTACACCTCTAAGAAGGACAAGCTTTAGTGATTCAGGATCCAAAGTGCAATGGCTGGCTCGTTTGTAGCTAAGTTGAAATATTTGGGCATAATCTTCTAATGACTCTCTATCTCCTTGTTGCATCCTAAAGATTTCACCCCTAGTATCTTTGGCTTGCAATAGTCCCTATATTTTTCTAAGAATGATTGTTTCATTTGATCCCAGCTAAAGATACTATTTCCTTCAAGGTTCATGAACCACCGAAGTGATAGGTCTTTCAGTGTGGAAGGAAAAATCCTTAGCTTTTGTGCATCAGTAGTGTAATCAAATGATCTGCAAACTACCTCAAATTCAAACAGCAATGTGTCAGGATCTTCTAAAGTCAACCCATGAACGTTTGTCAGATTATTAGGATTTATGTTCTTCATTCTGGCATCTCCAAGAGGTATGCTAATGGGAAAAGTGAAAAGCTCCCTAGGTTCCTCCTCTTCGTTTGCCATTGAGGTGTTTGAGCTGGAACTTGTAGTGAAGTTTTCTCTGTTTGGGTCGTATGTGTGGTCAGTTTCATCTTCAGAGTGTACCAATTCAAACTGAGAATGGTCAGAACTATTATTACCGTTTTTTCTCATGGGGTTCTTGGGCAGAAAGCGGCCAAATCTATCCCTTTGCCGACGAGGCATTCATTGGTACAAATATTTATGTTTTTGTTTTATGTAATTTTTGTTTTCTTTTTGTGGTTTTTAGGTGATGTATCCTAAAAGATTTAGCACCTCCCTGGAAACGGCACCAAAAAGTCGTGAGCTCCCAATATGGATGCCTAATGCGGGCAGCTTTACTAAGAACCTACTTTTAAATGTCAACCTGGGGGACGTACAAACTTTAGAGGTGTAGGAACTATCTGTGCTCTTATAGGACAATCTCTGTCACAGTTGGATGTCGGTATCGATGTTCTAAGGGTTGCTTACTAAATATGTAAACTGGTTATGCTACGGAATTAAATACTGGAAAGCAATAAATCTAATTAAAATAATTAAAGTGCTGAAAGCAGTAAACCTGTTCTAAGAAATAAAGCAGTAAATCTATTTTAAATAATTAAAATGCTGAAAGTGAAGGGGATGATCTTATGAAATTACTTAATGCAGAATGGTAAATCTAGAAAATGAAAATGCCATAACAGATCTATTCTAAGATTTGGGAAAACGAGGTCTGTAGTTACTTTATACCTAAAACTAGAATTCTAATCTAAACCATTTTAAATCCCAAGACTTAATTGAAGTACGATTGTTTTGAGCTATCCATCTATCACTAAAGAAATTAATCACGATGTGAAACAATCAAAAACCTCAGATATAAACCATGATATTAAAAGCAAAGCTGATACACACGCAATCGTTGATTCAAATATGCGTTGAAAGCAAGAACCTACAGGACTACTGAAACTGTTCTGTTGTACTACAGAATGTATTATAAACTACTACATAAATAATAAATCATTCAAGCACTTCCATATGCAATATAAATGTTCATCAATGTAAAACGCATAATTGGAAAAATACCTGCAAATAGAAATCTCCTGACCTACATGTTGGAGGGCCCTCCCCAACCCGTACTTAGGAGAGAATAAAACTTATAAACGCTGGCTAGAATTAATCATCAATCTCTTATTAAAATATAAAATCCATGTCAAAACAAAGGTCTGTACTTTGCAGTATCGATAGGACAGAAAATGTTAAAACAATGTTTTTCTCAAAATAACAGCAGGGGCCTCTCGCTACCCGAGAGGTCCATATTTATATGATTTAATGCTAATCCTAACTAATTGTCGAAATGCAGAGCCTCCTTGAACTGGAGTACGTTCCCTATAAGTCAGAAACAGGGTGTCGAGCTTGGTGATCTCTCAGTCTTCTACACATTCATCCTTTACTGCCCTGAACCTACTCAATCACGCTTGGTTTCCACAGAATTAGTTCATTGCATATGCATTTCAACATACAAAAATAATCATCAAAAACAATTTCAAAAAAAATCATCAAAAACAATTTCATAAAATAATTAAAGTAAAACATTTCCCCACAATTGAGTGTGTTTCTTCACCATTGCTTGAGCTTGATTGTGGGAAAAAGAGGTCCATTAAATACCTGAAAATTGGGCTCATCAAAGACCTACTCAGTTTCTTGGTCCAACATGTAAGGTTCATAGAGCTTCATATTTTCCAATTCACTACTGAGTAAATGCACATATATGGGGTAGACTGAGTCTGTAGGAATTATATCCTACCTTCTCCAATACTTCAAAAGGACCATACCATAATGCCTTGATATTCTTACCAAGACCTTGTAGTCTTTCCTTATTTAAGTTCAACCACACTTTGTTTCCCACCTTGAATTTTTTTTGAACTATGTACATATCATGTGACCTCTCCAGTGCCTCTTGTACTTGTAAATGGATATGCCTGATCGATATTTCACTTGAGAATTTCAAATGTTTTCTACTAACTCTTCCCCCACTAAAACCCCTCGGTGATAGATGTAATGGACTGGAGAGGTGCAACCACAACTAAAAAAGAAGCTATAAACTTCCAAAGGTATTTTGATGCCCCCAAAAACCTCTTAACTTCAGTGACATTGGTAGGAGTAGGCCACTTAGTGATGGCCTCCATATTTGCAGGATTAATCTTAATTTCTCATCCACCAATCACATACCCTAAAGACACCAAACATTGCTAATCAAATTCACATTTCTTAAGGTTTTCTAGCAATGGATGTTTTTTCAAGGTCTCCAACAACTGCTTGAGATGTGAGATATGATCTTCCCAAGTAGCACTATAAACCATTATATCATATAAATATACTATCACAAATGAATCTATAAAATGGTGCAATATGTCATTCATCAAACACATAAATGTAGTCGGTGCATTACACAAACCAAAAGGAATTACTAACCATCCACATCAACCTTTCCTAGTATTGAAGGAGGTTGGGCCAAGTATCCTCTTATTTCATTTATATATGGTGGTATCCCGATTTGAGATCCAACTTGGTGAAATAATTGGCATGTTGCAAATGATATAGCAAATCATCGATACTGGGAAAAGGGTGTTGATTCTTGAGAGTGATATCATTCAGAGCTCTGTAGTGAATACACATCCTCTAAGTCCCATCCTTCTAAGGTACTATGATAATAGGTGACCCACAAGGTGAAGTTCTTGATTAGATTACCCTTTGTTCCAATAGTTGTTGCAACTAATTATTCACTTCTTCTACTTCCAGAATAGACTATTTGTACAGTACTATGTTTGGAAATGGAGAATATGGAAGTAGATGTATCTCATGCTCCACTTCCCTCTTAAGAGGTATCCCCTTAAGCTCCTGTAACATTTCTATGTATGCCTGTAAAAGGTTCTCCAGCTGGAGTTTCTTCTCTCTGGTACATCCCTCCAGAGATGCCTTTAATTCTATTGATTTATGATACAAACCGTTACACCAAAACCTCGAGGTGTTAGTGAAGGCCGTCCACTAGGATCTTAACATCCCACCATGCTCCACAGTCTAGACTCTGGGTTGGATGTGCGCCCGTACGGTGGTGTCCCCTTTGTGTCGTACGAGCCTCGGGCAAATACTGCAATGCCGACGTTGCCACCAGCTCTGTGACTTAAACCTGGGTTGAGGCTCTGATACCAAATGATACAAACCGTTACACCAAAACTCTGAGGTGTTAGTGAAGGCCGTCCACTAGGATCTTAACAATTTACCTTCTTGTTGATTATGTCTCGAGAAAAAAATACAAACTTTCTACTTGAATTGATTAGTTTTTTCGCTTGGTTGGCACTTACTAGTGAGATATTTTATTTACCTTTGTACACATTGATGATGAAATATTTCCCATCCTTAATCAAGTGGTATTGGTTTTCCATCCTCGTGAAGATCGCATCCCTCTGATACATATAGGGACTTCCAAACACAACACGATAAGCATCAAGGGGTACTATGTCTACTTCCACTTCATCAATATAATATGCACTTGTGGACAATTTAATCTTGCATTGTTTTGTGGCCCTTAGTTTTGTATCCTTATTCACCCATCCTAATGGGTTGGTGCTAGGATAATCATGTAATTTTAATCCAATCTTACTTACCAAATATTCTGCTATGATATTTTCATGTGAATTGGAATATAATAGAGCATCAACCTTGGTTTTCTTGATCCGGATCTTGGTATGTTTTCTTAATCCGGATCTTGGTATGTAAGAGTTTTGTTATCTCCTTCACTTCCTTGTGATGAAGGATCCTCAAATTCACCTTATTCTATAATAAAGTGAAAACAATGTTCTCATCCACATATGATATGCTCTCTACCTCTTTGCTTGAATATGTGGCTAGAATCTTCTTCTTATTAGCATCATTTTTTTGGTTCATAGGGTTTAGCTATCGATGAAGCTTCCAACACTTCTCTTTAGTGTGACCATCAATGTTACAGTGGTTATAGTGTTTTTTGGGATCCTTGCACTAATGTGTCATGGCTGTAGTATTCTTATCTTTTCCATTCCACTTCTTCTTCCCGTCCTTAGAAAAATCTTGTTTCTTTTTCTGTTTAGAGCCTCTTGGTTGTCCTTTCTTGTGGCATATATTTTCTAGGTATTGTGGAAGAGAATCACTTGCTTCCGTAAATGACTGTGTATACCTCCCAAATACTTGAGGAGTACATTTGGATTCTTGGGTTAGATACCTAGCATGATTGTCATCTTCTTGAATTCGATAGTGTACTCTTGCATGAAGTAATTCCAATGGATCCACTGGTCCTATACATACCCAATAGGGTGGAACTAGGACTTAATGAGGGTTTTGAAATATTCCAACTTAGTTACTGGTGGATCTCCCCCAACATAAGTATGATAAGTGCCTCCATGTGGATTTACCACTAGGTTATTGCATGGCCCTCTAATTTGAATCAGGTGAATGAAATATTATGCTCCTCATCTATGTTGTGGATAATAAAATATACTTTTTAATTGGTGCAACCAATGATTCAACTGTAGATCATCAATGTCACCTGTGTATGGCTTGATATCAACTTTTTCCTCCATCTTGAATAAATATTGTGAAGGAACATTGGTACTAGAACTTGGCTACTCTTTCTTGGTTTATTTCATCGGTTCCTTTTATGGGTTACCTCTATATTCCAACTTCCCCTCTGATCCGATATTTGAGTTAGAACCTCCAAAATCACCAAAAGGTCCAAAATATCTCTCTAGAGACACCATGAGGATTGACATGTTGTGTGAGATGTTGATTACTTGTATTTCCATCTTTGTACATCGTTGTTCATAGTTTCTTTCCGCTTCTTCTCCAAAATCGTCCACCATGCCCAGGGTTTCAAGACATTTTTACCAACTACTAGATCATGTAATTTTCCACAAAACCCCAAAGAAAATTGTTATGTACCAATATGATTTGTAAATTGCCATGGATATTCAAATGGAACAATTCATCACAATAGATCTTACAGCTAATTAGTTCTTTTTATTAGTTTATTAAATAATTGGAACAGAAAGGAAAATAACTATAGAAAATAAATACATGATCCACACAAGATATACCTTGGGAAAAGAAACTATGGGGGAAAACCCAACAAGAAATGAGGACTATGCCTTGCTCATTTCTTTTGCAATATGTAGTACAAATACAAAGAAATTGGTACGCTCTATGGAATTACCTATGACTCTATGTCCATAATGACTACTGAAGTATCTCCTACTTCCCATGTCCTATTCTACTATCCACTCTCGTGTTGTTGCTCAACTATGGAACAATACATAACATCAAATAATGGAACATGTTGTCACACAATGTGGCAATCTCTAAATTGATAGAGAATCATGATCACCATACCGGTGGAATATCAGGACTCAACCCCAAAGTGTCATGCTAGGAAATGTCCCCTCTCTTTAGGTTTCCCATATCCACTGAAAATCATATCAAAACTAATAATGGGAGGTGTCCCTAGTCCAACTTTTTTAGATACTTTTTGGTGCAACCAGCTTTCACACAGTACTAAGAGGGACAATTTCCAAGGGATACATGGCACCTTAAGATAACATAATTGGAAATATGGTATCCTAGGGAAATTCACTCTAGGTGATGACTTAGAAATTAAACAATGAAGATGAAAACCCTAGAAGGGTCAAACAAGAAACAAACAGGTAGGAATGGAATGCACGTACATCTACAAGACATTATTGCTAACATCAATTACAACACCTTTCATTTCCTGTTGGAATCACTACTTGACACATTTAAGGTATCAATCTAGGTGTTGTTTCTGATTTAGCAATCACAAATGGTCACTAGACTTATATTTATGTGATTTCCCTAAATGTTAATTCATATAGGAAATTTGGACAACTTTTCAAAATAATTCTAGAGGATTAGGAAAATAATGTCTCAGGGGTTCGATGCTATACAAAACATTCCATCTCCTAGATAGATTAACTTTGGAATGATTTAGGTTTTGATAAGTTTTAAAATTATATTCATTTGGAATATTTAGGGGTTGGGTTGAATTTAGAATATATCCTACTACTAAATGGTCTACTGCTAATAAAATATAAGATCTAAAATAAATAGGAAAGCAAGCAAAACAAACATGCATTGGGTCCAAACAACTTCTAAATGGATGAATTTAACATCTAGACAACCAGTGTGAAGTCCTAATTGTTAAGTTTTAAACCAAATAGACTAGCAATATCACTGAAAGAAACATAATCACAAGATAGACACAGAAATTACCCTGGGAAACCCTCATGGGGTAGAAAACCCAGCAAAGCTTTCCTTAATAAGATGATCAACCAAAATACAAGATGTGCTCCAAGACTTGTCCTCCTTCTCTATCTTCCAGACAGACCTCCCAGACACAAGTGCGCTACTTTTCTGAGTTGTGTGTGTGTGTCAAATGAGGAGCTCCTCTCCTCTATTTATACTAGATCCCAACTGACCAAAAACCCTAATGGACCGACCTCTACTTGAGAAGTCTAATAACCCCTAAAATATAAACTCAGGGCCGACCCCCACATGGTGGGTCTAATAACCCTAGTTCCCACACACCATCGGAGGAATAAACATCTCCGGATACATAATAGAATTGCCTCGGAGGGATGAAACATCTCCGGAGTAATAATGTACAAATATAATATTCTTAGAAGTTACAATATTCAACACTCCCCCTTAACGAGAAGGATATTATAACAGTATATGCAGGAGTAAGGAGTCATCATATACATCATACATGATACATCTCTATATCATCGGAAGCTTTCTTCAATACATCATTATTAGTAACTCAACTAGTTACTGGAACATCAACATCATAGTTATTGTCATCACAATATCATCAGCATTGTCATCATACGATCATCAGCATCGTCATCATACGATCATCAGCATCATCATCTCACGATCATCAGCATCATCATCACACGATCATTAGCATCGTCATCACACGATCATCAGCATCGTCATCACACGATCATCAGCATCGTCATCATGCGATCATCAACATCGTCATCACACGATCATCAGCATCGTCATCATACGATCATATTATAGGATGATCAATCCTACTCTCTTTAGGACATAGGTCCATGGATGATGCAATCCTGTCATGTACCTTTTGAACCGAGGTCCAAGGACGATCAAGTCCTACCATGTACCTTTTGAACCAAGGTCCAGGGACGATATAGTCCTACCATGTACCTTATGAACCGAGGTCCAAGGACGATACAGTCCTATAATTCAATTTTCAGAGACCTCATGCCTACATCTCAATTCAAAGGACCAAAGTCTGAAGACGATCCAATCCCCTTACCTGTTCATTCAGGATTTTATTTTCGGAGACATCTTGTCTATGACTCAATTCAAAGGACCAAAGTCCGGGGACGATCCAATCCCCACCGTACATTTAGGACTATGTCCAAGGATGACTTAATCCTCAACCGTACATTTAGGACCATGTCCAAGGATGACTTAATCCTCAACCGTACATTTAGGACCATGTCCAAGGATGACTTAATCCTCACCGTACATTTAGGACTATGTCCAAGGATGACTTAATCCTCACCGTACATTTAGGACCATGTCCAAGGATGACTTAAGCCTCAACCATACATTTAGGACCATGTCCAAGGATGAGTTAAGCCTCAACCGTACATTTAGGACCATGTCCAAGGATGACTTAATCCTCACCGTACATTTAGGACCATGTCCAAGGATGACTTAATCCTCACCGTACATTTAGGACTATGTCCAAGGATGAATTAATCCTCAACCGTACATTTAGGACCATGTCCAAGGATGACTTAATCCTCAACCATACATTTAGGACCATGTCCAAGGATGACTTAATCCTCACCGTACATTTAGGACTATGTCTAAGGATGATCCAATCCCCACTTGTCCACTAAGAACTTCATTCTCGGAGACATATGTCTACGGCTCACTTTAGGACCGAAGTCCAGGTATGATCCAATCCCCACATCAATATAGATACTAGTATCCTCATTCATACAAGTACATCACTAAAATATGTATTCTCATCAATGCATCAAAGCACATATACATATATTGTGCATCCTCATCAATACATATATCATCAAAGCATGTATTCTCATCAATATATAAATCATCAAAACATGTATCCTCATCAATACATATATCATCAAAGCATGTATTCTCATCAATATATAAATAATCAAAACATGTATCCTCATCAATACATATATCATCAAAGCATGTATTCTTATCAATACATAAATCATCAAAACATGTATCCTCATCATCAAAACATGTATCATCAAAGTAAAAGAAAAAAAAAATAGTGTAAGTGTTGTAAGAAGTCTAAATCTAAATAAGCATAAATAACGAAGAGTGGTAAACATGTATCCTCATCATTAGTGACGATACTACTCCCCCTTTCGAGGAGGGTCTTTTAGAGCTACACCAAGCTTGTCACGGAAGTGTTCAAATTTCACACGAGACAGGGGTTTGGTTAATATATCAGCAACTTGAACTTCAGTACTTATATATTCGAGTTTGATAGCTCCTCTCTGCACCATGTCTCGTATGTAAAAGTATCGGATCTCTATGTGTTTTGATTTATCGTGGAATACAGTATTTTCTGTCATTTTGATGCAACTTTGATTGTCACACACGATCACAGTGGGATCCATCTCTAAATCAAATATTCCAAATAATAGTTTTCGAAGCCATATTGCTTCACAGCTAGCGGAGCAGGCAGCTATGTATTCTGCTTCAGCAGTACTGAGAGCCACACTGGATTGTTTCTTGCTGAACCATGAGATCATGGCAGATCCAAGATCATAGCATCCACCTGATGTACTCTTTCTGTCTGAGATACTTCCTGCCCAATCAGAGTCTGAGTAACCATGTAAATTGAGTTCATGATTTCTAAGATAATATAGACCAAAATCTAAAGTACCCTTTAGGTACCTCATCACATGCTTTGCAGCTATTAAGTGAACCTTTATGGGTTCTACTAGATACTGACTCAGGGTATTTACGGCAAAGCATATATCTAGCCTAGTCTTTGTTAAATACATTAAAGAGCCAATGATTTGTCTATATAGAGTTATGTCCACTAATTCTGATGTGTCATTAATTAATAACTTCAAGTTGGAGTCCATGGGAGTGGCCATGGCTTTACACTCCAACATATCAAATCTTTTTAGAATCTTCACAACATACTTACCTTGATTTAGAAAGATTCATTTTGGTTCTTGCCATACTTATAGACCTAAGAAGTAGTGCATTAATCTGAGATCTTTCATCTCGAATTCTGAAGAAAGCTTCTTCTTGCATTCAATAATCTGTTTCTCATTTCAGTTAGAAATAGATCATCTACATATAATAGTAGTATAACTGGTTCATCATTCATTACCTTAAGATAAAGATTAGGGTCAACTTTACTCTTGGTAAATCCCATGCTTGTTAAGAAATTATCAATCCTTCCGTACCAAGCTCTGGGAGCTTGCTTTAATCCATATAATGCCTTTTTCAATTTGCATACATGAGTTCTCTCATCTTTAACCTCGAACCCTTGTGGTTGCTCTATGTACACTTCTTCTTCAATTACACCATTCAGAAAAGTTGTCTTAACATCCATTTGATGTAGTTTCCACTTCATCATAGATGCAAGTGCCATGATAGTTCTAATTGAAGTATACCTAGCAACTGGTGCAAATGTTTCTTCATAGTCAATTCCCTCTTTCTGAGAAAATCCTCAGGCTACAAATCTTGCCTTATATTTTTCAATGCTACCATCTGCAGCATGTTTTATCTTAAAAATCCATTTGGAAGAAACCACACTTTTATCTTTTGGTTTGGGAACTATATCCCAAACATCATTTTTCATTATTGACTGATATTATTCTATCATTGCTTCTACCCATTCTTTCTTTTGAGCTGCCTCTTCATAGCTAGTAGGATGTTGATCCACAAGATCACACATCAAGGCTACATAGTTGGATACTAGCTTTGGTTTCTTTCTTTCTCTAGTGGAGCCTTCAGGAGCTCCATATCTTTCAGCTCCTTGAATAATGTCTCCAGCCCATGCTGGCCTTATTTTCCTAGATAAATCTGAAATAGGGGGTTCTTGTGGTTCTATCATGTCATGATCCTCTGGAGTATCATCTTCAGGAATGTGCACAACTTCTGTGATTCTAGGAGGTGTATCTTCTTCATAGATTTCTTCAAGTTGACACTTCCTGGATTTCTTGAGAGCTGCTTCTTCATCAAATGTTACATCTATACTTATTTCCATATGATGAAAACCTGGTATGTAAATTCTGAAGGCTTTAGATGATTCACAGTATCCAACAAATATTCCCTTCTTACCAGAAGGATCCAACTTGGTTCTCTTTTCTTTTGGAATGTGAATGTACACAGAACAACCAAATATTTTGAGATGACTTACCTCAGGCTTCTTTCCTGTGAACACTTCTTCTGGAGTTTTGAATTCAAGAGCACTATGGGAAAGTCTATTCTGCACATAGACTGTTGTCCTAGCTGCTTCAGCCCATAAATACATAGGTAGATCTTGATCATGTATCATAGTTTTTACAGCTTCCATTATGGTTCTATTCTTTCTTTCAGCCACCCCATTTTGTTGGGGATTGTAGGGAGTGGTTAGTTCCCTCTTGATTCCAGCTTCCTTACAAAAGTCTTCAAAGTCTTTTGAAGTATATTCTCCCCCATTATCTGTTTTGAGAATCTTGATTTTATTTTCTGAGAGATTTTCTATTAAGGCCTTGAACTCTTTGAATTTTTCAAAAACTTCATTCTTACCTTTTAGAAAGTATATCCATGTCTTCCTTGAATAGTCATCAATGAATGAGAGATAGTATTCAAAACCACTTAGGGAAGTGGTGGGCATTGGTCCACATACATCTGAATGTATTAGCTCCAAAATGTTCTTAGTCTTTGTTTCACTTTTTGGAAAAGGGTTCTTGATATTCTTTCCTTTTTCACATCCTTTGCATGAGCCATTATGATCAACCTTTAAGTCTGGTAAACCTATGACCACCTTGCTTACATAGGGTAGGGATTTATAGTTAATGTGAGCTAATCTTATATGCCATAGATCACTGGGGCTAGATGTTTCATGAGCAAGGGCAACTTCTGGATGTCCCTTGAGCTTATAGAGGCCTCCTTCCTCTTCACCAATGACAACTCCATCTTCAATAGATTTTCCTTTGGGCCACATAAGTACTTGACCATCTATGAAGGCAACTCTAAAACCTTTCTTATCTAGTGCTGAGATAGAGAGTAGGTTCTTCTTCAATCCTAGCACATATCAAATTTCTTTCATCTTCAAGGGTGTTCTAGAATCTAGCTTGTAGCTTGCTTCACCAATCCCCTTGATGGGATATTGGTAATCATCTCCTAGAGATACCTTTTGTGTAGAAGACTTTTCTTCAAGATTTGAGAAAGTCTTTCTTTGACCTATCATGTGCTTAGAAGCACCACTATCAATGAGCCATGTATCTTCTCCAGGAGATACAGATCCAGAGAGTGCAGCGAATAGGACATATTCTTCTGGATCTTCTTTCTTTACTTTAGATCTTTTCCTTCAAGGCCTTTCCTCTTCCTCTTCTTCTTCTTCTTCTTCTTCTTCACTATCATCTTCTGCCATATGTGCATGGTGTCTTTTGTGTACAAACTTCTTCTTTTGTGAAGGACAAGATCTGGCAATGTGTCCTAGTTTAAGGCAATTGTAACACTGGACTGTGGAGAGATCTCTTACTGGATAGGGTCCTCTACTCCGTTTAAATTTAGAGAAGTGTTGAGATCCTTTGTGGTCAACTTTCTTGAAGTGACCCATTCTTCTTCTCTTGGTGTGAGTATCCAGGGCTTGGTCATCCTCCTTGAGAAGTGCTTCTATGTTGGCTACCCTAGCCTCTTCTTGAACACAATCCTCCCATACTACATCAAAATTCATACTTTCTTTTCTAGCACACATAGTTTGTATAAATTACTCCCAAGGTCTAGTGAGGCCATTTAGAGCAGTCATCACAAGTTCATCTTCATCAAGAGTATAACCAATGGCATCTAGTTGCTCCTTGATTTGGGAGACCCTTGAGAAGTAGTCTTGAATGGATTCTCCTTTGTTCATCTTGGTACTCTTCAACTGAGTTCTTAGGTTCATTTTCCTATTGATGTTCTTTCCCTCATACATTCTTCCTAGGGCATCATACATTTCCTTTGGAGTTTTCTTGGAAGCCACTTGGGGAATCAAGTGGTCTTTAATAGAATCAGCTATGATTCTCTTTGCCCTAATCAAATCCTTTCTTTGCTTCTCTTTGGCTTCATCTCCTTCAGATTCTATAACTTCATCCTTGATGTACTAAGCAAGATCATTCTCTTCAAGAATGAGACCAATTATGTATTTCCATGCCCGGAAATTCTCTATACCTTCTAACTTGTCTTCAAGCTTAGTGCTTGGAGCCATCTTCTCTTGGGGGAGTCCAAGAGACAAGAGATAGAATAGTACTTACCTGGAAACTTTAACCCTTTTAATTTTTCGGATCCTGGGACAGAATTTCTGGTTTATCGCACTTTTGGTAAAACTAGGGTTTGACTTTCCCGAAGTTCTACCCAACCAAAAAGTTCGATCTAGGGATCAAAAGATTGGTTTTGAGAAGGGCTATCCAGCCATGTAATTAGAATTCAACAATACCAACTTTTTGCAGAAACCAATTTCTGGTTTATCGCACTTTTGGTAAAACTAGGGTTTGACTTTCCCGAAGTTCTACCCAACCAAAAAGTTCGATCTAGGGATCAAAAGATTGGTTTTGAGAAGGGCTATCCAGCCATGTAATCAGAATTCAACAATACCAACTTTTTGCATAAACCCTAATTTTCACCGGAGAGAGAGAGAGAGATATTCTTACCTTGTGAAAGATGTCCTATTCAGGCTAGCTCTGACACCATGTTAAGTTTTAAACCAAACAGACTAGCAAGATCACTGAAAGAAACATAATCACAAGATAGACACATAAATTACCCTGGGAAATCCTCATGGGGTAGAAAACCCAGCAAATCTTTCCTCAATAAGATGATCAACCAAAATACAAGATGTGCTCCAAGACTTGTCCTCCTTCTCTATCTTCCAGGCAGACCTCCTAGACACAAGTGCGCTACTTTTCTAAGTTGTGTGTGTGTGTCAAATGAGGAGCTCCTCTCCTCTATTTATACTAGATCCCAACTGACCAAAAACCCTAATGGGGCCGACCTCTACTTGAGAAGTCTAATAACCCCTAAAATATAAACTCAGGGCCGACCCCCACATGGTGGGTCTAATAACCCTAGTTCCCACACACCATCGGAGGAATAAACATCTCCGGATACATAATAGAATTGCCTTAGAGGGATGAAACATCTCCGGAGTAATAATGTACAAATATAATATTCTTAGAAGTTACAATATTCAACACTAATGTTGTTTGGAGTCATTTACTAAGATTTTTTCATTAGAAAAACAAACCAGGAAGTCAAAATAACCTACAACTACAAAGAAATCTATGAAAAGCAGAAGCACTCAAACACAAACAAAGGGAGTGCAGTAGGACTTAAGTAACTAGTGATCTAGCGATGAAATAGAGGGTGTTTTGGCACTTACCTTGTGTTCTTAGAGAGTAGATGAATTCACCCTCCTTAGAATTAGGATTCGAAATTTGGTTGAAAAAATTTCCTCAACAAGCAAGGGCACACTTGAAGTTCTTGAACCCGCCAACCTGCAAGCAAGAAATTTTAATTAGTGCAAGAGAATCACCAATAAATCACACACAAACTAAAATAAATCCTACTAGAAGAGAGAATAAGCATGCAAGCAATATAAATTGGTGCTCCAAGATCAAAGGCACTAAGGAAGAAAAATTTGGGTTAAAAACCCATTTCTCCTAAGATAACCAAGGCATATTGGGTGAATTTGGCCTCCAATATTGCATGCAAATCAAAAAATAAAACTCCCAAGCAAGAGTAACAGCTATTCGAATGACTAAACAAGGTCAGGCAAGGGACAATATTCATCCACAAGAGACAAGATACACAAGAGAAATAAGAGATCTGCAAAAATGGTTTTCTAATCCCTACTGAAAATGGCCAAAAGTCATTTACAATGGAGAGCTCACTCTCTTTTATAGATAAAAGGTGAGAAAAAACCCTAGACCATAAGGATGATGGTTTGATATTAAAACGTCAATAATATATATCAATGGTTGAGATTTATTCTCAATTTCACAATTTTTTACATGGTTGGAAATTAATGTCGAGTGAGGGGGTTGAATTTCCTCATTGAGCCCATGTACATGATGAAAAAGCTAAGTGGAAGCTTAAGTTATAATTTTGGGGTCATTAGGGATCCCCCTTGGTGGCATTTTCCACCGATAATCAAGGTATAATGATCAAATATAAAGTTAGAATGAACAAATGTCCCCCCTCCCTTGGTGAACACATGCTAGCTCAAGAGAAAAACATGTTGTGGTGACTAGGAGATGATGGAAAATTCAGTAGAGGCCCATTTCATGAGGACCCATGTCATTACTTTCCCCTTATGAAGTCCCTCTACCATATATATTTAACCATAGTAACTTTTTTAATTAAACCTTAGGATTCCATTTAATATTGCACCATTAATCAGATCGGGTTGCTCCTTCGGTAAAATTTGCAATATGATGCCATAGATGAGTTCCTTGACCCTTAATACCAAATTATGGATCAAATCCATGCCCCAAACCAATCTGGAATATCAAATATTTTACTTCTCCAAATAATTAAATTAATACTTAGGCTATTTTGTTGAACACTAGGGAAAATTTGACCATTAATAGCCAATTAATTCAAAATAGATGCAAATGATATTTGGAGGGATCCAATTAGCCTCCAATGGAAGATGGCAATGTGAAGATGTCATATTATTGGTTGGTCTTGTCGACCATGTCAAACTCAGATGTCAAACTCAGGTTTGACCAAGTCAAACTACTAAAAAAGTTAAAATTGGTCAAAAATTGACCATGACGAAATATGATATAAGGACCAGATCTAAAGCCTAAATGGGGATGAGAAATAACTTAATTATGAGAAATATTGAAAAACAACTAATTATAAGACTCTACCTTACATAAGTGATCCCCACTAAATCTTTGCATAGTCATCATCATAGGACAAAAACATAACAAAACATAGAGTAAGAAGTAATTGTTTTATTTACCTATCAATATCTAACTATCCATCACAAAGCATTACATAGATCAACCTTCATGTTGGCTGGAATGGATAATCAATAATTAAAAAGGCTAGTCAAATGAGGTATTGATCATGGGAGACTTGAGTTACTCTTGGAGAAAAGGGGAAATCAGGGGCCTATGTGACATTCATTATTTTGGTAAACACTAGGGAGCAGGGTGTCTCACAAATGGACTATTTGATAGAAAGGACCCCTTTAACTCTAGCAATCCCCTCCCTTTATTTTATTTCATAATTTTCACTTTCATTTTCATTTCACTCTTCATATTTGATACTTTTTCATTTTGATTTTTTTTTTCTTTCTTTGGATCTTTCTTTAAAGCACTTTATTTCTTTGCAAACCTTTAGTTGACTAATGATTGAAAGGTATTGTATCTAGATTTCCTTTTGGGAACCAATTATGAAATATCCTTAGCTCTACTTCTAGCCGTCGTCCATAGGTGTGATAGAGTTAACACAATAATGCTTGTTTAGAGAAAATAGGCTTAACTTGTAATTTAAAAGAGTACATACCCTTCTAGCCATCAACCAATTTCAAGGATGAGGAAACTTGTTTCATGTCTTAGGATTACACTTCTGACAACTAGGCCAACCTTACCTCGCACTCAATCCACATGTGTTGGCGGATATTTCTACCCTATAGTCAGGAAACTAAACTATCAACTTGGTTGGGGTGACAGGTAAGTGCATTAATGTTATTACAGAGGCATTTACAAAAGAAATAGATTGTAGATTTAGGGAACACACCTTTTAACCGAAGTCTGATCCTAGCCTTGACTCGATCCCGTGTCCAGCTTCCAAATCTACTTTTCCTTCAGCAAACCTGCAACAACAATACCTTCCCTCAAACATTTTGGGCAACATATGAAGCATGAAATAAACAAAAACTATGTTTAATATTCAGCATTGACCAAAATAAATCCAACTTAAATGCCATTTCATAATACATTCAGATTGGAACAAGGAAACACTTCAACCTTTATTTGTCAAAATTAGAATGCAGTACAAATATACCTGATAATGAAGCAGGCTCCTGCAACTAGATTCTGGGCCCTGGCTCTGCTCTGGTTTGAATGTCTTCTGTAACAACTTCTCCAATGTCCTAAAGTTTCTCCGTTAACTCATCCTCTAGCTTCTCTAGCAATCATTTGTTGTAACCTTGCTCCTTTAACCTTCTTGGTATTTATAGGTTCAAAGAAGCAGTTCAGGTCGATGGAGGAGGTTGGGGAAGTTAAGAAACTACCATCAACTAATCCTCCTCGATGGATTAATATATTTTTTAATCATCTTTTAAGATATACGCGACTATTACTCAGTGGAGTAGCGTATAGGGCGCTACCCTATTGTTTAACAACTAGCGCTCATTCAATTTTAAATGTCGAGCGCTACTTTGATAAGAAGGAGTAGCGTATATATTGATATGGGCGCTACTATTATACACTGGAGTCGCGTATGTGCGCTAGTCTCTTTAAGTAGAGTAGCGCTCATACCTCAAAATGATATTTTTGTATGTTTTCCAGTATTTTCAGAAAATAAGATGAGTTGTCATATGGTCCAAGATCAACATGCTCCTCCATCCAAGTTGTCCTTTTGTGTGATCAGCAGCTCAGGGTGATCACGGACGGAGAGGTGCAATTTTGACCTATAATAGATGCCCCTAATGTGTGAGGTCAGAGGGAAACGATGGCCGAAATACATTACAATCCAAAACCAGAGAAGGAGCACAGAACCGCAGAACAAGTCGCAAGAAACCTGCAACAAAGATCAAGGTCAGCGAGCAATTACATTGTTGACATCGTATAGATGTGTAATGTGATACAACATGATCTCCGATACATAACAAGGAGATGTATATAAAAGCATGGCCACTTGAAATACAAGAGTGGATCCATGTCAAACTGAGAGATCATAGCCATAACAACACACTGGATCTATGTCTCATGGAGAGCCGTATATAAGTGAGGCTCAGTCTTGCGCAACTTGGGTGATAACAAAATGAGGTAATGTCATCAAAAAATCCCAAGGTCTTCATCCCACAACAACCCTAGGTACAAACCCGAACCATGTGAATATATGAGCTGACAGTCGAACATGGAGGGCATCGTCTGATTACCGGTCATTGATGTATACCGTTAACAAACGTGAGGACTTCCACCGATAATGATGATGGGGTCCAAGGTACCAAGTATGATTCACCAAATGTGAATAGATGGACTTGGAGTCAAACACTTGGGAATCCTGTCGAAGAAGAGACATTGATGTATTCTCATCATTCAACAGCGAGGAAAATTGCCACTGGTGACTGCAATCTCCAAGGTACTTAACCGAAACTCTAAACTTCAATCCCAGAATAATGATTTGATGTCGATGGGAAGAAGTCCGTTGGAAGGGAGGCCTTAAGGCATCCTCCATCATCCAACTTGAGGAACACTCAACTGGTAAGAGCTGATATGGAATAATATGCGACAATACTGACACTAGGAAGGCCGACACATGAGGTCAAGGTAAACTGCAGAATGGCCGACACAGGGTATATCCTTGAACAGTGAGCACGACACAAAGTGACTTAGGCAGTGTCTGACATAATGGGGTAAATAAGTCTGAAATGGAAGAGACATTAACAGACCCTCCATATGGTTGGAAGAATAACCAACCGGGGGAGTAAATAACTCGGAGGAAAGGTTCACCCTGAGGCCAAAAACTAAACCCAACCGACAAGATAGATTCAAGTAGGTGTTGTGTTCAAGGATAGGACTTGACTGAAACTGCCTTCGGCAATGAAGATATGATATGTTTTCCCGTTCCTTATTCTTTTTAGATAAAAGAATACCCTTCTTGTGGATTTAATGAGTCCAAGAAAGAATGAAAACTCAATAGGTCCAACCATGTAAATAGTTTAACGAGCCCATGGGAGGAAGACTCAGTACCTTCTTCATAATTTAAAGAGTTTGAAGAAGAGATAGAAGATTACTCTATATGTACTGATCTCTGGATTTTAGTATCGAGCCGAGATCTGTTCTTGCTCGCCGGTGTTTTCAATTTTAAGGAGTCTGAAAAACTTAAACAATAACTCCATATATCTGCTCGTGGATTTTAGTATCGAGCCCAAGCAGATTAATGCTCGCCGGTGTTTTCCTGTTTATAGAGTCTGAAAAACTTAAAAAATCCTCTTTGCACCTATCCGTGGATTTTATATCGAGCCCGGATTGGTCTGTGCTCGGCGGTGTTTTCTTGTTTATAGAGTTGAAAAACTTAAACAGTCCTCTACTTACCCTCTCGTGGATTTCACATCGATCCCGAGTAGGTGAATGCTCGCTTGGTATTTTCATATTTAGAGAGTCTGAAAACCCTAAAGAGAGACTTCAGAAGGTCCTTTTTCGTATAGTTAGTCTCCTCCCTTGAAAAAGTATAAAACAATGAAAGGAGAACTCTTCTAGCGCATACAGGAGTATACCTAGAGTATACCTTTTCCGTAGTTAATCCACTGAGGCCCGAAAAAGGGGTAATTCTATACCTGAGTGGATGAGCCTTCGAATACTTTAACGAGCTCGAAGAGGACAAGTATGCTCGGCAATCTTGTTTAGGTTTAAATAGTCCAAACAAGAGCTTAAAATGACTTAAGGGTCAGCTTCTGGGATCGTAGCTTCATGCCCTGTCAAAACTAGGTCTTCAACAAAATATTAGTCGATGCCACAAAAATCTTAAATGATATGTGAATTTGGAATGTTTAACTAACTGACAAGGTCTATCATCAAGAAATTTGAGCTTAGGAGACGAATCCGACAACAATTGAGTGAAAATTGAACTTGGATCAGTGTTATACCTTATTTTGTGTTTCAATTGATTAATTAGGGTTTTTGAAAATTTTTGAAACTATGGAAAATTAAAAATTATGGGTAAAAATCAAAATCCAATTTTATATATAATTTCATTATTAAAAAATCAATTTTCATTTTGTGTTGTAGGGCAAAAATTGGGGCAACTTTTGCAAATTTCCAATCTCCATTGCGATCAAATCGGGCATCCAACCACCAAACTTCCTCCGCCAAGTAAGTAGAAATCTCCCTATCTTGCAATTTAATGGTTTATTTTTAAAATTTTGAGCAAAAATGGCTTGTAACGCGATGCTCATAAGGTTTCATGCGCGGGCGCTACTGTGTATACACAACAGTAGCATACGAAGGCAATGGGCGCTACTTTGCTCAAACAGAGTAGCGCCTACACGCTACTGTGTAGTATACACAGTAGCGTACATACTTGCAAAGGTACTTTAAAGCGCCGAGACTCAAAATTTTTGGGGTTTTTGTGCAGGATGGTCTTACAATGGAGGGAAAGGGAGCATGAAGACATGGATAGACTAGCCATGCAAGACCCGGCTACCCTCCATGCGCTCCGTAGATGCGGTTTGTTGAAATTTTATCGAACCGTAAACATGCGGGCACTAAACAAGCTATTTCGGAGATTGATTCAGTATTGGGATGTCGATACTAATACCTTCATCATCCGGGGGCAAACTCTTGAGCTTACCGTTGAGGATATATACTTTATTACCGGTCTCTCAAGGAGAGGAGACGTAATCAATCTAAAAGGGACATCTCGTTTGGGTGCACGATCAGTGCAAGAATATGTAAATACATACTGTGTTGCCGGAGCAGAAAAATCGGGAAGCCAAATCCTGATTTCAACTATTGATGGTCTCCCGCTGAAAGTGATAGTGAGCATGATCAACCGGGTATCCGGTAGTGCATCACAACACTTAGCTTCTAGGCATTCAATGCATGTCGGTGTACAGTGCTTGCATGGCCATGTTTATGATTGGAGTACTAGCTTGTTGGCAAACATGAAGTATCAATTGACAAGTTGCAAATCCGGCACAATGAAGAATTTCGGGTACGGGAGTATCTTGTGTACTTTCTTCTTCGAGAGGATGCCTGCTATTAGCTTGGAGATGCCTCTACCACAGGTTAACCCCCGTGAGCCCAGACTAGGCCGTTGGGGTGACATTTTTCTCCGCCAGGGTGGTGGGGAGAGTCACTATTGTTACCACACTGATGACTTCTGAGGGTGGTGGGAGAGGCAGGTTCCCGCTTTTGAGCAGTTTCCCTATGCTGGATTGGATTTCCGTCACGATCCAGAGCTGGTGCTTCCGCCAGGTGGAGCCTGGGGAGATATTGGTATGTTTACTTTTGAGAATTTATTTAATTTTTTCAAACTTTTCAAGTATTTGATTTTTATGAATGAGTTTGGAGTTCTAATCAAGTGTCAAATGCAGATGTTGGACCTGTTCGTCCCGAGGGCCATCCTACCATCTATGTGAGGCCAGCTGATATCACCGCAGCCGAAGCTATGTTGGGAACCCTGGAGAGAAAAATGAGTCGGTTGACTCATGAGATTCCTGCATGCCGCATGGACCAGATACCAGTTGACATGCAGGAAAATGTTTTTGGGGTGCCCCCAGCATGGCTTAGATTGCTGCGGAGGATTGCTAGACTAGTGATATGCTACCGCAATGCGGTAGATGATGAGGAAGTTCCTCCTTCTCCATAGGAGAAGAAAAACATTATATGTATATATTTTTGAGGCTACCATGCCCAGCTTGTGTACTTTTATGACTTGACTTGAGAGACTCATGACTCAAAACTCATATTTTTTGATACGGTACCAGTTATATATACAGTATCGGTTCTTTACATGTGTATGCGTTTAAATTTTATGTGTGGAATTGTTGTTTACAATGTATGATGCAAATGGCAGTCTAACACATAGTTCGCTAAAGAATCAGCTAAATTGTTTAAATTTCTTGGAATGTGTTCATATCTGATAGAATGAAAATGTCTTTCCAATAATCTAACTCGTAGAAACTGACGTAGCAATCCTGGATCTCTGATCCGATAGACACCTGTTAACTGAAAAACAATTAGTTGTGAGTCAAGCCTTACCTCCAGGTATGAAATGCCATGACTGAGGGCATCTCGGAGAAGTTCTATAACTGCACTATATTCAGCCACATTGTTCGTGGTAGGTCCCAAACAAACCCCCCCCGAAGAGACAAGTTGGTCAGCGGGTGAATAAATGACCCAAGCTGCCGCAACCAACTGACAGGTGTGGCGACTGGCGCCATCAGCAAATCCTAGGAAATGTGTGGTTGACAACTGGTACACGAAACGAAAACACACATAAGATCACCTAACGAGCATAACAAAACTAACTATACAAAAATATACAGCTATGTTACAAGAAAAAGTACTTCAACCTAGGCGTAGTACTTCTTCAAGTAGGGTCAATGCCTGGATCCTCATCTGGAGGCCGGGCAAAGGTGTTATGGAATTCACGGAAAAGATTAGTATACGGAATGATTTCATCGAGATAACATCCCGTTTCAAAGAAGATGTTTCCGTTGACCCCAGTGAAAATGTTCACCAACGAGGTATGTACTTTATTTGCTTCAACAATGGCAACTTGTGAAGGAGTGAGACCAGTATTCTCATCGGGTGGTGAACAAAATTCACCTCTCTCTAATAAGTGAAGAAAAGGAAACAAGAAAGACATGAGATTTATATGTTCACGAGGATGGTCTGGGTCATTCAAAGCTTCTAACATTTCCTCATCAGATGGTAAAGTAATTCCTGAACTGTCGAGAGAATGAATTGGGTCAGGTGTCTGAGTAGTGGTACAATCCATGTTTGACTCTACAGACACTGACGGAGTCAATATATCTTCTGTTGTAGTTTGATAAGAATCTAAGTGGGTGACTTCTACAACAGGGGTAGGCACTAAGGGGTTTGTATTGGTTGAGGGAAACTCAGAATCAGTTGTCAAACTGGTCATGGATGTTTCCGACGATGAACATCCCTCAGTACCAACAAATAAAGTAGGAGCGGGTAGGTCAAAAGTGCCAATTAGTGATCCAAAGAGTCCTGCTCCTAAACTCTCGCTAACTGGGGTGGTTTGATCAATCATAGGAACCGTGGTTTCCGTAGAAGTTTGGTGTTTTCCTTGAGTGAAAGAAAGTTGATCGACTGTAACGATCTTACCTTCAAATGGGAACATGACCACTCGAAAAATTGTCGATGCTATAGCTTGCATGGCATAAGTCCAACTCCTGCCCAATAACATGTTGTAATCGAGCGGAGCGTCCAGAACTTCAATCTCAACAGCAACTGTCTTACCAGCCAAAGTGACATTAAATGATGGCAAAACTCCATGTTGACGGAAAGTTCTGCCATCAAATGCAGTAATCATTGTGTTGGAAGGGACCAACTCAGGAGAACCTAGAGATTTCCAACAGGAAATCGACATTACGCAAGTAGACGCTCCCTCATCTACTACAGCTCGTCCGATGGTCATTGGACCATGAACGACCTCAATCTGGAGGGCAACGTGATATGGAAACTGGTATTTGACATCAGTCATGTCAAATCGCGCAGACATGTTGGAGGACTCCATACTCCCAATAGCTGCCAGAAGTGCATTTCGTTGCAATGGACAACTCTGCAAGACTTCTAGAGTAGACATGGCACAAGGGGTTTGGGATAGATCTTCAACCACATTGTAGTTGGAAGCATCCCGTGTGTTGGGATTGTGCGATGCCCTCTTCAAGACACCTTTCGGAATCTTGGGCATTGGGTCCACAGGTATGTGGAGTGGAGTGGAGGATTCAGCAATCTCCTTATCCTTTCTCTGCGTTTCCGGGGTATAGTTCTTAGCTCTGGTTTGCAAAAGTGCATCTGAGTTGACCATATTTATGAATGTTTGATCAACCGAAGCGTGTGAAGTGCCCCCAGTTTTGGAGGTGCCAGAAGTTGAGCCTTGTCCTTTAGGAAATGGATCTTTCAAGACGGCAGGCTTCTTCTCTCTTAAGAGCTTCTGGGCTTCTTCTAGTAGAGGGCATTGATGAGTAAGGTGGTTTTGTTTGCAAAGTTTACAAGGGAACCTAACCTTCTTCTCTTCTTTGTTACCCTCTTCGGCATTATCTTTTTTGGGCTTTTGTTGGTTCCCATCTCCTTTCTTGCCCTTCTTTTTGTTGTTGGGCTGCCGAGGGCCCTTTTGATTGTTCTGAACCTGATTAACAGATTCAGAAGTAGAAGGAGAGGTTGTGATGGAAGTAATGTCTGCAGTCGAATGTTTGACAGTTAAGGCTTGGACCTGTTTGGTCAGTGCTTCGAAGGCTGCAGAGTTAACTGAACCCACTATGCCGTCAGCATGTGGTCCAGGTTTGGGTCTACTTAGATCGGTGTTTGATCTCGGTGCGTTCGGTATAATCTCGTACAGTAAACCAGATTGTGCGTATACAAGGTCTAACTGTTGAGTCCTTAAGATGGCTTCTTCTTCATTGGAAACTCCAGATGTTGCTACTTCCTTAGAAATATAAGGAAGGAGTGATTTCAAGTACCACTCAAACAGGAACTCTGGAGGGATATTGGCCTTTATGAGCCTCTTCCGTCTTCGCCACTCCTGAATGTGGTCAGATAGGTGAGTGGCTTTGTTTTGTCTAAAAGTAGACAAAAGTTCTGTTCCGACATCATACCGAACAGGAAGCTGGAAATGGTTCAAAAAGACGGTTGCTAGATCCCCAAAACTAGAGAAAGTAGCCGCAGGTAACTCGATGTACCATTTGGCCACGGGACCAGTTAAGGTCCTTTGAAACAATCTCAATCTGATGGAATCCTCATTCAACGAATTTGAAGAACACCACAAGTGAAAGGTAGTGACATGGTCACCAGGATCTTCACCAGCTTTGCCTTCGAATTTGGGAATATCCGAGGGAAATTTGGTGGGAACTGATGGCCATGTGGCATTATGACACACAGGATCATTTGTCAGTTTCGAAAGATCTGGCAAATTCAAAGTTGCCAGAAAAGGTAGACGAGGCCGGTAAGATGAAGCTTGATAAGGGAAACCACCCATCATTTGTCCCATGAATTGTTGGTAGGGGTTGCCCCCAGCCATTTGGTGATAAGGGTTGCCCCCGGCCATGTGTTGATAGGAGTTGCCACCTACCAACTGTTGATAGGGGTTACCCCCAGTTAACTGTTGGTAGGGGTTACCCCCAGGTATTTGTTGGTAGGGGTTGCCCCCTGCCAGTTGTTGTTGTTGTGAGAAAGAATTATTAAAATTTCCCCACCCATACGAGAGCGGATTAGTGCTTTGCTGGTTCGTCCATTGTGGCTGGGTGTTAGCCCTGCCATATTGTTGGTTGAAGATGTTGCCTCCTCCCCCTGAAAATAAGGAAAAAGGAACATTATTTGCAGGCATGCTACCCTGATTCAAGTTAGGGCCTACAAAGTTGTTAAAACCAGTAGAAACTGATGTGGACGGTGCATTCATGGTACCCATGACTGGCATGTTTGCAGAAACACTTGGTCCTACCACAGGTGTGGAAACCCAAGTACTAGGGATCTGATATAACGGTTGTGAAGTAGAAGGTGTTGCACAGTTAGCCATACTGCTAAATCCAACAGTAGACGTGGGAATAGATGCCATTGTTGTAAAACTAGGCATTCCTAATGTACTAGTGTTGAAACTGAAAGATGGAGTAGGCACAGATGTGGTTTGTACCTGACTAGATGTAGCAGTAAAAGAAGGGTTAACTGTGCTGGTATTCATACCTAAAGTAGGAGTTTGGGGACCCCCTGGTTCACCTCCTTTGTTAGACATCAGATGATCGGGAAACAAAAGATCTGCACTGAAAAGGGGCTGCTGGAAACCAACAGGTGACAGAAGCGGAATTCTAGTATTAGTTAAGGGAGGATTGAAAGGAGTGCTATACTCCGCGGAAGTAAGATCTTCCACCTCAACAGTACTAAAATGTTGTTGATCTGTGGTACCTGGTGGTGGTTCCTCAGGAACCTCGATTTCAAGGTTTTCTGTTATAAGTATTTCTTCAAGCAATTCTATTTCAGAGGTAATTTCTGAAGAAATACCGGGGTTTACCCGCTGTCTTCTAGCTGGTTGTATAGGTTCTGTTCTAATAGGTGGAAGGTTCTGAATCCTTCTCGATCTACGGAGTTGTTGATTCTCCGTGATTATAAATATAAAATAATAGCCTAGAACCTAGTGGCCACTATGACTAGGGGGAAAACAACACACCAACTAAAAAAAATTCCTAAGTATACAAACCAGTCAAACAAAGGTGCCTTCCGGAGAAGAGTCTGGGATGATTAGGGCCCAGAACAGATCAACGAAGGAAGAAAGACAGTTACCCGGGGTCCACAATACAATGACTAAGGGTGCAAGCGCTGGAATCACCCAACCGCCCTCCCAAAGACCTGCACGGGGTTTCCTCCCACGTCTGTCTTAGGTACAGCAGATATACCCTCTGTTGTCACCTGTGTAAGAACCTAGGAGTCTGATACTATGGATACCACAACACCGAAAATTCCTGGGGGAACAGTCACCGGTCGAATCAGAAAGCGTGGGCAGGGTAGCTAAGCCCGAAACTCGAAAGAGTCCCCAATACGCAATCCGATCCTAACGTATGCTTGAACAGCAAGTAGGAGGAGTATTCCCACAAACTGATATCGCAATGACCTACTGCATATGCTCCCAGGCAAATTTTGAGTGATGTGGGTTTGCCTATGATAGTCTCACTACGATTGTTGCGCAATGTGTGATCTTGGGTGGTTTAAGGTGATTTAAACCCAAGACCCTAACCAAAACTAGTTGGTGTAGTGTATCCTAAAAAGAAAATATTTCTAGTTCATTTTATTAACAAATTTTAGGGGCTTTTATTACGCAAAAAGGGATAGTGAGTGTGTGAGCGTGGTTATAACAAGAAAACAAAAAATGCAAATATAATTCAATCTTTCCTACAACAAAATTTTTTCATTTTTTCATCTACTTTTTTTTTTAAACTGAAAACCTAAGCAAACTTTCTTACAAATTTTTTGTTTTCTTTTTAAATTATACAAAATATACTAAGCTATTTTGCATTGACAAAAGACAAGTTCTATTTTAACTTTAAGTACCAAATTTTTTTGCTTTTTCAATAATCGAAAAAGAACTATGCAAAAAATGGAAAGCCAAATAAAAACTTTTTAATGCAAATTGTGGAAGTATGGCAAATGTTCTTAGGCCTATAGCTATCGAAACCTAGCTCGAGAAAGACTTGATCTACAGGTTTTTTACTAAGAAAAAGCCTATAAACTTGGACACCAAGTGGGAGAAAACAAAGGAGAGAACACCCAAGGACTGACCTAAAGTGTTTAACCCTAGCAAGACCACAAAGCCAAGTACCAGTAGACAAGCAGGCTGCCCTACTAACACGAAGAAACTGAGAGGTGAAACTAGCCTACAGCTGTTTAAAAAGCACTTGTGACCAGCAGAAGACAAGAAGTCCTGGAAGAAATGAAACTTGACCAAAAAGAAGACACCCTAGAAGCTCTACCAAAGACCAAACCCTAAACAAAGGACGGGGGTAGTAGAGAGCAGACAACTTCACCACAAACAACAGACACAGGAGTGTACAGGTTTGTAAACGGGCAAAAAGCAGTCAGGGTCTGAAAAAAGTGAAAGTGTTCGTCACCAAACACCACTAAGTCTTCCAAAAAAGTCAATAAAAGGTCTCAACAATTCCAAAGGTCAACAAATGGTTTAAAAGATGGAAAAAACTTTAAGGAGAGGTTCTATGACTTGAATCAATAACTAAAAACCTTATGCAATCATCAAAGGGATCCTACAGCATAGTCAGCAAATCACCACAAGGCTAAAACACAAGCAAACCAAAAATTGGCTGCTTCAGGAAATGTACTCTACTGTGTAGTAGAGCAACTCGCGCCCATGCCAAAACGGGCGCTACTGTATATACAGAACAGTAGCGTATGGGCGCTACTGTACATATATCAGAGTAGCGCTCATATTTCAAAAGCTTGGAAACTGACTTTGGAAGGTATAAAAGCTGATGAACGCAGGCAAGATAAAAACAAGGGATACCTAAAAAGGTTCTTAACACATCGAAGAAATCAAAATAAACTGAGAAGACACCCAAAAACAAGGTTTCCTAAAGCCAAAAACTCTATATCCCCAGCGGAGTCGCCAGTCTGTTGGCGGATATTTCTACCCTATAGTCAGGAAACTAAACTATCAACTTGGTTGGGGTGACAGGTAAGTGCATTAATGTTATTACAGAGGCATTTATAAAAGAAATAGATTGTAGATTTAGGGAACACACCTTTTAACCAGAGTCTGATCCTAGCCTTGACTCGATCCCGTGTCCAGCTTCCAAATCTACTTTTCCTTCAGCAAACCTGCAACAACAATACCTTCCTCAAACATTTTGGGCAACATATGAAGCATGAAATAAACAAAAACTATGTTTAATATTCAGCATTGACCAAAATAAATCCAACTTAAAATGCCATTTCATAATACATTCAGATTGGAACAAGGAAACACTTCAACCTTTATTTGTCAAAATTAGAATGCAGTACAAATATACCTGATAATGAAGCAGGCTCCTGCAACTAGATTTTGGGCCCTGGCTCTGCTCTGGTTTGAATGTCTTATGTAACAACTTCTCCAATGTCCTAAAGTTTCTCCATTAACTCATCCTCTAGCTTCTCTAGCAATCATTTGTTGTAACCTTGCTCCTTTAACCTTCTTGGTATTTATAGGTTCAAAGAAGCAGTTCAGGTCGATGGAGGAGGTTGGGGAAGTTAAGAAACTACCATCAACTAATCCTCCTCGATGGATTAATATATTTTTTAATCATCTTTTAAGATATACGCGACTATTACTCAGTGGAGTAGCGTATAGGGCGCTACCCTATTGTTTAACAACTAGCGCTCATTCAATTTTAAATGTCGAGCGCTACTTTGATAAGAAGGAGTAGCGTATATATTGATATGGGCGCTACTATTATACATTGGAGTCACGTATGGGCGCTAGTCTCTTTAAGTAGAGTAGCGCTCATACCTCAAAATGATATTTTTGTATGTTTTCCAGTATTTTCAGGAAATAAGATGAGTTGTCATATGGTCCAAGATCAACATGCTCCTCCATCCAAGTTGTCCTTTTGTGTGATCAGCAGCTCAGGGTGATCACGGACGGAGAGGTGCAATTTTGACCTATAATAACATGGGTCTACAAGTAGAAAAATATCAACGGGGTTCGAAATATTTGTTGCACACATCAAAGCTGAGACACCAAGGAAAAACATGGAGGCCACCCTAATAAAGAGGTCATAGAAGGGAAGGTCCTTGAGTTACATAGTCATATCTGGATCAATGGGATTTTTCATTAACAAAGGTGAATGGATGGAACATGGGTAAGGCCAAAATATGGAACCAAGGGATAGGTTGTTATCCATGGAATGCTTTAGATACGTTTCCAAATATAGATATGTATATAAAACAAGAACTACCACTAGATGAAATGTTATGCAAGCATCTTACTCACCATGTTGATCATAAGATCACAAGTGTAAAACAGAGCCTACAACTAATAAGTCAGTAAATATAAACCATATAATCCATATATGACACCCTCTAGGCATACATCTAATACATAACTAGAACCAAATAAGGAACAACATAGGCAATATGAACAGTGGCAACCAATATCTAATACCACGCATCTCCAAGCATAGAAATTCACATATATATAATGGTACAAAAAAATATAGCAGGGGACCAACAGAAGTGGCTCAATGATAACATGGGAAACTACTATGAGTCTCTACCCCAAAAATATTCTCCATCTCTCCTCATATAATGATCGCAACCATGAAATATACATGCAAAATCTATTCTCAATGTAAAGGCTGACCAAAACTTTGGTCTGCTCTATAAAAAATGAGGAGTAACACCCCATACAATTGTTAGGAATTATGATCCAAAATGTAATAAATAGAAGTTTAGTTTAATAAATGTAAAAGGGCATCTACACACTCATGTGATTATGTGAGGTGTCCCTTAGTTAGTTTTGGTAACGGTAAATTAGTTGTTACTCTTTGGATATTTAAATCCATCGAGTTTTCCATGTGAGGTAATCTTTCGGGATTTAGCCCTCACATCTCTGTGATGTAATTATTTTCCTTCTTCATTAATAAAATTATGTGTCTGAGGACACTTTGTCAAAGTGGTATCAGAGCACGCGGTTGAAGCTTGGTCTGGTTGGAACCTGGTTGGAAGGTGCTAAAGGTTGTTTGAAGAAGGTGACTTTCAAGGTTTTGGAATAGCGAAATTTTAACCGTAAGTTAATGCTTCCTATTCTTTTGGGTTAAAAAGAATCTCTGCAAAATTTTTTTTTTTAGAGACTCAGTTTTTTTTACTTGGAAAGAGTAAAATATTATTATTTTAAGGCGGCAAGGTTATTTAAAAAAATTTGTGGAAGAGAATTTTTTACAAAAAGGAAGAGATTGCATAATCTTTTTCAAACAGCGATTCCACGGCTTCAAGCTCTCAGATCCATAAACTCGAAACTTTGGTTTCCCTTTTGGTCTCACGGATTTTTGTTTCCCCATGCATCAACAAGACGTTACTTCATGGATCTCTAACCTTGAGCTCTGCAACAGCAAGATCACAAGGAAGGTAGTCGCCAGTCCATAACGACAACAGCATTTGAATCTCTGACCAGTTTAGGGTTTGACATCAAGCCCAGCAAGAAATCAGTGGAAACATATGTGGTGGAGTCCTTGACACCCACCTCGAATTTAATGTTTCTGACGGGTTTGACAATGGGTTGCTCTAAAGGCTGGGCGTCCTCTTCCATGACCAGGGTTTCGACGCCCTCGCCATAGACTTCTTCTGCGGTGGGATAGTATTTCTTGTCTTCTGGTGAAACAACGGGCTCCCACTCTCTCTCGGCGTGGCTATGCCAGACTCCTCTATCCTGCGCGGGATCCTCCTCAACGGACCACAGCACCAACTGCGGGCTTCACCTCAGGCTCGGCCTCTGGCATGAGATGCTCCGTGACTCCTCCCACTCCTCGAACGGTGGCTCAGTGGCACACTCCACGGGCTTACTCCTTGCTCTGAAACTGCCCTTTGCCATGCTGGTAGCGCAAGTGATGCAGATGGGGTCTAAATGCTTACAATAGGATGCGTACAGATCCTTGCCGTTCTCGCATTGCATGCACTTGGCGTTTTTCTGGCGTACTCCATGTATACGACAACAAACCGCATAACAGAAATGAAGAAGAATTATAACACTCGGCTTTGAATTTGAATCTGGCTTGCTTCCTCCGGCCCTCTCACAATCTGTATAATTTTTTCACTTTTCATTTAATTCAATATTTATGTAATATTTTGAAAAGTGAATAAGTTGTTTTGGAGAGATAAGGTATTTTATTATTCATTTTTTATTTTTGGAGATTTTTTATATTAAGAAGAAAAAGGTGGAGAAATAAACTTAAAAAAAAGAAGAAGTTATTTTTGAAGTTGATGAGACTGGATCTTGTGACCTCCCACTCAACAATATTGTATCTCTCCAATTCACTTATAAAGATTTGTTATTTTTTGGAGTGATAAGGTGTAATTTTTTTTTATTGGGCATTGGAGTAATAAGGAGCATTGTTGGTGTCATAAGGAGTACTTGTATTTTCACTCAAGGTTTGATTAGAGCAAAGTAAAGCTCTATCAAATTCTTTTCTTGAGGCTATAAGTGGGTCAAGGCCAAGCCCCTATAGCTTTCTTTTGCATGGTGTGTGGTGTTTCTTGCAGCATTTCTTTCATGGTGACTCTTGTTGATGAGTAATTTTCTTTTCATGTTGGTGGTGATATCATAAAATCTTCCATTGGTGATATAAGGTGATTGTTTACTTATTCTGGTGACATAAGGTGCTTTCTTTTTTTAATTATTGGAGCTATAAGATTTGCATAATACACATCTTTTGGAGTTACAAGGTGTTTATTATTTTTTACAATGTCTAAAGTTATAAGTCTTTTTAATGAATCTGACAAGTTGGAAGGATCGAAAAATTATAAAGTTTGGAGTCGTCATATTCAAAGCACTCTTATTTACAATGAATTGTGGAAGGGTGTCTGTAATGCTAAGCATACCAAACCGACTAATCCTGATCAGCTTGCAAAGTGGGAACTAAAAGATGAAAAGGCCTTAGCATTGATTCACAGTACTGTTTCTGATGATATTTATGTGCATATTGAAAATAGTTCTAATGCGTGGTCATCTTGGAAGACATTGAAAGATTTATTTGATTCTCAGAGTGAAGCTAAGAAAATTGATCTTCAATTGAAGTTGTTTCAACAAAAATTGTCTTCAGGAGGTGATGTCATGGAGTACATTTCTAGATTAAAAAATATCAAACAAGAAATTTCAAGAGCTGGTTTTGAAAAAATTGAGGACAGCATGATGGTGACCATTTTGATCGCAGGATTGCCTGAGACATATAAGCATTTTTTGGAAACTTTACAAATTACAAATAAATTGGATAAAATTTCTTTTGATGAACTAAGTGAATTACTTGCCACACATGAAATTTTTTTTGGTAAAACAAAGCAAGCAGGAGAAGATGTTTTGGTTGTAAGTACTAGCAAACAGTCTCCAGGTAATCATCAAAAAGGCAATGATCAGAAAGCTTTTCAAAATTCAAATAGAGGTCGTGGTCAGTGTTTTGGAAGAGGAAGAGGCTACGGAAGAGGAAGAGGAAGAAATCAAGGAAGAGGTTCTAAAGAATCTGAAAGTACACAGTCACAGTTTTCTAGAAGAGGAAGAGGTTCAGAAAACCAACAGATCTCTAGAAGAGGAAGAGCTAATAAACAGGTCACATGTTTTCGTTGTAATAGAGTTGGACATTATGCTTCAGACTGTAGAGTTTCATTTGAAAAAATTCTAAAAGAAAGAGAATCTAAAGAATCTTCATCAGCGGCACATTATGCTCATGCAGACGATAGTGAAAATTGTGAATATGTCTTTACAACACTTGGACAATCAGAATCAATGGATTTTGTTCAAGTTCATCAGTTGGAATCAGTGAATTTTGTTCAGTCTTCTTATTGTTTCAAAAATGATTTTGAAGATGCTTGGATTATGGATACAGGGGCTACTCAGCATATGACATATAGGAAAGATTTCTTTTGGAGTTATGAAGATTGTCATTTAAATTCAATTTTTCTTGCAGATGATTCTATTCATTTACCACAAGGAAAAGGAACAGTTAAGGTTGATTTGCCTGGAATTGGAGAAAGATTGATTTCTAATGTTTGGTATGTGCCTACATTTAAGAAAAATTTGTTGTCTTTAGTTGTCATTCACCAATTAGGACATCAAATTGTAATGGAAGATGGTATCCTTTTTGTTAATTCAACAAAGGATGCATACAAAACAGTTATGACAGGTTATGAAGACAGAAAGCTTCTTAGGATGAAGGGAACAGTCATTCCTAGATCAAAGGAACGTTTGAAGGAATTTGCAGGTTTAGTTGAAACTGATGTTTCACCTATCCGATTGTGGCACATTCGTTTTGGGCACTTGAATGTTGATAGTCTTGTACAGCTTCAAAAACAAGGAATGGTAAAGGGGTTGCCTACTTTTCGGAAGGAAAATGCAAAGTGTGAAGCTTGCATTTATGGCAAACAGAGAAGGATATCTTTTTCAAAAAGCACTTGGAGAGCAACAAGGAGGTTACAGCTTGTTCATAGTGATGTTTGTGGTCCTTTGGAAACTTCACTTGGTGGTTGTAAATATTTTTTGTTGTTTATTGATGATTTTAGTAGAATGGTTTGGGTGTATTTTTTGAAGGAAAAATCAGAAGTGTTTGAAAAGTTTCAGTCATTTCAAAATTTGGTTGAAACAGCAACAAAGGAAAAGATTGCTACTTTGAGAACTGATAATGGTGGTGAGTTTACATCAAATCATTTTTTGACTTTTTGTCAGGAAAAAGGGATTAAAAGACAGTTGACCAATTTTTATACTCCACAGCAAAATGGAGTATCAGAAAGGATGAATCATACTTTATTGGGCATGGCTAGATCAATGTTATTTTTCAAAGGGTTGAAATCATGTTATTGGGCAGAAGCAGTTCATACAGCAGTTTATTTGAGGAATAGATCTCCTTCATCATCACTTGATGGAATAACTCCTTTTGAGGCTTGGTATGGATTCAAACCTATGGTCAAACATTTGAGAGTTTTTGGTTCAGTTTTTTATGCACTTGTCGCAAAAGAAAAATGAAAGAAGTTAGAGTCTAGAAGTGTAAAGTGCATGTTGATTGGTTATTCTCATGAGAAAAAGGGGTATAGGCTTCTGTCAGATGGAAAGTTTATTGTCAGCAGGGATGTGATTTTTGATGAAACTGAAAGTTTAAGTGTAGAAGAGGTTGAAAAACAACTTAGTCACTTAGAGGAAAAAGTAACTAAGGAACAATTAAGGATGCAACACTTAAATAAGACAAGGAATGAACAATGGTTTGATCTCACTTCAGAAGTACAGGATGATGAACAGGTTGAAGACACCTTGGAACAGGTTGAAGATACTTTGAATTCTTCACAAGTTAACTTGGATGATTCAAATCAAGTTAACATTGAAAAGAAGAAACCAAAATGGGCAACTAAGTTACTTCAGGATGTTAAGTCTGATGAAAAAGGCAAAACAGGTACAAGGAGTTCTAATACGGGTTCAGAAAATTTTGCTCTTTCAGTTGTTGAACCAACTACTTTTAATGAAGCAGTTGAGTATGATGAATGGAAAATGGCCATGCAAAGTGAGTATGATGCAGTAATGAAGAATCAGACTTGGAAAATGGTTGATTGTCCACATGATGTTAAACCCATTGGTTGTAAGTGGGTTTACAGAATTAAGTACAAAGCAAATGGAGATATTGATAAATATAAGGCAAGATTGGTGGCAAAGGGTTTTGCTCAGAAAGAAGGGATTGATTATGAAGAAACTTTTGCTCCAACAGCGAAATGGAATACTATCAGGATTGTGCTAGCTTTAGCTGCACAAAATGGATGGAAAGTGCATCAAATGGATGTAAAAAGTGCATTTCTAAATGGTGATCTACAAGAGGATGTTTATATGACTCAACCTCCTGGTTTTGAAGTTCCAGGGAAAGAAAATCAAGTTTGTAAACTAGTTAAGGAATTGTATGGATTGAAACAGGCTCCCAGAGCTTGGTATGCAAAAATGGATGCCTACCTACAGAAAGTTGGTTTTCTTCGTAGTGAGTCAGATGATACTTTGTATGTTCGAATCCAGGAAAACAACTTAGTCATTTTGGTTATGTGTGTTGATGATTTGCTCATAACAGGTAACAATAATGATCATATATTTCAAGTTAAGAAAGAACTTCAAACAGGTTTTGAAATGACAGACTTGGGTTTACTTCATTACTATCTTGGAGTTGAAGTAAAGCAGCAGGAAGGAAGTATATTTATTTCTCAAGCTAAGTACATATCTGGATTATTGAAGAAGTTTGGAATGGAGGAATGTAAACCAGCGATTACTCCCATGGAGCAAAATTTAAAACTTTCTAAGTTTGAAGGGGGGGAACTTGTAAATTGTACTGGATATAGACAGTTAATTGGATGTTTCATTTACTTGATGAATACTCGTCCTGATTTATCTTATGCAGTTAGCATACTTTCTAGATATATGCAGGAACCTAGAGAAAGTCATTGGAATGCAGCAAAAAGGGTGTTAAGGTATCTTCAAGGAACAAAGGATTTTGGACTTGAGTTTAAAAGAAACAAAAATTTCAAGCTTGTTGGCTATTCAGATGCGGATTTTGCTAGAGATGTTGATGACAAGGCATCTACTTCAGGTTACTTAATGAATATGGGATCAGCTGCAGTGGCATGGAGTTGTAAAAAGCAGGATACAATTGCAAATTCTACAGCAGAAGCAGAATATATTTCAGCTTGGGAAGCTGCTTGTGAGATAGTTTGGTTAAGAAGGATTTTGCAAGACCTCAAAGTTGATCAGAAAGAAGAAACTTCATTATTTATTGATAATCAGTCAGCAATCAAGTTAGCCAAAAATCCTGTTTTTCATTCAAAAACTAAGCATGTGGATACTAAGTATCAATACATTCGGGCTCTCGTCGTCAAACAAATCATCAAGCCAAAGTATTGTCCATCAAAAGATCAAACTGCAGATATTTTTACAAAATCTCTTGGAAGGGTCAAATTTGATAAGTTTAGAAATGAACTTGGTATTTGTTCAAAAGAATTTTTGGATCAAAGGGGGGATTGTTAGGAATTATGATCCAAAATGTAATAAATAGAAGTTTAGTTTAATAAATGTAAAAGGGCATCTACACACTCACGTGATTATGTGAGGTGTCCCTTAGTTAGTTTTGGTAACGGTAAATTAGTTGTTACTCTTTGGGTATTTAAATCCATCGAGTTTTCCATGTGAGGTAATCTTTCGGGATTTAGCCCTCACATTTCTGTGATGTAATTATTTTCCTTCTTCATTAATAAAATTATGTGTCTGAGGACACTTTGTCAACAATTAGTGGTACAACATTTGGATCCATGGGGGACAAGTGCTCTAAGGAAGAGAGTGCTTGAGAACCTCAAAGTCTCTAGTCCACAAAAACCATCAATGAAAAAAACACCTACAAAAAGAAAATTTTATACCCCTCTCACATACCGGTCGTCAGTACTCGACATATACAAATTTAAATGACTAGAATAAAAAACTAAAATGAAATGTCCAAACTTTTCTAGATACCAACTGAAAATGACTCTAACTACTCAAACTAAAATAAAGCACACACAAGATCAAAATTGCAAAATCAAAATGCAGGAAGGAAAATCTAAGCTAAGAAAGCAAAAGCTCAAAATTGATCCTACACTAAAAATACAAAAGGATGAAAAACTATGTCTGATCAGGTATATAGTGCTTCAAGAAGTTTTCATGAATAGGCATTCTGAAAAGGTATCCATTCCCAAAAGAGAAATGATAATTCTTTCTATCATGAATGGAACAACCCATATATTTTTATGAGGCTTCAACATGAAGCGGTAAACATGGGTCCAGATGACAACTTGATCTTGAGAAGTAAATCTTTGATGATTAATTGTCGCTAGAATGCAATCAATGTCATGGAACTCAACCAATTTCACATCAACATTAACCTAAGACACAAAATGGTTAAGTATGCTCTATATATATCTCTCCTCAAGGGATCCCTGACCAAACGTAGCTGGCACACCATCTAGTGGCATGGCCACTCACCCAACCAAAATCTCCCTAACATATTTTATATAATTTCAGAGCCAGGCCACATTCCCCCTCAATATAGATTTCTCAAAGAAGTGCATGGAAAAAATATTCCTAGCCTAATCTCATTGACCGATCCAAAAACTCTTGGGCCTATTATCTTGTGGTTTGTGTAGGGGTGAGGGTGGAGGTGATTATTCATGTTGTTTACTAGTCCCCTCACCTGTAGGAATAAGAACTTCTCTCGGTAATAACATAGGTAGGAGAGAGTTATGATCGGGAGTGGTGATATGTGAATCCCTCGGGCCTTCACTCTCCTCAACACTATGCACAAAAATATAAGGTGGTGGCTCATATAGCTCAATGACTCACTCCAAGGGAAGAGAGGAATCAGGCTCTCCTTCATGTTCTTGAAAAATATTTAAGTTATTCAAAGAATACTCTTCCTTAGATACATCATGAGAATTCATATGATTTATCCATGCACCAAGGGGCCTAGCCTTCCCAATTTCTTCATGCCCCTGAAAGGTATTCAAATTATTCATGGCATGTTCTTCCCTAGGTGCAACAAATGAAAGGAATTCATCCATTAACTTAGACAGGGTTCTAAATTTTCTTGCATTTCCACCTTATGAGTAATTTCTAGCCACTGACAAGTTATTTCTCATGACTAATTATATTCTATCCATCACCTTGGATTGGTTAGGAGAAGGGGAGTGATCCCCATCATCCTCATTGTCATCATGATCAATAACAACATCCAACTGGAAATCCTCCCTCGGAGGATGTTGAGAAAACAGTAATTGCATTGGGTTCATGTTGGGTGTGAGATGAAAAGAAGTTTCATTATGAGTTTCATTCACACTATCTTGACCAACTATCTCAAAATCATGACTGACTAAAATAGCCTTGGAAGGAGGGCCAGGAACACTCACAATATCACATGAGTTGGAATCATTGTTTAGATCACTAACGGATCCAACATACCCAACAGTTTGAGTTCCAATGGGATGTTGGATCTGATAGTGATCTAAACAATGATTCCAACTTATGTGATCATGTGGGTGTTCCTGGCCCTTCTTCCAAGGATATTTTAGTCGATCATGATTCCAAGACAGTTGGTCAAGATAGTGTGAATGAAACTTATTTTCATCTCACACCCAGCATGAACCCAATGCAATTACTTTTGTCCCGATGTCCTCTGAGTGAGGATTTCTAGTTGGATGTTTTTATTGATCTTGATGACAATGAGGATGATGGGGATCACTCTCCTCCTAACCAATACAAGGTGATGGCCAAAATAGAAGCAGTCATGAGAAATAGCTTGTAATTGGTTAGAAATTATTCATTAGGTGGAAATGCAAGAAACTTTAGAACCTCAACTAAGTTAATGGATGAAGTCCTTTCATTTGCTACACCTAGGGAAGAACATGCCATGAATAATTTGAATACCTTTTAGGGTCATGAAGAAATCAGGAAGGCTAGACCCCTTGGTGCATGGATCAATGATATTCTTTCTCATGATGCATCCAAGTAAAAATATTCTTTGAATAACTTAACTATTTTTCAAGAACATGAAGAAGAGCCTAATTACTCTCTTCCCTTGTAGTGAGTCATTGATTTGTATGGGCCACTAACTAGATTTTTGTGCATAGTGTTGAGGAGAGTGAAGGCCTGAGGGATTCACATATCACCACTCCCAATCATAACTCTATCATTCCTATGTTATTACCAAGAGAAGTTCTTATTCCTACAGGTGAGGGGACTAGTAAACAACATGAAAAATCACCTCCACCCTTACCCATGCATGAACCACAAGATAATGCGCCCAAGATTTTTTGGATCGATCAATGAGATTAGGCTAGGAATATTTCTTCCATGCAGTTCTTTGAGAAATATATAATGAGGGGGAATGTGGCCTGGCTCTGGCATTAGATAAAAGAGGTTAGTGAGATTTTGGTTGGGTGAGTGGCCATACCACTAGATGGTGGGACACCTAGGTTTGGTTAGGGATCCCTTGAGGAGAGATATAGACGGAGCATACCTAACCATTTTTTGGCTTAGGGTAATGTTGATGTGAAATTGGTTGAGTTCCATGACATTGATTGCATTCTAGCAATGATTAATCATTAGATATTTACTTCCCAAGATCAAGTTGTCATATGGAACCATGTTTACTGCTTCATGTTGAAGCCTCATAAAAATATATGGGTTGTTCCATTCATGATAGAATGAATTATCATTTCTATTTTGGGAATGGATACCTTTTCAGAATGCCTATACATGACAACTTCCAAAAGCAGTATATACCTGATCAAACATAGTTTTTCATCCTTTTGGATTTTAAGTGTAGGATCGATTTTGAGCTTTTGCTTTCTTAGCTTAGATTTTCCTTCCTACATTTTTTCTTTTGCAACTTTGATCTTGTGTGTGATTTATTTTAGTTTGAGTAGTTAGAGTCATTTTCAGTTGGTATCTAGAAAATTTTGGATATTTCATTTTAGATTTTTATTCTAATCATTTAAATTTGTATATGTCAAGTAATGACGACCGGTCTGTAAGAGGGTTTAGCACTTTCTTTTTGTAGGTGTTTTGTTCATTGATGGTTGATGTGGACTAGATATGCTGAGGTTGTAAAGTACTCTCTTCCTTTGAGAAATTTTCCCCCATGGAGCCATATGTTGTACCACCAGTTGTATGGGGTGTTACTTCTCATTTTTTATAGAGAAGACTAGAGTTTTGGTCAGTCCTTTACATTGAGAAGAGATTTTTCATGTATATTTCATGGTTGAGATCATTATATGAGCAGAGATGGAGCATTTTTATAAGGTAGAGACTCATATTAGTTTCCCGTGTTATTGTTGAGCCACTTCTGTTAGTCCCCTGCTATATGTTTTTGTACCATTATATATATGTGAATTTCTATGCTTGGAGATTTGTGGTATTGGATATTGGTTGTCATTGTTCATATTTCCTATGATGTTCCTTCTTCAATTTCAGTTATGTATTAGATGTATGCCTAGAGGGTGTCATATATGGATTATATGGTTTATATTGACTAACTTACTAGTTGTAGGCTTTGTTTTACACTTTTGATCTTATGATGAGCATGGTGAGTAGGACACTTGTATAGCATTTCATCTAGTCGTATTTCTTGTTTTATATACATATCTATATTTGGAAAGGTCTCTAAATCATTGCATGGATCAAAACCTATCCCTTGGTTCCATATTCTGGCCTTACCTATGTTCCATCCGTTCACCTTTGTTAATGAAAAATCCCATTGATCCATGTATGACTACGTAACTCAAGGACCTTCCCTTTTGTGACCTCTTTAGTAGGGTGGCCTCCATGTTTTCCCCTGGTGTCTTAGCTCTTATGTGTGCAACAAATCTTTCCAACCACGTTGATATTTTTCTACTTGTATACCCTTGTGGATTGAGTGTGAGGTAAGGTTTTCCTAGTTTTCAAAACTGTACACTCGAGGCTTGAAACAAGTTTCCTCATCGTTTTGGTTGATGGCTGGAAGAGTAGGTACTCTTTGAATTAAGAGTTTAAGCCTATTTGCTATAAACAATCATTATTGTGGTAACTTTGTCACGCCTATGGACGATGGATAGAAGGAAATCTATATCTAGTACCTTTCAATCATTAGTCAACTAAAGGATTGCAAAGAAATAAAATGCTTTAAAGAAAGATCCAAAGAAAGAAAGAAAATGCTTCAAAATGAAAAAGTATCAAATATGAATAGTGAAATGAAAATGAAAGTGAAAAGTATGAAATAAAATAAAGGGGGGGGCTTGCTAGATTTAAACACGGGGGCTTCACTAGAAGGCAATATAATATCACGTTCATTCATATTGCGGTATTAAATATTCATGAAAACCTAAAAATTATATTGCTTATATATTAAGGGGTAAAGGGTTTTTTTATTTAATGTAAAAATACAAAAATACTTTGGGGTGTTTTTTATATGGGTGGCTTGACAAATATCCGCCAAAAGGAGATGGCGGAATCACGACCGGATGAGAAATCGGGTTGAGGCAAGGCTCAGGCTTACCAATACGTAGGGAAATCGCGTCTTGAGGCATGCTTGAGGCCAGGGGTTTTGTGGTGAAGTGGGTTTCCAGTCAATCATAGTCGAGAGACAGTGGTCATTTACAGCCAATTGTTACCAATAACACTCAGCCAGTTGTTACCAATAGCCTTGGGAGGCTCTAAGCCTCCAGGGCCTATTATAGGCCCTCGATAGGCCTTGGGGGCTTGAATATCCAACCACTCGTGCCTATTACAGGCCTTGGTAGATTTATTCAGCCTCCTAGAGCTTGTTACAGGCCCTGGGGGCTTGGATACCTAGCCCATAACAGGCTTAGTCAGTGATTGGGGAACTGCAACATGCAATCTAAATGTTGTACTATGTGCATTGGCTCTAGTGACATACAAGAAGTGATCTCCTATCTCTTCATTGGACCATTAGATGTTGCAAATAACAATGATATGTGGTTGAGTAATTGCTTTGTGGGTGAAGTAATGTGCATCCACAATATACATCGAAAGAGCAAGGTGCATTGTAGAATGCATGTGGGGTCATAAGAGGGGTATCATATCAATATAGTAGGTAGAAATATAAAGGGGTATAAAAAATGTTAATGAAAAAATTGATACATACAATATCTAGTGAAAATAGTGGTTTTTTTAAATTGGGAAGGCATATTGGGAGGGGGTTAAAAAAACAATTTTGGAAGGTATTTTCCAATATTTAGTGAAATTAGGGGTATTGTTTCATATGCCACGAACGAACGTGCTATGATAGTGATTTATTGAGAGAAGCCCCCGTGGATTTAAAGGGGTCCTTTCTAGCAAATCATCCATTTGTTGGACACCCTGCTCCCTAGTGTTTACCAAAATAATGAATGTCGCAGAGGCCCCTGATTTCCCCTTTTCTCCAAGAGTAACTGAAGTCTCCCATGATGAATACGTCATTTGAATATCCTTTTTACTTGTTGATTATCCATTCCACCCAATAGGAAGGTTGATAAATGTAATGCTTTGTGATGGCTAGTTAGATATTGATAGGCAAATAAAACAGTTACTGCTTACTCTATGTTTTGTTATGTTATTGTCCTTTGATGATGACTATGCAAAGATTTAGTTATCACTTATGTAAGGTAGGGTCTTTGACTTAGTTTTTTTTCAATATTTATCATAATTAAGTTATTTCTCATCCCCATTTAGGTTTTAGATATGGTCCTTATATCATATTTCATCATGGTCAAATTTTGACCAAGTTTGACTTTTCAATAGTTTGACTTGGTCAAACTTGAGTTTTACATGGTCGATGGGACCAACCAACACTATGAGATCTTCACATTGTCATATTTCATCATGCTACAGCCACTGGAGGCCATTTGGACCCCTCCAAATATAATTTGAATATATTTTGAATTAATTGGCTATTAATGGTCAAATTTTCCCAAGTGTTCAACAAAATAGCCTAAGTATTAATTTAATTATTTGGAGCAGCCAAATATTTCATATTCCAGATTGGTTTGGGGCATGGATTTGATTCATATATATGGCATCATATTTCAAATTTGACTGAAGGAGCAACAAGATCTAATTAATGGTGCATTATTAAAATGGAAGCCTAAGGTTTAATTAAAAAAGTTAATATGGTTAAAAATATATGGTAGTGGGACTCTGGAAGGGGAAATTAATGACATCAGTCCTCATGAAATGGGCCTCTAGTGACTTTTCCATCATCTCCTAGTCACCACAACATGTTTTTCTCTTAAGATAGCATGTGTTCACCAAGGGGGGGCACATTTGTTCATTCTAACTTTATATTTGATCACTATACCTTGGTGGTGGGTGGAAAAGGCCACCAAGGGGGATCCCTAGTGACCCAGACATTGTAACTTAACCTTACACTTAGCTTTTTCATCATGTACATGGGCTCAATGAGGAAATTCACCCCCCTCACTTGACAGTCATTTCCAACCATGTAAAAAATTGTGAAATTGAGAATAAATCTCAACCATTGTTATATCTTATTGATGTTTTAATCTCATCCCATCATCCTTATGGTCTAGGGATTTATCTCACCTTTTCTCTATAAAAGAGAGGGATCTCTCCATTGTAAAGGAATTTTGTTCATTTTCAACAGGGAATAGAAAACCATTTTCGCATATCTCTTATTTCTCATGTGTCTCTTGTCTCTTGTGGATGAAGATTGTCCCTTGCCACCTTGTTTGGTGATTGCAATAATTGTTACTCTTGCTTGGTATTTTTATTTGTTGATTTGCATGCAAGATTGGATGCCAAATTCACTCAATACGCCTTGGTTATCTTAGGATAAATGGGTTTTTAACCCAAATGTTTCTTGCTTAGTGCATTTGATCTTGGAGCACCAATTTATCTTGTTTGCATTCTTATTCTCTCTTCTTGTAGGATGGATTTTAGTTTGTATGTGATTTATTGGTGATTCTCTTGCACTAATTAAAAAATTTTACTTCCAGGTTGGAGGGTTCAATAACTTCAAGTGCGGCCTTGCTTGTTGAGGAATATTTTTTAACCAACTTTCGAATCTCGTTGCTAAGGAGGGCGAATTCATATACTCTCCAAGAAAAGAAGGTAAGTTCCAAAACACCCTCTTTTTCATTGCTAGATCACTAGTTACTTAATTCCTATTGCACTCTTTGTTTTTGTTTGCATGCTTATGGTTTTCATAGCTTTCTTTGTGGTTGTAGGTTATTTTGTCTTCCTAGTTTGTTTTTCTAATGAAAAAATCATAGTAAATGAGTCCAAAAAGCGTTAGGACTTGGCACTGGTTGTCTAGATTTTAAACTCGGACATTTAGAATTTGTTTGAACCCCATGCATGTGTGTTTTTCTTGCTTCCATATTTATTTTAGATCTTATATTTTATTAGCAGCAGGCCATTTAGTGCTAGGATATCTTCTAAACTCAACCCAACCCCTAAATCTTCCAAATGAATATAATTTTAAAACTTATCAAAGACTAAATCATTCCAAATCTAATCTATCTAGGAGATGGAATGTTTTGCCTAGCACCTAACCCTTGAGGCATTATTTTCCTAATCCTCTAGGCTTATTTTGCAAAGTTTTCCAAATTTCATATATGGATTAACCTTTAGGGAAACCACATAAATATACGTCTAGTGACCATTTGTGATTGCTAAATCAGAAACAACACCTAGACTGATACCTTAAATGTGTCAAGTAGTGATTCCAACAGGAAATGAAAAGTGTTGTAATTGATGTTAGCAACCATGTCTTGTAGATGTACGTGCATTGTTTGAATGGTCCGTGTTGAATACGTTTCAGTGTTGGCATATTTTGAGTTATGTGCCTTAGTTTTACTCAGGTGACTTGTGCATCCATTCCTACCTATTTGTTGCTTGTTTGACCCTTCTATGGTTTTCATCTTCATTGTTTAATTTCTAAGTCATCGCCTAGAGTGAATTTCCCTAGGGTACCATATTTCCAATTATGTTAAATCTTAAGGTGCCATGTATCCCTTGGAAATTGGCCCTCTTACTACTGTGTGAAAGCTAGTTGCACCAACAAATATCTGAGAAAGTTGGACTAGGGACACCTCCCATGGTTAGTTTGGATATGATTTTTAGTGGATATGGGAAACCTAAAGAGAGGGGACCTTTCCTAGCATGACACTTTGGGGATGAGTCTTGAGATTCCACCGGTTTAGTGATCATCATTTTCTATCGATTATGATATTGCCACATCATGTGAAAACATGTTCCATTCTTTTGATGTTATGTATTGTTCCATAGTTAAGCAAGAACACGAGAGTGGATAGTAGAATACTACATAGAAAGTAGGAGATCATTTGGTAGTCATTATGGTCATATAGTCATAGGTAACTCCATAGAGAGTACCTCTTTCTTTGTATTTGTACTGCATATTGGAGAAAAAAAGAGCAAGGCATAGTCCTCATTTCTTGTTGGGTTTTTCCCCATAGTTTATTTTCCTAGGGAATATCTTTGTGTGAATTGTGTATTTATTTTCTATAGTTATTTTCCTTTCAGTTCCAATTATTTAATAAACTAATGAAAAGAACTAATTAGTTGTAAAATATGTTGTGATGACTTGTTCCACTGGAATAGCCATGGCAATTTGCAAATCATATTAGTACATAAAAAATTTCTTTGGGTTTTTGTGGGAAAACTATAGGATCCAATAGTTGGTAAAAAATGTCTTCAAACCCTAGCCATGGTGGACAATTTTGGTGAGGAAGTTGCAGGAAAATATGAGCAACGATTTACAAAGTTGGAAATACAAGTCGTTGACATCTCACGCAACATGGAAATCCTCATGGCATCTCTAGAGAGAAATTTTGGACCTTTCAATTATTTTGGATGTTCTAACTCAAAGATCGGATCAAAGGGGGTGTTGGAATATTGAGGTGGCCGAGAAAAGGAGCCGAGTAAATAACCCAAGAAAGAGTAGCCAAGTTTTAGTATGAATGTTCCTTCACAGTCTTTATTCAATATGGAGGAAAAAGTCAATATCATGCCATAGCAAGGTGACATTGATGATTTAAAGTTGAATCATTGGTTGCAACAATTACAGGTCTATTTTATTATCCACAACATAGATGAGGAGCATAATATTTCATCCACCTAATTGAAATTATAGGGCCATGCATCAACTTGGTGGGAAATCCACATGGAGGCACTTATGTTGGGGAGAGATCCGCCAATAAATAAGTTAGAAGATTTCAAAACCCTCATTAATTCCTAGTTCTACCCTATTGGGTATATAGAGGACTAGTGGATCCGTTGGCATTACTTCAGGCAGAGGCAAGGGAAAAGTGTGCAAGAGTACATCACCGAATTCAAGAAGATGGCAATCATGTTGGGTATCTCACCCAAGAATCCAAATGTACTCCTCAAGTACTAGGGGTTATACACAGTCATTTACGGAAGCAAGTGATTCTCTTCCACAATACCTCTAAAATATAGGCAACACAAAAAGACAACCAAGAGGCTCTAAATGGAAAGAGAACCAACATGCTTCTAACTTCTAAGGAGGGGAATAAGAAGTGAAATGGAAAAGATAAGAATACTACATCCATGACACATTAGTGCAAGGATCCACAAACCATTGTAACCATTGTAACGTTAATGGAGACACTAAAGAGGAGTGTTGGAAGCTACATCAAGAGCTAAACCCTAAGAACCACAAAAATGATGCTAAGAAGAAGAACCTTCTATCCACTGATTCAAGAAAAGAGGTAGAAGGAGAGTGATCCCTGTCTCCTCATTGTCATCAAGATCCGTAAGAACATCCAACTGGAAATCCTCCCTTAGAGGACATCGAGACAAAACTAATTGCATTGGGTTCATGCTTGGTGTGAGATGAAAAGAAGTTTCATTCACACTACCTTGACCAACTGACTCGGAATCATGACTGACTAAAATAGCCTTGGAAGAAGGCCGAGAACACTCATAGGATCACATGAGTTGGAATCATTGTTTAGATAACTAACAGATCCAACATCCTCAATAGTTTGAGTTCCACCATAATATGGTATTTTTGTATTTTCTCCCATACTACATCTAAGACTACTAGGAGGTTCCACATCAGGAATCATGGAAACCAAGGGATCAATAGGGTGCTCATCAGAATTAACCTCAAGTGGAGACATAGAAACCATTTCCAAAGGACCATACAACATCATGTCCATCCATCACCTTGGATTGGTTAGGAGAAGGGGAGTGATCCCCATCATCCTCATTGTCATCGGGATCAGTAAAAACATCCAACTGGAAATCCTCCCCTGGAGGACGTCGAGACAAAAGTAATTGCATTGGGTTCATGTTGGGTGTGAGATGAAAAGAATTTTCATTATGCGTTTCATTCACACTATCTTGACCAACTATCTCGAAATCATGACCAAATAAAATATCCTTGGAAGAAGGGCCAGGAACACTCACGGGATCAAATGAGTTGGAATCATTGTTTAGATAACTAACAAAACCAAAATCCCCAATATTTTGAGTTCCACCATAAGATGGTATTTCTATATGTGTTCCCATACTACATATAATACTACTAGGAGGTTCCACATCAGGAATCATGGAAACCGAGGGATCAATAGGGTTCTCATCAGAATTAACCTCAAGTGGAGACATAGAAACCATGTCCAAAGGACCATACAACATCTTGTACAAATGCTAATTAGGATTCAATTCACCCAGAGAACTAGATCCACCATTGGATGAGATACTTCCAATGGGAAGAAAACACAAATGTCTAATGGGTCATACATTGTCTTATAAGCTCGAGAACTATGATCTAACCCACTACTAGAACTAGGATCACCATGAGATGATCGAACCTCACAAGTACTAGGAACACCTTGCAGGGAATTCCCCTTTTCCTCACTATCCTATTCATGAGAAGAATCAACATCGGGATCATTCATGAACATAAACCTTCCCTCAAGTATGGAGCTCATCAAATCTAAATGTTTTATACACACCATATCCTTTATCTCCTCTAGATGGAAACCATAAAATGGTTCTCTGTAAATTCTAACCATCTTCCCCTCAAAATTGGGAATGGAAGCATAAGATAAGTCCATTTGGATACGGCCTCCAAGCCCATCAGACCATTTCTGGCACAATAGTATCCCATAGACCAGAGGTAGATCAAATAACTACAACATCCATTAATGTGGATATATCATGACATACAAAGAGGTCATACCTTAGGTTCTCGATTAGACCATGTCCTTGGACCTGTCTGGAATCAATCACACAGACATTTCCATACGGTTTAGTAACTTGCAATCCAAGGACTTGCATGAATTTCAAAGACATAATATTCATTGAAGCACTGGAGTCAAGCATATATTTATGTAAGAGCATCCCATGTATCTCAAGTTTGATATAAAAGGGTCGATGCCCCCCATTCCTCCTCTCATATATGGCACTCCGCAAAAAAATAGGATTTCATTGGTTGTTTCATCCTTTTGTTTTTCCTCAATAATATTCTGTGACACCACAGGGGAAACCACTTTAGGCTTGGGACAAGAGGTTCCCTCACAAAATAGGAGGACCTTTTCTTTCTCAAATGGAAGCTTGATCAACTTAGATAATGATATTGGATAGGTATTATTCTTCAACATTTCCTACAAATCAATGTTGAGCACGACATTTTCTAATCCTTGAGAAACAAATTTTTTAACCAGAAGAGAAGTAGAACCCCAAATCATCTTTTGAGTATCAGTGGATGTAGGACTTGGTTTGTTTAGTTGATAGACTTTCCATTTATCATTGGTATTTGCTTCGGTAGTATCTACTCTATACTTATCAGTATTCTTCTCTTGCATGACCACCTTATCTTATCTAGAAACATGAAAAACCTAACCATGTGAACTATTGGACCACAATCATCTATAAAATGAACGCTATCATCTGGGTCGGAATCACAGGAGATATCTTGGAAAAGGAACTCACCATCATCTTAACCATCCTTATAAGTGTCACAACAGTCAACCATATTATTATTACTAGGTTGTGCAAGGGCTGGTGGACACTTAGAATCCTCTTTCAAGGGTCTTTAGGGATGATTCTAGTATGGTTTCTATAGGTAAGGCACACATTGCCTATCTTTACCATTAGCAATATTGGCTACTTCCTGAGTGAGAATAGTAAGGTGATTCATCATTTCCACCATGGGATCAAGAATAGAAACATTATTTCCTTGGATGGGCTCTTTTCCCTAAGTATTTTTGTGCCTAGTCTCATCCCTCGATGTAGGAATCCTATAGGATTCTAATAAATCAACCTTTCCAGTTGAGAGAACGTTCCTTTCCATAAAATTAGACTTGTTTTGGGAATCCCTAAGGGAAGTTGGTTGTTTCTCCTTTAGCATGAAGAAAAAGTCCCCTTGAAAGCATTCAAGTAATGTATCAGGATGGCTTGATCCTTAGGTTTAATAGCTTCAACAATCCTGCTAAGGATCCTTTCAAAACTAATGTTAAATTCTTGTATAGTCTCGATATCCTTTTTCTTAATTTTAAAAATATGATTCGAAAGGTTTGTTTCGTCAAATTTGGTTTCCCACTCATCAATCAAGCTACACTGGAACACATCATACCTAGTAATTGAGTTGGGGGCTAAATTTATGAACCATTGGTGGGAATCACCTTTGAGGGATTGATCTAAGAGCTTCATGAATACATATTCATGTTCAATATTCATCTCACTAAGTATTTTCCAAAACATATCCAAATGTTCTTTAATAGAAATGGTGTTATTACCACTAAATCATGGCAACCTCTCGTGGATTTGATTTGGGACTAAATGCGGAGCAGCAAATATGGCACTAAAGTCGAAAGGAGACCCAAGATTTATTTCGAATTGTCTCAACTGGGGGGATTGGGATTACCACCCCGATTGACACCTTCCATGGGCATAGATTGAGGAACAATAAGAGGAGGAGATTGATGAGGAGGTGATAAAATGTTAGAAGGAATTGAAACAAAAATTTGTGATCCTTGCAAATTTTATATTTTAATTAGAAAATTAGTACCTTGGATTTGAGGATTAGTTTTCATACTTGAATGAGGCGTTCTAGAATATACAACAGTGTCCTTTGAATTTCTCAGATTATAGGGATGATAGGTTTGTTCCTCAATGGAGTCACAGTGTGGAGTCTCCATGTGAATAGAATAAGATTTCACCAAAATGGATGTCACCGAGAGCTAGGGAGATAGAGGAATTAATAATGTGATGAGAATGCAAAATGGCTGAAAAATTAAATTGAATCAAGAACTCTCTACCTCCCTAGGAAGAAACACAAAAATGCAACAGGAAACAAAATTTTAGGGTAGGGGAGGAGTAATATATTTTCTATGATCAACTAGACACTCTTTTCCTTTACGACAATGGCGCCAAAAATGTTGTCACATAATGTGGTGATAAAAATGTTATCACATAATGTGGTGATCTCTATATTGACAGATAATGATGATCTCCAAACCGATGGAACCTTATGACCCTTGCCCAAAGTGTCACGCCAGGAAGGGTCCCCTCTCTTTAGGTTTCCCAGGTCCATTGAAAGCAAACCCAGACTAACCACACAAGATGTCCCGAGTCAAACACTCTTGGATACTTACCATCATAACCATATTTCTCATGGTAATAGTAAGACCAACTTGTAAAGGACCAGGGCAACTTGACGTTTAACAAGGTGGACAAGGTGGTCCCTTGGGGGAATTCACTCTAGGGGATGACTTTAAGAATATAAAAATGAAAATAAAACCCCTAGAAGAGTCACGCAAGCAAAAAAAAGGGTGATGGAAATGGATGCATAGGTCACTTGAGTAAAACTAAGGAACATGATAACACACAGACATCTACAAAGAAATATTGCTACACCAATTACAATGCCTTATGCTACCTAGTGGAATCACTCCTTGACACATTTAAGGTCTCAGGTTGGGTGTTGTTTTTGGACGAGCAATCACAAATTTCACTTGATATCCCTATTGTTCATCTATGATGACTAGACTACGGTTTTAGGAGGCAACACAGATAGTTTAAGCTATGATGAGAAATGGGATAGCTTGTAAATGAAGCATATTAGTTTACGGAAAATAGTGCCTTAGATATTTAGTGCTAAGATTGCCCTTAAGTTCAATCCAACTCCAAAATCCTAACCATAGATCACTTATTTAAATTTTTTAAAGGTTAAATCTCTCTAAAATTAACTCATTTAGGAGATAATAATTATCCTCTTAACACCTAATCTCTAAGGCATTGTTTTCCCTAAACTGCTAGACTTCATTAAAAGTTGTCCTGTTTCTCATAATAGCTTAAACTATGTGGGAATCCTCCTAAAACCTTAGTCTAGTCATATTATAGATGAACAACAGAGACCTCAAGTGAAATTTGTGATTGCTCAACTAGAAACAACACCCGGCCTGAGACCTTAAATGTGTCAAGCAGTGATTCCACTAGGCAATGTAAGGAATTGTAATTGGTGTTAGCAATCGTGTTTTGTAGATGTTTGTTTGTTATCGTGTGCCTTTGTTTTACTCAATTGACATTTGCATCCATTTCCATCACCTTTGTGTTGCTTGTGTGACTCGTCTGGGGGTTTGTTTTTCATTGTTATATTCCTAAAGTCATTCCCTAGAGAAAATTTCCCCAGGGTACCACCTTGTCCATCTTGTTAAACCTCAAGGTGCCCTGGTTCTTTATAAATTGGTCTTACTATTACCATGAGAAATTTGTTTATGTTGGAAAGTATCCGAGAACATTTGATTGGGACACCTATCATGGTTAGTCTGAGTCTACTTTCAGTAGACCTGGGAAACCTAAAGAGAGGGGACCCTACCTTACATGACACTTTGGGGCAAAGTCTCGAGGTTCCACTAGTGTGGAAATCATCAATCTTTGTCGATACAGATATTTCCACATCATGTGACAAACGAACCCCTTCTTATCCTAAGGGTTCGGTATCTAACATAGCCTAATAGTCATCTAGGGTTAATTTTAGGGTTTTTACATGCCTCGATTCTCAATTAGGGTTAGGGTTTTGGACCTTCTAGAATGTTCTTGAAAATACAAACGTGACTAGCTCCACATGTGTCAAAAATGAAATATGACATGGAATCCACTCGATGCCATGGTGGTCAATGGGATAGGTCAACTTGTGGGAGCCATAACTTAACTATACGAACTCCGTGTTAGGCGATTCTTTGACCATTGGAATGGTCTCTTAGTGTAGAATCATGTGAAGGGACATGGAAGAGTAATGGACTTTTTTAGCCCAAAAAACATCATTTAGACCCTCAAATAGGCCCCAAAAGGTTCTGGACCCCAAATCTAAAAAGTGAGACTTGCTCTTAGAGTGGGCCCTACAAGCCAATTAATCCAATCTTTTAACCACGAAAGCACCAAAAATAAGATGAAAATTTATGTATTGATCCATTTTGGATCATGCAAGGTAAAAAACTTGGTCATATGCTAATGATGTAAGCACCTACCAAGCACGAGGAACACCCACCAATAAGGATAATGGGATCTAAGGTATGAGCATAACCTCTCAATGCAAAAGATGTTATTGAGTCAAACAATGAAAAAATTAATCCAATCACGGCCCAATGAAAACCATCCGTGTCGGGTATGAGATGGATGCCAATGAGGCTAATGACCATCAAGGCACTCTAGATCTTGGATCACTTCCCAAATGATGTGTTAGAGTCAATGGGGAATGGCCTACTAAGAGGAAAGCAATGATGAAAAAACTTGACCCCCAACGCGAAGAAAAAATATAGGAAGTACAATGGTGTGATGCCATATCCCTAATGTTGGATGAGGAACTAACTCAGGAAATGTGACTCAAATGAAAAAGACTGAAGAGACAAAACAATAAGATGAATCGAGACTCCTATCATCTCTCCAACTCTACCCATCCAACTAGACTCGGTATTTTCACAAAGTCAAGGAAACAATCCTCATCCAAACTTGACTTATAGATAAGCACAAGGCACCGTTGAAAGTGTCAAAGTTTTGTTAGAACAATATTATACCTTATTACCTTAATCATTAATTAATTGATGGTTATTAGGTGCTAAACTGGTTAATAATCATATCCCTAGGTTGTTAGGAAGTTGTTATAATTTGGTTAGAACTTGTTGGGGCAAGTGTGAACAATATCCACCATTGTATGGGACAAAGGGTGGTCAAATATAGCTTTTGGGGCTCTCTTTATGACCACCACATGCATTTATTACCACTTCCATGCCTAAGGCGCCTTCCTTTCCCTGTTTTATGGATCTGGGTTTGACCAAGGGCACACATGCATTGAACCTAGTCTTTTTCCCCTCTTTTTTTCTATTTTAGCCTAACCTAGCCTACCTAACTTTCACCCAACCTTATCCTCCACATGTGTGAACCTCATTATGACTTCCCATGCTCACCCAATGTTCACATGGTCAATTCGTACCTGTTTGGGTTATTTTGGGAACTATTTGGTCAACCTAGGGGGATTGCGGTCTAATCTAAGCTAGCTAAGTGTGGACACTCCAAGTGCATCATATTTCTTCCTATTCCTATATAAGTATGATCTAAACTCATTGTAATATGACTGTTAATAGAATTTGATATTTGATCATTTATGTTTTCTGGTTTTTTATCATTTGTTTTGATATTTGATCATTTATGTTTTCTGGTTTTTGATCATTTGTTTTGATATTTGATCATTTATACTTGGTTTTTGATCATTTGTTTTTCCAGAAATGTATATGCACTTGCTTCTTGCATAATAAGTTAAATCTTTCAATTGTGAGGTATCTATAGTAGCTAGATCCTACTGTGATAGAGATTTTACAAGTTTGACTCAAATAAAACTAATGCTAATAAAATGGAATGACCGGCCTACACATCAATAAGGAATTATTAAACCAAGAAACTGTATGTTATATAAGACAATATTGGAAAGTGAGACAAAAATGACTCTGGAAATGTAAATAGTAAGTTGGAAATTAGGATAGCCATAAGAAAAACTTAAGTTATAATTACTACCCTACAGATAACCCCAAAAATACACTTTTGTGTTTCTTTATTTTTATGGGCGTGGTGGCCCTTATTTTGAGTGTTTGTCACAACTGACATGATCAATCAATATACTCAAATGACCACGTAACCATGCATTTAGGTGATCAATGATGCAGGAAAAATCAACATAGTGAACCCTCTAGTGCAACCAATCATGCAATCTTCGGAGACAAACAACACACTCATTGCATCATTCAATTGAAACTTGGGACATGGTTCCTCACTAGTGATCAAGAAGAAAACACAAAACCCAAAACATTTCAAATTTGCTTCCTAAAACAATTCCATCATCCTTGACTCAATTATATCATGACTAACCCTGATATCCAAACAATGATCAAACAAAGGATCCTCCTGAAGAATAAAATTTGCAAGGTTGATTTGTTCTTCTTCCTTTTGAACCTTATCATCATTACTGGAAAAAACAAACAAATCCATTTGTAAACTCGACTCTTCCTCTTCATCTTTATGAAATTATGCAAATGGTTCAAAATGTGAAACCACTAGTTATGATCATCCGTGAAAGAGTCATTTTTATGATCATCTATGTAAGAGTCATTGTCAATAAATTCATCACATGCACAACTTCCATTACTTTATTCCTTCTCAGTAGCAAGGAATTCCTCTACTCTTAGGGCAATGCAAAAATCTTTCCATATACCTGGTTGCTCGTTCCATAAGAGGGGCCAAAATTATGGATCAATGTAACGTCCCCTCCTACCATACTAGCAGGATAGAGAGGACGTGGTGCTAAAACCGGGCATCTAGCCCCATAAACTTTTAGCTAAGCATTCACATAACATAAAAGACATATGGAATGTATAATTATAAGAGAAACACAACGGAAGTAATATCAATTACACATTCAACATACATTCAAGATATTCATCAAAGAAGTAATTGCAAAGTTAAAACACAAGAGAATACTTATCTTGACAAGGTAGTCCCAAGCAACTGGCTATGCAACTGCAACGTTCCACCCAACCATAGGCCAGTTGTGCTTATCAACCTCTTGATACAACTACCACCCCCGAGTTAGGCATGATCTCTACAAGGAACCAGGGAACAACAGACTCACACATAGCCAAGCATACACCAAGATGAGCCAAGCCAATCTGCAATTGGGTTTATCAGGCTGCTAGGACATGGAAGGGAAGAATTTCTAAGCTAGTGAGCTCAACCACAGAGCTATGGGTACCCCTCCCAGATCTATTCAGCTTGGCACTCACAATGCCTACACACCCAACACAAGGAAGTATTCTCTTCACTGCCACACAGTCCCTCAAGCCATATCTTCCTTTCTAGTGCTCTCAGGATGTGCACAGAAAAGTAGCCAAATCCCTCTTGATCTTCTTGAGAGGTTACTCCCTTCACTAGGTTTATCAAGCCAATTCTGTCCACTACCACTCCAAGTTTCTTGCTTACAGGTTCAAAACAAACAAGGATGTACATAACAGCAAAACTACACTTGCTAAGCATGAGAAAAACGTTTCAACAATGGGATGCATGAGGTGGGGTTTCCTAAGCTTCAAAAAAAATGTGGGAAGACCCAAAACGTATTGGCAACTGGAAAATTCGACTGGGAGAGCAAACCCATTCCAGAAAAATGCCCCCGGGGCAAAAACGACCTCTCCCTCAGTCCCAAATCTCATCCCTCCTTCCCCAGCTGCTTCACACTACCAAAAACGAGTTCCTGGGCATGGAAAATGCAGGGTTATGGTGAAAAACGTGAGGATAAATTCCAGTGAGCTCAGTCTGCGTGAGAGATGAAAGACTAACTATTTAGAATGGCTTTGGGCACCATTTCGTGGGTGTTTTCTTGCCCAAGAAGCAAAAACTCGAATTTCCAGGTTGATGGCTTTCCCATGCACGAAATTGGCTGTCATACCTCTTCATTCCCAAGGCATTAACTGCCTCAACCAATTCTTGGAAGAATTAAATGATTGGATCCATAACCCAAAATGGGTAGTTGAGGGTTTATGGGTTTTCTCTTTGACATATGGATTAATACCATTGGCTCAAGGGTTTGAATAATTTCCCTCCCTTTTCCTTGTAGAATCATGCCCCATCTCTTTTGTTGCATTGCATAGCCGGTTGTGGGTTTTTTTATTAAAATTCGTAATTACATGATGTCTTATATACATTGTTCCTATCTAGCACAAGAACCATAGGCATCTATTCCTTTAATCGCCGATACATAAAACACTAAATCAATGGTGGGGCCTTGGCCTTGAGCTCCTCACCATGATCAAATTACAATATTTACATCATTTACGATTTAATACAAAGGGGGTCAAAATGGGGACATTACAATCAGAAGTGAAGACATAATCCAATACAATACCCTTTGAATGATGGATGAATCTTATTCAATGTATAGATAAAACGGCCATGGAAAGCAAGTATAGTTTCATCTTTTTCCTTATTAATGCAAGATAACTCCACCATGCGGGCTTCATTATCTTGCATTCATTTTATGTTCTCAACATACATGATCAATCACGATTCTTCCGCCATTGGAGTCACCGGGGTAGACTCAAGTGGTCTTCCCTCGTGTTCCATAATAGAATTTAGGGTTCTTTAAGGCCTAGAATGGTGCCTTGAGAACAGTTAAATCATAGAGATTTTCTGATTGTCCAACCTAATAATACCCTACAAAAGTGGATTCGCCAAGTGAGATGAAATAAATTATAAATCAAATAAAGAAAATCTCACCAATGTTGTTGTGAAAGTCGAGAATGGATGATGATCCCCGAAAATGACACCAATTTGGTAGCACTAATTTCCACACTTACAATTATGATCTAGACCTCTGAAAATCAACAATGGAAATTAGTACAACTTTAAGGAAAATTCACCCATTTTGTCAACGATGAACCTCCTCTTAGTTTGGGATGGTGTATATGCAAACCTTAGGGGGGTGTCCCTAATATTTTTATAATATTGTTCAGCCTATAAATTTGCAATAAAAAACCCATATAATAGCAATAAAGAATGATCTTTGGCTTGCAATTAAGCTATAAAGGAGATTAAAAAAATGTTTATTTTTTATGGTGGAAATTCCCGCATGCAACAGTTTTAACGATAAATGAATGGGAGAAAATCGCTCTAAATGGTAGCTAATTATCAATAAAGGCCTATTAATCCTAAAATTCATACACAAATACATCAATGCATCAATGAATCAAAGAGATAGAGGAATAGAAAATTCAAACTCCGCTTTGTAGTTAGCCAAAAGGTTGAATACAACATAGAGACAGTAACAAAGTTGATCCAATGATGATCCATGCACATAAATCAAGAAATCAAGAGAGAAATGAAGAATAGAGGAGCAATATATCGTTGTAGCTAAGAATAAATTTTGACCCTCTTCCTCTCCTCAAACCTCACTAAATAACTTGGCCTAAAGGCCCTCATGTGCCCCCCATTGACTTATTTGACATGCACGGAGGGAGCATTCCTCCAAATGACGTTGAAGATGAGAGAATGTGACCCCCCTTTGCATGGATTTTTCCTCTTGCATGAGAGAATGCACCCCCCTTTGGAGTTCATTTGTCTCTCACACACGATTTAAGTGCCCAATTCAACTGAAATTGTCCTCATGCACTTCACTCTTGACCTCATGTACTTCACTCGGCTTGCATGGCTCAGTTAAGTGGAAGAGCTATGAGTTAAGTGGAGTGAGTCTCATGCATGCACCATGTTTAAATCTAGTTTTCTTTAATCCTAGGCATGTGCTCTCCTCCTCATGTGTGTTCCCATGCATGGATGCCACATGTCACCCTTGCATGGATGCCACATGTCGTACATGCACAAATACCACATGTCACGCATCCATGGCCCACTGCTAAAAATAGAAAAATGCTTGTATGTTTGAAAAAATGGCATGCAAAAACATGCACATCCATGCATGCCTTTGAAAGTCGCATGCAAAACCATGCAAGTCAAACCTTGACTGCCACAAGTACAAGTATCATGCATGTCATTCAAAATAGGCTCATTGGAATCTTGAGCTCGCAAGGATACCAAAAATGTAATCATATCTGCCATATGGACCTCCAAACATTGTCTCCTAAAAAATAGGAAACTGCTAAAAATAAACATCTCCTTCAATACAAATTTAAAATCTATGCAATGTCTCTAACTTTGAACCTAGATCATATCACTAAAACAACATGTATCTGAACCATGTGGGAACCAACCTCTAACCTATGAAGGTTGTCTCTATAGAACAAATCTGAATATCGGCCTGAAGAAATTGTTGGCTCTTAACCCTTCAATTTGCATATGGGAAAATCTAGGGGTTTATAGGTCCTCTTCACTATTGTCTGTGTTTGGAGGCATGGCAAGAAAAATATTAGCTTATTATGACTCAAACCAAGTATGTTGTGGAGATTTTGAAAAATTCCAACATGGAGGGTTGCAAACCTTTTTCTACACCCATGGATCTTTGCATTAAATTGAGAGTTGATGATTCAAGTGAAGAAGTGGATGCTACATTGTATCGCAAATTGATTGGTATCCTTCTTTACCTATGTAAAACTCACCCTAATTTATCATATGGTATAAATGTCCCAAGTCAATTTATGGTAAAACCAATGAAGTTTCATTGGCAAGTTGGTAAGAGAATTCTTTGTTATTTGAGTGGCATCGTTTCCTATGGTCTTGGAAATGAAAAAGATAAATATTCACTTGTATGGTTATATTGATCTACTACAGGTTATTGCTTCTCCTTAGGTTCTGGAATGGTTTCTTGGAGCAGTAAGAAATAAGCTTGTGTTACTTTGTCATCCATGGAGGTTGAATATATTGCTACTACTAGTGGGAGCTGTAAAACAATATGGATTAAGAAATTGCTTCTTGAGCTTGGTGTGATGGAGAAGAACCCTACTCTTATCTACTATGATAATCAATCATGCATGAAGTTGGGTAACAATCATGTGTTTCATGACAAGTCAAAGCACATTCAAACCAAATACCATTTCATTAGAGACCTCATCAACAAGGAGATTTATATGGAGTATTGTTCTAGTGAAGATAATGTAGCTAATATACTCACTAAATCCCTACCTAAGACGAAATTTGAGAACTTCAGAACAAGACTTGGTTTTCGTGTACCTAGTTGTTATTTTTTCTACTTTTAATAAATATTTATCTAGGATCTTACTAAAAGAATAACATGCACATCATAACATAATAGACACAAAGGAAATTCCTTAGGGAAACCATAAAGGAGAAAACCCCGCAACTTCCTCAGAGATAGAATCGTCACCAATACAATATCACAAAAGTAAAACCCCAAAACAAAGAAGGTCTTCTACAGCTCCTCTTCTTTTCCTCCTATGTGAACTTGTCCTCTCTCTCAATAATACAAACTTGTGAGTGAGTGTTGATGCCAAATGAGAGAGCTCACTCTATATTTATACACTAACTTTCACTTGACCTTTTCCCCAGCTAGGTCGGCCCTAGTTAAACTTGACTGGGATGACTTCTCTAGGAGACTCTAATAACCCTAATACAAACTGACCCTTGGGTCTATTGCCCCGACTTAGAGGGTTAACCTCAATGACTTTACATGACCAAATATAATAATGACATCTCCGACCGAAGGAGTAAACATCTCCATCAGAGGTACAAATAAAATAAAATATAAAATACAAGTGAATATCTTCCAAAGTTACAATTACATCACTCCCTCTTAACTAGGAAGGTATTATCTTGACATAGACATCAACACATATGGACACAAGTCTTCATCGGTGGATCATCTTCATTGGATCATCATTGTTGATGCTGTTGCAATCATCATCATGTCGATCATTGATTGGTGACATCTCTCGAATCTACTCATCATAGGAATTTCTATAGAGCCAACCATTTTTCATGATGGATGTAGGCCTAGCCTCCATTTAGGTATTCATCATCTCTGCGAGTGAGCCATCAAGTAGGTATATCCCAGGACCAATCATTACATTGACACAACAATCACTTGTCTCCTACTATTTCCTCATCACGTCTAGATCATCTCATCGTCACATAGAGCACAACCTAGATGCACATCACAAGTCTACCAACATGGGAGGACCAACCTACCACCATGTGAGACACAACACTCACATCGATCGACATGGGAGGAATTTCCTACCACCATTCGAGAAAGGCTCGGCACTTACATCAACCGACATGGGAGGACTCTCCTACCACCATTCAGGAAAGGCACTGCACTTACATCAATCGACATGGGAGGAATTTCCTACCACCATTCGGGAAAGGCTCAACACTTACATCAACTGAAATGGGAGGAATTTCCTACCACCATTCAGGAAAGGCTTGGCACTTACATCAACCGACATGGGAGGACTATCCTGCCACCATTCGGGAAAGGCCCTATGCATCTGTGTCTTTTGTACTCATCACTTTCCATTGGAAGGAACCTTGATCTGGAGTACACCAAGCTTCTCTCTGAAGTACTCAAACTTCACTCTGGCTAGCGTCTTGGTCAACACATCGACTATCTACTCGTCCGTCGCAATATACTGGAGCTTCACTGCTCCTCTCCGCACCATATCCCTGATATAATGATACTTGATCTCAATATGCTTTGACTTGTCATGGAACACCGGGTTCTCGGACAACTTCACACAACTCTGGTTGTCACAGAATATACAAGTCACATCTAACATGAGATCAAACAAATCAGACAGTAGCTTCCTAAGCCATACTACCTCATAACTAGTCGAACAAGTTGCAACGTACTCTGCTTCGGCTGTACTAAGTGCCACGCATGACTGCTTCCTGCTAAACCAGGAGATCATACTGGATCCCATACTGAAGCAACATCCTGAAGTGCTCTTCCTATCAGCGTCACTACCTGCCCAATCCGAATCAACATAACCCTCCAAGTTAATCTTCTTATTTGTGTCATACTTGATCCCATAATCAACTGTACCCTTCAGGTACCTCAATATATGCTTTGCAGCAACCATGTGAACTTGTCTCGGATCCATCGGGAATTGGCTCAATGTGTTCACAGGAAAGCATAAGTATGATCTCGTGTTTGTCAAGTACATCAAAGATCTAATCATCTGACGATACATCATAGCATCAACCAACTATGATGAAGCATCAATCAATAGCTTCAGGTTCGATGCTATAAGTGTGTCCATGTCCTTGCAGTCCATCATTCTGAACCTCTTCAGGATCTCCATTGCATACTTCCCTTTTCCAAGGAAGATTCCATCTGCACTCTGCCACACCTCCATGCCTAGAAAATAATGCATCATGCCCAGGTCCTTCATCTTGAACTTTGTGGCAAGCTTCCTCTTCGTGTCTGCAATAAGCCCATCATCACATCTCACAAATAGGTCATCTACATAAAGTAGAAGCATTATTGGGTTCTCTTCCTCAACCTTGTAGTAAAGGTTTGAATCTGCTTTACTCTTGGTAAATCCAAAACTCGTCAGGAAGATATATATCCTGTCATACCATGTCCTGGGTGCCTGCTTAAAACCGTACAAGGCTTTCTTCAATTTGCACACATGAGTCTCCCTATCATGTGTCTCAAATCCGAGTGGTTGCTCCATGTACACTTCCTCTTCTACTACACCATTCAAGAACGTTGTCTTGACATTTATCTGGTGTACCTTCCATTTCATCACTGCAGCCAATGCGAGTACTGATCTTATGGAAGTGTATCTGACTACAGGTGCAAATGTCTCCTCATAATTTATCCCTTCCTTCTGGGAGAAGTCACGTGCCACGAACCTTGCCATGTGTTTCTCGATGCTTCCATATGTAGCATGCTTGATCTTGTAGATCCACTTAGGTCACGACAGACTTCCCTTCTGGTTTTGAAACTACCTCCCAGACATCATTCTTCATGATCGACTGGTACTCCTCGATCATGGCATCCTTCCATTCTTTCTTCTTTGCCACTTCCTCATAGTTGGAAGGTTCTTTGTCAATGATATCACACAACAGGGATACATAACTAGAGTATGGCCTGGGTCTCTTGCTTTCTTTGTGCATCCCCTCTGGAGAGCCATACCTCTCTACATCTTGTATTTCCTCTCGTACCCATGTCGGTTTCCTCTTGTGGGAGTTCTTCTCACGAGGTGGATCTACAGGTTCTTGTGGTTCTTCCATCACGCGGTCTTCGTGGTCTTCTGGAACTACTTCTTTCATTACTAAATCTCGAATCCTGGGAACTTCAGGTTCTTCAATAGGCAGTTTTCTTGATCTTCGTCGCTTGTTCTTCGAAACAAGTCCCTCTTGTAGGTGATGGTACGCAATCTTTCCTACAAGTCAAGTTCAATTGCATAATTAGAAACATCTCATAGTTTTCAGAACAAATTCTTACGCATAAAGACATAGGTCATACATTGATGCAATTATCTTAGCCAATGCTTCAATACAATATTCATCCATATCTTGTAACTTTCTAAATGTCTTCCACCTCTACCAGAACATTGTTAAGAGTGTTCACTACTCCCAACATGTCAACAAAAAGGTTTCATTCTAGATAAGTAGCAATGGAATGTTGTACAGTACCATAGGCCACTTACCCATCACATGCATATTAGTAGTATATTGTTCATTAATGCAAATATCCTAATATGCATAATACACAACCTAAATCTAGGAACATAAGTATGTACACCACTGAAAAATAGATATATAAGAAATGACAATTCAAATACTTATCCTTGTTTGTTTGTTGGGTGGACTCCCTCTTGATCTTTGCTTCCTTGCAGGAACTACTGGACTCTCTGACAGAGTGTTCTTCTTCATCATCTGATTCTGATGTCTTGTGCCTTCTTTGCTTATGATCGGAAATGTTGAGCAAATATTCTACATTGTAGATCACTTGATATTTGTAGTGGAGCAAACTCATGTGTGTCCTTTCTTTTGCATCCTAATCCATGCTTGAAATGGATGAGAGGCTTCCATAGAGCATCGATCTTCATTTTTTTTCTAGAGTACAACTCTGTAGTAGCTTCTCCTACTCCTTTCATGTAATACTGAAAGTCATATCTAGATTTTACCTTATGAGGTAGAACCTTCTGAATGGACCCTTGTAACTGGTTACCTTCATTACAATACATATTATTCATCACTTGAAGAATCATCTCTTTTTTCTTCTCTAGTTCTTTTCCTTGCGGGTTCATCATCTTCCACGGTGTGAGCATGGTGTCTTTTCTTGTTGTTCGTCTTGTTGTGGGAGCCACTTTTGTTTCTGGGACAATCTATGGAGTAGTGTCCCTTCTCATCGCATGTATAACATCTAACAGTAGATAGATCTCTCTTGAATCTTCTAAAGTTATCCCTCTGATTTTGGTGGTGGTGTTTCTCACTCTTACTATGACGGTGGTGCTCCCTCTTGTTGTTATTCCTCCTAGTGTGTGTTGTGAGAGCTTGATCTTCATTTGCTCCCATCTTCTCCTCTCGAACTACAAGTCGAGATTCTTCTTGTGAGCTTTCCTCCCACAGCCTACTGAATGTGATTAACTTCTTCATAGCACAAATCCCTTGAATGAAAGAGTCCCATGATCTAAGGAGACCATTCAAGGTGGTCATCACAATTTATCCATCTTCTACATTTTCTCCCACAGCTTCAAGTTGCTCCTTGATCTGAGAGACCCTTGTAAAGTATGATTGCATGGTCTCTGCATTTTGAATCTTCACATTCTTCAACTGGTTCCTCAAGGTCATCTTCTGATTTATATTCTTCCCTTCAAACAGATTGGTCAAGGCATCAAACATCTCTTTGGGTGTCTTCAAAGATGACACATGTGGGATGAGATGATCCTTAATAGAATTTGCAATGATCCTCTTGGCCTTAACCAGGTTCTTCTTATGTAAGGATTTTCCCTAATCTCCCTCTGGTGCTGGAACCTCTTCATTCACATATATGTCCAATTCATTTTCTTCTAGGACAAGCCCAATCCTATACTTCCATGCTCGTAAGTTATCATCCCCTTCAAGCTTATCCTCAAGCTTGGTATGGTGAGACATCTTTAATGAGAACCTCAAATGGAAATGACCAAGATTTAGATCTTACCAATTTGAGATGTTGAGTTGAGATTGGTCCTAGAGTTCGCTGGCCTAGGATTTGTCAGAGAAACCCTAAATTTTCAAACTTGGAATTTAGAACTTCTTATTGGACAGATAGATGCGCTTTATTGAGGCGAGTATGCTGGTATACTTGGTTTCTGAAGATTCCAAAATTTCACCCTTGAAAATTGACTTGCGAAATTCTGATCTGCAGTTTCTGGCTTTTTCTAGTTTTCTGGTCCAAATTCAAACTAGGGTTTGACTTTCCAGGAGTTTTACCCACTCAAAAATTTCGATCTTGGAGAGGCACACCTTCCTATGCCAATTGCACTCCAAAATTCCAAATTTGTGAGAAGCCCTAATTTTCCTCCGACAGCAGTGACGAGCCAAAAAATGAAAATTCTCATAATCAAATTTTGCTTCGACAGAAAGATGCGCCCTCCTAGGGAGAGTTAGCCTAGCTTCTTTTTGTTGATGATCTGTGGAGAGAAGTCCAAAAAGTAAGAATCCCTAGCTTCCGCAGTTGCATAGTGTCTTCTTCTTAGGTTAGCTTTGATACCATGTTAGATTTTCTACTTTTAATCAATATTTATCTAGGATCTTACTAAAAGAATAACATCCACAACATAACACAATAGATACAAAGAATTTCCTCGGGGAAACCATAAAGGAGAAAACCCTGCAACTTCCTCAGAGATAGAATTGTAACCAATACAATATCACAAAAGTAAAACCCCAAAACAAAGATGGTCTTCTACAGCTCCTCTTCTTTTCCTCCTATGCGAACTTGTCCTCTCTCTCACTAATGCGAACTTATGAGTGAGTGTTGATACCAAATGAGAGAGCTCACTCTCTATTTATACACTAACTTTCACTTGACCTTTTCCCCAGCTAGGTCGGCCCCAGTTAAACTTGATTGGGCCGACTTCTCTAGGAGACTCTAATAACCCTAATACAAACTGACTCTGGGGTCTATTGCTCCGACTTACAATGGAGGGTTAACCTCAATGACTTTACATGACCAAATATAATAATGACATCTCCGGCCGAAGGAATAAACATCTCCGTCGGACGTACAAATAAAATACAATATAAAATAAAAGTGAATATCTTCCAAAGTTACAATTACATCAACACTAGCATTATCCTAAGGAGGGAGTGTTAGAATTGATGAGTCTAGTGCTAAAATTAGAATGCAGTTTGTTGTTTGTTATGCTTGTTCTATTTGTTGAGACTTAATTGGATATCGAGAGATTCTCTGCAACCAGTTTCCTTTTTTATTGTGTGCTTGCGATATTTCCTTAACAGATTGTTATTGTGACTGTGTATAAAGGGATCTTGAGCTGAAGGAAATGATAGTGAAGTGTGTGTGTGGAATTTCTGTTTTGAATTTGTCTTCTTTGATTCAGTAATTTCTTGTTTATTTAATTTGTTGTTTTGAGAGTCTAGTGAAATAGAGTGAACAAGGAATTGGGGAAGGAACCAAGAAGAGGAATTATGTCTCCTGACAGATTCCTATCAGACAATTGGTGCATACTTAGCTTTCCATATCTATGCCCATAATATCAATCGTCCTTTCTGCCATCTCCATATTTTGTTTCCTGCTAATGTCATATTGAAGTATCGCATTTTTTTGGAGACCCAATCCTCCTCTCTCCTTTGGGGTATATGTTACTTACTGAGAAATCAATGGCAATCAGCTTTTCAATGATGATCCACCTCATAGGAAGTTTTCTTAATCTTTTCCATTTGCTTCATGATCTTAATCGATGTAACTATGACTGAGATTAGGAAAACCAGAACTGCCTACCTGATTGTTTTCAATGAAGTTGTTCTCCCAAGTAGAGTCATTTATCAGACTACCAATCCTTACAATTTAGTGTCAGTTTTGTAAAAGTAATTATTAATTTGCTTGTAGACCTGAACTGGGGTGTTAGAAGAAAATAAGTTTAGATTTGCTCTGGCCTCTAGATACTTAAGGAAGGTTCTTAGGGCTTCTTAGAATGAATAAGCTTCACTTGCAATAGCTTCTCCAATAAATGTTTTCACAAATTGTAGCTATGATACTCTACATTGTGTGCTAATTTAATGCCCTGGATCTCATCCTTTTCTTTTAAGGTATTTGTCATTTTGCCTCATCCTTCAATTCTAGATTTACCCTCATTGCTCTGGCCTCTAGATACTTTAAGGAATGTTCTTAGGGGTTTTTTAGAATGAATAAGCTTCACTTGCAATAGCTTCTCCGTAGGTGTTTTTCACAAAATTTTAGCTATTATAGTGTACATTCTGTGACAATTTAATGCCCCGGATCTCACCTTTTTTTAAGGTTTTTGTCATTTTGCCTAATCCTTCAATTTTAAATTTGCCCGCATTGCTCTGGCCTCTAGATCCTTTAAGGAAGGTTCTTGGGGCTTTTTAAAATGCAAAAGCTTCCCTTGCAATAGCTTCTTCCACAAGTGTTTCTCCTAAATTGTAGCTATGATACTCTACATTCTGTGACAATTTAATGCCCCGGCTCTCATCTTTTTCTTTTAAGGTATTTGTCATTTTGCCTAAACATTCAATTGTAGATTTGCCCTCATTGCTCTCGCCTCTAGATGCTCTAAGGAAGGTTCTTAGGAATTTTTAGAATGAAGAAGCTTCCCTTGCAATAGCTTCTCCCACAAGTGTTTTTGACAAATTGTGGCTATGATACTCTACATTCTGTGACAATTTAATTCCCCGCATCTCATCTTTTTCTTTGAAGGTAATTGTCATTTTGCCTAATCCTTCCACGATAGATATGGTGTTAAAAGTTTACCCTGACTAATTCCCCTACTGGGTTAGAAGGTGATTGTTGGAGATTCATTTAATAGGATTAACAAAATCACTGATGAAATTGAACTGGATCTACTAGATACATGCCTTATCGAACAGAGGCCTTTTGATGTTGACTCATAAAGGTCCAGTTTAGTCTGTCATATGCTTTAGACATATCTAATTTGATTGTTTTTTTTCTTTCTGTGCCTTCTTTTGCATAGAGTGGATTGTTTCGTAGGATATGATGATCCTATCTAGAATTTGTTTGCCCTGCAAATTTTGTAACACTGCTGCCTCTGCACAATTTGGCATCAATATTGTAAGGTGCACCTGCCGGCAGATTGACCTTCTATTAAGAGTCCCAGTTCACAATTATAACTCACTGAATTTGGACAATGAAATCTAGAATACAACAAACCTAAATTAAAAAGTAAAACGGCTCTTGACTCAAATTTACTATCTATATTAAAGATAGCTCAACTTTATCAACCAACTACCCGTATGTGTAATAGGCATAACATACAACATAGTAGGACCCCAGCCTGCCAGAAGCAACCCGAAATCTGCAATAAACATTGAACAATTACCAAAAAACGGCTAGCTACGATGCAACTTCGGCTTAATCAAGAACGTGTCTGGAAACAAACAATTCTATCCTCAATTTTGTTGCTTTTAGACAGTCATATTCTAATATGATCCAGCAGGTTTCAGAACATGATACAATTAGCTTACGAAACTATCCCAAAACAGTCCAAATCACTGGCCAAGTGCACTTAAAAAGATCAAAACAACCTAAAGTGGTACATCAAGACTGCTCTTAAGAGGCTGAAGAACTAGTATGGTTGCAAAATGATTGGATGGTCTTGACCAGCACTGTAGCTTCGAATAGCAAAGATCAATTTAATGATATCAACAAATTGTTTTACTAGTCATTTATAAGGTTTAAACTATTCAAATGTCAATTCCCTATCATAGCGTGATAAGCATTTGATCATTTTTTCTGCACTGATAAAAAAGCAGGTTTCAAAAGAATCAGCAAAGCATCCCAAGCATACACAAGTGAATGACCATCCCATCATCGCAAAAAAGCTGTTCCATCACCAGCCCATTCTTTTCCCAGGGGTTCAGCCAATCTCTCTCACTGTAAAGAGCAGACCATCCCATCATAATAAAACAGTATCCTCCAACCATGTGGAAACTCATCGCAGGAAGAACAACCAGACTACAAGTATATTCCAAATATCTGAAACTAACCTCTAGTTGGATGTGGTTGCTGAATCTTAACTTCCATCAAACTCATTAAGAAATAGAAGCTTCACATCCATTCAGCTCAGTAGCACATTTGAACTCAACAGCTACTTATCAAAAAACAGATGTTGCAACCACCTCTTCTTCTCTATTTTTCATTGCAAACCTTGTCAGTCTGTTCACTCCTTTTCTTTGTTTCTTTAGTTTTTTGTTGACTTACCCTTATTGGAGTACTTTTCACATCAAATGACTCGACCACATTTTGCTGGTTAACCTTTGGCTGTAAGTATAGTAAAGAGATACAATCAAAATGCCAAAGCAATTCTATCGTCAAAATGTTTGTGCCTTTCTTCACTGGAGAAGACTGACTCAATAGCATCCAACTGTGAGGCTAAGTCATTGATTCATGAATACCATCAATACAATACTAATTGAAGACCTAAAGGTTTCACATTCATAGCATCCTAGATGTTAAGGCCCTGCAATATGGAGTCTCCATCTCAATGCAGAAACAAACATAAAGAAGATCGCCAAATAGATATTGCAACACATCTAAACTGAAGATGACCAACAACAAGAAATGAAAGAATTCTTTGCAATAATAACTAAGGTTCAATGGAAAAACGAGGATCAATATTCTTGTTTTTGAAGGCTAGAAATGTCAAGATACTAGAGGCACTTTTTCAATCAAAAGTTTATTTCAATGTTTTACAATGTATAGACACATCTCTTTTCAAGAGGGGAAGAAAGAAAGCAATATACACCACAGTAACAGAATTTAATCCTCAACCAAAAGCAATGTTCAAACTTCCAATAGATCAATTTTAACCCTTTCTTGGTGATTATAAAAGTTGTGGCACAGTAACAGAATTAAATCCTCAACCAAAGCAATGTTCAAACTTCCAATAGATCAATTTTAACCCTTTCTTGGTGATTATAAAAGTTGTGGACCCCCTAGTAAGCAAGCAATGAGCACTGACCTTTGGTACCATGCTCTATATACAAGTTGTTTGAATTTGCCAATTTGGGTGGACGAAATTAAGTTTTGAAGAACTATCAAAAGGTTTATTAATGGGTGGACGAAATTAAGTTTTGAAGAACTAACAAAAGGTTTATTAACCTTGTTTCTGTCATTTTTCATGAGAACGGTCATTAAACGTTTAAGTCATCACGGAAGCCAATTATTTCCTTAGTAATGCTCTTATGATCTCCAGATCGAATCAATTCTCCCCTTATTTCTGCATTTATCTAAGAACTGCATCTCATAAATGATTCTTCTGTGCTATTAGATACAGGTATTGCGATAAATTAGCAGAGAATGATTTGGCAGGCACATATTATGTCAGAACAAGAAAGAAACCAACATGCATACACTTTCCTGGAATTCTGATAAAAGAGACTCAAATCTCTAATTTTAATTTTTAACTGAGAAGTGACAAGCGTACAAAAAATAATGAGAGTTGTTCATGCAAAAGACGATAATGTAGAAGTCTTGCTTGCATGAAAGAAAACTGCAAGACTGACCTATTAAAATTTTTATGTTGTACTTTCTCTACCTTGCAAAGGGTAGAAGCCGTATACAAATTGCAGAGCATACTCTTCCAATAAATTTGTGGCACATTCTCCTCAACAATCTCTTAAAATTTAATGCCAATCATGACAAATATCTATGACAATAATAAATGCAGCCCAAATGAAGTCCACAAGTAATGTGTATCATTGGGCGAACCTTAGTTGTCAGGTGTAGAATCTACCTAAGCAGTAGCATATTCTAATCTGCTAAACTTTGTCAAGAACTCCATCTTCAGATCCGCCAATTTTCAGGTTCCTTTCACTAGAAATTGGGTACATCCGACGTTCTTTACCACCGGGCTTTGAGGATGCATTACCATACCAAATCATCCCAAGCACAGCTAGGAACATACCCAAGACTACCTGTGAATTTAACCCTTCTTTGCCAAAAAAGATGAATCCCAATATAAGGACAAAGATAGTCTTCATATGACCAAGAACTTGAAATGAGACTGCTGTGAACCGACCAATGCAAATGAACTGGCTAAGATTGGTTCCGACTGCAATCAGGCATGAGACTGTGATCAAGAGCTGTACAACCATCACACATAGGATTAGCTTGCAGAATTTTCATCAACCTAATGGTGGAGGATATATCATGTGCCCAAGTTTTAAGCCTGTGATTTAGCTTATGTGACAAATATAAAAAATATTACATACAGAAAATAAACTAGGAATGATGTCCTTCCCAACTTACCACAGAAGCTACGCTATAATCATAATGATCCACTCTTTTTTCTGCAAGCCAGTAGTCAAGAAAAGGCCCTAAAATGAGCAACGTAGCTGCTTGTAATGGCGCAGTATGTCCAAGAAGATCAAAAGAACCCAGTGAGTATTTCTTCTGCAGGTGGTGCACATACTGGTACAAGTACAACAGCACAAAAGAGCTTTGTATCAGAAGATAGAGAAACATTTAATAGCCTAGTCAACAAAATTGAAATACATCAATTGCAAACAACAACAAAATATTTTATGTCTCTGCAATCAGTGAAACATAGAAAAATGTAGTCTATGGATGATTTAGGACTTACATATTGTTGCATAGAAGTGCTCCATACTGCAATCGCAGCAGCTACAAAGCCTTTGGTATTGACACTGACATCTGTGACAGTACATATTGCTACACCAACTAGCACTACTAATATACTTAACTTGGTATCTCTTGAATAACGAATCTTGTCAAAGAGGACTTCGAAAAAGCAAGATACAGGTATCATGCTCAACTTTGCTATCTGCAAGACAAATAGAAGCTCGTATAAGAAACTAAATCTTAACAAAAGCCATGCATTACATTTGAAACAACAAAATCTAGCTATCATGCTCAAAACTGCAATACAAAGAGAACTTCATTAAGAAGTTTAGATATTTATAGAATAAAATTCAATTTGAGCAAGCAACTGTACAACAAAACACTACACCAACAGGATGCAATGCTTATCAAAGGGCCCTAATTGTTTACAAAAAAATGATACATGCTAGTTGGCATAAAGCCACAGGGATGTGGAATTGGAAGAACATTGCAAGCATTGCATTAAAATACTCCCAGAGTTCTAGCAGTCCACGTTATAGAATTTACTGCAAGGAAGTAGGTAAATATTTATCTGCCAATATTCTGAATTTTACAAAGGATTCTAGGATCATGTTAATGATTTAATCTCTGGAACATATTTTCCTCCATTGCTGATTGATTTTCTGTCATTTTTTTCCTTAGATTCCTTGTCTATTGTATGCTGAATTGTAAACTTTAAGAATTTACATTAAATTTTGCATTTTGAATCATATATGTTCCTGGAATTTCCCTTACTTTCTGCACTTTTTTGGATGCGATATCTTTGCCATGCATTAGGTTCCAAACTTCCATGTAAAAAATTTAGCACTTCTCAGTAACTATTGCAGCAAGTAATGTGTATCTACATACAAATGAACAGACACGCAGAGAAAGAGAGCGTGTTTATCTAGATCCTATAACAAGTGGCATACTTGTTTTCAATTAAAACCATAAATGCTTTGATCAATATAACTGTTTGCAAAACAGAGAAAGGAAGTGTATCAATCTCACCTGGTAAAAACCAACCGAATTCCACATGAGACTGACATTCATGCCAACAATGGAGAAATTGGCACAGATTACAAATTTGGCCAGCTCGGAGAACGGTAAATGCGAAGGCTGGATATAACCCATCCAACGAAGAATAATTGTCATGAGTGTCGTCATGGCAAAATGTAAGCCTGTTAATGTTGTAGCTGCACAGGAAGAAAAATAATAACACCACATGAGAAATCAGAGAATTTGCCCATTTCCCCAAATTATAAGCAGTATTATGATTTAGAATAGAAATAAATACAAATCACTCACACACACACAAATGTATATGTATCTACATTCCGCATCAGAGAAAAGGTTTCAAGCTTAATGAGTCATCTAACCAGAGAACAAATAACTAAAAACTCTGAAATTGAAATGGTTCCAATCTGATAAAATTAAAAATAAGGAGATTCACGGGAGGAGAAACTGACCAAAAGTAAAGCCATATCTAACCATGAGGCCTTTGTTAACCATAATAATCCCAACAGATGTGCTGACATTGAACATCCATGCTGCCACATCAAGGGACCTCTTCCTGTCCGCCTTGCTTGCAGGTGCCATGCCTACGAAACCTCTAAAATTACACACAGATCCAATCACTTCCAGCCCATCAATTCACGCAATCAGATCTGGATCTTAAATCCCCAAAACTCAAAGTGCCCAAAAGCCCTATGGTGTACAAAAAATCAATACAAATGACCTCAAGTGCCGTAGATCTTCACCGTACCAACGAGCGAAGAGATTAATGTACAAAACAAAGAGAGACCCACATCAGCAATCTCCCAAAACCAGAGACCCAACTCGCCTGATGCTCCTCGGAAATATAGAATTGAGCAACAAGGGGGTAATAGGTCCCTCTACGCCCTGTAAACGCCCCTGGAAGGCAGGAGGATCGTTCGTTGGGCTCTCCTAGACAGTGCGAGGGACGGGAATGGAAAGAGGAGATGGCTATCCTGGGCCTATATGATCCTCATGGAATTTTTCACCTTTTCTCTATATATAACTTTAAAAAAACAAGTAAAATGCCAAGCTAAGTTAGTTTCTCAACACACCAACTGCAAGATGTATCGCTTTGACTATCATGACATTTCTATGTTCCTCCAACTCCTCAAACAAACTCCTTGCATTGCATTCCATACTTAATGGGACTCCTTTGTAGTTTAGAGATTCTCTTTCCAACTGGGAATTTATAGTTTCTTTCTTCCTTTTGTCTCCTGTGAAAAATGACCTATTTTCCGGGGCTGCTTCATATCGCTGGATTTTTGTTCGTATTTCATGCTTGTTTTTCCTTACTACTCGAGGAGGAGGATTGGGCACTCAAATCACATGAGCATTAGTTTTAGTCTTTAGCATTGTACTGTTGGGAAGTGAAAACGGTATACATTGAATCCGACCTAGTAATGTCATGGAGTCGAATTACCCCTCTATTCTAAAGCCGCCTCAAAGAGTCCATTCTACCAGTACCACTCCAATAAAACTATATCAACGAGACGGCCATCAAATTCAAATCAACCAACTTTTTTTTTCAGTCAGAAATCAACCAACTTGTGATTTGAATGTGCCAACATAAGTTATTTGCATTTTATAATGGTTAATGTAATTAAAAATAATAAAAATGGATGGCGGAGTTTTTAGGAAACATTTTTTCCCAGACAAATAAATAGTTAAAGTAAAGGTTTTTTTATATTTTATAAATTTACATAAAATATATTAATGAATTTTTTAATTAAATTTATATAAAAAATGTTTTTTTTAATTTATTTTGTTGATTTTATATTAAAAATGAAAAAATTCAATATTTTCTTAGTCAAATATTTATTTTATATTACTAAAAAGAAAAAATATAAATTTATTTATAAATCTTTATATTTATTTGCTTTTATATTTTTTTAATACTTCAAAGTTAAGCTAAAGCTATATTAATTAATTAATATAATTCTTTAATTAATTGAATGAATTATGTAATCTAGTCATACCTTAAAATAGAAAGTATTGACATATTTCCAAGGTAATTTAAGTATTGGCATATTTCCAAGTGAAAACAAAATATAAGTTTACATTAATAATAAGGAATATATAACTTTGTCTTATTATAACTAATTCAAAAATTTTGGGTGAAAAAAAAAGCCAAAAGTTGAATGTCAAAATCAATTGAAAAAATATAATTTTTAAAGACTAAAAGATAATTCCATTTTTAAAAAAGATTTTTATGACATTTTATAATTAAAAAATAATCCTTCATTACAATCACTATAAACATTAACTAAACTAAAAAATTTGGTTTACAATACACCAAAAATGTCTCCAAGGCTAATATCAATGTCTTTGTACATGAAACAAAAATAAAAAATCTATAAAATAAATAAACAAGAGCATAATCAAACGACTAAAAATAAAGGATAAACACAAGTTTAGTTTCATTAAACAGTATTAGGGAAGGACCCAACAATGGTTGGTAAATCATCATGTTCTTTGGGGCTTGACCCTGCAACCCATTATAACCCATTATAGTGGGCTCAATGTTAGTAATAATTGGTTCTTATCCATTAATATGGGAGTCTAGTGGCTTCTCAATTTTAAACATGGGCAAGTTTGAACATTGATCTTTCTAATTATTAGCAATAAAACGAATAAATTAGAAAGACCCAAGGTGTCTATGTATTCATAATACACATGACATCTCTTTAGAAATCAGAAAATTATTATAAGTTGGTTACATATAGTTTAACCTTTTAAACTTGTAAAAAGTATTGGAGTAGTATATTTATTCTAGGTTTTGGTTTTCCAATGAGTTTGGTCAAAATCTGGTATTTTTGGTAAAATCTAAATTTGGAAATGTTCAAATTGTGTTTTTTAATTTATAAATAGATTCAGTACTCTCAAATATCTCTACAACACCTAGATTATACAATTTCACTAACTAATATATATGATTCTAAAATTTAATAAATTTAAATTTAAATAAAGAATCATTACTTTACTATTAATATAAAAAAAGCATGATTCATTTTTCTTAAATAAAATTGAGAATTTACACTCTAATAAAATTCCAAAAATAAATAAATAAATAAAATATATATATAAAAGATGAAATGATCAATAAATAATTATGAAAACTAGCGTTTAAAGTCAAGGAAGAGCCACGGTCCAAGTTGGCCAAAATTTCATTGACCTCTGCTTGATGGCATAAGTGTTTGCCAGGGAGGCATAATCACTAGGCTAACAAAGTGTGTATGTTTCTTTTATGAAATGGACGTTGCCTTGCCTAACACGTTGTACCTAGGTGGTGTTTTTCAGTTATGGTCTCAAGCTAAATCTTATGAAGTCACATCCGTTATGTATAAGAGGGCTTAAAATCTCCATGACAGAGACGATTCAACTTGCAACGCCTTAATTTTCTTTATATGGGCATGAACATTGCATTAACTTATTTTTTATAATTATATGCACATCCTTTTTATTAAGAACATTAATATATCAACGTGGACCCTACGCACATCCTTTTTATTAAGAACATTAATATATCAACGTGGACCCTACGTATTAGTGATTGGTCAAAATTTCTTTTATTAAGAACGGTAATTTACCAACGTGGACCCTACGTATTAGTGAATGGTAAAAAAAACACTTACATGGAGAAGTTAATATCAACTTCTAATCGAGATAATTCCATTTTATGATAGGAATTTGTAACAACCAAAAGATAGACCATAACTATACATGCCATAAGAGTCGTGAGGAAGAACGGATGTCCAAGGTGAACTAGTGTACTATTTGCGAGATCAACTACATTACTTAACGAAGAGAGGTTTGGTATAAAAAGAGGCTCCAACCAAGTTAAGAAGACAAGACAAGGGCAAATAAGGGTCATATTGTTTAGATAGTGTAAAGTTTGTTAAAGATTAAAAGATTTTGGTAAATTTAAAATGCTCAAATTTAGACTTAAATATTTATATTATTATTGCTAGGTTTATTAAGTTTACTTTGGATTTTTAGATTTTAGGTTGGAGGTTCAGAGAAAATGTATGAAGAGTGTAATATCTCAATTTTGTTTCTTTGGATGTATTGGATCGAATTATGTATCGAATTATGTATAAATTGTAAATAAGTCTTTAAATTGATACGAGTAAAGTCATATGAGCTTAAACAAAATGACCACATATGTAAATGTTGTAAACATCTTGTATGAATTCCCAATGTGGAGCTCAAGTTAAGCCCCAAATAGTAAATGTCTAGGCATATGTTTGTGGTAAATATGATTTCTATATGTTATGTGGTAGACTTTTCAGTGGTATTCTCAAGATATGTAAATATTATTTCAAAAATTAATATAGAAGTTCAAGTTGGCTATAGAGAACACAAGAGGGGCTATGAGTCCACTAGAGGGGAAGATGAAAGGGGGGTCCAAGGGGCAAAAATAAGTAATACTAAGTTTTCTAACTCCTAGCTTTATCATGTGCCTTATTTAAATCTCAACCACCATCTTTGACTTATAAACAATCATTTAGTGCATATGGAGGTTGGTGGGGAGGTCCACCTCACATAGTTATGAAGGCATGGGTGTTGGGTATAAACATCATGAGTGTAGGGGACTCCATCCTCATGGAAATCCAAACCTTCTCTATTCTCATGCACTCTCCTTTGATTCGAATTCGAATTGGTTCATTCATTCATTAGGACTACACTTTTTCCAATATGACTTGAACTCACTCATACTTTTGACCATTCGCACCATGCTCTCTCATGCTCATACACCACTAAAGTTGTGACATTGCATTCTCATGCATGGTATTGAGATTCAAAGCAATAGATGACCAAATCAAGTTGAGGAAAAGAACATCATGGACCTAAGAAGAGAGATGGTTGGATGTAAGGTGCATAGAGATTTTGTTGTTTACAAAACCTTCATTTTGTCTATAAATTGGTACTCATTAAATGCTTAGAGCTATGGTATAACATTGTCACGTTATTCCAAAATTCATACCACATATCAGACTCTTATTGCACACACTGAATAGCATAGGAGGGAAGAAGATTCCTTAGTGACTATCTGAATAGGGAAGGGAAAGATATTCCTTGTGTTGTGTGGGGTACTATAAGAGAGTTGCAGGGTTATTGATGGTCGGATGGTTGACTAGAGTTTTTTGTTGTAACCAACTCAATTAAGCTTGAGAGAGAACTAGGTTCGATGGGTGACATGAGAGTCCTTGGCTAGTTTTCTTTGCTCTAGTGGGATCATAACTCAACTTGGGGATGGCATTAGTAGTGGATGCCCACAATCGGGTGGAAAATTGATCACATGAATCAAATTTCTTAGACCATTTGGGTGAAAAAAGATAAGTGTTCCATCTTTGCTTTTGAATTTCTATTCTAATTCTAAAATTAAGCTTGTATTTTTTGTATGAATGAATTTCAAAGTGGAATTCCTAGTTTAGATGACAGTTGCATGTTTAGTTATTGCATCGGTTTGCTTGCATGCCTTACGAATTCAAATGGATTTTAAGTGCATTTGGTTATAATATATGATGGGTATCTTGGAACCTACGACGCTCCCTTGGGAAGTAGTGAATCCATTTAGGGTGTTAACGACATGATTTAATTTGAAGTATTCGTGAATGTTGGGATGGCCAAATGCCAATGCTAACATCACAATGGGAAAAATTCTTCAAAGTCATTGACTATTATTTTGTGTGTTTCATTTCTAAAATTGAGTCATTGTCTTTGAAGAGGCCCAAAGGTTCATTTTTCCTTTGTTTCAAGGTATCCTTCAAGGAAGTCCTAATGGCTCTTTCTTTTGCTTCAATTTTTTTATTTGAAAGGTGTTATTCTCTTTATGTTCAAAGAAATAGCTTGAGTAAGCCCAATGGTCATTCCTCTATCATAGGGATGTTTCTTCGAAGAAGGCCCAACAACATTATCTTTCACATTGAAGTGTTACTTGAAATGGGCCTGATGGGCACCTTTTCTTCAAAATTTAGGGTGAAAGTTTGAATAGGACCGATGGTCGTTTTCACTCTATTGGAGGTATCACTTAAAAAAAATATTGAATGCCTTACTTTTGAAGTTAAGACAAATCTTCAAATAATGTTGGACTTTGTCTTAAGTTCAAAGTGTTATGTTCAAAGTGGGTCAATGATCCTTTCTCCTTTTGTTTCAAGGAGTTCTTCAAAAGAGGTTTGATGGACTTCTCTTTTGTTTCATGGAGTTGTTTGAAAGAGGCCTAGTGGCCTTCTCCTTTATTTCAGGAGAAATCCCAAAGGAATCCCAATGGCCATGTTAGACCCAAAAACCTCTCCCTGGCATCATTCTCCTTTCTATTCACCTAGACCTTGACTTCATGACTCTCAAGGGCTTAACCACAATCATTTTGACCACCTAAGTAATCCTAGAGATTATCCTAAACTCTATGGGTCTCTAATCACCTTATCTACCACATAAATCAAAACCTAATGACCAATCTCAGCTAAGCTAGGTGCATTCCTAGTTTTGGAGGTGCCTCCCTTGATTTAGGGAGTGTTTCCCAGATTTTAGGAATGCTAGAGTTCATCCTTAGTTGGTAACTGAGATCACTTCGATAAAATCAGCTCCTAACTTACCATCCATGCCTTAATTTATCCATTAGCACCTTCTTTGACCTAATTAGTGTTAAAGAAATGTAACTACGAAAGATATTCTAAATGTATTTGTCTATTGTATTATTGTATTACTCCTTCGGGAGATGTCATTGATGTAATTGATAATGTAATAGTCATTAAAAGAGTTAATGTAAAACCCTAACTGATTAGGTCGACCTGGAAAGATCTAGAAATAATATTTTATTGTAAAGAGTACAGGTCGGCCCAGTTAGGTGAGTTAGAGCCGACCTAATTAGTAAAAGGTCAAGTCAATTGTAAAGTATAAATAGGGGATTGAGTTGCTCATTTGTAACACTCACCTCACTCACTCAAGGTCGCATAGGAGAGAGAGGATTTCACACAAGTGAAGGAGAGAAGTTGTTTTGTCTTGGATTTTTATCTTGTACTTGGTGAATTCTATATTGAGGAAGTTTTGTCGGGGTTTTCTCCCTTGTGGTTTCCTCGAGAGAAATTTTGTGTTCTTTGTGTTTGTTGTGCTTGTATTTCTTTCAGTGAATTTATTGTTTAATGTTATTATGCTAAACAAGTAAAAACTAACATGGTTTCAGAGCAGGCCTAAAAGAAAACATTGTACAGATGTTGCCTAGGGTTTCCATTTCCAGAAACTAGTCATCTTATCATTTTCACTATAAATCACTTTTGGCAAAGGTTTGGGATCTGAAACTTGCATAGGCCTAAGATTAAATATTCATGTACCTTGTGTGAGAGTTTCAGCCTCATATTCGCTGTACTTTAGGAGATATGATCCATTAATATTAGGGTTTTAGCCTCCTCCATAATCCAGTTTTAAAAAGGTGACCTAGGGAGAAATGCTATATATCAGGCTATGAAGATCCAAATAGAATTTCGTAAGATTTTCCATAAATTCCACGGACTTTAGTTTCTCTGGTGCGAGTTTCAGAACCAGAATATGAAATAGTGACACGTGGAAGTCCGTACAAGTTCGCTTTGTTGAAACAATCCATAAACAAGTCATCTTGGAAAACTTAGCATAAGTTCCACTTGGTGAATCCAATCCTGCTATAACCTGTGGGGTTGGATAGAGGACATATCAGACTATCACGGGATGAAGTTTCAGACCTTGAGGAGCAGAAATTTCATAGATACATCAGAATTAATACTCAAAAAATCTGTAGTAGAAATTGAAGAAACTAGGGCTTCTTATTCCAGGAGCTCTCTCCACAGATCAACTGAAAAAGAGGGTGCATCTAACTCACCTCACTAGGGCACATATTTTTTTCAAAGAAGATTTCAATTCCAATAATTTTCATTTTTGGGTCTACCATTCCAGCCCGAAGAACTAGGGCATCAATTTTTTGGAAGATCTACTCACAGAATCAATAAAAGGAGTACTTTGCTCAACTCGCCTTGAGGAAGCGCATATTTTCATCCAATTAGTTTTCTAAAATTCCAAAGTTGGAAAATTAGGGTTTCTCTATCAAACCCTAGATCAAGGTAGAAGCATTTTTCTGAAGGACAACTTTGCTGGTAAGTCTTACATCTAATCTATTTCGATTTGAGGTTCTCATTTTATCAAAATGACAAACAATACCAAGCTTGATGAGAAGCTTGATGGATCTGAGAACTTCAAGCCATGGAAATATAGAGTCATGCTTATTCTTGAAGAACATGACCTAGAAGGATTTATAAAAGAGGGACTTACAGAACCAGAAGGAGATGAGGCCAAAGCAATACACAAGAAGGATATGGTCAAAGCTGAGAGGATCATAGTTGATTCTATCAAAGATCATTTGATCCCTCAAGTATCATCTAAGAAGACTCCAAAAGAGATGTTCGATGCCTTGACCATCCTGTTTGAAGGAAAGAATACCAATAGGAAGATGACCTTGAGAAATCAACTCAAAGGATTGAAGATCTAGAAGTCTGAGACCATGCACTCATCCTTCTCCAGAGTGTCCCAGATCAAAGAACAATTAGAAGCTATTGGAGAAATGGTAGAATATGTTGAAATTGTGATGACTACTCTGAATGGTCTTCCTAGAGATTGGGAACCTTTTTTTCGTGGAATATGCGCTAGGAAATGACTGATCATGTTCAAACAACTATGGGAAGAGTGTGTGCAAGAAGAAGAAAGGATAGCAATAAGAGAAGATAAGTTAAATAATGATGGAGATCAAGGTTTGGAAACCCATGCCAAAGGAAGGAACAAAAGGAAGAATCATGAACGCTCTCATGACCACTCTCCTAGAAGATCTCAAATATTTCAAAGGAACAAAAGGATCAAGAATTAGTTCTCCTCCTTTGAATGTTTTACTTGTGACAAGATGGGACACATTGCAAGAAATCGTCCTCTCATAGCTGAACAATTCAAGAAGCAGAATAAAAGATTTCATGCCCATGTAGCTGAAGAAGATGAACATTATGATGAAAGGAAAGACAAAGAAGATTCCTCCAATGATGAGGAATATGTACTTTAAACCAAACCAAGAAGATAGAAGAACCTATTATCTATCTCAACATTGGATAATAAGGGATGCAGTTGTGATTAAAATTGAAGAAGGGGGACTCTACAAAATTGAAGGGACATGCAGACTCAACCCTAATAGCTAGGACCATGAGTCCTTGTGATTTGTAGTATAGAAGACTTGTTCAACATTGTTGGTCATAAGAAAGAAAGGAGCAAGTCCTCAAAATCAAATTATGGAGTGGAGCACACTGTTAGAGACTCTTGCAAGGAGACTAGGATCAAGAGAGATCCTACCAAACAAACAAAGATAAGTATCTGAATTGTCATTGTCTCGTTGTTCACATATTTATGCTCCTAGATTTAGTATGTGTATTATACATGTTAGAATGTTTTCATTGATGAACAAAATAATACTAATATGCATGTGATGGGTAAGTGGTCTATGGTGTTGTACAACATTTCATTACTACTTATCTAGAATGAAACCTATTTGCTGACATATTGGGAGTAGTGGACGCTCTTAATAATGTTTTGGTAGAGACGAAAGGCATCTAGAAAGTTACCGTATGAATACAGGATATGGATGAATGTTGTGTTGAAGAAGTGGCTAAGATAGTTGCATGACTATGTGAATTTGTCATTATTAATATGTTTTGGAAACTATGAAATGTTTCTAACCATGCAACTGAACTTGACTTGTAGGAAGTATCGTCTACAATCACCTACAAATGAAGAATGATGAGATTTTCGTAGAACAAGACTTATGAAATCAAGAAGTACAAAGCAAGGGTTCTCTCAGAAAGAGGGAGTCAACTATGACGAGATGTTGCTCTAGTGGCCAAACACAGTGGTGTATATTACACCAGATAGATGGTGTAATCGAAGTAGAAGATGATATCGAGAAACCTCCAGGACTCATGACTCTCTATAGAGAACCACATGTGTGCAGAATGAAGAAGAATTTGTATGGGATCAAAAGGCACCTATGGGATAAGATGATCACCTGGAGTGATGATGATGATTGGAGCTCCTTCGAAAGAAGGAGTGGGGTCCGAAAGGACCTCCCTCAAAAGAGTGAATAGTTACATTCCTTAGGGACCGATGTCGGTCCAAAGGGTGACTGATGCATGTTGAGGGATGACATATGCTTGTCAAAGGATGGCGGATGCTTGTCAAAGGATGACATATGTCTATCGAGGGATGATGGATTCCTGTCAAAGGATGACAGATGCCTGTCAAAGGATGACGGATTCCTATCAAAGGATGACATATGCCTATCGAGGGATGATAGATTCCTGTCAAAGGATGATGGATGTCTGTTAAAGGATGACGGATTCATGTCAAAGGATGACAAATTCCTATCAAAGGATGACGGATATCAGTCAAAGGATGACTGATGCCAGTCCATAGGTGACTAAAGATCGGTACTTGCCGACTGATAGAGTTCTTGTCCTTAGGTGACGGATGTTGGTCCAGGGGTGATTGAAGATCAATACTTGTTGACTGATAGAGTTCCGGTCCTTAGGTGACTAATGTCGGTCCTTAGGTGACTGATGTCGGTCCTCAGGTGACTGATGTCAGTCTAGAGGTGACTGAAGATCAGTACTTTCCGACTGATAGAGTTCCAGTCCTTAGGTGACTGATGTCGATCCAGGGATGACTGAAGATCAGTACTTGCTGATAGTGATCCAATATTTTTTTGTTTACTGATGATTGATGTTGTTGTTCCAGTATTGTGTTTAGTGATGATGTTCCAGCAAATGATACTGCTAATGATGTTCTAGCAAAGGATGTTGTTGATGATGTTCTAGCAGATGATGTTGTTGATGATGATCAAATAGAGGATGTTGCTTATGATGGTCCAACAGAGGATATTGCTGCTGATGTTCCAGTAGAGGATGTTGTCGATGATGATCCAACAGAGGATTTTCTAGCAGAGGATGTTGTTGATGATGGTCCAGCAGAGGATGTTGCTAATGATGTTCCAACAGAGGATGTTGTTGATGATGTTCCAACAAAGGATGTTGTTGATGATGATGTTCCAACAGAGGATGTTGTTGATGATGATCCAACAGAGGATGTTGTTGATGATGTTCCAACAAAGGATGTTGTTGACAATGATGTTCCAGCAAAGGATGTTATTGACGATGATGTTCCAACAGAGGATGTTGTTGATGATGATAATGATGTTGTTGATGGTGATATTCCAACAAATGATGATGATGTTGTTGATGGTGATATTCCAGCAGATGATGATGATATTATTGATGGTGATATTCCAGGATATGATGATGATGTTGCTAATGGTGATATTCCAGCATATGATGAAAAAGATGATGGTGATGATGGTGGTATTCCAGCAGATGATATTGATGTTCCAGCAAATTCTTGTTGATGATGATAATGATGTTGATGACACCCCAGACATATGATGATCCAAAAACTTACTACTACATATAGAGATTCACAAGTCAATTGGACAATTGTTGATGCTGTTGATGTTACCCATAGAATACCTTCCTATTTAAGAGGGAGTGTTAAAGAAATCTAACTGCAGAAGATATTCTAAATGTATTTGTCTATTGTATTATTGTATTCCTCCTTCGGGAGATGTCATTGATGTAATTGATAATGTAATAGTCATTAAAAGAGTCAATGTAAAACCCTAACTGATTAGGTCGGACTAGAAAGATCTAGAACAAATATTTTATTGTAAAGAGTACAGGTCGGGCTAGTTAAGTGAGTTAGAGGCGACCTAATTAGTAAAAGGTCAAGTCAATTGTAAAGTATAAATAAGGGATTGAGTTGCTCATTTGTAACACTCACCTGACTCACTCAAGGTCGCATAGGAGAGAGAGGATTTCGCACAAGTGAAGGAGAGAAGTTGTTTTGTCTTGGGGTTTTATCTTGTACTTGGTGAATTCTATATTGAGGAAGTTTTGTCAGGGTTTTCTCCCTTGTGGTTTCCCCGAGAGAAATTTTGTGTTCTTTGTGTTTGTTGTGCTTGTCTTTCTTTCAATGAATGTATCATTTAATGTTATTATGCTAAACAAGTAAAAAATAACAATTAAGGGTTTTAAACACTCTTTTAGTTAGTTAACTGAATATTCATTTAGTTAACTAAGTACTTAGTCAGATAACTAGTAATTGTGAAGTCTTTAGTCATTGTAACTCATTTTAGGAGAGTTAGCATACTAACTAAGAGGTCTTAGCCTCTAGTTAAGCTTAATTCATCTAAATCCACTACATGGACAATTTGAATTGCCTCTAACCCTAATTCAAATTGCTTCCCTTTAAATATTATACTCCACCACTCATTTAAGTTAATGAAATATATCATTCTTCTTCTCTTTTGTTCTAAGTTTATTGGGTAATGATATATGTTATTCATTTGTTACATAATTTATTGATGGGTGATTTGATTTTCACTGTATATTTCATTAGTTTGTGTACCTAGATCTATTTGTTCAAATCTCATATGGTATTAGAGCAATAGGGGTACTAAACTAGTTAGTGCTCTAGTGATTTTTTGTCATAAATATAGCTTTTGTAGGTTGAGAAGGGATTTTGCAGTCAAGTTTTGCAGCCATCAAAAAGAATTTTGTAGCCACCAAAGAGCTCATTTTCAGCTCATTTTCATCCATTAAAGTGCTCATCTATAGCCATTAAAATTCTCATTTGCAACCATCAAAGAAGTGCTCATTTACAACAATCAAAGAAGTGCATTTGCATCCACCAAAGAGCTCTTTTGTAGCCATCAAAAATTGATTTTGTAGTCATCAAAGAGAAATTTTGAAGCCATGGATCTCCTATCTCCCTAGCTCAGTTGCTACATAGTTGGTATGCTTGATCCAGTCTTGTTGAACGAGGCCCCATAAGCTTCATAACACATGTCCTAAAAGGACATATTCACATATATTGAGAGCATGAAAGAGGCCCTAAAATATTCACAACATATGTACTACGAGGACATATGCTCATCCATGATCCACTGTTCATATGAGGAAGACCCTTTTACAAGCACGGAAGAAGAGTTGATCTAAAAATTTCTTTTATTCATGCGAGAACTTGTTCCAAATCAAGTTCAAATTTTAGAAGACCTTGAAGAAGTTGTCCCAAATCAATTTCAAATTGAAGAAGACATTGGAGAACTTGTCCCAAATCAAGTTCTCATTGAAGAAGACGTGCAACATGTCTCTTCAGTCTCCAGAGCTATAGGTTTTGCTCCTACTACTCACCAATTTCCGCACAAATTTGAGTCTGAGTAGTTTAACTTTTTTTACATTTTTTTTTGGTGTTTTTTTTCCCATGTGGTTTTCCTCTCTTTCCAAATTTTCAGAGAACTTTATGTGTGCATGGGTACCTAATATGGCTGCAAATTGTAGGGACCCATTTTTTCTTTCTCATCTAATCAGGCTTATGGGGGTGTGTTAGAGCCAAAAAACTCTCCATAGCATCATTCTCCTTTCTAGTCACCAGAACTTGACTTCATGACTCGCGAGGGCTTAACCACACTCATTTTGACTACTTGAGTCACCCTGGAGCTTCTTCTAAACTCCAAGGGTCTCTAATCGTCTTATCTTCCACATAAATCAAAACCTTAATAACCAATATTAGCTAAGCTAGGCACAATCCTAGTTTTGGGGGTGCCGCCCTTGATTTAGGGACTGTTTCCTAGATTTTAGGAATGTTGGAGTTCATCCTTAGTTGGTAACTGAGATCACTTTACTAAAATCAACTCCTCATTCATGCCTTAATTTAGCCATTAGCGCCTTCTTTGACCCAGTTAGGGATTGTGCACACTCTTTTAGTCAGTTAACTGAATATTCATTCAGTTAACTAAGTACTTGGTCAGAAACTAGTAATTGTGAAGTCTTTAGTCACTGTAATTCACTTTAGGAGAGTTAGCATGGCTAACTAAGAGGTCTTAGCCTCTAGTTAAGCCTAACTCATCTCAATCCACTACATGGACAATTTGAATAGCATCTAACTCTAATTCAAATTGCTTCCATTTAAATATTGTACTCCACCACTCATTTAAATTAATGAAATATAGCATTCTTCTTCTCTTATGTTCTAAGTTTATTGTGTAATGATCTATGTTATTCATTTGTTACATAATTTATTGATGGCTGATTTTATTTTCACTATATATCTATTAGTTTATGTACCTAGATCTATTTGTTTGAATCTAATAGGCCAATCTTTCGAGGTGGCCTAATGGCCAATATTTTGAAGTAGTCTGATGAGCAATAGTTCAAATAGGCCTTACAAGCCAACAATCCAATGAGGGCCAAAGACATAAGAGTTTGAAGGATGTCATTATTTAAAGGGGCCATGTAGGATTTTCTTAAGGATTATTTTGAAAGATCCCAATGGAACTATCTTTTGAATGGGATACCATAGGGCTATCATTTGAATGGGGCTGTAGAAATATGTTCAAAGAGGCCCGATGGGACAATATTCAAATAGGGTTAGTGTTACTGGTTTGTAACTAGATCATACCAGAAGGAATATACTCAAGGGTTGTGCAAATTGAGTACTAGATCAAATGTTGTAGACATGGAAATAAAAACACACATCGAAAATAAAATTGATCCACACACACATAACATGCAATTTACAGGCACGATTATCACACGCATAAAAATTAAAATCATTGCACATCAGATACAAAATAATACTTATATTTAAGCAAAGAAGATGTAAGCAACTAGCTGTGTAAGAGTGATTTTCCACCCATCCATAGGCACTCTATCCAGGATATACTCTTTCTACTGAGAGGCCACCCCCAAGATGGGATATGAGGCCACCAGGGCGAAGGAGACACCTATACAATTCTATCTCTCAGCCCACAACCCATTCTTCTCATTGTGCTTAGCCAAAAATATCAACCAGAGCTCTACAAGGGTCTCACTAAGCCATCACAGCCATGGCACTCCTTCCAACTGCCCCACACAACACAAGGAAGGAATTTCCATTCACTGATCCACAGTTCCCTCGGGAAATCCAACCCTTAGGCCCCCTTCCTCTTCCCCTCTAGTGGAATCATATCCCTCTAGTGCTCTTTACACAACCATCTTGGACCATTTTATTAATTTCCAACATTATATTTACATACATTTTGAATTGGCATAGTAAGCCAATCATATGGTCCAAATAAAAAAATATACATCATACATGCTTAGACATTCACTAGTTGGGCCTTGGCATTGAGCTCCACACTAGGAATCCATACTAGCATTTTTACATCATTTAAATGATTTTGATTAAATACATTCCAAGTCAAAATTGGGGGTATTACTTTATTGCTGACTTCTTGTGGTTGCAACTAGTAGCACGATATATGTACTTCTTTCGTGGACTCTTCGACACTAAGTTGGTTCTTTGATGGTTTGTTCGCTTCAATCAGTAATGTTGATGGAAGGAGGGGTACCTCCATATGTTCTGAATAAAATAAATTAAAATAATGTCTTCCGAATTTAGGTGTGAAGGCAATCCAGTTACCACATTATGGGCATTAAATCATCAACCTATCTGCAATTCGTCCACATTGATCTAGTCGACTCCATATGTTGTTATCACCTGGATTTAGTCCCATTTCTTGCTTGACTATTTGTCTAATGGCTGGCCCAATATTCATTATCATTGGTACAGAGCCGATGCGATTCAAGGCATCTAGAATTTCCATGTGTAGATCTTGTGGGGTCAGCACCATCGCATGCAATCGATCTACGAACACCGACACCTCACCTTTTCCATCTGGTCGACTTTCCCTCAACTCAGGAAGGTATTTTGGCTGCTCGAAAATCTCACCCGGTTTCTTTATACTTATTTTTCCATGTAATGGACTAGCAATATCCCTTAACTGCTCTCATTGCTTGTACTTATTTTCTCTTTGTAAGTTCTATATGTCTATTATTTGTTTGTGAGCGGCTGGGAACTTGGTTCATCGAACCGGACTCAACTTTTTGCAGGCCTTCATTATTTTCTTCTTTCATCGACTAGAGTCATTCTTTTATTCAAAACACATGATCAGTTGCCCCCCCATTTCCAACCTGAATCTTATTGTTTGATGGAGTTGTGTTCAGAAATGGACTTCATTTGTTTAAGAAATATTCCCACCGTCGTTCATTAACGAAGCACTCCCACTCTTTTTGGTGTTCCTTCCAATCTGATGACGTAGGCTTAGCCAACAGAGGTCGTGGCTTGACTATGTGACCAACTCCGTTTTTAATTAAAAATTTATATTGCAAACACGGTATAGAACAAAAGAATCCTTCATGAAAGTCATTGTAGAATTTATGTTGGACTTCGTCAACAGATGATATTTCTTCTATAGCTTGTTCTTCATAGAATTTTTCGCATATCTTTTCGACCCACTCACATAAATTCATTCTACCTCCATTGTAGATCTTGTGCATTAAAAGTATTTCATTCTGGGATTCTAATTTGGTCATGGACTACGTGAAGGAATTTCTTTATTTCACGGGGAATTCCTTCTATAAATATTTCATGGGATTCATTGAAGAAATTCTCCCTTTCTTGTGTGATTGTTAGCTTGTTCTTCCTTGCATAATTTTGGATGTAATTCGCTACTTTCTTGTCCCACCACTCTCAAATATCTCGTTCAGTTATCATCTGAGCATGCTCATCATTTCAGCATGATTATGTGCTACCATCAATGGAACCAATGTTGTATTCTAAGGGTTCGCATGTATTTCCAATAGTACAGTAAACATATATAAAGGATCACATAGCATACAATATACAAGATACAAGATAACAGAGTAAGTGGGACAGTAGTAACAAGTCTTTGTATTGACATAGGTGGAACACTGTAGAAAATTTGATCTCTCAAATCCATGGTTCACCATATTATTTATATGATTTACAAGTGGTTATTCAGTTATAACTGTCATTTCGGTTGACTAACCGACCAACTGGACCGACCCTACTATGGTCAATCAGAGGACCTAGGTTGTTGGTCAACTAGGCTCCTCCAACAAGGGCCTTAACTTCTACCCAATTTTTCAGGTAGTCAGTACATACTAGAATGTGATGCTTTTTATTAGAGGTGGGATTGATTGGTCCTACAAAATCCAATCCTCATTTGTCAAGTGGTTCAAATGAGACTTGTGGTTGTAGGGTATTTCATCTCTCTTTCTAGGTTCCCCTATTCTTTGGCATTGATCAAATCTTGAAACATGTTTCTCTACATATTTGTGGAGGGTAGGCTAGTAGTGGCCTATCTGTAAAAAAATTATAACTTGTTCTTTTTGCTACCTAATTCCCCCCACAGGGATCAATATGGCATGCATGCAGAATGTCATGCACTTCATCTTCTCCAACACATCTCCTCAACATTTCATTTGGACCTTGTTTGAACATATAACCCTTGATCCAAGTATAAGTTGCACTCTTTATGTTGATCTTGCAATGCTCGTGATAGTTGAAGTGTTGTTGAAACTTTCTAGTTGCTATATAGTTTTCCATATCAACAAACCATGGGGTGTGGACTGATATAGAAAAGAGGTGTTCATCTGGGAAAGTATCATCAATAATTTCTTTATTTGTCGTATGGGTTAGTCAAGAAATAAAATATGCAACAACATTATGCTTTCTTAGGTTATCATGAATGGTTAAATTAAATTCTTGCAAAATCAATAGCCATCTAATAATTCTACCATAACATTGTGTTTGTTCATTAAATACCCAATGGTTGAGTGATCAGTATGTACATACACTAGATAACTTGTGATGTAGTGTCAAGATTTGTTTAAGGAGTATACCACAACAAAGAATTCTTTCTTTGTCACAATGTAATTGAGTTTTTTTCTAGATACGTTTTTGTTAATGTAGTATATTGCAAATGGCTCTTTGCTGTCTTCCTAGCTAAGAATTGCTTCAATGTATATGGAATGAAATTCCCAACTTGGGTCCTTGCAAAACAAGGGTTGCTATGGTTTTTTCTTTAATGCATTGAAATTCCCTCATACATTCATATGTCCACACAAAATCTACATATTTGGTTAGGAAAGCAAACATAGGTGTTTCTATCTTGCCAAATTCCTTTATAAATCTTCTACAATAACCTGCTTTGCCTGTAAAACTTATTACATGTTTTTTATTCCAAGGTGGGGGCAAGTTATATCTAACTTCAATTTTGGACCGATCAACTTTAATGCCTTGGGAGGAAACATGATGTCCTAATACTATTCCTTCATTCATGAGCATTTCACATTTTCATTACTTAAACATAGGATCATTTTAACGCATTTTTTATGTACAGTCTATAGGTTATCTAAGGATTCTTGAAAGTTTCACACTTAGGGTGTAAAATCATCCATGTAAATCTCTATGCTATCATGTACAGAGTCTGTGAAGATGCCTAGGAAACCCTTTGGAAAGTTGCAAGAGAATTGCATAATACGAAGGGTAGAACTTTATAAATGAAAGTCCCCAATGACAAGTAAAAGTTGTTTTATCATATTCCTTTGGGTGGATTTGTATTTGAATGTACCCACTAAAACCATCTAAATAAGAGAAGAATTGTTTTCCAGACAAGGCATCCAACACTTGGTCAATAAAGGGTAATGGAAAGTGGTCCTTTTTGGTTGCTTTATTGAGTTTTCTGCAGTCAACACAAATTATTCATTTGCCTCTTTGTAACTATAAATAAAGGAGGCACCCACTCACTATTAGAAATGAGATAAACGAAACCAACATCCAAGATTTTTTGCAATTCTTATTTGACCATATCTTTTATAGTTGGATTCATCCTCCTTTGAGGTTTCCTAATAGGTAAAGCATCCTCTTTGATATAAATATGGTGCTTGTAGATATCCAAATTCATACCCTTCATGTCTATGTAGTTCCAAGAGAAGGTTTCCCTATGCTTGGTAAGGACATGTAGCAGTTGTTGTTCTTGATTAGGATCCAAATTTCTGTTGATATTTAAAGTTATTCCTAGGGAAATCTCAACTATCTTTGTAGAGGATGTATTTTCTTCTATGAAAAACACCCTTTGTCATTCTGGATCAACAAAGACTCTAGTTATATTTCACTCTTCTTCGATGAATATATCCCTAATCAGTTCCGAGATAGGATAAAGGTTTTGCATGAAATTTGATATGATTGTATTTTCATCCATATCTTTAAGTGTAAGGGATGTATCTATGCTAAGGATTGGATGGATAGTCTGATCAAAAATATCATTTTATTCTAGCCATAGGGAATTTTATGTGTCAATGAGTGGCTTGGAAGGTGGATAAAGGGTCAATTTATATTGTGAAAGACCATTTGTGATGGTCATATCTCATGTCCTACAACTAATGTAGGAATCAATTGTTTCCAACCTAGGTCTACAATGAGAGGATATCCATTGAGTTTGGATTTGATTTGCAAGACTATAAAATATATAGGGCATTCATGAGTTTATTGACACAATAGTGTCATATAAGAATAATTTTGGACATACAATAGAACTGTTGACTAGCTAAAGGAAAATTGTGGTATGCCTCAAGAATGAATTTAATTTCAATTCATGATTGTATCTTTGGCCATCACGTTGATTGTTGCCCCTAATTCAATGAGAGTGTTTGGTATGAGAGTCTTATTAATATGGATGTCCACTACTGGAATGTCTAGATCTAAATATTTAGGATTGAGGATTTTCCCTAACATCAAATATGCAAGTTGTCCTATGACATTAACGGTGGGAGGATCCTTTCTCTTTCTTCTAGGCTTTTTGATACAAGTCTCCTTGATAAATATTATAGATGGGAACTTCCTTAAAGGCTTGAAGGAGTGGAATATTCACACACAAATTCTTAAGTTCTTCCAAAAGAGAATTTTCTGAATTATCAACTTGTTTAGACTCTAGTTGTTCAGGAAATGGGGGAGTTTGAGAGAATTGATGCTTTGAACTTCGTTATTCTATCTCCTTTCCCCTTAGATGATTAACAGAATTATCTCGAGATCCCTAACTATATTCTAATTGCTTAGTGATGATAGGAGGTGGAGGGTTATATACTACCTTTCCTGAACGTATATTTAACTCATTGAGGCTCATTGTATTTAGAGAATAGGTCTGAAAATTGGTCATCTATGTGTTGTAGATAGGTTGGACCTGCCTAGTATTATTGGGGTTCATTGCTAGCGAAGCAGGCATATGAGTTTTTTTAGGTTATTGTTGGTTAGGAATTTGGATAGATTTTGGTGGTGGTATTAAGGAAGTTTGATTTTGTTGAGGTCTCCAATTGGATGTTTATGGGAATTGGCCTTGGAATTCCATAGTAGGTTGAAATGGAAAAGGTTGGCCTTGAGGATATTGATTTTGAGGTTGGCCCTTAAGATATCGATTTTGATTATTTTTCCATTGATATCGGATCCCATTCAAAGTTTGAAATGGATTCCCATAAGCAACAAAGTAAGGTTGGTTAAAGATTGAAAAGGTCTTAGTGGACCAAGCCTTCTCTGGTTAACAAAGAAAAATGGTTCTAAATTATCCCCTGGCCCCATTCCTTGAAGCATTACATTGAATGAAGGAAGAAATGGGGAATTATCCGTTACATTATTTTCTCCACATATTCCATAAGCATCCACTATGTCTAATGGGAATTGGATTCTCTCATGATTCTACACTTAAAGCATAAAACAACCAAGGCTCGTTCAACCTATTCCTTGTTCCTCTTGAGTTGCATTGAATCCATCTGCATGGAAAGCGAATGAAGGATGTTAGTTTTCATTTCATCCAATAGGGGTTCCTATCTTGAATTTGGTAATGTCCAAGGTTAAGGGTTTAGATGACTGAGAAACATGACTCCTAGTATCCCTACCTCTCTTACTGGAATACCTAGAATAGTTTTTAAAAGCTCTCTTTATATCATCATATTCTAGTTTAAATATAGCTCCATTTGTTAAGATATTCAAATTTTCCATTAAATATTCTCTTACCCCTGTAAGAAGCTAAATATTAAGAGATTATTCATCTAATGTGCAATTATGGGATCTCTTGTATCCTAGTTGAAATATTCTATCACAATCCTCTAGAGTTTCATTCTCCCTTTGGACCATCTTAAAGTTTCATCTATGGTATCCTTAGGCTTGCAATAGTCCCTATATTTATCTATGAAAGTTTGTTTCATGTTCCCATGAATCAATATTATTTACTTCTAAACTCATAAACTATCTCAAAGCTAAATATTTTAAAGTAGAAGGGGAAGGTTTAAGGTTATGAGCATCTAAGGAATAATCATAAGTCCTGCAGACTACTTCAAACTCAAATATAAAAGTATTTGGATCATTTGTGGTTAAATCGTGGAAATTAGGTAGAGGAACATGATTGATATTCTTCATCATGGTATGTTCATTGGATCCTCTTATAGGAAACTCAAAGACCTCTAGTTTATCTTCCACTTCCATGAGATTATTGATTGAAGATTCATATCTACCAACTTCTCTATATGCAGTGTGGAAATGTACAAGAGGGTTGACAAAGATACCAACACTTAGTTCGGGTCTATCAACAAATTCCTTCATAAAATATTTTTATTTCACATGTACTTGCTTCATTCACGATAAGGGTTCTTGGTATAAATATAGCAAACTCATCCCTTGGTCGATTCATGCATACTTTTTTCATGTGGCTCATAGCCCTAGAAGATAGAGGGCTTGCTACATCCACAATAATAATTCTCGGGGGGACCATCCAAAGGGGGTTCACCCTGTCGACTCCATGTTCAAGAGCCTAACCCTAAAGGACCCATAGAATTGAACCTATGACCTCGACTAATTCAGTCTTGGACTCAGAAGCTTCAACCAACTAATCTAACCCTCAGATCCTAAGATTCATGTATATTAAACAAATATACATGCAATATTTTTGAATTGTTAAAAAATTCCCTTATAGGTTTGGCATAGCCCTAACAACAGTGCCAAAAAATGGTGGGCCAAAGATTATTAGCAATAATGACGCGTGAAGTTAGGGGTTCCCCTTTCTATAAGTGGGAGGAGAAGATGAGGGCAGTTAAAAAAGAGCTAAAGGCCTAGGAAAAAAATATTTGGCATCAGACCTACTTAGGAGAGGAAAATGGCCCAAAAAGAGCTAGAAAATATCCATAAAACATTGGAGACTAAAGAAGTCAGAAAGTCAGATCTAAGAGAGGAGGAGAGGCTTCAAAGGGAATGCCACAAAAAGCTCTGGGTGGAAGAGGAGTATTGGATACTAAAATCTAGAATCCTTTGGATGAAGGAAGAGGATAGAAACACCACCTACTTCCACAAGCAGACCCAAATGAGGCTTCACCACAAAACAATAAAGGAAATAAAGGACAATCAAGGAAAACTAATCCAAAAATTTGAATAAATCAAGGAGGTGACATTCAACTATTTTAGAGAGTTGTATCAAGATGAGGGAGAAGAAAGAGAAGAAGCACAACAGGAAGACCTGCTTCACTTTCCCCATCTCATCTCAACAGTTGCAAACTTGAGATTAACCATGGAGATATTGGAGGAGGAAATAAAGGTGGTCAAATAGGAAATGGAGTCGAACAAATCCCTTGACTTGGATGGATTCAAAATACACTTCTATAGGGTATGTTGGAATATCATAAACAATGATATTAAGAAAATGTTGGACTATGCTCAAAGGAATCCACGATTGGGAGGGGCAATAAAACCTTGTTTTTTAGCCATCATACCCAAAGAATCCAACCCGTCCTCCTTTGCCTGATTTTTTCCTATCTCCCTTTGCAATGTCTTGTATAAGATTGCCACAAAAATCCTTTTCTCTCATCTCAAATAGGTCCTTCCCTCCATCATTTCAGTAAATAAGGGTGGCTTTAGCCAAAAAAGGAATATCCTTGATAAGGTTGTACATGTTCAAGAAGATGTTCACTCCAACAGGCAGAGAAGAGAAAAGGGAATAATAATAAAATTGGATATGGCTAGTGTGTTCGACAGAGTTAACCACCAATTTCTCTTCAAATTTTTGGAAAAAATTGGATTTGAAAGGAAATTCATATTATGGATTAAATTGGATTTGAAAGGAAATTCATATTATGGATTAAATTTTGTATTATGCAGCCTTGGATAACTCCCCTTATCAATGGAAGGGCCATAAACTTCTTTTAATCCTATAGAGGTTTAAGATAGGGATTCCCTCTCTCCCCACTTATTTATATCCTTATGGTGGAATTGTTAAGAAGATGGATGCAGGTTTCCAGAATGGATAGCTGAGAAGGTGAAAGACATTAACCACTCCCAATTTGTAGATGATACCCTTCTATCGGGGGGTGCTTCATTGATCATGGCTAGAAGATTCAAAAATATTTTAGACACATTCTGCAAGGCTTCAGGGAGAAAAGCAAACAACATGACGAGTAACATTTATGGGTTTAATGTTGATGAAAAGTATCTTCTAGCCCGCATTAGAGGAAATTTCAATTTAAAATGGGCCTTCCAAAAATAATACAAATTCCATGTCATCATGTATTAGCCAATCAAAATGCTTTAAAATTCAACAAGGGAGCACCTAAAAAAATTGGAGGGAAAACATAAAAACTACTTTTTTGGATCGTATTTTCAACTTATCTCATTGTAGGTTTACTCAAATTTCAAGCGGGATGACTCGTTGGATGCATAATTAAATTATGCATCCAACTAGTACCTGTGTTGCATACTTTTAACAACATCCACACCATGAAAAATGGAAAATATATTAAAAAACGTGTTTTTTCTCTCACTAGAAACACGTTTTTTAATGTATTTTCAATTTTTCATGGTGTGGATGTTGTTAAAAGTATGCAACACGGGTACTCATTATGCATCCAACGAGTCCTCCCGCTTGAAATTTGAGTAAACCTACAAGGAGATAAGTTGAAAATACGATCCAAAAAAATATTTTTTTACTCTCTCTCTACTATTATTTTATTATTATTTTCCTTAGGAGGCCCATTTTTTACCCAAATTTTCTCTAATTGATTTCTCCAAAATTAGGATTTCAGGGACATAGTAAGTGGGATCATTTTAAGTATCCGAGAGTTCCAATCGCAAAGGAAAGACAATCAGATATTGTCTAGCAAGAATTATTAGAAAAAATAAATAGGAAGTTGAATCAATGGGGGGTGGAATGGTTAAACATTACAGGGATGGTGACCCTTATCAAATCTATGCTTTCATCCCTTCCTATGTTCCTCTGCTCAATCCTCATGGATCTGGAAAGAATACATAAGTAGATAAACAAGGAAATCAAATTCTTCCCATGGAAATGAGGGAAACATACTGAAGGAAAGATTCCCCTTATAAAATGGAACATAGTTAAAAGTCTAGTAAATACCGGGGGGGGGGGGGGGGGGGGGATTCAAATTAGAGACATGTAATTAAATAAATTAGAACTCAAGGATAAATTGATGTTGAAAATTGCCTCTTAAGGGAAATATTGGGTGAAAGAAGTGCTTCATATGAAGTACTTGAGGGTGAATAGACTAAGAATCCTTGATCAACCATCCCAAGTAAAGAAGGAGACCCAAATCTAGAATATTTTCACAAAGGCCTAGTATTTTTTCATCAACAATTATACTGGATCACATGTAATGTAAAAAGAATACTCATGTGTGAATACTGCATTCTAAATGACCCCCCGCTAGGCTCCTTTATGGAATTGTAAAATCTCCAACGCTGGATGAAGAGTCAGGGGTTAGAAAAATGGGGGGATATTTGCATTTGGGACCAATGCTTATGGATGTTGGAACATTTAAAAACCCATTCCATACTTAGGATATATTTTATTATACATCTAGATTAATTTTCCTAGTTGTTGACTATGTAGTTGGCCTATGCAGGTCTTTTATGTATCCATATGCCATCCTGAGTAACTAGGGATAATTTGGATAGATTTTGGATAAGATATTTCCTGATTCTATCTGGTTTCTTTCCATTGCTGAGTTATAAAGGTGCCTTCCTGGTATAGACAGCTTTATCCTGCTTTTTCTGCTTTCTAATGGATAAGGTAAATCTAGTTTGACTAGGAAACTGTCTCCACTTGGCCAATTCGGCCTCCACCTCTTTCTTCTCTCCAAAAGTCATCATCACATTCTTTTTTCATCACTCATTAGATTCCATACCATATTTAGCTAATTCGTGAGCCTCTTGACTAATTTGGAAGGTACCTTTTTCTACCTAAGGGGTTTTTATGCTTTTAGTAAGCCTTCCTTTTTTGTGCTTTACAACTTTCCTTCAAGGCATTCTATTTTCTCTCCCGAGATGTATTATATATTGTATTCATATTGTTGAATAATACAGAGATGATATTTCCATCAATTGAGTCCTCTCTCTTATGTTTCTGTGTCAATATTTCTTCTTATTCTTGCATATCTTTGAATAAATTCTTGTGAGGAATTCTTTGCTTCAAGATCCTTATCTATTATAATTATTTCATAGTATTGAGCCTATTTATAATTCTCACATGGTATGAGAGCTTGGGAGCTCTTGATTAAATTATTCCTCCAGTATATATTTCAGAGAGTTTGTTTTGCAGGTACTGAAGATCAAATGGAAGAAATCTATTGTTGAAAAAGAACTCAGATCTTTCCATCTCTCATCATTGTTCTTCTCTTACACTTTAGATATTGAGGATCATTTGATGGTCAATGGTATCCAATAAGGTGATCTATAGTTATTTGGAAGTCAGTATACAATTGAGTTTGTTGGTTGCGCCTTCACTTCCTCTGTCCATGCTCTTGCATGTTCCTACTTGATTGCTAACACTTTTTTCAAGAATTTGGAGACATATCTCAGTTATCTCATATGTCTTCTGATTCGAATCATCAAACAGTTGTTGCAGCTTGTACACGCTCATAACCTCCCCTTGGGTTTCTTTTTGGTGTGTTATTGGATGCTATAGAGGCAAAATTACAGTTTGGAGTGACTGGATTCACTCTCTCTGTCTTGCTTCTGATCCACTGCATGATTATCGACACCTATTGCACATAATATGAAGGACATCATCAAGTCTCTTTTGGACCAGATCTTAGGAAGCTCAAGTCTAGTGAGAACATTCCACTTCTTCCCAAGAAGAAGATTCCTCCAGAAATTTGACCAAGTTCTCACCTGCTTGGAGTTTGGAGAGCCTTATTATGGTGTATTCCATGATTTTGAGGGGATGATCTCTTCCCAAGTGGTTTTCCTTCTTTCCTCACCTACATGGACTAATAATTGTAATGGGGTGACCATAAGCCTTGTTGCTTGGTCCCTACACATACTTTACTCATATACAGTCAGGATTAAGGGGGGGTGTTGGAACATTTAAAAACCCATTCCATACTTCAGATATATTTTATTAGTCATCTATGTTGAGTATAATTGTTATTGATGCCAAGAGTATTCATTAATGACAAAGGATATGATGACATGGCATGTATGATGATGTGGCATGGGTGATGAACATGGAAAGACACATGATGATGTTCTAGTACCTTCATGATGTCATTATTACAATTTGACCTAATTATATAGAGATTTGTCAATTTGGAGAAATTCTGGAAAATGGCTAAGTGTTGGAAAATTGCTCCAGGTGGCCTTGGGAAAATGTGCGACGTACCTCATAGGTTAATGTAAATGTCCTCCCCATCTCACCAGGCTGTAGATTTTTGATCTATCTACTTGACCATGGTATTAATTGTGTTGAGAGTATCTGAGGAGGAAGTTATAGGTCTGCCAAAACAAGGTTTTAGGCAGTTTTGCACCAGTCCAGTAAAATGTCCACCTAAGTCAGAGGAAGATGAGTTTGAAGGTGAAATCACTTTGGTTGTGCTCAGTGAGATGTACTACATCATCTAGTATCAATGGTTTAGGATTTTGGTGAAATAAAAAATACACCTTGGAGATTGCACAAATTGTTTAAGTATAAATTTGTTGGTAAAAATGCCTAAGTGACCTCAGTAAAATGTCCGCCATTTTATGTGGTTGATGTCTTAAAGTATTTTGATGGTATGAATTGTTGATGTATATGTAACTTCGGAATGTATTTCATTTATATATTTGTTGTACTCCTATAGAGATGTATTATTCCTCTATACAGAAGTGTCGTCATTTGTATTGACAAGTGTCGCAAGTGTGTTAACTTGCCGATGGGTTATTAGACCACCTTGTAAGGGGTCAGCCCGGATTAATGTAATATGAGGTTATTGTGCTAATCTAGACAAGTCGGCCCCATAAGTTTATTGGGCAGTCAGGACAAGTATAAATAGAGATCTCCCGATCTCTATTCGGATCACTTCAGAATCACTCTTCTATCACTCAGAAAGTGGTGCACATGTGAGGAGGAGGATCAACTGCTAAGAGGATTCTATCTATGTGTACTTTGGTTGTACTATTTCTCTATCTATCTCTGAGGAAGTTGTGGGGTTTTTCACCTTAGGATTTTCCCCACGGAAACTCTCTGTGTCTATTGTCTCTTATGTTTTGCTTCTTGTGATGATTGACATGCTTGCTATGATTGATATGCATTGATATACTATACATGTTATTCTCTCAGTAAAGATCCTAGAGTATATTGAATTAATGCTCAAAAAAATTAACATGGTATCAGAGCTAACCTGAGAAGAAGACATTGTGCAGTGGTGGAAACCAGGGTTTCTTCTTTATTGGGTTTCTCTCCACAGATTTTGGAAAAGAAGTATAGTATATTGACTCTACTCATCAAGGAGAATCTATTTGTCCAATCAGAATTCAATTCTGAGCACTTTCAGTTTTGGCCCTAAAAATTAGGGTTTCCTAAAAAATAGAAATTTTTGGAATCTGAAGACACATCTAGAAGCTCCCTGGAAAAATCGAAGTTTAGAGCTTTGGATCGAGATTTTTGGATGAGTAGAACTCCGGGAAACTCAAACCCGAATTCAGGGTCAGTGAATCCAGAAAGACTGAAAGGCATTTTTGAAGGGTGAAACTTTGCAGAACTCAAATTCTGAGTATACCAGGATGATCAGCTCATCAAGGCACATCTTTCTATCCTTTCATAAAGTTGAAATTCACATTTTGAATTTTTGGGTTTTCTCTGACAAACCCTAATCCAGGATCAGATCCAGTTTTTAGCAAATCAAGTGGTAAGACCTAAATCTTCTCTATTTCCATTTGAAGTACTCTTTAAGATGTCTCACCACACTAAGATTGAGGATAAGCTTGAAGGGGCTGATAACTTCCAAGCCTGGAAGTATAGGATTAGGTTAATCCTGGAAGAGAATGAGTTGGACTCATACATAAAAGAAGAGGTCCCTATCCCAGAGGATGAAGAGGCTAAGATATTGCATAAGAAGAACTTGGTCAAGGCAAAGAGAATCATTGTTGATTCTATCAAAGACCATCTCATTCCACATGTGTCATCTCTAAAGACACCCAAGGCTATGTTTGACTCCCTGACCAAGCTATTTGAAGGGAAGAACATAAATCGGAAGTTGACTCTACGGAATCAATTGAAAGGGGTCAAGATGTTGAATGGAGAAACCATTCAATCTTATTTCTCCAAAGTCTCTCAGATCAAGGAACAACTTGAAGCAATAGATGAAATGGTGGAGAATGGAGAAATTGTGATGACCACTCTGAATGGCCTACCTAGGTCATGGGATTCCTTTATTCAAGGGATATGTGCAAGAAGGAATTTAATCTCCTTCAGTAAATTGTGGGAGGAATGCTCTCATGAAGAAGCAAGGCTTGTAGCACGAGAAGAAAAGATGGGAAGTGAAGATCAAGCTCTCACAGCTCACACCAAAAGAAGCAAGCCTAAAATGGAGCACTCTTAGCAGAAGAGATCCACTCACTATCACCAAAAGAATAAGAAGGATCTAAGGTGCTTCACATGCAATGAGAAGGGTCACTTTGCTTCAGAATGTCCCAAGAACAAAAGGGACAACAACAACAACAACAACTTCAACAAAAAGAAGAAGGGCAGCAAAAGGAGGTACCATGCTCATGCTATTGAGGATGATGAACCTCCAAAGAAGAAGGCTAGAGCATAAAGTGATGATGATTCATCAAGCGGAGAAGAGTATGTTCTAATCTCTGCTCTCACAGGTACTATTTCTCATGGTTGTAATGATTGGCTTATTGACAGTGGGGCTTCCAAACATATGACTGGGTTTAAAGAATCTTTTGTAAATCTATCTGAACATGAATCACCCCATAAAGTGAAACTTGGGGATGACTATCAATACCCCATCAAAGGAAGTGGTGAAGCCTCCTACAACCTAGATTCTGGAAAATCTTTGAAGATGAAAGAAGTGCTTTATGTGCCTGGGCTCAAGAAAAACCTTCTCTCCATATCTGTATTGGATGCAAAAGGTATGAGGGTTGCATTTGTGGATGGCCAAGTCCTGATGTGGCCAAAGGGAAAGACCATAGATGATGTAGTGGTGATTGGAGAGCAAGAGGGAGGTTTGTATAAATTGAAGGGACAACCTGAACATGCCATGGTGCATGATTCCATAGAGCCAAGTGAACTTTGGCATAGAAGACTTGCACATATGCACTACAGAGCATTACCAATTGCAAGTAAAGTTGTAGAAGGTCTTCCTGAAATCAAGACCAAGCATGAAAGTGTTTGCAAAGGATGTGCAAAAGGAAAGAACATAAAGAAGGCATTTCCAAGCAGTGAAAGCAAGGCTAAAAGTATCTTGGAAATCATCCACTCTGATGTATGCAGTCCGATGTCATCTAGTTCTCTGAGTGGGTATGTTTACTATGTCTCTTTCATTGATGACTTCTCTAGGAAGACTTGGGTTTACTTCTTGAAGAAAAAAGATGAAGTATTTGATAAGTTCAAGGAATTCAAAACCTTGATGGAGAACCAAACTGATAAGAGAATCAAGACTTTCAGATCCGACAAAGGTGGAGAATTCACTTCAAGTGACTTCAAGAAGCTATGCAGTGATTCAGGGATTAAGAGGGAGTTGACTGCTCCTTACAATCCACAACATAATGGAGTTGCAGAAAGAAAGAATAGAACAATCATGGAAGCAACACGAGCAATGCTGCATGACCAGGATCTACCTATGCATCTATGGGTAGAAGCAGCTAGGACAGTTGTATATGTGCAGAACAGAACACCCAATAAGATATTGGACAACAAGACACCAGAAGAGGTATTCTCTGGTAAGAAACCTGAGGTCAGCCATCTCAGAATATTTAGTTGTCCAGTATATACACATGTCCTAAAGGAAAAGAGGACCAAGCTGGATCCTTCAGGAAAGAAGGGTATCTTTGTGGGTTACAGTGAAAGCTCGAAGGCTTACAGAATATACTTTCCAGGGTTCAAGAAGATTGATGTCAGCAGGGATGTAACATTTGATGAAAACTCAGCATTCATCAAATCAAGGAAGACACCTGTTGAATATTATGAAGTACCTAAGGAAACTAGATTTCAAGACACTACCATGACTGAAGCAATTCCAAATGTTGACCGTGAAATTGAAGATCCGCAAGAACCTGTAGATCCACCTCGTGAGAAGGACTCTCACAAGAGGAAACCTGCATGGGCTAGAGAGCTCATTCAAGATGCAGAAAGATATGGCATTCCAGAAGAAGAACACAGAGCAAAGAAGAGAACAAGATCACATACCAGCTATGTTGCTTTACTCTGTGATATCATGAATAAAGAACCTTCCAGTTATGAAGAAGCAACGGAAAAGAAAGAATGGAAGGATGCCATGGTCGAGGAATACCAATCAATAATGAAGAATGATGTTTGGGATATTGTCCCAAGACCTGAAGGGAAGTCTGTTGTGACTTCCAAATGGATTTACAAGATCAAGCATGCTGCAAATGGCAACATAGAAAAATGAAAGGCAAGATTAGTAGCTCGTGGCTTCTCTTAGAAAGAGGGAATAGATTATAAAGAAAGTTTTGCTCTTGTAGCCAGGTACACTTCCATCAGATTAGTACTTTCTCTGGCTGCAGTGATGAAATGGAAGATACACCAAATGGATGTCAAAACTGCTTTCTTGAATGGTGTAGTTGAAGAGGAAGTGTATGTGGAACAACCACTCGGTTTTGAAACACATGACATGGAGTCATATGTGTGCAGATTGAAGAAAGCCTTGTATGGATTAAAACAAGCTCCTAGAACTTGTTATGGTAGGATGGACAGTTTCCTATCTAGGTTTGTCTTTACCAAGAGTAAAGCGGATTCCAACCTTTACTACAAGGTTGAGGAAGGCAATCCTGTGATACTACTTCTATATGTGGATTACCTATTTGTAACAGGAGATGATAGATTGATTGCCGATACAAAGAGGAAGCTTGCTGCTGAGTTCGAGATGAAGGAATTGGGGATGATGCACTACTTTCTAGGTATGGAGGTGTGGCAGAGTGCAGATGGAATCTTCCTTGGACAAGGGAAGTATGCAGTAGAGATCCTGAAGAGGTTCGGGATGATGGACTGCAAGGCCATGGCCACACCTATGGAATCAAACCTGAAGCTTCTGTGTGATGCTTCATCTGAGCTAGTTGATGTCACTGTGTATCGTCATATGATTGGGTCCTTGATGTACCTGACGAACACGAGACCAGATATTTGCTTTGCGGTGAACACATTGAGCCAGTTCCTGATGGATCCTAGAGGTGTTCACCTAGTTGCTGTAAAGCATATTCTAAGGTACCTGAAGGGTATAGTTGACTATGGGCTCAAGTATGATGCGAATCAAAAGTTTAACCTACAGTTTTATGTTGATTCAGATTGGGCAGGCAGTGTTGCAGATAGGAAGAGCACTTCTGGGTGCTGCTTCAGTATGAGATCAGGTGTGATCCCTTGGTTTAGCAGGAAGCAGTCCTGCGTAGCACTGAGTACAGCCGAGGCAGAATATGTTGTAGCTTGTTCGGCTAGTTGTGAGGCAGTATGGCTACGGAAGCTACTATCTGAGTTATTTGATCTACTACTGGAGGCTACTGGTATCTTTTGTGACAACCAAAGTTGTGTGAAGCTATCTGAGAACCTGGTGTTCCACGACAGGTCGAAACACATAGAGATCAAATACCACTATATCAGGGATATGGTGCAGAGAGGAGCAGTGAAGCTTCTATATGTTGCGACGGATGAGCAGATTATAGATGTGCTGACGAAGCCACTAGCCAGAGTGAAGTTCGAGTACTTTAGAGAGAGGCTTGGTGTTCTTCAGATCGACGACACTTCAAGGAAGAAGTGATGGAGACATTTGCTAAAGCCATTCCAAGCATGTTGGAAGGAGGATCCTTCACATGGTTGTGGATGTAAGCGTTGGATGATGAGCATCAGGATGATGTTCTAGTTTCTACTATGTATGCATCATGTTGGATGTTGGATATGATCAGTTGGATCATTTATGTATGTATGCATCATGTTGGATGCTGGATATGATCAGTTGGATCATTTATGTATGTATGCATCATGTTGGATGCTGGATATGATCAGTTGATCATTTGTATGTACTTTGTATATGCATCATGTTGGATGCTTGGACCATGTATCTGTATATGTATCAGGTAGATCATGTATGTTGATACGTATTAGGTAGATACATTGTGTGATCATGTGGATCATGTATCTATGTATGTATTGGAAGGATACATTGTATGATCAGGTGGATCATGTATGATGATATGTATCAAGTAGTTACTTGGTATGCATCAGGTAGATGCATTGTATGATCATGGTTGACGAGCTTCAGGATGTTGCTCCAGATGACATGCATCAGGACGATGCAGTGATGATGATCAGGATGATCATGTGTACATCAGGATGATGTATAGTGAGTATCAGGATGATACTCTATGGCCATGGAATAGGTTGTGTAGATGAGCATGTCTGGGAGATCCTATAGGTCGGAGTTGTGTACCAGTAACATCCTGGGATTCTCTTTCGAGACATTTCTCTGGGAGGACATATAATAGCGCCCTGGGAGATCCTTCAGATCAGAGTTGTGTACTCGTAACATCCTGGGATGCTCTTTCGAGGTTTTGTCCTATGGCATATAATAGCACCCTGGGAGATCCTTCAGGTCAGAGTTGTGTACCTGTAACATCCTGGGATGCTCTTTCGAGGTTTTGCCATGACCACATGTAATTTGTGCCCTGGGAGATCCTTCATTTCGGATTTGTGTACCCATAACATCCTGGGATGCTCTTGCGAGGTTTTGTGGTGACCACATGTAATTTGTGCCATGGGAGATCCTACAGGTCGGAGTTGTGTACCCGTAACATCCTGGGATGCTCTTGCGAGGTTTTGTGGTGGGGGTCACATGTAATAAGTCCTCGAGATCTGGACAGGATGAAAAAGGCCTCAGATGCTCTTTAGGGTTCTTGCTAGTCAAGAGACTCTTTTAAGGTTTTGTGATAGTCACATGTAATTTGTGCCCTGGGAGATCCGACAGGTCGGAGTTGTGTACTCGTAACATCCTGGGATGCTCTTTCGAGGTTTTGTGACGCACGTAATAAGTCCTGAGGATTCCACAGTATGGCCAGTGATGATGAATACCTACAAGTGGTGGGCCTACATCCAGTATGAAAAAGGACTGGCTATGTAGAACTTCCTATGACGAGTAGATTCAGAGATTGTTTGAGATAGCAGCAGCAGTGACGATGACGATGATTCGAGGACGATGCATCGATGACGATGATCCAGAGAAGAAGACTTGTGCTAGCATATCTGTGTCAAGAAATACCTTCCTAGTTAAGAGGGAGTGTTGATGTATATGTAACTTCGAATGTATTTCATTTATATATTTATTGTACTCCTATAGAGATGTATTATTCCTCTATACGGAAGTGTCGTCATTTGTATTGACAAGTGTCGCAAGTGTGCTAACTTGCCGATGGGTTATTAGACCACCTTGTAATGGGTCGGCCTGGATTAATGTAATATGATTTTATTGTGCTAATCTAGACAAATCGGCCCCATAAGTTTATTGGGCAATCAGGACAAGTATAAATAGAGATCTCCCGATCTCTATTCGGATCACTTCAGAACTCACTCTTCTATCACTCAGAAAGTGGCGCACATGTGAGGAGGAGGATCAGCTGCTAAGAGGACTCTATCTCTGTGTACTTTGGTTGTACTATTGCTCTATCTATGTTTGAGTAATTTGTGGGGTTTTTTACCTTAGGGTTTTCCCCACGGAAACTCCGTGTGTCTAGTGTCTCTTATGTTTTGCTTCTTGTGATGATTGACATGCTTGCTATGATTGATATGCATTGATATACTGTACATGTTATTCTCTCAGTAAAGATCCTAGAGTATATTAAATTAATGTTAAAAAACAATTAGCATAAATATCTAGACTGTTGAGTGGTGCATCCAAACATATCATTGGTTTGTCCAAAAAGTCTCTGTAGGTGAAGATATTGATCTGCCAAAAGTTCCTCCTAGCTTGATTTGCACTACTCCAGAAAAATGTCCACCGAAGAGAGAGAAAGAGGTCTCAAAGGATGAAATTGGTCCGGATGGAATCACCTTGTTGGCCTATATCCAATGGATGTATCATACTTCTAATTTGATGAAAATAAAAATCCCTTCATGATGTCTTAGGATTTGACAATTTTGTCTAAGTGTTGAACTGGTAGTTTAAAAGGCTAGTTTCAAATGTCCACCAAATGATGTGTGTGTGTTAATAAATTCATCAATTGACTTGAACTTGTTCCTTGTTAAAGTAGTTATACATTCATGGCTTCAGTTTTCCATATGGAGGTCACACGCGTGAAAAATCAACCTCCCAAGTTGAAGAAAAAAATGTTTTACACAGAATTTGGATATGCCCGCAAGGTGCTAAGCTCATGCCCGCAAAGGAGATTCCCGCAAGGTGCTAAGCTCATGCCCGCAAGGAATGGCTTGAAGACTTATGCCCGCAAGGAAGGGCTTGAAGACCTATGCCCATAGGAAGAGGTGTATTCCCGCAAAGGAAGGGCTTATGCCCACAGGGCTTAAAGATATGCTCACACGCACTTGGAAATTCCCGCAGGATATGCCCGCAGGCCATGCCCATAGGCTCATGCCCGTAGAATCACATGCCCACAGGACTTATATGATCCCGAAGAGATCGAATTTATTAAGAGATCAAATTTATTAAGAGATCGAATTTACTAATACAGAGATCGAATTTATTAATGAATTAACAAAGATCTAATTGTTTAGAATGAAGGGATGTGATCTGAAAAGACACAAACTTTATAATGAAGAGATGCCACGATTGAATAATAATATGATAATATATATACAAGCATTCGATATTGAATTAAATAAACATCCATAGTTATAACCTCCCAGTTCCATTCCAAAATTGGCAACGACTGCAATAAACTTGTTAGGCGTTGATGTTCAACCTTCTCTTGTTGGCATTTCATGCATATGGAAATATACTCAACAATGTATTTCTTCATTCCCATCCAAAAATATTGCTTTCTTGCTATAGCAATTGTTTTCTAGTATCCTAAGTGATTAGAATATGACATTTTATAAATTCCATCCATAATAATTCTCCTCAAATCTGCCACATTAGGAATATACATTCTATTTTTATAAGTAAAAATTCCATCATCCTCCAAACAATAACTTTCATACCTATTTTCTAAATTATGTTGTTGTAATTTATCTTTTATTTGCACATACTAGCCATCTTCAACAATAGAGTCAACAATCCTTTTCCTCAAATATGATTGTCAATTTCTAATGGAAGCCGCATGCATTGCATGCTTCTATTGAGTGCATCAACCACTTTATTTTCTTTCCCCTTTATGTGTTTGATCTCAAAACAAACTCACATAGAAATCTCTAGCCATCTAGCTTTCCTGCATTTAATGTTGGTTGCTCAAACAAATATTTACATACATTGATATACACCACAAAATTCTTTTCTGGATTTGCAATTTTCAAAATTGGAGCACTCATAAAAAGCTTATAGCTAGAATCTTTCTTCACATTTTTGTGTCCACTCAAATTTTATTCCCTTCTTTTGCAAAGAAGTGATGGGGTGTGCAACCTTGGAGAATCCCTCAATGAACCTCTTGTAGTAACTAGTAAGACCCATAAAAGATCTCACATATGTCACATTCTTTGGAATCGTCCAATTCATAATGACTTCAATACTTTCAGGATCCACCCATATTCATTCATCTAAAATAATGTGATCCAGTTAATGAATTTGTTTATGATAGAATTCACATTTAATTATATTTGCACATAGTTTATGCTCCCTTAGCACTTGCAAAACCATTTTCAAATGCTCTTCATGTTCCTCTTAATTCTTAGAATAAATAAGAATGTCATCTAGATAAACAAGCACAAAGTTGTCTAAATAATTGTTGAGAAACATTGTTCATGAGACACATGAATGTAGCTAGTGCATTAGTGAGACCAAATGGCATCACCACAAACTCATAGTGTCCATACCTTGTTCTAAAGGTTGTCTTTTTCATTGATTCTCACTTGATGGTAACCATATCTTAATTCAATCTTTGAGAATACCTTTTCCCCTCTCATTTGATCAAAGAGATCATCAATTCGAGGTAAATGGTACTTATTCTTCACTGTAACTTTGTTTAGATGTCTATAATCAATACATAACCTAAGTCTTCCATCTTTCTTTTTTACAAATAACACAGGTGCTCCCCATGGAAACACTTGGCCAAATTTACTTCTTTTCCAGTAGCTCCTACAATTGCATTTTTAGCTCTAGCAGTTCCAGTGTACTCATTCTGTAAGGTGTCTTGGGAAATGGTGTAGTAGATCTGTGCACACTATCAATTGTAAAATCAATATCCCTCTTAGGTGGAAGTCTCAACACTTCATCGGGAAACACATCTCAAAATCCTTGCAAGATTCGGTAATCCTCCAACTTGGGAAATTCATTTTTTGTTGAACCAACCATGGGCTAGTTGAACCAAACATGGGATAGATGAACCAACCATGATTTACTATGCTTAATTTTTTTTAAAATACAAACCTTAACAACTTTAGGAGTGATATAACTATGAGTAGATCCAGGTTCAATCAAAATAGAAATAGATTTCTTAGAAATATTACCTTCAACCTCAACCACAATCTATTGATGGTCTTCTTGGCGATATGATCTTGATTTTATGAGCAGAACGAAATGAATACAGATTATTAAAAGATGCTTAACAAAAAATAACAAAGACACAGTAAAACTGGTTTTCTATTCAATAAGGAAATAAGCTAAAACTGTAAAATGCAGCGGAAAACACGCTTGCTGGAATGGTGGCGGCTTATCTCTGAGAAGAGATGTGATGACTGCGGTCATTCGCAAGAAGATGATTACAATGAGGCTCTGAAGGCCTTTTTACAATACCCAAAATCCAAAACCCTAACCTTGGAAGATGAAAAGCCAACAATTTTGTGGACCCCGTTTTGGGTAGTTTGGTGTATCAACTTCACGGGGGCGTAACTTTGGCATACCATCTCTGTTTGGGGTGCATGATAACTCGTTGGAAAGATATATCTGAGAACTACAACTGTTGGGACAAAAATATGATTAAGATGGTGGGAGATACTCCAAAAAACGTCGTTTAGGGCCTCAAAATGGCTCCCGAAGTTCAGGACCCAAAAAACTGCTAAAATAGTAAATTACCAAAATTGCCTGAAAACTGTTTTGAGCCAGTTGGAAAAGGTGGGTCGCCACCGATATCCACTTGGATCAATCCTCCCTCCTTAGGAAGCAATGGTCTCCATTGCGTTGAGTTCTCCATCACATGAGGAAATTGCTGCTGAATTTGGCCCCGGGTGAGCCACTTGCCTTGGTGCAGGAGCTGCCCTGCTTTGATGACTTGATAAAGTTGGATCCTTTGCTGTCGAGTGCCCTTGATCTGTGTGTCCACAATTTGATCACTGGATTCCTATTGCATGCAGTTAGGGTTGAGCTCTGTTGGTGTCAACTGTTTTTCTATCTCAGAGGTGTCTAATAATGGTGGGAAATATGGCCGAAGGAGAGCCACGTCGAAGACTGGATGCAAACCAAGGAACGGGGGAATGTTGAGCTCAAAAGCATTGTCACCCACAACCTTGTTGATGGTCTAGAACCCATAACAGAGTGGGAAAAGCTTCCGATGGGGCCTGGTAAGGCGTTCTTTTTGCAAATGCAACCAAACTTTGTTGCTCACCTGAAACTCATGTGGCACCCGATGTTGATCATGGTGCTGCTTGTACTTGGCATTAGACTTCTGTAGAATATCCTGAACCTGTTGGCAGATGTGCTGGATTCGCTCAATGAACCAGCTGACTTTGTCAGCTTCTGGTGGAGCAGGGGACGAGGTGGTCGCTAGGTGTAGTGCAACATCCATGGGGCCCAATGGTTGGAATCCCAACCCTACCTGAAAGGGGCTATGGCCAGTTGAGCTATGTAGGGCTCGGTTGTAGCTATGATAGACATAGGGGAGACTCTCATCCCATGTGCGAGGGTGTTTTGAATTGTACATGCGCAGGATATGTACGACCATTCGGTTGACGACCTCAGTTTGGCCATCTGTCTGGGGGTGGAAGGCAGTGGATTTGGTGAGCTTGGTATCCAGTCACGGGGGCTTCACTAGAAGGCAATATAATACCACGTTCATTCATATTGCGGTATTAAATATTCATGAAAACCTAAAAATTATATTGCTTATATATTAAGGGGCAAAGGGTTTTTTTATTTAATGTAACAATACAAAAATACTTTGGGGTCTTTTTTATATGGGCAGGTTGACAAATATCTGCCAAATGGAGATGGAGGGATCACGGTCAGAGGAGAAATCGAGTTGAGGCAAGGCTCGGGCTTACCAGTATGCAGGGAAACCGCGTCTTGAGGCATGCTTGAGGCCAGGGGTTTCATGGTGAAGTGGGTTTCCAGTCGATCATAGTCGAGAGACAGTGGTCATTGACAACCAATTGTTACCAATATCACTCAGCTAGTTGTTACCAATAGCCTTGGGAGGCTCTAAGCCTCTAGGGCCTGTTATAGGCCCTCGATAGGCCTTGGGGGCTTGAATACCCAACCACTCGTGCCTATTACAGGCCTTGGGAGGTTTTGTCAGCCTCCTAGAGCTTGTTACAGGCCCTGGGGGCTTGGATACCTAACCCACAACAGGCTTATTCAGTGATTGGGGAACTGCAACATGCAATCTAAATGTTGTACTATATGCATTGGCTCTAGTGACATACAAGAAGTGATCTCCTATCTCTTCATTAGACCATTAGATGTTTCAAATCATAATGATATGTGGTTGAGTAATTGCATTGTGGGTGAAGTAATGTGCATCCACGATATAAATCGAAATAAGCAAGGTACATTGTAGAATGCATGTGGGGTCATAAGAGGGGTATCATATCAATATACTAGGTAGAAATATAAATGGGTATAAAAAATGTTAATGAACAAATTGATACATACAATATCTAGTGAAAATAGGGTTTTTTTTTAAAATTGGGAAGGCATATTGGGAGGGGGTTAAAAAACCCGATTTTGGAAGGTATTTTCCAATATTTAGTGAAATTAGGGGTATTGTTTCATATGCCACGATCGAACGTGCTATGATAGTTGTTTATTGAGTGAAGCCCCCGTGTATCCAGTAGTGAATAGAGGATCAACTAGAATGAGTTGAGGAATCGACTGTCACGATATGAGATAATGCTTTATGGGATCCCAAAATGTACCCATACTCGTTCAAAGAAGAGTTTGGCAGTGGCTTCTGTTGTGATGTTCTTCTTGCAGGTGGCTAGAATCGCCATCTTGGAAAAGCGATCAACAACCACAAAAGCACAGTCATTTCCCATTTTGGTGGACGGAAGGTCCAACATGTGGTCCATTGAGATGGATTCCCACGGCCTGTTAGGAGTAGGAAGACGAGTGTACAGGCCCTATTTCTTAGTGGTTGGTTTGGCAATAGGGTAGGCGGTGCAGGACCTGATATACTTGCCGACATCCTGTCGAAGTTTCAGGTAGTAAAAATGTTTATGTAGCACTGCCACTGTCTTTTCGACGCCAAAGTGTCCTGCCACCCGACTGTAGTGAGCTTCCCAAATCAGCTTCGTGCGCTCGCTTGATGGAATGTAGAGATGGCCCAGACGGCACAACAACTTGTCCTGAAGATGGAAATTAGCAACCACTAAGTTGGTTCGCAATATTTGGTAGGTGGTGGAGAAGTCAGGGTCTGTCTCGTAGAGGTGGGGCCATCCGGAGGTCTCATGGCCGCAAGAGTCTATCACCGTGGTGAGTGCCACCACTGGAGGTCGAATGAGGCAGTCGACAACTCGATTGGTACTTCCTGTTTTATACATGATGTTGAGGTGGAACTGCTGTAAGTATGTTGACCACTTCAGATGGCGGTCATTCTGCAATTTTCCTTGGGTTTGCATGAACTGTAGTGGCTTGTGATCAGTGTGGATGACTGTCTCCTTTCTTGGATATCGGTGGCGACCCACCTTTTCCAACTGGCTCAAAACATTTTTTTGGCAATTTCGGTAATTTACTATTTTTAGCAGTTTTTCGGGTCCTGAACTTCGGGAGCCGTTTTGAGGCCCTAAACGATGTTTTATATTCAATAAGGAAATAGGCTGAAATTGTAAAATGCAGCGGAAAACAAGCTTGTTGGAATGGTGGTAGCTTATCTTTGAGAATAGGTGTGACGGCTGCGCTCATTCGCAAGAAGATGATTACAATGAAGCTCTAAAGGCCTTTTTACAATACCCAAAATCCAAAACCCTAACCCCAGAAGATGAAAAGCCAACAATTTTGTGGACCCCGTTTTGGGTAGTTTGGTGTATCAACTTCCCGAGGGCGTAACTTTGGCATACCATCTCCGTTTGGGGCACACGATAGCTCGTTGGAAAGATTTATCTGAGAACTACAACTGTTGGGAAAATTTTCATCATGAGACTTATTAGTGAGACATGCCCCAAAAAATGTTGTTTAGGGCCTCAAAACAACTCCTGAAGTTCAGGACCCAAAAAACTGCTAAAAATAGTAAATTACCAAAATTGCCAGAAAATTGTTTTGAGCCAGTTTGAAAAGGTGGGTCGCCACCGATATCCACCTGGATCACGATCCTCTACTGCAACATAGATTCTAGGGATGGTCCTTGCTACATCACCTGTAGTTTCACACCCTTGGATGTTGTGAACATGCTTGGCACTCCCATTTCAAGGTGGATAGTTTTTTAGCAAATGGTTCTCTCCACATACCTAACATTGGAGTGGATCTCTAGGCTTGTCTCCCATCATCTCAGTTGGCTTTATCACACCCTGCGGTGGATGCCTTTGCTTATGTATGAAAAGAGGAGGCTTGAATCCCCTCTTCCTTTGCTCAAACTTCCCTTTCTTCTTGTCCTTCCATGCCTTATGGAATTTTGGCCTACTTTTATTTTGATCATAACAATACTTGGCCTTCCTTGTGTTTTCATCTAGATTTTGAGGTTCATCAAAATCAATTCTATCCTTGTATGATTGGATTAATCCAATTAGAAAACACTGTATTTTGACCTTATCATCTCCAATATACTTGACATTTCTTAGTAGATCCAGGAAATTATTGGAATATTCCTCCATGGGCATTTGTCCCAATTGCAACTCGTGGAACTCTTATATTTTGTCATCATAGTACCTATCAGAGAGGTAATTTTGTTTGAAGTACTTGAATTGATTCCACACAATATTCCTTTCAATGAGCTTCTTCACTTGCCTAAGATGGTACCACCATATAGATGCACTTCCATTCAAATTAAAAATATTCACCCTTGGATTCATGTTCACAGAGTAGTCATGGAATTGGAAATACTTCCTCATCCCGAGAAATCAAGCCTCCACTCTTAGATCACTTTTCCCCCCCATCCTTGAGTTATAGTGGAATTTATCCCACTCCCTAAACTTATTTCTTTCTCCATAAAAGAATAAAGTCCAAAGTCACTTAGGGGGAAGCTCTACACTAAGGAATTTATTTGAGTGACACTTGAATCTGCAAACGCTTTACGCCCAATCATTCCGGATAATGCTTGCATCCTCTGTCTTACCGCAGCTACTGGCACATAGTTATCCGATGCTTATTCCTCATATACTATCATTGCTTGACGATAAGAGGGCAAGGATGCACAAGCACGCTCTAAATGAGGAGAGGAGAAATGCAACTGAAAAAAACTTTGAACTGATTTGGATTCACCATCAAAAGTAGGAGGTTTGGCCTTCCAAAATTTCCCATGTGAGTTGTTCTTGAAAGGTCTCTTCCTCTTATTCTTGTTACAAAGAAATATTGAATCTTTAGTTGAGTCTTTAGAGTGACCCATTAAAAGAGAAATCTAGAGTGTATGTCCTCTCTCTAGAAACCCTTCTTGAGTTAGGAGACCTCTTGTGAGAATGCCTCCTTGAGCTACACCCACTCTTTGCCTCATTTCCTGACCATTTTCCATGGTGAATATTCCTTTGAATGTCTATTAATATTTGGAGCATGGCTACATTCAGTTGGTTCTACTCTTCCTGAACTTTGAGTAGCCTCTCATTATTTGCTCTACAACTTTGTAATTCCACTCTTAGATGTCTCATTGTTTCTGCAATATTTGGGGGACTTACTTTATTTCTTTAGAAATTAAACATTGTCTATACAATCTCAACATGTATATTTTCTCCCATGACATATATTTCAGCTGCATAAGGATCCTATGCATCATCCATGATGATGGTTTTCTTGGCCCAACTAGACTAAGGATTTCCAAATTGTACTCTACTGAATCTTGGCCCTTAAATGCCCCTAATATTATATTGTATCTGTAAAATTGTTCATGTAAACACACTTGTTAGCTTCATTACATTCTCGGAAAATAAAAATAAAATAAAAATTTATGCATTATGGGAACTACCCCTATTGAAATAATTTGTCAAATCAAAGTTACAAGCACTTCTATGTTCATTTTTTAGAAACATATGAATCCCCTTGTAGAATATGAATATGCATAATTGTTACCCTATGGATAATATTTCCAATGCTAGTCTTCATCCATTATTCTTACCTCTATGTAGAAAGTTACAACCTTTCAAAACTACCAATTTTTTCCCAATTCTACACTTCTCTTGTAGGTCCATTTAGCTTTAGAGACCAACTTCAGGCACCTATAGAAGAAAATATAGAGAGAACTAAAAAAAAAATTCTATCAAGAACTAATAAAACTTATGACAAGGATTATTTAGAAACTTTTAGATTCCTAATTTGATACTCCAATCAATTTCTAGAATTGATTACTTTTGACTTTTGCATCTTTTCTAGGATTGGAATTTTTAGCAAAACTGGCTATCTGACAAACTAGTATTTTATGGAAAAAATTCCTCTAACCAAAGTTTTTTTTTAATGATAAGGTAAAATGTCAATCTCATATTTTTTTGGGGCCTTGACATCTAGGGTCACTTTTATCTCCTCCAAGTTTTCTAAAATCCCCCCAAAATTCCCTGGAATAGTGGATTTTGGCCTTCTTTTGTAGCTCAACTTCACACATTTTGTAATTTTTCCATGTTACACTAGAGATATATGTGCCGAGGTAATGGATATACCATAACAATTTCATTCCCAACAGGGCCCCCTTCAGGTTGCTGGGTATTGATATTTAAAATCCGCTATTTCAAAATTCCTGTAAAACTAGAGCAGAATGGGCCCATGCCCCTCACTGAAAATTTTGTAGTCTTCCCTAATGGCATCATAATGATGCATGTCTCTTTAGATTCCGATCTAAACTGTTCTTGTTATGGCTAAAACAATTTTTTGAGCTACAATTTTTTTTCGAACTTACTCCATCGAGTCAAACTTGCCCCATTAGCTGATTTTATATCACATCGTCTCTCTTCCATTAGATTGGATTTCACCCATCGAAATTGTTCTATATTACCAATTCTTGATCTCTTCGTTGACCTATCTCTAATGACCAATGGAAAATATAGCAGCATAAAAAACTCCCCATTAGATTTTTCACATCGGACCTCCTTCATTTGAATTTTCATATCAGAATTCCACTCATGCACTTTAGGGATTAATTCCCGATGGTATTCCTCTGATAAGGGATTCTCGATATGTTGGGTTCTTATCCATCGAAACTTACCACATATACTTTCGAGAGTACTTCCCAATGTCCTACCTCCAATGGGGCATCCCCGGACTAACACGTTCCAATCCATCGAAACTTAATGCATTCTCCTTCGATGAAATTTCTCGAAGGCCTTCCTCTTATGAGGCATTTTCGATACATCAGATCTGATATGACATTGGAATTATACTCCATTAGGATCCTCCACATTCACATTCAAAAACTTATCCCAATGATTAGCCTCTGATGAGGCTTTTTTGACACACTGCACCCAATGAGGTGCTTCTGAACCATTAATCTCGACCCATGAAGAATCGTCATTGCATCACGATCTCTCATGTTCACATCCAACATCATTGTCTGATGAGTCGATCCTAATATAACTATTGGGATCCTCACATCGGACCATTCTCATAGGAATCACTGGAAATAATGGAAAGTGTATCTCCCGATAAGATTCTTTCGACAAAATCTATCCAGTACCACCGCCCATGCATGAAACTGACTTGGATGGTCCACATCTTAGCCGCGGTCCACATGGTTCCTTGATGTCACACTTTTTTCCACGTGGCATGGGTGGGGCCCATCTCAAATTTTTGTAATTATATAAACTTTTAATTTTTCCATTTCACTTATAGCTTTGCAATTTTTGAAAGTTTCCCAAGTTTTCTCATCCAATCTACCATTCCTATTGGTAAACCATTGATTTAAATTATGGCTACGTTAGAATACTCTCTAATAATTAAAACCACAAATTTTCATAGAGCATGTTGTCAACACTTCCTATGCAACTCTGGTTTCTTCCTATAGCTATGCATTTTGGCCACGGGGCCTTCACTAGAAGGAAATATAATACCACGTTCATTCATATTGCGATATTAAATATTCATGAAAACCTAAAAATTATATTGCTTATATATTAAGGGGCAAAGGTTTTTTTTATTTAATGTAACAATACAAAAATACTTTGGGGTCTTTTTTATATGGGCGGGTTGACAAATATCCTCCAAATGGAGATGGAGGGATCATGGCCGGATGAGAAATCAGGTTGAGGCAAGACTCAGGCTTACTAGTATGCAGGGAAATCGCCTTGAGGAATTCTTGAGGCCAGGGGGTTTCATGGTGAAGTGGGTTTCCAGTCGGTCATAGTCGAGAGACAATGGTCATTAACAGCCAATTGTTACCAATAGCACTCAGCCAGTTGTTACCAATAGCCTTGGGAGGCTCTAAGCCTCTAGGGCGTGTTATAGGCCCTCTATATGCCTTGGGGGCTTGAATACCTAACCACTCATGCCTATTACAGGCCTTGGGAGGTTTAGTCAGCCTCCTAGAGCTTGTTACAGGCCCTGGGGGCTTGGATACCTAGCCCACAACAGGCTTAGTCAGGGATTGGGGAACTGCAACATGTAATCTAAATGTTTTACTATGTGCTTTGGCTCTAGTGACATACAAGAAGTGATCTCCTATCTCTTCATTAGACCATTAGATGTTGCAAATCATAATGATATGTGGTTGAGTAATTGCATTGTGGGTGAAGTAATGTGCATCCACAATATACATCGAAAGAAGCAAGGTGCATTGTAGAATGCATGTCGAGTCATAAGAGGGGTATCATATCAATATACTAGGTAGAAATATAAAGGGGTATAAAAAATGTTAATGAAAAAATTGATACATACAATATCTAGTGAAAATAGGGGTTTTTTTAAATTGGGAAGGCATATTGGGAGGGGGTTTAAAAAAACAATTTTGGAAGATATTTTCCAATATTTGGTGAAATTAGGGGTATTGTTTCATATACCACGAACGAACGTGCTATGATAGCGATTTATTGAGTGAAGCCCCCGTGATTTTGGCCCATACTACCCCGATGTTGCAACCAAGAGATTTGATACCACTCAGTCATGTCCCTGTCCATCTATTTGACTAAAGGAGAGGGTAATTACGAATTTTAGGTTTCCAAATTTCATCCCATGGACCATAATATGAATTCATAATTAATAAATGCATGAGTAAATTCATGAACTTAAAACATAATGTAATTTAAAACTCTATACACACATACAACTGGCGTAAAAAAACATATTTATCACAGGAAAAAAAGGAAATCATTTCTACATTCATGTACAAAGAGAATAGTTATTTTCAAACAAGAAGATCCAAGCAACTGGTTGTGTAAGAGAAATTTTCCACCCAACAGTAGGTATCAAATATAGATACCACCCCCAAGTTGGGATATGAGGCCACTAGGATGAAGGAAACACCTACAAGCTTCTCTCTCTCAACCCACAACCCATTTTATCTCATGCTTAGCCAAACTACCCACCTCTGAGCATTTATAGGGATCTCATTTAGTCATCCCAGCCATGGCACTCTTTTCTACTACCCCACGCAACACAAAGAAGGAATTCCCCTTCATTGTTCCATAGTTCCCTCAAGAAATGCAACCCTTACAATGCTTACCACCGTGCAGAAAGAGTCCAATTTACTGTATGTTGTTGGAGAACCTCTTGTAGCAATAATTCATGGCTTCCCAAGCATTTAAGAGTATATTAACTGAATGGGTAAAGGTTCCTATCTTTCCCAACTTCTATGCTCACCTACAACCATCTCTTTTCTCTCAAATTTGCAATTTTCTTTCACAATTTTGAATTTCTAGTTATTGCACTGTCTGGTAATGGTATGGCAATGGTAATGAACAACAAAAGTAAGAAGTTTGTTTAGTGTCCAAAAATATGTTTTAAAATCTCTTGTAAAATCTGCATGAGAAGAAAAATGGATGGTAGACTCCAAAGGAGATGAAATGACAGTGAAGATACAATTGACATAACTTCTAACCATAGAAGAGAGGACTCTTACAATAGTCATATAAGTATATTCATCCCATGCTTCCATAACTACATACGAAGACCTTCTCCACCAACCTCACACATGCATCCAATGACGGGATTTAATAGTCAAAACGAAGTAATTGGTTCATTTAAGGAACATGGTAGAAAATGGATGTGTTCTAAGGTTGAAACTTGGTGATAGTGGATTTAATCTCCCATAGGCATCCCTTTCCTCTTCCCCTCTAGTGGAATCATATCCTTCCTAGTGCTCTTTACACAACCATCTTAGACCATTTTTTTTTTCAAACATAATATTTACATAGATTTCGAAAAAGTGTGACAAGCCAACCACATGGTCCATATAGAAATATTTATATTATACATGTCTAGCCATTTACTAGTAAGGCCTTGGCCTTGAGCTCTACACTAGGAATCCATACTAGCATATTTACATCATTTACGTGATTTTGATTTAATACATTCCAATTCAAAACTAAGGGTATTATATGAATTATCCCACCATGCAATATCAGTGATTTTTATTGTGAAACATGTTAACTCATTTTATGAAATACTTTGTCATTTTATAGTTGAATGTAGTTTTAGAGAATTTCTTTGAGCTTAGGTTGTCATCACTAACACATAGGTGTTTTAATCCGACTAATCCTAAAAGAAATATAGATAATATGGAATCAATTTAATTATCTAGTTGGCCAAGTACTTCATATGTCACCTCTCACACATGTCAACCACTAGTGACCAGTCCTTTCCAAGACTTTGTGCCTAAAATTCATTTTTTCAATATAACATGAAATCAATATGAGGAATCATTTATACAATTTACAAATCTCATATTGCAGTCCCATGGGTTGTGATTCAATAAAAATTTGATATTTGATAAGGGATAACTCTATGGAATTATACAACCAATCAATCCTAATGCCGATCTTCAAAAGGAGTTTTGTTGAGTCATTTACAAGTTAGAACAAAAACAACCAACAAACTATTTAAAAATGCAAGTGATTTAAATTCCATATATCAAAAGATGTTTAAAGACAAAACAACAACAACAACAACATAGACCTCAAATTACCTACAATTAACCTACATGACTAGAAGAAATCAATAACTATTTACGCTAAAAATGAAGAAATGTGAATAAAAGAAAGAATAATATGTACAAGATAGTGGCCTTAAATAACACTTATCCAAATTAATGCTTAATGCTTAACGTGGGCATGAGATTAACTCTATTATATGAAACACGAAGGCAATAAAGAAATCGATTGGTTCTACTCCTATCCTAAACTACATCAGGATGTTCATCATTATGTGAAATAATAAATCCAGTGCAACCATCGACATATGGAAATACCTATCAAGATGTTGGGCTATAGCATCGGTATGCCCTAATAAGGTGCATGATGTCTCATTGAAATCCTTATGACAATAAGGATTCCATTAATGGAGAATAACATGGGGTGAATAGCACATTTTGGAACCTTTGAAGACCATGATGATTTCATCCAAATTTCCACAAATTCTTCAAAGTGATTGTGATAATGTTTTGAACCCAATGTGCAATTTAATGGCATTTGACTTTTCTCATTCATTTCATTATCATCCATGACAAAAGGTTCATAATAGGTTCATAATAATAAAGTGTTTCTTTTCAATTCTCGATAATAATGACAATTGTGTTTAAAATTAGTTTAGCATCCTTTTGTTGCTCTTGGATTTCGGGGTTATTATAATCCTTCTTAATTGCATTAATATGGGCTTTCTCTCTGAATTTTATATTGGTTAATGGTTGGTGTCTACAAAGTAACCTATGTTCTAGTTGTATTGCAACTTTTATAACTAAATCTATTCTTGCACAAACCTATATCTTTGACAAATAATATTAGCACGAGTCTCAACTTGTTCCATTTCCAATTCTAGTGACTTGATTCCATCACGTGTGGTATTTGTGTAATTATGACGAGGAAGAAAAGGCAAGAAATATATAATGTATCTCTTTCCTTGATTTATCATCTTTGAAATAATATGGCATTAGGGAGTGATAGTCTATGGAATTTGAGGGTTTATTATTTTCTTCTCTCTTGCTCCGCTAATCTCAATAAATGGTTGTCACGATCAAGTTGATTTTTCTCGGGATTGGAATCATTAGATGTTGAAGTATATGACTCTAAGAACAATTCAGACCTTGAATCATTTGTTTTCCATAAGTCTTGGCACATTTTGTTTTAGAGTTCTAGTGTTTATAAGGCAAAGATGAACTCAATCCTAAGTGCTTGTAGTTGTTCTTATAATTATTAAACAATAAAAAAAAAAAATTCAAAGTTTGAAAAGCTCGGAGGATGGCGTCGGAGGAGGGTTCTTTAGCTTTTCTGCAGGTTTTTACTGAAATGATGGTTGATCAGATGTTTGTGTGGGTTCGCGACGACTTGGAGTCAAGCTGATTCGCTGAATCAGCCCAGTACCAGCCAAGTATTAAAAAAGTGGGAAGTTATCGCATACATCGCAACCTACCATTCGTTCTTTTTGACTTGATTTTTCAGTTTTTACTTGTGGGGCTGCTTGGTTCTATCTTTGGCATTTGATTTGGCCTGTTTTTGGCTCTTCACTGATTTAGCGGTTGTCTTTTTTCTTGGCTATTTGTGGGGTTTTTTGCAGTACTTCCCTTGTTGACAGTTGGGGTCATTGTACTGCGTTTTGGCAGCTGGCGGGGTAGCGATCTGTTAGTTGTCAGACTCCTTCAACAGCTGGCAGTGTATACCTCTTGGTCCGGTTTCTCCCCATCATGGATAGGACTTTCCCTGTCCAGACTCATTCTATCCCGTATGATTCTACTGTGCTGCGTGCACATACTGGAGGTGCTGCAGCTGTTGCTTCAAGGAACAACAACCTTCGTCGTGTGAAAGCTAAAAATCGTCGGCTTCTTAAAACAGTGAAGGCTAGGGCTTCTGTAGCCAAATTCGACATCGACTCCGACTTTAATTTGGAAAGAATTGGGCATCTTGCTAAGAAGGCTCTAGTGGGGCGATTGGAGTTTACTTCTGGAAGCAAATTGGAAATTATTGAATGGGTTAATAAGTTCTGGGTTCCGATAACCGGTATGGCCCCACGAATTAACCTCTTATTGAATCGTTGGATCTTATTTACATTTTCTGAGATGGTTCATCTTGACAAGATTCTCTTAGTTTTCTGGGAATTTAAGAATGGATCATTGTTTCTGAAACGGTGGCACATTAATTTTGATCCTCTTAAAGAATTTCAAGACACTAGGCACCTGTGGATGCTTATCCCAGGCTTTCCCATTGAACTTTGGTCCGAAGAAGTCATTATTGGTTTGGCGAACGCTGTGGGGAGGTTTGTCAGACTTGACAAGCAAAATCTGTTCGGTATGGATCGCCGATATGCCAAGGTTATGGTGGAAATAGATATGCGAATTGGTTTGCCTGCCGAAGTGGAAATTGTGTGGGGCAGTAGGGTTTGGAGGCAAACTCTCGATTTCTTCAAAATCCCTTTCAGGTGTTTTGCCTGTCACAAAGTTGGGCATGTTCAGGCATCTTTCCCTTTGAGCCGAAATCATTTTATGGTCTCTTCGTCGCCTAGACACTCCTCCCCCAAATTTGGACTTCTCCAGAATACTTCTGCAGATTCGAGTAAGTTTGGTGATCGAACTCCTGACCCTTTTCCTGCTTTATCCTCATATGAATTAGCTTTCATTGAAAACTCTGAAAAAGTCTTGTCAAATAGAATTGCAAAAGGTGGAATTAAGATGCAGCATGATCTTGTTACGGGTTTACTGTTAGACAATCATGAGTCAGATCCTCCCTTGCCTTCGGTTGGCCGCAAGTTGTTTTGTGATCTGGATACAGAAGCCACTGATTTAGTTTCATCTGCTCCCCATCCTCCCCGGATGCTTGAGGGTGCAGGCCCATCAAACCCTATTCTCATCCAACCTTCAAACCCTAGCAGAGTTGTCGAGGATACATCTTTTGGCTATGATATTGGTGCTATTCCTTCAAATCCTGACTGTATTCCATCTGAATCCCCATTGGATGTGGGTGTTGAGTCAAAGCTTGAATCGGATGTTGTTCTTATCCCTCCTGATATCTCTGCTAGTGATTTCAATGTTGTTGACAATTTTATTTTATCAGAAAGTGGCTATCTACTCTCTGAGAAGGGGGAGGAATTTCCTCCCTTACCTTCTTTCTCAAAGAATCCGGGTAGTGGTTCGTTGGACAAACCCTTACATTCACTGAACTTTCAGAATGTTACCATCTGACGGGGTAGGAAAAAGAAGAATTTGGACAATGCTGTGGAGCTGGGTTTAGATTCTTACTCTCCTGTTTCGAAAAGACTGGAAGATGTGGGTGGGGGTGACAATGTAAATTCCTTGGGGCTTAGAGCGATGTCCCCCAGTTTGGGTGTTTCTTAATGTCTGTTCTTTCCCTTAATGTGCGTGGATTGGGTAAGGTATCCCGGGCTCAGGCCTTATCCAATCTGTTCAAAGCTACTAGCCCTGCTATTGTTCTGATTCAAGAAACTATGTGTGATGACTCTGTTGCCATCTCTAAAATTTGTAAGATTCTGCCCAATTGGGAAGTTGCTGCTGTCAGTTCTTGTGGTATGTCTGGGGGACTTGTTGTTGCTTGGAATTCTGCATTGTTTGATTTCAAGGTCTTTTCTACTCCTTGGGGCATTTTGCTTAAAAGGGCTTTCTGTGCTTTACAACAAACACTCTCCATCCTTAATTGCTATTGCCCCTATAGGGAGAGACAGAAGTTTTGGGAATCTCTTCTTGAGTCTGGTCTTCTGAATTTAATCGATTTGATCATTGCAGGGGACTTGAATTATACCTATAATGCTTCCGAAATTCGGGGTTCTTCAGCTAAGTTAGATGATTTAGTAGATTTCTTTAAAAAGTTATTTGCGGATGCAGATTTTATTGATGTGGTGCCACATAAGTTGTTGCCTACTTGGTCTAATGGAAGGTTTGGTATTGATGGAGTTCATAAGAGGTTGGATTGATTTCTTGTCAAGGCTGAGCTTCTGGGACATTTTCAGAAACATTGTTCATGGGTGTTTGACACTAAATTCTTAGACCATTGGCCTATTGTTCTACAGCTGGAAGAATATGGTTACAATTTTTCTTCTCCCTCCAAGTTCAATAGTTCCTGGTTAAGTGATGATAAGTTTTGCAGTATGGTTAGAACTTTTTGGCTGGACTGTGATGAATATGATACAAATCCGGTTCTGAACTTCTGTCACAAATTGAAGTGTTTAAAGGAGGCTGTAACAACTTGGATTAAGAATAGGAAAAAGGCAGATAAGTTGGAATTAGCATAATTAGAAAAGAAAATACAAGAATCTCTTGTTGCTAATTTCTATAATTCATTGAATTATGAAACTTTTGAAGCCATGAAATGCTATGAACAGAAAAAGGAATAAATTATGTTGCAAGAAGAAAAAGAATGGAGACTCAAAAGTCGAGCAATTTGGATCGCTCAAGGAGATAAAAATTCAAAATTCTTTCACTCCTTCGCTTCTGCTTGAAGGAATTTGAAGTACATTTGGGAAATTCAAGATGATCAGGGGCATCTAATTTCGGGTCATGAGCAATTAAAATCTGAAGCTGCTTCTTTCTTTGGTAATATCTACAGTGATACAGGTGAATGTAACTTGGAAGACCAAATCAAAGTGGCATGTCTTTATCCTAGGTTCATTAATGTGTAGGAAGCTGACTGTTTGCAAATGGAGGTCTCTTTGGATGAGATTGAGAACACATTGAAAATTTTTGCCAAAGAAAAAAGCCCCGGGCCTGATGGTTGGCCGGTGGAGCTCTACCTTCACTTCTTTGATATTCTGGGCCATGAACTTAAAGATATGGTGAAATTTTCCAGAATTAATGGTTATATTTCGGGTGGCCTTAATTCCACATTTGTCACCTTAATTCCCAAAAAGAACAAGCTCTTATCTTTTGGGGATTATCGCCCGATTGCATTATGTAACCTTTTATATAAGCTTATCTCAAAGATTCTTGGTGATAGATTGAAGAATGTTCTGTCTGAACATATCTCTGCAGAGCAATTTGGCTTTTTATAATGGAGACAGATCCATGATGCCATTGGCATTTCTCAGGAACTGATGCATAGAATTAAGATTAAAAAGAAAAAAGCTCTTTTGCTCAAAATAGATTTAGAAAAAGCATATGATAGAGTAAATTGGTCTTTTCTGCGATTGATTCTTATCAGAATTGGTGTGCATCCTTTGGTGATTAAGTGGATAATGGCTTGTATCACAACTATGAATATAGCAGTGTTGGTAAATGGTACACCGTCCAATTTCTTCAACTGCTCTTGAGGTATTAGACAGGGGTGTCCTCTCTCACCTCTTCTCTTCATTTTAGTCATGGATGGTTTCAGTAGATTAGTAAAACAAGCTCTGGATAGAGGTAATATTAAAGGTATCAGGATGACAAAAGACTGTGTGATCACACACATCTTGTTTGCAGATGATGTGTTAGTGGCTGACTTGGATACTGTGGAGGAGTGGAAAATGTATAGTGAAATGATCCAGATTTTTTGTAATGCCTCGGGCATGAAGGTCAGCTTTGTTAAATCAAATTTTTACCATTTATCTATGAATGATGAGCATCTCAATGGTATCTTCTCTGTGCTTCCCTACAAATGCTGTCCTCTAGATCATGGCTTTAAATATCTGGGATTTAATCTAAAACCCAATAATTACCTCATCAAATATTGGTACTGGCTGTTGAGGAAAATTGAAGCACGCATTGGTCACTGGTCCTTTAGACTTTTATCTATTGGAGGCAAGCTCATTTTAGTTAAATCTGTGCTTTCGAGCATTCCTGTATATTGGTTTTCACTACTTGAAGTGCCAGCCTTCATTATCAAAGCCATCAAGAAATGTTTCTTTAATTTTCTCTGGACAGGATCTGCAGATAGTGCTAAAATTCCGATGGGTGCAGCATAGACACTTTCTAGACCTTTCAGGTTTGGTGGTTGGGGAATCAAAGACCTTGAGGTCTTCAATATTGCTCTCAGATTAAAAAGTATGTGGCAGGGTATTTTCGGTATTACTCTCTGGTCCATACTCATACAAAGCAAATATCTAAATAAGGATGTTTATCACTGGATAAGAAATCCAAAATTGGGAAATTGGAATTTTTCTCCCATTTGGAGGGGCTTTATGAAAATTTTCAAATGGATAAAAAATGATCTCTATTGGCAGGTGGGAACGGGTGTGATGATTCGTGTTGGTTTGGACCCCATTTTAGGGATGGAATATACTTTCCTTCTTCCATCTATCCTTACCCAGTATCTATAGGTTTTAGGCCTATCTACTTTAAATAAGATTCAACGGTACAGATCTGGTGGTGACGGGAGAGCTGTTTGGATGTCTGCTAGAGATCTGGGTCTCTCTGGTTACTTTGCTCAGGCTTGGGACACTTATATCAAAAACCTAAATGCAGTTGGTATCAAACTGAATCATGAAACCAATCAACTTGTTTGGGGAGGGAATCCATCTACTAGTATTCTGACGGCCAAAACTGCTTACAGGAGAATTATTCAAGACAAATTAATCTTCCGTCAAGATTGGTGGTACAAGTGTTTATGGAATTGGACAATTCCATTAAAACTAAAATGTTTTATATGGTTAGCTCTTCAGGATAAGTTGAAGACCTGGGAAAATCTAAGCAAGCGTGGATGGATTGGCCCTAACTTCTGTATACTTTGCTATAATGATGCAGAAACAAATCAGCACGTATTTGTCACTTGCAAATTCACTCAAAATATCTGGGAATTTGTTTCCAAAAACTTGAATATTACTCATCGTTGGGAAGTTGGTGAGTTCAAGGTTTGTCTCTTGAATTGGTACAGGAATTGCAAACAATATTTTAATATTGCTATCTGCATTTCTTGGGCAATTTGGCACACAAGAAATTGTGCAATCTTTCAGAATGTGACTCCTGATGTAATAAAATGTAGCCTGACAGCAATGAAGATGTTTTCAACATATGAGGTTGATGAACATAGACAGAAGATTACCAAAGTTAGTCATTTTACTCTTAAGGTGGAACAGCTTGTTCTATTCTTCGATGGGGTTGCTCAAAATGGGATTTGTGCCATGGGAGGTGTCCTATACCTGAATGAATCTCATTATTTCACAGTCAGGATCAATTGTGGTGTTGGTAGTAACATGAAAGCTGAGCTTATGGCTCTCTGGTGTGTATTAAAAGTGTCAAATATTTTTGGTTTAGTCAACATTGAATTTTATGGTGATTCCTGGGTTACAATCAAGTGGGCAGCTGGAGAATTCAAGCTGAATGTTACAAATCTGAGACACTGGCGTTTTCGAGCACAAAAAGAAATATCATAGCAGCATAACATTATGTTTGAGCATATTTATAAAGAACATAACTCGCTGGCGAATAAGTTATCCAAACAGGCTCTGTCAGGCTTGGAAGGTCATTTAGTATGGGAGGAATGGTGTGACAATATCATTCTGGATAGTGGAACCACTTACTTTTATGATTAAGATCTTGGAGGGTTTATGTTTCTGTTGGATGTAAATATATGTTGTCTGCACTTTTTTTTTATATGGTCAGCTTCGGAGGTTTGACCTTTTGAGTTTTTGTTGGGTTTGGGATGGGTCTTGATGATATTTTTGTAAATCAGACCATACTTGGATTTTTTTTTATTGATTTGGTTCTAGAATCAAGAATATCTTTGTACTATTTGATTCATAATGAATATCAATAGTATTTTTTTTTTTGTTGGAAAAAGAACAATTCAGACCTTACATAAGAAAGACTCTTAAACATCAACCACACATTTGCCTCCTTTAACCATTGGAGTGAATCTAATTTATTATTGTTTACTAAACTACAAAATTGAAATGAGTAAAACCAAGCTTTGAGATAAGGCATTCACTATATATAGGGTTACCTGGAAAATATGAGTTATGATAAAAAAAAATTAACTAGGTTTATAATAGGTGTTCTGTTGGCTTTTGATTTAGTCATGAGTTACTTGAACAATCCAATCCTATTCCCAACATTACCTTCTATCAAATGTCAATAGATGTAAAGTGGCCATGGAATTTCATAATTGGGTTTATAATAGAGATTTGATCAATATTGAGGGAGTTATGATCTTTCAAATTTGTCACTTCAAAACCCTACCTACATGAAGGAGATTCATTGAAAAGTAAGTGAATTTCTTCAAAACCCTAGTTATATTTTGGGTTATAACAAGAAAGATATATTTTGATGAAAAAGATGGCAGCCTTATTATTGAAGAATACATAAAAGAAATCAAGTATCTATGGGGAAAGCAAAGGGGATATTTGGTAAAATCTAGTTTAGTAGGTGATGTTTCCACATGGTGGCAATATCTTAAACATGGCATGATGATGATACTCTTAGATGAAGCTAATGGGAAATTATTTTTAAACAATGGTCTCATGTTGTAAAGAAGGATATGAGATCCATAAGATATTATTTTTATGTGACAACTTCCTATTATAGGTTCACAGATGTATTTAGCAAGAGAAGGTCATTGCTTCTATAAATCCTAGTAGCAAGCATAATTTCATCAATGCTATTATGGCTAAAAGATTGCAAATCCTACAAAACCATGTCCAAAGCACACAAGTTAAGGGTGAGAATGTTTAAAATCTCAAATATTTGAAGGTTACTATGGATAAGATGTTTTACATTCTAATTGTCATGCTATAGATATGGATGATGTTGGTATTATTATTTGATATCCTTGGATGGAATCAATTGGTATACTTAATATTCATGTGCATAATAAGTTTATGAAGCTTTGGTATAAGAAAAAGAAAATCACACTACGTATCTCTCTCTTACTAAACAAGAAGGTCCAAGGGGTCACATGAATAAGTGCTTGTAGGGAAACTAATTATGGTAGCTACGGACACATTGAATGAATAGTTCAATATTAAATTAGAAGAACAAACTACATAAGAATAGGAGGAATACCTAGGAAGGGCATAAAAATGAAGACGAATTTAAGGAGTTACATTACTCAAAGGAACCACATGTTGAAGAGTTAAAAAATTAAGAACCAATAGCTAATGTTGTTGCATATCACCATGCATGCCACCTGAAGAAACAATAGTCATCAATGTAATCTAATGAGAGTTAGTAAACTTACTATGTATCACATCATGGAACTATAAATATACCTAGAACGAAGGCACATGGAGGACTTAAATAAATGTATGGAGATACCATAGTATCACAATGACAACATGGAATCAAATGATCGACATGAATAAATATTGAGGTGTCTAGGAAGTACTTCAACCCAATGTCCACATTTCGTTAGGATGGGTGGATGCTTGTGCTTGGTACTAGTTGTCTACATTGCATAGTATATCATATTGTATGGCTTCCACTCATGTTTTGAGGATGGAACATGCTGAGGGGGATGGAATGTAATATACCTAGGGAGGATAATATGGGGTACCTAGTGGTGACCTAGTGAGATTGTTGAGGTGGATAATGACTATAATGTGGCCATGATCATGGAATAGGCCCACTATGTAATTAAATGAAATAATACAATAATAATGGGTACTTAGCATAGACCACTAGAAATACTCATGAGAAAGTATAAACAAATCGAGTTTTTAATTGCATGTTGGCATAGTTTCTTTGAATGTAAAACCACAATAATTGTAGAAAATGGGATGATACTTTCACTCACATCTAACATAGCTACAACTAAGCTTAACATCGCTTTATAGGAAATATTCTATTTGAATTAAAATGTTATGGATTTAATCCCTCAACTCTTATTGACTTAGTCATTTGATTGACTAATTCAATGAACATAGACCATGAAAGAAGAAAATAAAAATATATATCAAGTTTAAGGATAAGGTTTATGAGATCCAAATAAAGCACAAGAGATGTTTCGAAGAGCTCGTGAAAATTCCAAGGCTCGACACAACAACCATCATGTTCCTCATTCATTCCAAATTGGGTATCAATTCTAGTTGCATATACAAAAAGTAATATGTAGTGGCCCATATAGGAAGATGAATCCTTTGAGGTATGGTCCTTATTCCATGCCTGAGAAAACTTGGTAAAATTATTTTAAGATTAGTATTCCACCATACTTGGGTTTAAGTCTAGTATTCAATGTGTATTTTATTCGACCATAATTTTTTCCATTGCTTGAAAAAATAACATGTAGCCCAAAGAGACCTAAGGAATCCACCTAAATGTGCAAGAGACACTTATAGTTGAAACCATTTTTGGACAACAAGCATGACATACAAGGATGTATACAACTTCCTTGTTTTAGGTGGTCAAATCAAGACAAATCCCAATGCATGGTAAGTGGTATACAACCGATAAATCGACATGTAAGTTTTGACATTTGTATTATTAAATAGGAAATGGGGAACATCACCAGTTGAGGGGGAAGGTTAGATCCTTCACAAGAATCAACTGTCATCAATTGGCATCAAGAGATAGAAGAGAAGCTAAATGAACTACTAGAGAGGGCGGATAAAGCGTAATAATGAACGAAACATGCTAAAGAGGTAGCCCATTTGTATCCATGACCTTATCATTCTAATGAACACGATCTAAAATAATTGATAAAAGAGAAATATTAAGCCATTTTTCAACAGGTAGCTCTTGATCAATCAAAATAATCCCATATATCGAAGGTTGGAGGTACCAGTGTGAATCACTATGGGAGGGATCTTTTATAGTTTTCTATTTTCAAATAATGTTATGTAAATTTATTTTAATAGTAAGGCAATGTGTAACATAAAATACTTACCCAATAGGAATTATTTGTAACAACTTTAGGATGATAGCCCATGTAGGAAGCATAGTAGACTTTTGTTTTGAATTTTTTTGACATGTATGATAAGGATCTGATTCTCATTTTGTAGTATAGTTTTAGATGCTTCACCTAAAATTAAATTGTAATACAAATATGTTTGGTTTAAAAAAAAATTGTTCTAATAATATCATTTTCATGATCATGGTTCTTATTCTTCTCTTGTTCATCTACAATAATTGTATTTTTGCACTCAAATTGACCTTTGTGTGTGTTCCAAACTTTTGATGGGGGTTGGAATATTGGTCAATACCGAGAGGGGGGGTGAATCAATATTACTATATTTTTAACAATTTAAACCACTTTTTGAAATTTAATTAAAACATAGAATCAACAAGATACATAGAACACAAATTTTATCGTTGAAGCCCAATTGGGAAAACCACAAACTCTTCTATACTGCAAAATTATATTTACAATAGTTTTTGCAAGGTACAACTTGCTAGAGACTTCAATCCCCAAGTTTCTCAGTTACAACTTAAGGATGCTACAACACCTTGGTTTATGCCTGCTAAAACAGACAAGGATGCTACTACACCCTATTTACCAGCTGCCGCTGGAAGGAGGCTATGACCCCCTGGTTTATCAGCTACTACTGAAAGGATTCTTCGACACCCTATTTACCAACAACTACTGGAAGGAGGCTACAACCCCTTGGTTTATTAGTTACTACTGAAAGGATGCTTCGACACCCTATTTACCAACTACCACTGGAAGGAGTCTACAACCCCCTTGCAGGCATGCTGCCTACCCTAGCACCACCCTACCTCCCTAATTTGATCTTATAACTTCAATGGGATATAAATCTGTTTATACTTTCATTGTCCTTTGTTTATGATCTTCAATCCAAGCTCCAAAGACTACCTATGTTCCTTTTATTCTTTTCTTTGATATTGTACTGCTTCAGATTTTCATTTAAACACACAACAAACACTCTCATCTACTTTTTTTCTTTCTTTCTCTAGCATCTATGCTGCTTTACATATTCATGTTAAAACGCATAGACATTCTATTCTGCTTTTTCCTTCTCTAGCCTCTGTTCTGCGCTTCTCAGATGCTCATCTTTAATAACCAAAGATGCCTTTATTTGTCTTTTCATATTTCCAGAAATTATGTTACTTCACTTTAGTATCTTCATTTCACTGGTCTCTATCTTGATCTTTCTTCTTCTTTGATCTGTTTAATTGAGACATCTTCCTTACATCTCAAATGATTCTTTATATATTATCTATCTCATCTTTTAAACATTGCATATCTTTAATTTGGACTTGTGTCTTTTCAAACTCGCACCTCTTCAAAAGAATCAATTTCCTATTTTATTAATTAAATAACAAACCTTGTTTTTTAATTAAAGATCAACTCTGGTTTTTATTTAATAAACTCTTCCTTGTTATTAGTTTATTCTTGTATCTTGTCATCATTCCTTTTCAGCATCACACCCTTTCCATAATCGCGTCCTTCAATCTGAAATTCCCTTTTTATTAAACGCACTTCATAAAAAAATACTTCTTGGTTTAATTAGTTTGCTTTGATAACTAGCTGGTAATTAATTTACTCTATTTCATAACATCTTTAATCATTCATTATTTTTATTAAATTTACTTAGATGGGAAATTTAAATAAAAAATTGTTAACATATATTTTCAGGCTTATTGCTAGCATATTCACATATTGTGTAACAATGATTTTTCCTCAACTTGCCAACTCAATTTTTCACACGTGTGACTACCAAAGAGGAATATGACACCATGGCTAGATGACCAGTTCATCATGGAACATATACATTCCATTTGGAGAATTTATCAGCACCAAGACAATTTATGGCAAACATTTCCAAATGGCCCTTGAAAATTTATTTAGTCAGAAAGACATATTTTTTCTTAATTTCCCAGGCTTGTATTTTGCACGTGTAAGCTCAAAAGAGAAATCCGAGCCCATGACTAGATGACCAGATCATCAAATAACAAGCCCATGCCAACTAGTGAATTTATCACCACAAGGACAATTTATGGCGGACATTTCCAAATGCCTCTCAACCTTCAGTTTTCAACACTTGGACAAATTTCATTTGTTCTTAATATGCAAGACATTATTTTTCTCACTTTGGCAGATTGATTTCTTGCACATGTGACCATCATAAGGAAAATTGAAAACATGAATGGATAACCACTTCAACAAGGAACATATCCATGTCACCTTTTGAGTTTTTTGATACACACACATCATTTGTTGGACATTTGAAAATAGTCCTTTAAACTGTTGATTTGACACTTAGGCAAAATTATCAAACCCTAGGTTAACATTAGAAGAATTTTATTTTCATCAAATTGGAAGTATGAGACATCCAATGGATAGAGGCCAACAATTTTATTCCATCCAAACCAATTTCATCCTTTGAACCTTCTTTCTCTCTCCTCGGCGGGCATTCTTCTGAAGCAATGCAAATCAAGCTAAGAGGCACATTTGACATATCAATATCTTCACCTACAGAGACTTTTTGAACAAACCAATGATATGGTTGGTTGCACCACTAAAAATTCTAGATAATCACACCATAAAAATAATTTAAGACATCAACCACAGAAAATGATGGACATTTTACTGAGGTCACTTAGGAATTTTTACCAACAATTTTATACTTAGACAATTTGTGCAATCTCCAAGGTGGATTTTTTATTTCACCAAAATCCTGAACCAATGGTACTAGATGATGTAGTACATCTCACTGAGCACAACCATAGTGATTTCACCTTCAAAATCATATTCCTCTGACTTAGGTGGACATCTTACTGGACTGGTGCAAAACTGCCTAAAACGTTGTTTTGGTAGACCTATAACTTCCTCCTCAGAAACTCTCAAGACAAACTGAGACCATGGTCAGGTAGACATATCAACAACCTACATCCTGGTGATATGGTGCAGACATTTACCTTAACCTATGAGGTACGACGAATATTTTTCCAAGGCCACTTGGACCAGTTTTCCAACACAACCATTTTCCATAATTTCTCCAAACTGGCAAATCTCTATATAATTGGGTCAAATTGTAATAATGACATCATGAAGGTACTAGAAAATCATTAGGTGGATTTTCATATTCATCAACCATGGCACATCATCATACATGCCATGTCATCACTTCCTTTGTTATTCCTTTTTCTTCCACTGAGTTTTCCCTGCCATCATGTCCTTGGTTATTCTTTTGTCATTACTGAATTTCTTTGACATCAATGACAACCAATTTCAACATAATAAATCGACATGTAAGTTTTGACATTTGTATTATTAAATAGGAAATGGGGAACATCACCAGTTGAGGGGGAAGGTGAGATCCTTCCCAAGAATCAACTGTCATCAATTGGCATGAAGAGCTAGAAGAGAAGCTAAAGGAACTACTAGAGAGGGTGGATAAAGTGTAATAAGGAAAGAAATAGGCTAAAGAGGTAGCCCATTTGTATCCCTGACCTTATCATTCTAATGAAAATGATCTAAAATAATTGATAAATGATAAATATTAGGCCATTTTTCAACAGGTAGCTCAGGATCAATCAAAATAATCCCATATATCGAGGGTTGGAGGTACCGGTGTGAATCACTATGGGAGGGATCTTTTATAGTTTTCTATCTCCGAATAATGTTATGTAAATGTATTTTAATAGTAAGGCAAGTGTAACATAAAATACTTACCCAATAGGAATTATTTGTAACAACTTTAGGATGATATCCCATGTAGGAAGCATAGTAGACTTTTGTTTTGAATTTTTTTTTACATGTATGATAAGGATCTGATTCTCATTTTGTATTATAGTTCTAGATGCTTCACCTACAATTAAATTGTAATACAAATATATCTGTTGTTAAAAAAAATCTTAATAATAATATAATTTTCATGATCATGTTTCTTATTCTTCTCTTGTTCATCCACAAGAATTGTATTTTTGCACTCAAATTGACCTTTGTGTGTGTTCCAAGCTTTTGATAGGGGTTGAGAAATATCTTTGATTTGTTTGAATGAGTAGTTTAGATAAGGACTTGTGTATCACAGTTGTCTTGTGCAATGGACAATACAAGTCACTTTCATTTCAAATCCCATAGATTCTAAAAATAATGGAAATAATTGTTCAATATTTTTTTAAGTGGAGAAGTCTAAATGCCTACTTGAAATATAACAAATTTTTTTTGAAAACAATATTTAACATCGAGATGTGCAAAATAAATAATTCTACGAGACATTAATCTTCGAATTCTAGTTTTTCATTTTAACATTTTTGTTGGTGTAATGTATTGAAAAGCACCATTCATATAAAAATAAAAATAAAATAGGCAACTTCAAAATTTCACATATGCATACAAAATTGTTAAAAACAATAATTAATTTAGATAAAATATTGTATTAAATAACAAGAATGTGTGCACTATTATAGCATTTCCCAAGTTGATATCATTTGTATTAAATCTCTAAAATGAATAATCAAGAATAGTTTCTTAATAATTTTCAAGTATCTCTTCATGCTTGTTTTTGGCCGACAATTTAGAAAACTACAAAGATTAAACCATGTAAATTCATCTCTTTTCAGAGAATAATCATATTCCAAACTTAGAGGAATTTTAAAACAATTTTCTTCTCTATTATACAAAATATGATACATTGCTTCAACTACAAACAAGAGGTTTGATTTATCATATCTTTCCTGGTAAATATCAAACAATTTAGATAGATTATTTTGGTAGTTAGTGTTAGTACTGAATTATGCACCATGACTTGCTTACAAATTTTTTGCCTTTGAAACTTAGTAAGCCTTGAAATTTGTCTTCCATTGTTTATATTCCCTATCCTATCCTAGTGGTTTGACCTTTGATTCCTATTTACTTTGCTAATTTATTATGTTTCAAACATATTTTAGTGGTTTATAATTTTGAGTTTGCACAGTTTGTTTAAGCATGGTATTTAGGTTAACTTGTCATTATTTTATCAACATTTTTTTTCTCAAGGTCATGAGTTTTACAAAAATAAAATTAAAACTCATTTATCTTTATATTTTATGCTTCCAAATTAAAGCCAACACTGCAAGGTGTTTTATGATGTTGCCACGAAGTCCAATAATCGTGATGTTGCCACGAAGTCCAATAATCGTGATGTTGCCAAAGTTATTCTTTCTGCTACCAATCTCTTTTATGATTATTAAACCTGTTAGACTTGTCCTTTTGATGTTGTTGTATTTGTCATGGTTTTATTGTGAGGCTTGATTCAAATGTAAAGGTGGTTGTTAATCAGATGTGGAAATCATGAGGATTAATCACATGTTTAATTCATAATGAAGCTTCTAATTTCTAACATGCATACATGATGTTTGTTTTCTACATTAATATTGTCCTTATAAGTTTGTAATCAAGTTTAGGGTTTTGAAGAAGGTATTACTGGAAAAATATATGTGTTTTGTCAAAACTTGAAGGATGCCCAGACGTAGTGGTGGTGAAATTGTGTGTTTTGAGCTTGAGGGGGTAGACCTCATTGAGGTTTTCCTGGAGGTTAGAGTGAAGTTTCAAGAAGTTGGCTGGCTGTGCTTCTGTGAGAAAATGCCCAAATATCATGTCACAGTCGCTCAGGCCTTCGCTCAGAGCTTTGATGGATATTGAGTTTCAATTGGGGACCTGTCATTCTTAGTTACTGAGGATTCGATTGCAACATCAGGGGAACTTTCTCTTGAAGGATACCAGTGGTTCAAGCACCGTAACGTTGATGTGGTAGAATGCAACAAGTTTCTTAAGGAGGAATTTATAAACCCTAACTGGAAGACAGGTATTGAAGGAGGAGTACAGTCAACTTCTAAGGTTAGTTCGGGTGTATTTTGATATGGAGGGAAGGTACTCACAGTTTATATTTACCATATGCACTTCGTATTCCATTTAACTGGTATTTCCAAAATGAACCTTCCATTTTCTCTCCTAAAAAGCCTTACCAAGATGTCACGAAGGGTTAAAGCTCGTCACAGTGATTCCCAAAAAGTCTTTTTCAACAAGGATTTATTAGGATATTGATTACTAAAGAAATTAGTAGGGTTCAGAGGAATTGGAATGATTTTCGTCAGTCTTCAAGTTTTGCAAATATAGAGCAACAAGCTCAAGCAGATAGGGTTGATATTTCTCTTCAGAAATCGACTGCTTATGAAGATCCCAAAGGTAAGGTCGTTGATAGTTCTGTTGAAAAGAAAAAAACATAAGAGGTCTAGTAAGTTGAAGTCAAATGTTTTAGTCACTGAGGTTGTTATAAGAAGAAGTAGTCTGAGGCTTAGGAGCATACGAAAGATGTCTATAATAGAGGGGAGTCTTAGAGTTGGGACATCTCAAGCTTCACTAAACTTAAACAAGCAAGAGGCCATTCAAATTTCCTTGGAGGAAGAGTCTGACTCTTCAATGGAACTCGAACAAACATTGGATGAATATTTTGCAAGCTTGGAGTGAGATATTAAAGGTATTCCTGACCTGTCAAAAACTTGTTCTTCAAAATGAATTTCTTTTGATAAGGGAGATGATGTTGAGAATGTTGATTCAGAGGAATCTTATCAGATTGAGCATGAGCCTCAAAAATAATTTGTTGTACAAGAAACATGAATTCTTGAAGTGGAAGCTTCTCAAGAACCTCAAAAGGAAACTATAATACAAGAAACATAGTGCCTTGAAGTTAAATCTTCTCAACAAGCGCATTGAAAAAAGTGTGAGTACACGAAAGTTCTAAAAACAGAGCTTAAGGAATTTAGGAAGACAATAGAAAATTTAAAATTGGAAAAAGAATAGTTGCAGGATGAGAATAACAAAATTAGCAGGAGGATGCTAAAGTTGGTTAATAAGCATAACAAACTTTGTGATTTTTCTCAGAAGTTGCGAAGGAAATGTAAAATTATTTTTAGCTAGAAGAAGTATTGGAAGAACCAATGTGTCCTATAGAGATAGAAGAATCATACAAATGACAACATGCTTGGCGTTCTTGCAGAATTAGGGACTCAGGTACTATAGGATACTTTTCAAACCGAAGGGAGTGAAAAGCAGTGAAGTTGTTTCTTTTGTTCATTACGGTGCAATGTTTAGTAGGTGCTACCAAATGTCAAGAATTTTGCAACATTCTCAATTCGAGCTTGATGACATGATTTCGCAGTGTACCCCATTTTGCATTTTGATATGTTCAGGATTTTGTAAATCTAAGGTTTAAAACTTTTATCAAATATATTTTAAAGGGGGGTTCGATTGAAAAGAGGTCGGAAAGATCATATCATCCTGTAAGAGGCAAGTTTCATATTTCAGGAATATATACATGCTTGAATATTATTTCATTGTTATTTCAAACTTTGCAAATTTTGAGATTACTACTGCTTTAACATGAATGAAAACATAAGATTATTGCATTACATGAATCTTCTTACTTTCAGATCTAATGTCATTTTGTTTAATGTTCATTGCCTGAAATTTTGTAACATGTTTTCTTAAATATCTTCACTTAGAAACATTGTTTGAGGTGAAGGCTCAAGAGTATCAGTAATTCATGTTTATGAATCTAGTTTGGGTTTCAATTTGAGAATTTTCAAATCTATGTAGTATTTATGATAATATTATAGAACTTGTCCTTTTAAACCCTTAATTTTTGTTTGATCCCTTTTTCAAAGCCAAAAACCAAATATTTTTTCATAACCAATCCTACAATTTATTTGAAAATAATCCAAAGTGCTCTAACTCTACCCTTAGCAGTCAAAGTGCAGATTCTAGAGGTAACAGGTAGGAAGAAAATCTATGGTCTAACTTTGCTTGAATTTGTTCAATTCACATTGGGATATACCCCAAACAAATACTAATATGACATCCTTGATTCCTTCACCTAATCGAACTTTTGTAGAGAATGTAATTTTTTTCAAGCAATTAAGCGATAAAGCAATGTCGAAAATCCCTTGTGTCTTCTAACAGTTGAGGAGTAAACTTGCATTGATAATAATAGTAATTGTTATATTTGAAATCAGGCTTTGAATGTTGTAGTTTTGTGCCAAAAAATCCAAATACTTCAAAGGGTAACCCTTCTAATCCTAGTATCAAGAGTTTCTTTTGAACTAAAATCAATAAATTGAAATTATTTAGTATATGGAAATAAACAAGAAATGAAAGGCTTAAAAAATTAAAATTCAATTCATAAGATACAATTATTAAATCCATTAAAATGAACTTAAGATAAGAAAAAAAGCCATGCATTCATTACCTTCAAGTACATTAGACTTATTCATAGTTCAATGGGTATATGGGAAAGGAATCCCTTATCCTCTTAAGTTTTAATGATATTAGTAGAGGTGTTACAACATGCTAATTGAAATCATCCACTCATAGTATGATCAATCGAGCATTCTAAAATGGTATTTAGGGGTAACATTATAATTTTATCTAAATTTATAAGGTCAGTTTGCATTGGACTTGAATGGGTGGTGGGGCTTAAAAAGGAAAGTGAAACTTTATGATGCCATTGAAATCTTTAAGTGGATAAGTTTTGAATATTTAAAATACTTTGATTACCCACTAACATATTACAACAATGTGAGGCTCTTAATATCCTGGCTAGGAACAATTGTCGACTTGAGCTGCATCAGTCCTTTAAAATGATGAGAGGAGGTCGATTTCAATATTGGGATGGTCTTTCCAAGATTGATAATATGAAGATGATACATATCAAAACATTGAAGAAAGTGGCCATAATGATTTTTTTAGAATCAATAAAGAAAACACATATGCTTAAATTATACTCGTAATATTAGGAGTTTCTTTTAAATTGATATATGCAAATGAAAATCGGACTTTCTAACAAAAAAATATGAAAGAATCATCCATTAATATGGACAAAGAATATTGTTTACAATAATTTATCTGATAGACTTTAAAATCTCTATGTCATATTTTCCTTCATTATTCGCATCTGAAATTTCCTCCCAAAACTCCATCAACCAGTTGTCCTTTGAACCAATAGGTGCAAATTCTATACAATTTTCTTTAGGATCACCAAGAACATTTTTATAAACAAGTATTGTATTTGTCGCATCATGTTTACTATTCTTCCACTTGTTTCCCCATAGGTTGTACCCCACAAGATACTTCACTCTATATATCATAGTTGAGAGGAATATAATAAGGGGAAGCACAAGGCGAATGCATACTATGTGGGTTGCACCTTCCCATGCCACTCTAGGACATCGATCTAGTCTTTGGGATAGAGGGGGGAGACCCTCAATGTTCCAAAGGAAAATTTCCTTGGTTGTCACCCAAGAACAACCTATTTATCCATGGATATTTAACTAAATTTACAATAGAAAATGGCAGTGCATGGGGTTAATTTATGCTGCTGAAAATGGATTCAAATGATGATATTTAAGAATGAAAGAGCATCACACGATGCAAAATAAAACAACTCAAACTAAACAATAATCCTAAGGAACCTTAATTACAGTCCCGTCATTTAGAAAAGAAATGTAAGATTGCAAACATATTATGCAGAAGAGGGCACATCAGTCATTCCATCAAAGTTATGTTTATAACATATAGAAAATCAAAGGCAAATATGAACATAGATCCATTTATTCATTCAACAACATGGAAGACCTTCGTTTATATAAAAGAACCATAATAACATGTACAAGACATTTGATGCTTCAATCTAGTGGCAAAATTGCCTCAGTCCTAATCTTATTCAACAAATTCATGATTGTTCTTTGATACATTTGAAGGACACCAGGAGGGAACCTTCGATCTTAGTCCCGGGTCTATTGTTCTTATTTTTAAGGAAGGATTCGATATCTTTCTTACAATAATAAAATAGTAATAATGAGAGAAAATGAAAATGTCAATGTTGCAGATACCAAAACCTCAATAGAATTTTGACAGCCTAATAGTATACAAAAATGCATGATCCTTATTCTGAATCCGATGCCTTATTTTTATTTTCTTACTTCCTTTCTAAGTTGGAGCCATCCATTGTTCAGGTTGTCACACATGTAGTGAAAAATGGAACCATTTGATTCTCTCATGCTATTACAAAAATTGTGGACTCAAAATGACTATGCTCAAAAAGTAGTTGGCTATCCTCATCCCCAGATCTCTTATATTTCAAAAGTTTCTCCCCTTTTGATTTAATCATGATGTATTATGGCCCACAACATTATGAATAATAATTTTTTAGGATTCCATGGACTTCTTTCTTGTGGGATTGTGAAGTTCCATCCTATTATGGGGGTCTTTGAGCAAGGGGAGTCACCTCTTCAGGAACTATGCTCTGTCTTCTCCTGGTTACATATTCCTCTAGCATGTTGATGCATGCCAAACTGTTTTGATTCAATACCCTACCTCATTTTAATATTCTAAAGGATTTATCTAGCTCCATGTAGGGGGTGTAGTCAACCTCATTAATGTTATATACCATCCTTATTATCAATGTCTAGGTGCCAATGGATGGTGTAATTTGATTCTAGATCTTAGTGGGGGTGGGGATAATCTATTTGTTAGGTACAATCACCAACCTAGGAAGAGATCTACTAATTGTACATATATTTGGAATGTAACCTTAGGTTTTTATCTCATGGGTAGGGGAGGCCTTGAGAAATCATGGTGGTCATATCCTTGAGGAAATTTTGAATAAGTTTCTATGATTAAAGAACCCTTCCCTTGGTGATCTAGGAAATGATGTATTTATCAACACATATCTCAATATCCATCTATGTTGAGGTCGTCTCTCTGACCCTAGAAATGTTAAATTCTTGGTGGAGATCGATTTTATCACTTCCTTAGCTAGTCTATTCAATTTGTACCTCTGATATATTTCAATTTCATTAGTGTTGAGGTACTTGGTTAGTTCTTTGTATAAAATATCAAAATCCAAGTAGAACTAGATTTGATTCTTGATTAAGCGGAGTTCTTTGGTGATATTTCCCTACACAGAGAGTTTTATTTCACCCATGATCTTGGTAATCCTTCCTTGGTTAAGGCCTCTTCATGTCTAATTTTCCATATCTCTATTTCATCTATGAGGCTTGCTGCTTCTCTCTTCTACTCATGTAGTTTCTTGTTTGTTACACCTAATTTTTCACCTTGCTTTCTAAGCTTTTATTTCCATGTGTTGACCAAGTCCTTAACCGTCACTATTTTCGTAGTGCTATTTTGAGCTTTAATTTTCCACTTTGAAAGCTCTTTGGTCAACTGATCAATCATTTGTTCCAATAGTGATATAAACTCTGTAGATAGTGATGGTTGGCTACTTAAGGATGCCAGAGTCTTTTCCTTATGTACATCAGTGACTCAATGTTTGAGAGAGATAATATGGGCATTAGCCTCTTCTAATTGAAGGGTTATGTATTCTATTAGACTATAATTTTACTCTAACTAAGCAATTCTATCTTACAACACTAGGATTTGTACTAAAAGGGAATAATTTTCTCTCCTTAATAATTCTGCCTCATTGGCTAGTTTCTGTTGTTTGTCAAACATTTTCTATGTGACCAAGATGGCCTAAGACATTGGGAGCTCTCAAGGGATTTTATTCCATCATCCATTTCTTCGAGTAGGGTGATGGTGTTCAACGTCTCTTGCTTACTCTTTCCCATGGATATAAGGCTCACTTGTAGATTTTATTTTTCATTCTCCAATGCTTTGACTTTGGAGTTTAGAAACTGATTCTTGACACTAATTATCTCCAATTGTTTTCTATAAATATCACTAGAGGAAAAAACCTTAAGGTTTTTCATGATAGTCAATGCTACTAGACCCTTGGGCCATATAAACATGATCTTCATGTGGGATTCTTGATGTGTCAAATGTGACTTCAAGGGACCTTTAGTCTTGGATATACATCTCTTTGTAGGATTTGTATGCCAATGGCTCCAAAATAGTGACAACTAACTTCCAAGTGGCTAGATTATACCTAGGTAGAAACCTAGCCTATGCTTGAGTATCCATCATTTCATATGCCAATATATCTTTTTATGTCTCAATTATTCTCCTATGCTCTTATCTTAGTATTTGTAGAGGTCCATAGTTCTCCATGGCCTGATCTATGTTTTCCCATGAGATCTAGTGACCTACCTCTTGTGAGGATATAACAAAAGGTGTTCTTATGGAACCTTCAAAAGTTGTAGCATAAAAAAGGTTAGACAACCTGAATATAGGGGTTGAGGGCACTTCATAGTGAAACAAATCTTTCTTTTGTTGAGTGTTTCTTGGTTCGGGAACATCTTGTTCATATTATTTCAACCTAGGTGGGGTTTATTTCCTCAACTAAACCCTAGATATGGTACCCTATCCTAGCCTTTTTTCCTTTGGTATCTCCCTCCACTTTTTCGTTCCCTTCTTTCCTCTTCTCTATTCCTATCATACCCTTTAGAATGTACCCCGTATTTACTATAGTCCTAACAGTGTCTGATACACCCAACCCTTCTTATTGACAAGTAGGATCCTCTCCTCATGCTCATGGCCATTTTTTGTCAAAATTTCTTCACTTTTAGAGGGGCATTATTATTCATCTTGGGATTTCTCTAAACTGGTTGTCATGGTTGGAACTTCTTGCTCCAAACCAAGGGGAATCTCTTCTTGTGTCATTGAGGTCTGAGATGAATAGGGGTTTTGTAATCTCCCACCCTAGATATGACTAATTTCATAGTTGATTGATTATGAATTTTGGGCTTAGGAATTTTGTCAAACACTTCTATCCAAAAAATATGATACCACTGTAATGACCCTAGCCCAATCTGAGTTTAATAATTTTTCTAACTGCCTTATTAAATTGGTTCTGGGCTTTAATCAAACACTTGTCAATATGTTGAGCTACCACTACAAATTATACCAATTGTGCATAGCTGAGATTTTAATTGGCTTATGGTTTCTATGTGAGTATTTTTAATTGGATTTTTAGTCTTAGAGTTCATACAACCAATGTTTTAACACAACTAGCTATCCAATATGCCTTGGAAAAGGAGGATAGGAAGAACAAAGTACCAAACTAATATATTTTCTTTGACAACAATTACAAAATATTCCAAGAGGGGTTTGTTCCACTTGTTAAGTCAATACATTGCAACAAATAAAATAGCATAAGAATTTTATTTGAACTATGTATTAATATTAGCAATAAATAAGTTTTGGAAACTCATATTTACATTGAAACCCACACTTGGAATGCACCAACAATTCTATAGCATATTGTAGGTGACTGTACTAGCATTTGGAATGCCCGAAAGTGGTGGTAGGATGCCCAACACAAGTGTGCTTGATCATTGTAGAAGACATGATTTTCCTTTTCATATCCTAGTGATTGTAACAACTTCATGTCATGTCCAGACTCAACATCTATCTTCTCTCGCAAGAGTTGTGACCTTCCCCTTGTTCACTGACTGCTAGTTCTCAGTGTTGTTCAACTGGTAAACTCAAAAGGGTGCATCCTACACTCTTTCTAACCATCACTTCTCCACAATAAATAAAAATCATAGATGAACAGAAATATGAGTGCAGACTCTACAATGGTACATTATACACACAATGGGGAATCAACTAGTAATGAGATGTAAAAAATTCACAAGGAATTTTGAGCCCAACAGTGAGACATAGCGAACCCATTCTTTAGCATAAATTGATCCTCCTCTAAAATATAAAACACAGAGCTTGCAATGAGATTAATAGTAAACTTGACCTCTTTTTTCTTGGTAGTAGACTGGGATCCCAAAGGGGGAATGGATTCCAAACTCTTCAACAAATCTTCCCTCTCTTCCAATAACCATGAAATTGAGTAAAATCTTCAATTCTACGGTGAATGCTCCATGGTATTGTGTGGAAATGAAGCTCAATGAAAAAATATGAGTGATATCCTCCTCTAGAAATGCTAGGGTGGATGGCTTCATCATCAAAATTGAAATTTTCTCCTAGAGATTTTGTCCCAAGAGAAAGAAGCTCAAGAGCTCTCCAAAATCACTTTTCAAAAATGAGAGTAACATGAACTAGTGAGATAGTGACTTCTTTCCCTTATATCTTCATTTTCACCCTTTTTCCACTTTTACCTTTTCCCCCTTTTAATGAATAAAGTGACTTTTTCAATAGTCACTTTACGAATTAATTACTCAATGTCACTTTATAAAGTTACTTTTTCCCTAGTGACATTATATAATTAATTGGTTCCCCTTGTTGATCAGGATGACACAACTTCGAAATAAATTTCTCTTGTAGATCTAGAGAATATAAAAATGGGGACATGACAGTCCTCCCTTCCCAAATATTGCTTGTCCTCAAGCAATTCCATCACAACTCCTCAATCAACAATTGAACCAAACTAAAAATGAGAATGATCCCAAGGTCCCAAACCAATCTAAAAGATGTGAAGCACCTACTAAACATAATAATACCCTACAAGATGCTAACACAAGAGGAGTCTTGAAGGCCACAAATCAATAGAGTGAAAAAATATTGTAAATACTCAGTCCACCTCTCATAGAATCACCCTCCTAGGAATCCAATACATTGCACTATAGAAGTGAGCTCCTGATTGTAAAATCTATCTCTCCCATCTGTACCAGCTGCCCAACTATCAAACCATGAAGTTCCAAGGTCCCATTCTATCCCTATAAAGGACCCACCATGCTGACGTTGCGCCACTCTGATCATAAATATATGGTCCTCATGCATAGACTATATCCTCCACTCCTGAAACCCAAAAATGTAATGCGCAGAAAAACCATCCCCACTATCAAAGATCACATCCTGTAATTGTATCTCAGTGAAGTCAAAATCTGCAAATCCATTGTCACACTCAATATTGGGTATCATAAAAGAAAATATATCTTTCCATGTGGCATGTGCCTCATCATATCCTCTTGAGGCATCCCAAAAATGACACGGATCAATCTTATGAGTTCTTGGAATCCACACCCAAACTTGGAGTCCGCTATGCCGCATACCAACCGAATCTATCTAATCTACACTAATTACATATGATAATTGGTCAACCCCAACACTCATACCATCAGACTATGCTTTGAACCCTCGGTAAACTTGTGATGCAATCTAATAACATGCCCTCCCACCTTGGCCCTGAAATGGGAAAAGACTGCATCAACCCTGTTGGATGATTGTACCCTGATATGCTCTATCAAAAAGGCATGCAATACCCCATATGTCCCAACACAACGTCCACATATCCCCTCCATGTGAATCTCTCTCAGATTTTCCTCTAAGTGGTAAAGTCACTAGTGTCCCAAACTAGCCTATAGATGTGAAGCACCTTCTACCCATGGTGCTGATCTACAAGGTGCTAACACAAGGATCCACCTAACTACCCCTCATAAGACAAGAAAACCTAAGTTGTAGAAACTTAGTCGACTCCTTAGAAGACCGCTGCTTCGAGCAACCAATCCTATGCATCCCAAGAGTAAACTCCATAAAGAGAAGACTAGCCATCTCATCCATATCGGTTGTAGAGATGTCAAACACTGTAATCCTCGAGTCCCAAGATGATATTCGTGAGGAACCATCATGTCGACACTGCACCCCTCTGGGCATAATTATTTGATCACCATTATCTAATTGCAATCTCCTCTCCTGGACCCCAAATCAAATCCCTGAAAGGACTGAACTCACTTTCCTAGATCATGTCTCAAAAAAGCATCTGAGTGAAGTCTAAGTATACCCATGAGAAGACTCGATCCTGGGTAGTGTGAGGGAAAATATACCTACCCATATAGAAAAAATCTCAACAAACCTCTCACAACATCCCCACAATGATGCAAAAGATTCACTGGTACGACCATGTCAGTCATCCTCATCATTGGAAGTGGTCTATCATTTCAATGAATACCAATATCCCACCACCAAATTGGAATTCCACCACTCCTAGTGCCTGCTAAAATATCTTTGAACTGATTAAATAGAGTCTGGTTCTCCTCCAGTGCACTCAACACACTGGTCACATGGTCTAAATGAGGGACCTATGTCATGGCCACACTAACCCATGTCTCATCCGACTGGCTCCAGTGATCGTCTCTTGTCCTATGAGTATCATGCTCCCTATCCCTCATCTGATGACATCCCAAATGAAGGTAAATCATTGAGGGATATGCTACTTTCTAAATATCACCCATCCCCTCACCAATCTTGGGTAAAATAAACTCAATGGTATGCTTAATGTCTCTGTCAGGAGGTCTCCTTGGAGGAAACGCTCTGAAATTCCACTATACACCACCATGTGCTAGTGCATACCCCTGTATATTGCTAAATACCACTATAGCCTCATATACCATCTGGTATCATGTATGCATTATTGTATCCAACACTCTATTAATGTCAATTGAACCTATATCCCAATGTGTGTCCATATCTGTCATACACCTATCCACCCAATCCATGGATGCATATACTTCCTTGTTGGTTGGCCCACAAGGACTGTTCTTAGCCATCTCCTCCATAAATAATCCTTATGCCTTTAGTGGGATCTTGAAAATAAGCGGCTCATGATCTTCACCATGCAAAACATGAACATAATCAAAACTCCCTGAGTCATGACTCTCCTCAAGTACATACAACTCTAAATGCCCCTCATACTGAATTATCACAAGAGGGTCCTCCCTCAAACCATGAGTGACACTCATGCCCTCATGTGTCACAATTTCCAAGGATGATTGAGTTACTATTGTAAGTGATGAAGAGCATGGAAAACTCAACTAGTAACAAAGTTTCTCAACCTACGTCTCTAATTCTTGAAGGTCCATTTGAGTGCTCTTCAAATAATCTTGGGTAATCTCAAGCTAATGGGTAAGCCTGTCAACCTCCTTTTATTCCCCTTTTAGTGCATCAAGGTACATCTCATAAAGTATGTGAAGATTATGTTTATTGGAAAGCAGGTATAGATAGTTAGACTTCATTACTACCATTGCTTCTCTAAGTGCCTGGAAATATGTAAGGGAAGGATCTCCTCCCAAACTATCATATGTCGCTAGAGTTCTCCAATAACAATTTTTCACCAATGCATGTGTATCATCAAAATGTCTCATGGCTGCCATAATTTGTCCATGTTTACCTTCAACTGTTCTTTCAAGGGAAGTGGCTCATGGGAACAATCCTCCTCAACCAATTTTTCTGATTTGTTTTCACCATGTGTGCTGGTGTCATTATCCTCATAAGACAACTCTAATAGTGGATCTAAGCTTGTATTATTGTCAACTTCATTGCACAAATCCTCAGCATGAGTAGATGCATGCACTTCCAATAAGTAATCTAGGGTTTTTTTCAAACTTCGCTCATGAGATGAGGCATTCAAACCACTGACCACTTCATATTGGAATCCCTCTTCCTCCTTCCAACTGATACATAGCTTTTTGAAAGTACTTGTCACCGATAACCCCTCAGGCTGGCAGGATGCATAGCTTTGATACCACTGTAATGTCCTAAGCTAAATATGACTAATTTCTGACTTGATTGGCAATGAATTTTGGGCTTAGGAATTTTGTCAAACAATTATGTCCCAAAACTCTAATGCCACTGTAATGACCCTATCCCAATCTGAGTTTAAAATTTTTTCTAACTACCTTAGTAAATTGGTTATGGGATTTTGTCAAACACTTGTTAGTATGTTGAGTTACCACTGAAAATTCTACCAACTGTGCATATATGAGTTTATAATTGGATTATGGATGCTATGTGATTAGTTTTCATTGGATTTTTAGTCTTAGAGTTCATACAACCAATGTTTTAACACAACTGGCTATCCAATATGCCTTGCATAAGGAGTATAGGAAGAAAAAAGTACCAAACTGATATATTTTCATTGACAACAATTACAAAATATTCCAAGATGGGTTTGTTTCACTTGTTAACTCAGTACATTGCAACAAATAAGTTACCATAAGCTTTCTATTTGAACTGTGTATTAATATCAGCAGTAAATAAGTTTTGGAGAGTCAGATTTACATTGAAACCTACACCTGGAATGCATCAATGATTATATGGCATATTTGAGGTGACTATACCAGCATTTGGAATGCCTGAAAGTGGTGGTAGGATTCCTAGCACAAGTGTGATTGATCATTGTAGAAGACGATATTTTCCCTTTCAGGTTCTAGTGGCTGTAACAACTTCTTGTCATGTACATACTCAACATCTATCATCTCCCACAATGGTTTTGATCTTCCCCTTGTTCACTAAATGCTAGTTCTGAGTGTTGTTCAACTAGTAAACTCAAGAGGGTGTGTTTAACACTCATTCTAACCCTCTCTTCTCCACAGTAAATAATAACAATAGATAACTAGAAAGAAGAGTGCAACCTTTACAATGGTACATTGTCCACACAATGGGGGACTCAACCAATAATGATATGTACAGCTTTCACAAGGAATTTCAACCCCAACAGTGAGACATAGTGACCCCCATTCTTAAACATAAATTACAACGCTACATTGTCCACACAATGGGGGACTCAACCAATAATGATATGTACAACTGTCACAAGGAATTTCAACCCTAACAGTGAGACATAGCGACCCCCATAGATAACCAAAACGAAGAGTGCAACCTTTACAATGGTACATTGTCCACACAATGGGGGACTTGACAATAATGATATGTACAAATTTCACAAGGAATTTCAACCCCAACAGTGAGACATAGCGACCCCCATTCTTAAACATAAATTAATTCTCCTCTAAAATATAAATCATAGAATTGGCAATGAGATTAATGGTAAACTTGACCTTTTTTTTTTTGGCAGTAGACTATGATCCCAAAGGGGGACTGGATTCCAAACACTTCAAAAAATGTGCCCTCTCTTTTAACAACCCTAAAACTAAGTAAACTATTCAGATATGCAGTGAATGCTCCATAATATTATGCGACAATGAAGCTCAGTGAGAAAATCAATGTGATCTCCTACTCTAGATCAGTTAGGGTGGAAGGTTTCACCATCGAAATCGATATTGTCTTCTAGGGAAATTTTCGTCCCAAGCGAAAGAAACTCAAGAGCTCTCCAAAATCACTTTTCGAAAATGAGAATAACATGAACTAGTGAGAGAGTGAATTATTTCCCTTTTATCTTCACTTTGACCCTTTTTGGCCACTTTTACCTTTTTCCCCTTTTAATTAATAAAGTGACTTTTTCAATAGTCAATTTATGAATTAATTACTCAACATCGTGGTATAAAGTTACTTTTTTCCTGGTGACATTAAATAATTAATTGTTTCCCCTTGTTGGTCAAGCTGACACAACTTCGAAAGACATTTCCCTTGCAGATCCAGAGAACACAAAAATGGGGACATGACAGGGTTTATTCCACCACAAGCCCCCATTGTTGAGAAATGTGATCTAGGGGAGTGAAATTATAGTGCATATTTGTTCTGTTAGTTTGGTACATGCTTGGGTATTCCCCCAATGCTAGGCCTCTACTTGATAGGTTCAGTAGTTCCTTGGATTTCCTTCCCCAATCCCTTCTCTTCTGAGAATACCATGGAATGCATTATAGGAAGAGACTTGGGGTTAGCAAATGACTCTTTCATTTGTGGTTTGGTTTTTTATTATGGGGGTAGGCTAGTCCCTATTTCAACTTTCTCTACCAGTTCTTTGAGGGGTATTATTTCCCTCGTGTCCTACATCATAATGCCTATATATTTATCTTCATCATCTTCTTGTAATTCATCTTATATTTTTCTAAAATCCTCGTCTTTAGGGATGCTTTGGTATGGAGCATATTCGTTCCTCAAGTAAATTATCATTCTCCACCAAGCTCCCCTCTTGTGTTTACTGAAACCCACTTGGATTACTTCATCATTCCTACGATTTGTAGGAGCCTTAAAATCCATGCCCTTCTTGGTCACTATGGTCCCTTTAGTTCTATAGAAGGTGTAATTGGAAGACTCTTCCAGTAACTTAGGATGGGGAGATATGAAATCATGGATTTTTATTCTATTGGTACTTGTATCCCCCCTCAAGATGGCCTCTACCTCCTCACATATCTTTATTTTCCAACTTCTCAACATCGAGCTTGGACTCATGATATTGTGGGTTTTAAACTTTTCTCCCTTTTTCCACATCAATCAATAGATGAGGATCATGCCTCCAGGGTTGGGCCAATGAGAGTTCGACCTACTTCAAGGTTTTTAGATCTTACTTGATACCCCTCTTGTCATTTACGAGATACCCTCCCATGAAAATGGGAAAGGACAACCTACATTTCTTCTTGCCTTTGAGGAAGTGGATTTCATCTATTTCATCCATCTTCCTTATATATTCCAATACAAATACCTTTGGGGTCAATATTTTAGGAAGTTTATGAGGGGTTGATTCTAACCCATACAACCAAATTAATGTATAATCAACCCCCCCTTTTGGTTACCTCTCCCAACTGAATATATGATCTAATTTCAGCTAACATCATGTTTGGTACCTTCCCCAAGAAAATAGAATGTATAATATACATGAAATCTAATGAAAATCTTAGGAAGGAGGCCATAGGCCTCCCTTTCTTTACCAATGGAAACCAGTCAAAAACCCCATTTGGTTATTCCCCTACAGTTTTCTATAATCCAGGGCTAGTAGATAATGTCCCTACTAATGTATGAATAAATAAATTAGGTATGAGCGGTATTATAAGACCCCCATCATAGATAAGCTAGCCAATTGAGATCTCATACCGATGGATATGGCATTGGCATATCTAAATTCATGGATGATGTGTGTGTGTGTGTTGTATGCATCTAGGATGGAAACCATCCCCTCATCGACTTCGTTATCAGACTCCCTTCCTAAGATTAGAGTATTAATACATTCTTGTTCCCAGGTGGAGAAACACTTGAAAATTTAGGGGGTAGTGGAAACCTTATTCTAACCCTAATTGTACTTATATCTTTGCTTTATGCACCTAGCTAATTTTCTTGGATTTCTGAGTTTGGGCTTCGTGTGACAAGGTAACCTTCATGAGGGTGGTTCCTAGCATTTCCATGAGGAATTGGGGGATCAGGTGGATTAACGTGGTTTGACCATTAGTAATCATGATTGTAGAGGAGGAGGGTTAGAAATTATGAATGCATAGTTATACAAACTCAGGGAATGGGAAGGTATTGGGAATGATGTGTTGAGTGAGATTTGATACCTGGAGGGTTCTCTATGATTTTTGGAGAGGAATTTTCCATAGGCTATGATGGGCCCATTATTCAGGTATTTTGATAACCCTTTTTCCACGGTCCCAGCTCAAGCAATGGTAACGAAACGCACTCAATTGTGGGAAAAGTGTTTTACTTTAATGATTTAATGAAAATGTTTTTATGGTTAATCTTGTATGTTAGAATGTGTATCAATTAAACTGATTATATGGAAACCAAGCATGATTGAGCAGGTTCAGGTTTATTAAAGGAAGGACGTGTAGAAGACTAAAGGATCACCACAAGCTCGGTGCCCTGTTTCCTGATTTTATAGGGGACACACTCCCACTTTCAAGATGAATCGACACTTAGACAATCAGTTAGGATTAGAGTTAAAATCGTATAAATATGGACCTCTCAGTAGCGAGAGGTCCCTGCTGTTATTTTTGTGAAAGACATTATTGTTAATGTTTTCTGCACTATTGAGATACTGAAGTACATACTTCTATTTTGACATGGATTTTACATATTAATGAAGATTGATGGTTAATTCCAGCAAGCGTTTCTGAGTTTTTATTCTCTCCTAAGTATGGGTTGGGGAGGGCCCCTCCAACACGTAGGTCAGGAGATTCCTATTTGCAGGTATTTTTCCAAGTATGCATTTTACATTGATGAACAGTTCTATGATATATGGTAGCGTTGAATAAGTCATTGTTTTCTATAGTAGTTTAGAATGCATTCCGTAGTACAGTAAAAACGATTTCAGTAGGCCTGTAGATTCTTTCTTACAATGCATATTTTCATCCACGATTACATGTGTAATAGCTTAGCTTTCAAAGTCATGGTTAGATCTGGAGTTCACTGCAGTTTCTCATTGTGATTAGTTTCTTTTAAATTCTTAGTAGAAGATGGGTAAGCATAGAATGATCGTATTTCAATTCTAGATTGGTAGAATAAGATAGATCAAGACTCAAATTATGTGCGCAGACAGTAGTTACAGACTTCGTTTCCCCAATAGTAAAATAGCTCTGTTATGGTATTTTCATTCTCAGCATTTAGTTATTTCAGCAGTTTAATTATTTCAAATAGATTTACTGTCTTTATGTCTTTATTTCTTAGAACATATCAACATCTAATTACTTCAGCATTTTAATTACTTAGAATAGATTCCCTGCTTTACTTCTCAGAACATATTTACTGCTTTCAGCACTTTAATTCTTTTAATCAGATTCATTGCTTTCCAGTATTCAATTTCGTAGCGTAATCAGTTTTCACATTAAGTAGACAACCCTCACATTTAGTAGACAATCTTTAGAACATCGATACCGCCCTTTAAACTGTGACAAGAGATTATCCTATAAAGAGCACAGGCAGTGCATGCATCTCTCAAGTTTGTACGTTCCCGGGCTGGCATTTAAAGTAGGCTCTTGGTATAAGCTGCCCTCATTAGGCATCCATATTAGGAGCTCACCAGGCTACACTTGTCATTTGTTTGGGGGAGGACCCAGTTGTGTGGGGAGTGGCGATTTAGTCAACTTCATCAATGAATGAGGGGCTCTAAGAGGAGTATATGTCACTGGTATGAGTGGGCACTAGTAGAGTGGGAAGAGGAACTCTTAGATGTGCCTCTATAATTATTTGGCATGGTTGCAAAGGTATTATGCATAGATGAGAGATTGGTATGTGAGAAAAGGGGTAGAAAAAATAGGCAAATTAGCAACTTTCCTACTAAAATTGAACAAATAAAGCTCTCATAAGACTTTCCCAGTTATTTAGGTGAACACAAACAATGGAGGAACTGTAAGTACAAGGTTGGAGATGTTCTAGATTCAGCTAGGATCTCTTGTTAAATTTTACATGTTATTCTATAAGACAAATACTTTGGAAGTTCATTTGGAACCTCGAATTCGTAATAGAATGGAAAATTAGAGTTCATGCAATGGCTAGGGATCCTACCATTATGTGGAATTCAAATATATTGTAGAGTGGTGCCGACATTTTATGTTTGACATGGTGGAGCACATGGCAACTTCTCATTATTGATCATGAAATTATGAGGATGTGCTACCCCTCGCATTGTTTTATTGGTGAGTGGGTTCTATTGAATATTTATACTTAGGTAGTGGGAGGGGGATCTAAGAATATTGCATATTATTTGAATCTTATTAATGATCCTTGATCATCAATCAAACTCTTAAAAAAGATCTATGGTGTTGGTTCTAGGTCCACACTTGTGAAATGTGGTTGGCCATCCCCTTGTGTGAATGGTCATGATTAAATTGCACACCTACTGAGATTTTATCATGACCATTGGTGGGGGGTAGTACTCACACTGGGTCCTAATCAATTCAAATTTGCATGAACAACCATAATTGTGCAATAAAACATGCATAGATGAATCCTTAACATTCATGGGTGACCGCTTATCATTATCACTTTATCATGTGTGTTTTCACGAAAGGTGGTGATTAAAAGCTTTTAAATGTATGATGCATCTACACCATTCATGTGAGATCCTTTTCCATTAATTCCTGATCATATGACTTTGTGTGAATGGATAGGATTAAAAGATGGGAGTTGTGCATTGCATCTTACACCATTTGGGGAAGGGCCCCATCTATTTCTACTCGGGAACGTATCGGTGCATGGATGGTGGCAATATGAAGTTGAGAAACAACACGAACAATACTCACCATTCACAGGAGATCCCTTCCCATTATCTCTCACTCCTGTCTTTGTGCAGGAATGACCAATATTTATTAATCTAGCCTAAAATAATCTCTTTTTTTTGTAACAAAGCTCATACTTAGTCCAATCAAGGGAAGGGGAAATCAATGCTTTGAATAATCATTAGAGGAACAACATCGAATCCTTCTATGGGATGGTCTCTCCTTGTAAGGGACAACAAATCCAAAAAAATATTTGGTGAAGTAGACCAGTTCCTTTTTCCATTGGGATATGGAGTCAAAATACCCTAATCAATATTCACAAAACATTTGTTTGCAAACTTAGGGGAGATTGATCCATGGATATTAAGGTTAACCAGTGGGAGTGAACTTGAAAGTAATTATTCACCATATATAAAATGTAAAAGGATATAAAACAAGGGTGTTCTACTAGTTATCTCATAGAGAAATAAAATGCTTGATATATCTGCCATTAACAAGATAATCCAAGGGTTGTCCCTATAAATTTGATAGACATAAAACATTTGATAACAACCCCCTTTTTTCCTTGATAATGAAAGGACTTACCCATAGGCTATCAAATTTTCCATGTTTGACAACGATTTCATGTATTTTGTCCCATGTTAGCACCATATCTCCTTAAGTGAACTTCCTACACTTGGAATTCCTATCAAATAGAGTCTTCATCTTAATTTGATATCCCTTAAAGCTCTAGTATACCTAAGTCCTCTACTCCTGGACCTCTACTAGTTGATTATCCTTCTTTTGAATTTATTAGGTTCAACCATCAAATCTTGCAATATTTTTATTGATGGTATCTCTAATTGAATAGTAATACCACTTCAAGGCCATATACCAGTTGGAAAGGTGCTCTCCCTATAGATATTTGAGTGGAAACCTATCCTCCAATAGAGTATATATATGTTGTGAGTCCCAAGATTTATTATTTTCTGCTAGAGTCTTCTTTATGAGATTCATGAGTTTTTTATTCAAAAACTCTGCTTGGCCATTTCCCTGAGGGTAGTAATTGTAATAATAAATGAGTATGATGTTATATTCTTGGCAGAAAGAGAGCAATTTAATTGAGTTGAAGGTCTTGGAATTATCAGACATTATCTTCTTAAGGAAACCAAATCTAGACAAGATGTTTTCTTCTAGGGACCTAATGACAACCAAGTCTATAGCCTATCTGGTAGGGACAACTCCTACCCATTTGGTGAAATGGTCTATTGCAATTAGGATCCACCCATGTTGGACACTAGATGGTAGATAATTTCCCCAATGAAGTATATACCCCATTTCTAAAAAGAGGACTCAACTTGGACGAGTTTCAAGGGAAGGGATGGGAGCTTTTGTTTCCTAACAAAGGTTTGACAAGGTACACAAGCTCTTACAAATTTTTGGACATATGAAAACATAGTTGGTCAATAATACCCAAACTAGGGAATTTTGTGCATTGTAGCTCTAGCAATGAAATAACCCCCACATATCCCTTGAAGCATGCATTTGACCAAGTCTTTAACCTCATCTTCTAAAAGGTGTTTAAATAGGATGCTTTTATGGTTTCACCAATTCAACTCCATACTATAGCACAATATTTCATAGTTTTGAGTTTTAGGGAGATTATGTGAGACTTATCCAGTTCTAGAAGGTAGGTCCCAGTTGCCAATAAGTGTACTATGCCACTTGATCTACTAGAATGGTGGTATTAGGCCTTAAAGTAATTTGTATTCCATCATCTAGCTCCCCTTTATCACAAACCTACATTACATGGACCCCTACTTCCTATAAATTTTCTTCAACCATAAAATTGGATAGCCCTTGATTGGACTTAATCAACTTGGTGGGGTTTCACCATGCCAAAATGATTATATCTTGGTTATCCACTTGCCTCATTTTACATCTTCCTATGATTGACATAAAATTTATTTGATTGACACATGAGGAACAAAGACAATGATTTGAGATTATAGGATGTATTCCCTAAAATAATTAAAATCTTTGACCAATGCATAGGCTTTATTTTCCATAATATTGATTCAAGCTCTGCATCTCTAAAATATTTCGTAGAAAAGGAAATAGGATGCTCATATCCTTCTATAGCAAAACAACAACTATGGTATGTTTAGAAGAAAGTAGAAAAATCATGAAATAGTTCCCATAATTAGGGATAATTGGGACTGGGGCTTACCTCGATTCCCTTTTCATTGTTCTAGACGCACCTTTGGCTTCATCATCCCATAAAATGTCGGCATCCTTATATAAAATTTTGGTCATGTGGTTGGTTACTTCAACAAAGTTAGGAACAAACCTTCTTAGGAAGTTGTTCTTGCCAAAGAAATATTGTAGCGTTTTCTTGTTCCTTGGGAGAGGGATTGTGTTTATAGCTTCAACCCTTTCCATATCCATATTTACTCCTTGGGATGAGACAATATGGCCTGATATTTTACCTTCTTTCATCCCAAAGAAGGAATTTTTGGGATTGAGGGATATCCAAAAATTTCTGCACCTCCCAAATACTTTCCTCAAGTGTTTCACATGCTCTTATTCTCTTTTATAGTACACCACCAAGTCATATGAATATATGACAACAAAGACATACTTGATATACAAAGGAGAAATCCACGACCCTTTGAAAACTGGCACCATTATTATTAGGCCAAAAGGAATCCTTTCATGGCAAAATTTCTCCCACATAGTGGTGAATATTGTTTTTAAAACATCCTTAGGGTCCATCCTTACTTGGTTGTAGCCTAAGAATCCATCCAAAATGGATATCCATCACTTTCTACACCATCTAGTTCATTTTTGCCAATGGGTGACTATCTTTCAAAAAGGCCCTATTCACATTCCTGAAATCTACACATACTCTTATTTCACCATTCCTTTTTTATACTCGAAATAGATTATCTACCCACTCTAAATACCTAACAGGTATGATACTTTTCACTTGATACAACTTTTCCACCTCCTCTATTAGGGTCATAGTAGAGGATTTACCTGCCATTATTTTTTCATGTATGGCTTGAAATTTTCCTTGAGATGAATCTAATGTTGGAAAATATATGGATCATAGGTCTTCATATCTTCATATCTCCAGGAAAAAACATCCTCAAACTACTTGAAATTTATTATGTAATTCTCTTTTTTTTTCCAGACAAAGTGGAGGCGTAAGACATTTTGACAAGCCTTGGATGTAAGGTACTTCCTAAGTTACATTCATACACCTTAGAGGACTCACATTTCATGGTTGGATTTGATGGAACCTCATATAAGCCAAAAAATATTTCAAGAGGAACCAACCCCTTCAGGACATAATTGATTTTGATTTGTATAACTTTCTGACTTCTTATCAACTTCAGAAAGGTTTTCCTTGAATATTGTTCTGTATTAAGATCCCCTTCTTCCACATCGTCTTCCTCCCCTTCTGAATCAGCTATGTGCATGCCTATGTATCATCCATTAGGCTTAAAAATTTATTAATATGGTCACCATCTTCAAACACTTGCCATTGGTTGAGGTTATCATGGATATTTACTATGTGCATAATCTTAATGGAATAGGATATGTACTCTAAATCAAGGGGGAACAAATATGAGAACATATTAAGCCAAACTATTAGCACCCTAGGCACCGTAGTGATAGTGATTCCTTCAAAGAAATTGTCAAACAAGTTCCATTTAGCATGTTTATATCGCCTCATACTTGGATGTCTTGATTGAAACTTCTATTTCACTTGGATCACTATTAGGTTTGAATCTCCAAATATTTTAAGATGTTTCACCCCCATTTTCTTGGTTGTTTCGAAGCCCAAAATGAGTGCCTCATACTCAACCACATTATTTGTGCATTCAAAGTCCATCTTAAAGGCATGAGGAAATTCTTTGCCCCTAGGATATTCTAGTAGTGCACTTGCTCCATTCCCTTATTTATTGCATGCCCCATCAAAGTATATATAATGTCTATAGACTAGAAGGGTCTATTTCTTCATTTCCAACAATTGTTAACATCCCCATTTGTTCACTATTAGGTGTTTTATGATGGAGGATGAAGATGCCCAGGTTATCGGTGGTGTACAATGGGAAATTGGTGGGTATTTTGGGATCACTAATGACATAGGTAATTTTAGGTTCTCTATACAACCTATGGTTCCCACCCAATATTGGAACAAAGGCATATGAAAGGTCAAATTGAATGTTGTCCCCCACTATGTTCCCAATGTCTAGATAAAATCATGCCACAAGTAGGGGGAACACTAGCAATAACCACATCCATCATCACATACTTTCTAGGTATTTGAGCCATCCACACAACTAGGTATTTAATCATACCAAGGCATTAAAATCTCTTGGAATCAAATGAGAAGAGATATTTATAGTCTTTGGTGATATCCAATCCTCATTTTTCCATGACATCTAGGGGATGAAGAAATTGGAGGCACTAGAGTCATATAGGAAATCATGAACATGCAACTTTTGGAGCTCCAAGGTGATATAGAATGGAGATGTGATTTGATCAACCCGATTAAGTGGGTTCCCAACTATGACAATCTTGGGGGCATAATATTGGAGATTGTATGAGGTCAACTTGTAAGGGGTGTCATCACTCAAGATCATTACATTTGAAGATTTAGGAGGAGGCTTGTCTTGAGTGGTTGGAGGATTATAAATGGGTACATTGGTCAGAATGAGACTTATTTCTTATGAGTGGGAAATTTCAAAACTTTAAAGAGAGGCATAGGAATTTTAATTTTGTTGAGTTCATACCCGATGTCAAATGATGGAAGAGGAGGATGACCTACCTCAGAATTCTTAGCAATAGATGGAGGCTTCATGAGGACTAGAATGGATGAGGGTTGGGCCTTATTCTAATATGATACTTTAACCTCTTGCTTGATGGTAATGGTAGGATACTTGAATTCAACTGTCTTCAGGGTTGTTTCTCTCCATTGTTGGATAGGCCTAGTAAATTATCTACTATTATCGTTAGGATGCTTATAGGCCTCTTCTCCTCTGTAATTTGGGGAATTATGTCTTGGCATCAAATCATAGTTTCTCCTCACCTCAACCATTATGTTATTTTTCATCATCTAGAGTTGATCAAGGGATAGGATGAAAGGGTCATCCTCTTATTGAAAAAATTTATCCTCTTGAGAAACTTCTTCTTCCTCTGTCATCAACAACCATTTGATTCTTGGTTTCACTTTACTTGGTTGCTCGACCTGAACATCCTTGGGGTGGAACAACATGTGTAGATATGAATGTGTCTCAAGAAATTCCTCCTCTATAGGTTCATAGTACTCTTCGTAGAAAGGAGGAGGATTCATCATGTTTTCTTGAGCCCTAGGATATTGAGGTGGGTTTACATATTATTTCCTAGCTTCCCTTTGAGGTGTAGGGGTATCCCTTCTATACTGCAGTTGGATTTTGAGGGATTGATTATGGGCTCTAGGGGCAAGCCCTACAAAATAATGAGCAACATGTAATTGCTTAACTTTAGTGAGATCATTAGCCATGGCCTTGAGGAGCTTGGTGACTTCTTCAAGACTCATGGTTTCTTTCCTAGAAGAGGCAACTTCCAATTCATTTCGCCTCCTCCCTTCCATATATTCCCTCTTAGTAGGTTCTTATCTTGTTTGCAAGGAAATCCTTTTAGCCGTCATGTTTCCTTCCTAGTCTTATGCATCATTAAAAAAGGTCTCTAGGTCAGGTCTTCTCCATCTACTAAATATTTACAAGGAGAGGCTATCAAAGAGAAAGTACTTGGATGGTGATTTCTTTAGCTCGGTCGACCTTCAACATCTTTTTTGTGCAAAATACCTTGTCAATGCTAGTAGAAAGGGTGATCAAGTATCCTTAAGAAAACATGTGAATTCATGGTGGGAAGACATTTTCTCTCGGCCCAGTTGGAGGAAAGTTGCTAAAAAATAACATAATGCGGAGAGTCTCCCTCAAATTTCACTCAAGTGATTGCATATGGAGTTTTTAAAAAATATTTCAACTTAGATTCATGAATTTTGGACTTTTCCTTGTTTTATTACATGAAATTTTATTTGTGGTGGAAATCTAAAAAATCTGTGCTTTAATTTCACAAATTTTGGCTTTTTTATTGTGTTATCCTTTCAAAATTTCAATAGTTAGGGAAAATGAAAGAATCTCTTTCTAATTTCATAAATTTTGGCCTCTTCCTTTTTGAAATCTTGAAATTCCATATAGTATGGATTTTAAAGAATATCTTCTTAGTTTTCATGAGTTTTAACTGTTGTGCTCTTTTATCCTTTAAAATTCAGTTTATCCGAGAAAATTAAATAATCTCTACTTAAATTTCACAAATTTTGGCCTTTTTATAAGCACTCTAGCCTTCATTGGGAAAACAAGAAAAGAGCATTAGTATGTCTTTTCATTTGATTAACTATGGTCATAGAAAATAAAAAATAAACATATTTTAAATTATCCATCTGTTTGATGTGAGTAAACGTATATGTGGCATTCACCATTCTTGTGTTGTCATTGTCATGCAACATTCGATGCATAAATAGCATATGATCTTGTAAAATCCTTATAGATCTAACATGTAGGTTAACTAAGACACATATAGCATTTAAGTGTTTCATTCAACATGGATGCATTTTGTATGGTTTCAAACAATCTATTTGTATGTTTTTGTTGTTGTTGTTGGAAGCTTCATTGATGCACACTAAGTGGCTCCAACAAATGCATTGATTTTCATTACATAAGATGTTAGGTATGAAGGGAATCTATATCCTATTGAAGTCCCTTGGCACTTGCATTTTGCATCATCCCTTTTTGAACTCATGCCATATGGGTGGGGGTAGAACACGGTGAGAATGTAACCCATAGATACCCAAAACTCTTTTTTGCTTGTGATCCAACCTTCAATTCCTTAATGTTTCACACTTCATCCAATTAGACACTGCTCTTTGTTTTGTAAGGAATTAGGAACCCACTATTTTGTGTTTTTAAAATTTTTCTTAATACATGTTTTACATTCAAAGATGGCTAACATTAAGCAAACTGTAAAATTTTTATCATGTATCATTACGGGGAACTTCATTAGTCATATTGTAGATTTTCCTACTTTTTTCATCTAGAGTTCTAACTATAAATGACATACAATGTCAATACTATATTGAGGAAATTAGTCATTGACATCCAACTTGATTTGCCTATATAAAGATCTTGAGAGCTAGCTCTTTTTTAGATAATAAGCCCCTCATAGGAATTTGTTGCTCTAGGTCTTTACTTTTGTTGTAAGTTAAAATTGTATTTACATAACAACTTAGATTGAATGATTCTAACTTGGTACAATATATATGATTTGCACATAGTTTTGGATAAAACTACCTGCATTGAACTATCTTAAAAATTCTTTGCCTGGAATATGGGAATTTGTTGCTCTAGTTCTTTACTTTTGTTGTAAATTAAAATTATATTTACATAAAAACTTAAATTGAATGATTCTAACTTGGTACAATATATATGATTTGCACATAGTTTTGAATAACATTTTTGTTGTATGTTAAAATTGTATTTACATAAAAACTTAAATGAAATGATTCTAACTTCGTACCATATATATGATTTGCACATAGTTTTGGATAAAACTACCTGCATTGAACTATCTTAACAACTATCTTAACAATTCTTTGCCTCGAATATGCTATGGACATATTTGCAAAATTGTATTTGGTTATTACCCAAATAAAGTAAGTGCCAATTACCATCTTCATCTTTTCCAGGAGTGTTTTGCTCTCAAATAAAGTTTATGTTATCTCGATATTTGTTAATGAAAATATTTTGTTACCTTGAATCTTTGGAGAATAATATCTGTGTGCCAAAACCCTTGTGTGCAATAGAAAAGAAAAGGTTTAGTGGCATCCAAAGGCAATTCATTTACGAGTAGATATTCAATTGTTCAAATAGGTTTTTATAAATTTAAAATGATAATTTCCATCATGAAATATGAATATGAAGTGTTCTTTATTATCATGTTAAATAATAAATACATCTCATAATTTTTAATGCGAACAAAAGCTCAAATATCCACTGCTAGTATTAATATGCACATAATAAAACTTAATGTCTTCAAAATTCCATAATATGTTACATGCAATACTTGTGACACCTACCCATTGGTTAGAATCGAAATAATTTATAGTACAAATTCCTAATGCCCAATGCCCAATGCCCATTGGTTAGGATCCCAGCAATAGAGAAGATGTTCCATAATATGTGATATGCAACATTTGTGTCCCCTACCCATTGGTTAGGATCCAAATAGGTACATATTCCATTTACACAATTAGTTAGAATCCAAATAATGTAGGACAAAGAAATATGTTGCACTCACACAGTCCCACCTACCTTCTTGAAATCGATGCCATGCCACACGTTCTTGACGTGATGGTGAAATATATTCTTGGACCACATGCAACCCTTATATATATACAATGTATATTGTGCATATGTATTTGAATATGACATGAGCATATTGGGTGTTGTTGAATGATAGATATGACCCCATTAATACAGCTTCTCCAACTTGGCTAAGAGAAGGTTATTAATTATATTAACGATATCATGGATTCTTTTGATAAAACAAACCAATAGGGGGAATCTGAATAAATAAATTATTGTATCCATGAAGTTGTCAAGATCAGTCACATACATAATGTAAATCCCTATGATTGTGGAAGATTGTGCATATCAAGAAATAAGATTAGTTGTAAATCCCTATAATTGTGGAGGAGCAATAAAAGATTGGTTGCCTTGTAGTTGTGAGAGAGCATCTCAAAGATCACATCACATTATATAATATAAATCCCGATGAAAAATATCAAGAATATGAGGGATTGTGCATATCAAGAGATAAGAATGACCATAGAACCATTAAAAGGAAAATGGGTTGTCTTTTACTTCACGTTTCAAAGTACAAAGAAGAATGTTGACTTTATGGAATTCTTTTAATTTAAAGATTATCATGGTGGATCAAATCATTGATATGTGAGGGAATATCAAAGAAACTTTTACCTTTACGGAGTATTGGGACTACTTCAACTTGGGAGAGTCTAATCGAGGCATTTTTTCATGTAATATTGTTTGTGAAAGGAAATATGATGCACAAATTACGAAATATGTCCAATATGTTCATGATTATAATAGAAAGTATTTTTGTATAGAACTTTATAAACTATCCATGGAGATACTCTCCCATAGGTTATGGAGGAGTTATATACATCTTGCTTCAAACTATGAAATATGTTCAATATAATAGATAATATTTTTGTCTCGTTTTTTATAAATTATCTATAATATTTATGGAAATACTCTCCCATAAGTATGGAGGAGTTATGAACTTAGTGGGGAGGGAGAAGGATTTGTATAGATCTGGCTTAAAATTATGAAATATGTTTATTTTGTTCTCTATTATAAATAATAAACGAGGAAAGTGGTATAGCAATAAGTTCTTGTCTTTAGTATTTTTTTTATTGGTTAAAAAAACAAGTATTGTATTGTCTATACAAGTGTTAATGTTTATTGTCATAAAACTTTTAATAAAGACAAAAGCATCAGTTCTTGTTAGTGTAGATAAAAAAACAAGATATGCAAACGCCTCTCATCGTGAGCAGTTAAGAAGAAAGAGGGAATAAGCAAGTGATTTTCTATTCAAGAACGAACCATGGGTGTTGCTTTAATTGATTGAATTTAAGTGTTATTATTGCTCAAAAGAATACTAGAACTTAAATGAAATGAAACAATGGATGTGTCATTTTCATATAAAATATGTACCAGATATCTTTCATGCTTGATGGTTCTCCTATTCTATCCGCTAGTAATTTTTCAAGAAACCATAATTCATAACTGTTGAAGTTTTGCAATTAAATAGTCACTACAATTAATCATAGAACAAACTACTATAGGAATTCACTAGTATCCTTGTTTAGCTCAAACTAAAGCCTCTCAACCTATGGAAAAGATCCGCAAGGGAAAATAGGAAACTATCATTGAAATAAATGTACTAGGATGGACTTGCATTTGTAAAACAAAAGATATATATATGGATCTATATTTCCCATGTCCTTGGTTCAGAGCTTATGTTGCATAAACAAGATGGAGTGAGAGTTTAGTTGCTTAGTTGGCACTCGTCTACTTTAGCTTTATTCGATGTCACTTCCCGGTGGAAGAGTTTCTCATCTTGTACAATAAAAGAAACATGGGCATGTGTGTAATGAGCTATCCTCTTTCCTTAGTTATTGAAGGTCACTTCAGTAAGGCAAAAAAAATCTCACGGGGCTCGGGCAAAGAAAACGAGGAGAAGTTGAAGAGAATCCTCTTAGCTAATGATAGGTCATTCAAAAGACCAATTTTCGCATATATGCCTGCAAGCCTCTATTACCAAAATAGGCGATAAAAAACAAGATATTTGTTTTAGAACCCACCCATTGTAATAGAATTACTATATATTTACTGTATATTATTTTGAACATTATTTTGAGTATACAAGCAAACAATGTTGAGCTAAAATATACTTACTGTTTATATGTCTGTGATAATTTGAATGGGTGATTAAGCTTTTGCATGCATGAAGAATGTATTCTTGAGCTCTAATGTGGAGATGCATTTATGAGCTTGTATTACTAAGCTCTAACACCAGCCAACGGTTGAATGCACAAAGTATCAAGTGTTTTGTCATGGCTTTGTTATTTCTATGGCTACCTTAGGGCGATGGCATATCAAGGCTAGGGTCAGCATCGCATCCACTCGATGCCTTCTTGTTGAAGGGATGTGATAAGAACCATTGAAAAAAAATGAAACATAAAATGTTTCAAGTTAATGCTAAGCCACCCCTAACATTAATAGAGTTAGAAACAAATGCTTTACAAACAACTTAGACTCAATCCACTTGGTAATAAAAAGTTTGAGATAAAAGAAAAATCGGGCCAAAGTTTAATTTCACTCAATGGAAAATATATTGATAGGGTAGTTAATGCACCTGGATATGAGACCAAATAAGAGGTCTAAAAATTTTATTGGTCGAGAAAAGGGTGTGAGAATGTTCACATGATTCGTTGAGCAAAATGAAAACTACAAGAAAAATTAGGATTTTTTTTTTCATGTAATAGAAAAGCGGCAAGGTGATTCATAGTCCCTATTAACCTGAAGGTAGGGACTAATAATAGATAATATTTTTGACTAGTTTTTTATAAACTACCCATAATATATGTAGAGATACTCTCCCATAACCTATTAGGTATGGGGAAGGAGTTATATGTATCTTGCTTATTATTGATGGGTTTATTCATAAAATTAAGTATGCATCATTTAAGGAAGTGAGTTGAATCTTCTTACATTATGGGATAATGCTCATACATTTTCAAGTTAACTACTAATTTCCCAAACCCAAAATGATATACAAATTTGGAGGAGGTATGCACCTCTAGTCTTAGATATTGTGTTCTCTCACTTGTAGGCACACATAGCTTATCCAACTTGAAGAGAAACCCACATGATCTATGGTAGTCAACCTTGTTGTCATGGTCTTGATCATGAATGTGGTTTTGTAGATGCTAATAGATCTCATCCAAGTGCTCGTCTTCTTGTATTCATCTTTGTATGCATAATGGGTGAGAGGCTCCATGTGCACAAGAGTACCCAAAACAATGATCTTAGGTTATGGTGGTCTTAATGATCTTGATTGGATTGAGAATGAAATTAATGAGCATGTAATATTGAAAATATAACACAAATACAATATTGAAAGAAGAGTATTACAATGAAAACAAACTCGTATTAATGAATCAAATAGCATAAAACACAACAATATAGGAAAAGCAATAAAAAATGGTTAAAATGGTAGTAATTTATCTCTAAGAAGAGATGTGATTGTTACACTCATTCAAAAAAATGCCATAATAAGGGGATGAATCTATATTTCATAATGATGTCAACAAAACCTGATAACAAAAAATCGAAAAATGTAAGAACCACAAGCTTAACATGACTATGAATGAGTGGACATGTTGAGATGAATGATTTTAAGACTCTTAAAAATGGGAGCCTTGGTAGGATCATAACTTTTCACTTGATGCTCTATTTTGGGTCTCTTTTATATAATGGAAATAATATTAGTATATTGAGTTGGGCCCTCTGTCTTTATGTGTAAAGGCCCCAAAGAATAATGACCCTAAAACTGTTAATATTAGGACCATTTATAAATGACCCTCGATGGTAACTTGGATCACTTAACAACATTTACACCAAATTATTAGTTCTCTCTTTCTTAATTTTGATGATGAGATGAAACTATTGCAAAAATCCCATCTATTTGTAGTGTCTTGCAGGCTAAAGTTTACTTTGGGCCAACAAGTATTGCAAAGGTTGGTGATTGATGTCAATGATGGCCCCTTTCCCATTAGATAATGCTTCCATTTCTTAACATCTTGCACCAAGAGATAGATCTACTTGTCATATGTGTTGTAGTTCAAGAATGCTCCGTGAATTTTTTTAGGATGATAGGAAACTAGGTTACTCCCTTGCACCAAGATTGTTCCCATGTTATACCCACTTGAACATATCTCCACTCTGAATAGATTTTACAAATTAGGAAATTTGAAAAAAGTGATGCTTAAGTTTTAACTAAACTTCCATTTTAGTTCTTAACACTCATTCTATTAATCATTTCCTCATTGGAAAAACTTTCCATGGGTTTTTATGGTATAGAATGGTGCAATCATAGCTAAAAATGATGTTATTAAATTCTGAACATATTATGATGCTCCCACAAATCACTCTACTTCAATGGTATTAGAAATTGTTGGGCACTTGATGATAGCTTCCATCTTCACAAAATCAATCTTAAGTCCTCCTCCATTGTTCATATACCCAAGTATAAAAGGATTTTTATGCAAACTTACATTCCTTACAACTTACCAACAATTTATGTTCTTTTATAGTCTTTAACACTTACATTCTATGTGGTATGTGTTCTTCCCAGGTAGAGATAAAAATTAATATATCCTACATGTACACTATTATAAGTAAAATTAAGAAAGGGCACAATACACCATTCATTAGACACACAAATGTAGATGGTGCATTACATAAAACAAAAGGAACTACCAACCATTTATATTTCACTTGGCTTGTCTTAAAGGAATCATTCCAAGTGTCTTGTTCTTTGATTCACACTTGTTAGTATCCTTATTTGAGATCCAATTTGTTGAAGTATTTGGCATGTTATAATTGGTACAATAAATTGATAATCCAAGGTAATGGGTACAATTCTTAAGAGCGATTGTGTTAATGCCTTTGTAGTCTAAGTCCCATCCTTATTTGGCTCTATGATGGTGGTTGAACCATAAGGTGATGTACTTGGACTTATGTCTCCTTTCTCCAATACTTTCTTAGAACAACTTTTCACTTCATCTTCTTCTTTCTTTGATTGCATGCATAGTCCTATGTTGGCAATAGAGAGTCATCACAAGTTGTATTTCATGCTCCAATTTTCTATTCGATGAAATTCCTTAAGCCTCTTTGAGCATTTCCCTTTATGAAAAACACAACCAAGTTGTTCTCACACATCCATGGGCTACAAAATATCACTTCTTGGAAATGGATATCTTCAATGTAAGAGAATTGAAAAAAACCCTTACCCATGCTACTAATGTCCATGCAAAATTATCCATGGCGTCCATAAGATTCTAGGCTTGGGACTTAATAAAAAACTCACGTGGTATACATCCCTCCAAATACCCTAATTGTGTGTTTTGTGAGAGAGTCTAAAGAGGTATTGAAGGTTGGAGTATAGGGTTTCATGCAAAGACCATATTTGATCCAAATAAATGGACCAAAATTTCGTATTCGATCTCTTTTCTCGGCTTTGTTAAATTCTACTATGAAGAATCTCTTGGTGTAAAGGTAGATATATGATTCTTACTTGATTTCTAGCTTATAAGTGTAGAAGATCCCTTGGTCAAGATCTACAAGCTTTGGCCAATGACCATTGAATATACAAATCAAATTATTTAATTTGTAGAATGCTGATTTCTATGTTGCATCCTTTGTTACAACTATGGCCACTACTAAAATATAGTGATCTAGCACCATCTATAGTGTCATCGTGCAATGTATTTTTTTCCCAAACATTTCAAGTGTCGATGGTGCCATACATGACATTTTTGGGGGAATCATGTATTGTGTTGTGTTTGCATCACTATAAGTGTGATTGGTGTCCTTATTTTTGATACGCACCATTACTTGTCATTGTAGCAACAATATGGGAATCATTATTTAGGCTTTCTGGAACACACTATGTCAAGGTTTAGAAACATCCCAAAGTTTTGAGTGTACACTCCACCCATCATAAGGGGATAAAAAATAAGTTGAAATATGAATCATTGTAGCAACAATATGGGAATAATTGAATCACATATAATATTGTAGTTGTGTTGCATATGCTCCTAAAAAACGTTATGTAATACCTTGCTTTTGACCCATAATGTAATTATCTATGTAATGATGAAGTGGTTAGAAGGTAGACATATATGGTCTAGAATGACCAAAGATATTTTAATGATGTGCACTTATATACAATATAAAAAACTTGATGGCTACAAATGAAGAAGGACGGAAAAAGAGATGTGGGGCTATGATTACACAAGTGGGGGAAGTGAAAATGGGGCTAAGGGGAGAGGACCTATTGAGTTATATATCACAATGTCCCTAACCCATGATTATTAATGTTGATTAATCAACCTTTATGTATTATTATCCTAATCTTGGGGATATAAGAAAATTTCGGGACCGCACGAGGACCACGTGTAGAGTTATAAGCATGCAAATATAATGCTTAGAATTTGAACATTCAGGATGCTTCCATGTACAAAATGTAGGGGAGAGTAAATGATTGTACTTTCATGCAAGCATGTGTCATTTCCAATAAGACCAATGTTAATGTTTATGGTGCTATTGTAAGATGAAATTTGGCCTACAATTGAGGATTTCTAGAGTCCCGTCAATGAGATTCCCTATCCAGACTATACTAGAGCACTGGAAGGGAATTGGGATAGGCTAAGGGATTTCCTGCAGAGAAGGGGATCCTTTTCTTGGTGGTGTGTATTCTAAGGGGGGAGAGTGTTGTTTAATTGGGATAATTGTAGAGGGGATTTCTGGCACTAGTGAGTTTTATGAGTATGGGATGAGCAAGAGGACTTATAGCTAAACCATAGGGAATTCACCCTTGTGGAATGACAACTTTGGTTCTAGGGTAGCCTCTTCCATAGAGAGATTAAGTGTGACAGTGATCCTAAGGATGGGGGAACATCCTTTGTTTGTATCTAGTTGGATGTTTATCTCACATAAATATAAATCCTTTAATTGTGTTATGAATTGGCAATGTGTTTTCTATTTATGCTCTACATATATTTATTTTTATAATGGATGTAGACCTCTGTGCGTGGATTTAACTATCATAATTATTGACAAATTCATGGTAGGAATGCATACATATCTTGAGATGGGAATTGGATTAATTGGGATGCTTTATTTTTGCTTCAACTGTATTCGAATTGGATAGCATAGGAAAAATTCAATGTTAAATTGAGTACCCCATAGTTTGGACAATGTTAAGAGGAAATTGGGTACATGACACTATTTAGCATCACCTTTGCATCATTATTGCATCAAAACTATGTATTTGGCATCATATCATCATTGTAGGGTGGAAATTTACATCAAACTTGCATCTAGATTAAATTTAAGGGCATCATATTAGCATCATACTACATCATTATTGCATCATAATCATGAAATTTTCAATTCATTTGTGTCTGGTAGGTGTCATATTTGTGTCAATTTACATCAAATTTGTATCAAATTGCATCATATTAGCATCCCACCTACATCAATGTTGTGTCATGTTGGTGTCTAGTTGTGTCTGGTTCACTTCTAGTTTGCTTCTAGTTGGATTGTGCTAGCGTCAAAATTGTGTCTAGTCGACATCTAGTTGCATCGATTAACGTCAATGTTGCATTTAATCATTATTATTTATTTAATAATAATTATTAATTAATTTAGTATTTTTTTGTAATTATTATTTTTATAACAATTAAATATCGACGAGATTGTTGATTAGTATGTGTTTATTTTCTTGCATCAACATTCAATCAATTTTACACCATTAAAGAAAAAATCATGTATCCTTAAATTCATTTATGAAATTTTATCATACCATCGAAGTAAAAAACACATGTATACATAAACGCAATGATGGAATTTTTTCTACCTATAAATAAGTGGTACACTACCATCCTAGGGGTAATGTCAACTTTATACATAACTTTGCATGAAAAAATAATGAAATGAAGTGAATTTGGCATCAAAATTTGATTACACTATTGTTAGTTCCCTCCCATCTTTGGAGCCCTCATCATCTTCACTATGTAAAACATAATAAAATAACATGAGTGTAATGATAAAAAAATGTTTAACATTTAAAGATGTAATAAAAGCATATAGATTAAAGATTTGCCAATAACTAAATCACTCATGTCATCATTATTTTAGAAGAATATAATATTTTTTAACTAATAAATGAATAAATCCAACTATATATAAGTAAAAAATTAACACAATTAACCATTAATTACTTCATGCATAAGATGGAAAATGTCAACCATTCTTTCTTAACCATTCCTATTTCTACAATATTTCTTCTTCAATTGAGTGAGTCGACTCATGACTATAATCATTTAATTATATACAATAAGAGAAAACCATATTTAATAATGAAATATATTAAGTTAATATGTTAGCCTAATAAATGATATTAGATTAATAAACATACAAAGTGCATCTAATAGAGGACCTCTCAACTTGACCAAAATATGTGTACGTGTTATTAATTTGTGCTTGTACAATTATGATAAGATAAGATTAGTTAAGTTTTTCAATGCTGAAAAAATGACCAAAAAAGTAGGATAATGGTATAAATTATTACAACAAAGAAGATAACAAGTTAAAAGCATTATCAAAAATAAATAACTACAAGTTAAAAGCTTAAGCGAAAGTACATTATACTTTAATATTGGTTATGTAGAAATTCAAAAATTAATGGTAAATGAGTCATTAAAAAATTGTAATTGATAAATTTGTTGCTTTTTGTTGTGATGTTTGAGGGTCCACTCCTCATGCCTCCTTTTCAAGGGTGATCCTCTTAGCCCCTCTCTAATCCTTAAGGATGCTTTTAAATACAATCATATCAACATCCACTTGTTTTTTTTCCTATTATCCCAAGGGGATTAGCAATGTACTCAATAATATTTTTCAAAACCACAAATGAAGTTAATTATAAAATTCAATGATAATACATGATGATATATCAAAGGTAGAGGATTAGAAACATGGGTTACTAAAACATATACTATTTTGAACATATTTCACTTGGATTTGGTGTCTCCTCCTCATAGTCTCAAAGAATATATGAAGCTCATATTTATCACTAAATATTACTTTTGCGAACCTTCTATGTAGATGTTATATTGCTCTTTTCTTATTAGTATTACATATTCCAACCCAATGTTTGTAATAGTTTTTTAACCACTTGATAGAGACAGTGTCAAAAATTTCTTTATGGAAATTATGTCACTTCCAAATTTTAGAACCTCTCATTTTCCATCAAACCATATATCATCATATTAATAAGTAAATTCTATATCTACTATCGACACATACCTTTGTCTCAGTTTATTGCTATCTCTATGCCACTTGCTCAAAAATTAATGTGCAAATCATACCATAAATAAGTACTAAGAAAATTGTAGTATGTTGGATTCAATTACACTCTAGATTTCCGTAAAAAATGCAAGATAAATCAAACCTTGTCTAACATGCTCAAAGTAATGCTAAGACTCATGGAACTTGATCTAGATTGCACTAAACACAATTAATCCTCATCTATAGATGGTTTCTCTTTATTTGTTAAACTCTTTTTAAAAATTTCTTCATTTTTATATATTAAGTTTTTCTACAATATAAAATAAAATATGTAATAAGTAACGATTAAAATGATTTCCATAAATGAATCAATATTTGAAGACAGATTTACCCCTTGCTTCTAATTGGCCTCTCAAGCTATTTCGTTGTTACCATTACTTCCAATCTATAGGAAAGGATCCAAAGGACCATAATATTATTCCTCTAGTCATCGATAATTCAAATTCCCAGGGATACTTTTATGGAGCAAGTCAGATGAATGGGTCAAAAATGTGGAGCGTGGTATGTTCTATACCTATTAGATGATGCTTACTTTGTAGGGAAAGATTTTTTAGGAGGAGGCTCTAATAATTTTGGGGAACTCTCTGCTATTTTCCTCCTTATGAAGTCGACTTCCAATAAGGAAATCTAGTCTTTACATATTTTTGGTGACTTAGAACCCTCAATTAGTTGGATGTTTGGTGAAAAGCAGATCCAAAAATTGGGTATTTACAATTTGAAAGTATGTTTAAAATATTTGGTGCGCTCCTTCCAGTCTATTTTCTTTGTGCACATCTACAGGGAGTTCAATGAACTAGTAGGTAAACTATCAAAAGTGGGTCTCACGGGTTTAATCACTTAAATTGTCGAAGAAGAGGTTAGGGATTCCAACTACATATTTTTCAGTTATTGATCCATAGGAGCTCATTGTCGAGGCAATTTTGTCATGTTTTGTTATCTTCATGATATTCAGAGTTTAATGTTTTGGTCTTTTCCCAGATCTCGCAACAGAGTCCTTGTAGGAGTGATCTTCAGAGTTCTTGTATGAGTGATAATTAGAGCTTAAATTTTTTGTTATTTTGCATAACTTTCTGTAACTATTTCATAGATTCCTCATAAGAGTGATTATTTTTGTAATTTGAAGAATGTATTTAAATTTCCGCCTTGAAATATAAATATGACTTTTTATGAGGGAAAAAAATGTAACATTAAAAATTATAAAGACAACTCTTCATAAAATGGATACATATTTTTCCATATTATATAACAATCTTAAATTATGCAATTACAACTCTTCGAGGACCTTTTGTTGTTGTCTTCATCAATTACCTTTTCTTTACATTTTACTCTACATTTTTCTTTGTCTCTTTCTTTGCATCTAGTGTCATCATTTGATCCCTCTCTGGTAGAAGCCATGTGATATTTATATTATTATAACGATATGCTACTATAGTAATTACATAATATCCACGGAATAAAATATATGCATAGTTTGGCATGGATATTGAAAATAGATACACATGACATAAATATATGCAAATATGATATATTCAATGAAATGTAATGAAAGTTACCAAATTCAACTAAACTCAACCAAATGTTAAGAAATAGAAAAAATAGAGGAATTTGGTAGAAATGATTTTAAGCCATATAAGCTACTTTTGTATTCATCCAATGATATCAATTTATAGTACATGGATTACACCACCTCTAAATATAGATCTCACTGACAACTAATCACTAGATAGTGAAAACAACTCATCAATAGATAAAGATAACAACTCATAAGAAGGTGATATTAGACTTTGGGATTGTTTAGGGACTCAATCACAAGTTTGAATAATTAATAATTATACTAGTAAAGAAACAATAACTAGTGCATAAACTAGTATAATCTTCAACCTAAAATTTTAGAACTAAGATTCGATGAAGATATGCTTAAAAAACTTCCATTTTTTATGTTGAATTCTTCATCTAAAATGAACTTGGAATGAGAGTTGAAATTTTGGAAGTGAAAATTTGTCATGTCTAAACATTCCCCGCTTTCTTGACAATTTGATCATTTTCCAAGCAGTTCAGATAGAAGAAGCTAGTGTCTTTTACTAATAGGTAAAAAAATATAATCATCGAAGTGCTCTCTAAATTTAGAAATAATAAAATGTTGAACAACATCCCATTAATAGTTGATTTGATTGTATATATCCTATTGAGGAGACCAGTGGTCGTGTTGGAATTCCCAAATGTTGATTGAATTTTGATTGATAGGACTAGTTTGAAATTGAAACTTGACTATCATCATTAATATTCCCCCCTATCAAGTGTAAGGTGAGAAGAATGTGGAAGGGATACAAGATTTAGATTTGGATTCTTCTCCAATCACTGAATTTGATACCATGTATCTATTGGTTTTGTTTGACCACTAACTAATTTCATCAATGGATGTGGTGGTTTTGGTTGACCACTAACCATTTTCACCATATATTCCCCCTTTTAAAATGAATGAGAGTTCAATTTTTTCTTCATTAGTGTACTCCCCCCCTTGAGGTGCAAGAGAATACCATTTTGTTTTGTTTGTGTACTCACCCCTTAAGGTACAACCCTGGAGAACCAATTGAAAATGAGCCATAGTAGTGCCTAGAATCACCAATTGGAATATCTGGTTGAAATTTGTTTGTTTTTGTGCCTTCTTCATGCAAATATGTATTTACATATGTCTGAAATAGATCACAATAAGACTTGTGCAACTTCTTGACTTGTTGATTCATTGCCAAGAACTTATCCAATCATAATGAACTATTCTTTTATAAACCATTTTTTCCATTTGACATCTTTCTGATAGATTATTTTTCTTCCCACAATGAAGAAACAGATGGAGATCAAAATACTAATTCTCCATGTGACCAACTTGATGACAATGTTGGCACTTAACACTCTGATGCTATGTTAAATTTTCAGAATTTACTTCAATCTGATCTAGGATCTTAACTGAGAGAACAACATGTACAACAAATCTACAGCATATCATTCATGGACACAATAATGCAAGCACAGAAGAGACACAAGATTTACTTGGGGAAAACCATAAAGGTGAAAAACCCCAATAACTTCCTCAGAGATAGATAGAGCAATGATACAACCCAAACATAAGAGATAGACATATCCTAGCAGCAGATCCTCCTCCTCCATAAGAGCGCCACTCCTCCTTAAGTGCATCAGTGAGAAGTGAGTGATCAAATAGAGTGCCTCCCGCACTCTATTTATACTTGACTTAACTTGCCTTTTACATTAATCATGTAGGATCGAACTTAACCACATAACATAATGATGACTGGGCCGACCCCCAATAGGGTGGTCTAATAACCCTTCGACCCACATGGCCGACCCCCAATAGGGTGGTCTAATAACCCTTTGACCCACATGACTTATACAGGGCCGACCCCAACAAGGTGGTCTAATAACCCATCAAGTATAAGTTAAGACATTTACAATATAAATGACGACACTTCCGTATAGTGGAATAATACCATCTCTATAGGAGTACATACAACATACATATATGAAATACATTCCGAAGTTACATATACATCAACACTCCCTCTTAACTAGGAAGGTATTTCTCATCACATGTCTTCTAGCACAAGTCTTCTTCTCTGGATCATCGTCACTGGATAATCGTCATCGAGACATCATCATCATCACTGCTGCTGCTATCTCAATCAATCTCTGAATCTACTTGTCATAGGAAGTTCTACAGAGCCAGTCCTTTTTCATACTGGATGTAGGCCCACCACCTGTAGGTCTTCATCATCACTGGCCATACTGTGGAATCTTCAGGACTTATTACGTGCGTCACAAAACCTTAAAAGAGTCTCTTGACTAGCAAGAACTCTAAAGAGCATCTGAGGCCTTTTTCATCCTGTCCAGATCTCCAGGACTTATTACATGTGACCCCACCACAAAACCTCGCAAGAGCATCCCAGGCTGTTACGAGCACGCAGCTCTACCTATAGGATCTCCTAGGGCACGAATTACATGTGGTCATGGCAAAACCTTGCAAGAGCATCCCAAGACTGATTACAGGCACACAGCCCAACCTATCGGATCTCCCAGGGAACCGAATTATATGCCATAGGACAAAAACTCGAAAGAGAATCTGCCAGATATCCCACGGCACCGAATTACATGCCATAGGAAAAACCTTGAAAGACTATCTGCAGATCTCCCAGGGCACCGAATTATATTTCCTCCCAGAGCAAAACCTCGAAAGAGCATTTTCCAGATATCCTAGGGCACCGAATTACATGCCATAGGCAAAACCTCGAAAGACTATCTGCAAATCTCCCAGGGCACCGAATTACATGCTCATCTGCACAACCTGATCCACGACCATAGAGTATCAACCTGATACTCACCATACATCATCTTGATGTACACATGATCATCCTGATCATCATCACTGCAACATCCTGCTGCATGTCATCTGGAGCAACATCCTGAAGCTCGTCATCCATGATCATCCTGATCATACAATACATCTACCTGATGCATACCAAGTATCTACCTGATACATATCATCATACATGATCCACCTGATCATACAATGTATCCACCTGATACAAATACAAATACATGATACATATCACCATACATGATCCACCTGATCATACAATGTATCCACCTGATACATATACGGATACATGGTCCAAGCATCCAACATGATGCATATACAAAAATACATACACATGATCCAACCAATCATATCCAACATCCAACATGATGCGTAAATACATATAAATGATCCAACTGATCATATCCAACATCCAACATGATGCGTACATACATATAAATGATCCAACTGATCATATCCAGCATCCAACATGATGCATACATATATACATAAAAATGATCCAACTGATCATATCCAACAGAAACCAGAACATCATCCTGATGCTCATCATTCAACGCTTACATCCACAGCCATGTGAAGGATCCTCCTTCCAACATGCTTGGAATGGCTTCAGCAAATGTGTCCATCACTTCTTCCTCGAAGTGTCCTCGATCTGAAGAACGCCAAGCCTCTCTTTGAAGTACTCGAACTTCACCCTGGCTAGTGACTTTGTCAGCACATCTACAATCTGCTCGTCCGTCGCAACATGCAGGAGCTTCACAGCTCCTCTCTGCACCATATCCCTGATATAGTGATATTTGATCTCTATGTGTTTCGACTTGTCATGAAACACTGGGTTCTAAGACAGCTTCACACAACTCTGGTTATCACAGAAGATACCAGTAGCATCCAACGGGAGATCAACTAACTCAGACAGTAGCTTCTGTAGCCATACTGCCTCACAACTAGCTGAATAGGCTGCAACATATTTTGCCTCAGCTGTACTCAGTGCTACGCAGGACTGCTTCCTGCTAAACCAAGAGATCACACCTGATCCCATATTGAAGCAGCACCTAGATGTGCTCTTCCTATCTGCAGCACTGCCTGCCCAATCTGAATCAACATAACCCTGCAGGTTAAACTTTTGATTCGCTTCATACTTGAGCCCATAATCCACTGTACCTTTCAGGTACCTCAGAACATTCTTTATAGCAATCAGGTGAACACTCCTCGGATCCGTTAGGAACTGGCTCAATGTGTTCACAGAAAAGCAAGTGTCTGGTCTCATGTTTTTCAGGTACATCAAGGACCCAATCATCTGACGATACATAGAGACATCAACTGGCTCATATGAAGCATCACATAGAAGCTTCAGATTCGATGCCATAGGTGTGGCCACGGCCTTACAATCCATCATCCCGAATCTCTTCAGGATATCTATTGTGTACTTCCCTTGACCAAGGAAGATCCCACTTGCATTCTTCCACACCTCCATGCCAAAAACAAATAGTGCATCATCCCCAAGTTCTTCATCTCGAACTCGACAGCAAGCTTCCGCTGCGTGTCAGCAATCAATCTATCTTCACCTGTAACAAACAGGTTATCCGCATACAAAAGTAGTATCACTGGATTGCCTTCCTCAACCTTGTAGAAAAGGTTGGAACCCACTTTACTCTTGGTAAAGACCAAACTGGATAGAAAGCTTCCTATCCTACCATACCAAGTTCTGCACATATATGATTTCCTGTCATGTGTCTCAGAACCAAGTGGTTGCTTCACATACACTTCTTCTTCAACTACACCATTCAAGAAAGCTGTCTTGAAATCCATCTAGTGTATCTTCTATTTCATCACTTTTATATTTCTCTATGCTACCGTCTACAGCATGCTTGATCTTGATAGATCCATATGGAAGTCACAACAGACTTCCCTTCAGCTCTTGGGACTGCATCCCAAACATCGTTCTTCATGATCGACGGATCATGGCATTCTTCCCGTATTCTGGGAACTTCAATATCTTCAATAGATAATTTTGTTGCTGAACAAATGTTGTAGTTCTTCTTTTGTAGGTGATGGCATACGATCTTTCCTATACAACAAGTTAAATTGCATGATTAGAAAACATCTCATAGTTTTCAGAACAAATTCTTACACATAAAGAAATATGTCATACAGTCATGCAATTGTCTTAGCCAATGCTTCAATACAACATTTATCCATATCCCGTAACTTTCTAGATGCCTTCCAATCTCTACCAGAACATTGTTAAGAGTGTGCACAACTCCCAACATGTCAACAAAGAGGTTTCATTCTAGAAAAGTAGCAATGGAATGTTGTACAGTGCCATAGGCCACTTACCCATGCATATTAGTAGTATATTGTTCATCAATGCAATTATTCTAATATGCATAATACACAACCTAATTCTAGGAACATCAGTATATACATTATTGAATAGTATTATTTAAGAAATGACAATTCAAATACTTATCTTTGTTTGTTCGTTGTGTGGACTCCCTCTGAGTCTTCGCTTCCTTGCAGGAGCTACTGGAGTCCTAATCTGAAGTAGCTTCTTCTACACCTTTTTGTTGTGGAATGTAGAGAGATGGTCAACTCCCTCTGAATATCTGCATCCTTGCAGAAACTATTGAAGTGTGTTCCTTTGCTTTCTTGCAGGAACAACTGGAGTGTGCTCCCTCTTGATATTTGCTTTCTGGATTACCTGTTCTTGAACTCATATTCATCCTTGGTCCCTATGCATGCTTATTAGTATCATGATTGTGTTATCCTTGTGATCTCATATAAAATCATACATTCATTAGTATACTATTAAAACACAATAATCTCAAGCATGTATAGTCATGATCATTTCAAACAGAAATAATAAGGATTAGCATTCAAGGTTTATGTAGGATTCTTATTTAATCATAGGACTCTTTTGGTTAGTTAAATCATCAATCAAGAGAAGAGATATAATATGCATAAAACCCGTGATTATTCAAACTTATGACTTCATGAATAATCATTATCAACAACACAACAGTATAAGATCCTAACCCAAGGTAGGATTCTATCTTGATATAGGAAAAACATACCTGGATTAGCATGCTAGCTAGTTATGTCTAACATACTCACATGATGTTTTCTTGTTCTTCTTCAATGACTTGTGCTAGTAACTTGTATATCTCATAGGTTAACCATTATAAAACCAAGTTATACATACCTCGTAAATGGATCTTCTATGAGATCCATGACAATGGATGAATCTTTGTCCTCATGTCATCATGATCATATGTTCTTGAATCATAACATGATTTGTCTTTCTTGGTGTACCTTTCATGTTAGTAGACAACATAAACCTCATACAACACCATAATGCATTAGTACAATCATAAGTGTCAACACCCTAATCAATGAATATCTTCTATCATGCATTCAGGTGATATGACAAATCTAAAATCAAGATTGTACTAACTGTAATAACATGAAAACAAACATACCATAAACTTAATCATGAACAAATATTGAAACATACCTCGATGAGTCATACCTGTCGAGATCGCTTGAAATATTCTTATGTAAGGCCTTAGCCTCTTCTCCCTCTGAAACAGGAACTTCTTCACTTATGCAGGTGATCAATCCATCTTCTTCTAGGATTAACCCAATCCACTTGATTTGCAAGAACTGGACCCGGAGCTAGATATGGGTTTGTCAGAGAAACCCCAAAAATTCAAACTTTGAATTTCAAACTTCCGAAAGGATAGAAATATGCGCCTTGATGAGATGATCAAGCTAGTATATTCAGAATTTGAAAACTGCAAAGTTTCACTCCTCAATTTTGCCTTTGAAACTTTCGGATTCACTGGACATGACCCTGAACTGGGGTTTGATGAAGCCCACTCTTCTTCCCAATCAAAAGGTTTTATCCAAAGCTCTAAGCTTCTATTTTTCTGAGGAGCTTCCAGCCGTGGTCACAGATTTCAAAAAATTCCCATTTTTACAGAAGCCCTAATTTTCCACTTTTCTGACCAAAGTCCCGAACTAGGGTTTAATCAAGCCCGGCCTTCTGCCCAACCAAAAATTTTGATCTTGGTCTCTAAATTTTTATTTTGATGAGTATCATTCAGCCGTGGTCTCCGATTACAAAAATTCCAACTTTCTCCAAATCCCTAAATTCCGGAAGCCATGAATGAAGGTACTAAAAAAATAATTCTGTTTTTGACAGAAATATGTACCTGATTGTTTCTGGTGTAACTACGAACTTTTCGATCCACAGGGTCTGAAAAATTTTCCTGAGATAGCCCGACCTGTTATCTTTCCATCCTGACAGGTCTGACCTCAATTGGAATCTCTAAGAGAGAGTTATGCCAAGTGTCGCAACGTGACCTGTTTATGGGATAATACAGGAGAGCGAACTTGTACGGAGTTCCACGTGTCACTATTTCAACTTCGGCCTCTGAAAATTTTTCCTGAGATAGCTCGCCCTGTTATCTTTCATCCTGATAGGTCTGACCTCAATTGGACTCTCTGAGAGAGAGTTATTCCAAGTGTCGCAACGTGACCTGTTTATGGGATAATACAGGAGAGCGAACGTGTACGATGTGACACGTGTCACTGGTTCAACTTCGGCCTCTGAAACGTTTTCCTGAGATATTACAGTCTGTGTACTACCTGTCTCTTTTTACGAAATTTCATTTGGAGCTTCCTAGCCCAAGTTTTGACCATTTTCCCAAGGTCACCTGATTTTGACTCAGATCTGGAAGAGGCAGAAACCCTATATTGTATAGATCATAAATCACAAAGTACAACGAATTAGAGGTTTTCCTTTGGAAACAAGGTACATGGGGATTTAATCTTCAACTTGTAAAGATTTCAGATCCGAAAACTTCGCCAAAACGGATTTATAGCGAAAGTGCTACGATGACTGGTTTTTGCTATATCAAGCCCTAGCATCGTAAGTGCAACAAGTGTCATACATGCCATAACATGCCTTCTTACAGGCTAGCTCTTATACCATGTTAAATTTTCAGAATTTACTTCAATATGATCTAGGATCTTAACTGAGAGAACAACATGTACAACAAATCTACATCATATCATTCATGGACACAATAATGGAAGCACAGAAGAGACACAAGATTTACTTGGGGAAAACCATAAAGGTGAAAAACCCCAATAACTTCCTCAGAGATAGATAGAGCAATGATACAACCCAAACATAAGAGATAGACATATCCTAGCAGCAAATCCTCCTCCTCCATAAGAGCACCACTCCTCCTTGAGTGCATCAGTGAGAAGTGAGTGATCAAATAGAGTGCCTCCCGCACTCTATTTATACTTGACTTGACTTGCCTTTTACATTAATCATGTAGGCTCAAACTTAACCACATAAAATAATGCTGACTAGGTCGACCCCCAATAGGGTGGTCTAATAACCCTTCGACCCACATGGCCGACCCCCAATAGGGTGGTCTAATAACCCTTTGACCCACATGACTTATACAGGGCCGACCCCAACAAGGTGGTCTAAAAATCCATCAAGTATAAGTTAAGACATTTACAATATAAATGACGACACTTCCGTATAGAGGAATAATACCATCTCTATAGGAGTACATACAACATACATATATGAAATACATTCCGAAGTTACATATACATCAACATGCTAATCTAAAACAAGTGATATGGAATCTCCTTAAAGGAATCATGCACTATGGAATTGGATTGGTATGGAATAGTCAGGAATATGAAAGGTGAATTCCTTATCATATATAAGTCCTATGTTGTATTTGTTGTCATGAATTTCTTCCCATGGTATAATGATAGTCTTGGAAAGATTGTTATGTACTTGATTTTCTTCCATACATTCATGATAGTTTTCATTTGTGACTATTGATATCATTGGATCAATACAAAAGTATAATATGGCTTAAATCCTTTCCCACCAAAGTCCAATGTTTGGTCTTCTTATTAACATCAAAGTCAACCAAACTTTGGTGTAGAGATTCAAGTAGATTTGATTGCATATTTCTTCAATCTACTAATAACATTGTTTATGGTTTGGTATCATGTCTTATCTACCCACTCTTGCCTATGTTTTTTTACCCATGTGATTTATTACACACTATTATTATAGTGGAATATCCCCATGTGGGAATTCATTCCACATTAACAAATATTGCATAGAAACCCATTGATTCATTTTTATTTCCTAAAGCCTTCTTGTATTCACCATGAACTTCAGATTCATCATGACACTTAATTGCCTCCTCCTTTTTTATATTCTCCATAATCCTTATTTTCCCCACCACCTTCTTTCTTACCACCACCTTCCTTGTTCTCCCACCTTCTTTCTTGCCCCCATCCTTCTTATCCCCTTCCTAGTTGCCTCCATCCTTTTTTTGAGATGATCTCCATATAATTCCTAATATTTCTATTGAGATGTTCCAACAACTTATTTGGAGCCATCAATATTCATTACCTTATGATTCTTCGCATCATGTTCTAGAAATAAAAATGATGCACAACCTTAATGAGCTATCTAGGAATATGGGATCATTTTTTCTTAAAGCCTTGTTGTCTTCACTATTAGATTTGGATTCATCACCACCCTTCATTGCCTCCTTCGATCTTATTCTCTCCACCAAGGATTCTTCTCCCTACTACCATCTTTCTTACCATTACCTTCCTTTTTATCCCTCCTTCTTTCTTTCCCCAATCCTTCTTGACCCCTTCCTAATTGTCTCAATCCATCTTTTATGACATGATCTCCATATAATTCCTGATCTTTTTGTCAAGATATTCCACCAACTTATTGGCATCTATCAATTCTTTCGCAGTTCCTTATGATTTTTCACTTCAAGTTATGTATACTGTACTTTGTTAAGGATCAAAAGGAACTCCTTAGAAGAATGGCATCAGAATTGTGTACATATATGATATAATTTCACAAAATGTAATTTTGTTATCCAAGACCTCATTATGATGCCAATACAACATCCTATATTTATGTAGGCAACTTTAGGTCAATACTAACATTTCAACTTCAACATAATAAAATGGAATAAAGACACAAGTGATGCACATCACCATGCAAAAATTGACTCAATACGACAAAAATAAAATGCTAACCAAAATATAGTTTTTTTCTTAATTTTTGGGTTGTGTAAACACAACACAATGACAACACTATCACGACTCAACTATGACCCAGGTCACAACACAGAAATATGACACACATTAGCAAAAAGAACTTGAACAAGGTTTTGAGTGCTATAATGATGTAAATTAGCGACACAGTAGTAGCTTTTTGTAGTAGTGGGCAAGTGCCAGAGCTTCATTGACCATACATATTTTTGAAGGGATATGCCAAGGTCTCCATGAATGACCTCATTCTTGAAGGATAGGTTGGATTCCCTGATCCTTTCAAAGATGGAACAACTTGGGGCCATATAGGAGTTGAGGGCACACAAGATTTGGAATCAAAGAGATTTTCATTAAGATAGAGGACTAAGCCCACAAAGAGTAGGAATCTCATGCAATGGAAGAAGAAACCCATAACAACAACAAAAGGAGGGAAGGTATAGTTTAGTTCAAGGGGCCATTTGCTACAATGATGACTAACAACTAGGAAAAACCCTAGTCATCACCCACCAAGGGATCAAGAGTCGTCTTACTTTTTTCCAATCCTAAATTCACTTCAACACTTGTTAATATTACTAAAATTATATTATCAAAGAGTGTGGTGGCCATTTAAATAATTCTTTGCAACTTTATAACAAACATGGAAAGCCACAACTCCTAGCCTCTGCAAACACCACACTACCCCCAAAACAATGCCTCAATGTGCAAAATAACTTCCTTCATAATATGAAATCATATTAAAAACCCAAAAGTCATGTTAAACTATTTATTCACTAGTAGATATTCAATTAAGGTGATTCAAGTTTTTGCAACTATCTAAATGATCCATTGTTCTTTTGGATTTTTACTGCGTCTTGAATTTGAAACCGATGTTTTGAGCAGGAGCCCTGCTTATCTTCAGGGAAGCAAACAACCATGAAATTTATGAAGAAACCATGTTGAAGATTATGTTAAGATGCAAAGAGATGGAGATATTTATAATGCAGTAAGAATAGATGTTAATGTTAGTTTTAGATCAAGAAACTCCAAAGTTTTAGGATGTGGTTAGGTTAAATTATTAATTAAAATAAAATGTATATTAGGAATTAAAAATTAGGTAAAACCAGGGGCAAACTTAATTAATTAAATTAAAATGATGAAAATCCTAGGGCCAAAAGATAGGGAAAAAAAGAAAATGGAGAATCAACAAGTTTAAACAATTCATATAAGAAAGAAAAATAGATTATTCAACACATAGGTAGGAGATTTGGGAGGAATAAAAGCTTATTCAAAGGTTAAATATAAGAATGGATTAGGAAATTTATTATGATAATAAATAATAAATAATATAAAATAAAATTAACATTAAAACAATATTTGAATTATTTTTGTCCAAGAAATTAATTAGTAATTTAAAATAAAAAGTATATTAGAAATTAAATATTTTTAGGTTAAAAAGAGAGGAGTTAATTAAATAAAAATCACGGATTAAGAGACAAATAAATAGGAAATTAGAGAATTAAAATCAATTCAATATAAGTAGGAAATTAAATTAATTATTCGCGCATAAAAAGAGGGAGATGAAATTTGATAAGAGTAATTTTTTTAGTCATAAAGATTAAATATACGGATAAATAGGATACAGTAGGTAAAGTGGGTAAAATAATAATATCTTTACAATTAAATTTGTAACTTTACAATAAAATAATCTTTGAATGTGTATGTGTAGGAGAATAAATTAATATAAATTTGTCAAAATTAAGAAGAGGTAAAGATGAGAAAATAAGGATATTAGATAAAATTAAAATTAAAATTAAAAACATAACTAATAATAAAAGAATAAGAAGGTTTGTCATTTGGCCCCATTTGAAAGAGAATCTTAACCGATTCCTAAATCACCTCAATAACATCTTCACTGATATCCAAATTACCATGGAAATTGAGCAAAGCAATTCCCTCCCCTTCCGATGTCTTAGTATCTTGTAATAGCAATGGCTCTGTATGCCACCAAGTCTATAGAAAGAAAGCCCATATCGATCACTACCTCAATACTTTATCACACCACCACCCTTCCCAAAAGCTAGGTGTTCTTAACACCCTAGCTATTAAAGCTATTCGAATCTCTGACAAATACCATCTCGATCAAGAACAAAAACATCTAAAACAAGCCCTAAAATGCAATGGCTACTCTTCCTTTCAAATTGACAAATCCTTTCGCAAGTCTGGACATCCTTTATGCAAACGACCTCCCATAGACCATATAATTTTAACAAATTTATATTTATTTATTCTCTTACATCAATTTACAAATTTAATTGTAAAAGTATTATTATTTTACCCACTTTATCTACTATATCCTATTTATCCTTATATTTAACCTATATAACTAAAAAATTTACTCTTATCAAATTCAATCTCTCCCTTTTTTATGTGAGAATAATTAATTTAATTTCCTACTTATATTGGATCCAACACTTGTGCCCCCACAACCCAATGGTTAGATCAAATACGCATTGATTAGGGTTCAAATAATTTAGGAGAGAGATTATGTTGCCCAAAGAGTCTCGCACCTAACTTCTTGAAATTAACGCCATTCCGCACGTTCTTGACGTGATTGTGGAATATATACAATGTATATGATTTGGACACATGACACTATCAATACCTCCTCCCCAACTTGGTTATGAGAGGATTATTATTAAATAATGTTTATAACATTATGGATTTTTTAAATATAAAATTAAAATAATAAAATAAAATTCTTGTATCGACAAAGTTGTTTTGTAATACATCACATTACATATTATAAATCCGTATGAAAAATATCTCAAGAAATAAGATTAATTTGACCATAAAATGGTTAAAAGGAAAATAAGATTAATTTAAATGTGCTCTCTTTACTACGTGTTTCAAAGTACAAACAAGAATGTTGACTTCCTTATCTCTGTTAAAGGTAATAAATGGTAAGTGGAGTAATGTGGATAAGGATATTTATTTCAAATTGACTTCGAACCCTCTCCAAGAATGTGATTGACGTATCTTGTCCCCTAAAGGAGTTTTAAAAGGAAATATGATGCACAAAATTAGTAAATATGTCCACTTCACAACTAAATAATTATATTTCCATTTAGTTATTTGTAAACCACTAATAATATCCATATAGAGATTCTTCCACGGTCTAGTAGGTATAGGGAAGGACTTTGTGTTTTTTATTTACAGGTTTCCGCGTATAACAAAGTATGTATCTTGTAAGGAGAGTGATGAAGCTAGATTAGCTAGCCGCTATTATAAGTGATTGAGTGATGGGTGGGGATGGCGATTTCTAGGGTGTTAGTTTTTCCTGGTAGGATGGCGGTCATGGCGGATATACTATGGTTTGTTTGTAGTTTCCCTCTTAGACTTGCTTATGGTTATTGGTACTACCTTGTATTTCGGGATTTTCCTTTTTTTTTCACTTCTATTCAGTACTTTGGATTATTCTCACTAGTTATACCTTTGTTATTTCTTACCGATCTTTACTTGTCTGAAGGACCCACCATATCCTCCACTATTCCCCTGACTATTTTCGATGGGGTGTGTCTGTTTTGGCTTGTTGTTGGGCAGTAGTCACATGGAAACTGCTATCGATGTTTGTTCCGAGACACTTAGGGATTCACACCTCGATTTACTCCATGGACAATCCCCTACACTGGTGACCCATTGTTATGTGACTCTTCGGCGGAGGGTTATATTCCGGTTGATGACTCTGGATTACTATTTGAGGAATATGCACCAACTTCTGATCCCAAGCATGGGGGTGGTAACTCCAGGAGCCATGGTGTGAGGGACAAGCATCAGAGATATCTAAATGCACTGAAGGCACACAGTGAGGAACTATTCATGACATTGGGCAAGGATGTACACATGGGGAGAGTGATGAGCTTGACTTCAGATCCTTGGTAGGGAAACTCTGCTTTAAGAATATCAGTCGTCGACACTACTTTCATGGGTTTCTGATCAATTGAAGCCTTTATTGACCTACTGCCCGCATATCCATATACTAGTTAATAACTGGGTCATCTTCCATTTTCTTGATGAAAACCATCTCTCCCGGATTCTGGAGCGACAGTGGGCCATTGGTTAGGGCTCATTGTGCTTAAAACGATGGCATACAGACTTCAACCCATTAACTGAAACCCTTCAGAAAAATCGCTTTTGGGTTTTGTTAAAGGGATTCCCCTCGGAACTTTGGTCCCGTGAGGTTTTTATCTCCTTGGCAAACAAGATTGGCAACTTTATCTTCTTTGATGACAAATCCCTTTTCATGAGGATAAGATAATGGTATGGATACTTACGGAGATCGATGTTGAAAAGGGTCTCCCGGACTCCATTACCATCAGGTGGGGTGATAGGGTTACTTACAACAACTAGACTACTAGAGGACACCATTTAGATGCTTTAATTGTGGAATGGCTAGGTACTTGCGAGATGTGTGTCCATCTTATTAGTCCCAGAGGGTTGGTAAAGTCATGGACATTGTGGGCCCTCCGTATTTGGCACTTGCAGGGGCCGACTCGACTACATCCGAGATACATTCTCTCATGGGTAAGATCACGATCCTTTTTCCCTCTTTCATTGACACACTTTCTGATTCAGATTTGGCTAAGATTCATTTGCTGGACAAGCACTTTTATGAGAAACCCCACATTCCTTCGGGGAATATTGCGATACCTTTAGGCGAAAATATGAGCACTACTGATGGTGAAAATATTGTTGCAGTGGATGAATGTGACCGGAATCCACCATTGGGGGAACATGTCCTAGATCATGATTCCTAGATATTGGCTAATGATCATACTACTTTAGTGACATTGGGGGTCATTTCAGTTTTGGAATTAGGAGATACACACAACCTGGAATCCCTTACTCCTCCTCGGAACATCTCTAGTCTCTATGGGGATCCTATACCTGTTTTTAGTAGGGACTCGGTTGAGTTGTTGCCGATTGTTCCTTCCTACCTTAATGTCATAGTGCGTAAGAAACATGGTGGTCGCTGTCGTAAGGTGCTTGCCAGAACTTCTTTTAGGGATATTGCCATTTTGGATTTTGCAGATGTCGGTACTTCGACCTCTGCGAGTACCGAGTGTCCTCCACTGTCTCCATTATTAGCACATTTCCGACCTCTTAGAGAACCGCAGGCCACACCGGGTTTCTCTTGATGATACTATTAAACCTAAATGTTCGTGGGTTTGGGCGCGCCCACAAATTGATAGCCCTCCATATTTTAATTGATTTGATATGCCCATATATTGATTTTTTCCAGGAGACTTTGGTGGATGGGGAAAATGCTAGGGCCTTTGCTTGACGCTTATTTCCAGGTTTGGCTTCTAGCTCTCTTAGTTCAACTGGTAGATTTGGGGGTTTAATTTCCATCTGGAATCTTGTTGTTTTCTCGTTGCAGTCTGTCATGGCGGGGGATGCATCTTACTGGCTCGTTGTTTTTTGGATATTGTCGGGACTATTCATTTGTTTAATTGTTATGTCCCATTGGTGGATAAACAGAGTTATTGGTCTAGTCTTAGTGTCTGTGGTTTACTCAAGCTAGAGTCCCTTATCATGGTGAGAGATTTGAATTTCACTACAGCTGCCCGAGACTAATGGGGCACAAAGGCCTGGGTATCTACTTCATGTGACTAGTTCAAGACCCTCCTTGATCTTATTGATGTGGTGCCTGCTCCATAGCTACCTACTTGGAGAAACGGTCGTCATGGTATTGAAGCTATTGCAAAAAGACTGGATAGGGTTTTAATTCATGAATCCAATCACATGCTAGCCATTCTTGAAGTGAAGAATTGTAAATCGTCCTCATATTTCCCTTTCAATTATTGCATGATATGGTCTGAAGATGATGCTTTTACACTATTGGTCCGCAAACATTGGTCTGCATTCTCAGCTACAATGATTGGTTCGGTGATGAATAATTTTCCACTATTTCTCCGGAGACTTAAGGTGGTGGTATCTCCTTGGATCAGGAGTACAAAATTTGGACTACACTCTATGTTACAACGGGTTGATATGGATTTATAGGTACTTTATAATGCATCTTGTGGTTTTACTAGTTCGGTTGACAATTTAGATGCCATTAAGAGATTGGAGGAGGAGAAGGCACTACTTCTTTGGAGGGAAGAAGAAGTCTGTCGTCTTAAGAGTAGGGCATTATGGTTAAAATGTGGGGACAAGAATACCAAATTTCCCATGCTACGATGACTTCCAAACATAAAAAGAGGGCGATTTGGGAGATCCACATCAGCCCTGGTATCAAAACTACTTCACAAGATGAGATTGCATCGACTGCCACTACTTATTTATCTTAGTTATTCTCCAAGCCCCAGACTCACAATCTAGAAGCTCAACTTAAGGTATTATTGGTTATGCCACATTTATTCAGTGAGGAAAACTGCCATCTCATTGGCCGTCCTGTGACTATTTTGGAGATCGAATCTATCCTTAAGGACATGGAGAAAGGCAAGAGTCTAGGACTGGTGTTGGCGGGAAAATCTACCCTATAGCAAGGAAACTAATGCTATCAACTTGGTTGGGGTGACAGGTAAGTGTATTGATGATACTACAGAGATATTTACAAAAAGAAATAAGTTGTGGATCTTGAGAACACACCTTTCAATCGAAGTTTGATCCTAGCCTTAACTTGATCTTGTGCTCAACCTTCAAATCCACCTTCCTTTCAGTAAACCTGCAATAACAACACCTTTCTAAAATCATTTTGGGCAATATATAAAGCTTGAAAGAAACAAAAACAATGTTTAACATTCAGCATTGACCAAAACAGATCCAAATTAAGATGCCATTTCATAACACATTTAAGTTGGAACAAGAAAGACACTTCAACCTTTATTTGTCAAAAGTAAAATGAAGTACAAGTATACCTGATCATGGAACAGGCTCCTGCAACTTGATTCTGGGCTCTTGCTCTTCTCTGGCTTGGATGTCTTTAGCATCAACTCCTCCAATGTAAGCTTCTCTCTATGTCTCAAAGTTTCTCCATTAATCCATCTCACTATCTCTAGCTAACCTTTCTCCTTTAATCTTCTTTGTATTTATAAGATTGGAGAAGTAGTTCAAGTCGATGTATGGTTATGGAGGAAGTTGGGGAAGTTGGGAAACTACCATCAACTAATCCTCCTCGAGAAATTAATTTATTTTTTAATCATCTTTTAAGATGTACGCGACTCTTGTTCAGTGGAGTAGCGTATAGGGCGCTACTTTAGTGCTTATCAACTAGCGTTCATCGAGTTTAAAATGTTGAGCGCTACTATGCTGAGAAGGAGTAGCATATATTAGGATATGGGCGCTACTATTATACACTGGAGTAGCATATGGGCGCTAGTCTCTTTGAGTAGAGTAGCGCTCATATCGTAGAATGATATTTTTTGGGTTTTTCCAGTAATGTCAAGAAATGGAGTGAGTCAAAGTATCATCCAAGGTCAACATGCTCCTCCATCCAAGTTGTCCTTTTGTGTGATCAACAGCTCAAGGTGATCACGGATGGAGAGGTGCAAGTTTAACCTATAACAGATGCCCCCTAATGTGTGAGGTCAGAGGGAAACGATGGGCGAAATACATTATAATCCAAAGCTAGAGGAGGAGCAAAGGACCGCAAAAAACAAGTCACAAGAAACCTGCAACAAAGATCAAGGTCAGCAAGCAAATACATTTTTGACATCATATAGATGTGCAGTGTGATACAACATGATCTCCGATACATAACAAGGAGATGTATATAAAGCATGGCCACTTGAAATACAAGCGTGGATCCATGTCAAACTGAGAGTTCATAGCCATAACAACAAACTGGATCTATGTCTCATGGAGAGCCGAATATAAGTGAGGCTCAGTCTTGCGCAACTTGGGTGATAACAAAATGAGGTAATGTCATCCAAAATCCCAAGGTCTTCATCCAAAACAACCCTAGGTACAAACCCTAACCATGTTAATAGATGAGCTGATAGTCGAACATGGGGGGTATCGTTTGATTACCGGTCATTGATGTATACCGTTAACAAACGCGAGGACTTCCACCAATAATGATGATGGGGTCCAAGGTACCAAGTACGATTCGCCAAATGTGAATAGATGGACTTGGAGTTGAACACTTAGGAATCCTATCGAAGAAGAGACATTGATGTATTCTCATCATTCAACAGCGAGGAAAATTGCGACTGATGACTGCAATCTCCAAGGTACTAACCGAAACTCTAAACTTCAATCCCAGAATAATGAGTTGATGTCGATGGGAAGAAGTCCGTTGGAAGGGAGGCCTTAAGGCATCCTCCATCATCCAACTCGAGGAACACTCAACTGGTAAGAGCTGATATGGAATAATATGTAACAAGACTGACACTAGGAAGGCTGACACATGAGGTCAAGGTAAACTGCAGAATGGCCGACACAGGGTATATCCTTGAACATTGAGCACGACACAAAGTGACTCAGGCAGTTTCTGACATAATGGGGTAAATAAGTCTGAAATGTAAGAGACATTATCAGACCCTCCATATGGTTGGAAGAATAACCAACCGGGGGAGTAAATAACTCGGAGGAAAGGTTCACCCTGAGGTCAAAAACTAAACCCAACCGACAAGATAGACTCAATTAGGTGCTGTGTTCAAGGATAGAACTGACTGAACTGCCTTTGACAATGAAGATGTGATATGTCTTTCCCGTTCCTTATTCTTTTTAGATAAAAGAATACCCTTCTTGTTGTTTTAATGAGTCTAAGAAAGAATGAAAACTCAATAGATCCAACCATGTAAAAAAAAGTTTAACAAGCCCATGGGAGGAAGACTCAGGACCTTCTTCATTATTTATAGAGTTTGAAGAAGAGATAGAAGATTACTCTATATTTACTGATCTCTGGATTTTAATATCGAACCGAGATCTATTCTTGCTCGCCGGTGTTTTCAATTTTAAGGAGTCTGAAAAACTTAAACAATAACTCCATATATCTGCTCGTGGATTTTAATATCGAGCCCAAGCAGATTAATGCTCGCCGGTGTTTTCCTGTTTATAGATTCTGAAAAACTTAAACAATCCTCTTTTCACCTATCCATGGATTTTATATCGAGCCCGGATTGGTCTGTGCTCGACGGTGTTTTCTTGTTTATAGAGTTGAAAAACTTAAACAGTCCTCTACTTACCCTCTCGTGGATTTCACATAGAGCCCAAGTAGGTGTATGCTCGCTTGGTATTTTCATGTTTAGAGAGCCTGAAAACCCTAAAGAGAGGCTCCAAAAGGTCCTTTTTTCGTACAGTTAGTCTCCTTCCCTGAAAAAGTATAAAACAATGAAAGGAGAACTCTTCTAGTGTATACAGGAGTATACCTAGAGTATACCTTTTCCGTAGTTAATCCACCTAGGCCCGGAAAAGGGGTAATTCTATACCTGAGTGGATGAGCCTTCGATTACTTTAATGAGCTCGAAGAGGACAAGCTTGCTCGACAATCTTGTTTAGTTTAAATAGTCCAAACAAGAGCTTAAAAATGACTTAAAGGTCAGCTTCTAGGATCATTGCTTCATACTCTACCAAAACTAGGTCTTCAACAAAATATTAGTCGATGCGGCAAAAATCTCGAATGATATATGGATTTCAAATATTTAGCTAATTGACAAGGTCTATCATCAAGAAATTTGAAACTTAGGAGATGAATCCGACAAAAATTAAATGAAAATTGAGTTTGGATCAGTATTGTACCGTATTGTGTGTTTCAATTGATTAATTAGGGATTTTTGAAAGTTTTGAAACTATAGAAAATTAACAATTGTGGGTAAAAATCAAAATCCAATTTATATATAATTTCATTTTTAAAAATCAATTTTCAATTTTGTTTTGTAGGGCAAAGATTGGGGCAACCTTTTGCAAATTTCAAATCTCTGTGGCGATCAACTAAGCATCCAACCGTCAATCTTCCTCCATCAAGTAAGTTAAAATCCACCTTGCTTGCATTTTCATGGTTTATTTTTCATTTTTTGAGCAAAAAATAGCTTGCAACGTGATGGTCACAAGTGTTGCTGCGCGGGCGCTACTGTGTAACCACAACAATAGCGTATAAACGCGATGGGCGCTACTGTGCTGAAGCAGAGTAGTGCCCATACGCGACTGTGTAGTATACACAGTAGTGTACACTTTTGAAAACCTACCTACAAGCGCCGAGACTCAAGAAATTTTGGTTTTTTGTGCAGGATGGTCCTTCAATGGAGGGAGAGGGAGCATGAGGACATGGATAGGTTGGCCATGCAAGATCCGGATACCCTCCATGCTCTCAAAAGATGCGGTTTGTTGAAGTTTTATTGAACCGTAAACATGAGGGCTTTAAACAAACTATTTCGAAGACTTATTCAGTATTGGGATGTGGATACCAATACCTTTGTCATCCGTGGGAAAACATTGGAGCTTACAGTTGATGACATATATTTCATTACTGGTCTCTCGAGGAGAGGAGATGTAATCAATCTGAAAGGGTCTTCTCGTGTGGGTGTAAGGTCTGTTCAAGAGTATGTAAATACATATTGTGTTGTCGGAGCTGAGAAATCGGGAAGCCAAGTCTTGATTTCAACTATTGATGGTCTCCCTTTGAAAGTGATAGTGAGCATGATCAACCGAGTAGCAGGTAGTGCTTCACAACACTTAGCTTCCAGGAATTCTATGCATATTGGTGTACAATGCTTACACGGTCATGTCTATGATTGGAGTACTAGTTTATTGGCAAACATGAAATCTCAATTGACAGGTTGCAAATCCGGCACAATGAAGAATTTTGGGTACGGTAGCATTTTGTGTACTTTCTTCTTTGAGAGGATGCCTGCTATCAGTTTTTGGATGCCTCTACCTCAGTTTAACCCCCGTGAGCCCAGACTAGGCCATTGGGGTGACATATTCCTCCGCCAGGGTGGTGGGGAAAGTCACTACTGTTATCATACTGATGATTTCTGGGGGTGGTGGGAGAGGCAAGTGCCTGCTTTTGAGCAGTTTCCATATGATGGATTGGATTTCCATCATGATCCAGAGCTGGTGCTTCCTCTAGGTGGAGCCTGGGGAGATATTGGTATGTTTAAATTTTGAGAATTTATTTAATTTTTTCAAACTTTCTCAAGTATTTGACTTTTATGAATGAGTTTTGAAGTTCTAATCAAGTGTCATATGCAGATGTTGGGCCTGTTCGTCCTGAGGGACATCCTACCATCTATGTGAGGCCAGCTGATATTACTGCAGCAGATGCTATGTTGGGAACCCTGGAGAGAAAAATAAGTCGGTTGACTCACGAAGTTCCCGCATGGAGTATGGATCAAATACCTGTTGATATGCAGGAAGATGTTGTTGGGGTGCCCCCAACATGGCTTAGGGTGCTGCGGAAGATAACTAGGCTTGTCATATGCTATCGCAATGCAGTAGATGATGATGATGTCCCTCCTTCTCCATAGGAGAGAGATACATTCTATGTATATATTTTTGAGGCTACTATGCCCAGCTTTTGTACTTTTATGACTTGACTTGATAGACTTGTGACTCAAAACTCATATATTTTTTGATACGGTATCGGCTATATACAGTATCGGTTATTTACATGTGTATGCGTTTTAATTTTATGTGTGCAATGTTTGTTTATGACAATGTATGATGCAAATGCCAGTCTAACACATAGTTTGCTAATGAATCAGCTAAAGTGTTTAAACTTCTTGGAATGTGTTCATATCTGATAGAATGAAATTGTCTTTCCAATAGTCTAACTCGTAGAAACTGACGTAGCAATCCCGGATCCCTAATTTGATATACACCTGTTAACTGAAGTATAATTAATTGTGAGTCAAGCCTTACCTCCAAATGTGAAATTCCATGACTGAGAGCATCTCGGAGAAGTTCTATAACTACAATGTATTCAGCTACATTATTCGTGGTAGGACCCAAACAAACCCCCCCCGAAGAGACAAGTTGGTCAGCGGGTGAATAAATGACCCAAGCTGCTGCAGCCAACTGACAGGTGTGGCGACTGGCGCCATCAGCAAATCCTAATAAATGTTTGGTTGACATCTGGTACACGAAACGAGAAACACACATAAGATTACCTAACGAGCATAGCAAAACTAGCTTTACAAAAATATATATCTATGTTACAAGAAAAAGTATTTCAGCCTAGGCGTAGTACTTCTTCAGGTAGGGTCAATGCCTGGATCCTCCTCATGAGGATGGGAAAATATGTTATGGAAATCACGGAAAAGGTTGGTATACAGAATGATCTCATCGAGATAACAACCCGTTTCAAAGAAAATGTTTCCGTTGACCCCAGTGAAAATGTTCACCAGCGAGGTATGTAATCTATTTGCTTCAACAATACCAACTTGTGAAGAAGTGAAATCAGTATTTTCATCGGGTGGTGAACAAAATTCACCTCTCTCTATCAAGTTAAGAACAGGAAACAAGAAGGACCTAGGATCTATATGTTCTCGAGGAAGATCTGGGTCGGTCATGGCTTCTAACATTTCCTCTTCAGAAGGTAAAGTAGTATCTAAACTATCAAGAGAGCGGATCGGGTCTGGTGTCTGAGTAGTGGCACAATCTATGTTTGACTCGACAGACACCAATGGAGTCAACATATGTTCTGTTGTAGTTTGATAAGAATCCAGGTGAGTAACTTCTACACCAGGGGTAGGCATGGAGGGGTTTGTATTAGTTGGGAGAAACTCAGCATCAGTTGTTAAACTAACCATGGAAGTTTCAGGCGATGAACATCCCTCAGTAACAACAAATAAAGTAGGAGCGGGTAGGTCAAAAGTGCCAATTAGTGATCCGTAAAGTCCTGCTCCTAAACTCTCACCAACCGGGGTGGTTTGATCAATCAATGGAACTGTGGTTTCCGAAGAATTCTGGTTGTTTCTCTGAGTGAAAGAAAGTTGATCGACTATAACGATCTTACCTTCAAATGGGAACATGACCACTCGAAAAACTGCCGATGCAATAGCTCACATGGCATATGTCCAACTCCTGCCTAATAACATATTGTAATCAATCGGAGCATCCAGAACTTCTACTTCAACAGCAATTGTCTTACCGGCCAAAGTGACATCAAATGATGGCAAAACTCCATGTGGACGGAAAGTTTTGCCATCAAATGCAGTAAGCAGTGTGTCGGAAGGGGCTAACTCAGGAGAACCTAGAGCTTTCCAGCAGGAAATTGACATTATGCAAGTTGACGTGCCCTCATCTACTACAACTCGTCTGATGGTCATTGGACCATTAACGGCCTCAATCTGAAGGGAAACGTGATAGGGCAACCGGTATTTGACATCAGTCATATCAAATCGCGTAGACATGTTAGAGGATTCCATACTCCCAATAGCTGCCAGAAGTGCATTTCGTTGTAAAGGACAACTTTGCAAGACTTCTAGAGTAGACATGGCACAAGGGGTCTGGGCTAAATCTTCAACCACATTATAGTTAGAAGCAGCCCGTGTGTTGGGATTGTGCGATGCCCTCTTCAAGACACCTTTCGGGATCTTGGGCATTGGGTCCACAGGTATGTGGAGTGGAGTGGAGGATTCTGGAATCTCCTTATCCTTTTTCTGTGCTTCCGGGGTATAGTTCCTGGCTCTAGTTTGTAATAAAGCATCCGAATTAACCATGTTGATAAAAGTTTGATCAACCGTAGCATGTGAAGTGCCCCCAGTTTTAGAGGTGCCAGAAGTTGAGCCTTGCCCTTTTGGAAATGGATCTTTCAGGACGGCAGGCTTCTTTTCTCTTAAGAGCTTCTGGGCTTCTTCAAGCAGAGGGCATTGGTGAGTAAGGTGGTTCTTCTTGCAAAGTTTACAAGGGAACTTAACCTTCTTTTCCTCTTTGTTAGCCTCTTCGGCATTGTCTTTTTTGGGCTTTTGTTGGTTCCCCTCTCCTTTCTTGCCCTTCTTTTTGTTGTTGGGCTGCCGAGGGCCCTTTTGATTGTTCTGGACCTGATTGACAGGCTCAAAAGTAGAAGGAGAGGTTGTGACAGAAGAAACATCTGCAGTCGATTGTTTGACTGATAAGGCATGAACTTGTTTAGTCAACGCTTCGAAAGCTGCAGAGTCAACTGAACCCACTATGCCGTCAGCATGTGGTCCAGGTTTGGGTCTACTCAGATCGGTGTTTGATCTCGGTGCGTCAGGTATAATCTCATACAGTAACCCAGATTGTGCATAAACAAGGTCTAACTGTTGAGTCTGTAGGATGGCTTCCTCCTCGTTTGATACTCCAGATGTAGCTACTTCCTTAGAAATATAAGGAAGGAGTGATTTCAAGTACCACTCAAGAAGGAACTCCAGAGGTATGTTGGCCTTAATGAGCCTCTTTCGTCTTCTCCACTCCTGAATGTGATCAGATAAGTGAGTGGCTTTATTTTGTCTAAAAGTAGACAAAAGTTCTGTTCCGGCATCATACCGAACAGGAAGCTGGAAGTGATTCAAAAAGACGGTTGCGAGATCTCCAAAACTAGAGAATGTTGTTGCAGGTAACTCAATGTACCATTTGGCTGCAGCACTGGTTAAGGTCCTTTGGAACAATCTCAATCTGATGGAATATTCGTTTAAAGAATTGGAGGAACACCATAAGTGGAAGGTAGTGACATGGTCACCAGGGTCTTCACCTGTTTTGCCTTCAAAATTTGGAATGTCCGAAGGTAATTTGGTGGGAACTGATGGCCATGTAGCATTATGACACACAGGATCGTTTGTCAGTTTGGAAAGATCTGGCAAATTTAAAGTTGTCAGAAATGGTAGACGAGGCCGGTAAGATGGCACTTGATAGGGGGAACCACCCATCGTTTGACCCATAAATTTTTGGTAGGGGTTGCCCCCAGCCATCTGGTGATAAGGGTTGCCCCTGGCCATATGCTGATAGGAGTTGCCACCTACCATCTGTTCATAGGGGTTGCCCCTAGTTACTTGTTGGTAGGGGTTGCCCCTAGCTATTTGTTGGTAGGGGTTGTCCCCTGCCATCTGTTGTTGTACAAAAGAGTTATTAAAATTTCCCCACCCATACGAAAGTGGATTGGTGCTCTGTGGGTTCGTCCACTGTGGCTGGGTATTAGCCCCGCCATATTGCTGGTTAAAAATATTACCCCCTCCCCCTGAGAATAAGGAAAAAGGGACATTACCTGCAGGCATGCTACATTGATTCATGTTTGGTCCTGCAAAGGTATTGAAACCAGTAGAAGCTGATGTGGACGGTGTAGTCATGGTGCCCATGACTGGAATGTTTGCAGAAGCACTTGGTCCTACAACAGGTGTGGAAATCCAAGTACTAGGTATCTGATATAACGGTTGAGAAGCAGGAGGTGTTGCACAGTTGGTCGTACTGCTAGGTCCAACATTAGGTGTAGGAATAGATGCCATCGTTGTCGAACTAGGCATACCTAATGTACCAGTGTTGAAATTGAAAGATGGAGTAGACACAGATGTGGTTTGTGCCTGACTTGGTGTAGCAGTAAAAGAAGGATTTACTGTGTTGGTGTTCATACTTAAAGTGGGAGTTTGGGGAACTCCCTGTTCACCTCCTAGATTAGACATCAGATGCCGAGACAATGAATTATCTGCACTGAAATGGGGCTGCTGGAAACCAACAGGTGACAGAAGCGGAATTCTAGTATTGGTCAAAGGAGGATTGAAAGGAGTGCTATACTCCGCAGATGTAAGATCTTCCACCTAAACTATACTAAAGTGTTGCTGATCTGTGGTACCTGGTAGTGGTTCCTCAAAAACCTCAATTTCAAGGTTTTCTGTTACAATAATTTCTTCAAGAAATTCTATTTAAGGAGTAATTTCTGAAGAAATACGGGGGTTTACCCGCTGTCGTCTAGATGGCTGTAAAGGTTCTGTCCTAAGTGGTGGAAGGTTTTGAAACCTCCTCGATCTATGAAGCTCTTGATTCTTCGTGATTATAAATATAAAATAACAGACTGGAACCTAGTGGCCACTGCAACTAGGGGGAAAACAGCACGCCAACTAAAAAGTCCTAAGTATACAAACCAGGCAAACAAAGATGCCTTCCGAAGAAGGGTCTGGGATGATGAGGGCCCAGAACAGATCAACGAAGGAAGAAAGACAGTTACCCGGGGTCCACAATACAATGACTAAGGGTGCAAGCGCTGGAATCGCCCAACCGCCCTCCCAAAGACCTGCAAGGGGTTTCCTCCCATGTATGTCTTAGGTACAACAGATATACCCTCTGCTGTCACCTGTGTATGAACCTAGAGTCAGATACTAAGGATACCACAACACCGAAAACTCCTGGGGGAATAGTCACCGGTCGAATCAGAAAGCGTGGGCAGAGTAGCTAAGCCCGAAACTCGAAAGAGTCCCCAATACACAATCCGATCCTGGCGTATGCTCGAACAAAAAGTAGGAGGATTATTCCCAACAATCTGATCTCGCAATAACCTACTGCATAGATCCCAGGAAAGTTTTGAGTGAGGTGGGTTTACCTGTGATAGTCTCACTACGATTTTTGCATAATGTGTGATCTTGAGTGGTTTAAGGTGATTTAAACTCAAGATCCTAACCAAAACTAGTTGGTGTAGTGTATCCCTAAAAAGAAAAAATGTTTCTAGTTTATTTTATTAAAATATTTTTAGGGTTGTTATTACTCAAAAAGGGTAGTGCTTTTGTGTGGCGGTGGTTGCAACAAGGAAACAAAAATGCAATAATATCAAAACTTTCTACAACAAAGCTCTTTTCATTTTTTCATTTACTTCTTTCCAAAACTGAAAATTTGAGTAAACCTACTAAAAAAAATTTTGTTTTCTTTTTTGAAATTATACAAAATATCCTATGCTATCTTGTAACAAGAAAAATAAGTCTTATTAAACTTAAACTACCAATTTTTTTTGCTTTTTCTATAAACGAAAAAGAACTATGAAAAATGGAAAGTAAAATAAAAACTTATGTGCAATGTGTGTAAGTATGGCTAGAAAGTTCCTAAGCTTATAGCTATCAAGACACTAGCTTGAAAAAGACTTGATCTACAGGTTTTTTGCAAAGAAAAAGCCTCTAAACTCGAAAACAAAGTGGGAGAAAACAAAGGAGAAAGACACAAAAGGACTGACCTAAAGTATCTAGCCCTAGCAAGACCACTATGCCAAGCAAAAGTAGACAAGCAAGCTGCCAATTACTAACACAAAGAACCGAGAAATGACTCAGCCTACAGCAGTTTAAATGCACTTGCAACCAGCAAAAGACAATAAGTCCTAGAAGAATGGAAATCAACAAAAATGGAAGACACCCTAGAGGCTCTAACGGACCAAACCCTAAAACAAAGGGTAGGATGAGTAAAAAGCAGATAAACGTCGCCACAAACAGCGGATACAAGAGTATGCAGGTTTGTAAACTAGCAACGTGCAGTCAGGGTCTAAAAAAAAGTGGGAGTGCTTAACACAAAACACAACCTAGTCTTCCAAAAAAGGTCCGAAACAGTCCAAATGTTCCAAAGGTAAACAAGTGATTCAAAAGATGGAAAAAAGACTTCAAGAAAAGGTTCTATGACTTAAACAACAGTTAAAAACCTCATACACCAGTCGCGGAGACCTAAAAGCAAAGTCAGCAAACCACAAGAATGGCTACAACTCAAGCAAACTGTTAATGAACAGCTTCAGGAAATGTACCCTACTGTGCAGTAGGGAAACTCGCGCCCCTGCAGAAACGGGCGCTACTGTATATATAGAACAGTAGCGTATGGGCGCTACTGTATATATAGCAGAGTAGCACTCATATCTCAAAAGCTTAGAAAACTGACTTTAAAAGGTACCAAAAACTGATGGAAGCAGAAAAGAAACAGGCAAGGAATACCTATAGGGTTTCTCAACACATCAAAGAAGTCAAAACAATCTGGGAAGACAAACAAGAACAAGGTTTCCTAGAGCCAAAACTCAACTTTCCCCAGCAGAGTCGCCAGTCTGTTGGTGGACAAATCTACCCTATAGCAAGGAAACTAATGCTATCAACTTGGTTGGGGTGACAGGTAAGTGTATTGATGATACTACAGAGATATTTACAAAAAGAAATAAGTTGTGGATCTTGAGAACACACCTTTCAATCGAAGTTTGATCCTAGCCTTAACTTGATCTTGTGCTCAACCTTCAAATCCACCTTCCTTTCAGTAGACCTGCAATAACAATACCTTTCTCAAAGCATTTTGGGCAATATATAAAGCTTGAAAGAAACAAAAACAATGTTTAACATTCAGCATTGACCAAAACAAATCCAAATTAAGATGCCATTTCATAACACATTTAAGTTGGAACAAGAAAGACACTTCAACCTTTATTTGTCAAAAGTAAAATGAAGTACAAGTATACTTGATCATGGAACAGGCTCCTGCAACTTGATTCTGGGCTCTTGCTCTTCTCTGGCTTGGATGTCTTCAGCATCAACTCCTCCAATGTAAGCTTCTCTCTATGTCTCAAAGTTTCTCCATTAATCCATCTCACTATCTCTAGCTAACCTTTCTCCTTTAATCTTCTTTGTATTTATAAGATTGGAGAAGTATTTCAGGTCGATGTATGGTTATGGAGGAAGTTGGGGAAGTTGGGAAACTACCATCAACTAATCCTCCTCGAGAAATTAATTTATTTTTTAATCATCTTTTAAGATGTACGCGACTCTTGTTCAGTGGAGTAGCGTATAGGGCGCTACTTTAGTGCTTATCAACTAGCGCTCATCGAGTTTAAAATGTTGAGCGCTACTATGCTGAGAAGGAGTAGCGTATATTAGGATATGGGCGCTACTATTATACACTGGAGTAGCGTATGGGCGCTAGTCTCTTTGAGTAGAGTAGCACTCATATCGCATAAAGATATTTTTTGGGTTTTTCCAATAATGTCAGGAAATGGAGTGAGTCAAAGTATCATCCAAGGTCAACATGCTCCTCCATCCAAGTTGTCCTTTTGTGTGATCAACAGCTCAAGGTGATCACAGACGGAGAGGTGCAAGTTTAACCTATAACAACTGGACGTGTGATTTTTTCCTGCAATCTTTTTGTTATTTATTTGGCCCTATTCTAGTTCGTTTGGTCGAAGAAGGTCGCTTGAATGGTAAGGTTTCAGGTAGGTTAAATGCCACCTTTCTAGCACTTCTTCCAAAAACATCAAATCCATCCTCTTTTCAGCATTACAGGCCTATATCACTCTGTAACCTGATTTATAAGATCATCTCAAAGATGATTACCAACCAGATCAAGTCGGGTTTATCTGGTGGGATCTCTCAGGAATAGTTCGGCTTTTTGAATCAACGATTGATATTTGATGCTATTGGGGTTTCACAGGAAGCTATACATTCTGCTAAGACCAAGAAGTGTAGCTCACTAGTTCTAAAACTGGATCTGATCAAGGCATACGATCTAGTTGATTGGTAATTCCTGAGGCTACTACTACTTAATGCAGCCCTAGACTTTTTGATGACCCAGTGGATTATGGGATGCGTGACCTTGACAAACTTTGTAGTACTTATTAATGGTATCCCTACCACATTCTTCGTGAGCTCGCGGGGTCTACGCTAGGGGTGCCCACTTTCTCCTCTATTATTTCTATTGGTGATTGAAGGGCTCATTAGACTAATATCACAAGCTCGTGATAATGGTGAAATTCAGGGTATTAAGGTCTCATCTCATCATTATGCCACCTATTTATTATTTGTCGAGGATGTACTGTTATTTGGCATTGGTGACATTAGGGAATGGATTCACTTTAAGTTTTTATTAGATTTGTTTTGCCCGGCGATTGGTATGTGCATTAGCTTTCCGAATTCGTGCTTTTTTACTAACTGTAATGGGGAGGTTTTCCTTGATCAGATACTTGCTTTCTTCCCATTGGATATATATGACCTCGATGATGGACTTATTTATGGCTTCTTTCTTGATCCAAACGATTATTGTATCAATGATTGGCTCTAGCTCATAAAAAAGGTTGAGAAGAAAATCTCATCTTGGACTTTCAGAAAACTCTATATGGGAATCCGCTTGACACTATTGAATTCCATCCTTTCCAATTTGCCTATATATTGGGTCACTCTTGCGAATGTCCCGCGGTCCATTCTGAATCGCATCAGACAATTATTATTTCATTTTATGTGGAATTCGTCGATAGAAAAGAGAAGTTATCACTTAGCATCTTAGGATAGTCTGTCATATCCGAAACAACACGGTGGTTGGGGAATTTGAAATATTTATTGGGTTTACAATGCTCTCCATTTAAAATACCCGTGGTGTGGTCTCTCAGATCGAGAACTTTGGGTTCACATTATCTGGGAAAAATACTTGAAAGGATGCTCGGTCATTGAGTGGGTGCATCTAGTTCAGAAGAGACCGCGAGGGAGCTCCTCCATTTGGGAGGGATTGGTTGATACATTCCATTTGATGAATAAGCATTTGGCTTGGTCAGTTGCAAACAAATTCCAGATCCGGGTGGGAACGGATCCAATTATTGGCATCGATCCTTCTATTACACTCATGCCCTGGATGTTACAGGCTCTACATCAACAAGGAATTTATTTCCTCAATCATGCCACTTCTAGGCTTGACAACACATGTTGGCTTGGTTTTGCAACCAAGCTTAGTGAAATGGGCACCTGCTAACTAGTAGCAGCAGTTTCAATATTAAGCAAAAAACAATAAACTAAATCTAAAACTAAACTAGCATGTGCATTTTTGAATTAAAAAACAAGAACAAGAAATATAAGAAATAATTTTGTATTGAAAATGGGGGCAAGCAAGTGCTTGCAATAAGAATACCTCCAAGTGATGAAGATAGTTGAGAAGCTCCAAGGGTGAGCAGCTCCAAACTCCAATGGGTCCTTTCTCCAAGGTTGCTACAATGGCCAAAAACTCAAGGGAGATTTTGGCAGCATGAGGATAGGAATATGGATGGATGTAAAGTGAGGAGCCCCTACCACCTTTTTATAGTTTTTGGTGGTGGGGAATACCATTATGGTTTTGTGGAAACCAATGGTATTGACCAACATGGTTTAAGTACCTTTTCCCTCCTTTTTCCTTTTTTGAATATTTTGAATATTTTTATTCCCTTTTTAATATTTTTGGGAGTTTTGGACCCTTTTTGAGGGTTTTTTATGCTTTTTTAGGAAAAATATTCATTTTGAGTGGAAAAAGGGGTGTATTAAGGTCTTTTGGTGACCTTTTGGTGGCTTTAGAGGCTCAAATGGTGGAAAAGTGGACAAATGGGTCATGTGAATAAGGGAATGAGCTAGTGAGCACTTTTTAGGTGTTAACAACACAGGTGTTGGTTCTTACAGGTATAAGGATGCTAATGTAAACCTAATTGCCGAGGAAGCTATAGATTGGGAACATTTTGTTAATGCATTGAATCATGTTGGTATTCGTATTTCGGTGGACTTGGATCGACTTGGCTGGGATATTGGTCAGTCTGTTATGAGTATCACTACGTCACATGCATACCTCGCTATTGTATCTACTTTACAATTCCAGTATAGGTGGTGGTATGGGATCATTTGGCGATTGGAAGTTCCTTTAAAGGTCAGTTTTTTGTTATGGTTGCCACTGGGGAATAAATTACTAACTGGAGAAAACTACAGACACGAGGGTGAGATTGGTCCATCCATTTTCCTATTCTGCTACATGGACTCCGAAACCTCTAATCACCTCTTTGTTAATTGCACAATTATCCAGAAAATATGGGATGGGGTGGCTACTAGGAACCACATTACTGGCACTTAGAATTTGGGCTCGTGGGTGCACAACATGTATCACTTGTTCAAGTATTTGCGTTCCACTTTTACTTTCCATGTCTTATTTATTTGGGGTTTGTGGAAATACTAGAATCTATTGTTATTTGAAGAATTGACATTCTGATTGGAAGGTGTTATTTGAGTCATCTCACACTATATATTTGATTAATCTGAGAGAAGCACTGAAACCACTAAGGGTGCCCAATTTGTTCCCTAGGGTTCAATTCTCGATTACTATTGTACAATTCGATGGTGTAGAACAACTAGGTAGATGCAGTGTGAGGTGTACATTATTGATTGACAGGGACCACTATTTTGAGTTGAGTATGGGCTGCGGCAAGGGGAGTAATACTCGTGTCGAACTCCTTGCATGCTGGGGACTTTTAACACTTGCAACAATGAAGTGCTAGAAGCAGCTACAACTTCTTGGTGAATCTAGCGTATTATAGATTGGTTCCTTGAAATACATGTTGGCTATCTAACTGTTCTTGAGGTTTTCTATAAAGACCCAGGTTCTACGCAGTTCGAGGAACCAACAAAATCCCTTTTCACTAGCCCTTTCGGCAACAATCTGCGAACAAACTGAGGTCTCACCCGAGGCGAAGTAATGGGGGGGATATGGAATTAGGTTTCCACAACCAGGTAATGAGTGTTTAAACAAATTGGCGGGAAGCGCGCTACAGGACTCGCGTTGAGGACTTTGGACTGTGCGAAGTTCAACTTCTTCGCGGCTAACACTTAGCCTATCACGCATCCAAGGACTGTGCAATGCGGGACGGTTCTTCGCCAACAGGACAGCGCCACAGAGACTACGCTTCCTCTTTGGTACTTAACCTCTTTAATGGATCTTATTTATTGTAACAAGACTCATTCTACAAGCATAATAGACTGAACCTTGCAACCTTATATATTCCAACAGACAACAATGTCACTGCACACTTCCAGTGCTGCACTGAGTGTTTATCCAACTAGTTCATGCATTCATCTAACTACGAAATACTGGTGCATACGAAATTCATTCATACATGTGATTACTTAATATATTATTCCCATAATTATCCTTATGGCGAATAAATATAAAAGCAAAACACATGAACTCATAAACAACACTTAACCATTTATCATAAGCAAATACACAAATGCAAGCACATAAGCAATCACATAACACATAATTTAACGTGGTTCACTCCGAGGATGGGAGCTATGCCCACAACAACTGTTGTTGTATTATCTTTGGGAAGGGTACAACAGTTCCAGTCTACGCACTCAACTATAGACTCTCTTCTCTCTTCAGTAGGTTTTTGTGCACACAACTTACAGAGCCTTTTGCAATAGCATTCACTTCTTAATGCTTAGGAGATTTTAAAATGAGGATTGTTCAGCGAAGATTAACCCTTTCCCTTACAAAATGTGCCCTTTTATAGATCATGCCTGTAGGTCACATCTTTATAATCAGGTGGGCCAAAAAACCTAAGGTTACCCAAAACTAGTGTGGTTACCCGCCACCCTGCCTGTTGCCCTCGACAGCTTGCTCCGCTCGCTTCAGGATGCCTTGTTGGGCCACTCGTGGCTCACAAGTTCTTCTCACAGCCGCAGTCATCACCTAAATGGTTACAACCACATTGTGGCTTGTCGCTTTCCGCCCCTTTAGCCTTCCTGTCGCTGTCGACTTAGTGGCTTAGCTTCTAATGGTTTTTCCGCCACTCTCTTGACAGGTCGCTTTCACTTGACTTCACGCTGCTCCATACCCAAAACAGGTCGCTTCTTTGATTTTTCCTTACATTCGTTACCCAAAATAGGTGCCATGTTGGAACTGTGCAGTGCTACCACTTCGTAGAATCGACGCTCTGCTGCGCAGTTGCTTCCCTGTCGGTACTACGCTGTGCTCAACATCGCATCTCCCCAAAACTGTCTTCATTTGAGCTGCGTTGTAACGTAGAAGCTCCAAAACTGTCCTTCTTCAAATGTATGCCAACTTGGGCCATGCCCAACAGTCCCCTAACACTTACTTGTGGCTCGTCCCTGAGCCACTTTCGCCGGCCAACTTTGCCTGCACTTCTTCATCTAGACTTAGCTTATCCGTGAAGCTGCGCAAATTAATGGTGAGTTCCTTAACCATTAACTTTGCATTATTCTCAAATTCCTTAACCGTCTCCAGCATAGCCTGCGAGACCTGTTCCTGGGATTATTCTTTCAGTGTGCCCTCTGTTTTCTGAAGTTCAAGGAACTTCTCATCAATCTGCTGCATTAGTGCCATCGCTTCGTCCTTTATGGGCTGCAACCTTGCTGAAACAGCAGCCTCTCTTTCCCTTAGCACTATCAACTCTTTTTGCATCTCCTTTACTTCATTAAATTTGTGCATCTTTTTCCTTGCTGGCAAAGTCTTCATTTCTGCATTTGCGGCATCAATTGCCTGTTGTATTTGTTGTAGGTCCCCTTTCAACTGCATAAGGTTGGATCCTCATTTAGTCCAACCAACACTATATTTGCTTCTTCTAGCAAATTGTGACACTTCACCACCTCGGATGAAATGTTGTCTAAAGTGGCCTTTACCTCTTCTATTGGAGTTGTGCGCTTATCTGATGGGGTACTGGGATGCCGAGCTCCAAGTCCGCGATTTTCCCTTTATAGGAAATTTCCATTTCCACCATTTCTGTAGTAAGGGACTCCACTTTGGCCCCAATCTTGATTATTGTGTCTTCGACACTTGCTTCTTCTTCACATTTGTCAATCTTTGCGCATACCTATGATACCGTTTCTTTGAGTTTGTGATTTCTTTCTTGAGCCTCAAACAACTCCTTGGTGTTCCACGCTGATTCCTGTCTCAGCTCATCAAGGCTTTCTCGAAGCTGGATACTCTAGTCATATGAGGTGATGCCTCTTTTGTGAATCTCCTCTACAATCTGCATATGCAAATTGTTCAAATCTTCAATTGGTAATGACCCAATGTTGAGGCCAAAATGATCCAAGTTCTTTGCTGCTTTAGACACCTTATCATTTGGAAAAATAAGGTGTGTCGGTTCAATATGCACCACTCTAGGGTGCGCACTCACTGCATGAGATTGCCTCTTCCGTGTGGTTGGCCCTCCTGATTTTCTCTCTGAGTCTGATCCTCAGACCAAATCCAACTGGGCTTCTCGAATGTCTGCGACCATCGTTTTCATTGTTTCGACCGCCTGAAGGAGGCTCAGCTGCAGCTTCTCTTGTTTTGCCTCTTTCTCTGCGCGGGTTTCTTCCCATATTTCCTACACTTTTGTCGCGATGGTGTCACAATTGTCTACATGCAGCATCGGCGATGGTGTCACAATCATCTCCTGGCTGGCCTTCTGGCTTGTCCTCCACGACTTCTCCTTCCTGTTCAATAGGTGTGCCTTTGATTTCTTCCTTGTATTTATCATTGTCTTCCCCGTAGTTGGAGTCGACATCCTCGAGGACATCCACCTTCCACTCTGCTTGCCAATCCTGCATCATCTGCTCTAGGGCTTCCGCATCCAATTGATAGAAGCCTGGATACCATGAATCTCTATCCGAGTCAGCCCTCAGATGAATGTATGTGAAATGGAGGTCGAACCTGAATGTTAGGCTTCCTCTATATGCGGTGGTAACCTCTGGAGATATGCGTGTTGTTTGATGAACCGCATCGCATAGACTTTGGTAGTAGATATAAAATATCTCATTGTTTTTGCGCTGTCTGTTGGCCTTCGCATTGGCCAAAGATTGGCATAGCGTGTTCCTTTGCATTCTTCTCCGTAAAGTGTGTACCCCTGATAGAAAAGTGGCTCTTTCCAGCCGACGAATGCAATCAATACTATGATCCAACTGTAATGGAGCGGTGACCCTTTATCCTAAGTTTCCTAGACATCATCCAAGAACTTGTTCATGAAATACTTCACCCAATTGTACATAGTTCCATTCTTCGCTTGCGCTGCGAGGAGGATGGGCACAGACGACCCTTCTACTGGTCGGGACTTGCGTAGTATCTTTCCAGCTAATAACTAAAGTGTGAAGCACGTAGCTTCATCCTGGATGGTGGATGTAAGGAAGCCACACTTCCCTCTTATCACACCGAATTCTTCTTGCATCCTTGCTGCGAGCTCCTTCTCTTGTGTCTTGTCAGCAAACTCGATCTTGGGACCCGCCCCCTTCTTACTCAGACCTGTGATTTTGTGTATCAAATCGATATTGATATCAATTTTCCTGTCTAGCCAAAGATATCCTGAGTGTGTGCACGAAATCAGTGTGCAAACTACTGCATTCAATTCTTTACTTCTGTCAAAATGGGGAATTGTTAGCAGATTAAGCAACCCCGATTTTTCTAGCCCCCGAAGCTCATCTTTTACCCCCGAAGCTCATCTTTTACCTGTAATGTTTCGTTGCCTTACTCATCGACATGGCGAATCATGTATTGGTCAGGTTGGAAGTGGTGGTATTTCCTGTCCTTTGGCTCCTTTGCTTCTAGCAAGTCATAATCTTCAAAATTGCAGGTCCCCACTCTCCCCAAAAGGTTCCCAACAACCTTGACATGGCTGGAGACGGGTAGTACCGGGATATCATAATGAGCATTTCTTTCGAGATCGATGGGTGTTGCATCATATTTTTTTGGTGTCATGTACTCAGGAACCAGACAAATGGGCCGAGCTCAAGGTAACTCTGACGGTGGTGGCATCTGCACATCTACTGGCTTCGGCTTCTCTGATTCTTTAGCCTTGTGCTTATCTTTCTTCATTGCAGTTGTATTTCTTGGCGAGCTTCTGGATGACCCACCCTTCTCTGCTACAGGGGTCTTTCTTGGTGTGGACATTACTCCTTGAATGCCTGAGTGCTAAAATATTCTCACCACTTCGTCTTCTGTGAATGGATTAGTCATGCGCTTACAGAACGCTCAGTGTTCTCACTGTCAAGATCAGAAGTTGCAAAGACGAAGGATAGCAATGAATTGGTAAAAGCTCGTAAGTGCCGAGTTGATGGCTATTTATAGCTCCTGCTAGCCTAGAATGTGTCGATTAACCATTAGTGGTCCCTTTAATTCCATATCCTTCATCCAGATCTCCCCTGAGATCTCGGTCACGTCCACCAATGATGATCTCTAATCCGGTGTTGTTTCTTTAAATGCTAAAAGTTGTCGGTGCCGCCAGACTGTGTGACAATTAAATCGGCCATTAACTGCTAAGTGTGTTGGCTAGATTACAGTATGATATCAATCATTTCATCATTAATTGTGCTCGAATGGCCAGATTTCCTATTAATGCGGGATTTTTATCGGTGCCGCCATTTTGGATAACTACTTACTAATCGGTTGACAATTGTCACGGTTACTTTTTTTCGTCATGATGCGCTGGCGGTTCTGACAGAAGATTTTATTGCATACATGTGCTTCTTTTCCTTTAACTGCGCAACTGTGGTTTCATCTCATGCCTTGCATCGCAGCTTCTCGTTCTTCGCAGTCGTCCATTTCCATTCGATCTGCGCGATGACCTTTTGATCTTTTCAACTACATGGTGATACTTTTCTTCATACTAGTCTTTGCATCTGTCCACGTTCTTTTGATCTGCGCGGCTACCTTTTGAACATCGCAACTGCGCAACTTCTTTCTCTGTTTTCTCTAAAAAAAAAATTATCCATGTAGCTTCTCTTCTTGACTAGTGCTGCGCGGTAGATATATCCTTTCCATCCATCTTCACGTGTCGGACCAAACTGTGTACAGACTCTGCCCAATTTCAATTGTACTTGAAACTTAGAAATTTTCTTCTCTTATGATCACTGAGGGTTCTATGAAGTAGGACTATCCCGATAGGGTTTTAGTCTACTTCCATTCACCAAACTTGGTAAAGTATCTTTGGCTAACATGGCTAACTAAACTGTGCCACCGTTAGTAACATGCATAACAGTATATGGGCCAAGCCAATGCATTTTAAATTTTCCAAGAAATTTCATAAACTTGCTATCATACAGGAGGACTAGGTCACCTACCTGAAAGGATTTGTTCTTGATATGGCGATCATGCCATGCTTTTTCTCTGTCTTTTTTCACTTGTTGGTGGAATCTTGCGATGAAGCGATCTTCCTCCAGTCCAACCAAGTGTAGAAGCCTTTCTTCTATTGTTTGTTCATCCTCCATGCCTGTAAACGCAACTATCCTTAAGTTGGGTATAATATACTACATAGGCATCATAGCTTCTTGTCCATAGGCCAATCTGAAAGGTGTATGGCCTGTCAACTTCTTGCAAGTGGTTTTGTATGCCCATAATACAACTAGAATGCGCAGATCCTAATCATCTCTGTTTACATTGCATACCTTTGTCAATGCATTCTCCAATACCTTGTTGAAAGCTTCAACAGTTCCATTGGCTTGAGGATGATACAGTGTAATCCTATGATGATAAATGTGGAACTCTTCAGTAAGGGCTTCAATAGTTATGTTCAAAAAGTGAGTCCCTTGATCACTCATCAAAATCTTCAGGCATCCAAATCTGGTCAGGATGTTCTCAAAGATGAACTGCGTGGTAGTAACTACGCTACAGTCCTTCACTGGTTTAGCTTCTGCCCATCTGGTGAGATAGTTAGTCGTGGTGATAATGTATCTCGCACCAGTCCTCTTTCTTGGTGGGTTAATAGGTCCCACGAAATCAATGGCCCATTTGTCAAATGCCTAAAGTGTCAACTATGGATCAATGGAATTTTGTCTCTTCGCGATGACCTTCCTGTCCTCTGACAGACATCGCAGCTCTGGCAATGTTCCTTTGAATCTTTGTGAATTGTAGGCCACCATAGCCCTGCTCTCAATATCTTCTGCGCAGTGTCTGTTCCTGCGTAGTGCCCTCCCGATACACCTGAATGCGCATCAACCAATATAAATGGCTTCTCATGCTCCAACACGCATCTGCGCAACACTTCATCTGGTCCCAACTTATATAATTGTCTTGCTATGATAGTGAAGTCTGTTTCTTTGACTACCAGCTGCTTCTTCTGCTGCGTAGTGAACTCTGTGGGTTCCAATCCCGTAGTCAAAAAGTCTACAATGTCTTTGTAGTAGTCATTTGCGATCTGTATAGAAAATAACTGCGCATCAGGAAGACTGTCTTCAAGATTGGTGGTTTCTTCGCCTGACTCAATCCTTGAGAGATGGTCAGGTCCTAGGTTCAGTCTGCCTGGTTTAACCACAATTTCGAAGTCATACTCCTGGAAGAGTAATAACCATTTGCAGATTCCCCCCCCTAACACTGGCTTATTGACCAAGTATTTCAAAACTGAATGGTCAGTGTACATGGAGAAGTGTGCACCCAACAAATAGTGCCTGAATTTCTACAGTGCATACACCATAGCTAGACCCTCTCTTTCAGTGGTCGTATAGTTCTTTTCAGCTGAAGATGGATTCATGCTCGAAAATGAAATGGGGTGATCAATCTCGCCTTCACCTGGTTGAGCGAGCATAATTCCCAATGCTATAGATGAAGCATAAACATGTACATGGAACAGCTTATCCCAATATGGAAAAACTAGGATCGACGCAGTTACCATTTTATCATTTAGCGTGTCCAGTCCTTGCTCAGATTCTGCGTTCCATATGAACTGCACTTCTTTCTTCAATAGTTTTTCTATCAGCGCGGTTATCATAACCCTTGATGAATTTTCAATAGTATCCCATATGGCCCAATGTGGTGCGCAGTTGTTTCATTAAATTTGGTGCAGGTAAATTCACAATCACTGCAATCTTCGCAAGGTCAACCATCAAACCCTGTCTACAGACAATGTGTCCTAGTAGAATACCATAAGGCACACAAAAAATACATTTCTTTAAGTTCAATGAAATTTGATGTTGTGTGCACTTAGCTAACATCATTCTCAGATTCTCAAAATGGTTTTTCAGCAAACCAAAGATAGCCCAATCATCAAAATAAACCTCTAAGAACTTATGGATAAAGTCCTTAAATGCAGCCACAACAACTCTGGAAAATATGGCAGGTGCATTCTTCAAGCCAAAGGGCATAACTGTATACTGGTATGATCCCCATTCAGTAGCAAATGTTGTCTTATGACTATCTGCTGGATCAATCCTGATCTGATGGTATCCAGAAAATCCATCAGTATTTGAGTAGGCCTCATTTCCTCCAACATTATCTAATACTTCATCTATAAAAGGAGTAGGAAATGGGTCATGCAGCGAAGCATCATTCAACTTTCTCAAATCTACGTAGATTCTGATCTCACCTTTAGTCTTTTTGTCTTGGATAACCATCGGGCTTATCCATTCTGACTCTTTGATGGGCTCGATGATCCCTGTATCAAGCATCTTATCAATCTATGCCTTAACTCTTTCTTTGCATATGGGGTTCAATCTACAAGGCCTCTGCTTTATGGGCTTCGCACTTGGCTTGAGAGGTATTTTCATAACCCCTAAGTTGCCCGAAATTCCTTTCATTTCGGAAAAATTTGTTGGAAACAGATCTTGACATTCATGTAGAAGGTCATCGATTTGTGCGACCGTCACATCATCCTAGGAGTCTCAAATGGATGCGAACTTCGACTATTCACTTGTGCCAATGTTCACTTTTATTGTCTTTACAGGTCCACTCATGTCTGGGATTTCTAATGGAGGTCCCTCTACATCGCGCGCTCCTTTTGACTCAGGTATATTGACATTGCGCGGATCCTGCCCATTGCTCTATTCTTGTTCTTCTTCATTTTTAGCGAGATTATAACACTCGAGGGCGTGTTCTATCGTTCTTTCCCATTCTGGTTGTAGTTTCATAGGTACTTTGACATCTTCAAATATATTTTCTTTGATTTATTCTAATGCCTTGTTTATACTTGGGAATTCCTCTCTAAATATCCTTTCTTTGATAACTTGCAGAGCTTCGTTTATGCTCGGACTTTCATCTTCAAAGCTGAAAGTTCTCTGGAAGTTCGCAGTTAAGAGAGCCCAATTTGTAGTTCCTCTGCGAAGCTCCGTGTCTGTATACCAATCCTCTGGAATCTGCTGTAGTGTGTGCACAAACAGATGAACCCATTCTGTCTGTTTTCTGTTTTCCCATGCTTGTGAACAAGTTCCTATGTGATCCCTTAGATCCGTCTGTCCATTATACTTTCCAAATGTGAGTGCAACTTTCTCTGTGAATCTGATTTGCATCATGTGTCTGCATTGATCCCATGTTGTCAAAGTCTGCTTATGCGCAGCCCACCATCTAGCAGGTGTCTCGCCCAGTGCCATGTCTAATGCTGGTATGTGATGTTCAACTGCAGCTGATACAGTATATTCTTGAATAAATGAATAAACGTTAGTTGAACCATCATAAGTGGGGATTGGACTTACCTCGGTTATAATCCAACGCAGTGACTTTGTGATCTGCGCACATCTTCTTGCAGATACTTCATGCATACGACTTTTCCAATTCTCCAGTCCTGCATCGGAGTCTGAGATGCAAGAACTGTCACATTGCCAACTAAGTGCTCCATCCGCCGTAGGATTAATGTAGTCATCTTGATTCATAGCCATCTTGTAAATGCAATCAAGATCTTGTGCTCTGGATTCTTCCTGAATCGGCTCACTGTATCTTTCTCCTTGTGAAGGGTCCAATGGCGCGATGAACCCAATATCCTGCCCTTCGAAGATCATCTTCTTGGTCTTCAAGTTTATGATGGAGAGGTTATCCATTTCCCAGTCTATACCCAATAGTGCTGGATAAGGATGACTATCATCCACAATTTCGATAACCTCGAAGTCTGCATGACTTCGCACTCCATCGATGTCAACAATAATATTGGATAATCTCCAAAAAGGTATGACTTTCTGCTGGTTGGCCAATCTCAACTATATGGGTGACCATGAAAACTTTGGTCTCCCCATTTGCTTCCATGTATATTTAGTCAATACATTTACCTCTGATCCTAATTCAAGGATGATCTCATCCATCTCATAATATCTTATTTGCGCACTAAGCCTCATTTCTCTACCTGTTCTTTTATGGCTCTTGATGTGATGAACTGCGCTCTAGGAAGTATTTGTCTTACTGTGTGGTTCATATTGGTTTAACAATTTTTCTAATTCCACTACAACGTCTGTGCTCTTCAATAATTTCATTAGCTCCGTAGGAAATGCGCAACAGAGGTGCCTATCTCTGTTGCGGTGCACGTTTTGTCATACGCGGCTTGCATATCTTCCATATGCATTGTTTCACTTTGCAACGGGATTCTTGGTGACATAGGTGCTGGCTCTTTGAATATGTATCATGCTTATTTAAAGACTTCTTTGTTCTTTTCCATATTAAAAACAAGTGTTTCCCGGTAGCTTTTCTGATCCAGACCGCTTCAGCAGGGGTCTGCTTAGTTTCAAAATATCCAAAAGTCGAAGCTTCTGCTTGTCTATCTCTTCCTGTTGTGGCGCCACTTCACGTCACAACATTAATACTGGGATATGCAGTCCTTTTCTCTGTTGCGATCAGCTGAATATTTAGGTTAGGTACGTATTGCTTTCTTTTTTACATTTCTGCGGCTAACGTTGGGCATGCCTCAATAACATGATCAAAGGATTTAAAATAATTATAGGTAGTACATGCATTGGTACAATCTCTAGATAAGTGACCTGGCTGGCCACAGTTATAAAAGATCATCTGGCCTCTTCCTCTTCCTTGTCCTGGGCCAGTATTTCTTCCTCTTCCGTGGAATCCTCCACGGCCTCTGTATGCGCCTTGATCATACTGCACGTTATCCTTGTTCTGCGGAGTTTCTTCTTGGACTCTGTATACTCCACCACGCATATGCTCTAAATCTTTTTTTCTTTCCATCATGAGCTAATATGCTCTACAGTTGGAATCATCATGTCCAACGGATTTACAGAATGTGCAATATAAATTCTCAGGTGTTAACACATACTTATGAATTAAGTAGCAATCTTCTGGTCGATGTCCTCTAGTTCTACATATCTCACACCATGGCCCTTGGTTCTGACTCAGTGGATTTGGTGTTCCACTGTTAAGGTATTCTTGAAACAAAGGACAATTATCCCTGGTGTGTCCTTCCCCCTTGCATCCTGTACACCATATTTCTTGTCTTTGTTCTTTCCGCTTCTTGATGTCCTGCAATTGTAACGTCAAGGTAGTTAGCTGGGTTTGGGTCTGAGACATTCCAGTGCTAGTATATCCTATAGGTGAACCTTCTAATTTCATCGCAATATCCAAAGCTTATGCCTGCAAAGCCACTTTCTGCTGCATCAATGGCAGTCTGATATGGGGCAACAGAGCGGCTATGAACCACTCCTGGTGTTGTTGCGATGCTATGACAAAACTGACCTGGTCTAGAAATGTTTTAAACTTCTGGTCAAATTCCCATACTGTCTCATTAGGTTTTTTCTTAATTTCCTTCAATTCTGTTATACATTGGGATTCTAACTTCGGTTTCTTGAACTCGCTCAATATTGCATCCTTAATATCCACTAAGGTTCTATTATGTCCCTAAGAATACTTCATGAACCAGTTCAAGGCTCTATCTCTGAATGTAGTGACGAGCTGCGCTTGCTTCACAGCATCATCCTGAACTTGCTTTACGCTCCAGACGACTTCACATAGAAACCAATGTTTCTGAGGGTCCTCTAGACCTGTACCCTTAAATATCGTCAGCTTGATATCGCCAGTCATTCTCCTTCTAGGTGGTACAATATAATGCCCAGTGGTCTGAGTGGTGTTAGGGATGTTACTACACTGAATGTTCTGAATCAGGATATTCTGAGTTGGAATGGTTTGAGTCGGGATGGTCTGAGCACTCACTCCCATGGTGTTATTGGTATTGAAGCTCTGCGGATTGGGACTATTAAAAACTAGAGGATTTTGAACTGGTGGACTCTGTGAAATGGGAGGCGCGATATTCACGACAAGTGGATTAAGCGGAGTAATAGGCTGATAGGTGGCTAATGGAGGTGCGGTTTGGCTATCAGGCTCCGCTTCTAAATCAATGTCTACGTGGAGTCCATGTTCACTGGAAGTCTTCTTAGTAGTATACTTATATATTTTCCCACTTCTCAAATTGTGTGTATCTTTGTACGAATCACTATATATGCTATTGACCATTACAGATTCAAAAAATTCTAGGAATTTTACTGCATTCTTAAAACGCCTTTCTCAGCTAAAAGAATTTTAATGTATAAACTCAGATTGTTGAGGTACTTACCTCTGAAACCTTTGAAAAACTTTGCTTCTGTTGTGCTGTAGGACTTCAGGGTGTCCACAGCGAACTCTGTTATGAAGCCTTCTAGTATAGTGTCAACCCAAAAGTTGGCTGCTCGCGAGAGTGGACTATATACTGCTTTGAGCCTCTGAATGAGCTTCAGGGTCCACTCAGTAGGTGATCCTAGTTGGAAATAGTTCTTTCGCTCTGCGAGTCTTGATAACCACGCATTCAACTGATTTCCAAAGGTTTTTGATAAAATTTTGTGAATATCCTTCCACAGGTATTTATTTAACCAATCTACGTTAGAAAGATGCAGATGTCTATTTTCTTTTTTGGCAAAATCTCTTTCTGTCTTGTCGCACTAGCTCCAAATCTCTTTCTTGTCTGGATGCCAATTTTCAGTGCCGGTACTCAACACTAGTTCAAGCACGGCAACGGAACCATTTGTTGGCTATCTAACTGTTCTTAAGGTTTTCTATGAAGACCCAGGTTCTGCGCGGTTCAAGGAACAAACAAAACCCCTTTTCACCGACCCTTTCGGCAACAATCTGTGAACAGACTGAGGTCTCACTTGAGGCAAAGTAATGGGGGGGCTGTGGAATCAGGTTTCCACAACCAGGTGATGTATGTTTAAACAGATTGGTGGGAAGCATGCTACAAGACTCGCGCTGTAGACTTCAGACTGCACAAATTTCATCTTCTTCGCAGCTAACACTTAGCCTATCGCGCATCCAAGGACTGCACGATGTGGGACGGTTCTTCGCCAACAGGACAACGCCACAGAGGTTGCGCTTCCTCTTTGGTACTTAACCACTTTAATGGATCTTATTTAGTGTAACAAGACTCATTCTACAAGCATAATAGACTGAACCTTGCAACCTTATATACTCCAACATACAACAATATCACTGTGCACTTTCGGTGTTGCGCTAAGTGTTTATTTGACTAGTTCATGCATTCATCTAACTACGAAATACTGGTGCATCTGACATTCATTCATACATGTGATTACTTAAGATATTATTCCCATCATTATCCTTATGGAAAATACATATAAAAGCAAAACACATGAACTCATAAACAACACTTATCCATTTATCATAAGCAAATACACAAATGCAAGCACATAAGCAATCACATAACACATAATTTAACGTGGTTCACTCCTAGGATGGGAGCTACATCCATAGTAACTGTTGTTGTATTATCTTTGGGAAGGGTACAACAGTTCCAATCCGTGCACTCATATGCAGACTCTCTTCTCTCTTCAGTAGGTCTTTGCGCGCACAGCTTGCAGAGCCTTTACAATAGCATTCACTTCTTAATACTTAGGAGATTTTACAATGAAAATTGTTCAACGAAGATTAACCCTTTCCCTTACAAAATGTGCCCTTTTATAGATCATGCCTGTAGGTCACATCTTTACAATCAGGTGGGCCAAAAACCCTAAGGTTACCCAAAACTGGTGCGGTTACCTGGCACCCTTCCTGTCATCGTCGACAGATTGCTCCACTCGCTTCAGGCTTCCTTGCTGGGCCACTCGTGGCTCACACGTTATTCTGACAACTGTAGTCATCACCAAAATGGTTACAACCGCATCGTGCCCTCTCGCTTTCTGCCCCTTTAGCCTTCCTGTCCTTGTCGACTTAGTGGCTTAGCTTCTAATGGTTTTTCCACCACTCTCTTGACAGGTCGCTTTCACCTGACTTCACATTGCTCCATACCCAAAACAGGTCGCTTTCCTTCGACTTTTCCTTACACTCTTTACCCAAAATAGGTTCCCTGCTGGAACTGCGCGGTGCTACTACTTCGCGGAACTGGTGCTCAGCTGCGCGGTTGCTTCCCTGCCAGTATTGTGCTACACTCAACTTCTTTTGGAAAAATGTATTTTCTTTGATTCAATATTATGAATAGCCGGGAAAAAAATTCTTTTGGAAAAAAAAATGTGTCTTGTAAGGAAGTGAGTTACATATTCTTATATTATGGATCATTATTCGTACATTTGGAAGTTGGGTATAGGTTATCTGAAACCAAAATGATCGGAGGAAGTATAAACCTCTTTTATATAATGTGTTATCTCACGTTCAGGTGCACATAGTTTATGTTCCAATTTGTAGAGAAACCTATATGGGAGAGAGTAATTAGTCTTGTTTTCACGTTCTTCTTCATGAATATGACTTTGTAGATGTACAAATATATTCTTCAATTCTTCATATTCTATTTATTCCTATTTGTATTTGTAATGGGTGAGAGACTTCATGTGCACAAGAGTATCCAAAACAATGATCTCGAGGTATAGTGGTCTTAATGATCTGATTGGATTGAAAATGAAATGAATGAACATGCAATGTTGTAGAGAGAACACAAATCCAATATTTTAAGAAGTGTTATAGTGAAAACAAACTTCTATTAATGAACCAATAGGTGTAAAACACGATAATATACATAACAATACAAAATGGATAAAATGGTGACTAACTTATCTATGAGAAGTGATGTGGTGGCTACACTCATTCACAAAAATGCCATAACAAACCATTCCATATTGATGCCAACAAAACTTGAGAAGAAAATAACCTAAAATTCAAGAACCTTAATAATCCAAGTGGATACTGGTGGCCACCCACATGTTCCAATGATTTAGAATGCTTCCACATCTCAATAGTTTATCTACAGTTTTCCAGGTCTTGAACTCTTGGATCATTTTGGGGGCACTAAACAATATTTTTTGGCCTTGCAACAGATTAGGGTTGTTGGAGGCCTACCTAATATTTTACCAAAATTGTTCTTCTCCTCAAGATCTTTCCAACAGGCTATCGTGCAACCCAAATGGAGTTTGTGGAGTTTGTATGTGGAAGTTGTGACCCCGGGAATTTGATTTATCAACTAGACTCCTCGTGGGACACATGCTTTTGCCACTTCATCTCCTATGGTTATGGTTTTGCATCTTTAGGGTTTTTTCCTATTAGAGTTTCACACTTTATGTTAAAAGGAACTTTTGGCATTTTGTATTGCTTGATTACGAATGAGCATAGCCAACACATCTTTCTTCAAAGATAAGATACCACCATCCGGTCTAATTTGTATTTCTTTATAGTTTACAATGTTCTTCCATTCCATTCATTAAGAGAATTTTGGTTTTACTATACTATTGTGCTCTCTACAAAATATTTTTGTGTGTGTTTCCATTTTATTTTGCTACCTTCATTTTGTTCTCTAATTAATCCAAATCAATGGTATCAAAGGAATATGATCTTGTTGTTTCTTGGTGCATGTCCCCAACAAGATCCGGGTACTAAGAGTTGGGTCTCAAACTAATTGAGCTTGGGGACAACCACTCTCGCCAGCCCAAGAAACCTCACACAACGAAAGAAAATAAAGATGAGGGAGAAGGAGATACTATGAAGTTGTTGCTCAAGGAATCCCTCACACGACAAATGAACAAGATGATGGATAATTTCTCCTAGATCCTTCGACGAATGCCAATAACAGTAGAGGAATCTTCAACTAGTATCCATTTCGGAGGTGCAACACCCTTCAAGTTACAAGTTAGCTTTGAAATTACTTTATTTTAAGGATATATAAATGTAAATGCTTTGGAGAAATGGTTAAATATATTAGAGGGTTATTACTCCTCAATTCAAAAAATTTCCAACAATGAAAAGATCACCTTTGCACTCTTTAAGTCCCTCCCCCATGTCAAATATTGGTGGGACAGTTACTGGGAGAGGCATGTTGGAGATGAGTTTACAACATATAGGACAATACCAACTTGGGTGTATTTTGTTGATGCCCCTCAAGGAATAGTTCTACCATGTCAGAAAATATGATGACCAATAAACAAGATGGACAACTTTATGCCAAGAGACAGACTAAACGATCCCAAAGTTCAGTAATATATTCCATACCTTGCTCTCAAAGATAGGTATCAAAGACTCTAAATAGAACTAGGTCCTAAAGTACCATAGTTTTCTACATAGGTACATTCAAACATAGACATATTTCCTGGATATATACACACTGGGAACCGCTTCTTGGTATATTGTTAAAATTGAGCAAAACTTCAAATTGAAGAATGAGTTTGCAAATCAACCACAACAAAGGCTTAGTAAAGGTGTCACTAACTCATAGAATAAAGGAAAAATCAAGGATATCCAAACTCACAACAACCAGTCCAAGCCATAGACAAAGAAATGTAATGGGAATTCAAAGAAGGATGATGGAAAATGGTGTGAGTTTTACAAAAGATCTTGGAAAAGCACTGATGAATGTCGCTCGAAACAATCACTATTGGCCGAGATAAAAACCTCATAGTTGTAATTGGATCAGGAACTGATTTAGAGAATCATTGATATCGAACCTAGTGCCACCATCACAACCACAAAGATCCAACTACCAAAACCATAGGAGCTAGAGGAAGGGGCATGCCTCTTCCATTCACAGATGTGGATAAAGGGGACTCTGCTACACTTTATTGTTGACAATGATAGTCAAAAGAACCTAATATCTGTCGAGGTCATAAAAATATTGAAATTGATGATAGCTTCACACCTCCAACCATAAACCATCATTTGGTTGATCTAGGGACGAGACATATGTGCCAGTAAAAAATGTCTCTTATCCTACGGCATCAAGCCCTTCAAAGATGAGGTACTATGTGATGTCACTCCACTTGAGTTTGTGATGTTCTTTTAGGAAAAACCTATATGTGGAAACATCATGTTGTTCATGAGTCCAGGCCCTATAGTCTCATTGTTACTTTGGGAGGCCAACTCTATAGGGTACCCAAGGTAGTTCTAACTACTGCAATTTCCTTGATCTCAATAAAGTAGTGTTAGAAGGAAATCTCTTAGTTTGGTAAATTTTTCCTATTGATGGTTTGATCAATAGGTGGACGGAAGGTCACTACGACTGCCACAACCTAAGTGCGAGAACTCTCTACACAACAAAAGCAAGTGGAAAATATTGTAGAGGAATATAGAGATATCTTTGCCTCACCTAAAGGGGTGCCTCTACGCTGCTAGGTCAAACACTCAATTGATATGATACCTGGTGATACTTTACCTAATGGCACAGTATACATACATTCTCTTCTAGAGAATGAGGAAATAAAACATTAGATTCAATAGCTTATCCCAAAATTCCACATTTGATTAAGCTCCTCACCTTGTGGGAGCCCAATTGTGTTGATGTAGAAGAATGATGGGACATGGTGACTCTATATTGATTACATAGGCTTGCACAAAATCACCATTAAAAATCAATACCCAATCCCTTGGATTGATGATATTCTTGATATGTTTAAGTGTGCCAAGTTCTTCCGTAAGATTGATATGAATTCAGGATACCATTAGGTCCCAATTGAGAAAACCTATGTATGGAAGACATCCTTCAAGTCTTAAAAAGGTCTCTTTGAGTGGTTTGTCATGCCTTTTGTATTGACTAATTCTCTATAAATATTCATGAGGATGATGGATGATATATTGTGGCCATTCGCAAAATCTTTTTTGGTTGTATATTTGGACAACATCCTCATCTTCAACAGAACTTGGATGGAACATTTGTAGTACATTCAATATATCTTGATCACCCTGTGACAACCATAGTTATATTACAATTTGGATAAATGTTCATTCAACATAGAGAGGATATAGTATATAGGATACATCGTGGATGAACATAGGGTTCATGTGGACCTAGCCAAGATCCAATTCATCCATGATTGGATAGTCTTAGTGAGTCTAATAGTGATACAAAGATTCTTGGGACTCACCAAATTTTACCACAAGTTTGTGTTGGGGGTTCTCTCATATTGGTTGGCCCTTGAACCAAGTGACCAAGGCTGGATCCAAATACAAGTTCGTGTGGGGTGCATCACAATTAGAAAGAATTCAAGGATTTGAAATGATTCCTTTGCTCGAAACTAGTACTTAGTCTACCGGATCTATAACATCCTTTTGAGATTGAGGCATATGCCTTTGAATATGTAATTGGTGTATTCGTTACTCAACATAGACATTCACTAGCCTATCATAGAGAGACACTCTCTAATTCTATTTGCAAGTATCCCAACTATGACAAGGAGATGTACTCCATTTTGAAAGCATATCGCCAATGGAAACATTACATCCCGGGGAAGGATACAATCATCCAAACCAATCACAATCACTACAATTCATTTAGACATAGGAAAATTTATAAAAAAATTTCCATCATAAGTGTCCACATACCTGCAACAGTTCCACCTGAACATCAAGTACAAGAAGGGAAACACAAATGAAGTTGTATACTACCTCAACCAACCTTTGACTATGGTGCTAACTACCTTACTCAACTCTTGTGGACATGAGACCTCTGAGTGGCCCCATGTAATGTCCCCATTTTTTATATCACAATGGTCCACCATTACCCATTCAACCCCATGGTTCTTAGTGATAGTTTGCAATTAATTAATTAATGAGTGGTTAAGTTTTGAGGCATGCATTGCCAAAGTATTTAATTTTACTTCCTTAAGTTTGAGATGCACTTGACAAAAGTTATTTTTCATTAATAAATATTTATCTTAATGAAATAAAGTGGATAATGATCCACAAGGGCGCATTAGAGGATAATCTTTGACCAAGAGATAGCTTGCACAAGAAGAAAATATGAAAGCAGTTAAAGCTAGGAAAGCAGGAAAAAGAAAGGAAAAGATGGCACAAGGCAAAAAAGCAATAAAGCTCAGGAAAAGCATAATAAAGCAGAAAATTAGACAAAAGCAGAAAGCAGGATAAGGCCAAAAAGCAGGATAAGGTAGAAAAGCAGGATAAGGAATAAAAGCAGGATAAGGCAGAAAAGCGGGAAAAAGCAGTCAAAGGAAAAATGTAGGATAGAAAAGCAAAAGCAGAAAGCAGAAAGCAAAAGGAAAAGTAGAAATCAAAAGCAAGATAGAAAAGAAAAAGCAGGATCAAGCAAGGGAAGAAAGAAAAGCAAAAAAGAAAATATTTAAAGCAAGCTATCCTTATCCACTCCATGAGGGCGCTTTAGCCTAGTTGACTTGCTCCACAAGTCACCTTAAATCTATAAAAGAAGGATTGTGCGCCACTTTCCCATCTTTTGACAGTTTGAGTATTGAATTGAATGAAATTTTGCCTCTTTGACTTGGGAGATGTGCCCCTAGTCCAAGTCGGGAGATGTTCCCTTGCTTCTTCTAAGAGGATGATGACATCCAATATTCATCATTGATTTTATTGCAGGTTTTGAATTCTGATCCAGAGAATTTAGATCTTGTTATAGAGATTGAGAAGCCTCCCATTCGAAATCATGATGATGTCCTAGTCTTTCTATGATGGAGAATTCTTCTTCTTATGTATTTCTTTCCCAAGACTTCTATGATATGTATTCCATATTCTAATGGATGTCATTAATGTAATGTTGAACCTCTGAAGTCCATTCTTCAGATTTAATAAAGAGAAGTCCAAGTTTTTAGTATTTGAGCAATTGATGAACTTCTACAACTCCAAATTGATTTCTTTCAGTTTCTGATATCACTTAACATGTCATAAAAATCATTCCATGTCTGAAACCAATAATTTGTAACCTTCTCCCCCTATTTGGTAAATCTTGAAGTTGAACTAGTTGTGTAGTCCCGTGAGACAATTTTTCGTGTTTGCTTTGTAAACCTCACCAAAACTTCCTCAAACTTGTTGGAGTAAACCCAAACTGATATTTGACAGCAAATTGATGTTTTTTAATCCTTCTTGAGTCAAAATCCTTCACCACTGGTTCTTAAGTAGTGCCAAGTTGAATTTCTAGTTTGCATATGTTGGGGTGCCTAGGAGCCTTGGAGTAGACTTCAGCCTAGTTGATGTTTGAAACATTAATGGTACTTATACATTTGTCAAAGTTTCTATCAGCTATCATGATCCTAATCCCTTCCATATTTGTTTGAATTTGCCTTCCTATAGTCATACAACTCACCAGATTTCATTGTTTTGCCTTAAGTCTTGTAGGAGAGTCAGTTAGTGTACAATCAAATTTGATCGGTACAATACACCCCAATTGTATGACATTGATCCTAACTTTGTCCTTACCTATCAGAAATTACGTGCAATAATATTGGCCTCAAACTTTCATCTCCATGGCAAACTTATATGCCATATCAAACACTTTTTTGTTCCTTTAGGAAAGTGTGAGAAGCTGATCTTAGAGGTGCATTACATTCAAATTGCAAGGAATTTCAAACCAGAGAATATAGTGGTAGTATTGCAAAATTACTTCTACTAGTCGAGGCTATGACAAGACGTCAACAAGTACATCATATTGTGCACCGTTTTTCCATTACCAAACCTACCATCAAGAAGAAAGGGTTGTACACACCTTTACCTAGTCTAGACATCCCGTAGGAGTCTATATCCATGGGATACACATCTATCTTGCCTACAAGCAAGCATAGAAACATATGTGTATTTGTGGTTGTTGACCGATTCTCTAAGATGCCAATTTTAACTCCCTATAAGAAGAGCATCACAATAGATGCCACTGTTAAGCTCTTCTTCAAGCGTGTTTGGGTTCACTTTGGCCTCCCATGGACCATTATTTTAGATCAAGATAGTAGGTTCTTGAGTACTTTTTGGTACAGACTATGGATGATGGTGGACACCAAGCTAACCAAATAATTTGCTTTCCAACCCAAACCATTGGAAAGATATAGGTAGTCAACATGATGCATGTGCATATCTTGAGATTGTACAACTCCAAACATCCACGCACTTGGGATTAGAGCCTTCCTTTTTTTCAACAAAGCTACAACAGAGAACTTCATGGATCGTTTGGCCACAACCCCTTTCAAGTGTGCTTGGGGTTCCAAACATTATCCCCAATCAACGTAACACTTCCCATTGCATATAAACAGGAATAATATTACCATGCTCAAACTGAGGCTGATTGGGAAACCAAGTTTATTGAATGGATCCAACACATCCAATAACAAGTTCATGATATTCTACAAAAATCCAATGCCAAGTACAAGCAACACCATAATCAACTTCATCTCCACATAATTTTTAGGTGGGGATAAGGTATAGTTTAATTTGTAGAAAGTATGCCTCATAGGAACCATAGAATCTCTACCCACTCCGATATGGGCCTTACACCATCACCAACGCTGTGGGTGGGAATGATTTTGAGTTAAGTATTCTTCCTTTCCTCAACTTACACCTTGTATTTAATGTGGAGCTACTTCAACTATATTTTCTACCTCTCTAGGACAACTCAAAGGTATCCAAGCACTTGGACCCTACAGAACTCAATCCTAACTGCATTGAGACGGCGACAGTCAAACGAATCATGGAAATTGAGATCAAGGGAACCTGCCAGCAGCACATCCAACTATATCGGGTCGTCAAAGTAGGGTAGCTTCTTCACCAAGGAAAGTGGCTCACCAAGAGTTAGATTCAACAAAAAATTTACCCATATGATGGAGGAACTTGATGCAATGGGGACTAATTCTTACCAAATGGAAATGATTGATCTAGGTGAATACTAGTGGCCACCCACCTATTTCAATGATTTAGAACGGTTCCACATCTTGGCAGTTTTTCTATAGTTTTCCTAGTCCCAAACTTCTGGAGTGCTTTTGGGCCCTGTAATTGATTAGGGTTTCCAAAGGCTTACCTCTCCTCGATCTCTTTCCAATGGGATATCATGCACCCAAAATGGAGTTTGTATGTAGAAATTGTTCCCTCGGGAAGTTGATGTATCAACTAGACTCCTCATAGGAAGATCCTGGTCGTGCAACATTGGAGGCTACTACTCAGTGCTGCACGACCAGGATCTGCCTATGCTTCGGCTGTACTCAGTGCTACGTAGGACTGCTTCCTGCTAAACCAAGAGATCACACCTGATCCCATACTGAAGCAGTACCCATAAGTGCTCTTCCTATCTGCAGAACTGCTTGCCTAGTCCGAATACACATAACCATGTGGGTTAAACTTTTGATTCACATCATACTTGAGCCCATAGTCAATTGTACCCTTCAGGTACCTCAAAATATGGTTTACAGCAACCAGGTGAACACCTTTAGGATCCGTCAGAAACTGGCTCAATGTGTTCAACATAAAGAAAATATCTGGTCTTGTTTTCTTCAGGTACATCAAGGACCCAATCATCTGACGATACATCAACCGGATCAGATGAAGCATCACACAAAAGCTTCAGTTTCGATGCCATAAATGTGGCCATGTCCTTGCAGTCCATCATCCCGAACCTCTTCAAGATCTCTACTGCATACTTCCCTTGTCGAAGGAAGATTCCATCTGCACTCTGCCACACCTCCATGCCTAGAAAGTAGTGCATCATCTCCAATTTCTTCATCTCGAACTCGGCAGCAAGATTCTGCTGCGTGTCGGCAATCAATCTATCCTCACCTGTAACAAACAGGTCATCCACATACAAAAGTAGTATCACTGGATTTCCTTCCTCAACCTTGTAGTAAAGGTTGGAATCCACTTTACTCTTGGTAAATCCCAAACTGGATAGAAAGTTGTCTATCCTACCATACCAAGTTCTGCACATATATGACTTCCCGTCATGTGTCTCAAAACCAAGTGGCTGCTCCACATATACTTCCTCTTCGACTACACCATTCAAGAAGACTGTTTTGAAATCCATCTGGTGTATTTTCCACTTCATCACTGCAGCCAGAGAAAGTACTGATCTGATGGAAGTGTGAGTGGCTATAGGTGTAGAAGTCTCTTCATAATCAATCCCTCTTTCTGGGAGAAGCCACGAGCTACAAACCTCACTTTGTATTTCTCCATGCTACCATCTGCAGCATGCTTGATCTTATAGATCCATTTGGAAGTCACAACTGACTTCCCTTCAGGTCTTGGGACTACATCCCAAACATCATTCTTCATGATCGACTGATACTCCTCAATCATGGCATCCTTCCATTCTTTCTTTTCCACTGCTTCTTCATAACTGGAAGGTTCTTTGTTAATAATGTCACAGAGTAAGGCAACATAACTGGTGTGAGATCTAGTTCTCTTCCTTGCTCTTTGTTCTTCTTCTGGAATGCCATACCTTTCTGCATCTTGAATGAGCTCTCTAGCCCATGCAGGTTTCCTCTTGTGAGAATCCTTCTCATGGGATGGATCTACAGGTTCTTGTGGATCTTCAATTTCTCGATCTATTTCTGGAATTGCTTCAGTCATGGTGGTATCTTAAAATCTGGTTTCCTTTGGTTCTTCATGATCTTCAATAGGTGCCTTTCTTGACTTGATGAAAGCTGAGTTTTCATCAAATGTCACATCCCTGCTGACATCAATCTTCTTGAACCCTGGAAAGTATATTTTGTAAGCCTTCGAGCTTTCAGTGTACCCCACAAAGATACCTTTCTTTCCTAAAGGATCTAGCTTTGTCCTATTTTCCTTTGGAACATGTGTATATACTAGACAACCAAATATTCTGAGATGGCTGACTTCAGGCTTCTTACCAGAGAAGACCTCTTTTGGTGTCTTTTTGTCCAATATCTTGTGAGGTGTTATGTTTTGCACATATACAACTGTCCTAGCTTCTTTTTCCCATAGATGCATAGGAAGATCCTGGTCATGCAGCATTACTTGTGCTGCTTCCATGATTGTTCTATTCTTTCTTTTTGCAACTCCATTCTGTTGTGGATTGTAGGGAGCATTCAACTCCCTCTTAATCCCTGAATCACTGCATAGTTTCTTGAAATCACCTAAAGTGAATTCTCCGCCACTATCGGATCTGAATGTCTTAATCTTCTTGTTAGTTTGATTCTCCATCAAGGTTTTGAATTCCTTGAACTTATCAAATACTTCATCTTTGTTCTTTAAGAAGTAGACCCAAGTCTTTCTAGAGAAATAATCAATGAAAGAGACATAGTATACATACCCACTTAGAGAACTGGATGACATCGGACTGCATACATCAGAGTGGATAATTTCCAAGATTCCTTTTGCTTTGCTTTCACTGCTTGGAAATGCCTTCTTAATTTTCTTTCCTTTTGCACATCCTTTGCAAACACCTTCATGCTTTGACTTGATTTTAGGAAGACCTTCTACAGCTTTACTTTCAATTGGTAGTGCTCTGTAGTGCACATGTGCAAGCCTTCGATGCCAAAGTTCACTTGGCTCCATGGATTCATGTACCATGGCATGTTCAGGTTGTCCCTTCAATTTGTACAATCCTCCCTCTTACTCTCCAATCACCATTGCATCATCAATAGTTTTACCCTTTGTCCTCATTAGGACTTGGCCATCTACAAATGCAACCCTCATGCATTTTGCATCCAATGTAGAGATGGAGAGTAGGTTCTTCTTGAGCCCAGGTACAAATAACACATATTTCATCTTCAAGGAATTTCCAGATTCTAGGTTGTAGGAGGCTTCACCACCTCCTTTGATAGAATATTGATAATCATCCCCAAGTTTCACCTTATGGGGTGATTCATGTTCAGATATATTTACAAAAGATTCTTTAAACCCAGTCATGTTTTTAGAAGCCCCACTGTCAATTAGCCAATCATTACAACCATGAGAAATAGTACCTGTGAGGGTTGAGATTAGAACATATTCATCTTCACTAGATGAGTCATCACTTTCTGCTCTAGCTTTCTTCCTGGGAGGTTCATCATCCTCAACAGCATGAGCATGATATCTTCTTTTGTTGTTGTTCTTCTTCTTGTTGAATTTGTTGTCTTTCTTCTTCTTGGGACAATTTGAAGCAAAGTGTCTTATTTCATTACATTCGTAACATTGAACATGAGATAGATATTTCTTCTTGTGATGAGGGTGAGAATGTTTCTTGTTATGAGATCTCTCCCTCTTAAACTTGCTTCCCTTGGTGTGAGTTGTGAGAGCTTGATCTTCATTTCCCATCTTTTCTTCTCGGGCCACAAGCCTTGCTTCTTCTTGTGAGCATTCCTCCCACAGTCTACTGAAGGAGACCAACTTCTTTCTTGCACAGATTCCTTGGATAAAGGAATCCAATGACCTAGGTAGGCCATTTAGTGTGGTCATGACAACTTCACCATTATCCACTAATTCATCCATAGCTTCAAGTTGTTCCTTGATCTAAGAGACCTTAGAAAAATAAGATTGAATGGTCTCTCCATTCTGAAGCTTTACCCATTTCAACTGTTTCCGCAGAGTCATCTTCCGATTTATGTTCTTCCCTTCAAATAGCTTGGATAGGGAATCAAACATCTCTTTGGGTGTCTTCAGAGATGACACATGGGGGATGAGATGGTCCTTGAAAGAATCAGTAATGATTCTCTTTGCCTTGACCAAGTTCTTTTTGTGAAGAGCTTTAGCCTCTTCTCCCTCTGGGACGGGGACCTCAGAGCTTATGTAAGTATCCAACTCATTTTGTTCCAGGATTAACCCAATCCTATACTTCCATGCTCGGAAGTTATCAGCCCCTTCAAGCTTATCTTCAAGCTTGGTGTGGTGAGACATCTTAAAGAGTACTTCAAATGGAAATAGAAATGATTTAGGTCTTACCACTTGATTTGTTGAAAATTGGATCTGGTCCCAGATTAGGGTTTGTCAGAGAAACCCTAAAAATTCAAAATGTGAATTTCAAAATTCTGAAAGGATAGAAAGATGTGCCTTGATGAGCGAATCAGCCTGGTATACTTAGAAATTGTAAACTGCAAAGTTTCACCCTTCATAAATGCTTTTCAATCTCCTGGATTCACTAGGGAGGACCCTGAATTAGGGTTTGAGTTTCTTGGAGCTTCACCCAACCAAAAATCTCGATCGAAAGCTCTAAACTTCGATTTTTCCAAGGAGCTTCCATCTATGTCTTCAGATTTAAGAAATTCCTATTTTTGAGGAAACCCTAATTTTTAGGGCCAAAACGGAAAGTACTCAGAATTGAATTCTGATTGGACAGAAAGATTCTCCTTGATGAGTAGAGTTAATCTACCTTGCTGCTTTTCCAAAATCTATGGAGAGAAACCCAATAAACAAGAAACCCTAGTTTTCGCCACTGCACAATGTCTTCTTCTCAGGTTAGCTCTGATACCATGTTAATTTTTTAGCATTAATTCAACATACTCTAGGATCTTTACTAAGAGAATAAGATGTACAACATATCAATCATATCAAGCATGTAGCAAGCATATCAACCAATCACATATGACAATGGACACACAGAGTTTCACTGGGGAAAACCATAAAGGTGAAAAACCCCACAACTTCCTCAGAGATAGAGAGAGCAATGATACAACCAAAGTACAACCAAAGTATAAGAGATAGTCTTCTCCTAGCAGCTGATCCTACTCCTCACACGTGCGCCACTTTCCAAGTGATAGAAGAGTGAGTAATGAGATGATTGAAATAGAGATCTCTCGATCTCTATTTATACTTGTCCTGTGCTGCCTAATAAACCTATGGGGCCGACTTGTCTAACTCAGCCTAATAACCCCTGGTTACATTATTCCGGGCCGACCCCTCTACTAGGTGGTCTAATAACCCATCAGCAAGTTACACCACTTGCGACATTTGTCAATACAAATGATGACACTTCCGTATAGAGGAATAATACATCTCTATAAGAGTACAATAAATATAGATGAAATACATTCCGAAGTTACATATATATCAACAGTTCTCTCTTTCTTAAAATTGATGATGAGATGAATTTCCATCAATTTGTATTGTCTTTCTTTCTAAAACTTAATGGGATTGCAAGTATTGTATAGGTTGGTGATTAGTGTTAATGACAGTCTCCTTTCCAATTAGATAATGCTTCAATTTCTTAACATTTTGCTCTAAAACACATATCTCCTAGGCATATGTGTTGTAGTTAAAAATGATCCATGAAACAATTCAAGTTGATAGTGAAATAGGCTATCCCACTACATCAATATTTCTCCCATATTGTACCCACTTGAATATGTCTCCACTTTTAAGACGTTATACAAATTGGGAAATTCCAAAAGTGATTCTTGAATAAACTTCCATTTAGTTCTTAGAAATTCTTATGTTAAACATTTCCCCAATGGAAACTCTAGTTTCCATGGGTTGTTATGGCATGGAGTGGTGCAACCCTAGATGAAAATAGTGTTATTAAATTCCAACTGCACTAAGATCCTCCCACAAATCACATTACTTTAGTGAAATTAGAAATCACTGGATACTTGATGATGCAATCCATCTCCACAAGATCAATCTTGAGTTCTCCACTGTTCACATACCCAAGTACACCAAGGGAATGTCATGCAAACTCACTTTTCTTACAATTTACCAACAATTGATGTTTTTATAGTAATTAACACTTACAATCTATGTGATATGTGCTCTCTCTCTCTCTCTCTCTCTCTCTCTCTCTCTCTCTCTCTCTCTCTATATATATATATATATATATATATATATATATAACTAAATTTATGAAAGGGCACAATACACATTCATTAGAAACATAAATGTAGATGGTGCATTACATAAAACAAATTACACTACCAGGAATTTATATTTATCTTTCCTTTCCTTGAAGGAATTATTCCAAGAGTCTTCTTTTTTGATGCACACCTAGTAGTATGTTGATTTGAGATCCAATTTGTTAAAGTATTTGACAAGTTGTAGTTGGTCCAATATGTCATTGATCCTAAGTAATGGGTGTCAATTATTGAACATGATTGTGTTAATATATTTGCTTTAATTGGAAATCATCCAAGTTACATTATTCTTTGGAACTATTGTAATGTACCAACTAGGATTATTTATACAAAAACTTTCTTCCTCGGAGAATTAATTAAAAACAATGGTTCAAGGATCTAGTTTGACTGTGGGTGGGAAAGATTAGAAGATATAGATGGAAGGAAGACTATGATAGACGTTAATACCTATGCACAAAGTACTGGCACCATTTATTGGTCGAAATCAGCAAGGCTGAAATCTACTGCAATGCTCCTAGGCACCCTAGCATATGCAAACTAGTATTACTCTATGTTTTGAATGAAGGCTATGAATGAGTGTTTCTAACTTAGGGAGGCTAATAAAAATGAAATATAATTCAATTTACAGTAATATATAACTCCATCAAGTTTAAGGAATATTTGAGAAATAATTACAAAAATACAAGTAAAATAGCATTCTAGGATTGCATAGCTAGTAAAATTTAGGAGCTTCCAAACAAGAAAGGAAGGCTCACGAATTCCTCTGATAAGAAATGTATTGGATCATAAATAATGTTAACTAACATCAGGAACATAAATGAGCTCATTTGGATCTATTCTCATTCATCTACCACAAGCATTCTGAAAACTAGTCAAAATCTAGGAAATTCTAAAGGGGGTGGAGAAAATGAAGAAATTATCAGAATTATGTAATATTAAATGTATTGAATGATATAATAGATTATAATTGAATTATATTACATAATATCATATCCATGAGGCTTCTCAAATCATTACAAAACTCCTCTCCTCTTCTACTCAACAATACAACACTAGAAATCACTAAGAAGCTCTAAGATTCAAACCAAAGAATTCTTGGAGATTTCATAAATTCGAACCAGCCTTGGTTCAGATACAGGACCTGCAAATAAAATCAATGTTAATTGCTGAATACCATCATCCTCTCACAAAAAGCAGGGGCACATCACCCAACTTGGACTAGGGGCACATCTCCCAAGTCTCTGAGGCACAATTGCTCTCAATCCAAACATCAAACTGACAAAAGATGTGAATGTGGTGTGCACTGGTTCATTTATAGATATAGGATGACTTGTGGAGAAAGTATCCTTAGCTAATGCATCCTCCATGAGTGGATAAGGAAATCTTGCTTTCCTTCCTTTTTCCTTTTCTGTTTTCTTTTCCACTTTCTGTTTGATTTTCCACTTTGTGCTTCAACTTTTTCTTCTTTTTCTAGATTTTCTGATTTATCCTTCTTTTATGAACTTTCCTTCTTTTCTGATTTATCCTGCTTTCTGCTTTATGCTGCTTTTCCTGAGTTTTTGTTGCTTTTTTGATTTGCTCCATCTTTCTTTCCTTTGTCCTGATTTTCTAGATTTAGGTGCTTTCTCCTTAAATTCTTCTTCAAGCCATATCCAACTCAATCTCATCCACTAATGCAACCTAGTGCAACATTATCCTCATTTATTTAAGATAAAATTATTAAATGCATGAAAATTAAATATTCCAAGTGCATAATAAACTTTGGATAAAAATTAATCCACAGTCCTAATTAATTAAATGTCTGGAATTAAAAATTAACCCCTCATTAATGAATTAATTCCAATATGTCATTAGGATCCATGGGGTTTGATCTACTTCATGGTGCTGAAAAAATAGGAACATGACAGTCCTCCCCTCCCAATATTGCTTGTCTTCAAGCAAGAAACCAACTCCAACCATATATGAATCCAACTAATGACTTCACTCATAATATGTTGTTGGATATCTAGAATTGAAATCCTCAATTCCAAGCAAAATACCAAAAGTCCACCATGTTTCTGCTGCACCACTCTGATTATATCTAGATCTTCAAGATTGATCCTAGGGTCCCACTTCTTATGTTGCATTCTTCCATACATCAAGGCAAACTGAAATGACCCATCAATTCCTGGATCCCACTACCATTGCTGCATGTCTCCCGATAACATTGTTGCTTGTGGAAAACTATCATCCCAAAGAGTTACAGGGTACCATTGTCTTAATTGGATCCTCCCAAACATTAATATCAACAAAAAGAATATATCATCATGGGGGATGTCTAGAATACTCCACCAAACTGGTATTTCATCACTCCTAAAGGAATATTGAATCTCCTCATAAGCCATGTGCAAACTAGCATTGCAATTCCCATTCTTAAGACATAGATGGAAATTCCATGTCCATTCAAGTATACTGAAGACATCACATAGCAGCCATAAATGACTATACAATTGATCACAAAAAATGGATGATGTGTCCATAAGATTTCCACTAATGCAAGCAACAAACTTACCTATTGGGGTACTCAACTCCCTTATGTAACTATCCACCCAATCAATGGATGAATGCATACTCCAACTTAGTGATCTGGATGGAGAATGGTGAATCAACTCTCTATAATAGCCATCCATCATGGTAGGCTCAATCAAAGGGAGATAATGTGCCTCCTTGACCTCAAAATCTCCAAGCACATGCAAATCAAATTGTACTTCATATGCCCAATGCACACAACTACCAAAAATTAAAACATTGTTGTTCCAATGACAAGGGTAGAAGTCTGATGTCCAATCACAAAGAGGATAGGAATCATCACAAGTCCATGGAGGACCTTGCATCTCACAAAAAATTTAAAATGTATCCAATAAGTCTCCATAGATGCAAGCCATAATATCACTCATGTGTCTTTTCTCCCAAACATGGAAAGAAGAGACACTCCAACCCAATGCCTCGACTAGGAAGCAAGATGCTTCCCTATGTGAGTGCTCCCAATGGATCAACTCTCTACCATTGGTCTAAAGATGAACCAACTTTCTGCAACAAGTATCCACCAAATATGTGGATGCATCAAGTCCATCAAAGGATGGTCCATCAAGCATGAGCTCTTCTGACTCCTCATTGGAGGAATGACTCACTCCAGGAAGAAGCTCAGTTTGGCTCCGGAAGGTAGTATGTGCTTGGAAATAATCATATGCATCTCTAAAATCCTCAAGCACATGCATGTCATCATGAATCTCATGAACCAACATATCATGAGGTTCTTTCATATAAATATGAATTTCATCGACCGAAAGATGATGGATGATTTGAATGTAGGAGGGAGTATGTGATTTCTACAATTCTTGGTGAAATTGTTCTATCTCCATCTTGGATTCCAAGAGGGCACTTTGAGTGCTTCTTAAAGAATATTGGGTGGCCATCAACTCATCATTGATCTCGCAAATATATTCATCATCCTTCAAGTATGCTTCCTGCAACATATGAAGAAGATCATGGAAATAATCTCTGTCAGAATCATATGTGAAAATTTACCTTGGTTTGTAGTCTTTGGTTTCTGAATCTTCTCCATTTTAAGGAATTTGTTCCTTATGCACATGTATTCTATTCTGACCTTCATCTTCACTAGGCCCATAAGAAATGCAAGAGGAATTGTTTTTATGTGTCTCCAGTCAAAGAAAATATTGAGGTCCCTTTCATTTTCTTCCTTGAAACTTTTCAATTGCTTGTAATGAAAGATATTGATGGATTGCACATCCATCATCAATTCAGTCTCATGCTTCTTCACCCTGTCAGGTGGTCTACCCAGTGGTTGGTATTAAAGAACCTTATCATGTTGTTGTAGTGAATTCATATGACCTCAATCTAATGTAAGTATTCCATACTTGTGACTTGAATGTTGGCGAAGCCCTCAGTAGCCCACAATGTCACCATGCTTTACTTTGAATATCATGCCATGGGATAACTCTTCATTTGCTATGTAATTTTTCCTGCCAAGTATGAATCGAAATGTATGGTAAGAATCATATTACAGCCATATATGCCTTGCATGCTTCTCATTGATCATAACAGATTTGAATGCAAAAATAGATCCATTACTAATGCAAAAATAACTCTTACCCATGTGAGCTAGTCTTGCACAATCTTGAGTCTCCATCTCGGTGATGTAGCTATCCATCCAATTCAATGATGAATATCATTCTTTGATTTCTGATCCAAATGGAATGTAATAAGCCATATTCATCAAGGATAAGCCTTCCTTAAATGAAATAGGCTCATAATATCTCTGGAGTGAAACAGGTTCCTGGCAATCATCATGCAAGTCAATGCTTTTTTGAAGCACTTGTAAATCTGAGGAATCCTTATGTTTACGTTGGAAATGATGTTGATCCATAATATCATCTGTAATATTAGACACAAACATCACATGTGTGTTCATCCCACTCTTGAGAATCATGCAAAATCTCTTTTAAAAATTCAGCCTTCTCAAAATTTTGGATCTCAGTACTAGAAGGATATTTTCTACCAACCTTATCATCGGAGATGGCTGCCATATCAAGATGAAACAAAGGAATTTGGTGAATGAAAAAATCAGAATGGATGTAATACCTTTGTGACACCTCTATCTCTTCATGATGTGGAGTGGTGATGGCATGCCCCCCCTCCAAATCTCTAGGTTCACTCTCAACTAGACTGTGGTTGTATTTTTCTCCATAAGGATGTTCTGAGAATGCTTGAAGGGTTGATCCTTTATATTTTGTGATTAACTTAGTGGGATATTCTTTAGATTGATAAAAAAAGAATTGATGGTACCAATATCATATTTACCTTCCTTCCTTAGCTTGAAGTCCTCTTTTTCTTGCTCAATGCATTTGTTAGAGGAAACACATGGCTCTTCTCTTCGAAGATTGCTGCTCCTCTCCTTTGATGGTTGATTGTTACTATGTTGTTTCTCCTTCAAGATAGATGATGCATATTGATCCTTGGTAACCTTAGAAGCAGTATTATTAGAGACTTTGTTTGAAGAGAATCCGAAAAGTCTCTTCATGCTAGAAACAATGGCATCCAATGAGGCTTCACTTCGATTCCTCTTTCTTCTTCTTTGCTCACAGAGGTGGAACAACTTGTTTCCTCTATGGGTGGTTTTCTGCTCTCTATTAAATCCAAATATTCATCCTTGATCTCAAATCCAAATATGCACTAAAAATAATCTTTGAAGGAAATGTCTTTACGAATCTCTTCTCTCAAAGCCAGATACTCCTGGTAGTGGCAGGGAAATTGTTTGCCTGTACATATCCTCTTTGCTAACTCCTTCTTAGGATTAGCCATCGGTGGTTCATCCCATTGATCTATGTGCATCTAGTCACAAATGTAACCATCATCATCTCTTGGTAGGCCTCCATCAATGTAAATGATTTCTTCTTCCTCGTATAACTCAAAGCCTTCATCTTCCATGACTGTATCTAGTTTTATCGCTGCAACTTGAAAATAGTTCTGAGATATTTCTTCATATGAGATTTAATTTCCACAGGATGAGCCAAGGAAAGTTCTATGATACCACTGGAATGTACCAACTAGGATTAATGATACAAAAACTTGCTTCCTCGGAGAATTAATTAAAAACAATGGTTCGGGGATCTAGTTTGACTGTGGGTGGGAAAGATCAGAAGCTATGTATGGAAGGAATAATATAATAGATTTTAATAATGCTTCAAAAAGTATTGGGACCATTTATGGGTCTAAATCAGCAAGGATTAAATCTACTGCAATGCTCCTAGGCACCCCAACATATGCAGACTAGTATTTCTCAATGTTTTGACTGAAGGATATGAATGAGTGTTTCTTCCTTAGGGAGAATAATAAAAATGAAATATAAGTCAAGTTATAGTCATATATAACTCCAGCAATTTTAAGAAATATCTTAGAAATAATTACAAAAATACAAGTAAAATAGCATTCTAGGATTGCATAGCTAGTAAAATTCAGGAGCTTCCAAACAGGAAAGGAAGGCTCACTAATTCCTATTCTCAGACATGTATTGGATCATAAATAATGTTAAATAACATAAGGAATATAAATGAGCTCATTTGGATCTATTCTCATTAATCTACTACAAGAATTCTAAAAAATAGTTAAAATCTAGGCAATTCTAGAGGGTGTGGAGAAAATGAAGAAATTATCAGACTTATGCAATATAAAATGTACTGAATTATATTAGATATTATTATTTACTGCTATTAAATCATATCATATCCATGAGGCTTCTAAAATCATTACAAAACTCCTCTCCTATTCTACTCAACAATACAACACTAGAAATCATTGAGAAGCTCTGAGATTCAAACCAAAGACTTCTTGGAGATTTTTGAAATTCGAGCCAAACTTGGTTCAGATATAGGACGTGAGAATAAAATCAATGAAAATGTCTGAATACCATCATTCTCTCACAGAAAGAAGGGGCACATCACCCAGCTTGGACTAGGGGCACATCTCCCAAGTCTCTGAGGCACAATTGATCTCAATCCAAACATCAAACTGACAAAAGATGTGAATGTGGTGTGCACTGGTTCATTTATAGATATAGGATGCCTTTTGGAGCAATTATACTTAGCTAATGCACCCTCCATGAGTGGATAAGGAAATCTAGCTTTCCTTCCCTTTTCCTTTGATTTCCTTCTTTTTCCTTTTCTGTTTGCTTTTCCACTTTCTGCTTTAGCTTTTTCTTCTTTTTCTGATTTATCCTTCTTTTATGAACTTTCCTTCTTTTTTGATTTATCCTACTTTCTGCTTTATGCTTATTTTCCTGAGTTTTTGCTGCTTTTATGATTTGCTCCATCTTTCTTTCCTTTTTCCTGATTTTCTAGATTTAGGCGCTTTCTCCTTAACTTCTTCTTCAAGCATCTCCAAGTCAACCTCATCCACTAATGCACCCTAGTGGAGGCATTATCCTCATTTATTTAAGATAAAATTATTAAATGCATGAAAATTAAATATTCCAAGTGCATAATAAACTTTGGATAAAAATTAATCCACCATCCTAATTAATTAAATGCCCGGAATTCAAAATTAACCCCTCATTAATTAATTAATTCCAATATGTCATTAGGATTATCTGCTTCATGGTGCTGACAAATGAGGAACATGACAACTATGATGATGGTGGAACCACAAGTTGAATTAATTGGCCTTATGACTCCCTTCTCCAACAGTTGCTTAGAATTGCTTTCTCACTTCATCTTCTTCTAGTATGGATTTCATGCATAGTCCTATGTTTGGAAAAGGAGAATTGACAAGGCATAGTTGTATTTCATGTTCCACTTTCCTATTAGGTTGAAGCTTTAAGTCTCTTTAATTGCTTCCCTTTATGTATGCAATAAATTCACTAATTGGTGTTCCCACTCTTTTGTGCATCCCTCAAAATATTACTTCATTACTTCATTTGTATTGATTCAACTCCCATTTTATTTGTCTTAAGAAGAGAATTTTGAACTTCCTACTTGAGCTTATATATTTCTTGTCTTGGATTCTAGTTTCTAAGGAGGCCTCAGTTTTATTTATTTTGCATTGATGATGAAGGATGTTCCATCCTTGACCATGAGGTTAATTGGTTTTATCTTCTCACAAATATAACATCCCTTGGGTATTGTTGGCTAAAAATATAGACCAATATTTCTGATGGTGTCAACCAAAGGGTTTGACGTCTAGCACTGATAGATCAATCCTTGAAACTTAGAAGATCTCACTCAAGGTACATCGGCTAAAAATTTGCCTTGTGGGGGTGAATAGCTAGATGAGGATGTAGTTTTTTTTTATGCATTGTAAAAATATTTCTTATATTTACATAAAATTATTTACAATGTAAAAAATATGATACAACTTGAGGAGAATACAATGGAGGGAAAGTACATATGTAATTACATCCTCATCCTCAAAAGAATAAAAATAGAGGGAATGTACAATGGTATTTACATCTTCTTCTCAAAGAAACTAAAAAAAAAAATATATTAATATGCATATGAATCTAATCCCTTGTCATATTTAATCAACAAAAATAATTTAGATAACAACTACATACATACCTCTTCTCTCCATAGTTGAAAAATTGCAAACACAGAGCTAAACTTATGTTCAAAAATATATTTTCAACAAATTTTAAAAAGAACAAACAATGATGAAATCCTAAAGTAGTGTCGAACTCCATTGAGTAAGGATCATACCAACGATCTAGAATAGCCCAACAAAACTTCCCTCCAATGCAAGCTCCCTTGCAAAATGGTTGCATGCTCAGGTTGAACAAACTCCCAACAATAACTGGAAAAAGAACATTCCCAAAATAGGTTCTTTATAGTTTATATCATGAAGTAAGAGTGAAAAAATCCATCTGAGATGCCACTTTTTACCAATCATGCCTTAGTAGGAAGGCCCTAGTAAATCATTAGCCATGAAAATGCTCAAAGTTTGTAGCTAAATTGAATCAACCTTTCACTATTCAATCTCTTGATCCGTCATCTTTTTGCATCCTTAGAAACCCATCTTGAATTAATAATAGGGTTGAGCTCATGTTGTTGATGAAGAATAAAGTACAACCTTTGAGAATCATATTGGACCAATAGGTTCCCAAAGTGCCACTCGCAATCATGCCAAAATGGGCCATGCATGTCTATATTCATTTTGAAAAAGTCCTCCTATGGAATAAGGTTGATAATCTCCATAATACTATGTTTGTACACAAATTGTAGAGAAAACTCATTGGTAATGGATCACTAGTCCTTCCAAGAGTGAGTATTGGTATCCCACAAATCCTTCTAAGAAAAATCCTCTTCTTACTCAAATCCTCTTCTCTGAAAATGAGGAATGTCTGCAACATACATTCCCAACACCTTCCAACTCCAAATCGGTCATCTATCCAAATTCCATCTTTCCTGGCTACTTGACGTCTTCCACTGCACAAAAAAAACTATCTTCCTCCACACTACCCAGATAATTCTAATAATAAAGGAGCTTGAGACTTGGAAGATATGAGGAGATGAAATTATTTCACACAATCCAAACAATGGCATGATCCTACTATATGTTATGTTATGAGAAGACAATGCCTCAACAATACCTTCCAAGGAGAACATTTCTCCAGACATGAAACCACCCATTTCAAAACCCAGATGTTACCTTGGGTGGAAATATCATTCAATCCTAGGCCTCCCTCATCCTTAGGCACAATGAAAACATCCCAAGGGACCATAGGGAGGCCTCGAGCCCCACCATACTTGGTCTATAAGTTTGAATACAAAAGCTACTCCAAACTATGAAATTGAGCCTTAGATGGAATCCAACAAGAAACATAATAAATATGTGAGGCATGAATAATCATGCTAACAATAGTTAATTTCCAGCAAATGGGAGGTCTAACTCTTTTTTTCCAAAAGAGGAGTTTATGTTGCAAACACTCCAAACACCAATTGCACATAGTTTTCAAAGAAAGGCCCACACTAAAGAGGATTCCAAGATATCTCACTATTACACCTAGACAAGCGAAGGTCCAAGTGATAGGAGTCTAATGAGGATGTCCATCTAGACTAATCAATCACTATCCATTCTTATTATCATTAATTTTAGCCCCACTAGCCTATCAAAACATGGAAAACTAATCTCTAGCACTAGACAATGGCTCCAGCTCAACTCAAACATATATCAAAGAATCATCTACAAAATGATTATTCATCGTCTCATAATAATCTAGAAGTGATATGCCTTTAATATTCCCCCCAAAATGAGCATCATCTAACAATTAAACAAGGGCATGAATAGTCAGAACATAGAGATAAGGTTCCAGGGGGAATCCCTTCCTAATCAACTAGTGGAGAATAATACATGGAGAAAGTGTATTATTCATCACAACAAAAGTTGAGGTGCAAGAAAATATGGTGTTGAACATCCCCACACACTTCCAACCAAATCTTAAACACATTAAGATACTTGTAATGAAGCCCTAGTCAATTAAATCGTAGGATTTATCAAAATCAATTTCAAGGAAGAGAGCTTCTTTCCTAAATTACTTGACCCACTCCATGGCCTCCCATGTAGAAATCACTATGTCTAGAATAAACTGCCCCTAAATAAAACATGTATACTCCCTACGCACAGTCTTCCTAGAAACATCCATCACCCTCAACAACACTATCTTAGTCATGATTTTGTAAGAAACACTTAGTAAAGTTATTGGTCATTATCCCCCAATGATGCCCCTAGCAATATTCTTTGGAATGAGATTGATTGACCTATAAATAATGGACTTTTCAAAAATAATTTGGAAAAGGCCTCTAAATCCATGTGATTGAAATTATCTCCAACAATATCCCACATAGACTTGTATAACTCATAAGGTTGTCCATCAATCCTTGTAAATTTACCATTTTCATAGAGGTAAGTGTTGTAAATAGTTCATCCTTCGTGAAATCTCTATCCAACATCTCACAATCAACAATACAAACCTTATGTGTAACGACCCTATAGCAACAATTCGTAGTAGAAACTACGATCTCTATCAATGGATAAGGAGAACAAATATTCTGAAAATGATCACCAAACATACCTTGGATTTCAAAGGATGTAGCTTTACTAACTTCCATTCTCATTATCAATAAATATGTATTCATATCAACATTACTTAGAACCATGGAAAATTTTAAGGATCCATAATTTTCTCAAAGTGTAGAAACCTTGGCGAATCTCACTAATTCTTAAATTTGCAACCATAAAATGTTTGGCGATTTTTTTTTAAATATTCAAATGTCTAAGGACTTTATTTAGTTTTTTCAACAATTTTTGTGTTTTTTAGAGTAAAAAAAATTATCCCATGGAATTTGGGCGAATAATTTTTGGAAAAAAGGGAAATTGACAAATATTTTTTTGGAAAAAAGGTCGAAAAATAGCCCATGGGATAAATTTCGCCCCTTAAATTTTCCTTGCTTAGAATACACAACATTAGCATTATAAAGAGAGTTCATTCACTATGAGACACCGTTGAATAAGCATGAAATAAGTATTGTCCACATAAATAACAAGTTGAAAGTAGAGAAAATGGGAGGCATGCTTATATTAAACTCAATAACCAACAAGTCCAACATGATACTCATATGATAGTTGTCTTCATTATAAACTATAAAGATTAAAATCTATACAATTCTAATAGTGAACTTATCCAACCAATATATTCTCAACTACTAATCAACCAACCTTTTTATTGGCCTTCTCATATGAATTCATAAAATAAATCTTTATGGCACAAGGAATCAATTAAAACCTTGGAACAATTGATTGGGTTGATTGGAATTAATTTCCATTACTTGGTTTATAACTTCTTAAAGCATCTATGTACAATTATCTAGCCCCATTATATCCTTCAAACTAGGGATTGTGTTCATGAAAATCCATTTTTCACTTTGTATTCGTTTTCAAGTTATTATGGGTTCCAAAATTGGTGGAGAGAACCTAAATTTGTGCTTATTGATTTGATGCAACCTCATACTTCCATCGAAAATTAAGGAGACAAAATGATCTTGTTGGTCATCCATGGTCATCTAGAAAATGGTTCTAATACTAGTATTTTTGGGGTCATGATTTTTCAACACATTTTTACGGCTTTTCCCTTGAATTTTTGGAGGAATATACAACAAACATTGTGGTACCCAACTCAACCTGCTAATATTATCCAGTGATGTAAAGAAGACCCAAAATGGAGCACTGTTGGCACGGGTTAGAGCACGGAATATGTAGAGCTGAAAACGAGGAAGGGGTCATCAGCGAAGGAAAAGGACCATTCGCGAAGGACAAGAAGCCAACAAAAGTGGAAGTTTTGGTACATGTTAGTTAAATTTGGTCATTTGGACCATTTTGTAACCGCCATATGCATCTATAAATATAAACACAAATTGTAATAGAAAATAATCCTAGAATCGAAGTAAGAGAGAATATCCATCAGATAAGTTGATGTATTTTGTTTTCCTTCGGCAGTTTTGCTTGGGATATATGAATCTGTGTTGAGTTTATTTGAATTTTTATCTGCGAAGTTCATCCTGCAGTCCTTTTTGATGAGTTAATGAATGAATATGTTCATCTATGTCTCTATTTTTTGTTTTATGTTTGTCGACATGAGTTATACTCGGTGCTTTCCATATATCGCGATGTTATGAATGATGTCTTGTGAAATTGTTGTTTTGTTAATCGGTAATGTTGGTTGTTATGGGTTATATTGCACATTTGGATTGATAGTATAATGCGAAGACAAATCTCTTGTTTTTGTATCAACTGAGTAAGGGTTAACGCATGTCTTCTCCCTATTGCGTAAACTTGGTTTTTGAAGCCCCCCTTGAACATATCAGGTGAGACCTCACTCGCTCTGCGGGTGTCTCTAGAAAGGGTAAAACCTTTTTGGGCCAATGCTTAAGGGTGTATGGTTGGTGTTTGTTGACAGTAGTGCGAAGTGAACCCCTGTTGATAGAAGTGTGTCAACAAATGGTTCCATTGTCAGGACCATAGTGCAAAGAGAAAAAGAGAGGACATGCTGTGGCATCTAAGGAAACTGGAGATCAAGGAGTGGTTCGACAAGAAGGCATGAGAGTTTGCTAAAGAAGAGAATCGCAAACCCGGATGGTCTAAAACTGATTGGTTACATAAATATATATACTCTGAGATTCACAAGATATTTTTCTGCGAATTCCCGATACTACTGCATGAGTGGTTGGCACAACTGACAAGCCAAAAGAAGAATTTCCAAGGTGGTGAATCTGAACATTGGACACGTGAATTGATCCAACAATTGAAGCGATTGGATAACAAAGCATCTAGAGATGTCAAAGTCTGGGTAGATAGTATTCTAGAGGGATACATTACTGAATTTTCCATCGACACAATTAAGTCATATAGCGATGCAGAAAGGAGGTTCTTCAAGGGAACCCGAGGAAGGTTTCTACTTTCGCTGAAATTGTGGATTAAAATGCTTATTTGCGAAAAGGGTATACTGAAGATGAATTCCGACAAGTAAATATCAATGTGTGGAGGCTATGGGTACCGCGTGGACGCGGGTCTAGTAGAATGATGTAGGGTAGATGGATTTGAGCTATGACAGAATTCTAAGGGAAGCTGTGGAGGAGTGTGGTACCCTACGAAGTGGGGTGAGGTTCCGGCCGGAGAAGAAGAGGAGGATTGAGATTGAGAGAGAGTATCCTAGAGTGACTGGAATGGAGGACTGCGAAATGGGACCACAAGGGACTAAGCGACCTTACCGTGATGAAGGAAGTGACTACGCTACCTCTAAAGCTGAAGAAGGACATGCCCAAAGCTACAATGTACCCACAACCCCGCGCACTACATCCAATTTCGGAGGAAGAGACATAAGTTCTTCACAGTGATTTCTGAAGTGTCAGAACAACAGTACGAGTAGTGGGTCTGTAAATAATAGTAGGAAACCAAGAATGGCGGGTGGCGACGTTAAAATGTTGATTTTCTAGGGTAACGGGATCGAGAATCCAGAGCAGTATTGGTTTTTATGCAAAGTGGTATGGACGGTAAAGCAGGTCCAATACGATGACATCAAGAAAGGAAAAATAGTGACGACCTTTAGGGTTCGTGCGCTAGATTGGTTCATGAAATTCATACAAGTACCCACAGGAAGTCCAGAGAAAACACTGTCGTAGATCAGGGCAGGGATGATTGATGAGTTCAGGAAATCGAAATTTGAGTCACAATATATCACAAAACTAAAAGAGATCAAGAAGTTTCTAAATGAATCAGTGTGGGAGTTCGACTAGAGATATAAAAAATTGATGGTGAAAGTAAGTTTTTGGATGATCAAAATACATCACAAGGAATGGTTCATCACAGGTTAAGTGCCACACATTCGTATGCTGCTGATGCAACAGAAAATCACATCACAGGCGGAAGCACTGGAAATCGCAATGAAGTTGGAGGCTTCACCAGTTGGCGAACCAATATTAGGCATGAATCGCATTCAAGCACAGCTAGAAAACTTGACGATCCAGCTCCAAGACATCAAGAAGGGAAAAGAAGTGCGCGAAGAAATATGGTGCACCCGCTGCAAATTAGAAGGAAATCATAAGGAGCAGTGCCCGGAGTTTCGCGAATATCTACAGTCTGGCACACCGAATCCACTTAGTTAGGGAGGAATGTTGTGGTGTCAAATCTGTCAGATGAGGGGGAATCAATCAAAGGAATGCGTATATTTACAGAAGATGGTGTCAAAACCGACCAATCTTTTCTGCAATTTCTGTCGATCGGTTGGGAATGAAGAGAAGGATTGTAGGGCGTATGAATTGATCCAGGAAAGGACTGCAGATACATATTTTATGAAGGGGGGGGAGCAACCCTCAATTCAGTAGAAAACGAAGTAAAGTCAACAGCAATCACAGTACAATTAGCAGCAGCCACACTACAATCAGCAATATAACCAGCCGCAACTCCACTATACCCAACCAAAACCGGTGTATAGTCAACCCCCACCGCAGTATGGTGAACCACAGTATCAGACTGCGTAATATAACCAAAAGCCACATGGAAAACCGCGAGGAGGATTCCACATAGGTCAAGGTGGAGGTGTTGGTTGGGGAAGAGCTTTTGGACGAGGTCGAGGGCTAGTTGTATGCTATAATTGTGGTCAAGTCAGACATTAACAAAGAGATTTCCCGAGCCCAGTTCTGTAGTGTACTTATTGTAGTGCACTGGACCACAATGGGGACCAGCTGATTGCAAAATGGCAAACTAAAAATCCACCCCAACCTCAACCGAATCCAAATCAGAGTCAAAATCCACCTCCAAACGTACAGAAGATTTCGGCAGAGATAAGAATTCAATAGGAGAATGTCGTAGTTGTGAGCAGAGGAGGGGCTACGACAGGGGAAGACAATCCACAGTCGAGTGTCCGACCAATAGCAAGAAAACAGGTCTGATTTGATGCGGAAGCGGAAAGGGAAATATTTTTAGAAGCGCAAGAGACAATGAGACAGATGAGGCAGCCACCTATTGGCCATAAAGAACCCACCTATGAGATGCCACCGACATTTGAAATGACAAACTCACAGCAAAAGATCAACACCTTGAGGGCCTTCCTAGAAAGCTGCTTGGAATTGGAGAAAGATAAGGATGCTCTAGAGGAGATAGCCATCCTATTACACCGACAAGAAGATGGACAACAGATTCGAACAGTAAATCGACTAAACAAGAAGAAGACAGGAAGAGAAATGAGGATGAATGCGCATATTTGTGCATTCAATGTTGACTCCATTATTCTGGACTTGGGGTCAGATGTGAATATCTTGATGAAATAGACATGGGAAACAATGGGGAAACCAAAGCTGGTATGGTCCCCAGTGCAGATTCGAATAGCGAACTAGAGAAAGGTCATGCCCATCGGTCGATTATGTCACATCCTAGTTGAGATAGAGGGACTAAAGACCTATGACGTGATAGAAATAGTTGATAAAAAATCCCTTATCTGGTGTTGCTAGGGATAGACTTGGCAATGTTGAATCAAGCTGTGATAAGCTTCAGGAAATGAACAATGTCGTTTGAGAACCGCGACATGAGGGTTTTCGCTCCACTGGATCCATCAGAAGGGCAGAGGTATGTCGAGCCAATGCGAGACGAATTCACACAAGGATGGTACAATGTGTACAACATATCGGAGGACTAGATTAATCCCACCGTTGACGGTGAATTGGGGTGGAAAAGCGTTAGCTCTGCATCGTCAGATTCTGATGAAGCACTAGAGAATTGGCATAATCGACTAAACAAAGTATCATTCAAGAGGTGCGCATGCATCACCCAGGCACCATGATGGGTGGGAATAGAAGTATATGAACTACCAACATACAAAGGATTTCCTAATCTGACCAAATTCATCACCGAATTTGAAAAAAGCGTAGCAGAACCGTAGAGGTTGCTAGCATTAGAGGAAGCACTGGAGGCTACACCAACGCGATGGTGGGAAACACACAAGTCGACGATAACAAGCTGGCCGCTATGTTGAAAACTAATGGAGATTAGGTTCGATGAAACTGAAGGGTACTGCGGAAGAAAATATAGTGGAAGGAGTGACCCAAGGGATCTCTTGGAGGAATGTCAAAGCGCATGGAGAGTGAGACCACAGAAATAATGCGTCCATGCATTCATCCATACATTAGATGAGGTACCGTGGAACTGGCACGTTGCAACAGAATTGCGACACAGAACGACTAAGTGGGAGGAGCTCACTATTAACTTTAGCCGAAATTTCAGCTTCTAGGATGAAAACCCCTTCATCCATAGCGCACTACAGGAGATTCGAGTGAAGGTACTTGAAGCAGTCTTGATAGAAAAACCAAAGGGGTTACAGTGGACTGCGATGCCAGAGATGTTGTTGGAGAGTTAAAACGTGACAAGAGGACCGGACGGCGAGGATGATCCACGAGCTATTTATATACCAGAGTCGGAAGGAAATTGGGATGTCGAAGCACCAGATATGCCTTGCGACAAATTTCAACAGCCATTGTGCATCAAGAAGGTTAATATTGGGTCCGAGGCAGACCCCAAGTTCATGAGCATAGGAGATTATTGGGATGATGCGACAATCACAAAAGTCACTGATCTACTTCACGAGTTCCAAGATATGTTCCCAATGAAATTTTCAAAAATTAAAGGCATTTCTAGGGAACTGGGAAAAATGAAGATTCCACTAAAACCTGATGCAAAACCGGTCAATAAGTGACCTTATCGGTTGAATCCCAGGTACAAGGAGCGATTGAAAGCCAAAATAGAGCAAATGTTGGATGCAGACATCATAGAGCCGGTAGAAAAATATGAATGGATCGGTCTCATGGTGGTCCAAGATAAGAAGACTGGTGAAGTCAGGATTTACGTCGACCTAAGGAAACTAAATGACGCATGTTTGCATGATCCATTCCCAACACCATTCATGGACGAAGTGTTAGAAGGTGTTGGAGGTCAAGAGATATATTCGTTCACAGACGGATTCTCAGGATATCATCAAATAAATATTGCGAAGGAGGATCGACATAAGACAACCTTCGTAACAAAATGGGGTTGCTTTCAATACACAGTGATGCCATTCGGTCTCAAAAATGCCCCGATGATATTTTCAAGATTAGTTGTTGTGGCATTCAAATATTTTATCCAGAAATTCCTTGCAGTATATATGGATGATTGGACCGTGTATGGCCTAGTGAAGGACCATGTTGCAAACCTAAGGTTAATGCTGGAAAGATGTAGGTAACATAAAATTTCGTTAAACTTGAAGAAGAGCATCTTCTATGCTCCTTTTGGAATTCTGTTAGGACACATTGTATGCAAGGAGGGGATGCTGGTTGACCCAACAAAGATTGGAATTATTTTCGACTTACCACCTCCAATGACAGTAAAGCAGTTAAGGTTGACATTGGGGCATATTGGGTATTACAAAAAGTTTATTAGAGGGTACGTGACGATCACAGCACCAATGGAAAAACTATTGAAAAAGGATGCGAAGTTTGAGTGGAATGAAGAGTGCCAGAAAATCCTTGATATACTGAAAACAAAGATGGTCGCAACACCAATATTAGTTTTTCCTAATTGGACAAAATAATTCCATGTTCATGTGGATGCGTCATCAGTCGCACTAGGGGTGGTATTGGCTCAGCCAGGAGAAGGAGCGATTTATCATCCAATTGCATTCTCCAGTAGGAAGCTTTCCACTGCCGAGAAAAACTACACGATGACAGAAAGGGGAGGTCTAGCAATGGTTTACGCACTAAAGAAATTCCGCCACCATCTACTTCAATGCCATTTCAAGATGTTTACTGACCACTTGGCATTGAAATATTTGGTCAACAAGCCTGTGTTGGGGGGGGAATATGTCGTTGGTTGCTCTTGTTTCAAGAATTTGACTTTGAGATTATGGTGAAACCAGGACGACTGAATGCAGGGCCTGACGACCTGTCCCAAATTGAGTCAGAAGAAGAACCCATAAGCATCGATGAGGGATTACCATATGCATAGTTATTTTGAATTGGAATGGTCGATGACCATTACAAGCAAATTATCCAGTTCTTGACTACAGGATGCGCACCGGAATAATTGAATACCATTCAGAAAAAGCATTTAGTTGTGAGGGCTGCCGACTTTCAGCTAATTGCAAGTCAACTTTACAAAATGGGGCCAAATGAGATCCTTCGCTTATACGTTCTTTTGCATGAGAAGGAAAGGATACTAGCGCAAGGTCACAATGGGATCGCAGGAGGACACTATGGAGGGCGTGCCACTGCTAAAAAGATACTTAGATCTAGACTATGGTGGTCGACGGTGCATGGAGATGCATCAGATTATGCCAAGAGTTGCGATGTGTGCCAAAGAACAGGAAAACCATCGCGAAGGGATGAAATGCCTCTAGTACCTCAGCTAACACTACAAGCTTTCGACAAATGGGCGGTTGAATTCATAGGACCTATCAAACCACTAGGAAAAATAAAGGGGTCGCGATATATAATTACTGCAACTGATTATTTGACACGATGGGCTAAAGCTGCACCGGTAACGGATTGCACATCTGTGACGGTGACAAGATTTATTTTTGACAATGTGGTCACCAAATTCAGGTGCCCAAAGATACTAATGAGCGACCAGGGAACTCACTTTGTCAACCAAGCTATCAAGGCAATGACGGAAGAATTCCAAATTCAACATCGCAAGAGTACCCCATATCACCCACATGCGAATGGTGCGGTGGAAGCGTTTAACAAGGTATTGGATCATGCACTAACAAAGGTATGTAACACAAACCGCGATGACTAGGATTTGAATATTCTAGCAATATTGTGGGCCTATAGGACAACTTGTAAACGTTTGACAGGCCAGACTCCATTAAGTTAGTTTACGGACAAGAAGCGGCGATTCCAATGGAGTACATTGTCTCTAGTCTCCGCATCGCAGCAGCCACAGGAATGAGCAACGACGGAGCAATCGAAGAACGGTTGGCACAGTTAGTACAACTTAACGAGGACAGGTTTATCGCAGGATTCCAGCAACAGGTAGAAAAATATTTCTAGAAGGCTTGACATGATCTCCATGTCAAAGCAAAGCACTTCTAGCTTGGAGATATGGTGCTTCTATACGACAGTAAGTTTGTGAAGCATCCAAGTAAGCTGCAGATGCATTGGTTGGGTCTATATATGATCAATTTTATCACTGACGGACGGGCGATACAGTTACAAAATCTAGATGGGACACTATTGACAAATCTAGTGAATGGAATCCGATTGAAGCCCTATTTCCATAGTCAGGCGCATAACGACTGAAACAGGGTTCGCACCAATTTTTTTTTTTAAGAAAAAAAAGAGACATTGGAGATATTTCGGCCGCATAGGGTCTGTACAATACTAGACGAAATATTAGGCGATGGAAGTTGAAGCTTGTCGACGGTTATAACGTGGCAATCAAACCAGATCATAATTACAGCAATTAAGCATCGGCAGAAGGTGGCGAAGGTGGATGATGAGACACTTAATGATAGAATTTGGAAAATCAGGGAAATATTCAATGAATGATTTGGTAATTATGGCTCAAGAACGAAATGATGGATAGGGACCAAGTGAGTTAAGTTATAAATACCCAAAAATATGGATAGATAGCATTATGAAGAGCTATTCAGCCAAATGCGCGACTTTGAGAAAGTTGCAGAGTAAAGCAGTGAGGATAAAGGGGTAAGAAAGTTGCAGAGTCATAAGTAAGGATAGAGGGGTAAGAAAGTTGCAGAGTCAAGAAGTAAGGATAGAGGGGTAAGGAATTTGCAGAGTAAAGAATTGATATTAGAGGGTTGTGATGGCGCAATTCGTTTCTCGCGGAAGAACCCAAGGTCCACTAAGGGTGAAGAAGACAAGCGTTCACGAGCAACCGACAGATGGAGATGTGAAAACAATCTGGAAGAACAGAGATGAAGTCTCACCTGAGATGTCTAAGAAAAATTTAGTTGTTGTAAGAAAAGAGGGCCTGTCAACCGTAGAAGCACGAAGAACAAGGGCACTTCAGGTCCAGTGAAGGATGATCAAATTCACGAAACGGATGTGCCCGAAGTAGAGTCGTCGGCACAATGCCCAATGAAGGATGATCAAATTCGTGAAACGAATGTGCCAAAAGTAGATTCGTTAGCGAAGGATGATCAATTTGGTGAAACATATCCGTAGCAAAGGCATCCAACTGAGGTGGCTCGAGGAGGAGCCACATGTTTGTGTTGGGGGCGTGTTGGCACGAGATTAAAGCGTGGAAGATGCGGAGCTGACAATGACGAAGGGGTCATTAGTGAAGGAAAAGGACCATTCGCAAAGGACAAGAAGCCGACGGAAGCAGAAGTTTTGGTCCATGTTAGTTAGATTTGGTCATTTGGACCATTTTGTAATAGCCATAGGCGTCTGTAAATATAAACACAAATTGTAATAGAAAATCATCCTAGAATCGAAGTAAGAGAGAAGATCCATCGAATAAGTTGATGTATTTTGTCTGCCTTCGACGGTTTTGCTCGGGATATATGAATCTGTGTTGAGTTGATCAGAATTGTTATCTACGAAGTTCATCCTGCAGTCCTTTTTGATGAGTTAATGAATGAATATGTTCGACTATGTCTCTATTTTGTGTTTTCTATTTGTCGACATGAGTTATACTCTGTGCTTTCCATATATCACGATGTTATGAATGATGTCTTGTGAAATTGCTGTTTTGTTAATTGGTAATGTTGGTTGTTATGGGTTATATTCCACATTCGAATTGCTAGTATAATGCGAAGACATATCTCTGATTTCTGTAGCGACTGAGTAAGGGTTAACGCATGTCTTCTCTCCCTATTGCAGAAACTTGGTTCCTGCAGCCCCCCTTGAACATCTCAGGTGAGACCTCACTCGCTTTGTGGGTGTTACTGAAAAGGGTAAAACCTTTCTGGGCCAATGCTTAAGGGTGTCTAGTTGGTGTTTGTTGACAACAGTGTGAAGTGAACCCCTGTCGACAGAACTGTGTCAACAAGAACTAAGTTAAAATTTATGATTTCTACAAGGCTCCCCTTCTTTTCAAAACTCAAATTTGTCCATCTCATTTCTTGCTAAATCCTTATGATGATAGGGTTAGGATTCCCAAATTTGAGGGTTTTTATTTCTTAGTTTTTTTGGCATTATCGTATAAAATCTATTTCAGCCTCTAATTATGATAATTTGGGAAATTGGTGTATTTTTCATATCTCTGCTTAGAGATGAGCTACCGCCATTCTAGACATTTTGTATTTCTATGTATGTTGCATTACTTTTCACCATTTGATTCAATAATAGAATTTGGTTTTCATGTAATACTCTGATTTCACTACTATGTTTGTGGTTTCTTTGCATCATTGTATGTTCCTTCAATTAGTTATAAATCATGTCTAGATTATAACAATCCTCAAGCACACTTGTGTAATCATCCTTGAGTGCACTCTAGGTCGTTACACCCCAAAACAAAGGGGCAATGTCTAGTACCACTTCAAATGCCTTAGCTACACACACACACACACACACACACACACACACACACACATGTGTGTGTGTGTGTGTGTGTGTGTGTGTGTATGTGTATGCATGTGTATATATATATGTATGTATGTATATGTATGTATATACACATATATACACATACATACATATACATACACATGCATACACATACATACATATATATGTGTGTGTGTGTGTGTGTGTGTGTGTTTATGTTATATTTATGTGGTTAGTTTTCGGTTTTCTTTGCACATTGCAAATATACATCAACACTAAAGGAAGAGTATCAGTCTTAATGTCTTGTGCGATGTTATGTAGTATTTCTCACATTAATTACTAGTTTGTCTTGTATGATGTATGTAGCTCTACAACTATCTCTTTGTTTTTAATATGTTCAAACCTTCTTGCCGGATACCATGAAGGCTGAGATCAGGTTAATTTCGGGCTATAAAATTAGGGTGATAATTCCCGTCACTTCTTGTTTTAGTCGATTGAGAGGTTGAAATGTTGGCATATGAACCTTCATTTTCCTAGGTCAACACACCTATAGTGTCATTGTGCAATGTATTTTTTTCCAGGAAATTTCAAGTATTGATCATGCCACACATTGTAGTTGTGTGGCCCAACAACTATAGTCCCTTACGGAAATAAACCTTATGGATCAACACATCTATAGTGTCATTGACTATAGATCATTTAAAAGTTGGCATAGGAACCTTCTTTTTCCTGGGAAATTTCAAGTATGGATCATGCCCTTAGACCTTGAATATAAATCTTAGCTAGTGATATATCCCAAGGTCCCTAAACCCATGATTATTAATCTGATTAATTAACCTGTATGTATTATTATCCTAAACTTGGAGATAAGGGAAAATGTGGGCTCCTCATGCGATCCACATGGAGAGTTACAATCATGCAAATATAATGCTTAGAATTGGAACATTCAATCATTCATTCATGATGCTTGCATGTACAAACTATAGGGGATAGGAAAAGGTTGCACTTTCATGGAAGCATATGTCATTTCCAATGAGATTAAGTTTAATGATTATGGTTCTATTGTGAGATGAAATTTGGCCTACATTGGAGAATCCATGGAGTGATGGTAGTGAGATTCCTTGTCTAGCCTATGTTAGAGCACATGAGGAGAATTGGGATAGCATGAGGGACTACCTATATAGGGATCCCATTCCTAGTGCTGTATAGGTTAAGGGGGAAGAGTATTGGTTGATTGGGATAGTTGTAGAGGGGATTTCTAGCACCAATGAATTTTATGGGTATGGGTTAATTAAGAGGAATTAGAACCGAACCTTAGGGACTTCAACCTTGTTGAATGATAGCCTTGGTTATGGTATGGCTCTTTCATATAGATATTAAGTGTGATACGAATCCTAAGGCCAGGAGGAACATCTTTTATTTATATCCAGTTGGACGATCATCTCTCAAAAAGATAAGATCTTTAATTGTGTTATGAATTGCTACGTTTTATATTTATGTTATGCATATATTCATTTTATAGTGTATTTAAATATGTGTGCATGGGTTTAACTATCATAATTATGGATGAATTCATGGTAGGAATGTGTACATATCTTGGGATGGGAATTTAATTAATTTGGCTTTTGTAGTTTTGCTTCCACTATTAAATTCTACAACGAGGCAATGAAATTTGAAATGGGTAATAGAGGAAAACATATATGTTAAAATTGAGTACCACGTAACTTGGACAATGTTAAGAGGCAACTCGGCACATGGCACATTAGCATCACCTTTATATCATTATTGCATCAAAATTGTGTTTTGCACCATATCAACACTGTAGGGTGGATATTTACATCAAACTTACATTCAGAATGACTTTAAGGGTGTCACATTGCATCATAGTACATCATTATTGCATCATAATCATGACATTTCTAATTCATTTATGTTTGGTAGGTGTCATATTTGTGTCATTTTACATCAAATTTGCACCAAATTACGTCATATTAGCATCCTACCTAGATCAATGTTGTGCCATGTTGGTGTCTAGTTCACTTCTAGTTTGTGTCTAGTTGGATTATGTTGGCATCAAATTGTGTCTAGTTAGTATCTACTTGCATTGTGTTAACATCAAACAAACTTGCATTGAGAATGACTTTAAGGGTGTCATATTGCATCATAGTACATCATTATTGCATCATAATCATGGCATTTCTAATTCATTTGTGTTTGGTAGGTGTCATATTTGTGTCATTTTACATCAAATTTGCACCAAATTACGTCATATTAGCATCCTACCTTGATCAATGTTGTGCCATGTTGGTGTCTAGTTCACTTCTAGTTTGTGTCTAGTTGGATTATGTTGGCATCAAATTGTGTCTAGTTAGTATCTACTTGCATTGTGTTAACATCAAACAAACTTGCATTGAGAATGACTTTAAGGGTGTCACATTGCATCATAGTACATCATTATTGCATTATAATCATGACATTTCTAATTCATTTGTGTTTGGTAGGTGTCATATTTATGTCATTTTACATCAAATTTGCACCAAATTACGTCATATTAGCATCCTACCTAGATCAATGTTGTGCCATGTTGGTGTCTAGTTCACTTCTAGTTTGTGTCTAGTTGGATTATGTTGGCATCAAATTGAGTCTAGTTAGTATCTACTTGCATTGTGTTAACATCAAACAAACTTGCATTGAGAATGACTTTAAGGGTGTCACATTGCATCATAGTACATCATTATTGCATCATAATCATGGCATTTCTAATTCATTTGTGTTTGGTAGGTGTCATATTTGTGTCATTTTACATCAAATTTGCACCAAATTACGTCATATTAGCATCCTACCTTGATCAATGTTGTGCCATGTTGGTGTCTAGTTCACTTCTAGTTTGTGTCTAGTTGGATTATGTTGGCATCAAATTGTGTCTAGTTAGTATCTACTTCCATTGTGTTAACATCAAACAAACTTGCATTGAGAATGACTTTAAAGGTGTCATATTGCATCATAATACATCATTATTGCATCATAATCATGACATTTCTAATTCATTTGTGTTTGGTAGGTGTCATATTTATGTCATTTTACATCAAACGTCATATTAGCATCCTACCTAAATCAATGTTGTGCCATGTTGGTGTCTAGTTCACTTTTAGTTTGTGTCTAGTTGGATTATGTTAGCATCAAATTGTGTCTAGTATCTACTTGCATTGTGTTAACATCAAATTTGTATTTAATTATTATTAATTATTTAATTTATATTACTAATTTAATTTGTATTATAATTTTTTCGAGAAAAAATCATAATTTTATTCAAAGTAAAATAGAAAATACCTTTTTCAAGTGCATTTGCACAATACATGATAGGAAAGTTTTATTACCTCGTGCCAAATAAAAGGAAAGATAACACTTCGTATATGTAGTCTTAGATTAGATTCCTACCTCGTAAATAAAATGTCTATGATATGAAATAACTTCATGACTTTATACATAGTTTCTTAATACCTAGACATAATAGTTTTGTGGTTTGGTTTATTTCAATCATCCTCAAAATTCCAAATAATACAAGTCAATATTTTCTTTAATATATAATACTATAAATATGGAAGATTGTCAATTATCAAGTGTGTATTTAGAAATGATGTCTTCGCATACTTCTTTGATGTATAGTAAACCTAGAGAGTGAGCCAATCCCTCATTTTACAGTGTGTCTGCAATCATATTTAGTTCCGTAAAAATATGTGAAAATGAGATTTAATTATTATTACAATTATAGGCAGTTATTAATTTAATTATTATTGATTTTTGGAAATTATTATTTTTATAACGATTAAATATTGATGAGAATGTTTATTAGTATGTATTTATTTTCATGTACTAACATTTGATTAATTTCACATCTTTCAAACAAAAAATCATATATTCATAAATGTAATTATGAAATTTGATTACATTATGAAAGAAAAAAAACATTTATATAAAAACATAATGATGAAATTTTAAATTGAACCATAAAATAGCCATGCAATTTTTTCTACCTATAAACAAGTGGTATGCTGCCACCCCAAGGTAATGTTAACTTTATATATAACATTGCATGAAAACCACACAGTAATGAAAATAAATGAATTTGACATCAACCGTTATTGTGAGTTCCCTCCTCATGTTCTAAACCCTCATTTTCTTCTCTATGTAAAAATTAATAAAATAACATGAGCTCAATAAGATAAAGATATTGTTTAACATTTATATATATGTAACAAAAATATATATTTTAAAATTTTGTCAATAATTGAATCATTCTTGTCACCATTAGTCTGGAAGAATATAATATTTTTCAATTGATGATTGAATAATGCCAACTATATATAAGTTAAAATTAACAAAATTAATAATTAATCACCTTGAGTATCGCCTGGAAATATCAACCATTCTTTCATAACTATTCCTTGTTGGCAGGCGGTTTGATGAGTCAGCATTGCAACATCACGGATGCTGTGCAAGGCCAAAGGTATCGCGAAAGGAGGAAAGCAGCGTGCAAGGCGACAGTAATTTATGTAGTTTTGGTTCATTGGGACCGCGTCATATGTAGTTTTGGGTCATTTGGACTGCGTCATGTGTATTTTGGGTCATTTGGAACGCATTTTGTGGATTTCGGGTCATCTTTTTGTAAAGTTTGTTGAGAAGTAGTTAGACGGGTTGCCTAAGTGGACCACAAATGTAAAGGCGTGAGCCTATAAATAGACTTAGGATTGTAAGCGTTGAGGAGACCAAGTTGGATGAAGATATAGTTGAGAACTGAATATCTGATAGCGATTGAGAGATATATGAGCTGATGAAGGATTGTCTTGTTGTATCTGGGTTTTTGCGAGGATGAATATGATGCAACAGAGTTTTTGAGCAGAATCATTGTACCTTTCTTGTTTCCATGTGGTAAATGCATTATGTGATATGAATATGTGAATGATGCGATGTTTCCTTGCTGCGATTAATGCTTTACTGTTATATCTATTGCGCATGTATGGTTCTGTCAATGATAAGATCTGTTGAATGATGTTGCAATTATGATTAATGCCTAAGTTGAATGTTTAAGATCTATTTCTGAATGTTGCAATAAGTTGATTAGTTGATGCACAAAATCCTCCTTCATTCGGCTGAAACATGGTTCCGTCAGCTCTCCCTTGAACATGTCGGGTGAGACCTCATCTGCTCCGTAGGTGTTACTCGATGGGGTAAAACCTATCTGGGCTGGTGCTCGGGGATATTGCGGTGGTTTGGGTGTCGACAGTGTGAGGAACCCCTGTTGACTGGGTTTGTGTCAACAAATGGTTCCATTGCCGGGACCGTAGCGCAAAGTGAAAGGAGGATATGTTGTGGCATCCGACGAGACTGGAGATCCAAGATTGGTTCGACCTAAAGTTGCGAGAGTTCGTTGAAAAAGAAAATTAGAACCCTACGTTGTCGACAGATTGGTGGTTGGCAAAGTACATACACGACAGTCCACACGAATATTTTTTCTGCGAGTTCCCAATCATCTTGTATGAGTGGTTAGAAAAATTGACCTATCAGAGGAGGAACTTCCAAGGTGGTGAGCCAATAGATTGGACCCCAGAACTAATCTAGGAGCTGCAAGAAGTCGACAACAAAGCATCGCGGGCTGTTGAGGTCTGGGTCGACAGTATACTGGAAGGTTATATCACTGAGTTTGCGGTTGATACGATAAAGTATTATAGTGAAGCAGAAAGGGAATTCTTCAACGGACCAAGAGGTAGATTTCTGTTGTCGCTACAGTTGTCCATTAAGATGCTCATTTGCGAAAAGGGCATATTGAAGATGCACCTAGACCAGTAGAAACCTAGTGGGAGGAGGCTGTGGATACTCTGACAACAGGGGGGCAGTACGTGGAATGATACATGGTAGATGGGTGTAAGTTATGACAACATTGTCAAGGAAGCCAAGGAAGAGAGTGGTCTTACAAGGGGAAGAGCAAGGTTTCGACAGGAAAAGAGGCAGAGGACAGGAGAAGGTCCTGCTGCGATCGAAACGCAAAGCCGCGAAGGAAGACCACACGGGATGAAGCAACCTCACAGTGCCGATAAGGACAACCAGGATATGCCCAGGATAGAGGCAGGACCAACCCCTAGCAACAACGTGCCCACACCTCCGCTCACTATCTCTCAACCAGGAAGAAATAAAACTTTGACACCACTGTGTTCATCATTTCAAAAAAAATTGATTGCTAGTAGCTCAGCGACTGTAGGAAGGAAGCCCAGGATGGCGGGCGAAGATGCAAAGTTTTCGTTGTTCCATGGAAATGGAACAGATAATACTGAGCAATACTAGTTCTTATGTGAAGCAGTATGGACTGTTAAGCAAATTACTAATGATGAGGCCAAGAAAGGACAATTGGTGACAACTCTTCGAGGTCGCGCATTGGACTGGTTTATGAAGTTTGTTCAAGTTCCCGTAGGCACCCCAGAGAAGGTGCTGGAAGAAGTCAGAAAATGATTGATTGCAGAGTTCAGAAAACCCAAGTCTGAAGCGCAGTATATTACATAACTGAAAGAAATTAAGCAGTATCCCAATGAAACTATGTTGGATTTTGACCAACAGTTCAAAACACTGATGGAAAGGGTTAGCTTTGATATGAGCGATGTCCAACACAAAGAATGGTTCATCGTGGCATTGCTACCTCACATTCAACTACCGCTGATGCAACAGAAAATTACAACACCGAGTGAAGCTCTGGAGATTGTAATGCGGCTAGAAGCTTTTCCGATTGGTGAGAACGCAGCGGGCATGTCGTAGATTCAGACACAGCTGGACAACTTAACAATACAGTTGCAAGACCTTAAGAAGGGTAAGGAACATCGTGGAGAGGCTTGGTGTACGCGATGTCTTGCAGAAGGGAATACTAAGGATAGCTACCCAGACTTCCGCAACTATCTAGTATCCGGAGTGCAAAACCCATTGAGTGGCAGAGGTATGCCGTGGTGCCGCATCTGTGAGGTACATGGGCATCGACATGAAGAGTGTCAATATATGCAGAAGATGGTCACAAAACCGATGAATTTGTATTGTACATTCTGCAAATCCGTGGGACATGAAAACAAAGATTATCGTGCCTATGGCTTGCTTCAGGAGAGAACATGCGATGCATTCTATGTGAGGGACAACCAATGTGTTGTACAACCAACGTGTTGTACAAAAACTGCAACTACAGCCACAAGTATCCCAACCGCTACCTCAACCGCAGATGCAGTTTGTATCGCAACTGCAACCACAACAGTTTATGCCTCAATATACTCCAATGCAGATGGCTCCATAGCAGCCACAATACGTTCAACAGCTAGAGTACTTTCATCTAGGACAAGGCGTTCAGTTGCAACTGAATCGCATGCAACATTAGTTTCCTCAACCACAGTATCAGTAGCAAGGGGGATTCCATGGAGGATTCCAGGGAGGATGCGGTGGAGGCTTTGGTCGCGGAGGAGGGTGAGGTCGCGGTCCTGTCCAATGTTACAATTGTGGAGTGTTGGGGCACTACCAGAGAGATTGCCCACAATTGCAAACACAGTGTACTTTCTAATTTGTTAATGATCACACTATTGAAAACTGTCTGCAGTTGATTGCACGGTGGCTGGCAGGAAATATACCACAGTTGCAGAATCAGAACCAACTGCCAAATCAGAATCAGCCACAGAACCAGAACCAACATCTGAATCACAACACCAACCATAATGTGAATCAACCTGCACACCCACCACCGAACCAAAATCAGGGACCAACTGTTGCGACAATTTCAGCAGAGCCGCGGACACAAGATGTTGCTATTGTTGTTATCACTAGTGGAGGTGCACCGACAGGTGAAGATGGTTCGCATTCTCTGATCCGGTTGGCTAGGAAGAAGAAGCTACAGTTCGACATTGATGCCGAGCGTGATGCATTCTTCCAAGCACATAAAGTGATGGAAAAATATTGCGGTAAGTCAATTGTTTATGATATGCCCTCGGCTTTCGACTCAACGTCGAAAGTAGGACTGTCGCGTCAGTAGGGCACCTTACAGAACTTCTTTGAAAGCTGTTTATCGCTGGCACGTGATCCTGATGCACTTGTTGAGCTCGAGAGTTTACTGCATTGGCCAAATAAGGGACAAAGGGAGTCCGTAGTGAACTCCTTACAAAGAAAGAAGTCAGGCAAAGAAATGCGCATGAATGTCCAGATTGGGGATTATGATGTCGATTCAGTTATTCTGGATCTAGGATTTGATGTTTACATATTGACAAATCAAGCATGGTAGATGATGGGGAGTATAACGCTGAGCTGGTCTCTTGTACAGCTGCAATTGGCTAATCAAGCCAAGGTGACACCCATTGAGAGGGTTCTGCACCTTGTTGTGGATATTGAAGGGATGAAGACATATGCGGATTTTGACGTCATTGAGGTTGTTGAAGGTGGAAGCTCCTATCCCACATTCCTGGGGATTGGATAGGCTAATGACAATGCAACAGTAATTAATTTAAGAAGAGGATGATGACTTTTGAAAACCGCGACCTCAAATTCATAACCCCGTTGGATCCAGATGAAGGACGCAAGTATGTTGAACCGGTAAAAGATGAAGTTTCCAACGGATGGGACCATGCGTACAATATCTCAGAAGATTACATTCATCCGACTTCCAACGGTGAGCTTGGGTGGCGCAGCTCCAGTTCTGCATCTTCCGACTTTGATGATGCTTTAGAGAATTGGCAGAATCGCTTGCATGAGGTGTCACTTCGCAAGTGTGGGTTGATCACGCAATCATTATGCCGTTTTGCGACTAAAACTGTTGCACTGCTAGTATATGAAGGACTTCCTAGATTGTCTGAATTTCTGGTCACATTTGAAGCTAAGGTGTCAGAACCACAGCGGTTGCTGGCTTTGGAGAAGGCGTTGAAGGATACTCTAGCACGGTGGTGGGCGACCCATAAGAAGTCAATTACTGGTTGATCACAGTGTCGACGGTTCACATTGGTGACACAGAAATATATCACACCGGCAGGTATGATGGGAAGAATGACCCCGACAACCATATGATGGAATGTCAGACTCTATGGGCTTCGCGACCAAGGGATGAATTGGTCCATACTTTGGATGAAATGCCGCGATCATGGTATGCCACAGCTGAATTGTGAGGGGAGATTACCACTTGGTTATAATTGATAGTTTTCTTTACTCATACCTTCAACTTCGCGGATGCCAACCTAGATGTCCATAATGCTTTGCAGCTCATCCGCGATGTTGTTCTGAAGGTTGTTCTAGTGGCATATCCTTAGGATCCGCATATGCATTGTAAGATGCAGTCGATGATGGAATGTTATAATATCACTGGCGGGCCAGAGGATGGTGATGATCCATGGAATGTCAATATTCTGGAATCAAAAGGCATTCGCGATGTGGTAGCTCCTGATGCACCAACAAATCCAATCAGTCAGTCGCTGAAGCTCTGAAAAGTCAACATTGGGACAGAAGTGAACCCAAAGTTTGCGAATGTTGGTGACTAATGGGATGATGACATAATGATGAAATTCACAGACTTGTTTCCTGGGTTCCAAGACTTGTTCCCTACGAAGTTTTCTGAGATGAAGAGAATATTGGGGGATTTAGGGGAGATGAAGATCCCGTTGAAACCAGATGCAAAACCAATAAGGCAGCGACCGTATCGACTGAATCCGTGCCATAAGGAAAGGGTCAAAGTTGAACTTGATCGCATGCTGGATGCTGGCATTATTGAACTAATTGAGGAATCAAACTAGATTAGTCCTATGGCGGTGCAGGACAAGAAGACAGGTGAAGTGCGAATTTGTGTCGACATGCGGAAGTTGAATGACGCATGTCTGCATGATCCATTTTTGACATCATTCACTGATGAGGTGCTGGAGGGCATGGGTGGCCAAGAGATGTATTCTTTCACGGATGGGTTCTCTGGCTATCACCAGATCATAATCGCAAAAGAGGACCACCACAAGACAACATTTGTGACAGAATGGGGCTGTTTTCAGTACACAGTGATGCCGTTTGGGCTAAAGAATGCACCTACGATATTCTATCGGGTCATTGTTGATGCTTCCAGGGATTTTATTCAGAATTTTTTTCATTTGTACATGGATGAATGGACAGTCTATGAATTGATCAGCGATCATTTGGAAAATATGGGACTGATGTTGGAGTGCTTTCGACAACATCAGATATCGCTAAACTTGAAGAAGTGCATCTTTTGTGCACCATTTGGGATATTACTGGGTCACATTGTTTGCAAGCAGGGACTGTTGGTTGACCCAACAAAGATTGCGCTCATTCTGAGCTTAACACCGCCTACCAATGTCAAGCAATTGAGAGCGTCGTTGGGGTACACAGGGTACTATCGCAAGTTCATCCGGGGTTATGCTGCGATCAGGGCTCCTATGGAGAAGTTGTTGAATACGGATGTGGTATTTCAATGGAGCCCAAAATGTCAAGTCAGTTTTGAGACATTGAAGGCTAAGATGGATTCAGCGTCGATACTGGTATTTTCGGACTGGAGCAAGGAATTCCATGTCGATGTAGATGCATCATCAATTGCACTAGGAGTAGTGCTCGTGCAACTAGGGGAAGGGGAGCTGGATCACCCAATTGCTTTTTCAAGTCTGAAGTTGTTGTCTGCAGAGAGGAACTATACCACTACAGAGAGGGAAGGCTTGGCGATGTTATATACGATGCAGAAGTTTAGGCATTACCTGTTGGGAGGTCACTTTAAGATTTTCATGGACCATTCTGAATTAAAATATATGGTCAATAAGCCTGTGTTGGGGGGGAATATATGTCGCTGGCTACTTCTTTTTCAGGAGTTTGATTTTGAGGTGATTGTGAAGCAAGGCCGATTGAAAGTGGGGCAAGATCATCTGTCGCGAATTGAGACAGGGGAGGAACCAACCAACATTGAAGATGGGTTTCCAGATGCGTAGTTATTCAGGGTTGAGGTAGCTGATGACTACTATGAAGAACTCATTCAGTTTCTGGCGACAGGAACCATACCAGAGGGGTTCACCACAAGTCAGAATAAGCAGCTGGTGGTTAAGGCTGTAGATTTCCAGTTGATTGCTGGACAGTTGTACAAACTGGGATCAGACGAGATCTTGAGGCGATGTGTCCTACCTCATGAGCAAGGTTAGATCTTGTCGCAAGCACATGCAGGAGTAGCTAGTGGTAACTACAGCGGTTGTGCAACTGCTAGGAAGGTGCTTCGCGCAGGGCTTTGGTGTCCCACTCTTCACAATGATGCGACGGATTATGCGCGAACTTGTGATGTTTGTCAGTGGACTCGGAAGCCCTCTAGGAGGGATGAGATGCCGCTCATACCTCAAGTGACACTGCATCCATTTGATAAATGGCAAGTGGATTTCATGGGACCTATCAACCGGCCACCTGGGAAACGTACTGGTGCATGATACATAATCACAATGACAGATTATTTGACAAGATGGGCGGAGGCTGCACCAGTTGTAGATTGCACCGCTGCAACAACAGCGTGTTTCTTGTTCAAAAATATTGTCACTCGGTTTGGCTACCCGAAGATATTGATGAGTGATCAAGGAAGTCACTTCATTAATTGCACCGTTAACGCATTGACAACATAGCTTTAGATACAGCATAAGAAGAGTACGCCATATGATCTGCAGGCAAATGGCATAGTGGAAGCTTTCAACAAAGTATTGGAGAATGTGCTGACCAAGGTTTGTAATGGGAACTGCAATGACTGGGATTTGAAGATTCTAGCAGTCTTGTGGGCATATCGCACCACTTGTAAAAGGTTGACGGGACAAACACCCTTCAAATTGGTGTATGGGCAAGAGGCAATTATGCCTATGGAGTACATTGTCTTGAGTCTACGCATAGCGGCAGCGACAAGCATGAATGATGAGGCAGCGTTGACAGAGTGACTGGAGCAGTTAGTATAGCTTGAGGAAGATCGCTTTATCGTTGGTTTTCATCAGCGCGTGGAAAAGGATCGACAAAAATCTTGGCATGATTGCTATATAAAAAATACACAGTTCAGCAAGGTGACTTGGTGTTGTTGTATGACAGCAAGTTCATGAAGCATCCAGGGAAGTTACAGATGCATTGGCTCGGTCCATATCACATCAATCGCATAACTTCATGAGGTGTAGTACAACTGCAGCAGTTAGATGGAGCGAGGCTCCCAAAATTGGTGAATGGTAGCAGGTTGAATCCCTACAAGACGGGCTTGGAGCAGCGCGATGCCTGACACGCATCGGGAAAAAAAAAGTGCAGGATTATAGGTGGCCGGATGAATAGGATGCACAAGTCGGAGGACTTGTATCACGGTTTGGGAGCCGGGTGATGATAGCTACAAGGTCACGACATAGTCCCATCAGTACATAATGAAGACAGTTGAATAAAGTTAACCCACGGCGTTAGGCGAAGTGACCGGCAGTAACAGTGAATCTGACCAGTAGGTTGATAGGATTAACGATGGATTCCAGTCCATTTGGCACGAGTAGAATAAGGTGGAAGCATGGCCGATGGCATCAGGGTTGATGGTTCGCACATTTTGGCACAAATGGCAGGCGGTGGAATCATGGTCACATGTAAGAAGTCTAGTATAAACATGAGTGTTGCGGATCCACCTCGCCCGGAAACAACAGGATGATCTGATGACAGGATCGATGCCTTAGGTGAATGGATTTGCAAATGATTTCTGAGGCAGGCATCCAGGATGATGGAAATTCATAAATACAAGCGACAATGGTGAGGGGAGCAAAGATGTATCTACTAGACGAAAGAAATTCATGCTGCGAGTAGATCAAGAAACTAGATAAGTTAGGAATTCCAAGGAGGCCATGGAAATGATCCATTTCATTTCGTGCGGTAGCACACCAGGTGCGCTGAGGGCCCGAACGACGAGTGTGCATGAGCCCCTGTAGAAGGAAGTAGCGAGGACACTCGGATGTAGAAGAGACAAAGTCTCATCCAAGATGTTTAGGTACGTGGTGGTAGTTCGAAGCTCCGTAGTCCTTGCAACCACCAAAATGACAGGGGCGGCAGTCCCCTAGTCCTGCTAGTAGGGGATACCCGGTGTGAAACAAATGTGCCAGAGCGATTGTCCTGTTTCATACCTCGACGTTGCTCATCAATTTTTCCTCAGTTTGCACCCGGTTTCTAGAGACTGGAGGATGAGTTTGAGAAATACATGACAGCGAGCCAGAGATCACCATAGCAACAATGTGCTCCAGACAGCAAGAACAGTGATAGAGGAATGGTCCAGCGACAGACAAGAACGAGTACACCATGTCCAGTTGACGTGGCTCAAGGGTGAGCCACAAGATTGTGTTGGGGGCCTGTTGGTAGGCAGTTTGATGAATCAACATTGCAACATCACGGATGCTGCGCAAGGCCAAAGGTACCGCGAAAGGAGGAAAGCAGGGCACAAGGCGATAGTATTTTATGTAGTTTTGGGTCATTTGGACCGTGTCATATGTAGCTTTGGGTCATTTGGACAGCGTCATGTGTATTTTGGGTCATTTGGACCGCATTTTGTGGATTTTGGGTCATCTTTTGTAAATTTTGTTGAGAAGTAGTTAGACGGGTTGCCTAAGTGGACCGCAAATGTAAAGGCGTGGGTCTATAAATAGACTTAGGATTATAAGTGTTGAGGAGACCAAGTTGGATGAAGATATAGTTGAGAAATGAATATCTGATCACGATTGAGAGATATATGAGCTGATGAAGGATTATCTTGTTGTATTTGGATTTTTGCGAAGATGAATATGATGCGATAGAGTTTTTGAGAAGAATCATTGTGCCTTTCTTGTTTCCATGTGGTAAATGCATTATGCGATATGAATCTATGAATGATGCGATGTTTCCTTGTTGCGATTAATGCTTTACTGCTATATCTATTGTGCATGTATGGTTCTGTCAATGATAAGATCTGTTGAATGATGTTGCAATTATGCTTAATGCCTAAGTTGATTTTTTAAGATCTATTTCTGAATGTTGCAATAAGTTGATTAGTTGATGCACAAAATCCTCCTTCATTCGACGGAAACATGGTTCTGTCAGCTCTCCCTTGAACATCTCGGGTGAGACCTCATCTTCTCCGCAGGTGTTGCTGAATAAGGTAAAACCTGTCTGTACTGGTGCTCAGGGAGATCGCGGTGGTTTGGGTGTCGACAGTGTGAGGAACCCCTGTGGGTTTATGTCAACATTCCTGAAGGTACACTTTCTTCTTCTTTAATTGACGCGCAACTATACTAACTTAATTGTATAATATAATAAGAGAAAATTATATTAATAATGAAATATATTATACTAGTATATTAACATAATGAATGATATTATATTAATAAACTTACAAAGTGCCTCTAACAACGACCTATTGGTTTGACACAAAAATGTGTACCTTTAATTCTTTTTAGTTTTATTGTGCTTGTACATATGATAAGATATGATGAATTAAGTTTATCAATACCCAAAAAATTACCACAAAAGGAGGTCAATGGTACTAAAAGATTACAACAAAGAAATATAACAAATTAAAAGCATTATTAAAATAAATAGCTACACATTAAAAGCTTAAGCAACTAGTGAATTAAGAAAGTACATTATAATTTTGTATTGGTTATGTAGAAATTGAAAAATTAATGGTAAATGTGTCATAAAGAAATTGTAACTGATACTTTGTGGATTTTTGTTGTGATGTTCGAAGGTCTACTTCTCATGCCTCCTTCACAAGGGTGATTCTCTTGGATTCTTTTTAATCCTTTAAGGATGCTTATAAATATAATCTTATCAACAATTGTTAGTTTATTTATGGTTTTCATGTTAACCTAAAAGAAACTACCGATGTACTCAATAAATTTGATCAAAACCACAAAAAATGAAGTTAATTATAAAATTCAATGATGATGCATATTGAGATATAAAATATAAACGACTAGAAACATGGGTGACTAAAAAGTATACTATTTTGAACATATTTCACTTCACTTTGGTGTATCCTCCTCCTCACAATCTTGAAGAACATATGAAGGGAATATTGATCACTAAATAGTATATTTGGGAACCTTTTATGTAGATGCTATAATGTTCCTTGCTTAATAATATTACATATTTCAGCCTAATGTTTGTAGTATTCTTTTAACCATTAGCTACTGACGGTGTCAAAAATTTCTCGATGGAAAATTCTATCACTTCCAAGTTTTAAAACCTCTCATTTAACATCACATCATATATTAACATACTCATAAGCCAATTATTTGTCTCCAATTGACACATATCATTTTGCCCAATTTTATTGTTATCTCTACACCCCATGCTCAAACATTAATGTGCACATCATAGAATAAATAAGTATGATGAAAATTGGATTCAATTACATTCAGAGTAAATTCCACTAAAAAATGTAAGATAAATTGTACCATGACTAACATAATCAAAGAAACTCTAAGGCACCTAGAACTTAATGTGAATTATATGTGTTTAATTTCCCTACATTTTAATGTCAACTTGGGGCTCGTGAGCTTGTGAGGTGCAGGAATAATATATGCATGACCAAATCCTAACTAATCCTATCTAATTGCGAGAGCTGTTTACAAATTAATTTCTCTTCTTGGACCTTGTGTACTTGGTGGGGATGATTCTTGTCCACAAGTGGAGTCAATTACTCGTGATTCTTAGAATCACTTGCTCCACAGGTACTACATTTCCAAGTACTCACAGAGGGTCTTTTGAGATGAATCCAATCCACACAACATGAAAATAGAAACAATGGAAAAACATGCAAACTCAAATACTTCCTTAGACCGTATAGTTTGACACACACACATTAAGCACACTATTTATGTTCTGAATAGCTTCAGTTCTATGAGTTGATGAGGTGGACAAGTTTAGGGGATTTGATATTAGCCAAAATTTTAACTAATAAATACATACGGAAAAAAGGGTAGGAAATTAAACAATTGAAATAATTTGAAAACTATGCTAAGTCAGATGCTTCCTTAGGTTGATTAGTTCTCAATCTCATCGAGCACCTTGGATGACCTAAGAAATGTTGCAGGTGCTAACACTGGAATTGCACAATGACTAGCATTTAGTCCTAAAGGTTGATGAAGGCGGATTAGTGTCAAGTGAGTCTAAACCTTGCAAGTCTAACTCATCAATTCACACAAATATTAAAAGCAAGAAATCAAAGGACTAAGAAATTGATATCACAATATCCTTAAGAACATAGACACGAGAACTTGGTCAAAATGATGGTGAAAAATATTTTGCACCTTTGGGTTGCTTATTCACAATACTCCTTTCCTGTCAAATCTTGTTCACAAGGGTGATGTGATCATATTTAAATGTAAATCCTAGGGTGTGCACACTTTTCTAATCCAGTACTAGTCAGATTTCTAATGCTCCACACTACTTCAAAGCAAATATTAAAACATGATATATTCAATGCAATATGTAAATGACCTATGAACTAATGAAACTAGGCTCAAGACAATTCTTCAAATGGATGCAACAATCAACAATAATGAAATTCTACAAAAAACATAGTAAAAGAGTAATATATCCCAACATTTAAACAATGATTAACATAAGAAATAATAAATGGAAGGAGATGCACTCTAAAATATCTGTGTTCACTTGGATTGCAGATTTCATTATGTCCTCTGATCACTTTCGGAATAAAAAATTTATAGTGAAGGTAAAACATTGTAATGAGAATGGTCAAGGTCCTTGTGTATTGAATTATTGATTTACTGGACACAATTACATAAAGAATCATTGAAAGCTTGAATGGAAGTGACATGAAAGTGGTGTACCTTTGTATTCAATTTCTAAATAAATCAGATTTGTATGTAATGACTAAACAGAGTTTGTGTTTATTGATGAAGTGTTGGGTGATGAGAGAATCGATCTCTTGTAAGTGCACAAGGTTATAGTTTTAATTGATCTGTATAAGAGGAATAAGTGTGCACATCTAAGAGTGAAGGAATACGTTGTATTTTGGTTTTGTAATTGTTTTATAAACACACCAGAAACAAATTGAAACTAATATAATTGTTGTTCAAACAGAGTTTCTAAACAACATTGGAATGGGAATGAACCTAGGTGAGATGGATTTCAATTGAGGAATGAATTCATGACAAAATAGTATTGAAATAAGAAACAATAATGATATAATGGATTTGGGATGAATTGGAGTGAATAGAAACAAATTAGAGAATGACATTGTAGTGAATTGAAGGGGATTTTGAAAGGGTGTGAATGTGATTTGAAAGGGCCATGTTTGGGAGTATTTATGCAATGGTTTGAGACGAGGATATTGTTGTAAGATGATGGAAAATTCGGGAGAAACATGCCAAAAAAATAGGGTGTGCAACATAAATTAATAGACCCACTTAAGAATACATTAAAGCACAGTTTGAGAGGGCAATTAAGCTTGCATAAACTTGTGCCTAGATTGTGCAAAAGAAGGAATGTAATGCTGATTCAAAATGTATTAAAACAGAGTATAAACAACGATTACTGATTAAACAACAAACACCTATACAAAATTGAGATGGAGATGAAATCTTGTTGCATTCACTTAAAGAGTTAATCCTGAGTATTTATTTAAATGTTGAAATTGTAATTGCTAAAAACAAATTAGAATTGAATCATACATGAACTAGAAATGCAAATAACCAAAATTTAATATACGAAGTAAATTGAAATATAGAAAAAATTAACCACACTGAGGGGAATTTCCCATGTGGTCAACGATGTTAGGGAAAATCATATCAAGCCAATAAGATACACCAAAATTCAGTAGTTCTTCATTTATTAAAAATCAGAAACTTGAGTACAAAGTGCTCTTAAAATTTTGATACAAGAATGAACCTAATTACATATCATAATCTGATTTCCTCTCTTCACCCTATGAGGCTTATTTATACATAAAATTGTTGATAGAATCGAATCCTTAACTCAAAAACCAAATTTGCCATTTTTAGGAAAATTCCCAAAAATCTGGAATTTTCAGCAGTTGGAGTAAATTTGTCTTAAATACCCCCCCTTATATCTCAAACCATTCTAAATTTTGGAAAACTACCTACAATCGTTTTGACTTATCATACTAGGAACAAAACCCATGTCTCATTTTTTTTGAGGTTCAGTTTCATCTACACGCAAACCTTGGAGGAAGTTGGTTGTTTCAAAACTGCTACAAAAACTAGGAAATATTTGACCACCTGATGGAGACCCAAATGTGTGACCTGGGTGAGGTATGATAAACATAGATCCATGTCATCAACCTTAGGAACAAGATCCATGCTTCATAATTTTCTCGTAAGTGCTCTAACCATGAAAAACAACTCTATCTACATGTTTTAAGGATTCCCGTAAATAGTTGTTATTTACACTTTTCACTAGAACTGAATCATTGAAAACCATCATTAGTAAAATTATATTATAATCCTTCTTATTTGATCAAACATAAAGGGAAATTGACTTTTTTTTACCACTAAAACATATAAGAGCACATCGGAGGGTTTATGGTGAAAAGTGATAATGGATGAACAAAATGGTGAAACAAAGTGACAATGAAGGAATGGAATGGCGAAGTAAAGAGGTTTAAAATGACAAGTTGAATGATGGAAACAATGGCAAAAATGAGACCCAATGTTGATCTAGATTGTGCTGAACACAACAAATTATCTATTTATGGTTTCTCTTTCTTTGTTAGACTCTTTTAAAAATTTTCTTCATTTTTATTTAGTAAGCTTTTCTACAACATAAAACAAAATATAGTAACATTTAAAATTATAAATGCAAATCTTCATAAAATGAATACATATTTTTCTATATTATGTAACACTTGTAAATTATGTAATTACAACTCATCAAGGGCCTTTTGTTCCTACCTTTCATAAATTACCTTTTTTTTACATTTTCCTCTATGGTGTTCCTTGTTTCTTTCTTTGCATCTATTGTCATCATTCAATCCCTCTCTATTGGAAGCCATGTTATCTTTATATTATTATAACGATATGCTAATAAAGTAAGTACATAAAACCCATGGAATAAAATATATGCATAATTTGGTGTGAACATTGAAAATACACACACATAACATCAATATATGCATATGTGATATTCAATGAAATGTAATGAAAGTCACCAAATTCAACTAGACTCTACCAAATGTTAAGAAGTAGAACACACATAGGAGTTTGGTGGATAAGGATCCAAGTCATATTCTACATTTGTATCCATCCAATGATATCAATTTATAGTACATGGATTATAGACCACCTTTATATCTAGATCTCACTAGCAACTCATCGATGGATGGTGACAACAACTCATCAATAGATAAGGATACCAACCCATAAGAAGGCGATCTTAGACTTTGTGATTGTCCAGAGACTCACAGTCTAACATTCCCCCCTTCAATCACAAGTCTAAATAAGTATAATAGGAAAGAAACAATAACCAATGCATAGGCTGGTATCATCTTCAATCTAAAACTTTTGAACTAAGCTTCAATGAAGATATGCTTGAAAAACCACCAATTTTGGATGTTGAATGCTTAATCTAAAATTAAATTTGAACGAGATCTTAAATTCTGGAAGTGATCAACTCCCATGTCTGAACATTCCTTGATTGCTTAGCAATTTGATTATTTGCCAATTAATTTAGACATAAGAAGCTATTGTATTATACTAACAAGTGAACTAATAGGGTCATTGAAGTGATCTCTGAATTTATACGCAATTAGGTGTTGAACAACATCCAATTTATAGTTTATTTGATTGTAGATAGCCTATTGATCAGGACGCCAGTTTCCATGTTGGAATTCCCAAATTTGATTGAATTTTGATTAATATGACTTTGAAACTTGAAACTTGACTAGGATCATTGATATCGCCCCTTATTGAGTGTAAGGTGAGAAGAATGTGGAAGAGATATAATATTTAGATTTGGTTTCTTCTTCAATCACTGAATTTAATACCATGTATCTAGTCGCAGTTTTGGTTGACCACTAACCAATTTCATCAATGGATGTGGTGTTTTTGGTTGACCACTAACTCTTTTCACTTAATTAATGTATATGGTGGTTTTGGTTGACCAGTAGCCAATTTCACAATATAATCCCCCTTTTAAAGTGAATGAGATTTCAACTTAGTATTCATTAGTTTACTCCCCCCTTTTAGGTGCAAGAGAGTACAATTGGATTAATTTGCATACTTCACCCCCGTATGGTCTAAGGAAGTACCAATTCAGAATGGGCCATAGTCATTCCCCTAATAATCAACTAGAATAATTGATTGATTTTTTTTTGTTTTTTTAACTTCATCATGAATATATGTCTTTATCTATTTTTGAACCAGGCAATAATACTTATGCAACTTATTGAATTGTTGATTCCATTCCCAATAACTTATCTAGCCATAATGAACTACTCGTTTCTAAACCTATTTTTTGCTTTTTGTTAGCATCTTTATGATAGATTTGTCTTCCCACAATGAATACACAGATGGAGATCAAAACATCGATTCTCCATGTGACCAACTCAATGACAATGTTGTCACTTAAGATTTTGATGTTGAACTAAAACATGTGATGTGGAATCCCCTTAAAGGAATCTTGAACTATGTAATTTGATTGGTTTGGAATAGTCAAGAATATGAAAGGTGACTTCCTTATCATATTCGAGTCCCGTTTTGTATTTGTTGTCACGAATTTCTTCCTATGGTCTAATGATGAGCTTGGAAAGATCACTATGTACTTGATTTTCTTCCATACATTCATGACATTTTTCTTTTGTGACTATTGATAACATTCTATGAATACAAAAGTAGAATATGGATTAAAGGATAAGTTCCACCAAATTCCCTTGATTTAATCTATTTCTTAACACCAAAGTCAACCAAACTTTGGCGAAAAGATTCAAGTTGATTTGATTGCTTCTTTCTTCAATTTTATAATAATATTTTTTATGATTTGGTATCATGTCCTATATACCCATTCTTACCTATGTTTTTTACCCATGTGGTTTATTACGCACTATTATTATAGTGGCATATCCCTATGTGAGAATTCATACCACATTAATAAATATTGAATAGAAAATATTGAAACAATATGATACTTCAACTAGAAATAGATAATGCAAAGAAAATATATATCTTTCATATGCATTGAAAAGAATGTAAAAGGGTATATGTGTGGTTTGCAAAGATAACTTGAATCCCTTAACAACTAACCTTGTAACTCTATAGCCTACTAACAAAAAAAAATGAACTATCTATTCAACTATCCTCTTTTAACTCCAAATCATTATATAACCACTAACCTATTACCCCTCGACTTTAATGACTAGGTAGTTGATATAGTTGGTCAGTGGGGGGTGACGATGGTGGGGAAACCTGCTCCAGACACAAAGTTCGCAGGAAGTGGTTAAAGAACAAGGGTAAGGGGGCAAATTACACTACGGGGGAGGATATTGGCTTCCACCAGGTATTGGATATGACTAAATTGACCCTGGTTGGAAGGGCTTACCGTCGTTAATTTTCTTTGTGGTCGATGGTAGTTTGGGCTGAAAAACATTGGTTCGGACAACTTGGATACGTTCCGGAAGTGGTGTCACTCTCCAGGAATTGGTTTTGCTTTCATTTCACTCAGGAAAACCATGCTCTTTAGGTTCTTAACCGTAACTGGAACCTGGATCATGCGCCTTTTTTACTCAAACATTGGTACCCCCTCTTTGATGCTAGTAGGTAGCGCATGGACACCATCCCCCTGTGGGTTCGGCTGTCGGGTCTTCCCCTACAATATTGGTCCAAGGAACACTTTAGGAACATTGGAAATATTATGGGTACTTTTCTTGAAGCAAAATTATCCTTCAGGGAAACCAAGCAACAGAAGGTAGCTCGGATTTTGGTGAATATAAACGTTAGGGATGGATTGGTGGATGGAATGGATTTATGCTGGGGTCCTTTTTATTTCCCACAGAAGCTAGACTATGAAAATGTCCCATTTTGGTGTCGTCGGTGCCATAAATATGGGCATCCTGTGGCCGAATGCTTGAAGCCGCTGCAGACTCTTAATGGCTCCCACCGACAGAAACAAAGGGGCGTTGAGAGAGTTTTTCATTCGGCTCCAGTTTCACCTACTCAAGGGTTATCGTCTCAGGATTCTGATGATGAACAGGAGCTTCCTTCGGATAGACCCCCTGTAACATCCCTCAATTTAACCCCTATTGTTATTATTTTGTAAATGTAATTATGTAAATAGGCCATGGTGAGGAGCTCAAGGGAAAGGCCCCACCAGTGGACCTCGAGTTAGTGTCATGATTATAAGTCTTAGTTAAGACTACAAAATTAAGAATAGTAAATGCGACTAAACAATAAATGACCAAACCCATCCAAAAGAAAAGATGAGATGGAAGAGAAGCCATGAGATCGAGTTTTCTAAAGACTAGGGTACATGAAGATGATATTATGTTTTACTTAAATGACTTAAATAATTAGGGCGCTAGAAGACCTAAACTACTATAGTTAAATAGTAAACGTATGCGGCTTCGACCTAATTCTACGCATTAACTTACCATCCTAAAGGGCAAAATCTAACGGTTGTTATAAATAGATTAAAACAATTGGGTGACTTGCGACAAAGATCTAAGTAACAAGTCTCATGATAAGGAAACTTATCTTACTTCATATGGTTAGTTACTTATATAATAAATATATCAAACTAAGTGAAGATTTGATTGGAGAAATTTGTCTATGTGTTTCTATACGAAACACCTCGATAAAAGAACTTGGGTTCTATTTGTTTAGATGCATAGAATATTATGTTTATCATGTATATATATATAAGGGCTAGTGGTTGTAACCATAAAATTATAGTAGGCCCACACCACTATTATGGAGATAGTGGAGATTAAGTCATTTAGTAGTGGGGGTGCCGAATCTCGAGATAAGGCTTCCACTTGTTTTTACGCTGATTTCAGGAGCGGATGCATGTCGTTAAAAAATTAGAGTAAGTTTTCCTTTTTAAAATATTTTGGAACCCGAGTTTGGGGGAAAAACACTACCACTGCGTTTTTTGGGTTATGTTGGAGAAAATTTTGGGCGGGCTTATGCCCATCCTCCGTTTCATTTACTTCTTGTACTCAGCGACCATCTTGGGAGGTTAAATATATCTTCATGAGGAGCATGGCACGAGAAATTAGGACTGTATGGGTTAGATTTGACAGAACTCCAGATTACGGACTCCACTTACCTTTTTTTTTTTCAGTTTTGAGTTTTAGTAGAGTGGCAACTTTAGAAAGAGTCATACGATCGGTACTCTGTCAGGTTAGATGCTGAAATGGGAATCTTGGTGAGAATTATTAGGGAGTTTGTTCCCTTTGGAGGAAACCGCCATTTCCAACCACCTTTCCCTGTTGTACCATGCAGTTGCATTAAGCCTCACAGCATGAAACTACAAGTAGGGAAGAGAGCCGAGCCACTCCGGGGAATAATGGTGGAGAAGTCATGTCTATTATATGCATAGAGGCTGTATCCTTTTAAGGGGGAAGTAGGAAATCGTTACTAAGGGGGGAGAATCTCCAGGAGAAAGTGTGTTGATGGTCACTGGGAAAGAATAGCCAGGATATCATCACAGGCCTTCAGAACTCCTACGTTCAACTTGAAGATGGGTAGACCCACAAAGGAGAAGAGGAGGAAAAAGGGTGAGAAACGCTAAATCCAGGAGGAGGGGAGTTTGATCTCTTAGTGACTAATCGATCCGAGTGCAGGATCGCTTGGGTAGGAACAATATGGAAGCGTTGTTATCTCCTTCTAAATTGGAGGTGATTCTCTGCTCAGCACATGGTTACTGTAAGTCGTACGATCCCCTGCTTCTTCGCATGAGAGTGGTAAGGCATACGAAACTCTATATCTTTTTCAGAGTTCATCTTTTGTATAGAGATCGTTGCATCGATAGATTTATGTGATGGCATTGTTTTCCTTAGCTGGATGAAATCGCATTTTGCTTTGTTCTCTGTATGTTCGATTTTCAGATCGAGTTTTTGGCTCTGAGCGTGATAACCCGTGTTTAAGGAATTTGTGTTTTCGATCTCTATTTCCCATGCTAGTTATTTATACGATTTTATTCCTAGGTTTAGGTTTAATGGGTAAAATCTGAATAAATCAGATGCAACCACTGCACCTGACCTCCTGTGGTGATAATATGTTTCTGCCCCTCATAATTTCCTTAACCAAGTAGAGCGATCACTTGGCAATATATCAATGGTTGTGATAATTTGCACATTACAACTCTACGACAGAGTAAAGCGATTACTATACTATTACTGGTTGTGATAATCGCCAGCACTATCTCTATTTTCCTTTATAACTTCCAGATCGCCACACCTCTTCAGAGGAAAGTGATGCACACACACCGATCTCTGTCTCTGAAATATTTCATGATATACCTATAGAGATAATCTAATCCTTGCCTTTTACATTTTCCATTTTTGCGTTGGATAGGAATTAGAGATATGACTTCTCTGCAAAAACCTAAGTGTTATTGTTCAATTGTAATTCCATCTTGGGGTTTGATTAACTTAATGCAGATGGATCTTTCCTTTCAAGGGTTTTCTGTTTCGTTAATTGTAAGTAGATTACAGGATCATGAAACTTTCTCTGGGCTTGGACATCTAACTTCAACCTCGTTCGCACTGTCCAGATAGTAGGCGTCTGAGCTTTTGTTTTTTTATTCTCTTGCTGCTAACGTCGAGGCCTTGGATCTCGACTCCAGAAATGAGTGAACCATGTGATAGGTTCATTCCAGTGTTGATCTACTAGATGATCATGCTCAGTTGTGTTTCCCTTGCCAGTGTCGATCTACTAAAGCTTTTGATCTATGTGTCCAGTGATGCCTACCCGCGCTGAGCTATCGAATGCTTGTTCTCCGTGTTAATATTTATGCTACCAGGATTTTCATAAGCATGCTACAAGATTTATTTTATTATGTTTCTTTAGTGAATTTACTGAGTATTTCGAAGCACCACGTATGTTGAATCTGAGATTTGGTTCATGTAATATGTACTGTTTTCTCAGGATAATATTCTCCACACCGGTTATTTGACAAGATTCTATTTTAAAACCCTCTCTGCAATTGCTATTTGATAGAGTAATTTCTATTTGCTAATCAGAATAACGTTAGTGTAATTTCGGGCATTATATTTATTCTTTTGTAGAAGTGAAATTCATATATATACGTGGGATAGTTAAAAGAGCCTAATCACTGTAGTTTTCTTATTCAGTTGTTTACACTCTGGTTTGTATTGTATTGGGTAGATCAAAGGGATAGCTGGTAAGTTGGAGAATCCCTCTTGAATTTCATAATATTTATCTATGTGAAATATGGAACTATTTGTCATTTGCTTAGTTGAAATCAGAGTTTTGATCTTCGTGGATGACACAAATCCATGTTTACATTTCGTTGAGTTTTGTGACTTTGATTTTGAGAATGCCCGATCCTAGTTTGATCCTATGTGATATATTTTGTGGTATAGTAGGATTTGAGTCAGTATATAATATTATAGAGTATATATGTATATACGGTTCCTTCAGTACGTCTATAAAGGGGATCCCTGTATCAGTATTTAAATTATATTAGCATTCCCGTGTTTCACATCTGATTGAAAGTTTGAAAGCATTCTTCTAGTGATTAGAGAATTCCTGTTAGGGTTATGATGTTAGCATCGTAATATTTGACCCAAAATATCTCGATGAGATTGAAACTAGAGAGACTGTGTAAAAGTAAATATGGCAACAAATTGTTGCAGGATTGTAAACTTTATGTTGGGATAATAGTAAATTTATGAATTCCTCTTTGGTGGACGTAGCCCAAGGTTGGGTGAACCACGTGTATTTTTGGTGCATGATGGATTTGTGTATGTGTTATTGTCATGTGATTTTGAATAGTTATCATGTTGTCTATATGGAAATAATATAAAGGTAATGATCGTCATGTATTTCTTACTAAAATGATGAATAATTATTATGTTGCCCATGTGGAATATTATAAGGGGATGTTGGTCATACGTTTCTTTTGTTAAAATAGGATCATGTTGTTCAGGTGATAATCTTGTAAAGTATATTTAAGGCTTTCCAAATACAAATAAGTTACGACAAGTAGCTAATGATGGAAATATGAAGTTGTTCACGTAATGATGGTATTATTCAATTATAAGCTGATGTGTTAATATCATGTAGCGTGTGACACTTATAGTTATCTTTTGGGTTGGATTTATGGAATTGTCACAAAGGGTCCCAGATGTAGTACTGATAGACAAAAAAAAAATGATAGCCTTACTTGGTCTCCTTCATAAAACCAGATGTTTTATTTTTACTATAGTCCTTTTATTTTAAAAACATATATATATCGTTGCAATCACTTAATTTAAGTAATTATCTAGGTAGGCTTAAATGAAATCCTTTTTTGTATAGATGTACTTAAGGTATGTGGTAGGCAAATTTTAAACATAGCATAAAATGGTAATGTATTTCTTTTAGATAAATTGCCTCGACAAATTTGCAACGTATTACTGAATTTGTTTGATAAAATATTTGCAGATTTTCAAGTTACCTGCATCATTAAATAAAGAAGGGTTGTTAGTTACACATTTTGTTTGTTTTTTACATTCTTCAACTGTCATTATTATCACGTTTAATTATCAGTAAATGATATTAATGTTTTTTAAAGTTTAAAAAAAAAAATTCCCCAATTTTACTAACTCTGAAAATTGGGTATGTGACATTTGGTATCAGAGTTGTAGCTTACAACACTCGGGCCTGATGGGCTCAACATGAAATCAGTAAGTATGGAATTAACTAACCAAGTTGTTTTTGTTTCGGATTGGAATGGATGAGGGGAAATATCACTCAAAGTGCAATTTCAAGTTTCTCCAAACGGAGTAAAGATAAGTATTTTCAACATTTCGTTTTCTTCACAAAATTATGAGTAAGGTATGATATCCTTGTTGTAAGTTTTCCTTGTTAGATAAAAGGTATAGGTGCACACATGATTGACTAGCATTATCATAGAAATAATTTCAGTGCATGAAAAACGTAAAGATTTCTGTATCATAAGTTATTAACTTGATTAAAAGAGTAGGAGTTTCATAATCTTTTATATAGGAATTGCTGATTTATAATTTATGTTAGTAAGTGCTAGTCTAAGAAATAAGATGAGATATGGAAGACTTAGAAAAAACATATATTGTAAACATATTGCTTATTTAAATTTCAAAATTTCATAGAAGCATCATTTAAATTCCGCATTTTAGTTGTCGAATTTTTTTATTTGCACGCTATCTATGAGCTTAAATTGGTTAAGAGTGCAGTATTATTAGTACACTCCAAGGAAGTGAGTTTGAAGTCACATGAACATCTTCAATTACAAATGATTGTATTCTAGTTAGTATTGCATAATTATTTCGACAGTTTCATATATAGTTACATTGGAAAATGTTGCACTCATAAATATTTTAATACTATAGGAAATTATAGCTACATATTGTTAGGTGCATTTCTTGATAAAATGATTTTTGCAAGAATATATGTTGACTATATTTTTTTGTTTACTTCCAAGGAACCAATAGCAAAGAGTTGTCTAAAGTATTTCTTAACTGAGAGTATCGATAACCGGAGTAAATTTGACATACCTGTAGTTCGTAGGTTATCAATTATAGTGAAGATATGAGTGACTTTATATGGTAAAATGTAATTGAATAATATTGGTTTATGAAGAGTCATTGTCATGTTAAAAGTTAAGATTCTATTTCTTAACACAAATCATATTTTCTTACCATATGTGAATTTTTAGATTAAAGCCTAAAGAAGTTGCTTGCAATGCTCCTAAAGGTTTAAATGGTCTTATTTTAGAATGCATTATGACGAAACCTTCATAGATAAACTCTTGGTAGGGATTGTCTTATTTCTCCAATAAAAGGTTGATGTACGACAAATTAAAAGATCCTGTTAATAGTAGGAGTTTGATTATTGAGAAAGAAGAATCCCAACCTTGTTGTGATTGGTTGAGCACGGGATCTTTTAACATTTTAAAGTTCATTAAAGAAATTTTTGGATAATAAGTTCCAATTTGGAATGAGTTTGTATGTAACTAAATGTTTAAGAATCATAATGCTAATATGTTTGTTTATAATAGAGTGGACCTCAAAAACCCACATTTAAAGATACTGAAGAGTTTACATCAACATGAAGTGAAGAGGATGCATTAGTGTTCAATGGGTGAGCAATTAAATCAAATAAATTTTTCTTTATACTAACATTGTAGGGAGTGATATTAAGTTCGACGAATGACGTGGTCAAGAAAGAACGTAAGATTATAAGAGCACTTATACAGATAAGTTGAGCTAAATCACTCAAAAGTAAGTAATGATTTACTTTTTTTTAATTTTATCACGAGTAGAGATGAGGTTTATGATTGATGATGTGTAATCATCAAAATGAAAAGAATATGATGAGCAAATCTAATGTTGGTTGCTATTTTGTGGCATACAGGAATTAATAAATGGTTTTCATAAAGAGGTGTTTCCTGGACTCAAACGAGAAGGTTTGAAAAGAAGGGAAATTATCTCCGGGCTCAGGTAGAGCTGACAACATCATGAACTCATTTACTAGCCGTTGCAGGGTGCAACTTCCCTAAATTGTGGTCATGTTCCCCATGGAAGTGGAATAAAGCAAGCAACTCGTTGAATGTTATACTGACCCAAAAGTCCTAGGCAAACTTTATATCCATTGAATTGAGTAGGCAGCTCTTCTACAATATCTCTATAGAAATATTTCCTCATGTGCATCAGGTGATCACTGAGAGATTCGATGAGGGAAAGCTATGTAATGAATTTCAGAGTAAGACTGTCGTATTCCTGCTATATGCAGAGGTTTTCCTGTTGAGTTGCAGAGGACTCATGTTAATGTTTGCAAGTCTACATGATTTCTGAAGTACATGAGCAGGATATGTATGGCAAGTCCCCACGATTGCAGAAATACATAAAGGTTTTTGTATGGCAAGTCTCCATGATTGCGGGAATACATGAGAGTTTTATATGCAAGTCTCCATGATTGCTGAAGTACAAAGAGGTTTGATGATCGCAACGTTTGTTGAAAGAATTGTTTAATGATTTTTCTTGTATCTAGACTATCAAAAGTATTGCTATGAATGCTAGAATAAGCGAAATTATTTCCTCACAAGATGAGGAAGAACGATGAACATTAGCATCTTGAAATTTTGTAGACTGAAGAGATAAAAAAAATAAAAAAAATCTCGTATGATCTGTGTAATGTGCAGGATATAAGTGATGAGAGCTTGTGGATTCACAAAAATTAGAAGACAACCAAAGAATAAAAGTAAAGCAAGCAAAAGAGGGGGAAGGGTGCAAAAGACAAACAGTTGAACACCATGGACGGTGTTATCTTTAAGGGATGGAGTGTGTAACATCCCTCAATTTCACCTCTATTGTTATTATTTGGTAAATGTAATTATGTAAACAGGCCATGGTGAGGATCTCAAGGGCTAGGCCCCACCAGTGGACCTTGAGTTAGTGTCATGATTATAAGTCTTAGTTAAGACTACAAAATTAAGAATAGTAAATGCAACTAAACAATAAACAACCAAACCCATCCAAAAGAAAAGATGAGATGGAAGAGAAGCCATGAGATCGAGTTTTCTAAAGACTAGGGTACATGAAGAAGATATTATGTTTTACTTAAATGACTTAAATAATTAGGGCGCTAGAAGACCTAAATTAATATAGTTAAATAGTAAACTTATGCGGCTTCGGCCTAATTCTACGCATTAACCTACCATCCTAAAGGGCAAAATCTAACGGCTTTTATAAATAGATTAAAACAATTGGTGACTTGCGACAAAGATCTAAGTAACAAGTCTCATGATAAGGTTAGTTACTTATATCTTACTTCATATGGTTAGTTACTTATATAATAAATCTATCAAACTAAGTGAAGATTCGATTGGAGAAATTTGTCTATGTGTTTCTATACGAAACACCTCGATAAAAGAACTTGGGTTCTATTTGTTTAGATGCATAGAATATTATGTTTATCATGTATATATATATAAGGGCTAGTGGTTGTAACCATAAAATTATAGTAGGCCCACACCACTATTATGGAGATAGTGGAGATTAAGTCATTTAGTAGTGGGGGTGCCGAATCTCGAGATAAGGCTTCCACTTGTTTTTACGCCGATTTCAGGAGCAGATGCATGTCGTTCAAAAATGAGAGTAAGTTTTCCTTTTTAAAAGATTTTGGAACTCGAGTTTGGGGGAAAAACACTACCACCACTTTTTTTTTGGGTTATGTTGGAGAAAATTCTTGGAGGGCTTATGCCCATCCTCCGTTTCATTTACTTCTTGTACTCGGCGACCATCTTGGGAGGTTAAATATATCTTCATGAGGAGCATGGCCCGAGAAATTAGGACTGTATGGGTTAGATTTGATAAAACTCTAGATTACGGACTCCACTTACCTTTTTTTTTCAGTTTTGAGTTTTAGTAGAGTGGCAACTTTAGAAAGAGTCATACGATCGGTACTCTGTTAGGTTAGACGTTGAAATGGGAATCCTGGTGAGAATTATTAGGGAGTTTGTTCCCTTTGGAGGAAACCGCAATTTCCAACCACCTTGCCACGTTGTACCACGCGGTTGCATTGAGCCTCACAGCGTGAAACTACAAGTAAGGAAGAGAGCCGAGCCACTCCGGGGAATAATGGTGGAGAAGTCATGTCTATTATATGCATAGAGGCTGTATCCTTTTAAGGGGGAAGTAGGAAATCGTTACTAAGGGGGGAGAATCTCTAGGAGAAAGTGTGTTGATGATCACTGGGAAAGAATAGCAAGGATCACATCATAGGCCTTCGATACTCCTACGTGCAACTTCAAGATGGGAAGACCCACAAAGGAGAAGAGGAGGAAAAAGGGTGAGAACCACCCAACCCAAGAGGAGGGGAGTTTGATCTCTTAGTGACTAATCAATCCGGGTGCAGGATCGCTTGAGTAGGAACAATATGGAAGTGTTGTTATCTCCTTCTAAATTGGAGGTGATTCTCTGCTCAGCACATGGTTACTGTAAGTCGTGCGATCCCCTGCTTCTTCACATGAGAGTGGTAAGGCATACAAAACTCTATATCTTTTTCAGAGTTCATCTTTTGTATAGAGATCATTGCATCGATAGATTTATGTGATGGCATTGTTTTCCTTAGCTGGATGAAATCGCATTTTGCTTTGTTCTCTGTATGTTCGATTTTCAGATTGAGTTTTTGGCTCTGAGAATGATAACCCGTGTTTAAGGAATTTGTATTTTCGATCTCTATTTCCCATGCTAGTTATTTATACAATTTTATTCCTAGGTTTAGGTTTAATGGGTAAAATCTGAATAAATCAGATGCCAGCACTGTACCTGACCTCCTGTGGTGATAGTATGTTTCTGCCCCTCATAATTTCCTTGACCAAGTAGAGCGATCACTTGGCAATATATCACTAGTTGTGATATTTTCCACATTACAACTCTACGACATAGTAAAGCGATTACTATACTATTACTAGTTGTGATAATCGCCAGCACTATCACTATTTTCTTTTATAACTTCCAGATCGCCACACCTTGTCAGAGGAAAGTGATGCACACACATTGATCTCTGTATTTGAATAATTTCATGATATACCTATAGAGATAATCCAATCCTTTCCTTTTACATTTTCCATTTTTGCGTTGGATAGGAATTAGAGATATGACTTCTTTGCAAAAACCTAAGTCTTATTGTTCAATTGTAATTCCATCTTGGGGTTGTATTGACTTAACGCAGATGGATCTTTCCTTTCAAGGGTTTTCTATTTCATTAAATGTAAGTAGATTACAGGATCATGAAACTTTCTCCAGGCTTGGACATCTAACTTCAACCTCGTTCGCACTGTCCAAATAGTAGGCGTTTGAGCCTTTGTTTTTTTATTCTCTTGCTGCTAACGTCGAGCCCTTGGATCTCGACTCTAGAAATGAGTGAACCTTGTGATAGGTTCATTCTAGAGTTGATCTACTAGATGATCACGCTCAGTTGTGTTTCCCTTTCCAGTGTCGATCTACTAAAGCTTTTGATCTCTGTGTCCAGTGATGCCTACCCGTGCTGAGTTATCGAATGCTTGTTCTCCGTGTTAATATTTATGCTGCGAGGATTTTTATAAGCATGCTACAAGATTTCTTTTATTCTGTTTCTTTGGTGAATTTACTGAGTATTTCGAAGCACCAAGTATGTTGAATCCGAGATTTGGTTCATGTAATATGTACTGTTTTCTCAGGATAATATTCTCCACAACGGTTATTTGACAAGACTCTATTTTAAAACCCTCTCTACAATTGCTATTTGACAGAGTAATTTCTATTTGCTAATCAGAATTACGTTAGTGTAATTTCGGGCATTATATTTATACTTTTGTAGAAGCGAGATTCATATATATACGTGGGATAGTTAAAAGAGCCTAATCACTGTAGTTTTCTTATTCAGTTGTTTACACTCTGGTTTGTTTTGTATTGGGTAGATTGAAGGGATAGTTGGTAAGTTGGATAATCCCTCTTGAATTTCATAGTATTTATCTATGTGAAATACATAACTATTTGTCATTTGCTTAGTTGAAATCAGAGTTTTGATCTCCGTGGACGACACGAATCCATGTTTACATTTCGTTGAGTTCAGTGACTTTGATTTTGAGAATGCTTGATCCCAGTTTGATCCTATGTGATATATTTTGTGGTATAGTGGGATTTGAGTCAGTATATAATCTTCTAGCGTATATATGTACATACGATTCCTTCGGTATGTCTATAAAGGGGATCCCTGTATCAGTATTTAAATTATATTAGCATTCCTATGTTTCACATATGATTGAAAGCTTGAAAGCATTCTTCTAGTGATTAGAGAATTCCTGTTTGGGTTATTATGTTAGCATTGTAATATTTGACCCAAAATATCTCAATGAGATTGAAACTAGAGAGACTGTGTAAAAGTAAATATGGCAACAGATTGTTGCAGGATTGTAAACTTTCGGTTGGGATAATAGTAAATTTATGACTTCCTCTTTGGTGGACGTATCCCAAGGTTGGGTGAACCAAGTGTATTTTGGTGCATGATGGATTTGTGTATGTGTTTTTTTCATGTGATTTTGAATAGTTATCATGTTGTTTATATGGAAATAATATAAAGGTAATGATCGTCATGTATTTCTTACTAAAATGATGAATAATTATTATGTTGCCCATGTGGAATATTATAAGGGTATGTTGGTCATATGTTTCTTTCATTAAAATAGGATCATGTTGTTCAGGTGATAATCTTGTAAAGTATATTTAAGGCTTTCCAAATACAAATAAGTTACGACAGTTACGACAAGTAGTTAATGATGGAAATATGAAGTTGTTCACGTAATGATGGTATTATTCAATTATAAGCTGATGTGTTAATATGATGTAGCGTGTGACACTTATAGTTATCTTTTGGGTTGGATTTATGGAATTGTCACAAAGGGTCCCAGATGTAGTACTGATAGACAAAAAAAAAAATGATAGCCTTACTTGGTCTCCTTCATATGCATAAAACCAGATGTTTTATTTTTACTATAGTCCTTTTATTTTAAAAACATATATATATCGTTGCAATCACTTAATTTAAGTAATTATCTAGGTAGGCTTAAATGAAATCCTTTTTTGTATAGATGTACTTAAGGTATGTGGTAGGAAAATTTTAAACATAGCATAAAATGGTAATGTATTTCTTTTAGATAAAATGCCTCGACAAAGTTGCAACGTATTACTGAATTTGTTTGATAAAATATTTGCAAATTTCAAGTTACCTGCATCATTAAATAAGGAAGGACGGTTAGCTACACATTTTGTTTGTTATTTACATTCTTCAACTGTTGTTGTTATTATCGCATTTAATTATCAGTAAATGATATTAATGTTTTTTAAAGTTTAAAAAAAAAAATTCCCCAATTTTACTAACTCTGAAAATTTGGTATGTGACACCCCCTCCGGTTCAACTTGAGGAGGTAATTGGTGGACTGCATTCATCTTCATGTGTCCAAGTGCCCTCCTTTATGAGTACTGCTTTTCCCTCTCGTTCTCAGTCTTTTAATTTTTTCATGAAAAATGTTTATGTTTTGAGTCCTGACTGGCTTGAGGGTCGAAGGAATTTGAATATCTCCTCCCATTTACTGATGGCCCTTACCACCTCTCCCCGTCCCTCTACCCTGATTAAGGATACACTTCCCCTTTTGTTGGTTGTCTCACTTATCCCTCTTCCCTCTGATCCCAAACCCTCCCCAGATGTGGATTATTCCCCGTCTCCTTCACAATATCCCCCTAGTTCCCCAAACTCTGGTTATTTTCTCCACTCCTCGCCTAAAATTTCCTCTAGAGGGATTGGGAAAGGTAGGGCGAAACCGGCTAGAGGTAGAGTTCGGTAGTCTTTCATCTCCAAGGCATAGACTAAAGCATGCGCGGATGTGCTAGAAGGGAAACAACTCTCTATTGAATGGGAACTTAGAGATGTGAGAGCCAAGAAGAAGGGTCGTAAATTAAAATCATGTCCTTTAATTGTCGGGATCTTGTTGGTCCCCCTAAAAGATCAGCTCTGCGGAGGGTGGTTAATCTTGAACACCCTGATATCATTTTGTTACAGGAGACGATGGGTGAAGGGGATGTTGTTATATCTCATCTAAAATGTTGGTTTTCGGGTTGGAACTTTGAAGCTTCGGATGCTAGAGGAAGGTCTAGAGGGTTGGATGTTGGTTGGAATGAAGCGAAGGTGAAGGCTTCCAACCTGTGGGGGATGGAATTTGTTTTGGGTAGGACTTTTTAGGCTCTAGAAATTGAAGGTGAGTTCAATGTTATCAATGTATATGGACCATATCTTGATCGAATCCCCTTCTGGGATTCTTTGTTTTCTAAATATCTGGTCAACAATGATTCTGTAATTTTGGGTGGGGATCTGAATTTTTCCCTGGAACAGGCAAAATTCTAGGGTCCTCATGCCCAGATTGATCCACTTACGGATATATATACTTTGAAATTGGTTGAGAAGAAATTGATTGATGTGGAACCTGTGCGCATCAGACCGACTTGGAAGAATAATCATGCTAGAGATAGTCGGGTGGCTAAAAGACTGGATCGGTTCCTGCGTGCGGAATGTCTGGTGGATAGGTTTTTTCATCTGAGGCAGTGGGTGGGTTGTGGAGGTTGTTCTGATCACTTTCCTATTTTCTTTGAACTTTTGGATGGATCTTGTAAACCACCTAGCCCTATGAAGTTTAACAAGGTTTGGATGAAGGATCCGTCCTTTTTTTATGTGATAAAATCAGTTTGGATTCCCTTTTGTTCGAGGGACTCCAAATCTGCTGCTTTCCAGTTTGATGCAAATATCAAAAGATTAAAGAAGCCCATTAAGGAGTGGCTCTTCAAGAAGAGGTAGAGGGAAGACCTGGAACTTAAACAAATTGAAGGGGACTTGTCATTACTCTATGTAGGTGATGGGGGGGTTGTGAACCGAGACTCAAAAGACACCTTGGTTCAGTTGGAAGTTCGAAGAAACACAATACTTTTGGAAAAGGAGGAGACTTGGAGGCTGAAGAGTAGGGTTATTTGGCTGGAAAGTGGAGATGAAAAGTCTAATTTTTTTCATGCTTATGCAAAAGGGAGACTATCCTCTAATACTATCTAGATCCCGGAGAATTAGTTTGGAGAACCCCATCTTTCTTTTGAAGGTATGGCTAAGACAAGGGTCAATAATTTTCGAACTCTTATTAAGCCTAGTGATCATGTTTCTATTGAAGAAGTGATCCAAGTGTCACAATTGTTCCCTTGTTTTTTGGAAGATGAGGACAATAGAATATTGATGGAAGAAATCACGGAGGAAGAATTGAAAGAGGTTCTATCCAGTTTTCAGAAATACAAAAGTCCTGGTCCTGATCGGTGGACGATTGAATTCTTCCTTGAGATGTTTGATTTTTTTGGAGAAGATGTTTTGAGAGTGGTTGAAGATACCAAGCATTTTGGAAATATTCCAGCCAGTTTCAACACTACTTTCATTGCATTGATTCCCAAGTCGAACTCCCCTGTTTCCCTGAATGATTTTAGACCCATTTCCCTGTGCAATTGTATTTACAAGATTCTAACCAAAACCATTGCAAGGTGCTTCAAGGTGATACTTTCTAAACATATATTTGTTGAATAATTCAACTTCTTGGAAGGTCGTCATATTCATGAGGCCATTGGGGTGGCTCATGAAGGTTTGCACAACATGAAAACAAAGAAGCTGAAAGGGGTTGTACTCAAAATTGATTTGTCAAAGGCTTATGATAAAGTGAGTTGGATCTTCTTAAGGCTTCTGCTTACTCATCTCGAATTTGACATTGGCTTTATCAGACGAATCATGACCTATATGTCTACTAGATCATTCTCAGTGCTTATCATTGGTGTTGCTCCTCATTTTTTTCACTCGGGTCGTGGTCTCAGGCAGGGGTGCCCACTTTCCCCTCTACTTTTTTCTGTTGGTAGCAGAAGGATTGAGCCGTGATATTTTGGATGCCAAGAGGCATGGTGTCTTTAGAGGTATTTTGATTGCTCATGATCTCCAGATTACTCGTCTATTGTTTGTAGATGATGTTCTTATTTTTTGTTCGGGATCAGAAAGGGATTCATCACAGCTCAGGGAGATCTTGGAACTTTTCTCCAAGGAAAATGGGATGGAAATCAATTCTGACAAAATCTACTCTTACTACCAATCTCCTAAATGACGCGGAGGTGGAAGCCTTTATCAGGTTTTTTCCTTTTACCCATCTATCTTTGCAGGAAGGATTGAAATATTTGGGGTTCAATCTGAAACCTAATGACTATAGAATACGAGACTGGAAGTGGTTGATTGAGAAGTTGGAGAAGAGATTGAATTGTTGGAGTCACAGGTGGTTGTCTAGGGCGAGGAGACTTGTTTTGGTCAAGTTAGTTCTGGAAGCAATCCCGGTGTATTGGATGTCGATGTCATGGATCCCCCGAGGTATTCTGGAAGTTGTTAGACGTAATTGCTTCCATTTTATGTGGAATGGAAAGGCAGACTCTTTTGTTAATCCCTGGGTGGAGTGGGACAAGATTGCTAATCCTAAGTCTTTGGAGGGTTGGGGTTTGAAAAATATCTTTTTTTTCTCCAAGGTGTTGGATGCCAAGGGAGGGTGGAGACTGATCAAGAGTGATGGCTTATGGATGAGAGTGATGGTTCACAAATATATTGCTCCCGAATTGCTTGAGGATTGGATCAGGAGTCCAGTGAGGTCACATTCTAGAGGATCTATAATTTGGAAGGAAGTCATCTCGTCTTTTAATATCATTAAGAAAGATATGTTTTGGAATGTTGGAAATGGTCACCAGGTTTGGATTGGTCAGGGCCCATGGGTGGGTTGTGAAAATCACCATTTTCTTCCTGAAGGGATGGTGGAAATTTTGCGACAATTTGGGTTGGTGTACCTTCATCAGCTTGCTGACCCTGCGGAGACTACTCCGAGTTTTCAAGTTTGGCAAACGACCAAATATTTTGTATTTCTTGCGGTCGTGGAACTAGAGCTATCCAGGTATATCAGGTCTCTTACACTTGACCATGTTTTCCTTGATGATAATGTTGATGACCTTGTTTGGGATGTTGATCCGGCGGGGGTGTATACCCCCAAAGGTGGATATTTGAGGATTACTGAAAATATTACTTAGGGTGAACGGGTCTGGTGGTGGAAGTCATTGTGGAAAGTTAAGAGTCCTCCTAAGTCTCGACTATTTATGTGGTGTGTCCTGGAGAGCAAAGTCCCAACTTGGGATTTCCTACAGAAAAGGAATAAACAGGGGCCAGGGTGGTGCGTTCTATGTAAGGAGAATGGAGAATCGGTTTGTCACCCTTTTTTTACATTGTGCTTATATCTTTGTTGTATGTATGGAATGTTCATACCTGATCAATGGACAATGCCGATGGGTGGGGGATTCATTGGATTCTTGGTGGAGATCACGGTATAACGATTCTCAGTACAAAAGCTTTCGAGCCCTTCCTCTGTTGGTGCTTTGGGGGGTATGGCTAATGCGCAATCAACTCATCTTCAATGAAAATACCTGCTCCCCTATTATCATTGCAAAAACCTCCTACGGTCTCTTGCCTACTTTTCTCTGCAAATCGGGTTCTCTTAGGGTGCGAGATATTCAGCCAGTGGTTATTGACAGGTCTCAGCCATGGGGGATTTTTTATGGAGCCACACATAACAATATGTGTGGGGGTGTGGATATCCTGTTTCTTGCTTAAAAACATTTTTATGTCATGTCTCTAGGTCTTGGGGCCGGAAGCAACATTTTTGCTGAATTTCTAAGCCTTAAATTCGTTGTTCTATTTTCTATTGAGAAGGGATGCAGAAACATTTATGTTTTTGGAGATTCATTGAATGTGGTTAATTGGATTACATGCACACAAAATTGTAAAAACCTAAGACTTAAAAACACTATGAATTCCATTCGGGCAGTTTTGATCACTTTTGATTCCTTTGCTTGCACTCATGTTTACAGGGAAAATAACAAAGAAGCGGACATGGAATCAAAGGCGAGGTTGCAACTGGCTCCAGGTATATGGAAGATAAACTAAGTTATTGATGGGGAAGAACATGAATACTACCATCGTCCCATTGTAGATGGAGTTATCCTTTTTCCTTGATTATTGTTATTGGCACCCCACTTTACTGTTTTTCTCTTTTTTGGCTCTAGAAAGTTTATCGTCCTACTTCGGATGTCTCTATATGAGAGCTTTTTTTGTAAATATTTCTTGGTATACTCCAAGATGGGGTTCATTGACTAATTATCGGTTTTTTTTTTGTAAAAAACTAAAACCTACCTGATAGGTAGGAGATCTTTTCTTTTTGGTTGAAATTGTGTTGTGTAACAACATTACACTTGTTTAAAAGTGGATTTTTTCAGAATGTAATTTTGTTCTCGGAAGATGAAATAAAATTACGCTTTTTTTTCAGGGAAAAAAAAATTATAAATATTTGCAATAGACTCAATCAACTATTATATTGCAACAAACACAATTAACAATGATTATGATTAGAAATTGATTAGAATTTGTAGTATTATTAATCAATTTTAGAAGGTTCTTGAGTTATATATATATATATACCATTTTAGAAGGTTCTTGAGTTTGGATATGGAGCCGCTGAAAAAACCCTAGTTCCACGATAAACCCTAGTCTCTCTCTGTGTGCTCCCATGGCACTGCCGCTAGGAGGGGGTGAAGCTCCCTCCTTTTGACAAGCAATCTTTTCACCTTCATTGTTCCACAAGAAACAACCACCACAAGATTCCTCTATAAAGTCACCAAAAGATACGTCCCAATCCACTCAACCAAAAGATCAAATACTCCCCTCAGCTTCTGAGGAGCAAAGCGTGCCGAAACATCCCACCAATTGGACCTTCAATGGATACCTACCGAAAACAAAGGATATTCTGTGTATGTAAGTCAAGTCCAACATACTAAGCTCATATCTAAAGCATATGAAAGACCATGCTTTGATTTGTAAGTTCATGGAGTTTTGGCCCAATGAATGTGCTCTGCAGGGATGGATTTCCCACAACTGGAAACCAAAAGGCGATATCAACCTCAAAATATGATCCAAAGGGTTATTCACAACGATTTTCTAAAACCTATAAGATTGTGAGAGGGCGGTGGAGAAATGACCTTACTTATTCAATAATGTTGGACTATTCATGAGGTACTAGAAAGATAATTTTTGCAGGGATCAAGAGGATTTCTTAGAGGTTCCAGTATGGGTAAGGCTCTACTCCCTATCACATGAATATTAGGAAAAGGAAACCTTATAAGGTATTGGTAACACTCTGTTAAAATACATCAAAATATTAGAGGCAATCAAGAGAGGAATATATACCTCCTTTGCTTGCATCTGTGTGAACATGAATGTTTCAAAGCCTTTGTCGGAAGCCATCTATATCAACTTTCAAGATGAAGAATGGATTCAAAACTGTGAATATGAGCATATTTATTTTAGATGCAGGAAATGCCATGAATATGGGAACCTCTTTAGAGACTGTCCATGGGTTCTAGAAGCCAAATGCTCCAACCAACAATATTAGGTTTCTCATGAAGGCTTCACTATCATTAATAGGAAATCCAAAGGATCAACAAAGTCAACATCTGTGAAACAAGCCAAGCCGGTAAGAGTTTCAAATCAATATGTAGTCCCAGAGGATATAGATATGGAACTAAATGACATTGAGTTTCCATTCCTCAGTGACCCCAAGTTAGATAAGATACCTATAGACTTCGATCGAGCTAAGAGAAGAACGATCGATCCAACATAAGACAGAGCTATGGAAGATGAAAAAAATCCAGAAGCAAAAGGAGAGGAGGGAGAGATAGAAATTGATGATCAAGAGCTTCAAAATATCACATATGCAAGAAAAAAAGGGGATCTCCAAGGCATAGCTTCTTTGCAAATAGCCCTCATCAAAAAGTATCTTCACGAAGTAGCTCTCTATGTTTCGACACAAATGGAAGGAAAAGACATGCAAGTGAACCAACTAGGAATATAGACCTCCTAATCACCTCTTGGGCCAATTGTGATTTGAAGAGAACCTAAACGAGGAAGGAAAAGGAAGACTAATTAGCAAAAGCTCACTGAACTAGGTGAACACCTAGTCTCTTCAGGTAATCATTGATCTCTTTTGGACTGGCTTCATTCCTTCCCCTCCACCCAATAGTTTCTTAATGAAAACTTTGTCCTAGAATATTAGAGGTCTCTATGGGAAGAGTAAAATACATACTCTTTGATCCAATATTATTAGGGAATCACCAATGATTGTCCTTCTACAAGAAACCAAATGTCCAGTTGAATTCCTTGACTCCTTTGACAACTTTTGTTGGAAGGGATGCAAATCAGTGGCCCTGGATTCCAAAGGGTCATCTAGAGGAATTTCCATCCTATGGAATCCTCCTCTTATCCATCTTTCTAATTTATTCTTCACCCCTTGTACTTTATATTCCTCCTACTCTCTACATAGCTCAAACATTGTGGGGACAATTACAAATGTCTATGAACCTTCCACCCCAACTGAAAAAATGAGTTTATTAGCCTCCCTTCCGCACATTCATGAACTCTAAGACAATCAATCCTATATTATGGGTGGGTATTTCAACATGACCACCTCTTTTTTGGAGAAACAAGGGGGGTTTTCACATATTGATGGGGCCAACAAATATTTTGGACCTCTCATAGCCTCCCTGGACTTGGTTGATATCATCCTTAAAAATAATAGACATGCTTGGAATAACAAAAGGAGGAATCTCATCATATAGAATCTATGCCAGACTGCTTATTGGTTTCTTCCTTTATGGTTAGATCGGGAATCACTATAGAATATTTCATTTTACCAAGTGTTGGATCTTATCACTGGCCCGTCAGTTTAGAGCTTGATGATTCTTCTTGTCCTCGAAATAGACCCTTCAGGTTTGAGAAATTTTGGTTGGATCATCAAGTTTTTTGGAGACCCTCACTCAGTGGTGGGATGAATATACATCTTTCTTGAGCTCCAAGATGTATCAACTTCAACAAAGGCTCAAATTTATCTAAAGAAATCTCAAAACCTATAATAAGGAAGTGTTTGGAAACATTTTTTAGGCCATGCATATTTTGGAAGAAGAGATGGATAACCTTGTTTGAAGACACTTGGTCGATGCAGACAAGGACAAAGCTCTCTAGTCCAAATGGTATGGATCTAGAACAAAATCGAACATAAATGTAAACCTTTTGAGAGATTTATCAAATTACTTGAATGTAAAGAATCCGTACCTCTTTTCGAAGGTTGTCCTCATTGACTTAAAGATTTTGTAATCTCGCTGATTGGAAAGGATATAACCTGCAAAAGACTCAAGAGAATAAGAAACAAGTAGAAACTAAAATATAATTTGATAGATATAAGCAAATAACCAAGGAGAAATGCTACAAATGAGATTAAACATCATTTATGGGAAAGGAATGTATTAATATCAAAGAGGAAATAATTACAACCATATAGAGCCTTAGTGTTGAGAATCCCTTCCAATGGAGCCTTGCCTCAAGATGGAATCTATCAAAGATCAGATCTCTGGTTTAATTTCTTCAACATTTACCTACTCTCATTCTAACCCCCCTTATCTCATGAGGTTAAGCTTGCATTTATAGGCCAAAATATATGAAGAGGAGAGGAGAGGATTAAGGGATAAGGATGAGGTGGGATCCTACTAAGCTGGGAGGTGAGTGAGATCCACCCTAAATGGAATGGATAAACCTCCACAAGGGTCTCCTTCAAGAGACTTCTCGAAGCTTTGTTGATGTATATGTAACTTCGGAATGTATTTCACATATATGTATATTGTATTCCTGTAGAGATGGTATTATTCCTCTATAAGGAAGTGTCGTCATTTATATTGTAAGTGTCGTAACTTATACTTGATGGGTTATTAGACCACCTTGTTTGGGGTTGGCCCTGTATAAGTCATGTGGGTCAAAGGGTTATTAGACCACCCTATTGGGGGTCGACCATGTGGGTCAAAGGGTTATTAGACCACCCTATTGGGGGTCGTCCCACTCAGCATTATGTTATGTGGTTAAGTTCGAGCCTACATGAGTTAGGTAAAAAGGCAAGTCAAGTCAAGTATAAATAGAGTGCGGGAGGCACTCTATTTACTTACTCACTTCTCACTCATGCACTCAAGGAGGAGTGGCGCACTTATGGAGGAGGAGGATCTACTGCTAGGTTATGTCTATCTCTCATGGTTGGTTGTATCATTTCTCTTTCTATCTCTGAGGAAGTTATTGGGGTTTTTCACCTTTATGGTTTTCCCCAAGTAAATCTTTGTGTCTCTTGTGTGCTTGCATTATTGTCTCCATGATTGATATGCTGTACATGTTGTTCTCTCAGTTAAGATCCTAGATCAGATTGAAGTAAATTCTGAAAATTCAACATGGTATCAGAGCTAGCCTGAAAGAAGGCATGATATGGCATGTATGACACTTGTTGCACTTACGATGCTAGGGCTTGATATAGCAAAAACCAGTCATCATAGAACTTTCGCTATAAATACGTTTTGGCGAAGTTTTCGGATCTGAAATTGTTACAGGACGAATATTAAATCTCCAGGTACCTTGTGTCCAAAGGACAACCTCTAATTCGTTGTACTTTGTGATTTATGATCTGTACAATATAGGGTTTCGGCCTCTTCTAGATCTGAGTCAAAATCAGGTGACCTTGGGAAAAAGGTCATAACTTGGGCTAGGAAGATCCAAATGAAATTTCGTAAAAAGTGACAGGTAGTACACCGTCTGTACTATCTCAGAAAAAAATTTCAGAGACCGAAGTTGAACCAGTGACACGTGGCACGCCGTACAAGTTCGATCTCCTGTATTATCCCATAAACAGGTCATGTTGCAACACTTGGCATAAATCTCTCTCAGAGAGTCCAATTGAGGTCAGACCTGTCAGGATGGAAAGATAAGAGGCCGAGATATCTTAGGAAATGTTTCAGAGGCCAAAGTTCAAACAGTGACACGTGGCACGTCGTACAAGTTCGCTCTTCTATTTTATCCCAAAACAGGTCACGTTGCGACATTTGACATAACTCTCTATCAGAGAATCCAATTGAGGTCAGACCTGTCAGGATGGAAAGATAACAGGTCAGGCTATCTCAAAAAACTTTTTCAGACCCTGTGGATTGAAAAATTTGGAGTTACACCAGAAACAATCAGGTACATATTTCTGTCAAAACAGAATTATTTTTGAGTACCTTCATTCATGGCTTCCGGAATTTAGGGCTTTGAAGAAAGTTGGAATTTTTGTAATCGGAGACCACGGCTGAATGCTACTCATCAAAATATAAATTTAGAGACCAAGATCAGAATTTTTGGTTGGGAAAAAGGTCGGGCTTGATCAAACCCTAGTTCAGGACTTTGATCAGAAAAGTGGAAAACTAGGGCTTCTGTAAAAATGGGAATTTTTGCAATCTGTGACCACGGCTGGAAGCTCCTCAGAAAAATAAAAGCTTAGAGATTTGGATCAAACCTTTTGATGGGGCAAAAGAGTGGGCTTCATCAAACCCCAGTTTAGGGTCACGTCCAGTGAATCCGGAAGTTTCAAAGGAAAAATTGAGGAGTGAAACTTTGCAGTTTTGAAATTCTGAATATACCAGTTTGATCAGCTCATCAAGGCGCATATTTCTATCCTTTCGGAAGTTTGAAATTCAAAGTTTGAATTTTTGGGGTTTCTCTGACAAACCCATATCCAGCTCCAGGTCCAGTTCTTGCAAATCAAGTGGATTGGGTTAATCCTAGAAGAAGATGGATTGATCATCTACATGAGTGAAGAAGTTCCTGTTTCAGAGGGAGATGAGGCTAAGGCCTTACATAAGAAGATTACAAGCGATCTCGACAGGTATGACTCATCGAGGTATGTTTCGATATTTGTCCATGATTAAGTTTATGGTATGTTTGTCTTCATGTTATTACGGTTAGTACAATTTTGATTTTAGATTTGTCGTATCACCTTAACAAAATTATGAATGCATGATAGAAGATATTCATTGGTTAGGGTGTTGACACTTATGATTGTACTAATGCATTATGGTGTTGTATGAGGTTTATGTTGTCTACTAACATGAAAGGTACACCAAGAAAGACAAATCATGTTCTGGTCCAAGAACATATGATCATGATAACATGAGGACAAAGATTCATCCATTGTCATGGATCTCATAGAAGATCCATTTACGAGGTATGTATAACTTGGTTTTGTAATAGTTAACCTATGAGATATACAGGTTACTAGCACAAGTCATTGAAGAAGAACAAGAAGACATCATGTGAGTATGTTAGACATAAATAGCTAGCATGCTAATCCAGGTATGTTTTTCCTATATCAAGATAGAATCCTACCTTGTGTTAGGATCTTATACTGTTGTTGATAATGATTATTCATGAAGTCATAGGTTTGAATAATCATGGTTGTATGCATATTATGTTTCTTACCATAATTGATGATATGACTAACCAGAAGAATCATGAAGGTATAGGTTTGAATAATCACAGGTTTTATGCATATTATATCTCTTATCTTGATTGATGATTCAACTAACCTGAAGAGTCATAGGTTTGAGTAATTACAGGTTTAGACATATTATGTTTCTTATGATTTGACTAACCATAAGAATCCTACATAAACCTTGAATGCTAATACTTATTATTTTCTGTTTGAAATGATCATGACTATACATGCTTGAGATTATTGTGTTTTAATAGTATACTAATGAATGTATGATTTTATATGAGATCACAAGGATAACACATTCATGATACTAATAAGCATGCATAGGGACCAAGGATGAATATGAGATTCAAGAACAGGTAATCCAGGAAGCAAAGATCAAGAGGGAGTACACTCCAGTGGTTTATGCAAGGATGCAGATATTCAGAGGGAGTTGACCATCTCTCTACATCCCACAACAGAAAGGTGTAGAAGAAGCTACTTCAGATTAGGACTCCAGCAGCTCCTGCAAGGAAGCGAAGACTCAGAGGGAGTCCACCCAACGAACAAACAAAGATAAGTATTTGAATTGTCATTTCTTAAATAATACTGTTCAATAATGTATATACTGATGTTCCTAGAATTAGGTTGTGTATTTTGCATATTAGAATAATTGCATTGATGAACAGTATACTCCTAATATGCATGGGTAAGTGGCCTATGGCACTGTACAACATTCCATTGCTACTTATCTAGAATGAAACCTCTTTGCTGACATGTTGGGAGTTGTGCACGCTCTTAACAATGTTCTGGTAGAGATTGGAAGGCATCTAGAAAGTTACGGAATATGGATAAATGTTGTATTGAAGCATTGGCTAAGATAATTGCATGATTGTATGGCATATTTCTTTATGTGTAAGAATTTGTTCTGAAAACTATGAGATGTTTTTTAATAATGAAATTTAACTTGTTGTGTAGGAAAGATCGTATGCCATCTCCTACAAAAGAAGAACTACAACATTTTGTTCCAGCAACAAAGATATCTATTGAAGATATTGAAGATATTGAAGTTCCCAGGATCTGGTATGAAGAAATGAAATGCCATGATCCGTCGATCATGAAGAATGATGTTTGCTATGACTTCCAATTGGAACTATTAGATCAAGAATGTTGCAGATGGCAGCATTGAGAAATATAAAAGTGATGAAATAGAAGATACACCAGATGGATTCAAGACAACTTCCTTGAATGGTATAGTTGAAGAAGAAGTGTATGTAGAGCAGCCACTTGGTTCTGAGACACATGATAGGAAATCATATATGTGCAGAACTTGGTATGGTGAGGATAGATGGATTGCCAACACACAGCGGAAGCTTGCTACTGAATTCGATATGAAGAACTTGGGGATGATGCACTATTTGTTTTTGGCATGGAGGTGTGGCAGAGTGTAGATGGAATCTTCCTTGGACAAGGGAAGTATGCAGTAAGAGATCCTGAAGAGGTTCAGGATGATGGATTGCAAGGCCATGGCCACACCTATGGCATCGAATCTGAAGCTTCTATGTGATGCTTCATCTAATCCGGTTGATATCTCCACGTATCGTCAGATGATTGGGTCCTTGGTGTACCTGACGAACACGAGACCGAACATTTCCTTTGCTGTGAACACATTGAGCCAGTTCTTGACGGATCCGAGGAGTGTTCACCTGGTTGCTGTAAAGCATGTTCTGAGGTACCTGAAGGGTACAGTGGATTTTGGGCTCAAGCATGAAGCGAATCAAAAGTTTAACCTGCAGGGTTATGTTGATTCAGATTGGGCTGGCAGTGCTGCAGATAGGAAGAGCACATATGGGTGTTTCTTTAGTATGGGATCAGGTGTGATCTCTTGGTTTAGCAGGAAGCAGTCCTGTGTAGCACTGAGTACAACTGAGGCAGAGTATGTTGCAGCCTGTTCAGCTAGTTGTGAGGCAGTATGGCTACGGAAGCTACTGTCTGAGTTATTTGATCTCCTGTTGGATGCTGGATATGATCAGTTGGATCATTTTATGTATGTATGTATGCATCATGTTGGATGCTTGGACCATGTATCTGTATATGTATCAGGTGGATACATTGTATGATCAGGTGGATCATGTATGGTGACATGTATCATGTATTTGTATTTGTATCAGGTGGATACATTGATGATCAAGAGGATCATGTATGATGATATGTATCAGGTAGATACTTGGTATGCATCAGGTAGATGCAGTGATGATCAGGATGATCATAGATGATGAGCTTCAGGATGTTGCTCCAGATGACATGCAGCAAGATGTTGCAGTGATGATCAGGATGATCATAGATGACGAGCTTCAGGATGTTGCTCCAGATGACATGCAGCAGGATGTTGCAGTGATGATCAGGATGATCATGGATACATCAGGATGATGTATAGTGAGTATCAGGGTGATACTCTGTGGCCGTGGATCAGGTTGTGCATATGAGCGTGTAATCAAGTGCCCTGGGAGATTTGCAGATGGTCTTTCGAGGTTTTGCCTATGGCATGTAATATCGGTGCCCTGGGACATCTGGCAAATGCTCTTTCGAGGTTTTGCTCTGGGAGGACATGTAATTCAGTGCCCTGGGAGATCTGCAGATAGTCTTTCGAGGTTTTGCATATGGCATGTAAAAGCGCCCTGGGATATCTGGCAGATTCTCTTACGAGGTTTTGTCCTATGGCATGTAATAGCGCCCTGGGAGATCCGACAGGTTGGGCTGTGTGCCCGTAATCAGTCCTAGGATGCTCTTGTGAGGTTTTGCCATGACCACATATAATAGCGCCCTGGGAGATCCTACAGGTCGGAGTTGTGTACCCGTAACATCCTGGGATGCTCTTTCGAGGTTTTGTGGTGGGGTCACATGTAATAGCGCCCTGGGAGATCCTATAGGTAGAGTTGTGTGCTCGTAATAGCCTGGGATGCTCTTTCGAGGTTTTGTGAAGCACGTAATAAGTCCTGAGGATTCCACAGTATGGCCAGTGATGATGAAGACCTGCAGGTTGTGGGCCTACATCTAGTATGAAAAAGGACTGGCTCTGTAGAACTTCCTATGACGAGTAGATTCAGAGATTGATTGAGATAGCAGCAGCAGTGACGATGATGATGACTCGATGACGATTATCCAGTGACGATGATCCAGAGAAGATGACTTGTGCTAGAAGAACTATGCTGAGAAATACCTTCCTAGTTAAGAGGGAGTGTTGATGTATATGTAACTTCGGAATGTATTTCACATATATGTATATTGTATTCATGTAGAGATGGTATTATTCCTCTATAAGGAAGTGTCGTCATTTATATTGTAAGTGTCGTAACTTATACTTGATGGGTTATTAGACCACCTTGTTTGGGGTCGGCCCTGTATAAGTCATGTGGGTCAAAGGGTTATTAGACCACCCTATTGGGGGTTGACCATGTGGGTCAAAGGGTTATTAGACCACCCTATTGGGGGTCGGCCCACTCAGCATTATGTTATGTGGTTAAGTTCGAGCCTACATGAGTTAGGTAAAAAGGCAAGTCAAGTCAAGTATAAATAGAGTGAGGGAGGCACTCTATTTACTTACTCACTTCTCACTCATGCACTCAAGGAGGAGTGGCGCACTTATGGAGGAGGAGGATCTGCTGCTAGGTTATGTCTATCTCTCATGGTTGGTTGTATCATTGCTCTTTCTATCTCTGAGGAAGTTATTGGGGTTTTTCACCTTTATGGTTTTCCCCAAGTAAATCTTTGTGTCTCTTGTGTGCTTGCATTATTGTCTCCATGATTGATATGCTGTACATGTTGTTCTCTCAGTTAAGATCCTAGATCAGATTGAAGTAAATTCTGAAAATTCAACAAGCTTCTCTTTTTTCCCTTTGTATAGACAGTGATGCACCCTGTAGACAAGCAAAGTGTGTGAGTGCCACACCTTGTAGTGATGCAAAGTGCGCCAATGGGATGGTGATCCACCCTGTTAGAGAGCAAAGGGCGCCACCCTCTCAAAACAGATTTTTCTCAAAGGGAAAAAACCTCAGGGCTCATATTCCATGGAGTTTGGCCAAGCAATTCAAGGATTAAGGCAAGGAAAAGTGTACATGGTTTGTAATCATGGCGAGGAGGAAAATTCCGTGTAGCAGATTTCCCCCCAAAGTATGAAGCTAGAGTAATAGGGTGGGTGAAATAATTTGATAGATGAAGGATTAAGGATTGAGGCAAGGAACCATCAGTTGGAAACCTGTCAAAAATATTAAAAAAAAGGACTTTCTCGTAGTACAATGATTTATTATCCCATTGACTCATAACATGGCTTGCAACCAATACATTGTAGATCCATGAAAGTATTGAATCGGGATATGGCCACCGACATACATTGTGGATCTATACCTAACAATGACTGAACAAAATCATGGCTACTAGAATACAAGCATAGATCCATGATAAAATAATGACACATCCAGGACCAATACAAGAGTGGATTTGTGTGATATGACTCAAAAATATCCATCGCAGCCTGGGTAAGAGCATAACAAAGGAATCTCAATATCTTCAACATGAACCCAAAATGATACGAATCTAACCATGTGATTACAATGTGTTGAAGTTGAACATGGTGGAAACCACTTTATCACCGGTCAATGATGTAAACTATTAACAAGTGCAAGGGAAATCACCAATGATGATAATGATCCCCAAGGTACCCTAGTACATTGTGATGAATGCGAATAGATGATCTAGAGTTGGGCATCCATGGAATCATTCGATCAGAGGTCAATGATTTAAACCTACTGTTGAAAGCGAGGAAACCAACCATTGAGGCATGCATACCCAAGGTACTTTTGTGGTTTCTAAGTCTAAACCCTTGATGATGTGCTGATGTTGACATAAATAGAATCGTCAAAGGAGGGCCATAATGTATCGCACATCATAGACACAAAACCAACATAGGAAAATTATGCAAGATGGTAGATCGAGTGATTGTGAACTGACACAAAGGTGTAATGGTGAACACGAGAGACCATTTTAGGGATGACCAACACAATGGAAATATTTATGACTACAAATGTCGTTTCCAACAAAAGAATTCCCTTGAACATATAACGAAATGACAAGTAATCTAGCAACATTGACTTAAGAAGGAAGAGACCAAACCATAACACAAAAAATGACTAAGTTATTCTTCGGATGACCTAAAGGAGTAAGATGACTCATGGAATTGGTATGACTCGAGGACAAGCTGATTACCCAACTGTTTGAATAGGATACAGACACGTGCCATGTTCAAGGGTGATTGTAAGCTGTCATTAATACATATTAAATATGTATTCCCATTCTCTTATTTACCACCATGATTGACGAGTACCTCTTTGTTTATTAACGAGATTGAGGAGGATAACAAATGCTCAATATAGCTCCTCCTTCGGACGAGTCCAATATCTCATGTTTTACGAACCTGAGAAAGGAGGGGTTCGATCCCAAAAAGGGTCCTTCAATGTTAAATTTAACGAGTCCAAAGAAGGTAAAATCGATGGTCGTTTCATGTTTAGAGAGTCTGAAAAGACTAAAGAAGACTCCTAGGTGTACTTTTTTGTAAATTTAGTCCCCAAGGTATGAAAAAGTATAGAATAATACCTGGAAGAACTCTTCTAGTCAAATGTTGACTAGAGTATCCATATCAAGGGAGATTGGATACCTGTGTGTAGAGTATCCATTTTTCGTACATAGTCCAACCGGTCCAAAAAAGGAGTAACTATCACTGAAAGCCGACTTTTCTAATACTTTTACAAGCGTGAAAGAATCAAGTTCACTTGGAAATATTTTCATGTTTTGGGAGTCTAAAAATGGCTTAAAGGAGACTCCATATAGTTCCTTTTTCGTAAATTAATCCACCTAGTCCAAAAAAGGGGTAAACTAATACTAGGTAAACACTTCCTCAGTATTTTTACAAGTACGAGTAAAGCAGACTGTACTCGAAACCTTTTTACTTGGTTTTTAACAAGAACAATAATGGTATCAAAAGAACTTAGAAATTTTTTCATGTTTGAACCAAACCACGAAAAAAGGAAAAAGTAAGCTCAAACCACTTTTCATGTTTTTAACCAGAGCCCGAAAAAGTGAAAAGTAAGCTCGACACATCTTTTTCATGTTTTAACCAAAGCACGAAACAGTGGAAAAAGTAAGCTCGACACCATCTTATTGTTTTTAACGAGCTCAAAGATAGGTTGGAAGAATGATCATGGTACCTGCTTCATTTTTTAACGATCTTGCGACAAAAAATGATATGTTTGGAATGATTGTTTGATGGTTTAGCGAGATTGAATCCAAAGAGAAAGTATGCTCGAAAATATTCCCATTGGCGGATGTTTTCCAAACATGATATCTAGAGGTTGGTACATGCCCCCAGCATGATTGCTAGAATAAAGTGACTTAATTCCAACATTGTGTGGAGAGGTTATCAAGTTGATTTCAAAATGATGTCCAAAGGTGGAAGACATGCCCCCCAAGCTTTGTTTCATTTGCCTAAGAATCTTTGTTTCATTCGCCTAATCTACTTCTTCACTTGATTAAACTCCTGGATACTAATATAAATATGTTAACCAAAGACGAAGGAGGATCAAATAGCATAGGCAGATGAAAAGAAGGTTCAGGTACTAAGTCTGGTGGAAGACTCGACTCAATGGGAGGAAGATATATTTCATTTTTACACAAGCTTGAAACAGAAAAAAAAACTATGCTTGAAGGGACCCATTTTATTTTTTAACGAGCTTGAAACAGACTAAAACTATACTTATGGGAACCTATTTCATCTTTTAACGAGCTTGACACAGAAAGGGAACTCTGCTCATGATCATATGTTTCATTTTGTAACGAGCTTGACACTGGAAGGGAACTATGCTCGTGGTATCCCATTTCATTTTTAAAACAAGCTTGAAATGGAAAAGAAACTATGCTCATGAGGACATGTTTCATTTTGTAATGAGCTTGAAACAGAAAGGGAACTATGCTCATGATGACCTATTTCATTTTTTAACGAGCTTGACACAGAAAGGGAACTCTGCTCGTGATGACCTGTTTCATTTTTTAATGAGCTTGACATAAAAAGGTAACTATGCTCGTGGTCATTTGTTTCATTTTCTAATGAGATTGACACATGAATATAACTATGCGTGTGGTCATCTGTTTCATTTTTTAACGATATTGACACAGGAATATAACTATGCTCGTGGTCATATAATTCAAATTTTAACGGGCTTGACACAAGAATAGAACTATGCTCGTGATGACTTGTTTCATTTTTTAATGAGCTTGACATAGAAAGGGAGATCTGCTCGTGATGAACTGTTTAATTTTTCAATGAGCTTGACACAAAAAGGGAACTATGCTCATGGTCATCTCCGTCCCCAATAGAGTCGCCAATTCTTTTTTAAAACACTTCGTCGATGCGTACAAGGGCAAATATCTCTAGTCCAAATGGTATGGATCTAAAACAAAACATAACATAGATGTAAACCTTTCCCTAGATTTATCAAATTACTTGAATGTAAAGAATCTGTACCTCTTTTCGAAGGTTTTCCTCATTGACTTAAAGATTTTGTAGTCCCGCTGATTGGAAAGGAGATAACCTGCAAAAGACTCAAGAGAACAAGAAACAAGTAGAAACTAAAATATAATTTGATAGATCTAAGAAAATGACCAAGGAGAAATGCTACTAATGAGATTAAACATCATTTATCAGAAACAAAGACATTAATGTATTAATATCAAAGAGGAAAGAATTACAACCATATAGAGCCTTGTTTTTTAGAATCCTTTCCAATGGATCCTTGCCTCAAGATGGAAGCTATCAAAGATCAGATCTCTGGTCTAATTTATTCAGCATTTACCTACTCTCATTCTAACCCCGCTTGTCCCATGGTGGTAAGCTTACATTTATAGGACAAAAGAGATGAGGATGAGAGGAGAGGATTAAGGGAGAAGGATGAGGTGGGATCCTACTAAGATGGGAGGCGAGTGAGATACACCCTAAATGTAAGGGATAAACCTCCACGAGGGTCTCCTCTAAGAGACTTCTCGAAGATTCTCTTTTTTCCCTTCGTACAGATAGTAACGCACCTTGTACACAAGCAAAGTGCGTTAATGTTGCACCTTGTACTGATGCAACGTGCATCGATGGGATGCTGACACATCCTGTTAGAGAGAAAAGGGTGTCACCCTCTCAAAGAAGGGTTTTCTCAAAGGAAAAAAACCTCAAGGATCATATTCCAAGGAGTTTGGCCAAGCACTTCATGGATCAAGGAAAGGAAAAGTGTACATGGTTCGTAATCATGGCGAGGATGAAAATTTCATGTAACAAACATTTTGTAGGAAAGGAAAGGAAACTTCAGGAAGCCATCAATCAAATATCATATCAGGAGGAAGATATATGGCACTAAAATTCTAGAATATGATGGCTTAAAGAGGGGGGGGATTTGAATTTTATTTTTTCATGATTCAATGATCCAACACAGGGCCCATAATTGAATTGCCTTCCTTCAATATAATCATGTATCAAAGCTATCTAAACAGGATGAGATCGAGAAAGAGCTTGTCTTGTTTTACTACAATCTCCCCACTAAAGATAATTTTAACTATAACTAAACCATGGACAAGATTCTCCAAAACATTCCAAAGTTGATCTCAGGGAGCAAAACAAAAGACTCATGAAGCACATCACCCTGAAGGAGGTAGAGTAGGATTTTATGAGTATGCCACCTAGAAAATCCCCAGGTCCTTATTGTTTTACTATTGAATTCTATCATCATTGTTGAAAGGTTGTTCAACACAATGTTTTGGAGGGGGTGGAAGAGTCGCGCTACATATTGGGGGTCCTACCAATGCTCAATGACACCTTTCTCGCTCTCATTCAAAAGGAGGAGAATCCATCCCATCCTGGTAAGTTTCATCCCATTTATCTCTACAATGTTGTTTAAAAATTATCACCAAATTCGTTGCAAATAAACTCAAACCCATCCTTCCCCACTTAATTTCAGAATAACAGTTGGGATATGTTGAGGGAAGACAGATTTTGGATGGCATTATCACTATCCATGAAACAATTCATACCCTAAAATGACCAATAAGGCTAGAATGCTCATCAAATTAGATCTCTCTAAAGCCTCTGACAATCTATCTTGGGGCTTCATTCGTCACACCCTTTTAGCCTTTGGCTTCTCCCACATTGGGTGAAATGGATCTTGGATCTCACTTCCTCATATTTTTTCTCCATCTTATTCAATGGCTCTCCTTCCTCCACCTTCTCCCCGTCCAGGGGAATCTGTCAAGGATATCCCCTTTCCCCTTTTCTCTTTACTCTTATGGTTGAAGGTCTGGGAAGCACTTTAAAAGCAATTGTCAGACATAACCTCCTCGCAGGAATTTGTCCTTCCAATGATGATTATACTACTTCACACCTTCAGTTTTTTGATGACACTTTACTAATTGATGCAGACTCTATGGGAGAAGCAAAATGTCCTAAATCATTGCTCAACACCTTTCTTGAAGCCCCAAGTCTCGCCCTAAAAAATGAAAAATATGAACTTTTCTTCTTAAATACTCTCATTCACCTTTAGCTCTGCATTTCCAGAAGAAGTTTACTCCCCTCCAAATATTTGGGATCCCACTCATATCCTCGGCCACTAGTCACAAAATTTGGTCTAATCTCATTTCTAGAATGGAACAATGACTCTCAAATTGGTCCTTTAGATCTCTCAATCTAGATATTAGACTACTTATCCTTAATTTGGTGATTCGTAGTATGTTTTCATACCTCTTCCCTATCTTTGAAGTGCCTAAGAAATTCCTTAACGAGATTAAATCCCCATAAAGAAATTTTCTATGGGGAGGCTCAAAAGGTGAAAGGCAAAAATAGGATTTGGTGGCTTGGGATAAGCTTTGCAAGCCAAAGTTGCTTGGGGGTCTGGGCATCAGGGATATGGAAGTTGAGAATAAATCCCTTTTAGCCAAATTATGGCGGAGATGGCTAATAATTCCAAACGCACTTTGGTCCAAAATATAGAAAAACAAATATGCTAGGAACATAGATCAACAGAACCTTATTCATACGTAGGATTCCAACCTAGAATATGCCATATGGATCGTTGCTTGGAAAAACAAAGGGCTCATCCAAGATCATGCTTTCTAGGAATTTCATAATGGATGGACTACCCTCTTCTGGGATGACGTTTGGAAGTGACAAGCCAATCTCATCTCCCTACCTTCTAGTGGTTGTCTATGTCAAGCAACGGCTAGAAACAACAACTTTCTTGTTTCACAATTTTGGATGCTAGAAACAGTAGAGTCCCAATGGCATTCCTAGAAAGAGAAACCTTTTTGTCCCAACACACGAGATAAATTCGACTGGGACAAATTTTGGGAAGTTTTGTACTCTAGGAAGATCTCTTTCCATGAAGGAAATGATGTTCTGATATGTGGCCACGAAGGCAAGGGGGTATTCAGTATCAAAGAAGCCTACTCCATTTTAGCAAATCACAACACAGAAAAAAAGGAGGAAATTTGGAAACAAATATGGACCATAAACATATGGCCGAAGCTTTCTATCTTTCTTTGGTTGGTGGCCTGGAAAACTATTCTTACTTGGGATTGCATTAGTAAAAGGGGCTTTGAGGGACCTTCAATTTTTCTGATTTGCAACAATAACTCGAAAGACCTCGAACATATTCTTAACAAGTGCACATTCAACCAAAAATTATGGGATCAAGGGGAAGGCATCTTCATGTAGTCAGATCGAAATAGAGGCAACATTAGAGATACGATAGCCATTTGGAGATCTCAAATGTCCAACAACAATAGTGTCAATAGAATTGGAGAAATTTTTACAGGATTCATTCTATGGGAAGTTTGGAAAGAAAGAAACAAAAGAATTTTCAAAGGCACTAGTCTCCCAACCGCTCAAATATAGAAGAAAATAAAAAATGATATCCATGAAACAACTATGATATCCACCTCGAATGAAGAAGATTGGAATGGCTTCCTGAAGCTCACTTAATTCTTAAGGCATGGGGCCTTGACTAACCATCAAACCATTCTAGACTCAATGGCTTGACTATCCATATATCAAGTCCCCTTTCTAGGTATCCACCAAAGGAAGACTTTATCAAGCTCAATTTTGATGGTGCTAGTAGGGGTAATCCTGGGAAGGCGGGATATGGAGGGGTTTTCTAGAACCATAAGGGACAAATTATCTTCATATATGATGTATTTTTAGGGTTTGACAATAACAAAGTAGATGAGTTGTTGGAAATGACTCAAGGCCTCAAAATTGCTCAGTGAGAGGGATATCACATGTTGATTGTGGAGGGAGACTCCAAACTCATGAAGCAACTTCTTCTTAGACTTCTCAATGGCTATAACCTCAGTAAAATCAGTCCAAGCTAGAGATTGTCTACAAAAATTGAAATTGTTTCCTCGATCCTTCCTACATATGCAACTATCATCCCTCATCATGTCATATGGGAAGCCAACAAGCTTGTGGACAAATTAGCTAGTCAGGGAGTGGGTTATCCTCAGGAGAAATACAACTACTGCTAGGAGAATTTTTCCGATCCCACTCTCATGGCTAACTGTTCCAGAATAAACCAGTAGGACATGACCCCCCATGGTGGGTGTCAATATTCACTGGCCACAAGGAGCGATGAGGTGTCAACAAGACGTGTGGCGGAAGGGCCACTCATGCCAGTTAGAAAGTGTCCCTCCCATGATCAATCGAGAATTAAATGCCCATCCCAAATCCATGGTTAATCTCAATGCAAGGTACATTCACTTTAGTGGTTTTGCTTCCATCTTGGGAGGTGATTGATTTGTTTACGTGCAAGAATTCATGGCTCAGTACTCCCATCCTGACCACTTTCTCATGGAGGATAGGATCATGATGAAGTTGTTATTCCATACTCATCAATGTAAGTGCCTTTGTTGCATGGAATTTGGTCGCTGCTCTTACAGAGGAAATTCATGGTCCAGCTGTATTTTGGTTGCGACGTTGCTCTACCCCTATTTCGGTAGGTGGTGGATCTATGTGTGGAATTCCTTTGATACTTCGATTTCCATGGTTCACACCAAGGTTACTTCAAGGAAGAGAGCATCTGTCCCACAGAGGCTGCATATGCCTAGGGATCTTAAGGACATGCAGAATGCTTAGGGATACTTTGAGAAGAAGGTGAAGGCAAGCACCAAGGCCGAGATTTCCAATCTAGAAAATTGAGTGAGAAGCAAGTGGTAGAAACCGGATCCTAAACAATTGATTGATGAGATTGGGGATATGGTGGAGAACACTGGTTCATCTCGAAATTGAGAAACTAGATACACATGCACACTAAGTATGGTGAGGGGCATGGAGACCCTGTTTGGATTGGATCTATAGGACTGATCGAAAGGTGCTCTCTTGGAGGACTAGTAGGGTGTTTCATTAGCCACTCATTTGGCCAAAATCGAGGCAGGTCCGCAAAGGGTATCTCACAATCAGCTCGTTGTAGATGAGAGGATCAATGTAAGGATGAACGCACTTGCAAGAGATCTAACTGGGAAAACCATTGGCTGTGCAACACCAGTCCCTACCTCAACCTCATAGCTCATCTTTTGACGTTTCCCTTATGCTTGCAGGACGCATATTACTCATCCAATGAAGATCAAGAATCCAAGTGCCCCTCATGAGGCTTCTAACCCCATTATTATCTCTGATGATGAATAGTTATGTTAATGTGTTTGATAAAGTTGGTTAACAAGCTCTATTTTAAATCTTGTTAATATTTTTATGGTGATGCTAGTCATAACCCCTGGCCTGTGGGGGGTCATTTTGATTGTATTTCTCAAATTGTTGCTTTTCATACTTTCATATTTTGTTTTTAGTATCTATAGGAATAGGGTGAACAGTCCAATTGATATCATATGGACCCAAGATATAGTATAGCTGAAACTTTTTTTGATATGTACATAATTCTTAGTTTACTTTAATTTTCAAATTTTACAAAATAATAATAATAATAACAATAATAGTTATTAAAGAATCCTTAATAACAAAAAAATGTTAATGAGCTATCTAGGAATAGGGGATCATTTTTATTTCTTAAAGCCTTGTTTTTTTCACCTTTACCTTTGGATTCATCACCATCCTTCATTATCTCCTTCCATTTATTCTCTCCACTAATGCTTCTTCTCCCCACCACCATGTTTTTTACCACCACCTTCTTTCTTATCCCCCTTCTTTCTCGCCCCCGTCCTTCTTGTCACCTTTCTATTTGTCTCAATCCTTCTTCTACAAGATGATCCTGTATAATTTGTTATCTTTCTGTCAATATATTTCACCAACTTATCGGTATCTATCACTGCCTTCGCAATGCCTTATGATTATCCACATCAAGTTATGTAGATTGCACTCTTGTCAAGGATCAGTTGGAACTCAGAAAAATGGCATCGAAATTGTGTGCATATATGATACAATTTAACAAAACATAAATTATTTATCCAACCCCTCAGTATGACGCCAATACAACACCCTATATTTATGTAAGTGACACTAGGTCAATACTAGCATTGCAACTTCAACATAATAAAATGCAATAAAGACACAAGTGATGCACATCACCATGCACAAATTGACTCAATATGACGAAAATAAAATGCTACAAGATAATAGTTTGTTTTTTAAGTTTTGGGTTTTGTAAACACCACTATCAAGACACAAATATAATCTAGATCACAACATGAAAACATGACGCACTCTAGGAATTAAAAGAAATCAAGCAATGTTTTGAGTGCTATAGCATTGTAAATGAGCAACACAATAGTTTCTCATTGTAGTAGTGGGCAAGTGCCAGAGCTTCATTAACCATATGAATATTTGGAGGGAATCTTCCATGGTCTCCATGAATGACCTCTGTTATCACTAGAGTTTGCACCCTGACTGTTAGGGTTCAAATCCTAGAGAAATCTTAAATTGGTTTAATGGATAACTGAGTTGATAGAGTGATGGAGGTATAACAGTACAGAGAGCAGGCTAGGCTTATCATTCAGTAAAATAGTAGATGCACATACATGCCAAATTTGTAATAAACCTACGAGCTATGAACTTGCAAAAAGGAAGAGTCAAGTTTGCTTTATGTTAGTGAACATGTGAGTATTCACAAGGCTTTGAGTAATAGATCAAATCTATCCACAAGACGAGTCATGAACAAACACATACCATTTATAATTTTGAGGATTAAACAAATAGGCTCAATGAATGCAATCACTTAAAAGTAATTCATAACAAAAGTGAAAGTAAAACATGCCTGCATTCATAAAATAGAAGTAGTAGTCTGATCCCCAATATTTCCCATTACATTCTCCATTACAGCTTCAGCCCTCGGCTAGAACTCTCTCCGATAGCTTCAATTGGCTGTTGTTTTATAGGCAAAGGCAAAATACATGAGATCTAAATCAATATTTTAGCTGGCAATTTATTGATCGATGATCATCTTAAATGGTTCACCCGTGCTAAAAAATGGGATGCAAGCAATCTTTTCTTCTAATCTCACGATTTTCTGGCAATCGAAATTCATTATATTTTGATGACTTTGAAAAAGTTAAAGAGTTCTATTGGTCCACGGTATAACAATGAAGTAGGAAAGAAACCTCATCCTTGAAGGAGAAGTTGGAGTCCTTGCTCCTTTCAAAGATGGAACAACTTGGGGGCATATGGGAGTTGAAGGCACACAAGATTTGCAATTAAAGAGATTATCACCAAGCTAGAAGACTAAGCCTACACAGGGTAGGAATCCAATGCAATGAAAGATGAAATCTATACCAACAACAAAGGAAGGAGGAGGGAAGGTAGAGTTCTGTTCAAAAAGCCATTTATTGCAATCACAACTGACAACTAGGAAAAACCCTAGTCATCAACCACTAAGAAATCAAGAGTGTGATCTTATTTTCTTCCAAACCCAAATTCACCTTAACACTGGTTAATATTACTTATGGTTAATATTACTTAAATTATGTTATCAATGAGTGGGGTGGGCATTTAAATAATCCTTTACAACTTTATAACAAACATGAAAAAGCCAAAACTTGTAACCTATGCAAACAACACACTACCCTAAAACAATGCCTGAATGTGCACAATAAATTCAATGTTAAACCCCTAATCTCTCCATAATATGAAATCATATTAAAAGCCCAAAAGTCACGTTGAACTATTTATTCAGATATTGTGATTGTTCAACTACAAATTTATAAATTTAAAATTACAAATTCGATCATGAAATATGCATGGAAAGAGCGATATAGTAAAACAAAAGCTCAAATATCCACCTTCTAATATTAGTATGCATAGAATAAAAGTTAGCATGTCTTCTAGATTCCATAATATATGACATGCAACACTTGTGCCATCTACCCATTAGTTGGTATCGAATCATTTTGGTACAAATTCCATATATCCATTGGTTAGGATCCAAATAACAACAAAGAGATTCCCTAGTATGTGATATACAACACTTGAGCCCCCATACCCCATTGGATAGATCCAAATACCCATTGGTTAGGGTGCAAATAATTTAGGAGAGAGTGAAGTATGTTGCACTCACAATGTTGCACCTCACTACTTGAAATTAATGCCATGCCGCACGTTCTTGACATGTTTGTGGAATATATTCTTGGAACATATACAATGTATATTGATGTATATGAATAGATTATAGGACATTCATATAATATTAGCATATGCGTATTCGTTGAATGAGACATGACACTATTAATGTCTCTTCTCCAACTTGGCTACGAGAGAATTATTATTAAATGCTATCCATATATTGTGGATTCTTCGATAAAAGACTTAAATAAAACGTAAAATAAAATTCTTGTGAATGAAGTTGTTTGTTTTGTAATTTTTAGATATCTCGGAAAAATCAAGATCATGAAAAATTGTGCACATCAAGAAATAATAATAATTTGACCATAAAATCGTTAAAAGGAAAGTATGCTCTCTTTTCCTACACGTTTCAAGTACAAAGAAGAATGCTGACTTTACTAGCTCTTTTAAAGGTAATAATTGGTAAGTGGTTCACATCATTAATATGTATGTCAATATTGAGAGAGGCTTTTACTTTTACTGAGTACCATATAGAAGGATATTTATTTCAAATTCAACTCAAACTCCCGAATGTGATTGAGGTATCTTGCCCCCATAATAGAGTTTTTAAAAAGAATGATGGTGTACACACTACTAAATATGTCCACTATCAAAAATAGATAATCATATTCCCATTTAGTTATTGGTAAACCACTTACGATATCTATGTCGATACTCTTCAATGGTCTAGTGGGTATAGGGGAGGAGTTGTCTAAACTTTGTTTCCTATTGGGAGGAGTTGTCTAAACTTTGTTTCCTATTGGGAGATTCACCAGTAAAACAAAGTACACATTTTCAAAGGAAGTGAGATGCATATTCTTATATTATGGGTTAGTACTCATACCTTTGTAAGTTATTTAGTTATTGGTAAACCGCTTATGATATTTATGTTGATACTCTTTAATGGTCTAGTGGGTATAGGGAGGAGTTGTCTAAACTTTGTTTCCTATTCGGAGGTTTACCAGTAAAACAAAGTACACATTTTCAAAGGAAGTGAGATGCATATTCTTATATTATGGGTTAGTACTCAAACCTTTGTAAGTTAGTTACTGATCTTTCAAAACTAAAATGATTAAGGAAGTGAGATGCATATTCTCATGTTATGGGCTAATACTCATACCTATGTAAGTTAGTTATCATTTTTTCAAAACTAAAATGACTTACAACTTTAGAAGAGGTATAAAAACTTAACTTGTGGCCAGGATCTTTGGGTTCTTGGAGCTAAGAAAGGCGCATGGTTTTACGGTGATTGGAAGTTTCTCTGTGTTTGGTAACGTTGTGGGGTCTCTGTTGGGGCCTCCTTGGTATGCGGGCTGGGAAGGACATGGGTACTGCCACTGATGGGGTGGCCTTGGCCTTTGCTGGGAACATGGAAAAAGGAAAACAGACAAACCAAGATTCTGCCCTTGGAAGCGGGACTGGGGTCACTGAGGCAGGAACCAGTGGTGTGGTCACCTCGATGCAAGCAACGATATAATCAAGAAAGCCTAGGCAATGTCTACCAAAGGCACTCAAAATTCCTAAACTCTTGTTAAAATTGGAAAGGATCAGAACTGATATCCAGCATATGAAAGAACATGCACTCATTGGCAAATTTGTTGGGATCTGGCCAGCTGAGAAAGCGCTAGTGTGGTGGATCAATACAACTTGTAAACCTCAGGGACATTACGATCTCCAATTGGGAGCTAAAGGTTTCTTTACTGTGATTTTCTTCAATGAAGAAGACCGCACAAGGAGTTTTGACAATGGACCATACTTTTTCAATTCGGCGGGACTGTATCTTCGCCCCTGGAAGGAACGGTTTAACCCAGACAAAGAAAATTTAACCTTTGCCCCAGTCTGGATACATCTCTACTCCTTTCCTTCTGAATAATGGAAGGAAGAAATACTAACAGAGATTGGTAATGAGTTGGGGGTGTTCGTAAAAGACTCAAAACAAACCAAGAAGATGCGGTATACATCTTATGCCCGTATATGCCTCTATCTGGATATCTCCCAAGACTTGTCGGCAGGAATAGACCTTACCTGGGAGGATGAAGATTGGTTCCAGGCTATTGATTATGAACAGATCCTGTTTCGATACCGGCGATGCCATGAGCATGGGCATCTATTCAGGGATTTCCCGCTTAACAAACAACCAGCAGGAAAAACCGACTCTGAAGGAAAATACCAAGAAGGATTCAGGAGAGAAACTAGCAAGAAAAGGAAAGCCAGGAAGGTCGGAGGCCCTGAAATACACAAGAAGACCATGATCCACAATAGATATGAGGTCCTGCAATCAGGAGAGGAATAAAAAGAAGGGGAAGTTATCTCTACACAGGAAAAGAAAGAAGCATCAAATAAAGAACCACAAGATAACCACAATATTCATACAACTGAGGCTGAGGCTCAAGGCTACGCAGGATCCTCGCAAGAGGAAGGCGGAGATGAAATGAAGCTGGAAGATCTGGAGAAAGCGATTATTAAGTCCTATAACCACAAACCCTTGGGGGTAATTTCTGAATCTCTCAAAGAGAACGATGGGAAAAAGATAACCAGAGGGGAGAAAAGAGGCAGGCGAAGTAACATGCAAAGAATTCAGATGATAGGAAGGAACTTGGTGGCCTCAGGCCAGTATCCAACCATTGACGTGGCTCTAGCATGATCCAACCTTAATCGGTTATAAAATGCAGATTACATCTTGGAACATCAGAGGATGCAAGAGTATCCTAAAAATCCACCTCTTACGACGGAAAATTGAACTAGAGAAACCTGCTATTATTTTTCTCCAAGAAACTAAGTGTTTGGAAATTGAGCTCCAAGCCATCGGGAAAAAAGTCTAGAAGCACTCCAATGTGGTGGAAATAGATGCCACTGGTGCGGCCGAGGGAGTTGGTATTCTCCGGAACCCTAAAGAAGTAAGTCTGTTTGATTGGATGGCTTCAAAGTTTATTTTATCGGTTGCTTTTCATATTTTAGGAACCAGAGTCAGAGGTTTCTATCCAATGTCTACGGACCTTCTTTGGCGAACCAGAAGAGTTCCTTCTAGAATTCCATTAGGAATCTTAAAAAAGAGACTGGTGACAGACCTTGGATAATAGGGGGAGATTTCAATCTAGTCAGAAATCTTGAAGAAAAACGTGGAGGTCGACGTCGTCTTCATCCCAGTAATGAGGAATTTTCAAAGGTAATCAAAAATTTGGCGATGATTGATGTTAAAACCTCCAATGGCATGTATACATGGAATAATAAAAGAGGAGGAGACAAAAGCATTGCTTGTAGACTAGATAGGTTTCTGGTCTTTGAATCCGTCATGATGGGAGGCGGGGATCTGACTGCGGTAGTGTTGCCTTCGGCGGGCTCGAATCATTGGCCGGTTTGTTTGGAATGGCACAGGATAGGAGAAAACCTCCGTCGACCATTTAGGTTTGAACAATTTTGGCTTCTGCACCCTGACTTTTCTGATCAATTGCGTCAGTGGTGGCAGAATTATGACCTGATTATAGGAATTAAGATGTATCAGTTCCAACAAAAAATTAAAATACCTCAAAGGAAAAATAAAGAGGTGCAATAAAGACATCTTTGGAAATATTTTCTAAGGTAAGAATATCCTCGACCTTAAACTTCAAGCAATTCAAAAGGAGGCCATGGCACAGGGGTATACGACAGAGTTAAAAAACCAAGAGCAAAACCTTTTCCAGGAACTCACTCTCAAAGAACATCAGGAGGAACTCCTATGGAAGCAAAAATCCCAAAGCCGCTGGCTAAAAGATGGTGAGCGTAATACCAAGTTTTTTCACAAAGCCACCATCCAACATCGTCATGGGAACAGGGTGGTTAGACTCAACAAGGAAGATGGCACAGTAGTGGAAACGCAACCTGAATTAGAGCAGACCTTAAAAGATCACTTCGAAGACCTTCTGAATGAGCCAAATATTAATAGACAAGCAGAAAGGGAGAAGGTTCTCGGCCACATCCCAAGATTGGTCACGGAGGCCCACAACAAACTCCTTATGGGGACTATCCGCATGGAGTAAATTGATGAAGCCATCAAACAAATGGTGGATGACAAAGCACCTGGACCGGATGGCTTCACTACAAACTTCTTCCACTCTTGCTGGGGGGAGGTCCTGGCCATTGTGGAAGATTCTCGAGGAACCAGGAATATTCTAAAATCTCTTAATTCTACCTTTCTCACACTTATCCCCAAGGAAATGGGAACTGAGGATCCTGGAAAGTTTATACCCATATCTCTCTGCAATGTGATCTATAAAATTATTACCAAGGTTATAGTAAACCGGTTGCGGCCTCTTTTTCCTTTAATCATTTCTCCGGAGCAGGTTGGGTTCGTGGAAGGATGTCAAATTATAAATGGAATTATTCTAGTTCATGAAGCAATTCATTCGCTCAAACGAGAGAAAATCCCAGGTATGATCCTAAAACTGGACTTATCAAAAGCCTATGATAAACTAAACTGGATGTTCATGGCAGAAATGTTAAAAGCCTTCGGTTTCAGTAACATATGGACGGAATGGATCATGAGTTTGGTTTCATCCCCTTTCTTTTCAATCTTGGTCAATGGCACTCCCTCACAACCTTTCCCAGCGACCCATGGAATTCGGCAGGGGGACCCCTTATCCCCATTCCTCTTCATTATCATGGCTGAAGGTTTAGGAAGAATGATTCAAGCGGCCCAGGAGAACAATGTTATTTGGGGTTTGGACCTGGGGGAGGGACTGATCCCTCAAACCCACCAACAATTTCTTGATGATACTATGATGATGGGACCTTCCTTAGTTCAGGAGGCTAGAAATATCAAGGATATTCTTAACACCTTCCTTAAGGGCAGTGGTATAGAAATAAATAAAGAAAAATCGAAGGTATATTTCTTCAATACTCCCAGAATTCATCGCAGAAATATCCTCCGAATTTTGGAATTCTCTGAAGGACTCCTTCCGTCGAAATATCTAGGGGCACCCTTGACGGAATCTACCATCCGACAAATCTCTTGGAAAGATCTTCTGGATAAATTCAAAACCAAATTGGAATTATGGACGTTTCGAGCCCTGAATTTTCCGAGCTGCCTCATTTTGGTCAAGTCAGTGTTACAGGCTTTGCTAATTCACATGTTCTCAGTGATGGCAGCACCCAAATCTGTTCTAAAAACGATCTGTAATCTGTAGAGGAACTTCTTGTGGGGAGGCACCCCTGACTAGAGGAAATGGGCCTTGGTGAATTGGAGCACTCTATGCACTCCTAAAAGATTAGGGGGCCTGGATCTGCATGACCCAGTGTGTATTAACAAAGTCTTAGGAGCTAAAATATGGTGGAGATGGGTCACCCACAAAGAGGAACCATGGGCACATCTTTGGCACCAAAAATACACCCCCAGATGGCCCAAACAGGACCTTATCAGATTTGGCGAAGAACAACCAAGATCCAGTATTTGGAAGCTTGCCCAGGAGAATCATGATTTAGTTAAAAATCACAGCTTCTGGGAGGTAAGAGATGGCAACTCTGCCTCCTTTCTACATGATGCTTGGCAGCAACTCCCAAGACTCTCTAATGGGAAGGACAATCAGGAACTGTTTTTATACTTACAGAGTAGCCCATGGGAGAAAGTCAAGGACTTTTGGGAAACATGACCTTTTAGACAGTGGAAATCAATTCAATGGTGGAAGACCTTGACCCCCGAAGAAAATCTAGACAATTTCGATGGTGAAATTACCAAACGGAAAATACCTTAGGCCATTGGGCCGAACAAAATATGACGGGGTTATTCTAACACAGGGAACTTCAACATTGAGGAAGCGGTAGGCCACTTGAATGGCCATGACAGGGTGCCCAGGGATGACAAATGGAAAAAAGTCTGGGAGACGAACCAGTGGCCCAAAATTGCCACTTTCAGTTGGCTGTTGATTCATCGGCGAATTTTGACTGGGGAAAACCTTCTTAAGAGGGGTTTCTTTGGACCTTCCCATTGTAGTATGTGCACTAATTCGAGTGAAACCATTAATCACCTTATTGATGAGTTCCCTCTGGCCTCCTTCTTCTGGAATAGGGGGGAAGAAAGATTCAGAAAAACGACTAGAGTTTTGGGCCAACCGGACCTGATGCTGGCCACTTGGCAGACTAAACCCTTTAAAAACGAACTTCTTAAGAGAATATGGGACTTATTTCTGGGTTTCGTGGTTTGGGAAATATGGAAGGAGAGAAACCAATGAATTTTTGAGGAGAAACAAAGAAACACGGAGGCAATTTGGAAGGTTATTGAAAAGCACATCAAGGAAATGTTATACTCCAAAATTCCATCCCCTGAAAATGGAAATGTAGATCCTGCAGAAAGAATAATGTTGAATGACTGGCGTATTTATAACTCACTGAATGGCAATGCTGAAGTGTTGCAGTGCAAAGCATTCTCCACTAGTCCCGATTTTTGGCAACCTCCTCCAGTTGATACTATGAAGCTCAATTTTGACAGTGCAGCAAAAGGTAACCTGGGGCCTACAGAATTTGGAGGAGCCATAAAAAATGTGTAACATCCCCACCCATCATACCAGTGCGATGGAGAGGACGTTAGACTGAATCCAGGGCATCTAGCCCCATTAACTTATTAAATAAGCATTCACATAATATAAAAAGACATATGGAAATGTATAAATTACAAGAAAACATAGCGGAAGTAATTTCAATTATACATCCATCATACATTCAAGATATTCATCAAATAAATAATTGCAAAGTTAACACAAGAGAATACTTATCTTATAACAAAGTAGTCCCAAGCAACTGGCTATGCAACTACAACGTTCCACCCAACCATAGGCCAGTTGTGATCATCAATATCTCAACACACTGCCACTCCCGAGCTGGGCATGATCTCTACAAGGAATCAGGGAACAACAGACTCACACATAGCCCAAAGATACACCAAATCAGCCAAGCCAATCTACAGTTGGGTTTATCAGGTTGTTAGGCAATGGAAGGAAGAATTGCTAGGCTAGTGGGATCATCCATAGAGATATGGGCACCCTCTGCAAGATCTATCTAGCTTGGTCCCCACAATACCTACACACCTGGAACAAGGAAGTATTCCCTTCACTAATACACAGTCCCTCAGGCCATACCTTCCATTCTAGTGTTATTCAAGGTGTGCATAGAAGAGCAACCAGCCCTTTTGATACTCTTGATAGGTTACTTCCTCACTAGGTTTATCAAGCCAATTCTGGTCCACTTCCACTCCTAATTCTTGCTCATAATTTCCAACCAACACAGGGATGCACCCTACAACAAAACACAAGTGCTGAAAAACGTGGGCAACCCAAAACAAACTGGTAGATGGGGAATAAACCCTGGGAGAGCAAATTCGTTTTCAGAAAACGTTTTTCTGCATTTCAGGGGCAAAAATGACCTCTATAACCCCCAAAACGTGACTCCCTTTCTCCCAGTCTCTGTGCAACAAAAAAACGAGCTCCCAGCTATGGAAAAATGCAGGAAATTGGTAAAAAGCATGATGGGGAAAGCCCAGCTAGCTCAGACTAGGTGAGAGAGGAAAGACTATGGGTTCAGAATGGCTTTAGGCACCATTTCGTGGGTGTTTTCTTTCCCAAGAAGAAAAAATACGAATTCCCAGGTTGATGGCTTGCCCATGCACGAAATTGGCTGCCATGCCTCTTCATTCCCAAGGCATTAATTGCCTCAACCAATTTCTGGAAGAATTAAATGATTGGGTGCATAAGTCGGAATGGGTAGTTGAGGGTTTATTCATTGACATCTGGCTTATCACCATTGGCTCAAGGGTTTGAATAATTCCCCCCCCCTATTCCTTGTAGGATCATGTCCCCATCTCTTTCTTGCATTGCATAGCTTGTTGTGGGTTTTTCATTAAAATTCGTATTTACATGATGTCTTAATTTACATTGTGCCTATCTAGCACAAGAACCACATGCATCTATTTTTAATTGCCGATACATAAAACGATAAATCAATGGTCGGGCCTTGGACTTGAGCTCCTCACCATGATTAAATAACAATATTTACATCATTTACGATTTAATGAAAAAGGGGGTCAAAATGGGGACATTACAAAATGCCCATCTCCTGGTTGTAGGAGTTTTCTGGGGTAACTTGGGTGAAACAACGAATAACGTCGCAGAGCTTGAAGGAATGGTTAATGGCATCAGTTGGGCGATGGGAAAAAACTGGGTACCTCTAATTGTAGAGGGGGACTCCAACATTTTGATCTCCATTGTGCGTCGTATTCAAAGAGGTGCGGCGGTTCCGAAGGTCTCTTTGAATTGGAGATGGGAAGGTAGGCTGATGTAGCTTCAAGAAATTCTTAGCACCTCTCCGGCCATCAACTTCATTCATGTTCGAAGAAAAGGAAATAAGTTAGCCGATGAATTGGCCAATATAGGGGTTAACGCAAATGTAGCATTCAAAGCTGGCACCTTGCATGAGATGGACAATCATGTGGCCAGTCACTGGTGTGAATTGATCGCAGTCGTTGATCTCAGCCCTAATTCGAACACCACCTGCCCGGAGCATCGTGAATCACATGGCATCCGGCCTGAAAGGACACATGCTGTAGGTAATCCGACACATGTCAAGTCTGATTATCCCTCCTGATGCAACGTATCCAGTTGTTGTCCTTTCACCTTAAGGAAGTTAAGGTGGTTGATCGTCGGGTTTTATATCACAGGCTTATCAGGTCTTTTCGTAATATTTCACCCAAGCGTCTGAAATATCTGAGTAATTATACCATCATGAGTATTGGTAATGGTGTGTACCACGATGAATGCATTTATGACCCCAGCTATGGCGAAGGGAATGAAAGCAGTTATTGCTGCAGGCTTATCATATTCCGAGTAGGTGAGATCATGGATTAGTATAGAACGGCTAATTCGAGCACTCATGAGAATTTATGGAAGGGTACTTTCCCCAGCTCTTGTTATAGGAATGAGGATTATAAATTAATTACTGAGGGAAACAAGATCAAGAGTTGCAATTCGCAAATCCGCTGCTTATCCTTGCCTTCTGGCATGCGTTTTGATTTTAACTTGTGGATTAATTGGATTCATATTAAAGGTGGTCTATCGACTACGTCCGGGTCCATTTTCCTACGAATTATGCATCCCCGTTTCAAGATGAGAAGTCGCCGTGGGACTGGTAGAAATCTTGGGGGTAGGGGAAGACATACTAGTGAAGGTTCTTCCTCTCAATCCCATCCTCAGGAGAATGCCATCCCGCAGCGTTTCGACTGGGCTCATTTCTATCTAGAGGTAACGTTGTCAGCCATTGGTAACCAGATAGCATACCTGGAAATTGCGTTGCAGGAAGAGATTGAATCTTGGCTGGGTTATCAGATTCTGGCTAGCCCCTTCTAGGCCTGCAGGATTCTTCTTTCCCGTGAATTACATATGAGGGATAACATTTCACGTAATATGCAAGAGGTCATTGCAGGTATGAAGGTGAACCGACAAACCGAAATGGAGAACACTAGCACTTTGGAAGCGTTGATGGAGGACCTCAGCATCCATCCTCCGCAGGAAGCCAGTCATGGAGTTTCTGATACTTCAAGCCCGGAACAATAGGTCGTTCTGGATCGACTGGTTTGGTTTTTTTCTTTTGCTAAGTCATGTTAGTATTTTGTTTCGGCCCGATGTGGCTCGCTGGTTAGTTCTTCTTCGGCTCTTTTAGTGGGGCCCATTTCAAGTCTATGTATCCAGGTCTTTTTTGTTATCCTGGTTAACTTTGTGTTGATGATCAACCTTTCGAGGTTTTGAGGAATTCCATGCATATTTCTATTATGTTGGTTTCTCCCTTTTGATGATGTGGAAAAATTGGTTTGTCTCCATCCTCCCCTCTGTGATGGGTCTCTGTTGGTTCTGGTCCTTTAATGACGTTTGCAATATTTTTGTACTCTCTGTACCTTTTATTAATAGAACTTTTACTCTCTCTTACCTAAAAAAAGAAGAAGAGGTATAAGTCTTTCTTATGTATTATGTTATCTCACATTTAGGTACACATGATACCTAATATTCCAATTTGTAGAACAACCCAAATGGGATATTCTAGTCAGCCTTGTTGTCATATTCTTCTTCATGAACATGGCCTTGTAGATGCTAAAATATATCCTTCAAGTCCTCATATTCTATATATCCCTCTTTGTATGTGTAACGGGTGAGAGGCTTCATGTGCATAAGAATACCCAAAACAATGATCGTAGGTTATGGTGATCTTAATGATCTTCATTGAATTGAGAATGAAATGAAAGAACGGATAATATTGTAGAGAGAACACAAATCAAATATTGAAAGTATTGTTATAGTGAAAACAAACTTCTATTAATGAACCAATGGGTGGAAAAGACGATAATATACATAGCAATACAAAATGGATAGAATGTTGGGTAACTTATTTCTAAGAAGAAATGGGATGGCTACACCCATTCACAAAAATGCCATAACAATGGGATGAAACTACATTTCATGTTGATGCCAACAAAACCTAAGAAGAAAATAACCTAAAATAAATGAACCGTAACACTAACATGACTGGGGATGAACCAGAATGTTGAGCAAGACAAATCTAAGTTCTCTACAAAAGGGGGAGCCTTGTTAACATTATAGTTTTTCACTCCATGCTCTGGTTTGGGTCTTCTTTAGCTTGTTGGAAAGAACATTAGTAGTTTGAGTTGGGTTCTTAGTCTTTGGGTGTACATGCTCCCAAAAATATATGGAAGGTCCTGAAAATATTGACCCTATAATTGCCATTATTAGACCATTTTTAGATGACCCTATAAGGCCACTTCGATCACTTATCAACATTTATACCAACCTACTAGTTCTCTCTTTCTTAAAATTGATGATGAGATGAAATTGTTGCAAAATTTTCATCAATTTGTAAGTCTTACTTTCTAAAGATTACTTTGGGCTTGCAAGTTTTGTAGATGTTGGTGATTGGTGTTAATGATGGTCTCCTTTCCCATTAGGTAATGTTTCAATTTCTTAACATCTTGCTCTAAGACATAGGTCTCCTTGTCATATGTGTTGTAGTTAAAAAATGCTCCATGAAACAATTCAAGATGACAATGAACTATTTTATCCCACTGTATCAATATTTATCCCATATTATACCCACTTGAATATGTCTCCACTTTGAAGAGATAATGTAAATTGGGAAATTCCAAAAGTTATGCTTAACTAAACTACCATTTTAGTTCTTAGAAATTCCTTTGTTAAATCTTTCCTCATTGGAAACTCTTGACATGGGTTGTTATGGCATGGAGTGGTGTAACCATAGTTGAAAATAATGCTATTAAATTCCAGATGTACTAGGATGCTCTCACAAATCACCTTAATTTAGTGGAATTAACAATTGTTGGCTACTTCATGATGCATTCCATGTTCACAAGATCAATCTTAAGTTCTCCTCCATTGTTCACATGCCCAAGTAAACAAGGGAATTCCATGAAAGTCACTTTCCTTACAATTTACCAACAATTGATGTTTTTATACTCATTAACACTTACAATGTATGCGATAAATGTTCTTCCCAAGTAGAGCTAAAAATTAATATATCATAGAAGTACACTATTATAAGTAAATTTATGAAAGAGAACAATACACCATTCAATAAAAACAAACATGTACATGGTGCATTACATAAAACAAAAGACATTACCAACCATTTATATCTATCTTTCTTTGTCTTGAAAGAATTATTCCAAGTGTCTTATTGTTTGACTCACATCTAGTAGTATAATGATTTGAGATCCAATTTATTGAAGTATTTGACAATTTTTAGTTAGCTTAGTAAGTCATTGATCCTAGGTAATGGGTACCAATTCTTGGAAGTTATTGTGTTAATATATCTTCATTGAATGCACATCCTCCAAGTTCCATCCTTCTTTGGAACTATGATATGGTTGAACCACAATGTGAAGTACTTGGACTTATCACTCTCTTCTCCAATAGTTTCTTAGAATTTCTTTTTCACTTCACCTTCTTCTAGTACAGATTCCATGCATAGTTCTATGTTTGGAAATGGAGAGTCAAGAAATAGTTGTATTTCATGCTCCACTTCCCTATTGTGAAATTTAGTTCACACCAAGATCTGATCAAGAAATTACACGTTCTCACAAAAGATCTCACACAACTAGTCAAGAACATAGAAAATTACTCAAAGAAGATACAAATTGTATTACTCAAATGAAATAATAATACATCAGCCAACCTTAGGAAATTAAATGGATTTCAATATATAACTTTACATAAGAGATTTGAATGGCTAAAGATTCCATTTGAATCCTCACAAAAGCAGACTTACTAAAATAATGCAAATCCCCCCTAGGTGGAAAGTGTGTTCTCCAAGTCACACCAAAGGCTCACGAATTTCTGATTTAGTGATCAGATAGTGATGTATGATGAAAAAACATGCCAAATCCCAAAAATAGAAAGAAGAAACATCATGGAGGATGAGGGGGCCAAATCCCAAAAAATGGTAAAAAGCAGTAAAAGCAGCATGTGTGCCTATCTAACTCAGAATAGTTTATAAATAGCCAGAATCTATTTCTGGATGCCCAAAAATAGCTTCTAGTGAGTTTGGGAAACTTGTGGTCCACACAAAGATGCTCTTGGTCCACACGATGACTCATATGCCAACTATCTAGTATAATACATAGTAATTAATCATAGAATGATTAATTAATGCTACTAATGTATTAATATGACATAGATGAGGATTTAATCAAAAATAAAATACTAAGGGACCAGTAACAAGACATGGTCACCCTGTACAATACTACCTGGTCCACAAAACAAGGAAAGAAGGAAAACCTCATGGGAAAAAACTTCCCTAAAAAATGGACATCATCAAAATTGAAAGATTGCTGATCAATCCTTCACTCAACCACATGTTCAACCATCCCAAGCAGTGATCTCAGATAGATGAAAGTCTTCTCAGTAAAGCTTTGGTGAATATGTCTGCAGTTTTCTCACCTGTTCGGCAATACTGCAAATCAATGACCTGGTCATGCACTAAACCTTTGATGTAGTGCATATGGATCTCAATATGCTTGGTCATCTGTCTCTGTAATGGATCACTTGAGACCCTTATAGCACTCTAGTTGTCACACAATATGATAGTAGGAGTACTAAAGGAAATCTTAAACTCTGAAAGAATACCCTACAACCACACACACTGAGTAGCAACATTCACTGCTCCTCTGTTCTCGGCCTCTGCTGAAGATAGTGCAATTGCAATCTACTTCTTTCTAGACCAGCAAACAAGACCACCTCCAAGCATGAATACAAATCCAAATGTGTATTTTTTGTCAAGGCTATCACCAGCCCAATCTGAATCAGTAAAGCCAAGAAGATCTAGGTTAGAATCTGCAGCATAGTGAATCCCATCAATTTTGGTGCCTTGCACATAATGTAAGATTCTTTTTGCATACCTCTAATGGAGCTCATGTGGCTGCTCCATGTATCTTGATTCCACACTCACAGCATAAGAAAGATTAGGTCGAGTGTGAGTCAAGTATAGCAAGCTGCCAACAAGCTTCCTATACAAGGTGTTGTCAACCAAAGGTGTAGATTCTGCTTCTTAAAGTCTAACTCCTGAAAGGAAAGGAGTCTTTGAAGGCTTGCAATCATCCATCTTGAACTTCTTTAGTAGGACAGATGCATATTTGGTCTGAGATACCTTAGTTCCATTCTCTATTTGAGAAATCTCAAGCCCCAAAAACTGCTTAAGAATTCCCAAATCACTCATGGAAAATGCTTGATGCAAAGCAGTCTTTAATGAAGCTATTTGACCAGTAGATTTACCTGTGATTAGTAGATCATCAACATAAAGCACTATAAGTTTCATGTAAACATTAGGATCAGATTTGTATCTAACATAAGATTGTGACAAGAGAAAGTTGTCCATTTTGGCATACCTAGCCCTGGGGGCTTGTTTAAGCCCATATAAGGACTTCCTCAACCTGCACACATAATTAGGGTCAAATGTATAATATTCTGGCTGCTGCATATAAATATCCTCCTCAAGATCCCCATGGAGGAATGCACTCTTGACATCCATGTGGTGCACTTCCCAGCGCTTGGATGCAGAAATTGCCAGAACTAGTCTTATCGAATCCTTCTGTGCAACTGGTGAAAAAGTCTCATTGTAGTCAAGGCCTTGGACTTGGGAGAATCCATTTTCCACCAGCCTAGCCTTATATTCCAATTTTGTACCATCAGCTACACACTTGGTTTTGTAGATCCACTTACACCTTACCAATTTTCTGCCCAGGGGACCTTGGCTAGCTCCCATGTCTCATTCTTTTGCAGTGAATGAAACTCCTCATCCATGGAAGCATGCCATATTGGGTCATGTAAGGCTTCATCATATGTTTGAGGATTAGAATCCACCATCATGTATCATCTCTCAGACAAGTAAGGATCATTCACATTGAGAGTAGTCTCAAATTGTGATCTAGTCCTCCTTGTGTCCTGAGGATTTTCCACTAGTTCACCAGCTGCTTGCAAGGTCTTATCAGCCCATTTAGGCCTTGTTGGTGAATTAGGTTCTGAAATAAAATGGTCCTCATTATCAGAAATATCAGAATCAAAAAATTCAAGAGCAGCATCACTTACTTCTTTAGGTAGTGGTGAAGATGGTTCTCCAATTTCAACATTCTGAGAGGGCTGTTCTTAGAATTGAACACTTCTTTCAATGAAGGATTTTTGAGTAGTCATGTTCAGAAACTTATAGCCTTTGAATTCCTTTGAATATCCAACAAAAATACAAGGTTGGCTTTGGCGATGCATAACCCTTCTCTTCTCCATTGGAATTCTAGCCCAAGCCTTGGAGCCAAAAATCCTGAAATGAGAAATATCAGGTTTGTGCCCAATCCAAGCCTCAAAAGGAGTGATTCCCTTGAGAGCTTTGTGTGTCACTCTGTTCTAAATATATGTGGCAAAATTTATTTCCTTGGCCCAAAGTCTTGGAGATAAAGACTTTTCCTCAAGCATACATGTGGCCATCTCCTTAAGAGACTTGTTCTTCCTCTCAACAACCCCATTCTGCTGAGGTGTATAAGGAACTGTGTGTTGCATCTGAATGCCTGAAGAGGCACACAATTGATGAAACTATGATTTGATGTACTCCCCACCATTATCAGATCTGATAATATTGATATGTCTACCAGGTTGGTTCTCAACTGAGGCCTTGTAAAGCTTGAACAAACCAAAAACTTCTGACTTTAACTTGATGAAATAAATCCAACAATACCTGGAAAAGTCATCTATGAAGGTGAGGATGTATTTAGCATGGTTCAAGGACTCATGGGGGAATGGAACTGATATACCAATGTGAATAAGCTCCAAGGGTGCATAGGTTCGCTTAGTTTTGGATCTCCCATACTTATGCTTAGGGTGTTTTCCTAGGATGCAACTTTGAGAGATACCTTTGGAAAATATGATATTGGGAAGCCCTATGACCATTTCTTTCTCATGAATTTGGGAAAGGTATTTATAGTTCAGATGGCCAAATATTTCATACCATAAATTCCTTGACTCATTGGCATGGGTTAAAAGGGAAGAAGGTGAGGGGAATCGCACAAAATGAGAAAACTTGTAGATTCTAGAGCTGAGAAAACTTGTAGATTCTAGAGCTATGGTCAACAGTGCCTAAATCAACAATTCGGCATGTTGACATTTCACATATCTCAACATCATGTGGGGTAAAGGTCACCTTTTTGGGTGAACCTATGTGGGCCATCTGATATACTAACAATAAGTTTGCAGCAAGTCCAAGAACATACAAGACATTATTGAATGAACCATATTCAAGATCTATGTTGCCTTTACCTTTGTTTGAAGTTTCAGAATTATCACCCAGTACAATATTTGGACCACAGGAAGAGTCAAGTGAAGTAAAAAACTCACTTGTAGACACCATGTGCCTTGAAGCTCCAGAATCAATAATGAGTGAGGTAGGCTTGGATGTGCTTGCCATCGGTGCATGTACTCTCTCCTTATCATCATAATTTTTTCCTCCATCCTTCCTCCTTGCGCTCTCAAGAAGAGGAATGTTGGCTTTCTCCAGGAGTAGAGCCATTTGATCAATGGTTTTATTCATGCAGGACCTTTCAAGATGAAATCCCCTATTACAATAAGTACACTTTTCCTTCTCATTCTTCTTATCTGGATTCATCTTTGAGTGGTAGGAGTCTTCAGGAACTTTCTGCTTGTCTTTCTTCTCACCGATGGGCTTCTTGAAATTTCCCTTCTTCTTCCCTTTCGAACTCTTTGAATCTCCAACATTCAGATAGTGGTATTTTGATGGATTTTTAATGGCTCCCATCAAGACCAACTTGTCTTGTTCTTGTTTAATTGATTCCATGAATTCTGAGAGAGTAGGACTCTTCTAGTTTTGAACTACTTTCCTTGTGGCATGGAAGGTCGAAACAAACATTGAGTAATCTGGGCCAATCTTGGAGAGAATGGCCAAGATTAGTTGCTCATCCTTTTTATCAATTCCACATAGCTTCAATTGTAGAATAAGTGACTTGAATTTAGAGAAGAAATCCTGGAGGTTATCGAAATTCTATGGACTCAATGAAACTAGTTCATTATCTAGTTGGTGGCCTCTTAATTCATCTGTCTTGCCAAACAATTCTTAAAGCTTTAGCCAAAATCCATTGGGAGAGGTAAGACCATCAAGATGGAATAAAATATCCCTGGATGTAGTGAGACATAGCAGACCATAGGCTTCATCTCTTCTATTATTCCACTTTGATTTCTCAATTGCTAAGGTTGGCTCAGTCTCAGTTGCCATAGTCACCCTGTAGAGGCCTTTGCTCCTCAACATGATCTCCATCTGTGCTTTCCAGTCAAAATAATTGAATGGAGTGAGGATAATCTGATGTGACTGATCCATGGAAGCTTTGAAATAAGTTTTAGACTGATTTGGGTGCATTCCTGGATTCTCAATTGCGCCCTGTGGATGATGGAATGCGCCCTGTGGACGAATTACTGCGCCCTCCTTGAGACTGGTTGGATCCTGCAAGACAATAGAAGGAGAAATGAATAGCTCGATAGCTCTAATACCATGTGAAATTTAGGTCACACCAATAACTAATCAAGAAATTACACATTCTCACAAAATATCTCACACAACTAGTCAAGAACACAGAAAATTACTCATAGAAGATACAAACTGTATTACTCAAATGGAATAATAATAGATCATCCAAAATTATGAAACTAAATGGATTTCAATATATAACTTTACATCAGATATTCGAATGGCTAAATATTCCATTTGAATCCTCACAAAAGAAGACTTACTAAAATAATGCAAATCCCCCCTAGGTGGCAAGTGTGTTCTCCAAGTCACACTAAAGGCTCACGAACTTCTAATTTAATGATCATATAGTGATGTATGATGAAAAAACATGCCAAATCCCAAAAATGTAAAGAAGAAACATCATGGAGGATGAGGGGGCCAAAAAACAGTTTCCCTAGACAACTAGCTTTTACCTTTCACCCAAAAAATGGTTAAAAGTAGTAAAAGTAGCATGTGCACCTATCTAACTCAGAATAGTCTATAAATAGCCAGAATCTATTTCTGTATGCCCAAAAATAGATTCTAGTGAGTTTAGGAAACTTGTGGTCCACTCAATGACTCATATGCCAACTATCTAGTCTAATACATAGTAATTAATCATAGAATGATTAATTAATGATACTAATGTATTAATATGACATAGATGAGGATTTAATTATTCCAAAACCTATTAGTTTAAATCCTTTAAATATCTTTAAGAAATTCCCTTTTTAAATATATTTAAGCAATTACCTTTATGTTTGCAATAACCTCTCCAATTGGTGTTCCCACTCTTTTGTACACCCCTCCAAAGATTGCTTCATTTGTATTGATTCAGCTCCCTTTTTATTATGCCTTAATAAGAGCATTACAAAATTCCTACTTGATCTAATCTATTTATTGGCTTGGATTGTACTTTCTAATGAGGTATTGGTAAGTTACATGTGTGTGCATTGACGCTGAAGGATTTTACATCCTTGACCACTAGGTATTGGTTTGATCCCCCAATGAAGATAGCATCCCTTGGTATTGTTGGGTAAAAATATAGTCAAATATTTATAATGGTGTCAACCAAAGGAGTGGTCATCTAGAATTGACATATCAATACTTAAAACTAGGAATATCTCACTCAAGGTACATTTCCTAAACATTTGTCATGTGGGGTGAATAGCTAGATGAAGATGTCTTTTTTTTAATTGTAAAAATACTTCTTATATTTGCATAAAATTATTTACAACAAAGAATGTATGATACAACTTGAGGATAATACAATGGGAGGGTATGCATATAGGTAATTGCATCCTCATTCTCAAAGGAACAACAATAGAGGGAATGTACAATGGTATTTACATATTCTTTCTAAAAGAAACTAAAACAACAATCAAATATGAATAAGCATACGAATAGGCATATGAATCTAATCCCTTGGAATATTTGATCAATACAAATCCTATAGATAACAACTACATATATATGTCTTCCCTCCATATTTGAAAAAATGTAGGCATGAATCTAATCTCATATTCAAAAACATATTTTTAACAAAGTTTCCAAAGAAAAAAATAATGTTAAAATCCTAAAGAAGTGCTAGACCACACTAAGTGAGGAGTATACCAATTTGGAATCACCCAACAAAATTGATCTCCAATGCAACATCCCTTGCAAAACGATTTCCTTCTTAGATTGAACAAATTCCCAACAATACCTCGCAAAATAATATTCCCAAAGTTGACGCTTTATAGTTTCCAACTTGAGTTAAGAAGGGCAAAGTCCATTTGAGAGATCACTTTTTACCAGTTGTTCCTTGGTAGGAAGGCCCTAGTAAATCATTATCCATGCAAACACGTAGGGTTTGTAGATCACTCGAATCAACCACACATTATTCAATCTATTGATCCACCATCTCTTTTCATTTGTAATTACCCATCATGAATTAAGAATAAGAGTTAGATCATGCCATTGGTGAAGAAGAAAGTACAACATTTGAGAATCAAATTGGACCAAGGGGTGTCCAAATATCCACTCCCAATCACGCCAAAGGGGGATAGGCATGTACATTCATTTTGAAAAGGTCCTCTTGTGGAATAAGGATGATAATCTCCATAATACTGTGTATGTCTACAAGCGATAAGGAAAAATCACAAGTAATGGATCACCAATTCTTCTAAGCGTTAGTACTGGTATCCCACAAATACTTCCAATAAAAAATCCTCTTCTTACTCAATCACCATCCCTAAAAAATGAGGAATTTTTGCAACACGTGTACCTTGCACCTTCCAACTCCAAATTAGCCTTTTGGGTAGATTCCACCCCACGCATCTACTTGACATATTTTACTACACGAAGTGTTAAATTTTGAGCATTAATTCACAATACTCTAGGATCTTCACTAAGAGAAAAACATGTACAGTATATCAATGCATAACAACCACAATAAGCATGGCATGCATCACAAGAATCAAAAGCATGAGAGACAATAGACACAGAGTTTCCATGGGGAAAAACTTAAGGTGAAAAACCCCACAACTTCCTCAGAGATAGAGAGAGCAATGGCTCAACCAAAGTACAACCAAAATACACTAAGATAGTCTCCTAGTAGCATATGATCCTCCTCCTCACTAGTGCGCCACTTTCTGAGTGAGAGAGATATGATTTTTCCGAATGATCTAAATAGAGATCACCTGATCTCTATTTATACTAACATATTTTCCCAGTGACCTTATGGGGCCGACTTGTCTTGCTAGGTACATCCACATTATAATATATATATTTCAGGGCCGACCCCACACATGGTGGTCTAATAACCCATCGGCAAGTACACACACTTGCGACACTTGTCAATCCACATGACGACACTTCCTTATAGAGGAATAATACATCTCTAATAAGGGTACAATAAATATATATGAAATGCATTCTGAAGTTACATATACATCAACACAAAGCCAACTACCTTCCTCCACATTTCCTAGATAATTATGATGATAAAGGAGATTAATACTTGAAAGCTATGAGGAGATGAAATTATATCACACAATCTAAAAAAGCTCTTGATCCTACCAATATATTGTGTTGTGATAAGTCTATGCCTCAACAATACCTGCCAAGGAGAGAATCTATCCAGATACCAGACCACCCATTTGGAAACCAAGATGTTACCTTGAGTGACAATCTCAATCAATCATAGGCCTCTCTCATCATTAGGCATAATACAAACATCCTAAGGGACCATAGGGAGGCTCCGAGCCTCACCATACTTGGACCACAAGTATGAACACAAAAGTTGCTCCAATCTATGAAACTAATTCTTACTGGGAATCCAACAAGAAACATAATAAATATGTGAGGCCTAAATAAAATTGGTCACAATAGTTATTTTTCCAACAAATGGAAGGTATTTTTCTACCAAAAGAGGATTTTATGTTGCATATGCTCCAAACAACAATCCTGCATAGTCATCAAAGAAATCCCCACACCAAAGAGGATGTTGAGATATCTCACTATTACACTTGGACAAGTGAAGGCCCAAGAAAGATGATTCTAATGATTATGCTCATCCAAACCAACCAACCAATATTCAATCTTATGATCACTGATCTTAGCCCCATTACCCTAGCAAAATATGGACAAGCAATCTCTAGCACTAGACATTGAGTATTGTTCAGCTCGAACATATATCAAATAATAATCTACAAAATGGTTATTCTCCATCTCATAATCATCTATAAGTGATATTCCCTTAATATTCCCCTATAAACGAGCATCATCCAACAAATAAACAAGAGCACCAATAGTTAGAACATATAGAAAAGGTGTTAGGGGAGAATCCTAGACAAATCAATTGATGGAGAACAATATTTCAAGAAAGTGTATTATTCACTAAACAAAATATTAGGTCCAAAAGAATAGGATTTTGACCATGACCACACACTTGAAAACAAATCCCAAACACATCAAAATATATGTAATGAAGGTCCAGTTAATTCGATCGCAGGCTTTATCAAAATTAGTTTTAAGGAAGAGAGCTTGCTGCCTAGATTCCTTGGCCCACTCCATGGCCTCCCATGCATAAATAGTTGTGTCTAGAATAAAATACCCTTGAACAAAACTTGTTTTCTCTTTATGCACAATATTCTTGTCAACATCCCTCACCCTCAATACCACTACCTTAGCCATGATTTTGTAAGAAACACTCAATAAAGTTATTGGTCACCATCCCCTGATGGTTTCCTTAGCAGAATTATTTGGAATGAGATTGGTCAACCCTTGATTAATGGAATTTGTCAAAAAATATGTGGAAAAGGTCTTTGAATCCATGTTCCTAAAGTCATCTCCAACAATATGCCACATAGACTTGTAGAAATCACAAGGTAGTCCATAAATACCTACACAATTTACCATTCTGCATAGAGCTAAGTGTTTCAAACAGTTCATCCTTCATGAAATTCTACCTAGCATATAACAATAAAAAACAAAGACCTTGTGTGGAGCCACCCTATGGAAACCATTCCTAGTATAAAATATGACCTCTATCAATGGATGAGGAGAAAAAATATTTGAAAATGATCACCAAAAATACCTTGGATCTCAAAGGATGTAGCTTTACTAACTTTGGTTCGATTATTAATAAATGTGTATTCATATAAACCGCACTCAAAATACACAACATTAACAGTATAAAGAGAATTCATTCACTATGAGACACCATTGAATAAGCATGAAATAAGCATTGCCCGCATAAATAACAAGTTAAAGTAGAGAAAATGGGAGTCATGCTTATATTCAACCCAGTAGCCAACAAGTCCAACATGATACTCATATCATAGCTCCATTCATCATAAACCATAAAGATTAAAATCCATACGATCCTAATAGTGATCATATCCAACCAATACATTCTCAACTAACTAACCAACCAAACCTTTTACCATCCTTCTCATGTGAATTTATAATATAAATCTTGAAGGCACAAGGAATCAATTAAAACCCTAAATGAACTAGCTAGGTTAATTTAAATTAATGCACATTACTTGGGTTATAACTTCTTAAGGGATATACATACAATTATCTAGACCCATTCTATCCTCCAAACTAGGGATTGTGTTTTTGAAAATCCATTGTTTGGTATGTATGTGAACATTTGTCACTTTGTCTTTGTTTGCTAGTTGTTACAAGCTCCAAAATTGGTGGGAAGAACCTGAATTTGTGCTTATTGAGCCGGTGTGATCCAAATTGGATCAATATATAGTTTGTCATCTATTTTTATGCTTTATGGGTGGAAGGATTGGATGAATTGGGTTGTAGGTCTCATTTTAGGAGTAGATCTTACTTTGGGGATTTGGGGTCCATAACCTTTTGAGGTCAGGTTGAGGGATTAAGCAATGTTTTTTGGGGTCGAATTTTTTTTAGCATATCCACCACTCCATCAATTTTATTTTACACTCTAATATCTTTTCAATGATGTAAGAATTGCCTCAATTGGAGTTCATATGAAGAAGTTATGCCTCCCACAAATTGACTTATCTAGTTAACCACCATATTACCTAGTGGATTTCACATTAGCTCTCGTTCCCCACACATGTGGAGCTACTCACTCGGAGAGTTTCAAGAAAATTCTATAGGGTTTGAAATCTTAACCCTAATAAGGAGTTGAGGCATGTACAAACCCTAAAACTAACTCTAGATGACTATCGTGCTAGGTTAGATACTAGGCCATTAGGAGGAAACAAGGTTCCATTTTTTATGATGTTATTGTTTTATAGCTGAGCAATAGTAAGGGAGTGAATATTAGAGAATATAAGAGGAAGTAGGAGATCTTGTAGTAGCCATGGAGGCCACATTGTTAGAGGTAACTCTATAGTGAGTACAACTTTCTTTCATGTATTTGCATTGCATATTGGAGAAGGAAAGAGCAAGGTATAGTCCTCTCTTATGGATGGGTTTTCCCCCATAGTTGGTTTTCCCATGGTATACCTTGTGTTGTTTGTGTGGATGTGTTATTTTTATCTAGTTATTTTCCTTTTAGTTCCATTTTATTTATCATTATGTGGAATTAAGCTAATGAAATGAATTAAGTTGTAAGATCCGTTGTGACAAAATTTTCCATTGGAATATCCATGACAGTTTATAGATTCCATTGAAAATTAAGGGGGGAAAAATGATATTTTTGGCCATCTGTGGCCATCTAAAAAAGGGTTATAATACTAGTACTTTTTGGGTCATGATTTTTCAACACATTTTTATGGCCTTTCCCTTGAATTTTTGGGGGAACTTAAAACAAACAACATGGTACCCAACAAAGCCTGCTAATGTTATTTCCAATGATATAAAGAAGACCCAAAATGGAGCACCAAGTTAAAATTTATGATTTCCACAAGGCTCCCCTTTTTTCAAAATTCAAATTTTTCCATCTCAATGTTCTTGCTCAACACTTATGATGAAAGGTTTAGGATTTCCAAATTTTAGGGGTTTATTTCTTAGTTTTTTTGGAATTATTAGAAAATATATTTTTAGCCTCTTATTGTATTATTTTTGGAAATTAATGTCTTTTTCATATCTCTGCTCAGATATGAACTACCACCATTCTAGACATTGCTATGTATATTGCATTACTTTTCACCCTTCAATTCAATAATAGAATTTGGTTTTCATTGTAATACTTTGCTTTCAATACTGTTTACAGTTTCTTTCCATCATTGCATGCTCCTTCATTTAGTTCTCAATCTTGTCTATATCACATCAAGCCTTTACCACACTTGTTGGATCACCCTCAAGTCAACTCTAGGTCACACTCTGAAACAAAGGGGAAAGTCTTGTACCACTTCTAATGCCTTATCCCAAAATTATGAAAACATTTCTAACTCTTGGGACAATTTAGCCAAAAATATATTTGCCGCAATAAGGAAATATTGTATTTGATTTTTTTGGCTATCAAGGGTTGTGTTATAGGACCATTTTACATTCTGCATCTACAAAGAATTCAACTATTACAAATCCATACAAATGACTTGTGCCAATGGTCTAAATTCTCACAAAGTGGGATTAGCTAACACAAAAGCAGTATTCCATTATCTAATTCATCATCATCTTGTTGAATTTCATCGGTTTCCAATGACTGCACCGATGGTTTCCAGAGCCTGACTCATGAAGTTTCCTCAAATTGGAAACCATCGGTGTAGTCATAGATTTGAAGTCTATCATCCCAAACATACACAATAAATCCACATTGTACTTCCCTTGAAATAGAAAATTTTCATCTTTTCTTTCTATATCTCAAGGCCAAGAAAGTAGTGCATTAGACCTAAGTCTTTCATATCTAACTTTGAGGTGATCTCCCTCATGCACCAAGCAATCAAATGTTCCTATCCAGTGAGAAACAAATAATCAACATACAAAACCAATATCAAGGGTTGGTTCTTCACTACTTTGAAGTACAAATTTGGATCAGCTTCACTCTTACTGAAACCCAGTTTCTGAAGGTAGCTATCACTTATGGAGTACCAAGCCCTAGGGGCTTGCTTAAGCCCATATAGAGATTTCTTTAGCTTGCAAACATGGGACTCCTTCCCATGTACCACAAATCCTTCAGGCCACTGAACATAAACCACTTCCTCAACCTCACCATTGAGGAAGGTTGTCTTCGCATCCATCTGGTGAAGTTTCCATCCTAGAACAGATGCAAGTGCAATCATTGCTCAGATTGTGGTGTACCTTGCCACAGGGGAAAAGGTCTCATCATAATCGATGCCTTCTTTCTGAGAGAAACCTTTGGAAATGAATCTAGCTATATACTTCTAAATGCTACCATCCGTAGCATGATTTATCTTGTAAAGCCACCTGGAAGTCACAATGGAATTCCCATCAAGTTTGGGAACAACCTCCCAAACATCATTCTTCATTATAGAGTTGTACTCTTTTTTCATTTCATCTTTCCAAACTTGATTCTTTGCAGCTTCGTCATATGAGGTTGGTTATGAATCACTGATGTGACTCATTAGTGCAACATACCCTAAATATCCGTCATGTTTCTTGCGCTCTCTGGATGAGCATGTTGGTGCTCGATGTTTCTTTGCATTTTGTAAGATGTATTGGCACCAAGCATATCTTCTTTTAGTGGGAGGTTCATCAAGTGACCTCTCAACCAGTTCTACTATTTATTCAGGAGCTAGTGAATCTAAGGCATATTCTGGTTTCTCCCTCTCAAACTCTGAAGGGGGGGAGTTAGACTCAGGATCCTACATCTACGAATCACATTGAATCTATTTCGATCTTTTGAAGTCAGTTTCCTCATGGAAGGTAAAATATCAGATGACTTCAATGTGTCTCTCACCAGGTACATACATTCGGTATGATTTGGATGACTCACTATAACCCACAAAGGTGTCTTTCTTTCCAAAAGGATCCATATTTGTTCTCTTTTATTTCGGTACATCAATGTATTTTGGGATCCTGAAGATCCTCAAGTGTGAGATGTCTGTATTATCATATGTAAACACTACTTCTGGTGTCTTCTCATCTAGAATGACATGTGGGATTCTATTCTATATGTACACAGTTGTATGGGTGGATTCTTTCCATAATGAGGTAGAAATAACTTGATCAAGCATCATGGCTTTTGCAGCCTCACATATGGTTCTATTATTCCTTTCAGAAACCCCATTTTGCTTAGGGTTATAAGGTACTGTTAACTATCGACATATTACTACATCACTGCATAGCTCATTAAATGCATGTGAATCAAATTCACCTCCATTATCATAACTTAATGCACGGATGTGATTTTCTTTCTGATTTTCAACTAGGGCTTTAAACTCTTTAAATTTGCTGAGAGTTTCACTTTTAGACTTCATGAAATAAATCCATGAATTCCTAAAAAAATAATCTATGAACAATACATAATATAAGAAGCCACTTAGGGAGGGGATGAGATGGGACCACATACATCAGAATGTATATAATCTAAAATCCCTTTAGATCTAGTAGAACTGCTAGAAATTTTTTTCTTAACATTCTCCCCATGTGCACAACCCCGACATACACTACCATGCTCAAAATCAAATATGGATATACCTTTTACCATCTTTTGAAGTCCTGGTAGTGATTTGTAGTGTAGATGTCCAAGCCTTCGGTGCCATAGTTCGCATGGAATGATAGTGTGGTGAATCATAGCTTGAATTTACTTCACGAGTACCTCGTAGAGTCCTCCCTCTCGAACTCCAATCACAACATCATATTCTAGGCTTTTGTTCTTCAGCCATAAAAGTGCTTTGGTATCCATGAAGATAACTCGGAAGCCTTTGTCTTCAAGAACCGAAACTGAAAGGAGGTTCTTCTTCAAGCCCGGAACATATAGAATGTCCTCCACATGTAGAATATCACCAGTGCTCAACTGGAATGAGGTGGACCCAACTCCTTGGATCGAATATGTTGAGTTATCCCCCAACTCTACCATGCATGTGAATTCTTTCTCCTTTAGATCAGTGATGACACTCTTGTAACTAGTAATATGTTTGGATGTTCCACTGTCAATCAACCATGTGTCTGCACTTTTGATGACAAATCCTGAAAGGGATGAGATAAGGTAATACTCCCTCCTTGTCTTCTTTTCTTCGGATACGTTATTTTGAGTGGTTTCATCTTCTATGGTGGCAGAAGCATGAAAATTTCCTTTCCAATTTGCTTTGCACTCTCTTGAGAAATGGAATTTCTTGTTGCAATTGAAGCATCTAGCTTTTGACTTGTCAAATCCTTTGTTGAACTCCTTCTTCTTTGGATGAGAGAACTTATTTTGGAAGAAGGGATTCTTTCCTTTGTTCATTCTTTCTGCGAGGGAAATATTTTCTTCTTTGATGCACACTGAATTGCTATGTATTCGCCCCTCCTATTGGAGGAAATCATGCCACAACCTTTCGAAGTTAGGTTGTACCTCTTGACCATTTACTGCAACCAAGAATTTCTACCATGAGGATGGGAGACAATCAATAGCGGTTTGAAGAATATCATCGTCATCCACCACTACTCTGATACTATCAAGCTGATCTCTTGAGAGATCTTGGAGAAGAAGGAAGCCACTATCTCATCTGTCTCCATCTTTAAGTTTCAAAGCTTATTCTTCAATGCCCTCTTTTGACATGGGGCCTTCTTCTCATATAGATTAGTAAATGTATCATAACATTATTTCGCGGTCTTCAGCAGTGTGATCACGAGAATCAAGTTATCTTTTACTGAATCATAGATGATATGGTTGGCCTTAGCTTGATTTTTCTTGAAGTTGATGTATCCTGCATTAGATGTAGGCACATCCACCACAGTGGATACGTAGCCATCTAATTCATGTTCCTCTAGGATGTTGAGAATCCTATCCTTCCAAGTGTTGAAGTTTGAGGTGCCCTCAAGACGGTCGTACAGAGACTGATGTCATAGTATTCAAATCTTGTGCTCAACTTCTCAGGATCAACGTAGGCTCTAGCTAGCATGCAAAACTGAGCTCCTTCACGCCCTGAGCTCTGATACCATGTTAAAATTTGGCTAATCTTTGATCTTTAATTATTTTATATGCAGAGACTTGAAGCAATGACACAATTCAATCCGTGAAATTCGTACAACCATAACACAAGATATAGCCTGGAGAAAATCCTCAAAATTATGAGAACAAAAACCCCAACAATTCTTCTTAGTATAATATAATGGATAGTAGAGAATGATTTATTTTACAATATAGAAGATTTCTTTCGGAAGATAAGAGATCACCAAACACTCTTGATGAAGATACATAAGCAATAGAGAAGAGAGATCAATTGTATATGTTCCCAACACAACAATAACAAGGACAAACAATACCCTGCACAAAGAGAAGCGTTTTTCCTTCAATGGAAAAGAGAATTTGTTTCACATTGGATTCATCAATCCCATATAACATATTTATACATTCTTCTCTTATATTTTTCTCTTCTAACTTCAGGATGAAACCACCCTCAAACTGGATGTATTAATCTTTCATGCATAGGTGTGTCCCACTTCTCATGTAGTGCTTTATCTCACTGCGCTGTCACTTAGGATGAACTGACCTCTTAACTGAAATATTTCCCACTTAATTAGATGGCTAACTTAAGTGTCATCACTTAGTTAACTAGATCTTATTTGTTGTCACTTAGTTAACTCTCTTTAACTAATTCTCCTTGATTTACTCAAGTGTCGTCTTTTAGTTTAACTAAAGTGAAAACACTTTAGTTAACTAGTCCTTTTTATTTAATACTTAGTTAACAGAAACCATGTTGATTGATTTACTCGAAGTGACCACTCTGAGTTATTTAGTTAACTGAGGCATTTCTTTAATTGATGCTTTACTGAAGCATTGATACTTAACTAAATCTTTAACAATTCAAGTTCTCTTTAATTAGTTGAAGTGTTTGCATGGGAAATTTTGAATTCTCTTGATCGCTATTATTTATCTTTTATTTATTTATCTCTTACTACATGGTCAATTTTACCATCAAACTATAAACAACAACCCGATCTGTCAATTATGTCTTCCACTATTCTTCTTTCCTTCAGCTTGATTTCTCCCTGTGGAAAATGTCTAGGAATAGCAAGTCCTTTTGCAACATAGATGGAGGGGGGTATATGAATATCCTAAAAAAAAATGTATTCCTTGAGATCCAGTACATCCCCCAAATAAATATAAGAGGTAAATCCAAATAGTCCTGGAAAACTACATTTGAAGACCAAGTCTCCAATGTTGCTACAAGATTTATACCTACCCAAATGAACTGTATATCACATACTTGTGAAGCATATTCCCATAGCTCCCTAACATAAGAAAAAGTAATAAAAATATGTTCAATGCTATCCCAATTTTCTTTACAGAGGGACATCTACTAGGTCCACACGAAAATTTATGGAGCATGATATCCCAAACATGGATCTTATTTGATAAGGCCATCCAATTGAAGATCTTTGACTTTAAGGGACAGTTGTACTTCCAAATATATGTAGACCACCAACTAAGCTAAGGAATATCTTCTTATTTTTTGATAGTTTTGTAACCAATATTGGGAGTATAAGCACCACCTGAGGCATTCCTTGACCATAAAAAGACATCTTTATGGCCCACAATTCTTACATTATTGTTTTGAAGTACCTTTGTATACATGTCCACTGTTATATATCCTCCTCATTCACAAATCCCATAACTTCTACATTTAACCACTCTTGTCTCATGATAGTGGAATTGATTGTGTCAGCAATCTGCTCCAAAAATATGTGTCCATGTTCCCTTAGATAGTCAACCATACTACCAGTAGCCTATGAGCACTTGCACATCCAATCCATGGGTTCTGTCCCACTTTAATCTTTATACCATTCCCAAATTTCCATTCAACCTAGTCCCCTATTACTTCTAAAACCGTAATCACAAGTTTCCACATAATTGAGACATTTTTTATTGGTTTTTCTCCAGATATGAACCATTCTTCCATTACTAAAGGGGAAATATATTTTTGTTGAACAATATTCACCCAAAGACTCTCCCATTTTAGAACCCTCCATGCTCCTTTGGATGCAAGATCCTTGGAAAAAAAATGAGGGTGATTTAGGCCACACCCCCCATCTCCTTAGGATAGGCTATATTTTTCCATGCAACCCAATGAAAAGAGTTTCCTTCTTGAAATTCCTTCGATAAGAAATTGTAACTCATCTTTCTAATTTGATCCAAAATACCTGTAGGAACATATGCCATCGATGTCCAATACACAGGGATGGATTCCAAGAGTGTTTTAACCAATATCAAATTCCCCCCTATAAATAACCATTTATTGCACCATAATAAAAAACACTTGTCATTCTTTCCTATGAGCCAAGCCCAATCCCTCCTTTGGTAATCATTTGGATTTAAAACAAATCCTAGATACTTTAAACTAGGCTTCATATCAACCTTAGGAAAAATAATATGATTATAGATCCAATATATGGAAATATTATCCATGTTCATAAAGGAAATGGAAGATTTCCTCTCATTGTAAATCATACCTATAGCTTCCGAAAACTGTTCTAGAAAAAATTGAACAAGACCAACTTCTCTCCTTGTCCTAGATGAAAAAAGCATGACATCGTCAACAAATAACAGATGAGTAGCTCTAACATGTACTCTAGTAAGAATACCCATCAAAGATCCATTATGCTTGACCTAAAGAATAATTCTTCTTAGACCCTACGGTACTAAGATAAACAATAGTGGAGCCAATGGGAAACCTTGTCTCAAGCCCCGACCTGACCTAGACAAAGATGAAGTCGATCCATTTACCAAGGATGAAAAAGACACTGTTTGCACACATATCATAATCCATTTTACTATCGGTAATTGAAAGCCTACTTGTAGTAACACCAATCTCAAATAGATGTTGGTAGGAAGTTTGGTAAGGAAGAATTGCAGCATTGCCGATGCTGTGACACGTCAGAAGAGGTCGCGGAAGGTAGAAGGATAGACTATTTTATGTATTTTTGAGTCGATTGTACCACAAAATGCGGGTTTTTGGGTCATCGGACCATATGAGATGTAATTTTGAGTTAATTATACCGCAATAGGCGGGTTTTTGGGTCATTTGGACCGTGTCAGTTAGATTTTGGGTCATTTGTCCAAGAGTCGGTTAGGAAGTTGTTAGTAAGTGGACAAGCATTGTAAAGGCGGAAGCCTATTTATAGTCAAAGAGTCATATGTGTTGGATAACTTTTGGATCGGATCTAGGCATGATTTTTGGATGTTGTTTATGCGCATCTTTGAGTCTGTATGTGAGATAAAGAGATATTGTTGATATCTGGTTTTGTGGAGATGTTGTATCAGGGTTTTTCTGAAGTAATATGACATGAAGGAACAGTTTGGTGAAATTGCCTGTGCACCTTTTATGTTAATGCATGTTGCAATGATTTCTTGTTGTAGTTAATACTTTAATGTTATACTTGTCGGGATGAATGTTTATGTTGAATGATGCTATGAATACGAATGATGGTAATATCAAATGCATAGATATGCTTTGAATGCTGCGATAAGTTAAGTAATTGTTGCCACAATCATCCTCCTTCATTTGGTGGAAACATGGTTTCGTCCACTCTCCCTTGATTGCCTCGAGTGAGACCTCATCTGCTCCGCAGGTGTTGATGGACAGGGTAAAACCTATCTGGGCCGGTGCTCAGGGAGATCGCGGTGGGTTGGTGTCGATAGTGATGGGAACCCCTGTCGACTGGGTTTGAGTCAACAAATGGTTTCATTGATGGGACTGTGTGTGAAGTGAAAGGAGGATATGTTGTGGCACCCGGCGAAACCTAAGATCCAGAATGGTTGGATCGAAAGCTACAGGAATTCGCTGAAGAAGAAATCCACAACACTCAACTGACAGAAGATCAGTGGGTAGATAGATATATTCACGATGGTCTGCATGAATGGTTCTTCTGTGAATTCCCGGTCCTATTGTTTGAGTGGTTGGAGAAGTTGACCTTTCAGAAGAGGAACTTCCAGGGTGGTGAGCCAACGACCTGGACCCCAGAGTTGATCCAAGAACTGCAGGAGCTCAACAATAAAGCATCACTGGCTGTCAAAGTGTGGCTTGATAGCATCTTGGAAGGGTATATCACTGAATTCTCGATTGATACATAGAAATATTATAGTGAAGCCGAAAGATATTTCTTCCGTGAACCCCGAGGAAGGTTTCTGCTGTCGCTCCAACTGTCCATTAAGATGCTTATCTGCGAAAAGGGTATATTGAAGATGCATATATATGAGTAATAAACCTAGTGGGTGGAGGCCGTGGGTATCGTGACAGTAGGGGGGTAGTTGCATGGAATGATCAGGGGTAGATGGGTGCCGGTCACGACGAGACTATGAGTGAAGCCGAGGAAGAAAGTGGTATTACAAGAGGAGGAGCGAGGTTTCGACAGGAAAAGAGGTAGAGGATAGGAGAAGGTCCTACTTCCATCAAACTGCGAGTTCACGAAGGAAGACCACACGGGACGAAGCGACCTCACAGTCCGGACAAGGATGCATAGGCTACACCCAGGATAGAGGTAGGACCTAACCCCAGCAGCAAAGTACCAACACCTCCACTCACTATCTGTCAACTAGTGAGAAACACCACTTCGACCCCATCGGGTCAACAAAACGTAATTGCTAGTAGTTCAGTACCTACAGGGAGGAAGCCTAGGAGGGCGGGTGATGATGCTAAGCTACCACTATTTCACGGGAGTGGGACAGATAAACCGAAATAATATTGGTTTTTGTGTGAAGCGGTTTGGACTGTAAAATAGATCATTGATGATGATGCCAAGAAAAAACAGCTGGCGACGACCCTCCGAGGTCGCGCCTTAGATTGGTTTATGAAGTTTGTTCTAGTCCCTACAGGAGCTCCAGCGAAGTCGCTAGATGAGATCAGGGATGGGTTGACTGCAGAATTTAGAAATCCCAAGTCTGAGGCCCAATATATTACGGAATTGAAAGAAATTAAGCAGTATCCCAATGAGATGGTGTGGTATTTTGACCAGCGGTTCAAGATGCTGATGGCAAGGGTTAGTTTCAATATGGGCGCTATCCAACATAAAGAGTGGTTCATCGTGGCACTGCTGTCGCATATTCAGCTACCATTGATGCAACAAAACATCTTGACGCCTAGTGAAGCTCTGGATATTGCAATGCAGTTGGAGGCATCACCAATTGGAGAAAATGCAGTCGGGATGTCGTAGATACAGACACAACTGGATAATTTGACCATACAGCTGCAAGATTTGAAGAAGGGAAAGGAGCAGTGCGAAGAGGTATGGTGCACACGATGTCGAGGGGAAGGACATACGAAGGACAATTGCCCTGACTTCCGTAACTATTTGGTTTCAGGAGCACCAAACCCATTGAATGGTGTTGGCATGCCATGGTGTTGCGTTTGTCAGGTATTTGGGCACCACCATGAAGAATTTCCATATATGAAAAAGATGGTCACCAAGCCGATGAATCTATATTGCACTTTCTGCAAATCAGTGGGACATGATGACAAATATTGTTGGGCATACGGTTTGATTCATGAGAGAACGTACGACGCATTCTATGTAAAGGATGACCAGTGTGCCGTACAAAAACTGCCATTGCAGCTATAGGTGGCCCAGCCGCTACCTCAACCGCAGGTGTAGTTTGTACCACAGCAGCAATAGCAACAGTTTGTGCCACAATATTCTTCGATGCAAATGGCTCCACCGCAGCCATAGTATGTTCAACAACCGCAGTATGCGCAGCAAGGGCAAGGAATGCAACCAGCTCCGATGTAGCAATAGTACAATCAACAGTAATACCAACAGCAGGGTGGATTCCCAGGAGGATTCTGGGGTGGACGCAGCGGAGGATTTGGTTGTAGAGGAGGATGAGGAGGTCGCAGACCTATGCAGTGCTATCACTGTGAGGTAAGGGGACACTATCAGTGTGATTACCTGCTGTTGCAGGCACAATGTACATTTTGCTTCATTGTAGACCATACAGTAGAGAACTGCCCACAGTTGATTGCATGATGGCAGGTAGGGAATGTTCCGTAGTTGCAGAATCAGAACCCGGCAGAGTAGCGAGTACAAAATCCGGTGCAGCAACTAGTCCAGAACTAGAACCAATGTCCAATTCAAAATGCTAATCAAAATGTGAACCAATCGAGGAATCCACTGCTGAACTAGAATCAGGGTGCGAATGTTTCAACAATCTCAGCATAGCCTAGGCCACATGATGCAGCTGTTGCGGTGATCACTCTGGGAGGTGCAACAACAAGAGAAGACACCTCACATCCGCTGATCCGGTTGGCCGGGCAGAAGAAGGTGTCATTTGACATTAATTCAGAGCGAGATACGTTCCACCAAGCACGACGGGCGTTGGATAAAGGCAAGGCTATCGTCTGTGACATGTCTCCTGTCTTTGATGACACATTAGACGCTGGTGCATCAGCGCAGTTTGGAACTTTGCAGAAATTCATGGAAATTTGTTTATTATTGGCAAGAAATCTTGCTGCGCTTGCCGATATTGAGGGGTTGTTGTAGCGATTGCCAAGGGGACGCTAGGAATCCACAGTGAATTCCTTACAATGGAGGAAGACTGGAAAGGAGATGCAGATGAATATTCAAATTGGAGATTATGATGTCGAATCAGTTATTCTGGATCTTGGTTCGGATGTCAACATATTAACCAAGCAGGCATGGTAGAAAATGGGGAGCTCCCCATTGAGCTGGTCTCCTATCCAGCTCCGGTTAGCTAATCACGCTAAAGTGACGCCGATTGGGAGAGTTCCCCGGTTGGTGGTGGACATTGAGGGCATGAATACCTACGTTGACTTCGATGTCATCGAAGTGGTTGAAGGAGGAAGCTCTTATCCCGTGTTTCTGGGGATCGGATGGGCTAACGACAGTGGAGCGGTAATCAACTTCAAGCGATGGATGATGGCTTTTGAAAATCGCAATCTTAGAGTTATCGCCCCGTTGGATCTGGCTGAAGGACACATATACCTTGAACCAGTAAAAGATGAAGATCCTAGCAGATGGGACCATGCATTCAACATTTCAGAAGATTACATTCATCCGACTTACAACGGTGAGCTTGGATGGCGCCGTGATAGCTTTGCGTCTTCCGAATCTGATGACGCGCTAGAACACTGGCAGAACTGCTTGCACGAGGTGTCACTCCATAAGTGTGGATTAATCATGTAGTTGCTATGTCGTGTCGTGAATGAAACGGTCACACTACCAATATATGAAGGACTTCCTAGCTTGCCTACCTTTTTGACGGAGTTCGAGGAAAGAGTTCCAGAACCACATCGATTACTGGCATTGAACGAAGCACTGAAAGATGGTCCAACACGCTGGTGGGAGACACATAAGGCATCAATTGATGGATGGTAAAAATGTAGAAGATTGATGATGGTATGCTTCGACGACACTAAGGTCTACCATGCAGGGAACTATGATGGTCAGAACGATCCTTAAGGCCATTTGATGGAGTGTCAGACATTATAGGCATCGTGACCAAGAGATGAGTGGGTCCACGCATTTATCCATACTTTGGATGAAATTCCTCAGTCATGGTATACGACAGTTGAATTACGGGGAGAAATCACTACTTGGTTGGAGTTGACCATCTTTTTTACTCATATGTTCATTTTTGCTGATCCCAACTCGGATGTCCATAATGCTCCGCAGATCATTCGCAATGTGGTTCTAAAGGTTGTTCCTATGGCGTACCCGGTGGATCCGCATATGCACTGCCAGATGAAATCCATAATGGAATGTTATAATATCACTGGTGGGCCCGAAGATGGTGATGATCCACGGAATGTCAACATTCCGGAGTCTGAAGGAAGTCGTGATGTGGTACCACCTGGTGCACAAAGTGATCCGTTCAATCATCCCTTGAAGCTTCACAGGATCAATATTGGGACGGAGGCCACTCCCAAGTTCGTGAATGTTGGAGATTATTAGGATGATAAGATGATGGGAAAGGTCACTGAGTTGTTACATGAGTTTCAAGACCTTTTTCCTATGAAGTTATCTGAAATGAAAGGTATTTTGGGTGATCTCGAAGAGATGAAGATTCGCTTGAAACCAGATGCGAAACCGATCAGGCAGCGACCTTATAGGCTCAATCCGAGACATAAGGAGAAGGTCAAGGCAGCAATTGCTCACATGTTGGATGCTAGCATCATTGAACCGGTTGAAGAGTCAGAATGGATTAGTCCTATAGTAGTGTAGGACAAGAAGACTAGAGAGGTGCGCATTTGTGTTGATCTGCAGAAGTTGAATGACGCTTGCTTGAATGACCCCTTTCCGACCCCATTTACTAATGAAGTGCTTGAGGGGGTAGGTGGCTAGGAGATGTATTCTTTCGTGGATGGGTTCTCAGGCTATCATCATATCCATATTGCCAAGGCAAACCGCCACAAGATGACTTTTGTGACAGAATGGGGATGTTTTCAGTATACTGTAATGTCATTTGGGTTGAAGAATGCACCTGCGATATTTTTCGCAGGTTGTTGTTGCTGCATTCAAGGATTTCATCCAGAAGTTCTTACAGGTATACATGGATGATTGGACAGTCTATGGTTTGATCTGCAATCATATGGCCAATCTGCGGTTGATGCTGGAGCGCTGTCGCCAGCACCAGATATCGCTAAATTTGAAGAAGTGCATTTTTTGTGCGCCATTTGGGATATTGCTGGGTCACATTGTGTGCAAGCAGGGGTTGTTAGTCAATCCAGCAAAGATTGCACTCATTTTGAGCTTGACACCACCGACCACTATTAAGCAGTTGAGGGTGACATTGGGGCATACTCGGTATTATCACAAGTTTATCTGGGGATATGCAGCGATCACCGCCCCTATGGAGAAGCTATTGAAGAAAGATGTCCTATTTCAATGGAGCCCTGAATGTTAGGATAGTTTTGAGTAGCTCAAGGCTAAGATGGCTTCGGCACTGATACTAGTATTCCTGGACTGGATTAAGGAATTCCATGTCCATGTTGAAGCATCGTCAATTGCACTCGGTGTGGTGCTAGTGCAGCTAGGAGAGGGGGATCTTGATCACCCTATTGCTTTCGCCAGTCGAAAGCTGTCATCCGAAGAAAGGAACTACACCACTACCGAGCGGGAAGGATTGGCGATAGTCTATGCACTACAGAAGTTCTAACACTACTTATTGGGCGGACATTTTAAGATGTTCACAGACCATTCTACCTTAAAGTACCTGGTCAACAAGCCTATGTTGGGGGGGAAGATATGCCACTGGTTACTTCTCTTTTAGGATTTCGATTTTGAAGTAATTGTGAATCCAGGGTGGTTGAAATCCGACCCTAATCATCTCTCGCAGATTGAAACACGAGAGGAGCCAACTAACATTGAAGATGGGCTGCAGGATGCACAACTATTTAGGGTTGAAGCAGCCGATGGCTATTTTGAAGAAATCATTCAATTTCTGGCAACAGGTATTGCCCAAGAAGAGCTCACCACTAGTTAGAAGAAGCAGTTGGTGGTTAAAGCTGCCGACTTCCAGCTCAGTGTAGGAAAGTTACACAAGATGGGTGCCGACGAGATATTACGACGGTGTGTCTTTCCACATGAGCAAGTGCAAATATTGGCAGAAGCATATGGAGGACTAGCTGGAGGACACTACGGGGGTCGGGCGACTACCAGGAAGGTGCATCGAGCGGGGCTCTGGTGGCCCATGCTCCATAATGATGCGACCGACTATGCACGGTCCCACCAAGTTTGTCAGAGAATTGGGAAGCCATCCTGGAGGGACAAGATGTCGTTGATGCCTCAGTTAATACTGCAACCGTTTGACAAATGGGTAGTGGATTTTGTGGGACCCATCAATCCATCGGGTAAGCGCACTGGTGACAGATATATCATCACGATGACAGATTACTTGACGATATGGGAAGAAGCTGCACCAGTTGTTGATTGCTCCACAGCCACAGTTTCACAGTTTTTGTTTGACAACATTATCACTCGCTTCGGATTCCCCAAGATATTGTTAAGCGATCAAGGTAGCCACTTTCTCAATCGCACCATTAGCGCATTGGCGGAGGAGCTGCAGATTCAGCATAAGAAGAGTACACCATATCATCTGCAAGAAAATGGGATGATGGAAGCTTTTAATAAGATATTGGAACATGTGTTGACAAAGGTGTGCAATGCGAACCATGATGACTGGGATCTCAAAATCCCAGTAGTATTGTGGGCCTATCTCACCACATGTAAAAGGTTGATGGGTCAGACGCCATTTAAGCTAGTGTATGGATAAGAAGCAATCATGCCAATGGCATACATTGTTCCAATTTTGCGCGTAGCAGCAATGATAGGAATGGATTCTGCGGCAGCATTGGAGGAACGTCTAGCGCAGTTAGTGCACTTGGAGGAAGATTGCTTTATCGCCGATTTCCATCAGTGTGTGGAGAAGGATCGCTAGAAGGCTTGGCATGATCGCCACATCAAGAAAAAATAGTTTCAATAGGGTGACTTGGTGCTGTTGTATGACAACAAGTTTATGAAACATCCAGTAAAATTGCAGATGCATTGGCTTGGTCTGTATCGCATCAGTAGCATAACTTCAGGAGGAGTGGTACAATTGCAGTAGTTGGATGGAGTGATGCTCACCAAGTTGATTAATGGTAGCAGGTTGAATCCCTATCAGTCAAGCTTGGAACAACGCGATGCTTGAATTGCATCGGAAAAAAAAAGTGTATATTGATCAATGGTAGGGTGGCGCACCAACAGGAACGGAATGTGGAAGCAGGGAGGCTTGTGCCGCAAGTTAGGAGCGGTCTGCGACAAGTGGCAGGGTTGCGACCGGGTCAAATCAGCAATAAATGCTAAAAGTTAAAACAGTTAATTAACGGCGCTTGTTCAAATGATGGGAATTAATGGTGGATCCGATCAATCGGCTGACAGGATCGACGACGGATTTGCATCATTAATACAGGATTTCGGATGAGTTAATGCAGAATTTAGTGATGATTACGAAGTCTTTGGCTAGACACTATAAAAATGGGTAGGAGATGGTTAGAAGGCACCGAGAATTCAGTTGTTAAGTGCCTATGCAGAGCTGAAGAGTATTGTTATAGCTTGGTAAGTGCATTTGTGTGTTCGACAAGGTTCAGTTGAACTTGCAAAGTGCCATTAGGACGGAGAAGCTATCCGTTGAGAGTGTTGGATAAGATATGCCACGAGAGCTAGAAACGGTTGATATTAGCAGTGAGGTTGAGTCTCCTTTCACCGGGATTTCCATTGAGGAAGAAGTTGCGTCTGCGGGAGACGTCAATATTGAGGTAGAAGTTGCAAACATGCTGGTGGGGACGTCAGTAATCGCTAAGAAGCGTCAAGGGGGTCAACATTTTGAGTCACCACAAAGCAAGAGGTAACTTAGATCATCCACCGCGGTGGTGGGAGAAGCTCAGGTGCACGTAGGGCAGTCCAGTCGCCGCGTTGACGAGTCTACCCCATGGGAGGGACTGTCGGCTGTTGAAATCCCTGGGTATATCTCACCCAGTCGGCCGGATGCAACCCCGCACAATTTGAACCCGAAGCAGAAGTATGGTGTGAAGATGCCAGCGCTCCCTGCTGGAATGGAGTGCTCTGTTGATATTGTGCTGGCGTTGATACGCCTACGATATGATGATCATGATATGGTGGCCCACCTAGAAATTACGTCAGCCCCATATGTGCCCAGGTCACGACTTACTGCGATGCCGATTGTACAGGACTGGGCACGTGGATTGGAATAGGCTGGCTTGTTAGGGCTCATTAACATGCCGCATTTCGAGCAGATGGCGGAAGTTAACGCATGTGTGAAGCCGTTGCTTGTGTGCTTCCATGGTGGTTCCTTATGGATGGATAGAGAAATTCTGGTCACTGTTGATTTGATTTCATACATTACCGGACTGCCTAAAGATGGAGTCGATCTGTTGCATTACTTCTAAGGGAAGGCAAACGACAACAAGCGGGCGGGTCAACTGGTGAAGAAATATGGCTTGGAAACGGATGGTCATGGGTATCGCACTATCAGTATCAATGATAAGGGGGTACTCACCAGCACCAATATTTTATCCTGCAAGATGGTCAAGGGTGGTCGTCCTAACCAGTGCAACTCAGGGATTGTCGCATGTGCAGTACAATGCGCGGAGGGAGTCCAAATGAACTAGTCCTTGTTTCTATTGAATCAATTGGCAGAGGATGCCGCGACAGTTCAGGTTGGTAAGGGCTCATTTACAGATAGCTGGCCGCTACTCTTGATTGCATTTGTGGCTTGGAAGGAGCCCGATGTGTATCAGGGCATGGACGTTGCGGCTGCAAAAGATCGGCGAGGTGCGCGCTATCAGAACTTATGGTATGTACGGGAGCCAGAGCGACTCCAGGATTGCCAATTGTTATTTTGGATTTATTGGGAGATGCTTTGCAATGCAACAACAAAGGTACCGCAGATATCCGAAGACATTGCGAAAAAATTTAAACTGATTATGGAGTTTGCAGTTTGGCCGCATGTTATTTATGTGTAGGCAAGGCGTGACCACGGTCAGCAATGGTTGCTGACCCCTGACAAGGTAACGATGGAAGCACTAGATGCCATTGTGAATGATTGGCCACCGGAATGGGGCGAACCCCTTGTGTTGGCCGATATTGAGGCTGGAGAGCCGACAAAGGGTCCAGAGGATCGCACATCGGCTCAAAACCCGACAATCATCATGATTCCGATCAAGAGTCCATCAAAACACGGATGGATGACGACATTGACCATGCCTTGGAAGAGAATAGAACGAAAGGGAAATAGGATCCGGCGACAATCAGCGGGCTGCCCCTATCGACAGAAGCAAGCTTGGGCCGACTCATAAAAGCAATCAGTGATGTGTCCACCGTAGCAACTCAGAAGATGACAAGGGAAACAGACGAAGGCTTCCATGTGCTCACTGCTCATATGGATTCGTTGTGTGACATGGTTTTGCGGAGGGCACTGGAAGAGGCAGTAGCACCACAAGTTAGCACAATCAGCACCGAGCCATGGGTCCAGAATGTGGAGATTCCCCCGATTGCGATTGTGACTGAAGATGAGGCTGTGAACGCCTTGATGAAGTAGTTACAGAAGGTGTCCATTAATGTTAATGCATTGCCAGTGGAAGAGTTGACCACTATGTAGGAAGATACAAGCCGGGAGATGACAAACCGACTGCGGGATATTAGTGGCATGAGCGTACGATTGCAGGAGAGCAAGGCTGACGCGAAGCGCACCATTGAAGAATTGAACAGCAGGGCTGCTTCAGAACGACAGGCTGTGGATGAGCTTGAGGAAGATATCAGGAAGGAACGAGCTGAGAAGGCTCACGAGATTGAATAATTGAAGAAAGAGCAGGGCCGCCTCATCGTTGAGAAGGCCAGTATATGGGATGATAGTGTACAGGTCAATCGGGCCATCATGGAAGCTTATCAGCATGTGTCAGATCCCATTAACGAGGTGGATGTGCTCCAATGGGTGCAGCGACTGGGGGCTGCCATTGTCTAGTTGAGGCAAGAGAATCAAGAGTTGAAAGCTCAGGTGAATCCTGGTACACCTTAAGTTGAAGTCGACGATAGAAAAAGGGTGATTGAGGAAGTCACAACTCGGATGGAAGAGATGGAAAAGGCCACGACGAAGCTCACAGTCGATACCGTACAGTTCTAGAGCCAAATTGTCTAGGACGAGCAGGTTGACCAGTTAATCAAGTATCGACGGGACGTAGAAGGACAGTTGGCGACACTCAAGGCAGCCATGCGCACAATGCCACCCAAGGAATAGGTCTCTAAGTCTCAGGACTTAAAGGAATTGCAGAAACGAGTTACCAAGGCTGATGAATGATGGAAGAAGCATGCAACGCAGTTGGAGCAGTTTCAGGATGTCGGGGGACAGTTCATAACTAAGGTTGGTGAATCGTTTCAGGGAGTACAGAAGGGTCGTCAACAGGTGACGGCGAACCTCACTACACATCCATCTGCAAAAGATGTGCTCGACAATCAGGTGGCGACTATAGAAGCCAAGGAAATGGTGATGACAGTCGCGCATCAGTACGAGGATTTCAAAGTGAATACCATAGAATACACCACATCCAGTTGATGTGGCTCGAGGGTGAGCCACAAGATTGTGTTGGGGGCCTGTTGGCATGCGGTTTGGTAAGGAAGAATCGCAGCATCGTCGATGCTGCGACATGTCAAAAGAGGTCACGGAAGGCAGAAGGATAGACTATTTTATGTATTTTTGAGTCGATTGTACCGCAGAATGAGGGTTTTTGGGTCATTCGACCATATGAGATGTAATTTTGAGTTAATTATACCACAGTAGGCGGGTTTTTGGGTCATTTGGATCGTGTCAGTTAGATTTTGGGTCATTTGTCCAAGAGTCGATTAGGAAGTTGTTATTAAGTGGATAAGCATTGTAAAGGCGGAAGCCTATTTATAGTCAAAGAGTCATATGTGTTGGATAACTTTTGGATCGTATCTGGGCATGATTTTTGGATGTTGCTTATGCGCATCTTTGAGTCTGTATGTGAGATAAAGAGATATTGCTGAGATCTAGTTTTGCGGAGATGTTGTATCAGGTTTTTTCTGAAGTAATATGACATGAAAGAACTGTTTGGTGAAATTCCATGTGCACCTTTTATGTTAATACATGTTGCGATGATTTCTTGTTGCAGTTAATACTTTAATGTTATACTTGTCACGATAAATGTTTCTGTTGAATGATGCTATGAATATGAATGATTGTAATATTGAATGCATAGATCTGCTTTGAATGCTGCAATAAGTTAAGTAATTGTTGCCACAATCATCCTCCTTCATTTGGTGGAAACATGGTTCCGTCCACTCTCCCTTGATCGCCTCGGGTGAGACCTCATCTGCTCCTCAGGTGTTACTGGATAGGGTAAAACCTGTCTGGGCCTGTGCTCAGGGAGATCGCGGTGGGTTGGTGTCAAAAGTGATGGGAACCCCTATCGACTAGGTTTGAGTCAACAATAGATCTAGTTGAACCTATCATAGGATTTTGATAAATCCACTGCATTGACAACCATAGCTGGCACTTTCTTTTTCTTAACACTATGCATTATCTCCTATGCAAAACCAATTGCACCATGGATCTATATTCCATCCAGGAGACCAAATTGTTCTTGAGATATCGATATTGACAACATGCCACTAATCCTTCTCACAATAACTTTTGCAATCAGCTTGAAAATAGAATTACACAAGGATATGGGTCTATAATCCTCCAAATTACCTACTCTATCATATTTTGGAATGAGTGCAATGAAATTTGAATTAAATGCCTCCATAAACCTGCCATTTCCCCTTGGTTCCTCAATAATTCTAAGTAAATCCACTTCTAAAAGTTCCATGAAACTAGAGAAGAACTCTATTGGGCACCCATATGGCCCTGGACTCTTATCCTTTTGCATAGAATGAATAAATTCTTTTAGTTCCTACAAATATACCTCCTCCATAAGATCATTATTTTGTTCCTCATTCACAAATTATGGATAGAAGGCTACCACCCTCATCATATGAGCCATCCTAGATCTATCATCTTACTTGAAGAGCCTATTGAAATGTGATACTCCAACCTCATCTAAATTCCTAAAGCTAGTTACCTGAACTCCTTCATCATTCTCCAATTTTCAAAGGGAACTGGCATTCATCATTCTCCAATTTTCAAAGGGAACTGACATTTTTTTTTTTTGTGGTTAACATATGTGTGGAAGTATTTTGCGTTATCATCCCCCTCTTTTATCCAAATTTCCTTGATTTTTAAGCGCCAAGTATCATCATTTTCTTCTAAAATATTCCTTATTTTTTATTGTAACTCCATAATGTCCATGTTATACTCCAAAGGCCTATAACCTTCCAGATTATTTGCATAGAATGATTCCAATATATTCTCAATGTTACTCAATTTAGCTTGTGTCTTCCTCCTCTCAGCTACCCAAGCTATAGATGCTTTTCTTATAGTTTTTAGATTTTGAAGAAATTGGAACCTTGCAGATTCTATTCTATTTCCATTGAAAGGATGCCATACGTATTTAACCATTTGTATGTACCCCTCATCCTCCATCCATATAGCATTAAATTTAAAAGGACTAGGTGGATTTTCCTATCCTAACACTACCTCCAACATGACCAGGAAGTGATTTGAATCACCTCCAATTCCTACCCACTGCTTAGTCTTGATTGCCATCTGCAAGATGCCTTCATTGATTAAAAATATGTCAATCTTGTTTTCTATCATGTCCTATCCTGTCCTCATATTCCTCTAGGTAGGCCTATGCTTGACTAGGATGATATCATATAAGCTATTTTTTTCTAACCTCCTCGGAAAAAGTAATCAGAAATGGTATCCCGATGAAAATTCCTACCCCATATATCAACATCTCCCATAGTGAAGTTTAAATCACCACCAAGGATCACCCCATCATGTGATAGTAGACTAGAGTGAAAGAGATGCTCCCAGAACACTACTCTTTGCTGATAAGGACCGTAAATATTGACAAAAGAAAAATCCATTCCGATCTCTCGCGAGAAAAACGTGGCCCCCAAACTTGACACCATGACCCAACTATTAGTACAATGGAAGAAACTCATATGTCATCCTGTTACAAGGCCTCTATATCTACCATGAGCATTTAGATTAACAAAATCCGAGCCAGGCAGTATCCCTTTCAGTTCTTCCAAAATAACATCTCCACATGATATAGTTTCATGGATGAATATTACCTCAAGTTTATGAGTTCCTACGATTCTTTAAGGGCTAGCTTCTTTGAGGGAATCCCCATCCCTTTGTAGTTGAAGGTCAACACAATCATGAGGAAACAAAGTTAGAGTACTTTCTTGCTCTAAGAGTCCGATAAATTGTTTTTTGTCTCCCAGCCCCAATATCCAAAAAATCTTGCTCCCTATTCGAGGCTAAATATGACTATCACCCCCTTAATCGAGGATAAATCGACTTAGAAACTTGGTAAATACCACCCCTAAAGAAATTCTCCACCAATTTACTAAATATTCATGGCCTAAGGTGGTACATATCAAACCCCTCAGTGAGATGATATTTACCATCACCTCTTTGATTGTATTGTCTATAGACGAGACACAATTATTAGACACACAACTAAGGAAAGATGAAGCCGAAGTCGCCTCAGAAGATATACTATGATTTAGAATCAACTTAATGGCTAAATCCTCCTCACGATGATACCTGGTCACTAAGTGACCTCGATCCATATTACACATTTACTTCGAACAATCGATTGAGTCACCTACTGATCCATCCCAAGACTTGATTGGATATATCAACTATTACCTAGTCTCAGTCGATTCCTTGGTCAGATCCTTGACTCAGTTGTCCCAAAGGATCAATCGACTTCATGACTCGACGACACACAACTGATATCACATGCCCGACAGATCATCATACATTCTCGACAATAGTTGATGGTTCCAACAAATGTCAGACGACATTCTGAGTATTCAGAAGGCATCTGAATATCCATCGACATGTAAACGATGTCTCTTTATCTTCTTCTAGCTGATGAATAGGAATAAGACTTATGATCTCTTTGTAAATGTATTTTTGTAACATAAACGCAACAAGTAGTTACCCAAGCGTCCCTCGGGATTGTATAAATACTTGTAAGATGGAAGATGAAAAAAGGAAGCTTTTGGTTCTCTTCTCTCAATTGCATTAAGACGAGTTCCTAAAGAGAAGGCTCGATTGGTTACTTACGGTTCCTACATTCGACCTCTTACGACAACTGCTCAATACAACCTGATTTTTTACACGTGAAGTTTCTCCATTATCAATTCCTATCTCACATATTCTGTGATTGGTATTGTTTATTAAATTTTTCATTTGTTTATTATTTGGTGTATGCTATTCTTCATCATTGTTTCTTTGATCAAACTAGCACTATAGGCATCCGCCATAACAGTAGCCGACTCAGTTAGTCGACGATGTTGTCCCCTTGTCGACCTCCTATGCGACACAAATCACCTACAATATTCTCCAAGGATAGAGGAGGATTCAATGTCGTTGAAGGGAGGATCCCAAGACCCAAGGGAGTAAAATAGGGGAGCCTTCCCAATCATGGGAGACATTGATGTGTAAAACTTGCAGCAAAAATCTCATCCTTACCTAGAAAAATTGGAGGAATCTTAAAAACCCATTCCTTCTCATATAAATTTTGGAAACTACAACGGAAAAATTAATCAGAAAAATACCCCAAAGGATCTTTAAATAAAGATAGGGCTATATTAGAGGACATCCAATCATAATATGCCAAATCAAACATAAAACCTTCTCAACTGGGAGGAGAGGATGCCTAGCTTCTCCCCATTATATGATGTGATGCCAAATTAGGACCCTCCCGGTCACTACTACTACTAAGTTTATAGGAAAAGGAAAATGCAATGGAAATACAAGAATTGTCTACCTTGGATAGACTCATAAAAGCATCAAAAGATGACCCCACTAGAATCAATCCTTGATTAAAATCCTTGGAGAAAAATGACTAATAGCATTACCACTAGAAAGACAAATATCCTCCATCACATTATTAAAAGATAAATCAGTGATAGGATGACATGGATTAGCTATCTTAGGAAGTAAAAAAGCCTCATCCCCGCAATGACCTTTGTGTGTGAATCCCACATGAAGGTCAAATGCTTTTTTCAATGCCTCTACCTCCCTCATACATTCTTCTATATTTTTTGTTGAAGTGGCAACTTTGACTTCCTTTGTCATAATAATATCCACTTCCTTCATCCCTCTACCTAGAAAGGGAGACTGTTGATTGTAGCCAGACTCAGTTCCCTACTACAACCATGGGCTTGACCACCCCTAGAGGAATGAAAATTGAATCTAATGTATCGAAGGGTTTCTTATGAGACTTTGATCTAGGCATATATTCCATATGAGGGACTATCCTCTCTTTTCTTTTAAAATGCAGGTGACAGTCCTAGACCAAATTCCCATGAGTGTGGCATCTGTTACAACAAAAAGGAATACCAACATAATCTAGGCACTGAGAATGAACCATAGTCCTCATCATAATTGTTGTTTCGGCATGTCGACCCTTCCTTGTATCTATATTGACTAGATACGAGCTCTGAACATAACCCTAGTCTTCAAAAAACTGAAGTCAACAGAGAGATAATCACCTAAGGTTGCTCCAATGCATTTGAAGACATCTAAAGACCAAAACTCTGTCAGAATCCTTGGTAACTTGAGCCAAATTGGCTGTTTATAATTCTTCTCCTCCCTGGCATAAAAAAATGGAGTCTAATGCTTCAGTTTCATAGGTGTAGACCCCCACATCCAAATTCCATCCAAAATTAATGGAACATCTTCTAGGGATCTCAGAATAATCCCCAACCATCCTTTTTCCAAGGTGAGAAGATGCAGTTGATAACCTAAAATTCCAACCTAGTTTACATCCACCCATTGTTTTAAAGATGCTTGTATCATATTATGGGAGATGAATCTTCCCATTATGGCCGACTTCGACAAAGATACCATTTCATATATGTTAACATCTGCCCCTCGAGAAAGGCTGTTTAGAGAATTTTTATGCCTAATACATTTCCTAGAGAGGTGTTATCCCTTATCCCTAACCGAACTGCCTTTAAATGATGAAGGTCTATCTCACTCAATATCAAGTGCTAGGCTGGATGACCTCTAGATAGCTAAAAAATTCTCTTCCCACATGCTGAGAATCGGCTTGCAACTCCTGGAGTCTATGTCCTTGTACTACAAGTGCTAGACTAGACGTCCTTTGGATATTAGGGTCAAAAATCCTTTCTACAAGCTAATTATTGTCTAGAGATACGTCAGATACACTCCAAGAGGCTCGCACAATGTCAAAAGAATTTCCCTGCTACGGAGTAACCATAAAATCCCCAAACCCTACCGGAGGATACATAATAGCACATGACCTAAAGAACTTTTCCTTAGAATTAATTATCTTGGGTAAGAATATTACCCATCGATGAACCATCTGTCCATAGACTAACTTATCCTAACCTTGAAAATATGGGGATTAAATGAAGGGAAATATGAAACAATGATACCTCAGGATGCACATACTCCAGAAATATCCTAGCTCTTAAATACTAACTTATTGTTCCATTAAAAATGGAATACAGTACCTTGTGAGACAAAAACTACCCTCAAAGGGTAACCATCGGTGACCAAGTAAGCCTCTAGATCGTTAGGGGACCCTCATTCTAGACCGCCATGATACTCTCATTCTAGACCACCATGAAACCCTCAAAATGTGTTGTTCAGATGCATATACTCTAGAAAGATCCTAGCTCTTAAATACCAACTTACTACGATCACATGGCAATCTTTACGTTTCATCAAACTTTCCATTAAAAGCAAAATACAATACCTCAGGAGACCAAAACTAACCCTCAAAGGGTAACCATTTGTGACCTAATTAGCCTCTATATTGTCGAGGGACCCTCATTATAGACATCCATGATATTATCATTCCGTTGCTCAAATTTATTGCTAAGGTTTTGAAACTGTTACAACCATAAGTGCTAATGGTCCCTCTCTCCTATATTGTAGCATGAAGTTTTTTAATGCAAGCCTTCACATGATTGATCTAAGGATCAACCTTATCCATTAGCTCCTTCACCCAAGAATTGCCAAAAGTGTGCCCAATGTCCAACTACAATTGTTGTTTGACATTTTCATCTTATAAGGGAATGAGAAAAAATCTTATCCGTAGTATAAAAAGGTGTCTCATCTATGTTAATATCTTATAGGTTAGGATCACCCATGACATAGCTATGTAAACTTGTGGTGGATTTGCTCCCATGTATCTCTTCAGGTGCTAACTTTTACCTTAGGAATGCATATATTTCCTCTATAACATTATCCAATTGAATTTGTAATTGTTGATTCACATGTTGAAATTGAGTAACATTATGTTTACATCACAACGGGTGGCTAGCAACCTCATCACACCTAATACATTGCACTATGCGAGTCGTTTGTGCACAACGAGTTGGCATTTGTTTGTGCCAAATATTGAGTGTAATAGAGCCCCCGAATAATACCATGCTAAAGGCCATACACTATGTATGAGGCCTCGACGTGACCCTAATTATTGATTGTGTTTGATTCAACCTAACGGTTCATTCAAAGGGAAACATTTCTAATATACTCTTGGGTTTCCTATTGATATATTGAACACAATCAAAGTTTTCTTTCGAACACCTACAGCGTGTCCCAATGGTACATGGCACCTCAAGCCAATCCATCAATCATATTAGATTGGTTAAACAATGTAAATGATTCTTTGGCTTATCCATTTGGACTTTGTGTGGAGAACCTTGGGGTTATGATGCCCCATCCTTGCAGTGTTGTCTATATTCTTTGGCTTATCCATTTGAACTTTGTGGAGAGAACCTTGGGGTTTTGACACCCCATCCTAGCAATGTTAATGCTGTTTGGATTATTCAACGCCCATGGTCCCCATAATATTCTTTCAATTCCTTTGAAAAAAAAATAAAGATCTTTATTCAAAGTTTTACAATCTTGAAGACTAGCTCAATGACCTTCAAGGCCATTTGTGTTGAATTTTGTACTTAGGAAAGTGTTTTTATAGTGATTTTTAGTGATTTTTCCTAAGTCACTAAAAGGGACAAGATACATGACCCTTACATTAACTGTCTGAGAAAAGTAATTAATGTTACTTTAGAGTTATAAAGTGACTTTCAACTAAATTTAAGTGGGAATTGAAAATTAATTAATTAATGGAGAGAAAAGTGATTGTTCTCATCCATTGATGTGAAAACACAAGATTAAATTTGGGCCCTTGATCTAGTGATCATTCAGCTAACCCAAGAAGAGGAAGTGAAAAGACAAGGGAAAATGATAAAAAGAGGGTTCATTCCTCATTTTTACTCACCCGAGAGATTTGGAGCAAAAATCGAGTTGCTAGAGAGGAGCAAGAGGTCAAGTTTGAGAAAGAGAGAGTAGGTTGGGTTAGCTGGCTCAAATCCTAAGGCGAATTGAGCTGCAAGTTCAATGAGATACTAGCACGCATATCAATGCATTTGGTACAACAGATTTAGGGCACGATTTTCAAGGTTGACTGGATCAGTTTTCGAGGAGAAGGAAGTGCAGAAATTTCCTAGTAGCTGGCACAAAAATCGAGACTACCCTGTTAGCATTAAATGAGGGCTGTATAGTCTTTATTGCAACAACATTAATTTTGTAGTTGATGGCATGAAATTTGAGAATGTGAGAGGCACAAATTTCGAGGATAATTATTGTTGAGTTGTTGGCATGAATTTCCAAATTGTAGACCCTACTATGCACAGAGTTCAAGGTAGTGACTAGGTTGTGAGATTGTAGACCGTATAGTGTTGAGATAGCACACATTTTGAGATTGAATTTTATATTGTATTTGAGGCAGCTTTTGCATAGTTTTCGAAGCATCCTTGTGAAAATATGTAGGAGATAAGTTGTGCTATCATTTTTATTATTCTGCTATACTATTTTGAAGAAATAATAAAATATATCTCTCTCTTTCACAAGTTTTCCCTTTGAGGTTTTTCCTAGGTCATTTGGCTAAAAATTCCTGAGTGTTATTTGTGATTATACTATTGTTGTTCCTAACTATTTTCCGTTGCACATTGACTTTGACAATTGTATATCAGCCTACTATATTGTTACATTTAATATTTAATCACTGTGGTTGGGCCTAGTTCATAGTTGAGGTATGATATCATAGTTTTGTGAAGTGTTTGAACATTTTTATGCGAGTATACATAGGTCCATTTTCTAACAATTTCAATCACCTACAACAATAGAAGATTGATATGTCTAGACAATATGTCCAAGGACACAACTAAGAGAAGTATGTCCACCATCCTCATCACATCCATGAGTGTTGCTTCCTATAGGAATGAAGGTCCTTAATAAAACTTTAGTCTCAATCGAAACGACTGAATCTTTAAAAAGTAAATCATCCTTTTCATCCACAATTTCAATAATTTGTGATACCTTAGTAGAAACTACTCCATAATTGCATCTTCATTGTCAAATGCAACCATAAGTTCTTGGATACTAGGCAAAGCAATAAATGTAAACAAATTTTGTAACAATAACATGACTCTCTCCTTTGTGTATGTGACCAAGTAGCCTTTCTTTTGCATAACAAAGTCAACAAGGAAAGAAAATGCAACCTATGGGCTTTGGTTCTTAACCATGTGTAGTTTCAAAGAAGGCAAGGGAATACCATGAATAAATTGCATCCTTATTCCCGACCCTAATTTAGGTAGAATTTGTGGCAGTCTAGCACTTAAAGGGTTGAACCATCTAAGGTTTCTTGACACCAACCTCCTTCAGAAATCTATAGTGATCCTTAACCCAAAAATTGAACCACAAATGATATAGAACCCTTAAACTACATAAATAACCAAAATTCATCCACATAAGAATAAAAATCCTTAATGTAAAGTAATATCATCAATTAATTCTTATGGAATAAATCACTACAGAAGCCATGCCTACTACAAAACGATACATCTAACACATCCAATACAATGAAATTCATGTATATTTATACTTTTTTATGAGTATTTTTAGGGGTTTATGCCAACTACCCTTTATTATTATATTATTTTCTCTTACTACTTAATAGATCTATTTATTACCCACCAATCACCAAGTAAGCTCATTCCATAATTATGACCGCATTACATACAATATTTCCTTCGGTACTTCATATTATCCTTATCAAATACATTACAAAATCTTATAAAAAAAGTTAATCCCTCTTTAATTTTTTTAAATAAATACTTTGTAAAACCTATGTAGTAACTATATAAACAATTAATTAATCCCTTTATCGAATAGTTTTATAACTTTGTCTTTGAATTACCAAGGTAAAATAGGTCCACGAATTAAGGGGTTGTAATGTCCCTTGTTAGGAATTTTATTAAAATGGCAATTTTTCACTTTTTTTCCTAGTTAGACCTTTGACTAGTTTTGATCTCTAGGTCCCAATTTTGCCCCAAATGATCCCAAATCTTCTGAGAAGGTATATGAATGGTATTAGAACATAAATATGTGTTTTAGGGATGCCTTTGGACCTTTAAAATACTTCTGCAAATCCTCTTTCAATTCTGATCAATGTAGGTAACTTTACTAGTGATTTTCCTTTGACTAGTATTGGTCTCTAGGTCTCAAATTGACTCCAAATGCCTTCAAATATTCAAGGAAGGTGTATGAATGATATTATAACTTGAATATGATGTTTATGGATGACATATGTCCACCAAAAGACCTCTGCAAACTCTCTTAAGATTCTGAACCAATTATGCAATTTTACTAGTAATTTGGGGTTCAAATCCCCCTGGGGTAAGCACTGAAAATGGCTTCCCAAATGCCTCCAAACCCACTCAAATTTATGAACAGAGGTATGTAATGTGTTAAGTATTTTATTAAAGTCTCATATGCACCATTAATGGATTATTACAACTGTTCTCACCCTCTCCCATTCAACTGCAAAAATCCCCAATTCGACCCTTGGGGAAATGGCACTATTTCACCTCCCAATACAACTAAACTGAATAAAAATGCTTCAAATGCTCAAGTACAGTACATGAAACTTGTAGAATACATCCATGGCATTATATTGATCACAAATATATCAGAGAATCATCCATTCATTCGAAATCATCATCAATACATTGGATCACAACAAGGTAGTGGGGAAATGGCATTGTTCTTCCATTAAAAATGAGATTTATACATTTCTACTTGGAATTTCGACCTGAAACGTTTTGGAGATGAAGAACAGAGTATTTACTTCATATTACAAAATAAATGGGGCATTAAAAGCTTCCCCAAAGAGTACAATAGCTCACCAAAAACGCCCTCCCTCAAGGATCAAGAATATGCCATCAAAACTGGAAATGGTTGAAGGAGTGAGCTGCAATAGAAGAAACCATGAGCTGCCCTGTAGCTTACACCTGCAAATAAAGACTCCATTAAAGCTCCAAATGAAAGGTCTGAATGGCCTTTCCAATTACCAACTTGGATGGGAATCTTTCACCCTCGAAATTGGCTAAGGCAAGAAACTAGTCATCCACTAGCTCTCCCTCTTCACAAATGCAATTTCAAATTCTACAAATGATCAAAAGCTCCTTTCATTCTTTGTTATTGACATTTATAAACTTCTAATGTCCTCCATGGGTCGAATTCCTTCCAAGAGACTCATGCCAACTCAAGTTGGGAAGAGATTCCAAAGAACGCCACTTGTACAACAATTCCTAGTCTCCCACTTCCACCAAATCACATGTGGAAGCATCTTAGCTTCCCTAACACCCTTGAGCGCCCTCTTGGAGTCTATTTTTATCCCTGACATGTCATATATGTCATATGTCAGCCTTCAGGTCTGATTTGTGTCATAGGTGTCATAGCATCTTCATCATTGTTGTCATAGAGCTAGGGAATCTAGCCCAAGTGTCTCACTAGCTCCAAATTGCCTCTTCCTCTTCCATGGGAGTTACTCTTCCTCTATATTTCGACCTTGGATGAGTCATGCAATGAATAATACCTTTTGGACTCCCCCAAGTATGTTACCATTCACCTTGAATTCGAATTGGTGAGAGAATGATGCCAAGTGTAGTGGGGAAATCTAGCCATATGTGGGTCCCACTTCCTCCATGTGTCTTCATGATGAAATGCCACTTTGATTTTCACTTGTATATATTTATTTAGCTCCTTTATTAAATATTTATGCCATTCTAATGTTCAAACATCATTTATTATCCCCATTATTCCAAATCCCAAAGCTTCCACCCCAAACCTAGGAAACTAGTAATTTTCCTCCTTGGCAATTATTTGACCTTTAGCATAAATTTGACAAACTCTAATGAATAGGGCCAATGTTATTAGGCCATTGTGACCCAATGCCAAATTTGGGACATGACAAATCCTCCCTTCCCAATATTGCTTGTCCTCAAGCAATTTTAAACATGGGTGCTGAAGAACCTGCTTTCTGTATAATTATTTGAAGTTGCCATTGAATTGCCCAACCTTGAGTCTTTGAGTTTCCATGAAGATTTTAGAGAGGAACCACCATGCTTGCTGCTGCACTACTCTGATAAAAATCACTTTATTAAGTGGAGAAATCCATCTCCCATACTGCTTGTTTCCCCAAAAAATTTGAAACCAATGAGATAAAAATTATTCCAGGGTCCCATTGCTTGTATTGCACCCCAATAATTAAGAGTGCTCTCCAACCCACACCATTAGTTAAGAGGATTCCTGGATCCCATTTTCTTGTATGCATCCTTCCAAACATCATGAGTACCAAATATATATCATCAAAGTACATAACAACATAATGAAAATGTACATCAAGGATATGCTTCATCAAAGAGTCATGAAAGTGCTTATACCTCCCAGCAAGTAGACCACCATTTTCCAAGTGAATACAAGCTTCAAGTGACCAATCAAATCTGCTCCAATGACATAGGTGAGGATCCCATGTCCTATAATGCTGCTCCAAAAGGATTTGATATGCATCAAAATATTCAGCCATGTATTCTTTCATCCAAGAAGTGAATGAAGAATCTCCACTAAAATCTGAACCAAATAATGAGCAGAAAAAACAAGGAGACTTCAAATGACTCAAAGAAGTCTCACCCATACATCCATGAATGTGAGAATCATAAAAATATAACAAAGTATGTGGTTTCCAACAAAAATGTTCTCCAATCATAATTCTATTCTCCCAAGTGTTGGATGAAGTTCCTCCAACATCAAATGAATCAAATGTTGAGCAAGATAAACCATGAGTCTTCAAGTGACTCAAATGCATATCATAGGTGCATCCATGTAGATGTGAATCATCATAAAGTGACAAATTATGCTGCTGCAAATGTGAATAAGAATGTGCTCCAACCATGTCATCATGAAAGTTAAATCGAGGAGTTCCACACTCCTCATGTGGCACCATCAAAAAGAACCCTTTCACCCATACTTCATTGAGACTAATGTTGCAAAACATGGAATTGTAGGATGTAGGAGAATGAATTAAATCACCCAAATGATCAAAAAGTGCAGAAGTCTCATCATGGGAAGGATCCATGTGGGTAGTATCATGCAGCTCCTTCAAAAGTGTGAACTCTTTGTCATAGTTTGGTTCCAATGTAGAGGAATCATGCTCTTCTTTAAAAATTGCATAACCTTCATCAAGAGGCAATTCAAATTCCTCTTCCACAACATCAAGTGTTTGGATCTCTTCAAGTTCATCTTCAAACACATCAAGAACATTCAAATTTTTACATTTCTCATGATCCACCATGTTATGAGAATCCTCCAAACAATCTACTATTTGACAATCTGAAACATAGGAGGAAAAACAAGTATCTTGCAACTTTTCAAGAAGTTGCTCATTTTGAATTGTGAGCTTATGAATATCCTCATTATTCTTCAAGTATGCATCATGTAACAATTCATTAAGCTCAAACAAATGGTTTCTATCAAAAAGCAAAGACATGAAATTACCTTTGATGTGGCACATTGCTCTTTGAATCTTCTCCATGTCTTCAAGGAAGGATGTTTCCTCCAATGAAGTAGCTCTCCAACAAGAATTGGACACCAATGCTTGAGTGTCATGGAGAATGCTGAGGGACTCTTGGATCTTCTTTTCATTCATCTTTAAGGACCCTTCAAGAAAATGAGGCTCTTGCAAATGAACCTCCTCATCTTCTTCATTTTTTCTTGGACCAACTTCATGAAGCTCAAGTGGTGATGGGGAAGTTGATCTTGGTTCTTCTTCAACTGCTGCAAGGTCTTCATTATCATGCTTAATGGAACTTGGGCTTGCAGCAACATTTTCAAAAGTGATCTCTATGTCACCAACATAGAGGTGTGAGCACCCATCAATAGGTACTCCTTCATAGTTTAAGCATCCATTAGTAGATGCTCTTTGGTTCATGTCTAAGCTAGAAGGTGTCTCGAAATGATCTTCCATATTTTCAATAGAATATTCTTCACTATCTTGTAATGTCTCTTCCTTTTGCTCCTTCAAGCAAGCTGTTGCATTTTGCCCCTTGGTTTCCTTAAAATCAATAATTTTTTCCACAAGTTCGATAGAAAACAATTCGAATCCTTCCTTAATTTGCTTGGTCATATCTTCAAATATTGTTTTCATAATTTTTATATGCTCCTCACCATCATATGAGGCTCCCTTTTAATCCCTAGTCATAGTTCCCTCAAAAAATTTGCTCTTCTTCTCCTACTTTTTTTTTTCCTCTTCAACAAAAGCACTTTTGGTTTCAATATATAATGGTGGTACCTAAATTCTTTTCCTCATAGATATTATACCACATCAGGTGCCAAGATCATGCTCTGATACCACTGTAATGTCCCTTGTTAGGAATTTTATTAAAATGACAAATTTTCACTTTTTTTCCTAGTTAGACCTTTGACTAGTTTTGATCTCTAGGTCCCAATTTTGCCCCAAATGATCCCAAATCTTCTGAGAAGGTATATGAATGGTATTAGAACATAAATATGTGTTTTAGGGATGCCTTTGTACCTTTAAAATACTTCTGCAAATCCTCTTTCAATTATGATCAATGTAGGTAACTTTACTAGTGATTTTCCTTTGACTAGTATTGGTCTCTAGGTCTCAAATTGACTCCAAATGCCTTCAAATATTCAAGGAAGGTGTATGAATGATATTATAACTTGAATATGATGTTTATGGATGACATATGTCCACCAAAAGACCTCTGCAAACTCTCTTAAGATTCTGAACCAATTATGCAATTTTACTAGTAATTTGGGGTTCAAATCCCCCTGGGGTAAGCACTGAAAATGGCTTCCCAAATGCCTCCAAACCCACTCAAATTTATGAACAGAGGTATGTAATGTGTTAAGTATTTTATTAAAGTCTCATATGCACCATTAATGGATTATTACAACTGTTCTCACCCTCTCCCATTCAACTGCAAAAATCCCCAATTCGACCCTTGGGGAAATGGCACTATTTCACCTCCCAATACAACTAAACTGAATAAAAATGCTTCAAATGCTCAAGTACAGTACATGAAACTTGTAGAATACATCCATGGCATTATATTGATCACAAATATATCAGAGAATCATCCATTCATTCGAAATCATCATCAATACATTGGCTCACAACAAGGTAGTGGGGAAATGGCATTGTTCTTCCATTAAAAATGAGATTTATACATTTCTACTTGGAATTTCGACCTGAAACGTTTTGGAGATGAAGAACAGAGTATTTAATTCATATTACAAAATAAATGGGGCATTAAAAGCTTCCCCAAAGATTACAATAGCTCACCAAAAACGCCCTCCCTCAAGGATCAAGAATATGCCATCAAAACTGGAAATGGTTGAAGGAGTGAGCTGCAATAGAAGAAACCATGATCTGCCCTGTAGCTTACACCTGCAAATAAAGACTCCATTAAAGCTCCAAATGAAAGGTCTGAATGGCCTTTCCAATTACCAACTTGGATGGGAATCTTTCACCCTCGAAATTGGCTAAGGCAAGAAACTAGTCATCCACTAGCTCTCCCTCTTCACAAATGCAATTGCAAATTCTACAAATGATCAAAAGCTCCTTTCATTCTTTGTTATTGACATTTATAAACTTCTAATGTCCTCCATGGGTCGAATTCCTTCCAAGAGACTCATGCCAACTCAAGTTGGGAAGAGATTCCAAAGAACGCCACTTGTACAACAATTCCTAGTCTCCCACTTCCACCAAATCACATGTGGAAGCATCTTAGCTGCCCTAACACCCTTGAGCGCCCTCTTGGAGTCTATTTTTATCCCTGACATGTCATATATGTCATATGTCAGCCTTCAGGTCTGATTTGTGTCATAGGTGTCATAGCATCTTCATCATTGTTGTCATAGAGCTAGGGAATCTAGCCCAAGTGTCTCACTAGCTCCAAATTGCCTCTTCCTCTTCCATGGGAGTTACTCTTCCTCTATATTTCGACCTTGGATGAGTCATGCAATGAATAATACCTTTTGGACTCCCCCAAGTATGTTACCATTCACCTTGAATTCGAATTGGTGAGAGAATGATGCCAAGTGTAGTGGGGAAATCTAGCCATATGTGGGTCCCACTTCCTCCATGTGTCTTCATGATGAAATTCCACTTTGATTTTCACTTGTATATATTTATTTAGCTCCTTTATTAAATATTTATGCCATTCTAATGTTCAAACATCATTTATTATCCCCATTATTCCAAATCCCAAAGCTTCCACCCCAAACCTAGGAAACTAGTAATTTTCCTCCTTGGCAATTATTTGACCTTTAGCATAAATTTGACAAACTCTAATGAATAGGGCCAATGTTATTAGGCCATTGTGACCCAATGCCAAATTTGGGACATGACAGGGGTGCACTTGGAAACGTAGATCATGAGAAGGTAAGGGTTAATTCAACATTCCTACTTGCAAATTATTCACTACCCTAATATAAATATGACATGGGTCATGTAACCCTCCACTCGGTTGGGTGGATTGTCATGAAAATGAAGGTTTCAAACCAACCACATTTAGTCCCTAGTGATTGAGTTGTGTGTTATTATAATGCATCAATTAATATGGATAGCTTAATATAATTCAATAGGGTATTAGAGAACCTTTAATCCAAATCGTGATGTGTGGGTTGAGTGCTTACCATCAACACTCTGAAAAAACTATGGAGTATGGATCTCTAAGAGTAAGAGCGTTTTTTTGAAAATTTAAAATTTTTCAAAATTCGTCATATGATATTAGTTAAAATTTCATATAAAATGTAGGACAGTTTTATCCAATTTTAGCTAATGTAATTGATTTGAAAGCTTATGTTACAAAAGTTAAAATTACAAAAGAAGTGGTAAGATTTAATTTTACAAGATTAGAATATCATCAAACATAATTAGTGTAAATTTATTTTAAGTATGAATTTATCAAATGTTAAAAGTGTTCAAATCTTTTAAAATGTAAACTTTTTTTCCAACTTTGCATTCTAAAATAAGTTTGCATTTCAAAAGATACTCTGTAAATTTATTTTAACTTCAGATTTATCAAGAATTAAAAATGTTTAAATTTCTTAAAATGTTACATTTCAAAAGAACTCTTCTCAACATTTATAGATTCAAAGTTAAGATCAATCTATTTTGACTTATTTTGTTATACTAATCATCTTTCTTTAGTTTTTCATTTTACCAATTTCATTTGTATTGGATTTAATTTTTTAATGTTATAGGCATAACATATAGTTCTACATGCACCTAATTACTCTATGCTATAGATGCATCTAATCATTCTTTATAAAATGTTTAGTATGTACAAATCATTCACTACAAACATTAAAAGAAGTGCTAATGAACATAGAACTAGTCTACCTATTATTGGGGGATACCTGAAACATCACAAGTCTCCACAAATTAAGAAGATGACACCCAGCTTCTCATATTTTCCAACACAATATGCCAATTGGTTATTTTGATGGGGCATCACAAAAGGATATAGAAAAAGAAAGTACTGGAATGGTCCTAGATATACTTGATGGACACGTTTTTAAATTATAGATGGGCTATGGTAGAAGCTCCACTCCAATACCCAAGCAGAGCTTTTGCGGGGTCTGATTTTCAATATTGTTCGTCATCGTAATATTTCTAATTTGCAGGTTGCAAGGGATTCAAAAGTTGTAATCGATTGGGCTTGCCGCAGGTGTCCCATACAAGTTGCTCTATTATCTTGGTGACTGAAAAAAGTGACGACTCTACAGGAACAATTTTCAGTATTACAACTTTAACATATTTTAAGAGAATTCAATACAGAAGTTGATGCCTTATCTAAGAGGTCCCTCGACTGTCATGATGACATAATTAACTTCGAATAATATGTAAATAGTGGTCTATTATCTAAGAGGTCCCTCGACTCTCATGATGACATAATTAACTTCGAATAATATGTAAATAGTTGTCTATTGCATATGGGATCTATCCCTATTTTTAACATAGGGCCCATGCGATGATTCAACACTCAAAGTTTCGGTTTTTGTAGGTGCTTAAGGCACTTATTGCTATAAAACAACCTCTGTAAGTTTCTTCTTTTTGTTTTAAAAGAGTCACGACTTGTAACCAATCCGTTTTCAGAAGTTTCTTGGTTGCTCTCCCTTTTGATGGGTTCTTGATCATATTGTGGATTTGTATTTTTTATCTGGAATGACTCGTAGATCTTTCTATTTAGATCTTTTTTGTGCCAAGGACGTCATATGTATATTCTGTTTCTTAATAGAATATCAAGTATTTATTTATTTATTTTTCTTTCTGATTGAAAAAATGAACATAGATTATTATTACAACGACTATTTTTATTTTACTTTTGCACCCAACATATATTGAATTGCAGGATTTGATATGGATTTATTTTATAATTGTATTTATGTTTTCCAAATTTAATATATGTTTTTTTAAATTATAAAAAGTGCCTCTTTACATAATAAATTGATTATAAAACTACACAACTATAAAAAATATATATTTTTCTCTATTACGTGTTTGTGTAAATGATGAAAAATCTACCTTATATTAGCTTTTCATAATTACATTGATAAGTGTTTATATCTTAGAATTTGGAGTGGACTAGCGCCTATGCTTTTCCTAGATTGCACAAGGATGAGACACATGCACTGTCTAGATTGATTTTATGGTAGTAGTTCCAAATTCGAAATAACCAATTACTACCACAACCACTTAACTTGTGGCCGGTGAACACCGATAGGTCACAAGTTAAGTGCCATGGACAAGTTATATGTTACTTGTTCTCCATGCTTAGTTGTAATCGCTTGTTGTTTATGCCTCAACTAGCTACCTGTTACCTTGTTGTTATCCATGCATGCATGAGCTACGAGATATCAATGCATCAACTACTAGTTTTATTTTTATTTTTATAATTGTTTATTTCTAAAATTGAACGACGACCAGAAAATCAATTTGGATTGTACACTTGTCCCATCCTCCTTCAATCTAGGAAAAACATAGATGGTAGTCCACCCCAAATTCTAAGATATATACACCTATCGGTGTAATAAAAGAAAATAATATAAATAATAAATGGTAGCTATGCTTGGATAATTGGTAGCTGATGCATTAATAACTGGTAGTCGATGCATGGATAATAGGCAGTTCTTACAACACTTAACTTGTAATCTATCGGTGTTCACCAACCACAAGTTAAGTGGTTGTGCTAGTATATAATTTGATAATTACATTGATATGTGTTTATATCTTAGAATTTGGGGTGAACTAGGGCCCATGATTTTCCTAGATTGCATGAGGATGAGACAAGTGTATTCTCCATATTGATTTTATGGCAATCATTCCAAATTCGAAAAAAAACGATTATAAAAAAAAGAATATTGAAAATAACTCGTAGCTATGCATGGATAACTGGTAGTTGATGCATGGAGAACTAGTAGCTAATGCATGAATAACAACCAGTTCTTGCTACTACACATGGAGAACAAGTAACTTGTTCGTGGCAATTAACTTGTTACCTAGCACCATCGTAGCTCCAAGCGCAATAGTACACCGTCTAGCAAGTGATACACAACACACACTAATACTTGTGTGCAGACTCAGGAAGCATCATCAGAATCGATACTAGCAGGTCGAGCTCTTCAGGATAGAGGACGCAGCACTGAAATGCTCTTCACGCAGAGGGCTCAGATCTTTACGCAGAGATGGCAGCTCCAGGTGAGTGCTGCCAGAGGGAGATATCCTCCCAATGGAGCAGCAAAGCCAGGAAAACCCCCCCTATTGGATGAATGGATAATTACGGAGAGGGGAAAATTAAGTACACATAGTAAACGACGGGGCAACCGGGGAGCCGAGCAAAGTATTCGCCAAGTAGCCCAGCCAATGAATGCTGCATCCTTCCTGCCTAATAAAATAGAGGAACATAAAATGAAATGCCAATTTTGAATAATAAAAAATCATTTAGCAAAGCAATCATCCCATCCCATTCCAGTGGAATAGCCCCACTAAAGTAGCTCGATTGAATAGTGAATTGAGTAGCTCAGTCGATTAGCCAAGCTGTGACCTATTGATGTACCTCTGCCACAAGCTAAGTGGTTGTGCTAGTATTAAATATTGTTAATTTTTTTAAAAATTTTGATTATAAAAAAAAAAATTGATAATATTAAATATTGTTATATAACTCTTTAGCGGTTGTGATTGTAAAAGCGTTGATTTATTTTATAAAATCGTAAAACTTTATTGATTTATTAAAAAGTGTTGATTTATTAACCTAATATATAATTGATAATATTATATATTGATAAAGTTTTTGAAAGTTACGATTAACAAAAGTTTTGACTATATAAAAGCAATTAAATATGATTACATAACTCTTTAGGGTTATGATTGTAAAAAGTGTGGATTTATAGTTAATAAATTTAAAGAAAATCAGAAATTGAATCATATCCAGAATAATCATTAGGTGTGTGATTTCGTTTCAAAATAGAATAATCAGAATAGTTAAAATAGTGATATCATTGTAACGTTTTTTTAAAGACGAAGATTTGAGTGAATGAGAAATCATAGGATTAAATCACGCTCAATATAATCATTAATCCTGTGATCTTGATTCAAAATTAAGAAACAAATGTCATAATTGTTGAAATGGAGTTGCTATAAAAGGTCTTACTAAGAATTATTTTTTCATTTTCAAGAAAAGTATAAAATCATTATTTCAATTTATTAGACGTCTTTTGTTTTAGGAGAATTAGTTTTATTTTAATTATTTATTTGAAAGGAGCTTTGGTAGTTTCCTTGATTCACCTATAAATAGCAAGGAACTCTTTTTCTTTGGAAAAAAAAGATGGAGACTACTCTCACAGAAACCCTTTGACATTAGCACTACATCTGTTTGACAAAACACGCATGCCAGCTCATTGATAACTTTATTTTCCACTTGGCATTTCTCAGTTTTGAAAAGTCATGTGAGGGACAACATGAATGATTAAGTTAACTGCAATAATTATCTTGTGATGTTAGTATTAAATCTATTCGACACCAACATATTATGTCATCTCATCAATAATTTTATAATCACAATTAATGTGATATTAATATTAAATATATTAAATCAACCTAAGTATCATCTCAATTGTTTTCATTTTAGTATTTTTCATAATTTTGTTGAATATAGGAATGATATATGATGATGAAGAAGATAGATAACGTACGAGACAATAATCCATTAAAATATATAAAATTAATTAAATTTTACTGAATCAATTTTGGTAAATCAATTATGTAAAAATAATATTTAATAAAAACTATTCAACTAATTATAAATAATAATAGAGTACTCGGTTGATTATGGATGATAATAGACCTATCTATTTTGTTTGTTTGTTTTGGAGATAAAGGTAATGTTCCTCATTATTCAATGTGGAAAAAGTAATAGTTAAAGATTTATTTTATTAAATAATTAAATAATTATAAATTATTTATAATTAATAATAGATGATTATGGATAATAATAAATTATTTATTTTTGAGATATAAAATAGTGTTTATAAGACAACTTTGAATAGATAGTGATTGGATGTATTAGTTTGAAATTTTATAAATACAAAACTTATTAAAAAAAGTACTTATTATTTTAATAATTAAAATTTATTTCTTTGAATAATAAAAAAAATACTTTTTGAATATAAATTATCTTTAACCATTTTTTATGGGATAATATTGATATGCCTAGAAATATAGTGATAATCAACCTTGCATCACTCAAATACAAACCCAATCCCAATTTCGATTCTTCTAATTAAAAAAAATACCCAATTAATAATGTAAACAATCTCATTTTGAAATAAAACCATTCTCATAATTCTTCATATAAAAACTAATAATTAAAAACCTATTTAATTGAATAATTAAAAAACCACTAATGAACATAGATCCATGATGAGATGATAACACAACCACGACCAATACAAAAGTGGATCTGTGTAATATGACTCAAAAAAACTTCATCGCAACTTGGGTAAGATACATGAGTTAACTCAGGGTCTTCAAGCCGAACCCGTAATGATACAAATCTAACCATGTGATTACAATGTCTTGAATTCGAACATGGTAGAAACCACTTGATTAACGGTCATTGATGTATACCGTTAACAAGTGCAAGGGAAATCATCATTGATGTCAATGGTCCCCAAGGCATCATAGTACATACCACTGAATGTGAATCAATGATATGAGGTTGAACACTCAGTGAAATCTCTCAATCAGAAGTCAATGATGTGAACTTACTATTGAAAGCGAGGTAACCTTCCATTGAGGCATGCATGCCCAAGGTACTTTATTGGTTTCTAGGTTTAATCCTCAGATGATGTGTTGAAGTCGACAAGGATAAATCGGTCGAAGGAGGGCCATGATGTTTCCCCCATTATCGACATGAAACAAGATCAAATATATTTGGAGTAAATCGGGCTGTAGAGTGACACTTGAGACTGACTCAGGAATGACCGACATGGTAGAAGGTATAATGACTGCAGAGATTGACTCGATGAACAAAACTCTCTTGAACATGGGAATGGAATGACTTGGAAGCATTGACATGATGAGAATGACACCAACCCCTAATGAAACTGATGATGGAAGCATTCTTTGAATGACTCAAAAGAGTGGAACAAATCATGGAATGGGTGGGACTCGAAGACAAGCAGATCATCCAAGTGTTTGAATGCATATGCAAACGAGCGCCATGTTCAAGAGTGACTAAGTACTGCCATAATTACAATGAAACACAAACGCTTTCCTTATCCCCATCATGATTAATGAGTACCTCTTTTGTTTTTTAACGAGCTTGAGGAGGGTAACAGATGCTCGGTATAACTCATCCTTCGTATGAGTCCGATCTCATATGTTTTATGAACCTGAGATAGGAGGGGTTTGTCCCGAAAAGGGCCCTTCAATGTTAGATTTAACGAGTCCAAAGAATGAAAACTCGGTGTCATTTCATATTTAGAGAGTCTGAAATAACTAAAGAAGAATCCAAATGGTTCTTTTTCATAAAAGTTGGTCTTCTCACCCAAAAAAGGATAAAACAACATGAGAGAGAACTCTTCTAGTCATGATTAACCAGACTGCTTTTTCGTAAATAGTCCTCCTGGTCCAAAAAAGGGGTAAATTATCACCAGGAAGACGACCTTTCAAATACTTTTACAAGCGTGAAAGAATCAAGTTTGCTTGGCAATCTTTTCATATTTAGGGATTCTGAAAAGAGCTTAAAGAGGAACTCCGAAGGGTTCATTTTTTGTGGGAGTTTTACGAGCACGAAAAGGTGATAAAATGTAACTTGGTGACTTATTCTCATAGTTTTACGAGCACAATAAAGAACAAAAATTAAGCTCGACACCATTTTTCTAGGTTTTTAACGAGCACGATTATGGTTTAAAAAGCACTTGGAATATTTTCATGTTTGAATCTAGATCACGAAGAAGTGAAAAAAAGTAAGCTCCAAACCATCTTACTATTTTTAACGAGCTCGAGATATGTTGGAAGAATGTTCATGGTATCTACTTCATTTTTTAACGAGCTTGCGACAGAAAATGAACTATGCTCGGGATGATTTTCATGGTTTAGCGAGTTTGAAACCCAAGAGAAAGTATGCTCGAAAAAAAATTCCCATTGGCGGATGTTTTCCCAACATGATATCCAGAGGTTGGTACATGCCGCCAGCATGATTTCTAGAAGTAAGTGACTTAACTCCAACATGGCATGGAGAGGCTATCGAATACACTTCAACATGATGTTCAAAGGTTGAATACATGCCCCCCCAAGCTTCATTTCATTCGCCTAAACTAGCTCTTCACTCGATTTAACTCCTGGCTACTAATAGGAATATGTTCACCAGAGACGAAAGATGAAAAATGATCAAATGGAATAGGAGGATGAAAATAAGGTTCAGGTACTAAGTCTAGTGGAAGAATCAACTCAATGGGACGAGGATCTATTTCATTTTTACACAAGCTTGAAATAGAAATTAATTATGCTTGAAGGGACCCATTTTATGTTTTAATGAGCTTGAAACAGAACAAAACTATGCTCATGGGAACCTGTTTCATATTTTAACGAGCTTAACACAGAAAGAGAACTCTGCTCGTGATCACCTGTTTCATTTTTTAATGATCTTGACACAAGAATAGAACTCTCTTCGTGGGGATAGTTTTATTTTTATGCAAGCTTGAAACCGAAGGTAAACTATGCTTGGGAACTGTTTCAATTTTACACAAGCTTGAAACCAAAGATAAACAATGCTTGTAGGAGTCTATTCCATTTTTTAACGAGCTTGGAGACAGAGACCAATCTGTGCTCATGGTGTCCCATGTAATTTTTTAAACAAGCTTGGAACGGAAAATAAACTATGCTTGTAATGACCTGTTTCATTTTTTAACGAGCTTAACATAGAAAGGGAACTATGCTCATTATAGGTTTCATTTTTACACAAGCTTGAAACCAAAGGTAAACTATGCTTGGAACTAGTTTCTACCCAACATGATGTCCATAGGTTGGTATTGTTCCCCCCCAGCATAAGAATCTAAGGGGATAACTCCAGCATGACGTCCAGAGGCTGGAGACATGACCCCCATCCATAAGGGGAAGAAACCACTAAAATATGTGCAAAATTCAGGGAAGTTTGATGACTAGAAGTCATGCGATGATTCGATGTCACAAAGGAAAGCTAATCAATGGTCACGATCCTCCCGTCATAGGGAAAATACATCACTCTAAAGAGTTTGGACACTACAACTTTCACAGCATATACATAATCATGTCCAAGTATCAGATTAAAATCTAAGGGACCTTGGACTACCATAACATCAATACAGACAGTTTTCCCTCCTAAGGTGATAGGTAATTGCGGAAGGATCCCTAATGGTCCAGTAGGCATTTTATTAAAATACAGTATCTTGTCAGTGACTGGAACAAGCTAAGGAGAACCTATAGCTTTCCAAGTAGTTGAGGATAAAATACTAACAAAATCTCCCTCATCAACTATAGTGAGAAATATTTCCTTATCGAAAACTCATACAGATATCTGGAAAGGAACACTCGAAGGAAGACGAGATTTTGTTAGACCATTCCAATCAAAGGAAATGACCTTGGTGCTTGGAGGAGGTTCGGTGGGAATGGACAGGATTTCCCCTTTCCTAGAACAATCTGAAATGTCTAGGAAAACATCAACAGTTTTCAATTCACTCTCAATCGAAAAAATAGAATGAGACGAAGATTGTGTCATGGTGAATACTTCAGTCTTAGCATTCTCCAATGAAAGAATGGGATCAAGCGAAGATGACATCGGTTTAACCACTTCAGCTTCACTCTTTGAAGAAAGAGTGAGATCGATCGAGGATGGAGCTATATCAACCGCTTCATCAACTAATGGGGGTTCAAGGGACAACTTACAATATCCATTTGGAAGGTGTTTCTGTGATATAATAATATATTCCAACAATTACGAAGCTTCATCTATGCATGGAAAAAGGTAAGTAAGGTGCATGCCCTTGCATAACAAACAAGGATTCTTGACTTTACTTTTCCAACCCTTAACCATGGAGTCACTGGTTGATGGGGTATTATCAGTATGATGTCCATATGTTGATGATATAAGTGGTTTGGAGTCTTTAGACAACTCTTCTAATACTTTGGAAATACCGTGACAATCCTTGAGAAGGTGATCACCCTTGCAAAGCTTGCAAGGGAATTTGAGTCTACGAGGTGTTCGAATAGAATGAGTACCATCGGAGGAAGATGGTTGAGGATTGGTCTCTTTCTTATCCTTCTTCTTCTTGATCTTCCTTTTCTTATTCTTCTTATCCTCCTGATTACTAGCACTACATCTTTTATCAAGAAAGGAAGAAGAAACGAAAGAAGATACATCCGATGAAGAAGGGGAAGGATCAGTTTGAGATTGACACTCTCGTGGTGGAAAGTTAAAATTTGATGCAGGAGCATAAGGGCCTATGTAATGTCCCAAATTTGGCATTGGGTCACAATGGCCTAATCACATTGTCCCTATTCAATAGAGTTTGTCAAATTGATGCTAAAGTTCAAATAATTGCCAAGGAGGAAAATTACCAGTTTCCTAGGTTTGGGGTGCAAGCTTTGGGATTTGGAATAATGGGGATAATAAATGATGTTTGAACATTAGAATGGAATAAATATTTAATAAAGGACCTAAATAAATATATACAATTGAAAATCAAAGTGGCATTTGATCATGAAGACACATGGAGGAAGTGGGACCCACATATGGCTAGATTTTCCCACTACACTTGGCATCATTCTCTCACCAATTCGAATTAAAGGTGAATGGTAACATAATTGGGGGAGTACAAAAGGTATTATTCATGGCATAACTCATCCAAGGTCGAAATATAGAGGAAGAGTAACTCCCATGGAAGAGGAAGAGGCAATTTGGAGCTAGTGAGACACTTGGGCTAGATTCCCTAGCTCTATGACAACAATGATGAAGATGCTATGACACCTATGACACAAATCAAACCTAAAGGCTGACATATGACATATATGACATGTCAGGGCTAAAAATAGAATCCAAGAGGGTGCTCAAGGGTGTTAGGGCAGCTAAGATGCTTCCACATGTGATTTGGTGGAAGTGGGAGACTAGGAATTGTTGTACAAGTGGTGTTCTTTGGAATCTCTTCCCAACTTGAGTTGGCATGAGTCTCTTGGAAGGAATTCGACCCATGGAGGACATTAGAACTTTATAAATGTCAATAACAAAGAATGAAACCAGCTTTTGATCATTTGTAGAATTTGCAATTGCATTTGTGTAGAGGGAGAGCTAGTGGATGACTAGTTTCTTGCCTTAGCCAATTTCGAGGGTGAAAGATTCCCATCCAAGTTGGTAATTGGAAAGGCCATTTAGAACTTTCATTTAGAGCTTTAATGGAGTATTTATTTGCAGGTGTAAGATGCAGGGTAGCTCATGGTTTCTTCTATTGCAGCACATTCTCTCAACCATTTCCAGTTTTGATGGCATATTCTTGATCCTTGAGGGAGGGCGTTTTTGGTGAGCTATTGTACTCTTTGGGGGAGCTTCTCATGCCCCATTTATTTTGTAATATGAATTAAATAATTTTTTCTTCATCTCCAAAAAGTTTCAGGTCGAAATTCCAAGTAGAAATGTATAAATCTCATTTTTAATGGAAGAACAATGCCATTTCCCCACTACCTTGTTGTGAACCAATGTATTGATGATGATTTCGAATGAATGGATTATTCTCTGATGAATTTGTGATTAATGGACTGCCATGGATGTATTTTACAAGTTTCATGTACTGTACTTGAGCATTTGAGGTATTTTTACTCAGTTTAATTGCATTGGGAGAAGAAATAGTGTCATTTCCCCAAGGGTCAAATTGGTGATTTTTGCAGTTGAATGGGAGAGGGTTGGAAAAAATATAATAATCAATTAATGGTGCACATGATACCTTAATAACATCCTTAATACATTCCCTACCTCTGTTCAAAACTTTGAGTTGGTTCGAAGGCATTTGGGAAGCCATTTTCAGTATTAACCCCAGGGGGATTTGAACCCCAAATTACTAGTAAAATTGCATACCTGGTCCAAAATATTAAGAGAGTTTGCAGAGGTATTTTGGTGGTCATATATCATCTCTAAACATCATATTCAAGTCCTAATATCATTCATACACCTTCCTTGAATATTTGAAGGCATTTGGAGTCAATTCGAGACCTATAGACCAATATTAGTCAAAGGGAAATTACTAGTAGAGTTCCCTACATTGGCCAAAATTGAAAGAGGATTTGCAGAAGTATTTTAAAGGTCCAAAAGCATCCCTGAAATACATGTTTATGTTCTAACATCATCCATATACCTTCTCAGAAGATTTGGGAGCAATTGGAGCAATTTGGGGACCTAGAGCTCAAAACTAGTCAAAGGTCAAACTAGGGAAAAAAAGTGAAAAATTGCCATTTTAATAAAATTCCTAACAAGGGACATTACAGCCTAGGCAGAGTAGTCGAAGTTGATCGACATGGGAAGTTGACCAGGGGAATTGCCAACGACCACTGGTGTGAAGGAATATTGGTTGTCGAAGTCAATAAGTTGAGCAGAAGTTGTCGAGGTGCGTCGACAGAAGGAGAAAGAGGTCAAGAGCCGACATGTCATAGGTTGACAAAAAACAAGGTTGCAGTGAAGAGTCGAGTGTCGATAGGTTGTCGAGCAGTGACATCGAAAGTTCAGGAGAAAGCCAAGCATGGAAGAAGGGGTGGATTGGCAAAGCCATAAACGCGAAAGGAATCTGACATATAAGTCGAAGTATGATAGAAGACAATATGGTCAAGGTAAGTGATGGGATCGACTACTGTAGCAGAGACAGAGTAGCTCAGAATTCAAGGAGGAGTACTTGGTAGTCGTTCGGGGTTGCTAAGGAAGTTATGAGCAATTAAGAAGGTGGTTGGAATCAGAGGTTGTGCAGCACGACCAGAGGGCACTCACAACTGTAGGTCTGCAAGATCGAGAGGATTCGACGGACATAGGAAGAGTGTCTCGGGGAACAAGGTGGACCTCGGGATGAGCAGGAGAGCACCAGCAGTGTAGAAGACCAATGCACATGCACAGAGGAGGGGGGAGTCACTCATTTCTCATTCATTCTAGCATTCAACAGAAGACTGAGAGGAGGAGAGGGTCGCACATAGAGAGAGCACACATTTACTTCTGTATTTTGTAAAGGCTAAGGTCGACTAGTTTAGTGTTTTACATTCCTTGCATTTCACATTGTAATCGTTAATTTGATTGAAGTAATAGAAGCCAGCTTCTAGAATCCTTTTTACACCAAGTCTGTGTAAACGTCGTGTGTGTCGTGTGTTATTGTTAAGAAAGAAGGTCTGACCGACCTGACGCTCACAGAGGCGTTAATGTCCGAGGATTTGGACAAAGAGCGCGTGGCGCAGCAGTCACGGTTGATCGTGAAATGTTTGACAGGTGCATGCAAACAATGCGAAGTTTGACTAGTGAAGTCGCATCGATAAAATAAATCCAAAGGTGTGGATGCGTTCCTGATGCATTTGACCACAGAGACGAGGAGGTCGAAGAAGTGGAAGCACAGCAGGAAGCAGGAGAAGAACCAGAAGACAAACTCATCAAGCTTCTGACGGAGATGAGAGGTCGGAAAAAGATAGATGTATGTACCTACTCAGGAAGTCTGGATCCAAAAGACTTGATAGAATGGTTTAGAGAGATAGAGAAATACTTCGCCATAGAGCAGATCGAGGATCCTAAACGGGTTAAGACTGCATGTTTGAGGTTGAAGGGTCATGCGTCATTGTGGTGGGACAATGTGCAGGATGACAGAGTCAAGAAAGGCAAGGAGAAAATCAATTCTTGGGACAGGATGGTCGCCAACATGAAGGGGAAGTTCTTTCCAGGTGACTATGTGTTTTCCTTGTTCCGAAAGTTGCAGAACTTTCGACAAAAAGATATGACTGTGAAAGAGTACACGGAAGAGTTCTACAGATTGTCGATAAGGTTGTTACAAACCAACGAAGGAAAAGAAGCTGTCGTGAGATATGTGAACGGCTTGAAGTATGCCATATAGGATGAGTTGATCCTATCAAGGTTCAGAGCGGTCGGTGAAGCCTACCAGTTAGCTCTGAAGGCAGAAGAGAAATTGTCAAGGAAATCCGCATCGACTAGAGGAAGGATGACAGGTCGGGGTGTGAAAACTGTTTCCGCAAAAGGCCAAAGTAGCAGAACCAGAAGAGAAGCAGTCAAAGACAATTGACGTGCGGAAGGGACACTGAATAAGGAGAAAGCACAAGAAAACTGGCGCAATGGTCAAGAGAACCTCTTTCGAGGTGCGTATGGTCGAAGTGGTCCATCCAAAAAAAAAGGAGCTGATAGACTGGCTGTGGTTTGTTACAAGTGTCGAGGATTCGCGCACAAGGAATATGAATTCCCAAAGAACCTACATGTTGTAGAGGAGTCAAAACCCAGACGTCGAAGAGATGAGCAAGTTGACGAGAGGGAGAAATCGACATCCGACAATAGTGAGGATGGGAAAGGAAAAGGTCGAGCCATGACGAACAGGAGGACGTTGGTTCAGGACGACCGACGCGATGAGAAAGAGATGACACAACAAAAGGCTATCTTTCGAAACAGAGTGCGAATCGACGAGTGGTATTGCAAGACCATAGTTGATGGTGGCAGTACAGAGAATCTTGTGTCAAAGAGGTCATCGACAAAGCGGGTTTGATATGTCGGGAACACCCAGATCCATACAAGATCTCATGGTTGCAGAAAGGACACCATGTGAAGGTGACCAAACAGTGCATGATTAACTTCAAGGTCGGAAAGCTTGAAGATAGCGTACTGTGCGATGTAATCCCAATGGATGCATGTCATCTGTTGTCAGGGAGACCATGGAAATATGATCTATGATGGTCGAGCCAACATAGGCATAGTGTGGAAAAATGGCACACGGAGGAATTTAAAGCCAAAGCAGGAGGACCAAGCCAACTGCAAGCAGGGTGAGATCAACTATTGGGAGAAGCGAGTGCTGATGTGTTCAATAAAGGAATTCCCCGTGGAGGAGGAAAAGCAGTCGGGGTGTTTCACCATCATTCCAAAAGGACCATGTGTCGAGAGTTCAACAATGGAGAGAATTCCGGTCGAATTCAGAGGGATGCTCCACAATTTTAGGAGCATAGTAGTCGACGAAGCACCGACAGGATTACCACCAACAAGAAGCATATCCCATCATATCAACTTGATTCCAGGGTCGCGTCTGCAAAACAAGGCACCGCATAGAATGACTCCGAAAGAGGGTCAGGAACTCAATTGATAGGTCCAGGAGTTGTTGGACATAGGATTGATCAGAGAGAGTCTAAGTCCTTGCGCGGTACCACCGGTATTAGTGCCGAAGAAAGGTGGAGAATGGAGGATGTGCACGGACTCCAAAGTAATTAAAAAGATCACGATCAAGTATTGGTTTGCATTGCCGAGAATGGATGACATGATGGATTGCTTGAGTGGAGTGAAGTACTTAAAAAAAATTGAACTGAAGAGCAGTTAAAACCATATCTGGGTTAGAGAAGGAGATGAATGGAAAACAACATTCAAGACGAAAGAAGGGCTATATGAGTGGTTAGTCATGCCATTCGGATTGACTAATGCACCTAGTATATTCATGCGGTTGATGAATGAGGTACTGAAGCCATTCTTGGGAAGGTTCGTTGTAGTGTGCCTAGACAACATCCTGATATTTATTCGAACGAAGACAAAACACTTGGCGTACATTCGACAAGTATTGCAAAATTTGTAGTAAGAGAAGCTGATGGTGAACCTGCAAAAGTGCTTCTTCATGAAGGAAGAACTGGTATACTTTAGATTTGCAATCTCGGTTAAAGGGTTAGTGATGGACCCAAAGAAGGTGAAGGCAATATTGGATTGGCCGGAGTCAACAAGCGCGACTGGAGTGCGAAGTTTCCATGGACTTGTTAGTTTCTACCAGAAGTTCATCAGGGGATTCAGCCAGATATGTGCACCTTTGACAGAGTGCATGAGAAAAGGGGAGTTCAATTGGACAGAAGCTGCCGAGAGAGATTTCGAAAAGTTGAAGGAAAAGGTCACTGAGAGCCCAGCATTAGCGTTCCCAGATTTCGACAAAGTTTTCCAAGTTTATTGCAACGCGAGTGGAATGGAAATTGGAGCAGCATTGAGCCAGGAGGGCCAACCAATTTCATTCTTCAGCAAGAAGTTGGATGATGCAAAGCAAAAATATTCAGTCTATGACCAGGAGTTCTATGTTATTGTCTAGGCGTTGAAGAAGTGGAGGAATTATTTGTTGCCCAAGCAATTTGTGTTGTACACAGATCACCAAGCATTGAGGTACCTGAATACTCAGTCGAATTTGAATTAGCGGCACATGAAGTGTGTTGAATTCCTGCAGGGATATAACTTCATGTTGAGACATAAGTTGAGCAAGTCGAACAAGGTTTCCGACTGAGTCGAAGAGTTGCATTGTTGAACATGACGATAGTTCAGGAAACAAGAATAGAGTCAGTGAAGGTAGAGTATGCGACCAACAAGGATTTTGCGAAAGCATGGAAGGCGAGTTGCGAACCATGGAGTGTTGAAAGGACTCCATACTTAGATTATTTTGTCCAAGAAGGATAACTATTTAGGGGACAACAGTCATGTATTCCTAGAGGATCCGTAAGAGAGAACCTAATCCGAGAACTGCATAGCGGTGGATTAGCAGGTCATTTTGGCATCGACAAGACCAAGGCGTTGGTTGAAGAGAAATATTATTGGCCAGGAATGACGATAGATGTCGGTAAGTGGGTATGACAGTGTCAAGTTTTCCAGTTGGAAAAGGGAAGAAGTCATAATATGGGGCTGTAGACGCCATTACCAGTGCCGTATACCCCATGGGAGCACCTGAGCATGGATTTTGTGCTAGGATTTCCGAAGATGCAGCAAGGTAACGACTCAATATATGTTGTAGTCAACAGATTTTCGAAGATGGCACAATTTATTTCGTGTCAGAAGACAAGTGACGCCACAAGCATTGCTGTATTATTCTTCAAGCAGATAGTCGGATTGCATGGGTTGCCGAAGTGTATAACGTCGAAAAGAGATACCAAGTTTATGGGGAATTTCTGGAGAACCCTATGGAAGAAACTGGACATGAGGTTGCAATTTAGCTCGACATATAATCCGATAACATATGGACAAACCAAGGTGGTAAACAAAAGTTTGGGAAACCTTCTGAGATGTTTGACGACCGACAGAACCAAGAAGTGGGAGAACGTGTTGGCGCAAGCAGAGTTCGCATACAATAATTCTGTGAATTGGTCGACAGGTTTGAACCCATTCCAGATTGTTCAGGGACGAAGCCCACGTGGAGTGGAAGATTTAGTCAAGTTACCGACAGAAATCAGGAAAAGCGCGAATGCCAAATCATTCACAGAGCACATGAAAGAAGTGCATGAAGATGTGCGAAAGCACATAGAAAAGAGCAACGCAACATATAAATTGAGAGCCGATAGGAAGAAGACGCTACAGTCATTCAGCGAAGGAGACTTAGTCTATGCACATTTGGGAAGGAAATATTTTTGACAGGAACCTATAACAAGATGAAGATGAAGAAGATTGGACCATGTAAGATCTTGAAGAATATTTCAGACAATGCTTATGTGTTGGAGCTGCCAAAGGACTTGAACATTTCACCTATGTTCAATGTCTCAGATCTGTACAAGTTTGAAGAAGGTTAAACCAACAGAGGTGCGGAAGTGTCGAACATCGAATGGACGGGGAAAATTCCAGATCGACACAAGGAGGAAATCGTCGAAGTACTAGAGGAACGTGAAGTCGGGCATCCGTGCAATTCGTGAAAGAAAGAACACTTGGTGCAATGGAAATATGATGAGTTGCGGGAGGCGACATGGATTTTTGAAGAAGAGGCCAGGAGACTGACGGAGAAGTCGAGTTCTTTTTCACCCGGGGAGTCTGATGCAAGAGCATCGAAGCCTAGGCAGAGTAGTTGAAGTTGATCGACATGGGAATTCGACCAGGGGGATTGTCGACGACCACTGGTGTAAAGGAAGATTGGCTGTCGAAGTCAATAAGTCGAGCAGAAGCTGTGAAGGTGCGTCAATAGAAGGATAAAGAGGTCGAGAGCCGACATGTCATAGGTCGACAAAAAACAGCATTCCAGTGAAGGGTCGAGTGTCGATAGGTTGTCAAGCAACGACACCGACAGTTCAGGCTGAAGCCAAGTGTGGAGGAAGGGGCGAACTGGTGAAGCCGTAGACGCGAAAGGAAGCCAATAGATAAGTCGAAGGATGATGAAAGACAATATGGTCGAGGTTAGTGATGGGATCGACTACTGTAGCAGAGTCAGAGTAGCTCAAAAGTCAAGGCGGAGTACTTGGTAGTCGTTTGGGGTTTCTAAGGAAGTTATAAGCAGTTAAGAAGGTGGTTGGAATCAGAGGTTGTGTAGCATGGCCAAAGGGCGGTGACGACTGCAGGTCTGCAGGATCAGGAGGATTCGACGGACATAGGAAGAGTGTCTCGAGGAACGGGGTGGACCTCGGGATGAGCAGCAAAGCACCAACAGTGTAGAAGACCCGTGCATAGGCACATAGGAGGGGGTTGTCACTCATTGCTCATTCGTTCTAGCATTCAGAAGAAGGCTGAGAAGAGGATAGGGTTGCACACAGAGAGAGCACACATTTACTTCTGTATATTGTAAAGGCTAAGGCCGACTAGTTTAGTGTTTTACATTCCTTGCATTTCGCATTGTAATTGTTAATTTGATTGAAGTAATAGAAGCCAGCTTTTGGGATCCTGTTTACACCAAGTTTGTGTGAACATCATGTGTGTTGTGTGTTATCGTTAAGGAAGAAGGTCCAAAGGACCCGATTTGCATCAACATTTGAAACATTGGGTACAGCTGGAATCACCCAATTGAATAACCATACCGGTAATCCAATGGTTAATCCAAGAAGAGTTAAAGTGGCAGTAAAGGGAGGACCAATATCTCCAACTGGAGGAAAAACAAAAGGTACCCCTTGAAAAGGGGCCTCTTGATTGGTAGTCCCAGAAGAATTTTCCATATCTAAACTAGAAGAAAAAAGAGGCACACAGACCAAAGGGCAAGCTCAAAAACCTTACTGTGATCGATGCCACATCAAACGAGTAATAGGAAAGAGGCTAGAAATCCAATAAGCATCACTAAAAACAAAAAGACCCTCTATAAGGTATAAGAGAAATCAATCCTCCTATCTAAGATCTAAATACCTCAACAAACGGTATCCTCCATAAGGTGATGAAATCCAAGTCGGACAATACGAAATGAGAGACCAATATAGATGAAGGGATATTCCTTTACTGAAAGGAATTTTGGGTAAAATATCCCTAGAAGGATGGTCACTAGGATACCTTGTTCATGACACGTTTGGGGAGGTTTACTAGAGATTCTTCCTTTTGGCCCTTGTACAACCATTATGGAGGCCATGAAATACAAGGATGACAATGGATTGATGTCCTTAGGCACTAATTGGAGTGCGGTATTCCACAAAGTCCATCTGGAACTAGTCTTCGCTACTTACCCCCATGGAATGGGAGCCCCCCCAATAAATTGGTGTATAACCGTGTCAAAAAATATAAGAGGATTTTAACACCCTAAGAGAAAACAACTATGTCTCAAATGTAAGATGACAAGGGGAAATTATTTGGATTCCTATCTCCGATGCCCTACCTAACTATACTGTTATTTTATGTCCTCAACTGAGGTTAATGTGTGTTTAGTTAGGGTGTTAATTTTAAAGGCTTGTTGTTTTACTCAAGGGGAGTAGAAGTGAAACTTGGTGGTGTGTAGACTTGACTCAAACCATGCAAATTTGGATGAATTATGCGAGTCTTTTTCCTTCAATGAACTTCTAGCTAAGTAAGGAAGAGTCCCTTTTGTTCCCAAATGTACGACCCTATGCAAATGAAATTTTATCTTTTTAAATGAATGGTAATCAATCATGTAAAACCATACCCAAACTATCCCAAAGTGACAAAAATAGATATTTTTATGAACACCAAATGTAAAAATTCTAATTCGTTTCCGATCTTTTTACACTTAAAAAGACACATCTAAGCTATTAGAAAGAAATATTCCGTAAATGTTTCCAATCAAATGCAATGAAAAGAAAAACATTCAATATATTTTTGTAACTCAAATGCACAAGAACATGAAACAATTTTTTCTTCTTCTCATGAATGTAAGACCAAGATTGTGAAATGATCAAACTAAAACAAGAAGAAAAATTATGTTTTCCAATTTCGTGAATCTAGCAAAAGAAGGACAAAATTAAGGTTTCCTTTGAACTAAAGTGGAAACAAAGAATCAATATTTTCCAACAATCACTATATAGATCAACATGTAAAGGAAACGAGATGCACAACCCAAGAAAATGAGGCTAAAAAGACATGGATATCCCACACTTTTCAAGTCTTTAAAACACGTTAATCCACACCAAACCAAAAAGTAGATTGAAACCTTAATATGGGTGAAAGATACTGTATAATACACGATTCATGGCCCCCCATTCAAAAATGCAATCCATTTCGCTTAAAAATGCAAGCAAACACTAGGAAAATGACAGATCTATACTGAGACTGACACCAACAAAGGACAAATCTCAGCAAACCAAGCCAAAAATCAAATTGGGATTTTTTCAACTTATGCATCGAGTGGTGAAGGGCGACGCACCCTACAAAGATACACCAGAGCGTTTGGATCCCCAACGACGTGCTCTGCTCACTCGGTAAGTGCATCAGCGATGCAGGATGTAAACTTTCAAAAATCATCAGCAACATAGGATGCTCTAAGGAAAAGGGCGTCCGAATTATAGTGACGCAGGATATGAACTTCCCAGGTGCGTCGGGTGGGATCTAAGCAAGAAAAATAAAAAAAATCTCAAAGAATAAAAAGTTAAAAGGCTCAATAAAGATCCCAAACAGAGTCTGGATGACCCATGAACTCTCTGATGGTCAGATCCAAAAATAAGAGGCAACTTAGAGGCTAGAGGTTAATTTGGAAAGAAATCAAAGAAACCAAAAATGAAATGAAATCAAAACTATGGAATACTATCCCTAGTATGGTAGCCAATTTTTTTTATGGACAATCTGTAAGAGCAAAATCAAACATATCTCCCTAGTCTGAATGGTTTAGATCTAGAACAAAACAAGTACATAATACAAACAAATTTCCTAGATTGATTGAAATGCAAGACAGTGAAAGATATGGCTTACCTTATAAATGCATATATTTTCTCCTTGCTGATCCAAGTGCTGATTTTTGGATCTCAAGCTACAAAACCAACCAATAACATGTGAAAACAAATAAGTGATAGAACACATGATTTTGAATCAATCTAGATTAACAGTCAAAGAGGTTAATCCTAAACATTATTAACACAACAAGTTTATGGAAATAATTTTCATTAGATGTAATAATAAGAAGTACACAGAGAGAGGTGTTACAACCGATGCTTTGACGTCATAACCTCCTTCCAACAATCCTAGCCTCCGAGATCAAATGGTTAGCCTCTAATGGATGAAGAGGATCTCCTAGAAAAATTCCACCAACATATAGGTACTCTATCCTTCCTCCCTTAACAATGGAGATGGGGTTCATATATATAGGGCTAAATGGATAGGAGAGGTTGAGGATTTAGGGGAGAGGCTTAAGGGATCATCCCACTAGACAAGGGGATGGACTGCCACCTTTCCAGGTATGTAGGGATAAGTCTCCACGCCATCCAAGATTTGAGAAGTCGCTCGAAGCTTCTCTTTATCCATTTTAACCAACAACGATGCACCTTGCACAAGGACAACACACGTCAATGGGAGATCAACTCACCTTGTGCAAGATAACCGTGCTCCACTGATGCACTCTGCTAAGGTACAAAGCACATCACCTTAAGTCTCACACACCTTGCCATAGATTAGGGTGCATCAGGGTGACAACATAAGGTTAAAGGGATAAACAACAACTTCTCTTCCAATGTTTTAGCCTAGGCACTTTAGGGATCATGGCATACAGAGGACACATAACTTATGATGATGAGATTTTGGTGTAACAGTAATCCTCACCGTGCATTGACCATGCATACTAATCTGCATAGGTAACTCAACCACAACAACCATCGGCTTGATAGGAGGATACATGTGTACAAGGCTCTATCATGACTTGTTACTCTTTAGCTTCCATCTTTAATCTGGTAGTGTTCTGTCGAAGTCTCACCCTCTCTCTAAAAAGGCATTTGACTACCCTAATTGCTAGGAGGTTGTTTGGTTTAAATCCTCACCCTTTTTCATCTGGCTGACTTTCCCTCATCTCGGGATATATATTTTGGATCTTCGACTTTCCGTACCATTTCTTAGCCTTCTAGCTTCTGAGGTCACAACCTAGGGACTTCTCTACAATTTTGCACCAGAGGGATCTAATTCAATTGTTCTTTATGTCATCATATTTATCATTAAGTTATTTTTTGTGTGGTGTTAGATGTCTTCTGTTTGAATGCCGACTTCAACTGTTACTGATTGATAATGCCTGGATGTTAAAAAATTGTATGTTCACTATGCCCAATCATGAATTGCTCTGCTAGTTGACATCGACTTCTTTAAACTTGAATTGACTCTACTCAACTTAGAAGAGTTGGATAGAGACCGACTTAGATTACAATGGCAGAGGGGATCACCTGCCACAAGGATGCACGTTTCAACCCCTTTTTGCTTTAATCGACTTTAGAAATAGAGTCACATCGGTATTAGTGACTCATCGACTCATCACAAATTTACTTTTCTTTCGACTAGATAACCTCAACTCTACTTAAAAATGACTTTGACATAGACTCAACAAAATTTTATTCTTAAGGACTTCAATTACATTACAAAATATGGCAACTTGTCATGCATATTTTAAACTCAATGTTTTAAAGATTTGACCAAAAGTGAGAACCGACCACATAGAGGTTTGACCACAATTTACAACTATATGATTTTGTTGACTCAAGAACTAATATCGGTATTGACCACATTTTTGGCATTGACCACTGTTGAAAATTGACCAAGCTTAAACATTGACTACACTACAGATTCAACCAGAAAAAATGTTTGACTAAATATTATTGACCATATTGACATCAACCAGATTTGGAATCAACCAAACTAGGAATCGAACTCATTTTAGCATTGACTTCAACCATTAAATACTTGACCAAAGTTAAAGATCGACCACATTAGGAACAACATTGACATTTTTTTTTTCACAAAGAAAAATTCAGCTTTTATATTAAGAGGACCACAAGGTGTGATCTTACAAAGTGTTGAGACAGTCGCCCAATCCAAAAAGAGATTGTGAAAAAAACTACAGTGCTAGATAGACCGCATAGCAGAGCATATACAAACAGTAATACCAAATAATGAACAACCGTTCCCCTCCCGCACCATAGATGGCAAACATACAGAGACAATTCATGTAAATGCAACAAGAGGAAAGATCATAATATGGATCATACGAGCCAGTTATATGAGTTTCATCACAAATGATTTAAATAGCTTCCCTCCACTAAATTCCTCGCAAAACAGCTGCCCGTTCATTTCCCCCGGGGACCTTCTAGATAGACGGTCAGCAATACCATTAAGTTCCCTGTAAATGTGCCTAAATCATATAGAAGAGAAACCCTCCTGAGTTCGGTTCATCCAGTGTTTCAGATGCAGTGCATTAAGGCGAGAACTCTTTCCATCCCAATCAAGGATACACTTTGAATCTTCAAAAATGCAGAGGGAACTGACAGACGGTGAGTGGGAAAAGCAAAGAAGTGTCCAAAGCGAGACCAGTTCTTCCCTTGTGTTGGTGCCAAAACCAACATCAAGTGAAAGGTGATAAGAATGTGTAGGATTGGTGATCAAATAAGCACCAGCACCACACATACCATTCATAGCTGCTCCATCGAAAAAACCATGAGGGAGCGGATATTCATCTGTCACCAGAGCAAAGAAACGAGGCTGCCGAGGAAAAATAGGACCCTTGAGAGAAGAACATATGGCGAATGTGTTAGCCGCAACTCGGTGAGAGGATGGAGGAATCCCATTAAATATGGCATTGTTTCTGGATTTCCACACAAACCATATACATAGAAGCAGAATGGAAGACACCTTATAATAACGACCACGCCAGAGCAGTAGGGTGTCCTCAAAATTTGATCCTGCCCATGAGAGCTAAACATTCATGATAACTGATAAATTACAGATAGATGACAGCATGAAGGGACAATTCCCAAAGAGGTGAGCCATAGTCTCAGTCTCCATCATACACAGGACACATCGACCAGGCCCGACACATCCACGCTTTTGAAGATTCGTCCATGACCAAATATTATCATTTAACACAAGCGAGGCGAACAACTTAACCTTTAAAGGGACATCCATCTTCCAAAGCCAAGGGATCCACCACGGAACATTGGCATGAACCGCTACAGAGACTAGTTTATCATAAGCCAAAGGCGCTGTGACCTCCCCAAAGGACGAATTGGCAGTCCAAACAAGCTTATCCTCCTGATCAAACAGGACAATGCTAGCATGTGATAATGACTTTACATAAAAATCCCATTCTTCAGCCAAACAACCACTCAAATGTAGATCACCCGAATTTAACCAGTGAGAACCATGTTTAGGATTAGGGACAAAAACTTTCTTGATCACATAAAAATTATTACGGTGCAGACACCTCAACAGAGCAGGTGACAAGGGTGAGTCATTGAGACAACCCGAAATGGGATCAATTCTGATAAATACCTGAGTTCATATCCCAAGTAATAGCAGCATTTAAGAGCAGCAAAGATTTAAGAAGGCTACGCCAAATAGTGGATGCAGTTCCACAACCAAAAGTGCGATCCCGGAAGAAATAAGGTATCGTGGGAAACCTTTTTAAGTACTTCATCTTTATGATCCTGCCCCACAAACCCCCACTGAACAGTGCCCTCCAAAGACTTTTGGCACAGAGGGCTATGTTAAAGAGACACAAATCCTTAATACCCCATCCACCAAGGGACTTAGGTAATGAGATAGAACCCCGAGCTGTCAAATGAAATTTCGTTGAGTCATTCGCACCAACCCATAAAAAATTAAAAAAGTGCCAACGCAACACATCAAGAACGCCCATCGGAATTGAGAAGAGTGAAAACCAATAAACCAGGATCCCCTAAAGAACATAATTGAGTACGGTAATTCGCCCCCCCAAGGAGAGCCACCGGTAAGCCCAAGAGTTTATCCTTGTTTGTACCTTGGATATGAGCCAATGCCAATCAGACTTATGGTATCCATTCGGTTTCAAATGAAAACCGAGATACCTGAAACCCTCATTAAGATCCACCCATTTGTAAGGTAAAAGTTATTGAAAAGAAGTGAAAAGTACTGGATCCAATACCTGGTGGATGATTGCAAATATAGGGAGGCTGACTTCCATCCCTGATGCACTGCAAAAACTGGTAACCATCTCCTTATAGCATCGCCATTCCCTCAGAGAGGCTTCCTCGAAGAAGAGTACGTCATCCACAAATAAAGAGTGAGTAATGTGATAGGTGTTAGATACCATAATCCCACGTATGAGGCCCATGGAATTGGAATCCCTGATAAGTAGGATGAGGCCCTCAATGGCAAGGATGAAGAGGTAGGGAAAAAGAGGGAAACCTTGCCGAATACCTCTGTTACCCTCAAACAGAGCCGAAGGAGAACCATTAATAAGAACGACATAATTGACCGATGTAATACACGCCATAATCCAGCAATGATCTCAACATAAAGACTAATTTGAATAAGAATGAAACACAAGTAGTTCCAGTCCACGCGGTCGTAAGCTTTAACCAGGTCCAACTTTAAAATGAGAGCTTCAAGTTTTTTAACCTTGATGGAATGCAGGCCTTCTTGTGCCAGCCCAACCGTATCCAAGATCTGCCTTCCAGGCAGAAATCCAAACTGTTCATCCAAAATGAGCTTACCAAGATGTGGCTTGAGTCGCAAAGCAATAACCTTTGCAATAATCTTATACAGTAAATTGCATAAGGAGATAGGGCAAACGTCATTGAAGTCCATGGGATGGTCCTTCTTTGGATTTAACATAAGATAAGTCGAGTTAATGGAGGAAGGGACCCAATTCCGAATCCTGGAATCATCCACCGCTGCACTCAACTCATCCCCAAAGAGGTCGAAAAATGAAGATAGAACTCAACAGTTAGGCCATCAAGCCCAAGGGTTTTTTCATGAGAGAAAACCTTTAAAACTTCCAATACCTCCTTCTTTTCAACATCACAGCCAATCACCATACAATCTTCATTGCTAAAATAACGAGGGAAGTTCATCACAGTTTTCAGTTGATTCAAGAGACAAGGGGTTTCCTCCTGCGAAAATATACCCTTGAAATGTGTTGTTGCAGCCCGTTTTAGAGCAGGTTGATTGCAAATTTCCAAACCATCAATAGAGAGGTCCCATATCGAATTGTTCAATCGCCTTTGATTGGCAAAGTTTTGAAAAAAACTAGTATTATTGTCACCCGCCTTTATCCATACAGCTCGACTTTTCTGCCTCCAGGTTTCTTTCCAAAAAAGAAGAATTTTCGATCTTTCTGACTCCAACAGAGCAAGTTCCTGATTACGGCTTTCAGAAAATAAATCCCCATCTAGCAGGCCCGAGAGGGTTTGGATCCTCCCTTCGAGAACGTCAAGCTCACCATGCAGAAGCTTCTTCTTATCTTTATCCCAAATACACACTTCCTTGCAGAGCCGCGCCAGTTTTTCACAGAATTTCAATATGGGGATCTTGCATCAGTCACCGAGAGACGGTGCCAAGTTGAGGAAACAAGAGAACAGAACTCCGAATCCTCCAGCCACGCAACATTGAACTTGAATGGGTAGTAATGGTATGAACAGTCAAAATACAGCTGAAGCATGATGGCACGGTGGTCAGAAAAACCCACATAATAACACCAAGTGCGAAATCTATTAATGACATTACAGAGAGATTCCAAAATATAGTAGTGATCCAGCAGCTTAGCAGTGCCATCCACACCAATACGTTTATTAGTCCAAGTAGGCTACATAACCCCCGGTTTAATGTCCACCAGGTTTGTGCCCTAGAAAAGTGAAAGAAAGCACTCAGCAAGAGGATCAGTAGCCCTACCACTGCCCCAAACTTCTTCCAACACCGTAGTGAAGTTAAAATCACCAGCAACTATAGTGTAACCACCACACAAAATACCAGAAGTAACCACATGGTCCCAATATTCCTTACGGCCACGGTAAGAATCGTAAATATTTATAATCTGGACCGGATGCCCGAAACCTTTCAAGGAGCCTTCAATCATGATACCTGTACGAGTATGGAAAGCCTTCATGTTAGCAAAGGCCAGGTTCCATGCAACCAGGGTGCCACCCAAAAGTCCAACCGAATCCAACCCGGACGCAAGCCATCCAGGCTTCAACTTGAGAAAAGTATTGACAACAGATAACGAAGAGATCATAGTTTTTGGAAAAAGGACGACATGAGGATTGAGAGAGGTGAGTAAACGTTTTAAGGCCGCAATTTTAGGGCCGTTGCCCATTCCACGAACATTGAGGGACAAAAGGTTCATGGAGTAACCCCTGAAAGGGCTGAAAAATCTCTAAGAGCCCCAGTAGCCAGTGAAGAAACCGAAGAAGACAAAGGTAGACCACGATCAAACAGAGATGGAACCATAGGATTTTGAACAGACCCCTAGCCACCCCCTTGACTTTAGGACCACGGTGAGACTTACGACCGATAAAGCACACCCGAGTTGAATCTCAATGACATAACAAGTCAATGAGATAAAGTTTAAAAACATAGAAGGTACGCTGGTCGATGGGCCACTTTGGTGGGCGAGCTGCTAGTTGATAGACACTTCCATAGCTGCTAGTCGCACGTCTCAAGTAGTTGCATGGATATGGATGAGTTGACTACGATGATGGTTGACATCTTCCTTTCCAGTCGACTGCTGTTCGAAAGGAAATCCAACAACCAAACTTTATTGGATGACCATCTGCTGGTCGACGGAGTGTGGTCGATTGACAGTCGAGTCAATCAAAATGTTCGTTTATCTCCTACGTTCCAAGGATTTGTAGGAGCAACAAATTATCAGATACACCATCATTCTTCTGTTCTTGATCCAATATTCATCAAATTGGCAGCACGCTAGGTTTTATTCCTTGAGAGTTTCTTCACCCACGAGTGATTCTAGAGCAATTTTAGCGTGCAGATTTACATTTTCGTACATTTTATTTATGGTTGGTGATGGAAGACTGTTGTAATTGATAGATCGACAAATGTTTTGGTCGATAGGGGTGAGATACTCAACATTTGTTTTCAAAATAGATACATGCATGGTTTCTGACTCCCGTCGACACATATTCTTATCTCTATCATCCAACATAAAACCATAAAAAACTAAGCAGTTCGACCACCAGGCTGATGACACATCAATAATCAACCAATGGCCATAAACACACATTGGTTGATATAGCACTATTATGAAACGGCTTAGATTTACAATAAGATACCTCAATCAATTATATTCAGTCGATAGAGGCTCTAGGTCCTTGTAGTGTATTGTACGACAACCAATATGGAATTATTTTGTCTTTGGAAACATATCCATTCCGCGAGCAACACTATAGTCTTTCTTTCATTTCTCGCAGAGGAATATTCAGCAACTCATGGGAGTACGCATATCAACGAGAAATATCCCTCAATCTTTCACGCAACATCAACCATTTTCAGGCATTTCTTTCTTCTTTTATGCATGCTGAGCAGTCTTTAATATTTGCTTGCAGGTTTTCCTTCATGTCATGCTTCCTTTTAGGTTCGAACCAGCCTCGTTTGCTGCTGCTGTCACGTAGACCAAAAGAAAGTTGCAACAGCACCAATGTTGTGTTCACCGAGAACACATACATTCAAGTAGAGCATATTGCACACACAGAGACATCAACGTAGAATATGACAAAAGGACGTCCGTATACGCTTGTATTAATGATTTATCTTGGCTATGGCGAATGGGTTCATCATAATAATAAGAGTTCATCCTTGCATAATAATTATGCATTTAATATTTAGTAAGACAATAACTTAGATTTCTCTTTTTCTTTCTCTCTCTCATACACCATTCATAAATAATAATAATAATAACAATTATGATGATTATTTTTATGGTAGTAAGCAAATGGTTTTATAATAATAATGGCTTGCTTTATGCTTGTAAGCATATAATAATCAATTCATTTTTGATGATAAGAACTCATATTCATACCTACTGACTTAGGTTAATAAACAAGCATTCACAACTCGATTCCTTTCCACCCCCGAAGGTACAGTGTTGACACCCAATCACCTTTAGTAGGATTACCATGACTTCACCAACCTATAACCCTTCTCCCTAGTAGATATGTTTCCCCTCAATCTAGTTGCCTAGCACATTTATCCCCTAGTATTATTTATCATTAGTTTGGCACTTACAATTTTACGTCTCATATATAATGTCACCATGTTTTAACTAGCACATGTTTTTTACGACAAAATAAAAATGAAACAAAGTTCACTAGTGGGGCCTTGGCTTTGAGCTCCATGCCATGAACTAGCACATAATTACATTTACATCACTTACATCCAATAACAACAATAGGGTTCAAGGACGAGGGATATTATAGAAGGTCAAGTGTTAATAAGATCAATGCTTCACACAAGTAGGACTTGACAATGACCTAATAAATCCAAAATGGAGTGACAAGATATCTCTGTTGCAAATTTCCTTTTGGAAATCAAACCTTTTTAATTTCATGACAATATTCATTACAAGTGTGCAAAATTATAGTTCATATAGAGGTCATCCATTGTAGCATTATAATATGAATAAAGCCATGTATAAAGAGAGGTTTAATGAAGAAGTTTGCTTCCTGAAAGAACTAGGACTTGGAAATGGATAAATAGATCCAAAATGGAGAGGTAAGACATCTCTCTTGCAAATGTCCCTTTGATAAACTTACTACTCCAAGCACCCAAAGTTGTCTATGACCATTTTGAAATTACGTAGTATACATGTAATCATATTATCTTTGTAATAAGGATAGTGCATGGGTTTTAAATTCAACACCAAACAATAAAAAAACTTGGAACACACAAATATTATCTCATTGTTATACTTTCACTCATATAACAATTCATTTTCTTATCATTTTCCATATTTTCTCATTGTATTTCTGTTAACGCCTGGAAAAATCCTTGCGTCACTAGTAGGGGTTGTCCGCAATGAAAATCCCCAATTAGACTATGTTTGGAATAGGGAACCCATCCGGTTTACGGTCCGACTACCGTAAGATGTGTTCTTGTAATGAGTTTATCGGTTACGGACCGATCCACAGTTTTGGGTTTTATTATTTATAATGAAAATGTAGAGTTCTAATTCTAAATGAATATGATTATACCTATACTTGATTGACGGGTAGAAAGAGGCCTCACAAAGTGATGTGCACGTTCTTACATCTCGTCTTACCACCCCTTTACTATCATTCAACCAATAAAATACCCTAACTAAATGCAAGATTATAATCTAACTAACCTATCCTTGCAAAGAGCAGAATGTTAAAAGAGAGTAATGATTGTAAACTGCTTAATACAATCCCAAAATATAGCTACTGAAATAAATGTATTTAACAATCACAAGATAAATTTAACACAAAGATAGCTTTGGTATTGACATTTATTCCATTCATTACTCATAAATACACAAAGAGCTGAATTTTATATTCATAAACAATAATATGTTTCACAAACCATTAGAAGAATCCAATAACAAAAGGAAATATCTTATTGCATATTGATGAACAAAGGAAGAAATGAGTTCTGCACATTCATTCATATAATTCCATTCAACATTCCATCTACGCCTTCACCCACTAAAAACTGTTTGGCTCATTAGAAGAAAATAGTTTCTCACAAGTGATATTAGTACAATCTTTTACAAGCCAAAAGCCCCTTTGCTATCTAGTCTCTTCTATTTATCTTTATAAACTCAGCCTTAATGTGACTTATCACTTCATATTCCCTTAAAACCTTTTGTTCTCCACAATTTTGTCATTTTGTGGTTGCAACATAAATAACCAAAAATAAAAATAAAATACAATATTACATCAATTTGATGGTGCGTTTTCTTGACTTTGGATGTAATCATTCCAAAGACCACTATCATAGGCTATTAGATTTAACTGTTGTGGTTCCAATAATTTCAAATCCAATTCATGAAAAAGTAGATCTTTGACCATAGAGTTCAATCCTTTAGTTGTTGTATTGTGGCCATTTCCCAAATAATGATTTTTCATTGTAGCTTGTCCAATACACTACTGGAGATCTTCTGTAGTGAGTGTGTCTAGACTTTTAATGGAAAAAATATCCTCGTTGATGATAGTCCTCAGTTATGCTAAACGGTGCTCTTTTGGTACCATCTCTTCAATTGCACTAGGAGGAGGTAGATGACACCTCTCAAACGTTATGTAAATATTTTAGTGAATATCGTCACACTTGGTGATAGAATCACTCACCTCATTTTGCATCTTCTTCTCTTCCCTCTGGCAGCTATCCAAAAGTGCAAAGTCTAACTTTAGTTCAACAGTGGACCTCTTGGGTAGATGGGGTGGAATTTCCTTGGCCTTCTTCCTTCAACTAGTTAATATTTTCAATCTGTCATAAATTCCTATGAATTTTTGTCTTATAGTTACAACTTATTTAGAGATTTGCACAATCCTGGTAACTATCCCTTGCAATTCATATGTTTGCTCAGTGAGAAACTCTTGGGAATGGAATAACCGTTCCTGTAGTGCAGAAGCACACTCATAGAATGGTGTTAAATCTTGTTTTTGTTCTTGAGCAGAATTCAACTGCTACACTAGGGACTCCTTTTCTCCAGTTAGATTTGCTACTTGAGCTTGTAAAGACCCCTTTTATATCGTAACAGAATCATCCTGTTGGTCTAACTGGGTCTCTTTTTCTTGTAATCCACTTATCTCAGCTTGAAGGCCAGTCTTTTCGCCTCCTAGGATCAATACCTGTACATTTAAATAGTCTTTTTCATCTTCCATACTTTGGAAAGTCTACATGATTTATTCCTTTTTCAACTCCAAAGCATCCCACCGTCTTCTCATTTCAATCCCTTCATTTCGGGCTTTCAATCCCTGCATTTCGGGCTTGTACCAAATTGTCTTTTAGCTTAACCATTTTTGCTTTACTTTTATCCACATCTTCAAGCAATTTGTGGATATTATCTTCATTGGCTTGTGCAACAGCAAAATTCATTGATGCTATGAATTTAGGATCCTTGTGGGTGCCCTCTAACACTGGAACTTCCTGAATGGTAATGATGTCTGGATGCGAAGCAACCTTTAACCTTTTTTCCATTCTTTTCATGATGTTCTTTCTTTTTGGATAAAAAACTATTGTTTCGAGCTTGGAAATTGAGTGTTGCTTAGATGGTGTAAATGGTGTGAGTCCTAGCTCAGCCAAAGGAAGATGACCACCTATACCCTAGTATTGATATCCGTGGGATTATTGATCTCCATGTCCTGCTGATCATTACTTTCTTGTAAGTTCTGATCTTCCACAAATTTCTTGATCCATTCTTCTTCATTTTTCTTCTTCAACGCTTCTTCTTGTATTCTCTTTTCCTCTTGCTATGCAACCATCTTTTCTGCCTTTTACTGCTATGCTTTCTTCCATGTTTCTTCAACCTTTTCTTCCTCCTGTCTCTCTTCTTCTCTATTCTTTTCTAAATCTTCTTTCTTGCATCCTCTTTGCATTTTCAGCCGCCAAAGCTTCTTCATTAGCTTTCTTTCTCGTTGCTTCTTCTATATCTTAATTTGTTGATGTATTTAACTAGATGGAACTTGCTTATGCTTTCTTACCAAATATTTTGCTTAAATATGCAAGATTCTTTGCTCTTCTATACACCTCTTCATCCTTCAAAAAATGATCTATATACTCATAATTAATCTTACATGATAAGAAATGTCGAACCACCTTTTGCTAGTTGTCATTTCTGACAAAAATATTTTCTTCGAAGTGATAACCATCCAGTTCTTTCACATATTCCTCTGCTTCTTTGACTTTATTAAATTTATATGCCCCAACTACAAGTGGGAGTGGTGGCCATGAGGATTTCTTGTGTTCATGCAAGAAGTGTCCAACACCGTTGAAGAATACTTGCCTCACCATTTCCTTCAATACAATGTAATATGTAACATATTTAGGAATCAATGAGGGGGTTTTTGAACCTCTGTACATGCATAGATATGTGCCCTCGGGAGTGAAATAGTAGTCTCCAAATTTTGTGACCACTGCGAGTACTTCTTCTGACATGCAATTGGGTTCTTCATAAAAAAAATTAACATAACAACATCAAGAATTCTTCACAAATATGTTTTTAGAAGTTTGCATGTTTGTGTGCCCATAAAATTTGATAGGCCACATATATTGGAATTTCATTCATATTCCAGTTGCACCCGAGCTTTGGAAAAGGCTTCATAATAATAATACAATCAATAAGATATGACGACATATAAAACTTAGATTTCTTTTGCTTGATTCCCTCCTGAGCATATTTTATGGCTTGCATCATATTTTCTAAAATAATGTCATCCCAATTAAATATTGTGCCGTTTTTCATGACATGATACAATAATAGAATCCAGCTGAGCTTGTAACTGGTTTCATTGGCTCTTCCATATATTTTTCATAAAATCATGGCAGCTACATTGAATAGAGTTTTAAGGTTCTCGGTCTCATATTCCCCACTAGTTCTTTGTCTTAATTGTTTTCCTGTGATCAACATCTTTCTTGCACATTCCGAGTGTTCAATCTTCACACTTTTGACCCAGTCATATGTTAAGAGCACTTTAGGTGCTGGGAGATTATAGGATTTACTTATATGAGCAGGTTGGAAATAAGTGAAACCGTTCCCCTAGCACTCACAATGATTATGGATTTCACATCCATATAGGGAAAAATCCAGCTAATCACTTCTGCACATGGAAAAATCTCTAGGCGTGTAGCAGCCTCGTGAAGAGCAGATTTCTCGATAGTTTGGTATATCAAGCTTTCTTCTATCGTCACATCGGGTATGTTTTGAGATCTAATGAGGTGATAGAGCTCGCCCCACTTGAATACATGGGATATCCGAGTGGTAGATTTAGTATCCTCGAACTGGAGTTTCAAGATTGTTTCTGGAACCATTTCTACATCATAATCTGATTCCACCAACTTGATATTACGCTTAGTACTCCTAGACATTTCCAAATTATGCAACACAATGGCAACATCATTGGGTTTCTTGGACTCCATTGAAAACATAACTAGACATATTTATGTGGAAAATAATGATTATAGGAAGAACTCAAAGAATAAAAAAACTAAATATATGAGCATGCTATCTCTTATCAATAGAACATTTTCACCCTTCCTCAACCTGATCACCATTTGTAACTAAAATGTAAAAAAAAGACTAATACTACCAATAAGTCCATAAACATTATTCGCAACAAAACCGCTTATGATAAAAAAACTGCAAATTAGAATTTAAAGGCCCAATGAATATGCATGTAGTTGGAAGAAAATCTATGAATTAGGTTTAGCATCCCTTTGGGTAGATGACTGGGTTGGGAGGGTTAGGGTCAAGCGACGACTCCTCCAAATGAGAAGTGTAATGAGATTGGTTATAAATAGTGGCTAAAATCCTAGACTTGACCGGTTGTGCTAAATGGAAACATAATACCTATGGTCTCAACCAGAATTCAAACCATCACAAATGCAAAATATGTATAATCAGGGTTCAATCGAAAAAATATGGTTAGAATCGTATTGAGGAAGAATTCGTCAGCTAGGGTTTACACTCTTTTAATAAAAGAAATGTGTTGGAGTAACAGAACTTATGGTTGAGAGACACCCCTATGAAAATGCAGTTGAACTGGTTAAAATGGTGGTCTAAGATTCCTTTGTTTAACAAGTTTCACGCAACCACAAGATCGATAGCTAACTAGGGTTCAAGAATCTACTTCCTTCATCTTGTTCAAGTGATAATCGGTAGAGATATAGGGTTTTAGTGAGTTTTAACTAATCCTTGAAAGTGAAACGACTTCATTGCACATAGTGACACGAGGTGCTCTACAACCCAGTATGGGGGAGATGTTGTAATGTGTATGATGTAGCGTTACATCTGATAAAACTTAAAAAGTAATTTTTTTAATTAAAAAAATTCATGTCGACTCATAAAATAAAAAATTATGGAAAGTATTTTAAAAAAATCCATGTTGGTTCATAAAATAAAATATTATGAAAAGTAATTAAAAATAGATGTTCGTTTATAAAATAAAAACTTAAAACTTAAACCTGGATCTATAAATCAAGAGAGATCAGATTTCTTGAGTTTAAATTTAAAAAAAGAAATACACTTCAAAAAAGTGGATCCCTCTCAGTGCTTGATAGATACGGGTTTAATATGGATCTATGTTGGTCTAACCAATCACACGTTCTCCCATAAAACACAATCCCTAAAAGACAAGTGTAAAATTACTTAAGATAAAGACAAAGAACACTTACCTCGAGGTATAGTCGATGCACAGTTGAGCTAATGGTTAACATGGAAGGGTTACTCATCCAAGTGGCTCAAGTAGTGTAATGGCGTTGAAGAAATACCCAACGATCTCTCAACAAGATTTCTTTCAAATATAAACAGTGCCTAAACCCTAAAACGTCTACAAATTAGTCAATGACTTCTGCAAATAGGAGCTCTTTACAAGAGAAAGCGTGTTACAAATGGCTTTGCACTTAGAAAACACCGTGTTTTAAAGGCCAATACTAACCAAACGATGATAAATGATATTCACATTGACTCTTTTCAGAGTCATAACAAGATCTGCATCAATACGTTTCCGGGTCAAAATGCAATCTACACCGATACGTTCGGTGTTAACACTCATTTGGCTACGACGTCTTCGGTGATAAGCCCAAGTTTACGCTGATGAGACTTGGTGTTGGATTCATCAACATTAAAGAATTAAATCGTTATGCGAAAAGGATCGAGGAGTAAAACTTCTTTGGGTCAACCGTTTTGTATCAAAGTAGAAAAGAAGTCTGATGTGTTTTGAGCCTAGACCCAAAAGTCTAGCAAAAAAACATAATCTTCCGGAAAACTTTTAAGTCAAGTAAGAAGAACCAAACTTGCAATAAGCTTCAAGCCAAACTTGAAATTTCTTCGACTTGTCTCAGGAGTTTAACCCAAAAACCCTGACGTTTCTTAGTATCGGTGAGAAACTGTAAAAGGCTTCATCATTTCAGCGTGGAATCAGAAATGCCCCCCGACCATTTCGCTGCTTTAACATTTAATAACTGATGTTTTATTGTAACCATTAAGAACCGATGTTTCGACATAAAATCCTGAATGACTCCGATGTTTCGCTGAAGTTATAGTAAGTTGTCGAAACTATCACACTCAAACAATTTTCTAACTATCAAATTTGCCTACAAACTCCCAAGCTCCAGGAAATTCTTTTGTAAAAAATAAAAGTAGAAGAGAAAACAAAGTCAAAGGTTGAGTTCAAATAAGGGAGGGACCCCTAATTTTGCACAAAATTGGGGAAAGTGGTTGTAGCTGCAATAGATTCCAATAAAATGTTTATTCTATCATTTAAAAGATGGAAGATTTTGTTTATAGGCTCTATTTATAAACAAAAAAATTCCACAATATATTAATGGTAGTTGTTAGTTCCCAATGGGTCGTGGGTTTATTAATATCCTCCACTCCTCATGCTCTCTTCTCCTCACCCAATTTTCTCTCGATGACCTCCTCTACTACTCACCCTCTCTGCCCTCGAATGCTATCAATGACATCCTTTGCTCTTCACACTCTTGGATACTGACCCTCTCTGCTCTTGGAATCCTTCTCTACTCCTCACCCTCTCTGCTCTTGGAAGCCTCCTCTACTCCTCATCCTCTATGCTCTCAGTTGATATCAATGGCCTCCTTGGCTCTAACACTCTCGACTAGGGATTGTTATCGGATATAGATTTCTCTCTGTTCCAACACTCTCAACCAAGGATTTATCTCGTCTCCAATGCTCATGACCAGAGCTTGCACTTGGCAAAGGATTGCTCTGGACTCCAATTCTCTTGACCAGGGCTCAATATCTCAAAGTTCTGAACTAGGGATTATGGAAATGGTAAGCCAATATGGTATACAAGGCTTATGGAAATGGTAAGTCGATATGGTAAATGAAACTTTGATTTGTGTTTTGTTTTATTGTTTTTAATTATTTTAAATTAATTAAATTAGTATTTATAATGTTATATTGTTATCAAAACAAAAATATTTATAATATTATTAAAATTATTTACAATGATGATGACGATGATGATCATGATGACAATGATGATGATGATGATGACAATGACAATGATTATGTTGATGTTGTTGATGATGATGATGATGGTGGTGGTGGTAGTCTTACTATGATCACTATGCTAGTCTCACTTTCATCATCATGATCATCAATACATCATGACTTGGTTGCTAGGGTCTCACAATTTACTCAAATAATTATCAATATATAAGTACCTAACATGTATAAATATTAAACCCTAATAACAATTAGAGCTTCAACTCTAATCCTTATCCATTTATCCCTATAATGCATAGAAGAATGGGCAACAAAAATGATGATACTATTAAGGAGGAGAGAATAAGATATATGTTCACTCCAGGGGAAACTCCTACTGGCCAACAACTATATACCTCTTGTTCTTCCTCAACCCATGAAACCAATAAAAATGATTGTGGAATTTTGCACAGTATATCTCACAAACAAAATAATCCTCACTTATTTTTCAGAGAGATGCACAAAAGAATTGAGAAGAAAATACGAGATAAATCACCAGAGAAAAGGAGCTCCAGTGGAATAATTTTCATTAATATGTTATCCAAAAATATGTGAACAACCAAAATATGTTACAAAGGAGGAAATTCGTGAGCCTCATGAGGCATTCGAAATCCATGCATTTGGTAGGGTTACTTTGGAATATTCACCCAACTAGACATGAGAACTAGTTACAACTCTAATCAAATGGAAGTTAATTGATGGTAGGTGGACCTAGAGGGTGCATGGCGTAGTTAATTGGTAGTTGGTAGGGCAAGAAGGCGCATCAAGGAGTTGCATACCCAAAATAATAGAGATGATTCCAAAGAAGGGTGCATAAGGAGGTTTAGTTGGCTGACAGTGGTCTTCAGTGATGAAATCAAGGAGAGTGCTCTGGATCACTAAATTTTAGGAGGTTTCTAAAATTTAGGAGACTGACTCAACATGTTCCAAAAGCCATGATAATCCCAATGATGAGGACTATGCACTAGGAGGTCAACAACATAGTCTATGCACTAGGGAAAATAAATAATATTCTATGCCCAATTTCTATATGGGTAATATATCCCAACACCCCCCCTTAACCCTAACTTATGTGAAGGAAATACAAATAGAGCCCTAGTAATAAATACCAAAGGTCGCCCTTAAAACTGCTTTTTTTTGTCCAAATCAACCGATAAAAGAGGGAAAACCCAGTGGGAACAAAACCCCCCCTCAAAATGGACATGAAGGAATATCGGAGTTGTCTTCACCATTGCATCACTCACCCCAAGGAGTGATATAATATTAGTGAACTTATTTATGTAATAGTCTTGATGAAGATGCCTTCAACTTGCTCTGTAGAAGGACAATATTGCAGTGAAATGATGTGATCATGCACCAAACCTATGATGAAGTGCATGTGGATCTCAATATTCCTGGTCCCTTTCCTCTGAACTTGATCTGTAGATATTTTGATAGCACTCTGGTTGTCACACAAGATGATAGTGGGAGCAATAGAGAAAATCCCAAACTCATACATAATGCTTTGCAACCAAATGGACTGTGTGGATGCATTGACAACATATCTATACTTAGCTTCAACATATGACAAATAAATGGCTGACTGCTTCTTCCTTGACCAACATATAGGAATAAAACCAATCATGAACACATAACTAGAAGTGGTCTTCCGATCTGAGCTATCACCAACCCAATCAGAATCAGTGTACCCAACAAGATCTAGTGTAGAGTCAGCTGCATAATGAATACCAAAATTCTTTGTCCCTTGCACATAGTGAAGGATCCTCTTTGTTGCTTTCCAGCAGAGTTCATGGGGCTCCTGCATATATCTGGAAACAACACTGACTGCATAGGAGATGTCAGGGCGAGTATGTGTGAGAAACAAGAGACTCCCAATCAACTGTCTATACAATATACTGTTCACCAATGTGAATAACCACCATCCTCAAGATTTCCACCAGAGAGGAAGGGGAATGCTGCTAACTTGCAATATGACATATGAAACTTGTTAAGAATATTTGATGCATACTTGGATTGTGAGACTTTAATACCTGAAGTAGATTGTTCTATCTCAAGTCTAAGAAATTGCTTCAACAAACCCAAATATGTCATGGAAAATGAACTATGCAAAGCAGACTTAATGGAATCAATACCTGCATATGAAATCCCTATGATCAAAATAGAGTCACCATCATGATTCGTGTACACATTCGGATACAATTTGCATCTTTGGAAGTCTTGTGAAAGAAGGAAGGAATCCATCTTAGCATACCAAGATCTAGGAGCCTGCTTGAGCCCATTAAAAGACTTCCTCAGTCTGCACACAAGCGAAGGATAATGAGTGTATCCTTTTCGCTGCTACAAATATATCCTCCTAAATATATCCATGGAGGAAAGCACTCTTGACATCCATATGGTGCACCTCCCAATGCTTGGATGCAACAATGACCAAAACCAATATCATAGATTCCATTTGGCTACAGGAGCGAATGCCTCTGTGTAATCAAGTCCTTATACTTGAGATAATCCCTTTGCCATCAACCGATCCTTGTACTTGCATGTAACCACATCTGAAGCCATCTTGGCTCGATATACCCACTTTCATTGAACAAGTTTTATTCCAGGAGAAGGTGAAACTATCTCCCAAGTTTCATTGTTTTGAAGAGATTGGTACTCTTCATCCATTGCAACTTTCCATCTTAGATCTTTGGAGGCCTCATAAAATGTTTTTGAATCAGATCCAATCATCATGAAACACCTCTCAGGGAGAAGTGGATTAGTAGCAGAGTGTGCAAGGCATGTACTTTGAAACTATGATCTTGTTCTTCTTGGATCATGTGGATCACCAACAAATCCACTAGCTACTTCAATGGTCTTCTCATCCCATTTAGGCCATGGAGTTGGATCTATTGGATCAAGTGGATTTGGATCAACATGTTCATCTTCATCATCAGTAAAAAATATGAACTATCATATGAGGAGGCTTCACTTTCTTGATCATCTTCAAGTGGTGTTTTTGAGCTATCTTGTTGGATTTCTTGCAAAGGACCTTCTTCAAATTGTACACTTCTCTCAATGAGAGTCTTAATAGTGGAAGGATACAACAGTTTGTATCCCTTAGCACCTTCATCATATCCAAAAAAAAATCATTCAAGTATTTGAGGTTGTAAGGTATTTCTCTTCTCTAGAGGAATCTTGGCCCAAGATTTAGAACCAAATATTCGAAAGTGAGACACATCGGGTTTGTGCCTAGTCCAAAATTCAAATGGATTTGTGCCTTTGAAATCCTTGTGAGGAAATTGGTTCTGGATTTATGCAGCAAAGTTGATGGCCTCTTCCCACAACTTAGGAGAGAGTTGCTTTGACTCAAGCATACATGTGGCCATCTCCTTTAGAGATAAGTTCTTGCACTCTACCACACCATTCTGTTGTGGTGTGTAGGGAACATTGTGTTGCATATGGATTCTTGCATTAGCACAAAATTATTGCAAATGCTTTTTCACATAGTCCCCTCCATTTTCAGTACGAAGCACCTTAATCCTTATTTCCATTGTGTTGCATATGACTTGAACTTGAGGAAATAGACCCAACAATATCTTGAATAATCATCTATGAATGTTAAGACATATCTAGCATTACTCAAAGAAGGGTTAGGAATGGGTCTAGTAATGCAATTGTGAATAAATTCGAGAGGTAAGGGGGCTTTCCATGCCTTTCCTTTCTCAAACTTGTGCTATGGATGTTTTCCAAACATACAACCCTGACATATGCCACTTGAGAATTTGATGTCTGGAAGACCATCAACCATACACTGCTTGTGCAATTCTTGTAGATATTTGAATTTGAGGTGACCAAACTACTGACTTCATTTTAATGTGTTAGGATCACATTTTATGTTGAATAGGGAAGAGAGTGGAAGAAATCATAGATCCTCAAATAATGATTTGTAGTACCAACTGCAATGACTTTTCCAGTAGAGATCTCTGAAATTTATACATCATCAGGAGTGAACACAACCTTCCTTGGAACTCCCATGTGTGTCATTTGGTATACTGAGAGAAGATTTGCAGCCAATGAAGGAACATACAAAACATTCATGAAGCTCCCACAATCAATATTGATTCTTCCTTTACCTTTAGATGGAATTTCAGAATCATCACCCATGAGAATAGAAGGACCACTAGTGGGATCAAATGTAGAGAAGGAGTCTCTGGATGTATACATGTGTATGGATGCACCGGATTCAATGATGAAGGAAGGATACTTTGAAATTACATCCATCAATGCATGACATCTCTCTTTATCATCTGATCTTGATCCAAATTCTTTTCTTCTTCCACCTTCAGGAAGAGCAATGATGTTTTTCTCCAGAATTTGTGCCATGAGATCAATGGTTTTTTTCATGCATGAGATTTCAGGGTGGAAACCACTATTGCAATATGCAGATTTGGTCCTCTATTTCATCTTCTGCATGTCCTTCATTGAATTCAAAGGTTCTTCTGATGGATTTGAACCCTCCTTCTGCCTCTAATCTGACTTCCTCTTTCCTTTGGCATTCTTCTTTCCTTTGAAATTCCTGGCTTCACTAGCAACAAGTGTATTGTCCTTGGATGGTTTGATAGATTTCATCTGAACCAATTTGTCCTATTGTTTTGTGGGAGACTCCATGAATGCAATCAAGGTGGGCATATTCCAATTTGGAACTACCAATTTAGTTGTATGAATGGTAGATAAGAATACATAGTACTTAGGACCCAACTTTGATAGGATGGATAGAATGAATTGATCATCCTTCTTCTCTATGACACACTACTTGAGTTGGAGGACCAATGTATTAAACTTGGTGAAGTAATCCTGTATCGTGTTGAAGATACCGAGACTCAATGAGATTAACTCATTCTCCAATTGGTGACCACTCATTTCATCTTTTTTTCCAAACAAGGATTCAAGCGTGGTCCATACTTCATTTGGAGTGGATAGACCAGCAAGCTGAAATAGTAGATCTCTGGAGATGATGAGACACATCAATCCATGGGCTTCACCAAGTCTATTGAAGTACTTGGCTTTCTCCATAGTTGAATTGGGTTCGATTTCAGTCCCCATTGTGACTCTGTAGAGACCTTTTCTTCGAAGTAGGATATCTATTTCAACCTTCCATTCGAAATAGTTGAATGGAGTGAGTAACAATGTTGAAGACTGCGCCATTTCTTATGTTGTTGTGCTCTTGGTGATAGTAAATCCACAAAAAATATGTGAAAATATGTCTTACTTCGGGTGCAATATGCACATGTAGGAGCGCATCGTACCCGGGTAGACCACTTGGTAAACCAAAGTGACTAGATGCACTTTCCCTGGGAATTATGTGAACCCTCCTCTACTTTTGGTGCAAAACTGGAAGCAACAACACCTGTAAAAACACTCTGGAAACACTCTAAAGGAGTACCCCCTTGAGAAGGATCCAATACCATGTGAAATTTTGCACAGTATATCTCAAAAACAAAATAATCCTCACTTTTTTTTCACAGAGATGCACAAAAAATTTAGAAGAAAATATGAGATCAATCAGTAGAGAGAAGGAGCTCCAGTGGAATTATTTTCATTAATATATTATCCAAGAATATGTGAACAACCAAAATATGTTACAAAGGAGGAAATTCATGAGCCTCGGGAGGCATTCGAAATACATGCATTTAGCAGGCTTACTTTGGAAGATTCACCCAACTAGGCATGAGAACTAGTTACAACTCTGATCAAATGGAAGTTAACTGATGGTAGGTGGACCTAGAAGTCCAATGAGGTAGTTAACTAGTGGTTGGTAGGACAAGAAGGTGCATCATGGAGTTGCATGATAAAAATAGCAGAGATGATTCCAAAGAAGGGTGCATAAGGAGGTTTAGTTGACTGACAATTGTATTCAATGAGGAAATCAAGGAGAGTGCTCCAGATCCCTAAATTTTAGGAGGTTCCTAAAATTTAGGATACTGACTCAACATGTCCCAAAAATCATGATAATCCCAATGATGAGGACTATGCACTAGGAGGTCAACAACATGGCCTATGCACTAGGGAAAACAAATAATGTTCTATGCGTAATGTCTTGATGGGTAATATATCCCAACAATGATGGCGATGACAATACAACCAAACTATAATGACAACGATGAAAATGATCATGAAGAAAATGATGACAATGATGATAAAGTACCTCATAGGTAATTTCAAGACATATATATTCATTGATCTTATATTTATTCATCAGAATCTAAATCTAAATCTAAATCATGAAGATCCAAATCGATGAAAGGATTAGTCATAACAACATCTTCTTCTTCAACCTCTTTGTCTAACACATATAGTTGTTCCTAGTATGCCTCATTTTCAAATTCTTCATATCTGACATATAGTACTTGCTCCTGATCCTTCAATGTCTTCTTTAAATTCTTGGTTTGACATGACTACTTGATCCTGTACATCATCTTCCTGACCTTATTCATTATCAACTTCTTCCGGTACAATATATTTTATAGGCCTTCATCTTGGATTATACCTAATCACATATGTCCAACCCACTTTATTTGGAACCTGTGAATATGACACTTGATCACACTCACTTGGAAGGACATTAGGATTTGTACCTGACTCAAATAGCCTTATATTAATCACAAAAAATACATTAGCATTGTCAATAACAGTCCTATTAGGATCACGTTCATTCATTTGTAACATGTACCAACAAACCTCAAAGAGAACTACTTTCAAGGATTCAAATTATAACTCCTGTATATCTTCCAGGTAGCCATAGTATCCATTTTTAGATACTTTTGGGTTCCTAACAGTGCTAGAGGAAACATTAGTAACCTAAAATATTGCAGTATTTTTTTAAATGCGGTTCATTGCCCCAAAAGTTGTCAAAACATGCTACATCCACGGGTTCCCAAAGGGGCCTCACCTTGTTGGAACCAATAATTTCTTCCACATGAAGTGATGTAGAGTTATATTAGTACAGGGAGTTCAAAAGGAAATCCCTTTGTTTGAGTCCAACTCGTAGTAGGCTGAGAAACTATGCTCTTGTTGTGTGCTTGACAATACCGATGGGAAAAAAAAAACTGGAAGGAGCTACCCTGAGAGGTTTGAACCGCGGAAAATGACCACATATACTACAAGAAAAAGCAGTAAACTACGTAATACAATCCTGTAGGTTTTGCATTTAAACTAGAAAAAATGGCTTAGGGTGAACCGAACGGGGTAATTCGACAGCCCTAGGTTGAGACCACTATCTAACAAATGGGGTGCGACTAATGAAATCGCCCAAATAGAAAGGACCGAGGTTTATCCACGAAATATAAATAGCGCAAAGTCCTAAACCCATGGAAAAAAACCAAATGATAGTACCAACAATAAAAAATGACCATAAAGGAAGGAAAATGGCCTACCTGGCAGTCTTGGAATGGCCGTGAGAGTGATTCAAAATGACGTCGGTGCTTGGCTTCTAGTGGTTGGTCGAGGATGAACTTTGCAAAATGATGTTTTTGCAAATGTTAAACAAATTGGACCTTACCCTATATATAACAAAATGAAAACCTAGTCATTAATGCGAACAGGGTAGGTTTGGTGGGGTCATAAATGACAGACCCTTTGGCGCAAAACTCTTTTTTCCCCTGCGAAAAGAACAAATAGCACCGACCGTTTCGGCATAAATCACCCAGTCACAGCGATATGATCGACGCTATTTATGCAGTTGCAATGACCGGTCATTTTGGTTTTCGTCGTATGCCAATATTTTGTCGTTCTCTTCGCCGAAGGCGTTGACATTGTTTCATGAGTTTGCTGACCAATCTCGGCACGACCCACGTATGAACGACGATATGGTGTCTATTGCGTTAGATTTTAAAATAATCGTCGATCAACACTTTGTTTTCGACTGGTCGGCGTTGTTTGCGTAGTCGTAGTGAAACGATCGGTGACATTGGCTCATTTACCGCGAAACGATCGACGGCTTTGAATCAGTTGCTGCGAAAAAGGTCAGCGCTATTAACTTTGTTAAATTTCCAAACTTTGCGCCGACTTCACTTTTGCCTCCAACTGATCGGCGTGAGTTGGTTAGTCATCGTGAATCGGCCGACGGAACTTGTCCAGTTGTAGCGACCATGTCGGCACAAACTCACCAAACTAATACGACACTATTCGGCGGAAGCTCGCCAAATTTCTCTAACTTCACTTTGCCTTCAAAAACTTAAGTGTTTTTCTGCAAATTTAGAAAAAATACTCCGATCGTTTCGACGCAAATGGCCAACCTGCTCCGAAAAAGAGACAAGACTAGCTCTTTTGCTCTGCCGTTTCAAAGTAACTCACTGAGTTGCTCCGACCATTTCGGCGACAAAAAATGAGTTAAACTTAACCAAACACTTGCTTTCTTCAATAAAAAACCATGAAAACGCCTAAGTGACGAAGCTGAGCTTATCTGGGATGAGCTAGATTCTAGGTAGACTCTAAAAAGGAAGGAGGGGCCCTACCATTTTTTAAGAAAAATTTGGGGATTAGGTTGTAGCAACAACAAGCGGTATGTGTATACATTTCTCAATAAATATTATGGATCTTGTCCTCGATATATTTAGTTGATATACACTCTATTACCTTCTCAAACTTAGAGTCTAATTGAATGCATAAAATGGAATTTAGATATTTTGAATTATTTTCACTGAGCTTCTTCCCAACCACATCTATTGGTGTTGTTGTTGGATTTGTATAACTTGGCATGACTGAATCCCAGATATCTAACCCAAGGGTCTTCAAATATGTCTTAATTTGTACGATCCAGACTGCAAAGTTTGATCCATTTAAAAAAGGAGCTTTGTCCAAGAAGAGACATTTCTCACTTTTATTCTCTTCTTCATCATCGTCACTATATTCCTTTCCTACATATGCAAACTTGGAAGAAAAATGTCATGGTTTACCACAACTAAGACAAAAGGGTAGCTTACCTTTGAATTTTCCTGATATCCTTTCTTTCTCTATCTTCATCAATCTTGGTTTTGATTGTCACGTGTGCTCCTGAGATCTTCCTTCCAGTGGTAAAACTGTTTCTGAAGAAACCTGCTCTGATACCAATTGTTGGACTAATGTTTATACTGAGAGGGGGATGAATTAGTATAATATACGTTTTCCTTATTTAAACATTCATCAATTATTCATTCGCTATGAAACAATAAATACACATAAGCTCAATCACAGTACACAATATATAACATGGAAACTCTTTCGGGAGAAAACCATGGAAAATTCTCTTTATCAAATCATGTAGGCACCAACCTACTATTACAATGATTGTAGGCCCCAACCTATAAGAAAAACCAATCCCCTCAAATGAGCACCAACTCAAAAATATGTAGAAACCAACCTACTAGAGACACCAATCTCCACAATTGAGCACCAACTTAATAAGATGTAGGCACCAACCTATTGGAGAAACCAATCTCCTGTTGTTGCTAGTACTTCCTTATGTGTTATGATCCTATGATAATATGCACTCTTCCAATAGAAAACACCTCTCTCTAAATATGCACCATAATCCACTTCAAATATTCTTCATATTATGCCTCAGATTTTCTCCATAATCTGCTTGAAGATGATTTAGGATCATTCAGAAACCCTTACTTCCAGAGGCCATATATCTTAAACTATAGCTAACCAATACCAAAAACTTCAACCAAAGGTACTTAGAGATCTCTCCTTCGCGTTTCACCATCCGAAACGTCTTATAACAAAATTTATAGTGAAAATTCCATAATGACATGTTTGAAGATGATTTCAGGATCCTTCAGAAACACTAACTTCCTGGGGTTATATATCCAAAAATTTATTGAAACAACATCTCAAACTTGGATCACATGTACTTAAATATATCTCCTCCATCTCCTCCAAGTTTTACGGTTTGAAATGTTTTATAAAAAATGTTATAGCAGGAATTCGATATTGAACTAATTGAACTTGATTTGAGGATCATTCAAAAACCCTAACTTCCCAAAATAATGTATCCTAAGTTATAGTGAATGAGAATATGAAACTTGGACCAGAGGCACTTCAATATACTACCTCCATTTCCTCCAAGTTTCACTATATGGAACGTCCTATAACAAAATTTATAGCTAAAATTCCAATATGACATGAAACTCTCCCTTTTTGGAATGATATTCAATCTTTGCTCACCCACTTCTTTAAATGCCACAATAATTTCCACAAGTGTGCCTCTCCTATGAGATATCAACGTCTTGCATGAGTGAGTGAATGAATGAGGAAGAGCTCCACTTATTTCTACCCTTCTAGGGCACTTCTATGGGATCCCTCTTCTTCTAGGGTCTACATGTTCAAGAAGCCACCTAGGGGTGTTTGCCCCTTCAAACCCGTTTCTTTCTTCATAAGCTGGGAACATACCTTGTCTTAAATTCCTTCAAGACCAATAAACCTCTCCCTTTTCCAAGGGGCATGGTTAGGTTTCCTCCTCACTATTGAAAGGTCTTCTCCTACACCCACAAGGTGGTCCCATTGTGTAGTTTCTTCATAATCCTTTGTTTTTCTTGCCTCCACAAGTCGGAAAGTGGGGTGTACAAAATATCTTCACTTAGGAATCATAACTACCTGTATTTGAAGTCGGGGAGCATCAATATATTAAAAATTTTCATCTTTTTCTTGTACATATGTAGTCTCCCCTTGCCTTTGACAAGAATGACAACAATATTTCCAACACATGTCTTTATGGTTTATACTTCATCTCACTGAATGGAATTGACAAGTCAAAGTTTCTTTTCGGAAGTTTATTGACAGTTATATTACAAGGAAAATGAGTCCACACTAATGCTATATATGGTCCAAAGAAGTTCCTCATGAGTCCAATATATTATTTGGTGTTTTTAACTAATCTTTCCAATTGTTGTAGGTTTTTATTTTTTCATTAACATATAGGCTAGGATTTATGGTTACCTTTTAATTTTTAGAATTATTCCTTAGAAATGTGAAGTATTTAACTTGTCCTGTGCATTTCCGATAAAAGGGGATTTCAATATTTTGTGAAAATTTGCAACCATGATTTACAATGAGCTTTTTGTGTGGTAAAGTACGTCCACAATTTCAGTGAATAAATGATCCAATGCAAGTATCGATGCTTTTTACAAATGTAATTGCAATTTTTTAACAAAGCACTCATATTTTAGACAAAATGAAAATGAATGAGAAAGTGTTTAGTTTATAACTTCAATAATTTTGTTAACTTTTCCCTCCTTTTATCACAATCTTTTTTTTCCATGTTGTTGAGACAACATTGCATTTGTTCCAACTATTTCTCCTATGTGTCCGAGAAGAGAGTCCAAGTGTTTGTGTATTGTTCTTTTTACAGATACTCGAAGGAATTCTAAGGCTACCTGAAAATAGAGACTGTGTTGATTGAAAAAGCATGTAGTGCAATGAAGGATGGAGATGTTTGAATTTCAAGATAGATTCCATTTTTCATAATCAACAACTATGATTACACAATAAGTTAAGGTATTTTTTTTAGTAAAAAAAAATAATGTCTCTTAATGCAAAGGAAAATTATGTTCATAACATCCATTTTATCCTACATGTAAACCATATAGATGTGGTCGGTGCCAAATAATTTCATGGGTATATTGTGTTGATGTATATGTAACTTCGGAATGTATTTCACCTATGTATATTGTACTCCTATAGAGATGGTATTATTCCTCTATACGGAAGTGTCACAAGTGTCGTAACTTGCTGTGATGGGTTATTAGACCACCTAGTGAGGGGTCGGCCCAGATTAATGTAACCATGGGTTATTAGACTAAGTTAGACAAGTCATCCTTGCTAGTTTATTAGGCTGGTCAGGACAAGTATAAATAGAGAGCGGGAGCTCTCTATCTGATCATCTCATCATTCACTTCTGCACTACTCGGAAAGTGGCACACTAGTTTAGGAGGAGGAGTAGCTGCTAGTAGAAGACTATCTCTTGTACTTTGGTTGTATCATTGCTCTTTCTATCTCTGAGGAAGTTGTGGGGTTTTTCACCTTTATGGTTTTCCCCAGTGAAACTCTGTGTGCCCATTGTCTTATGGGATTGCTTGCTATGCTTGATACATTCTGATATGATTGATATGTTGTACATGTTGTTCTCTTAGTAAAGATCCTAGAGTATGTTGAATTAATGCTTAAAATCTAACATGGTATCAAAGCTAACCTGAGAAGAAGACATTGTGCAGTGGTAGAAGCTAGGGTTTCTTGTTTATTAGATTTCTCTCCACAGATTTTGGAAAAGCAATATGACAGATTGACTCTCCTCAGCAAGGTGAATCTTTCTGTCCAATTAGAATTGAATTATGAGCACTTTCAGTTTTAGCCCTAAAAATTAGGGTTTCCACAAAAATAGGAATTTTTGAAATCTGAAGACATAGCTGGAAGCTCCTTGGAAAAATCGAAGTTTAGAGCTTTGGATCGAACCTTTTGGTTGGGTGAAGCTCCGGGAAAATCAAACCCTAATTCAGGGTCCTCCCTAGTGAATCTGGGAGATTAAAAAGCATTTCTGAAGGGTGAAACTTTGCAATTTTCAAATTTTGAGTATACCAGGCTGATCAACTCATCAAGGCACATCTTTCTATCCTTTCAAAAGTTTTAAATTCAAAGTTTGAATTTTTAGGGTTTATCTAACAAACCCTAATCCGAGACCAGATCCAGTTTTCAACAAATCAAGTGGCAAGACCTAAATCTTTTCTGTTTCCATTTGAAGTACTCTTTAAGATGTCTCACCACACCAAGCATGAGGATAAGCTTGAAGGGGCTGATAAATTCCAAGCATGGAGGTATAGGATTGGGTTAATCTTGGAAGAAAATGAGTTGAACACTTATATAAGTGAAGTGGTCCCTGTCCCAGAGGGAGAAGGGGATAAGGCTCTTATTAGAAGAACTTGGTCAAGGAAAAGAGGATCAGTGTTGATTCTATCAAATATCATCTCATACCCCATGTGTCATCCCTAAAGACACCAAAAGAAATTTTTGATTCCCAGACCAAGTTATTTGAAGGGAATAACATAAATCGGAAGATGACCTTGAGGAATCAATTGAAGAATGTCAAGATCCAGAATGCGGAGACTATGCAGTCTTATTTCTTAAGCGTCTCCCAGATAAAAGAACAACTTGAAGCTGTGGGAGAAGATATAGAAAATGGAGAAGTGGTAATGACCACTCTTAATGGCCTTCCTAGGTCATGGGATTCCTTCATCCAAAGGATTTGTGATAGGAAGAAACTTATCACTTTCAGTAGACTGTGGAAAGAATGCTCACAGGAAGAAGCTTGAATTGTAGCTCGAGAAGAGAAGATGGGGAATGAAGACCAAGCTCTCACAACACAATCCAAAAGACATGGTGACAAGAAGGCTCACCATCATGGCAAGAAAGGAAGACATCACCATTAGAATCAGAGAGGTAGTCCCAAACCTCGAAGAAACATGTCCTATGTCTGTTGTTATACATGTGATGAGAAGGGACACTATTCCAGAGATTGTCCCAGAAATAAGAAAGATGGTGCTCACAAGAAGAAGAACTTCAAAAGAAGACATCATGCTCATGCTGCAGAGGATGATGAACCTCCCAGGAAGAGGGCTAGAGAAGATAGTGAAGATTCTTCAAGTGATGAAGAATATGTTTTGATTTCTGCTCTCACTGGAACCATTACTCATGAAAGTAATGATTGGCTTATAGATAGTGGGGCTTCTAAACACATGACAGGATTCAAGGAATCCTTTATGAACCTATCTGAACATGAATCACCCCACAAGGTGAAACTTGGAGATGACTACCAGTATCCAATAAAAGGGAGTGGTGAAGCCTCCTATAAACTAGACTCTAGAAATTCTATGAAGATGAAAGATGTACTATATGTTCCAGGTCTCAAGAAGAATCTACTCTCCATATCTGCATTGGATGCAAAAGGCATGAGGGTTGCATTTGTAGATGGCCTAGTCCTAATGTGGCCAAAAGGTAAGACTATAGATGATGCAGTTGTGATTGGAGAGCAAGAGGGAGGATTATACAAATTGAAGGGCCAACCAGAACAAGCCATGGTCCATGATTCAGTAGAGCCAAGTGAACTTTGGCATAGAAGGCTTGCACACATGCGTTATAGGGCATTGCCAATTGCAAGCAAAGCTGTAGAAGATTTTCCTGAAATCCAGACAAAGCTTGAAGGAATTTGCAAAGGTTGTGCAAAGGGAAAGAACACAAAGAATACATTTCCAAGCAGTGAAAGCAAGGTATAAGGAATTTTGGAAATTATCCACTCTGACGTATGCAGTCCGATGTCATCCAGTTATTTGAGTGGGTATGTGTACTATGGTTTTTTCATTGATGATTTCTCTAGGAAGACTTGGACTTATCTCTTGAATAACAAAGATGAATTTTTCAACAAGTTCAAGGAATTCAAAGCCTTGATAGAAAAACACACTGAAAAGAAGATCAAGACCTTTAGATCCAACAATGGCAGAGAATTCACTTCAAGGGACTTCAAGAAGTTATGCAGGGATTAAGAGGGAGTTGACCACTCCTTACAATCCACAACAGAAAGAAGTAGAAGAAGCTACTTTAGATTCGGACTCCAGCAGATCCTGCAAGAAAGCAAAGATTCAGAGGCGCCCACCCAACAAACAAACAAAGATAAGTATTTGAATTGTCATTTATTATATATATGATGTTGTTCAGTTATGTACATACTTATGTTCCTAAAGTTAGGATGGTATTATGCATATTAGGATATTTGCATTAATGAACAAGATACTACTGGGTAAGTGGCCTATGGTACTGTACAACACTCCATTGCTACTTATCTAGAATGAAACCTCTTTGATGACATGTTGGGAGTTGTGCACACTCTTAACAATGTTCTGGTAGAGATGGAAGGCATCTAGAAAGTTACGGAATATGGATAAATGTTGTATTGAAGCATTGGCTAAATTAATTGCAAGACTGTATGACATATTTATTTATGTGTAAGAATTTGTCCTGAAAATGATGAGATGTCTCTAATCATTCAATTTAACTTGTCTTGTAGGAAAGATCATATACCATTACCTACAAAAGAAGGACTACAACATTTGTTCAAAGAAAACTATCTATTGAAGAAATTGAAGAATCTAAAGTTCCCGGGATTCAGGATGAAGTAATGAAGAATGATGTTTGGGATGTGGTCCCAAGACCAGATGGGAAGTCTGTTGTGACTTCCAAGTGGATCTATAAGATCAAGCATGCTGCAGATGGCATCATAGAAAAATGTAAAGCAAGGTTTGTATCTTGTGGCTTCTCCCAGAAAGAAGGGATTGATTATGAAGAGACCTTTGCTCCTGTGGCCAGATACACTTCCATTAGATCAGTACTTGCTCTGGCTGTAGTGATGAAATGGAAGGTACACCAAATGGATGTCAATATAGCTTTCTTAAATGGTGTAGTTGAAGAGGAAGTGTATGTGGGTAGCCACTCGGGTTTGAGACACATGACTGAGAGTCACATGTGCGCAAACTAAAGAAAGCCCTATATGGTTTGAAACAAGCACCCAGGACCTGGTATGGCAGGATAGATGGCTTCCTATCGAGTTTGGGATTTACCAAGAGTAAAGCGGATTCCAACCTTTACTACAAGGTTGGGGAAGGCGATCCAGTGATACTACTATTGTATGTGGATGACCTGTTTGTAATGGGTGAGGATAGATTGATTGCCGATACAAAGAGGAATTTTTTTGTCGAGTTTGAGATGAAGGACTTGGGTATGATGCACTACCTTCTTGGTATGGAGGTGTGGCAGAGTGCAGATGGAATATTCCTTGGACAAGGGAAGTATGCAGTAGAGATCCTGAAGAGGTTCAGGATGATGGAATGCAAGGCTATGGCAACACCTATGGAATCAAACCTAAAGCTTCTGTGTGATGCTTCTTCTGAGCCGGTTGATGCTACGATGTATCGTAAGATGATTGGGTCCTTGATGTACCTGACGAATATGAGACCAGATATCTACTTTGCGGTGAACACCTTGAGCCAGTACTTGACAGATCCGAGACATGTTCACCTGATAGTTGTAAAGCATATTCTAAGGTACCTGAAGGGTACAGTTGACTATGGGCTCAAGTATGAGGCGAATCAAAAGTTTAACCTAGAGGGTTATGTTGATTTGGATTGGGCAGGCAGTGCCATTGATCGGAAGAGCACTTCAAGGTGTTGCTTTAGTATGGGATTCGGTATGATCTCTTGGTTTAGCAGGAAGCAGTCCTGTGTGGCACTAAGTACAACCAAAGCAAAGTATGTCACAGCTTGTTCGGCCAGTTGTGAGGCAGTATGGATTAGGAAAATACTGTTTGATTTGTTTGATATCCAGCTGAGTGCTACTTGTATATATTGCGACAACCAGATTTGTGTGAAGTTGTCAGAGAACCCACTGTTCCATGGCAAGTCGAAGCACATTGAGATCAAGTATCACTATATCAGGGATATGGTGTAGAGAGGAGTAGTGAAGCTCCTGTATGTTGCGACGGACAAGCAGATAGCCTATGTGTTGACAAAGCCGCTAGCCAGAGTGAAGTTTGAATACTTCAGAGGGAGACTTGGTGTACTTCATATCAAGATACCTTCCAAGGGGAAGTGATGAGTCCAAAGACACAGATGCACACAAGGCCATTCTCACATGGTTAGAGGAAAGTCCTTCCATGGTGAGATGTAAGGGCTGGGCGATTTTCAAATGGTTAGAGGAAAGTCCTTCCATGGTGAAATGTAAGGGCTGGGTGAATCCATTCTCACATAGTTAGAGGAAAGTCCTTCTATGGTGAGATGTAAGGGTTGGGCCATTCTCGCATGGTTAGAGGAAAGTCCTTCCATGGTGAGATGTAAGTGTTGGGTGTGGCTTTTTCGACATGGTCAAAGTAAAGTCCTTCCATGGTCGTGATGTAATTGTCGAGCTTTTCCGACATGGTCAGAGGAAATTCCCTCCATGGTCGTGATGTAATTGCTGTAGCCATTCCGACATGGTTAGAGGAAATTCCTTCCATGATCGTCGATGTAAGTGCTGTGAGCCTTTCCTAGATGGTCAAAATAAAGTCCTTCCATGTTGGTGAGTGTAAGTGTTGATCCTTTCCCAGATGGTCAGAGGAAAGTCCTTCCATGCCAGTGAGTGTAAGTGCTGTGTGTGTGCATCTGGGTTGTGCTCCATGGACGTGGACGATGACGATGATCTGAAGACGATGATTCGACAATATGGTACACAGGTTTTGCAGAGGCATATGATCAATCCTAAGATGCTCTTGCAGGTTTTGCAGAGGCAGTGTAATTAGACCTGGGAGATCTTGCAGGTTTTGTAGTGGCAGTGTAATCAGTCCTGAGGTGTACCTACTTGATGGCTTGCTCGCAAAGATGTTGATGATGTACATCCAGCATGAAAAAGGGTTGTCTCTGTAGATGATGAAGACCTGTAGGTGGCGGGCCTACATCCAATATGAAAAAGGACTAGCTCTGTATAGCTTCCTATGACGAGTAGATTCGATATTGATTGAGATAGCAGCAGTGATGACGATTCGATGATGATGTTTCGATGACAATGATCCAGTAACAATGATCTAGAGAAGAAGACTTGTGCTAGCAGATATGTGTCGAGAAATACCTTCCTATTTAACAGGGAGTGTTGATGTATATGTAACTTTAGAATGTATTTCACCTATGTATATTGTACTCCTATAGAGATGGTATTATTCCTCTATACGAAAGTGTCGTCATTTGTATTGAAAAGTGTCGCAAGTGTCGTAACTTGTTGTGATGGGTTATTAGACCACCTAGTGAGGGGTAGACCCGGATTAATGTAACCATGGGTTATTAGACTGAGTTAGACAAGTCAGGCCTGCTAGTTTATTAGGCTAGTCAAGACAAGTATAAATAGAGAGTGGGAGCTCTCTATTTAATCATCTCATTATTCACTTCTACACTACTTGGAAAGTGGCGCACTAGTTGAGGAGGAGCAGTAGCTGCTAGTAGAAGACTATCTCTTGTACTTTGGTTGTATTATTGCTCTTTCTATCTCTGAGGAAGTTGTGGGGTTTTTCACCTTTATGGTTTTCCCCAGTGAAACTCTGTGTGTCCATTGTCTTATGTGATTGCTTTCTATGCTTGGTACATGCTTGATATGTTGTACATGTTATTCTCTTAGTAAAGATCCTAGAGTATGTTGAATTAATGCTCAAAATCTAATATATTGTACTTGTGAATTGCATTCTCTATGGATTCCCATTTGCAAGATATTATGGATATGCCCTTATTTAATCAACTATTTTGCACTCCAAATACCTTATGATCACCTTAATATGTTTTCTTTGTGTTTATACATCTGTTCACTTTGCCTTTGGAGAATAGATAACAAATAACCATTCATACTTGAATGTTGTCTTTCTAATGCCAGAGAGGAAAATTCAAGGCTTCAGGGTTTTACTGCATCCATTGATCAATGGGAAATATTCCCAAACATGGATTGCAGATGGATATTTCGAGATATACTACATTTGAAAATTGGATGAAAAATAATGTGATTCTCTTTGCGATTTTAGATGAGTCGTAATGAAAAGATATGCAATATATCTAAAGATGAAGAAAGTAATAATAATTTTTAATAAATCTAGCATGCATCTAAAAAGTATTCTTTGGATTCCAACCTCTATTAGTACCATGTATCTAGCCCACCTTTTGGATCAACTGTTTGAGCTCCAAGAAAAATAGGACATGCAAAAGACCACAATTAAAATTTGTTTACAAGATATTGATATAACTATCCCTAGCAATACATTAGTACAACCAATCTTCCAATGTTGTATTTTGAAAGTGGGTATATGTTTGGAAATGGTGCATAAGTGTTGCTTGTTTTGTCCTAACATAATTTAGGCAATGTCTTTAGTCTCTCATCCTTGCTCGCTCATGAAAGGGATCTGCAAACTCCAACTTGGAGATGATTATAGTGAAGATGTAGTCAGGTTTGTTCATATAGATAAGGATTCTTATGAGGAGGGAATTCCTATGTTCACTTGCCTCTAGATAAGTTTTAGAAAAGTATTGAGAAACCTTAATTCCAAACCATTGCTAGTATAATTTTGTAGTACTCGAGGTAGATGTGGTCTTAGTTAATCAAGAATTTCAGTACTTTCCTATCTTTGATTTAATTTCCAAGTTTATGTTTGTATCCCACTCAACATGATTTTTTATAGTGTATTTGTCACAAGGGATTCACCTTGTTAACCAATATCTTATCATCTTCATTCATAAAGAGGGGTTTTTTAATTGTTAAAAATAAGGTAAATATTTTGTAGGTATTGAGGCGAGGGAGTAGGGTATGAGGGGTTTATAGGTATTGCGGGGGTATAAAAAGGGGTATCTAGTAAAAATAGGGAATATCTCGTAAAAATAGGGTTTTTTTTAATTGTAAATGCATATTGGGAGGGGGGCTCAACACAAGGATTTTGGTAGGTATTTAGTAATATCTAGTGAAATTAGGGGTATTCTTTAATATCCCATGAAGAAAGGAACTATGGCATAGTTTCAATGAGTGAAGACCCCATGGTTGATGCATGGATATAGCTAATGCATGCATAATTCTTAGATGATGCATGGTGCATGAATAACTCATGTAAGACAACCCATTTAACTGTAAGAAGGGAGTGATAACATGTAGTTGAGGCATAGATATTAATAAATAATAATTAAGAGTAAACAAAGTTATAAAAATGAAAAATTGGTTAAGTTTAAATATTAAATAATAAATGAAAAGAAAAATATTAATAAGAAAAAAAAATAGTTCAAAAAAATTATTAATAGTGACAATAATTTAATCAATAATAAAAGGATAAGTATTAGTAAAGATTAAATTAACAATTAAGGTGAAAGTCAACCTTGGTATATCGGACCTTAAGAAGAAAGAGATTATTTGGTTTTCTTTAAAATACTATTTCTATGCTCAAAGAGCTTACAGAGGAGTGTCCCTAGCTCGCTATAGTTTTGGGGATCTAGAAGGCTAGAAAGGTTAGTGTCAGAGCAAAGATGTTGAAATTGAGATCTAATGTGAGTGAAAGCCCGACAATCTAAGAGAAAGTGATTTTCATCTTCCATGCTCATAGAATCGCAAAGATGGAAAATTCTTTCAGCCCATGGCGTTTTAAGGGTTGTCCAATCCCAGTTTCACAATCAAGCTCATGAGAGTTCGTTGTGATCTCAGCAATATTATTTTTCTTTGAGCTTGTTAAGATAGAAAGATAGTTTTGATCATCGAGATTAGGTTTAATGATCGCTTTGTAATACTGAAGCTTTCTTTTTACCTCTAACTCTTCTTTGCCCCACATTTTCTCTTCGAGGGTAGAAGTAATAATGTAATTAATGTTATCAATATTTTGTAGAGTGGTAGTTTCATTAATCCCCCAATACTTTAACCAAGCAGTGACATCTTTAAGCCATCCTCACTTGAGGCACAAGTGCTTTTGGATAGAATTAAGAGCGATTTTAGGGAGTCGATCGTCTCCTATATTGTTTAACTTGTTCTTGTACATTAGATATCTAATCATAGCCATGATTTCAATGGGGGAGAGCCCTGCTTCTAAGAGGAGAATAGGATAGGGTGTGTTTCTCTTCGTTTTTAAATTATAAGTAATAAATTGTTTCTGGATTTGCTCAATTCTTATCCAAGACTCTCTGGAAATGTTGCATCCCCAGCTTCATAGCCATATAGAATAAAGTGAGTGATGATCGTTTTAAAGAGGAATTTATTTTTGTCCCACATCACAAGGTTTGTCGAGTTACAGTTGTTTTCAAGGCTGAAGTAGGCTTTCCACCCTCCATATATCCTCTTTTCGATGCTATAGTTCCAGTTGAGCTTGTGATGAAAGTAAATTCCTAAGTACTTATAGGAGGTTACTTCCTATAATATTCTATTGCCATAAGAAAAAAATGTCATAAGTACCCTTATTGGACTTGATAATCATGACTTTTGTTTTGTCAGTGTTAACTGTCATGCCCATACTAGTGCAGAAACCTTTGAGAATTCGTAAATGATTCTCAAGATCATAAGAGAACCTAGCCATAAGAACGATATCTTCAGCATAGAGAAGAAGCACTATGACTATTCCTTCCAAGGTCATGTTCGCGCAAGCTACCTCTTCTAGGCATTCTTTAAGCTTATCTATGTAAATGCCAAAATAGGTTGGGGAAAAAGGACACCCTTGCTTAACTCCAATGTTATAATTAATATCTTGTGACCATCCTTTATTTCTTTTGAATTTGGCAATGACATTCTCATATAACCTTATATTCACGACTTTCAAATTGAGAGGAACTTTTAGCTCCTCTATTATATTCCAAAGGTTATATCTAGGCACTGTATCAAAAGCTTCCCGAAAGTCAACGAAACAACAAAAAAGATTGGATTTATTATTATGACACTCCTCTGCGATGATCCTAAGCATAATGAGGTGGTCAGTGGTTGAGTGATTCCTTCTGAAGCTTGCTTGGACTTTATCCCTCTTTCCTTTAGTTTCTAGCCATATGCTAATCTTCTTTTCAAGGATAATGTTGTATAGCTTGGCTAAGAGAGTGCTAATCATAATTGTTCGGTAATTAGAGGGGTTATCCACGATATTTAGGGATTCGTAAATATTTTTGAGATACAAGTTCCAATCCTCCATAGAAATCTTATTATTTTCTTTATTTTTACAAGTTAAAATTTGTCTCCAAAATTTCTTAGGAGTCGTTTTAGATAAGTGTAAAAGTTTATCCTGTCTTTTATTTATATAGCAAGTCTTTTTTCTTTTAATTAAATATTTGTACATATTTATCTTGTTGGCTTTCAGGGACTCATCGACAGCGTCCTTAATTTATCTATGTGCATGCTTACATTCATTATCATACCAATGGTTGGTTCTTATGCTCTTTTTTTGAGGGATTTCACGAGAAAACTTGTTGATGGCGGAAGAGAGGGACGTAGTAAAATTATGATAGAGATATTCTATATTGTTGTTGATAGAAAGAGAGAACGGATTCTTCGTTAAGTCATTAAGAAAGCCATCTGTATTGCTTCTATCAAAGTTCAAGTGCTTTTGGCTTTGAGAGTTAAATCCTCAATGGGATCATTATGTATGGTAAGAATGAGGGTTATAATTAAAGGCCTATCATCATAATCAGGCTCGTGGTCATTTAGGATGTCAAAATTTAAAATTTCATTAGATAAAGGGATAATTCATATATGTTAGGATATTTAGACACTTAGGAGTTAGTTAAGATCAACTTGTGTAATATATCCATTAGGGATAGTGTGTTTCTTTAGTATGCATTAGTATGCATTTGTAAATACTTAATCCGACGGTCACGATATGTTTCCGACATAGAGTGATTCGACGGCTCAACTTCTCTTAGATCAAACCTAACCTTGATCTGTGGCTTAACACCCGATTGGTCCATGATCTCTATTTAAAGAGCATGGAGGGTCATTGTTTAGTTGATCGATTATGAGAAGCTCATTTGTAACTTTCTTTCTTTGTATAATAAATTGTCTCGTAGAAGCTATTTGGTCGAGGCCGTGGAGTGTTTCCCTCAAGAGGGTTTAAACCACATCAAAACATCGGTGTGTTGATCTGTGATCTATTTATGTGAAGTGGTTTCTCTTGGTGTTCGGTCCTTTGGTAGTACCCTGTGTACCCGAACATGGTATTAGAGCTTTTATGAAGTGCCGCTTCTGGTTATGATTTAGATCTTGAACTGTTGTTGCTGAAACTCGAAAGGGTTTCTAGTTCTGGTATTTATGTGCATTTTTGGGCTGTGGGAGGTGTTCCATTGCGTCCAGAGCGTCATTTCCATTGAGAAATAGTTTTCGTTTGATCGAAAACGGTTCCTGGTTGCTCCAGAAATGCGTATTTCATCAGATCTGAAGGTATAATGTTACAGTGACGCATTTTTTTATTTCATTTTTTGAAAAGAAAAAAATCTCATATTTCATCTATTTTTTACTGTTAGATTTTTTTTGGTTCAGATTGTTGCTTTCTCGTCTGCGTATGCTCTTTGTTGTGCACCTTGAGCGATCTCGACAAATCAGAAACAGAAAGGGAAAGGGTTTTTCTCGGCTGCATATGTTCTTTGTCGTGCACCTTGCGCGATCTCGGCAAATCAGAAACGGAGAGAAAACGTATACTTTCCGGGCAAGCTAATAAGATCTAACTCCACAAGTGTGGAAAAGTTTTTTTGTTTCGATTTGTGGTCTGTTTTGCAGGAAAGCCCCCTTCCTCATTCCCATATTTTACATACATTTTAATCTAGCTCACTTGGTTCAAAGTTGCTTTATTCCTTAATAGGTCTTGAGTTCAAGTCTTAGGAAGTTACTTTTAAAAGAAAAAGTGCATGCAATTTTAATTTTCAAGTTACTTTATTGTAAAAGTGCATCTCACTTAAATAATAAAAAATAAAAATACAAGTGAGTCACTTAAGTTTTTTTTATTGTTGCACTATTTAAAAGTAATATCATTGTAAAAGTGAAATCACTTATTTTACAAAAGTGGTTCACTTCAAGCAACTTTTTTGTAAAGTGATTGTCAAAAGGTTCATTTTGGGAAGAAGGGGGTTCTTTTTTTTAGCTGGACATTCTCTAGCTGCCACGTCACTATTGGGAACATCTTCAACAGTTTCTTTGTTCAAGCATAACTTCATCATACAGAGTCAGTTTTCAGTGCTGTTTTTTTTGAAACCGCCTATTTTTTCGAGCTTTTCACATCCAGACTATTGGTTTCTGCTTTTACAACCATTAATTTACAAATATGGCCGCCCCTTGTGATATTCTACTTAATAGTTCCAACTATTTCTCATGGAAATCTCGTATGGAGGATGTTCTACGAAGTAGGGGACTTTTCAGAATTACAACAGGGAAAGAAAAAGAACCCACTGATAATGATAAGAAAATAAAATGGGAAAATAGATGTGATGAAGCTCGTGGATTGATTGAGATGTCAATCTCTACTGATTTGCGATTCCACATATCTGGAATTGATGAACCTGATGCTGCTTGGGACAAGTTGGAAACTGTGTTTGGTAAACACAATGAAATTCGAGGTCACCAACTCGAAAATGAGTTGATTTCTTTAAATCCAAGTGACTTTTCATGCATTCAAGATTATTTATCTAAGTACAAAACTCTTAAACTCTTATGTGCAGAATGTAAGATTGAGAGGGAAGACAAACAATGCATTTATCATATTCTTTCCAAACTTGGACCTGCATATTATGTTTTTGTATCTACATTTTACTCCATGAAAGCATCCTTGAATGCAGCTAGCTATCAAGAGCCTAGTCTTGAATCCTTTTGTGATTCCCTGATTAGAGAACAAGATAAACTCATTCATCTTGGAATAATCAACAATGCAGATACATCTGGGAAAGCCTTATTGTCCCAACAGAAAGAAAAGTCCAAGCCTCCCAAGAAATAAAATTTTCGCAATAATAAGTCAAACAAGGGTCCCAAACCCTCTCAGTCAACTCCTTCTTTAAAAAATGACAAAGGATCAAAGCAAAAAAGCAAGAAGACTGAGCGTCATTGCAACTATTGCGGGAAAGATAATCATGATGAATCTAAGTGTTTCAAGAATATGGCGGCCTTGGAAGCAGCAATGAAGAAGCACCACATCAGCCTAGATTCGTCTTCAGAATCTACCTCTCATGGACATGCACTTTGTGCTTCTGGTTATTCTTATAATGCATCTTCTTCTTCTACTTCAAATGAATGGCTCATTGATTCTGGAGCATCTTATCATATGGCTAAGGATCAAGCCATCTTTTCTACTATGCATGAATGTAACACCAAACAAATATTTATTGGTGATGATAGATCTCTAAGTGTTGTAGGAGATGGAACAGTTCCAGTAGATAATGGTCATTTTAGTGATGCACTATGTGTTCCAAGAATTTCCTGCAATTTGTTATCATTCTATCAGATCACTCATTCTGGTGAAGGTAAAACTGTGACCTTTACACCTCACCAAGTTTTAATCAAGGATTTTAAAGATCCTCAACAGGTCCTAGCTACCGGAATTGTTGATGATATTACCAGGTTGTATAAGTTTAACAACTTTGGGTCATCACCTTTCCCTTCAATTTTTGTTGCTCATAGTGATAACTTGAGCAAACTTTGGCATGAGCGATTTGGTCACTTAAATTATCGCTCATTGCAACAACTATGTAAAGAAAATATGGTGACAGGTCTTCCGATGGTATCTTGCAGGGATGGTGTTTGCTCCGGTTGTGTACTCGAAAAACATCATCGGGACAATTTTGACAAGCGTGCCTCTTGGCACGCCTCGGTTCCCTTGGAGCTTGTGCATAGTGACTTGTGTGGTCCTCTTCCATCTACTTCTTTTTCTGGTTTCAAATATTTCTTAACTTTCATTGATGATTACACCAGACGCACTTGGGTTTATTTCCTAAAACTTAAGAGCGAAGTATTTAACATGTTCTTGGCCTACAAGGCCCTTGTTGAAAAACAATCTGGTCATCAAATTATTAAGTTAAGATCTGACAATGGAGGAGAATATGTTAACAAACAGTTCACTACTTTCTGCACTGAACAAGGCATCCAACAACAGCACACAGTTCCATATACACCACAACAAAATGGTGTAGCTGAGCGGAAGAACCACACTTTAAAAGAAATGGCTAATTGTATGATCTAATCTAAGGGACTAAGTCTTCAATTTTGGGCTGAAGCCATAAATTGTGCAAATTACATAGTTAATCACACACCCACAAAAGCATTACAAGGTATAACACCGGAAGAAGCATGGAGTAAAATTAAACCTGATGTAACTCACTTTCGTGTGTTTGGTAGTGAAGCATGGGCTCACATTCCGGATGAAAAACGGAAAGCATTGCAGCCTAAAAGTGAAAAGTGCATATTTGTTGGATATTCTGAAGATGTAAAAGGTTATAGACTTCTTCAACCACATTCTCATGCTATAATCATTAGAAGAGATGTTAAATTTGATGAAAATATCTTGGCCTACGAGCCTAACTCGGTGAGTGTGCCATCTTTGGCCTGCGATCCTGATTCGGCGTTTGTGCCTTCTTGTTCTTCTTCCAACTTCCTTGATAGGTTTCCAACTCCAGTTTCTGATGATGACAGTGAGGATGAAAATCCACCTCCGCCTGCTCATGTTCCTCCAGTTGCACCAGCATGAGTGCTTCCTCGATGGGTCCGTTCAACATGTGAAGCAACTGGTGATCTTGCCGGTGATCCTAGAGATCAACGTCGAACACGTTCTCAGTTTCAGCGAGCCTCTTCTCTTTTGGCTCAAGTTTCTGAGAATCATGATCCAGAAACTTTTGCAGAAGCTTCAGGGAATCCAGATTGGGATGCAGCCATGGATGAAGAATATCGTTCCTTAATGGCGAACGATGCTTGGGATCTTGTACCTCTTCCAAAAGGAAGAAAACTTGTCAGATGTAAATGGGTCTACAGAACTAAGTATGCATCAGATGGAAGTGTTGAAAGACTTAAGGCAAGGTTAGTTGCCAAAGGTTTTTCCCAAGTTGAAGGGATTGACTACAATGAAACCTTTGCTCCCGTCGCCAAATTGAACTCCATCCGCCTTGTTCTTTCCCTTGCAGCCTTACACAACTGGGAAGTCCATCAAATGGATGTCAAGTCTGCCTTCTTACATGGTGATTTACAGGAGAAAATTTACATGGAACAACCTCCTGGCTATGTTCAGAATAACTCTAGCCTTGTCTGCCGCATTAAGAAATCCTTATATGGCCTTAAGCAAGCTCCTAGAGCTTGGTATGCCAAAATGGATAACTTTCTCCTTGACACTGGTTTTTCTAGATGCCATTCTAACCCCAATGTCTATACCAAGAAAGTAGGAAACCATCTCATCATACTTATTCTATATGTTGATGACCTTATTCTTACTGGTAGTGACCCTAAGCTTATAACCCATGTGAAATCCAGTCTTAAACAAACTTTTGAAATGTCAGACTTAGGACATTTGCATTATTTTATTGGTCTCCAAGTTCTGCAAACCAAAGAAGGAATCTTTCTTTCTCAGTCTAAGTATGCTTGTGACCTTCTTTGTCGCTTTCACATGGAAGATTGTACACCAGCCCCTTCTCCCTTCCAGTATGGAGTCAAACTTTCTGCCACTTGTACTTCACCTGAAGTAGATGCCACCTTGTATCGTCAGCTTGTTGGTAGTCTTTTATACTTGACTCATTCCCGTCCTGATTTTTCCTTTGCCGTTGGTCGAGTTGCCCGTTATATGCAGACACCTCATGAAAGTCACTGGAAAGCAGCTAAAACAATACTTCGATATATTCGAGGTACAGTTCAGTTTGGGATTCATTACAGTACAGGGGGGAAACCTTTGCTGGTTGGTTTCACTGATTCAGATTGGGCCGGCGATCCTGATGATCGAAAGTATACTGCAGGTTATGTTTTTAGTCTGGGATCTGGCCCTATTACTTGGGCTTGTAAGAAACAACAAGCTCTTGCTCTTTCTTCAGCAGAGGCAGAATATTGAGCAGCAGTTAATGCCAGTCAGGAAGCTTTATGGCTTCGATAGATCCTTTCAGAGTTTGGATTCGAGCAGCAGCAGCCTACTCCACTTTGGTGCGACAATCAAAGTGCCATCAAGCTTGCCAAAGATCCAGTTCTACATCAACGCAGCAAACACATTGAGCTACATATGCACTTCATCAGAAATCTTGTTCATGATCATGTTCTTGAAGTGCTCTTTTGCCCTACAGATGATCAAGTTGCAGACATCTTCACCAAGTCTCTTACAGAAGCGAAATTTTCTAAACTTCAATCTATGTTAGGAGTTCAGGAACTTGTCATTAAGGGGGGATAGGCTCTAATGCCTCCTTCCTTCTCCTAATAGTGTCACTTTTGTAAATCCTTCAATCCTATTCCAAGTTGTTCGTAAGGGGGGATGTTAGGATATTTAGACACTTAGGAGTTAGTTAAGATCAACTTGTGTAATATATCCGTTAGGGATAGTGTGTTTCTTTAGTATGCATTAGTATGCATTTGTAAATACTTAATCCGACGGTCACGATATGTTTCCGACATAGAGTGATCCGACGGCTCAACTTCTCTTAGATCAAACCTAACCTTGATCCGTGGCTTAACACCCGATTGGTCCATGATCTCTATTTAAAGAGCATGGAGGGTCATTGTTTAGTTGATCGATTATGAGAAGCTCATTTGTAACTTTCTTTCTTTGCATAATAAATTGTCTCGTAGAAGCTATTTGGTCGAAGCCGTTGAGTGTTTCCCTCAAGAGGGTTTAAACCACGTCAAAACATCGATGTGTTGATCTGTGATCTGTTTATGTGAAGTGGTTGCTCTTGGTGTTCGGTCCTTTGGTAGTACCCTGTGTACCCGAACAATATATGACATAATCAACTACACTATTGCCAACACCATGAATGCAAGTCATCCTTCCTAAATTTGGCCACTTCTTTAAGCCGTTACATATTCTGAGATCTTGAGCACTACAAGATTAACCAACTTAGCGCCAAACAAGTTTTCGCCTAAATATTCAGAGCTTCTAGAGTACCTTCTAGTTGAAATAAGGTCTTCATCTGACCAGAGAGGATTAGGGTAGGAGTAGTTCCTGAAGAGAATAGCTTGGTTTTTTGAGGTCTAAGTGTTGAAATATCCCATTAACATAATATTTCCAACATTTCTAAGGCTATAAATATCATGCTCTAACCCGTTATAAGGGCAATTTTTTTATATCTAAATTGCACTTTTTATAAAGTTAGAGTTAATAGGGACGAAATAGCATATTGCTATGTAGGTCTTTCTAGTATTGGTGTCCATGATTTCTAGCCAAATATATTGGTTGGAAGGGTCTTTCTTGTAAATTCTAATGTTGGAAGTAATTATTTTTCTAATGTAGCAGGCGATACCTCCAATCCCTCTACAAGAGGATCGCTTGTTCCATGCTGACCAAAGGACAAAACCATCTCTGTTAGGGACCTTAGATTCTTCGTGTTCCCAAGTTTCAGTGAGTAATATAATATCAATGTCATTTGGGATCCAACTCAACTTGGGGCCTCTATTCCATAGAAATCCCCGATAGTTCCAAGAGAGGATCTTAAGAGTGTTGAATTGCTATTTAGTGGAGTCCTTTTGGTTTCGATCCCGAATGATTGCTTTTCTATTTCTAACGATTTCCCATTTTCCTTGTTTTCTAGCTTCTTTAACCTTTTGAACTTCTTTTCTTAGTTCAGATTGGTCTTCTAGGATGAGGTCTTCATTTATGAAGACTCTCGATCCCTTTAGACATGAAGTTTTACTAAGTATCCCAAACTTGTGGTCCTTAGAGCTGATATTAACTCTGATTAATCTATTTTTGTTTTCAATTAGTTTTCCCAATCGCCTTGCTTCTATGAGACAAGATGTTTTGATTTTTAACCTATTATGTAGTTCTTCCTTGACTACGACTAGCGTGTCCTCTTCTTCTTCTTCTTTTAAACCAAAAATTATGAGGTTCAATTATCTTTTGTTGCGCTCATGTTCTAATGCTAAGATCTTATTCACCGAGCCTCCTTAATGGGTTTGGTATCTAAATAGCCGTCTGGAATATTTAGAGTCAAATTTGTTGTTTCTTTTTCCTCAAGCTCTTTAAACATGTCCTTTAGTTTAAGATCAGTTTATGAAGCATCAACGTCTCCTTGTGAGGTTGATTCCTTGGTTTCTTGGCTTTGGCCTTCCATAGTTTGTATTTTAACCTCTATTGACTCCATCTTGTTATCCATCGTATTTAATTTAGTGTCTATGTGTCTTTCAATCTTCTCTTAGAAAGATGCTAGCTTGTTATTGATCAAGGGAGAAAGTTTGTTTTCAAGCATGGTTGCGAATTTATTATCGAGTATGTTTGTAAGCTTATTTTCAAACATGGTTGCAAATTTATTATCAAGCATGGTTGCAAGTTTATTTTTTATCATGGTTGTAAGTTTATTTTCGATCAAAGTTGCAAGTGTATTTTCAAGCATGGTTTCTATCTCCATTTGAAGTTTGACATCCCTTTCTTCTTTATTTTCTCTAACGATTCTATGCGATCACCAAGGCTTTGTAGGGTCTTGGTGCTATGTCTCCCTTTGGCAGTTTTTGGAATATGCGGTGAATTATTCATAATTGGATGATATATATAAAGAAAAAGAAAATAAGGAACTTGTGCACCTGATTCTTCAGATGGATGCTAAGCTTAAGATTTTTGTTGCTTCCTTGCTTTCGAATGCCTCATAGTTGAGTAGAGATAAGCACCGAAGTTTGCTCATGTTCGCTTCAATCCTTCAAACTTATATAACGATCAAAATTAAGTCATTGCAGGTGAGATGGTTCGCAGATCCTTAGCTGCTCCCTTTTCCCTAGCCTCGTGTTGCCCTAGCCACATGAAATTAGAGGTAAGAATAAGAATATTAATAAATAATAAGAAATAAGAAATAAAGTTATAAAATGAAAAATTAATTAGGTTTAATATTAAATAATAAAAGAAAAGAAAAATAATAATAAGAAGAAAAAATTTAGTTATAATAATTAATAATATTAGTTAAAAGAAAAAATGGAAAAAATGAGTAAGGAGAAAATAAATAATAATAGTGAAAAAATAAATAAGGAAAATAAGTAATGATAAAAATAAAATAAAAGTAAAAAATTAGTTGGATAGGGAAGACAATAAATAAATTATAAATAATAATGGAAATGATTATCAATTAGCACAGAAACTTAACTTAAAAGAGAAAGAGAGAGAGATTGATAGAAAGATAAAAAAAGGAAAATAAGAGGAAGTGAGAAGAAGAAGGAGAGTTTAGGAATGGTTAAGAATGATCAGGGAGTTTTGATTAGGGTTAAAGGTTTTATGGATAATAAGAATCCGGATTTACAATTGAGAATTTAGATAAGTGTTCATCTTAATTCTTCTTTATGCGAAGAATATTATAAATAATAAAATTATAATTTATAAATATAATTGGTAAATTCATTGGCCATCTACTTTTGTTTGAACATATTTTTTATTTAATAGATTTCATTACAGTCAAATATATCACTGCGAAAAACATAATCATCACAAAGTATTACAACTCATCAAAGTCAAATTGAGTACTTTCCGGAAAAACATAATCAATCCAAAGTAAATTAGAAATCTTTAATGTTTTATAAAGAAACATGAATTTCTATATATAAAAAGAAAGCATGAAAATTGGGCGCATGTGAGTATGAAATTGAGAATCAATAGCCACCGAAGGAGACTACTTAAATGACGGAGCACGCCCCCTTTGAATCGACGGGTATGACGTTGTTGTAGTTTGTGCAACTTCAGTCAAAATTCAATTCAATTCAATTACTGTTTTCTCTTCAAAGACTTCAAGACAAGCCGGGTCCGACTCGGTTTGCCAGTGGCGTCGGTAAACGAAATAATCCATGGACCATAACCATATGCAACACCCATAATGTCAAGCACCTCCATTCGGTTTGAGGCCTCGCCTGTATGTTGACCAGGGCAGGGCAGCTATATATTGATGCCAACATACTCCTCTTTCAATTAAACAACCAGACCTCTCCTAACACATCTCGGCTGGCTATTCGGTAATCTCCTCTCTCTGAGGGCGGATTGGTTTTGTGTAAGCAATAGGAGAATCTCTTGTCAGGAAAGCCTCAAATATCAAGCGGACTTTCTTATTTTTTATATTGTTATTTCATCATATCCACTGGAATTCAATTCATGTATCACCTCCGTATAATGGGTTTCCTGCTCTTATTATTCACCACACTCTTTGCTCTACAATTTGCCGAAGCGAGGGTTCTGGATCATCATTTCCACAACGCCGCCCTCTCGCAGCATAATTCCGCTGTTACCTTCGATTCCGACCTCGATGCCGATGCCGTGGAGCTTTTGCAGAAAGAAGGAACGCCAGGAGATGGCAGTACCTCCAAGGCGCCGGCAGGTATTCAAGAATCCGCAATAATCGATGGCAACGGGGACACCCCTCCCGAGATACTGAATTCAGTCATGGGCGTCAATGGAGGGATCGACGGCAATATTCTCTCCTCGGGACAGAGTCCTGGCGTGGGGCACTGGGAGAAATCTAAATCTAAATCTAAATATTCCACAACACCCAGCAATGTGTTGTCCTCCGGTCCGAGCCCGGGAGTTGGGAATGGCCATACTAGTGCTATTTCCGGGACTCAATCACAGTTGGAAACCTTCAACAAACTGCCTTCGGGGCCAAGCCCGGGAGACGGGCACAAGGTCACAACTGGGTACACGGAGATGGCCCATGAGTCGGAATCAAAGAAAAGCGCAATGAAGATGAATATACTGCCCTCCGGTCCAAGTCCAGGAGTAGGGAATTCGGCTACCGACGGGCGAAATATGATGGAGAAGATTAGTATAGAATCAGTATTGAAGAAGAAAATCGCATTCACCCAAGATGGGCCAAGTCCAGGAGTAGGCAATTCCGCTACCAACGGACGCAATACGATGGAGAAGATGAGAAAAGAAGATGAAAAAGGAATGGGCACTCAAACATTTAAGAAACTCTCGTCGGGTTCAAGCCCGGGAGTCGGCCACTCTTACACCGACGCTCATCTGCCTGACAGAAGAGAGAGAGCATCGGCATCGGAGGATAGAAAGGGCAGTGATCATAATCCGATATTTCACAAGCTTCCAGGAGGCCCAAGCCCGGGCGGAGGCCACTCGTTTATAGAAAAATCAGCGTCCACAGTGACGAGGAAGTTATCGTCGACCATCGGTCCAGTGAAAAAGTATAAGCCCTCTCGGAACCAGAAGAAGCAGGTAGAACAAACAGCTGGAGCATTCGATCTGAAGATTGGATGCGATGGTGGTGGTATGGACCGGCTGTCAGACAAGAGTCAGTATTTTCAAGAATCCAACTTTTATGGCACGTCGACTGCGCCCATGTTCGGGATCTTAGATGCGGGCGATTCACGAATATCCAAATTATAAATCGATAAATATATTTGGAGGTGTACAGCATCCAAGTCGAGTTAGAGTTGTACTGAATTGCAATGCAGCTCTTACATTCATTTATTCATGTAAAGGGGTACCGGTTGGCTATTCGCTTGGAGAATACGTCCAGGCCAGGCCAGGCATTCGTCTCAATATTCTTTGATTCTTCCATTAATTAAATTCTTTTAAAACTTGAAATTTGTTTGTATTTTCCTTTTTGAAGACTCTCAATCACCGAAAACCAAATGGATCCGATTTACTTGCAAATGAATCTGAAAATTGATGGGTGTTCCATTGGGAAGGCGACAACCAGGTGGCTTCCACATAAGATCCCATTAGACCAAATGAAATTCTAAAGAATATTGAAGGGAAGGGCGTGATAATTAACCTAACAATTCCAAGGTCGAAATGAATTTAGGCTCACGGCAATAAAGTACGCCCAACATATAAAACAAGGTTGCGTTGCAACACATACCTGCCCAGCCATGCTGTGGCTGATAGCGTATTTGATATGAGTTCGCTCTGTCAGACTCTCAGTCTTCGCTTTGTCAGACTTTCAGTCATTTATTTTGTCAGTCTACAATGTCAATGTCAGACAGTTTGGAGCCAATTGGGCTCACGGCAAGTAAGTATTTAAGTAGCCGGAATGTCAGTCAGTTTGGAGTCAATCTGGCTCATGGCAAGTTAGTATTTAAGTAGCCAGGATTTAAGTAGTTACTTTTGTATTTTGTAGGCTCATAACTTCTTAGGTGACAATGAAACTCTGTAAATGAAAATCACTCACATAAGATTAGATAGAGATAGAGATAAGAGATGTATGTGAGGGAAGAAGAGTGAAAGGAAGAGAAGCTCATCCAGTGAAATGTATGAAGAGCCCAAGCTCTGTAAAATTATGAAAGATTGAAGTAAAACTCATCTTTCTTTGTAAGTGCGGCAAAGTTACTCCGTTTTACAGTGGTAATATATAAGTCTTTAGTATTATGTACATTTCATATTGACCTCATAAATGTTGTTTACATTTAAGGTCTGTAAATCAAATCAAGATTCCAAGTATTTCACCATGTTGAATGTTCTAGTTTATGCGCACCTAAATAGGTATGCAAAGTTAACTTGTGCGTAGTTAACCTTGGTAAAGTTAAAAGAAGTTTGCATAGGTGTCAAGTTCCGCGAGGTTAGAGAACTACCCACCAAAGTTCACCTTGGCACTAGAAAGTCGAAATGCCTAGATAATCTCTACGCAGTAAAAAGTAGAAATGCACAGTTAACCTAACCTACGCACGGTAAAAGGTGGAATTGCACATGTAATTTCCGTGCAGTTAATTTGTGAAGAAAATTAGAGTAAAGTATTTGTTATGTGAAGGGCGCAAAGAAAAAGAAAAATATTCATTTACTGTGCTTCCCTTGAAAAACTTGTCATAAGCAAGTGTTAAATAAGTGACCACTGGGGACGTATGCCAAGGTGCATCAAAAGGTGGTGATGGAGTGCATGCATGCAATGTGGTAAAGTACACTGCATTATTTGCACTTATTAGTTGTTGCTTTTAGTGTAGAGAGAGGATGCATCGTGTTGTTGTACAAAGGAAGCCATAATATGTAATGTGCATTCAAAGAAGGTGTTGTAGTTGCCACTAGTATGTGTGCATAGAGGTATCTAGATGATAGTCGATATACCAATTTAGCACTGAGCGGAGGTATGAGAGACGGACGCAAGCTAGAACATGGGATTAGGGTATTAGGTTTGAGCCTTTAGAATGTTGTTTTTGTTGCAGGTGAGTTGTGTTGTAGAGAGATAGCATTGGCTTGAGGTCAGGTGAGTTGTGTTGTAGAGAGATAGCATTGGCTTGAGGTGTGGAAAAAAAGAGACATCCAACAAAGGGAAGAAAGCAGGAAGCCGTCAGAAAGAGTCTGTCAGCCAGGCGGAAGGGATAGCCAAGTGGAAAAGATTTCCTGCCATCTAGCATAAAAGTTCAAGAGAAAAAACAGCCAGGAAAGTAAGGAAGTCCACAGTGCAGGTGCTACCTTACATGCCAGCAGGATAAGGCGAAGACCAAATTCGCAAGAGGCATACTTAAACCATTATCTGTACCTGTTCAACCTTGCGCCAGTGTTAGTATGGCAAGTGTGACAGTGGTGGATGGGCAAGGACCCACTCTTCATGCCCGACTGCCTCTTCCTCTGAAGGGATGAACAATCCCTCTCTGAAAGGCCTACTAATAAGAATAGCAGTCTTTCCTACTTGCAAACACTACTACCTCTTCCCATGAGACCGCTCCCATGGGTTTCGGTGGAAACAATACCCGCCGCTGAGACTTCGCTCTAGTAAATCATGACAGGAAGAGATAGGCCTTTCTTGGAAGCTTCCTCGATGACGTATCTCATGAAAATATGAAGGCACAGAAGACTGCACAACTACAATAACAATTGGACTCTACCTGGAATCAAGGCATTTAGAAGCAGCGTGGAAGCAGCAATCAATGTAACGCATGGCTCCATTGGAAATCGAAGGTCACCGCCACCAGGGCTGAACTTCAAAAGGCAACAGCCGCCGAGAAGGGAGTACTAGTTCAACCTCCTTGCAAAGCGAAATCAGCCAATCCAGGAGTTGCATTATCAGATTCAAAAGCTGGTAGAAGAGGCTGAAGCTACAGATGATCACGCATCAACTAACAGTTATTTTTTTTATTTTTTATATTTTATAATTGTTTATTTCAAATTTGAAACGACTACCATAAAATCAATATGGAAAATATACTTGTCTCATCCTCATGCGATTTAGGAAAGTCCACCCAAAATTCTAACATATAAACACCTACGAGTGTAGTCATAATTTATTTTATATTATATATAAAATGTTAATATTAATTTTAATAATGTATTTAATAAATATTGCTTTGAGACAAGATTTCGATTTGTTGGCATCGGATCATCTTTCGATCATGGAGTTATACAGTGCTTCCCTCCTTCTAAAGCTTGAATTGTTTAAGATAAACATTGGGATGACTAGGCCCTTCTGGAGGGATTCACATTGGAGCTTTGGTGCACCATTGTTAGAGAAAGACTCCCATCGTATGTATTCAATTTTTCATAGAGACACCCTCTTGCTAGTACTCAATGTGAGGTGGGGGTCATCAGATCTAGAGCCTAGGTGGGTTCGTAGTAGGATGCACAATCTTGGGTTAGTGCAACTTTCCTACAAGTTGTGTGTGTTGGCTTGGATAGTGATTTACTAGGGGCTCCATTCCATGATCAAGTTGGCTAAGTCTATCCTTTCCAATGGTCTTTGCTTAGGGTGTCAAAGAATCGAGACGCTCAAGAACATTTTTTGGGACTAGATTTTCCATTTTTGGGGATTATAGATTTGCTTGTTGGAGTTTTGTGGAGGAGCAACATACCGATCTATTTTTCTAATTTATTTTTGCTTTAGTATGAATATAAAAATGATTTTCCATATGTGTATTGAATTTATTGAACTATCAATTAAAAAAAATATGTTATCAAAATAAATAAAATAACTATTATGAAATCTTTTATTTATATTAATTTATCTTATTTATTAGTGTTGACATAATTGTTTTTAAAATAAACCCACTAATCACCATCATCTTAATAATAAAATTTACCATGAACACTTGCACAACATTGTCTTTGTATTAGCATTTAATTTGGCACTAGTCTTACTTTTAATGTCTTTTGATGTTGAATGTCAATGCTTTAATGATGAATGATGGATTATGAATGCTATAAAGATTAAAGTTGTGTTGTTCTTGTGTTTTTCTAACTCCTAGATTTTTTAGTAAGCCTAGACAAAGGAGTCAAGTTTTTAGGTGATGACACTTGAATCCCCAAGGAAAAACCTAGTGGATTGAAGATTTCTACCAGGTGACCCCATGTGTGTATTAGACGGCAACATAAAAATATATGTTCACTTTTTGTTTGTGGCATTGTTTGTGGCATTGTTTGTAGATTTTTTTTATGTGTTTTGGAAATTTAGATGCAAATATGTAATTGGCCAAGAAAGTAGCTTTATTTATGCTTTTATTATTCTTTGAAAAGTTGAGGTTTATCATCAATTAGATTAATTATAAATACCAAAAAGTTAGATATTATTGTATGTTTTGATTTTGTTTTGCTTTAATAAACTTCAAAAAGAAAATAAATAGCATTAAATATGAATATATATATATATATATAGATAATTTGTTAATTATATATATATATATATATATATATATATATATAATTTATTTAACTATCAATTAAAAGTATGTTCAGAAAATAAATTAAATAGCGGTATGAATTTTTTTTTCGAGCAGAAAAAAGTGTATCAATGTTATTCATCTGAATCAAAAGGTACATGATTTTTACAAGACTACAAAGATAAAATTGAACAGGGGCAAAGAATCATACCCACTAGTCTCAGAAACAAGAGTAAAAAAAGAGGACTGTTGATCTTTATACAGGAAATCAGCCTATCCTAAAAGCTTTGAACTAATAAAAAAATACATAACTGTCAACTCGCCAGAAAGGGCATTTACCCAAAAATATTCAAAGATCCAAAATCCAAAACGTGAGAATTAAGAGATTCTTCCTAGATTAGAATACCAAAGGCCCCATTTAAAGCTTGTTTTGAAAATTTGTCAGCCAGATGATTATGTTGCCGATAAATGTGCTCGAAAGAGATGTTCCTGAATAGTTTGATAGCAACCTTGATCCTGATACACCAGTGAGAAAGAGATAAAACCTTGAGGTTGAAATCACCCTGTTCCCATTTGATGGTGACCCTAGAGTCCCCAAAGATCTTCAAATCATTAATTCCGAAAAGACTGGCCACTTTCAAAACACACCACAAAGCAAGGAGTTCAGACTTCATATTTGTCCCATTTCCACAGTTGAGCTTCAATGAAAAGAAGTGAGAATCATTTAAAAAAATAGCTCCCCCAGCAGCACAAATACCGTCTTAGGAAGCTCCATCGAAAAATAAAATAGGACAATTGAACTGAGGTTCAAAAGCACCAATTCGTTTGATCACTAATGGCTTATGTTCCCTGATTATGGACTTATAAATATTCAAAATTTGACCCACCACATTCCGAGCTACAGGAAAAACAACTTTGTTCCTAGTATACCAAATAACCCAAGAAATAAAAACAGGCTGCAAGGAATGAGCTTTAACGTCCCTATACCACTGGAGAAAGCATAGGTCAAAATTTTGCAGTCCACAGTCTCGAGATATATTTAAGGTAGCGCAAACACTTTTTTTCCAAATATCTCGAGTGAATTTACGGACAACAAGTAGATGGTTTGTCGATTCAGCATTAGAAAGACACAAAGAACACCTGTTTGGACCATTCCATCCCATTCTAACCATAGCATCCCACGTTTTTAACGTCCCCTTCAAAGTGAACCAGCCAAAACACTTTATCTTAACAGGAATCTTCCAGCTCCACAATTTTTTGAACCACCATTGCTGTGGACAGAAGTTTCTAAAATTAATAATAACCTTATACGTAGATTTTGCAGTTATTTCCCCGGAGATGGGGTTACCAACCCATTTTAAAACATCCCTGCAATGAGAAATCTTGCAACCTATAGAATCAAGGCGAGAAAAATAATTGTTCCATTCCCATTCTAAACTACCAGGGAGACCAAGTTCCGCCGCTTTGATCCAATAGGATGAACCATCAAAGGAGATATAATTTTTCATTCTATCCAAGGTGGTAAAATCCCTGTCTTTTAAAAATTCTAAGATTTCAGCAGACAAAGAATAGTCCTCATCCAAACCCAAGATGGGATCAACACCAACATGAACTTGGTGACCCGAACCAACTTGCCAATACAGAGCCTTTTCCATCCAATGGAAAACATTCATGAAGCCCCTCCAAATCACAGAGGTGTTCCTCACTTTTTTTGAAGGATTTATGAGCCACAACAAAATATCTTGTCTGATATATTTCACCTTCAAGACTTTGGACCATAAAGAAGATCCAAATATTCCTCGCCAAAGGCTTTTAAGACGTAAGGCCTTCCAAAGACATCCATATTCTTTAACCCCCAACCACCATTGTTCTCAGGGAAGGAAATATTCTCCCATTTAGCCATAATTAAACCTTTATGATCCTTCCCACTTGACCATAAAAAATTGGAGCTCAACTTCCTAATATGATGCAGAACCGAGCCAGGAGCCTTAAAAAGTGAAAGCCAATAGACAGGAATACTAGTAAGGACTGCCTTAACCAAAATGAGATGCCCATCGATAGATAGCAATCTATTTGTCCAACATTGAATTCTGTTTTCAAATTTTTTAAACAACCAAGACCAATAACTCTATAGTTATTAGGTTTCAGAAAATATCCCAAATACTAAAAACCATCAACCAACTTCTGAAACTTATAGGGCATAACAGTTTGCAGGTCCATGATCTGAGAATCGCCCAAATTGTGTTGATACAGTATAGACTTTTGTTAACTAATCTTCATTCCTGAAGCACAGCAAAAGACATTAATATTATTCATAAAGCACTGCCACTCACAGATGGAATCCGAGCCAGCAAGGAGCACATCGTCAACAAAAAGAAGATGGGATATAGAGAGCTCTTTTGACAACTTTATCCCCTTAATGTAACCTTCAGATCTCGCTTTGTGAAGAAGCCTACTGAAACCATCAATGATAAGCAGAAAGAGTAGCGGGGACAATGGGCATCCTTGCCTAATCCCCCTGGAACATTTAAAAAAATTGGATGGGACACCATTAACTAACACTGCAATATTGGTGGATGTCACACACACCATAATCCACTTCAGCATTAATGGATACAAACCGATTTGGATAAGAACAATTCTAAGAAAGCACCAATCAACACGATCATAGGCATTCTCAAGGTCCATCTTAAGAATACATGCTTTAGAACTTCGAATATTGATGGAATGGATGATCTCCTTAGTGATGCCGACCTCATCCAATATTTTCCTATCATGAAGAAAGCCAACTGTTCTGAAGAGATGAATTCGGACAACCCCGGTTTAATTCTCACAGCTATGATATTGGAGATTAGCTTGTATATTAGATTACATAATGCTATGGATCTGAAATCACCATAGGAATTAGGATTATTGCATTTCAGAATCAAGGCCAAGAAGGTGGAATTTAAGGCGCCTGAAATAAAACCATTAATTCTGGAAAATTCAAACATAGCAAGGATTTCATCCCCCATAATATCAAAAAAATGAAGGAATAACTCCACAATCCATCGATCCGACCCAGGACTTTTTTCTTTTGCGAAAAGTTTTAAAGTGTCTTCAACTTCATTTAAAGTAACAGCCCGGTCCAGATCCTTTGCTTCCTTATTGTTAAAGAACACGGGAAATAAGCGAGCAATCTCCAACTGCTTCATGAGATCACTATCTCCAGGGTCTTTAAAGATATTACCAAAAACATTATTAGCGGCATCCTGGACCTGAGCTTTCCCAAAAATACAGATACCAGCCCCATCCACCATATCCCATATAGCATTGGAGTTCCTACGATGTGAGGCGAAAGCATGAAAAAACTTGGTATTTTTATCTCCTAAATATATCCATAAAGCACGACTCTTAAGTCTCCAATCAGCTTCCTCCTGCTTCAAAATGGCTTCCGTCTTCTCTTCGAGGGTTCTAATTAAGACTTGATCCTCCAGACCATCCAAAAGGTCGAGTTTGCGAAGGTAGATCTCTTGAACCCGAAGCTCCAGATCATTGAACTCCTTAAGGTCCAATGCCTTTTTGTTTTTTATCCATTTAGTAACCACATATTTTAATTTTCTGAGCTTAAGCATTGGTAGTGTTCCCATGTCGGCATTTCCCATACACACTTGCAGGAGCCAACGACACGCAATCTTGTTGCTCCGTTTGCTTTTTTGCTCCCGGACCAAAAGTCACCAAGTATCCTTGAACGACATTTTCATGCGACTTGCAACTCGACATAACTCAGAAACCGGAGGTCGGATCGACGAACCGTCGACTCCGTTGGTCTCCTGGCGTGCGATTACCTCTAGGGGACCCTCTCCCTCGTGTTCTCATGGCCCAGTGACTTCATTGTGCATTCATTCTGTGAACTAGGATTTTGCTTAGTTTCCTTCAATGCAATCTTGCATTGGTGGTTCAACTCTGCAAAACCCTCCACTGAGCCAGTGTTGGTAGTGTTCCCACGTCGGTATTTCCCATACACACTAGCAGGATCCAACGTCATGCAATCTTGCTGCTCCGTTTTCGTTTTTGCTCCCGGACCGAAAGTCACCAAGTGTCCCTGAACGACATTTTCATGTGACTTGCAACTCGACATAACTCGGAAACCAGAGGTCGGATCGACGAACCGTCGACTCCATTGGTCTCTTGGCGTGCAATTACCTCTAGGGGGCCCTCTCCCTCGTGTTCTCATGGCCCAATGACTTCATTGTGCATTCATTTCGTAAACTAGGGTTTTGCTCAGTTTCCTTCAAAGCAACTCTCGCATTGGTGGGTCAACTCTACAAAACCCCCCAACAATCCAGTGTTGGTAGTGTTCCCACGTCGGCATTTCCCATACACACTTGTAGGAGCCAATGACACGCAATATTGCTCTCTGTTTGCTTTTTCGCTCCTGGACCGAAAGTCACCAAGTGTCCCTGAACGACATTTTCATGCGACTTGCAACTCGACATAACTCGGAAACCGGAGGTCGGATCGACGAACCATCGAATCTGTTGGTCTCCTGGCATGCGATTACCTCTAGGAGGCCCTCTCCCTTGTGTTTTCATGGCCCATTGAACTCATTGTGCATTCATTTCGTAAACTAGGGTTTTGCTTGGTTTCCTTCAATGCAATCTCGCATTGGTGGGCCAACTTTGCAAAACCCTCTCCCTCATGGGTCCTTAAAATGTTCTTGTAACATGTTGTGGATGGCCAAGTTGTTGAATACTTTAGGGAATTTAGGGAGTGAAATGATGTGAAGTAGGGCTGCAATAAAGGGTTAGGACAGTAAAAAAAAGTGGCACTCACGTAGGTGTCTAGGCAGTAAAAGATGGCAATAAATACCTTGCTTTGAGAGTCTAGGAAGCCTAGATGAAGGGGGTATGTCCTAGGTTTAGTTTAGGAAAGTTTAGGGTTTCAAAAACTTGACATACAAGAGAACTTTTGGAATATTTATAAACAACATAAATGTAAATTTGGCATATCAAGAACACAAAATTGACATATTCATAAACAACATACATGAGAAAATTGAGCATATTTCAATATTCAATTACAAATAGTATACATAGTATAGTATTAAAATTATGTAACACACCTCATCATGCTATATCCCACCTATTATCATACAACCAATCCCTCCTGATCATCTCTTATAATTATGGTCTCCATTAGTCTCTCGTGCTCTGTATCTGGTAAGAAGTAGCGTACCTTCAATGAATTTCGTCTAGGCATTGTTCGTACCTGGAGGTTTGTACCAATGATTAAGTTGGTAAAGTGATACACACTTGCACCTGATTTGTAATCCCTATAAACATATCCACCTTCTTTCTTGCATTGTTGTCCTGTATCAGGTATTCACCTTTAACAACCATAGACCCGATTGGGAAGTGGTTGTTTTCATCGTCAGTCATGGACATATTGAGGGTTTTCTTTCCCTCTATACAGCGTGCCAACCAGTAATCACCACCCCATTCACTATCTTTTGAGGAAACCACTGCATATATGTACCCTGCATAATATGATTGTAGGTATATGATCAAAAAAAAAATTGTGTGATACAAGGCCATTAATGTGCATTTGAAAACTACGTAAATAAACAAAAAATATGTTAAGGAAATGCATCATACCAGGTTGTACAAGGTCTAAGACATGATCAAAATCTATAGAAATAGATGATTGGTCTTCTTCCAACGGAGTTAACTCAAAAATTGCACGCTGATCAAGTGGAAGTGATATGCGATCCCATCCATTAACCCAATCCAATGATTCACACCCGTCCCAGTCACCATCACAACAAGGTGGGAAAAAAAAGCAAGTTTTATGGTCCAAATTTAAAATATTGGGTTATCAAAGCTTCAAACTGAATTAAAGCCACGAGTCCCAAGCACAGTCTTGCATTCCCATGCATGTGAACGATCGATGTCTACCACCTCCCAAAAAAATCTCTCCACGTGTCTCTTTCTTGTGGATTCTACTCACATAGTTGATTCCTCTCCCATTACTGACATGCACCACCTGACTATAGATTGAGCATTTCGAATAGTAGATTCTATAGATAATTTCAATTCCTCTCTTCGTAGGGATGTTTTGACACATGCTCTGGCTCCATCATGCTCTCCTTTACCATGCCCAGTCTCAAAATAGTTCCACATCTGTGGCACTTTGTAGTTTTTATGCAATGAACACAACCATTGAAATATGCGTGGATTTTTGAACTGACCAACACATCCAGTGTCGATCCATCTGTATGTTCCTGCCCTTCAAGTGATCATAGAACATGATGAAGCAATGATGTACATATTGGAAGTCATGGCACCTGCCATCACTTATGTAGAAGTGATATTCCTTCTGAATTTCTCTTTGCTCTTCACTGCTATTTGGGCCATGCCTATATGTGATATGGACCATCAAGGAAACCTGCTCAGAGTGATAATACTGACTTTGGATCTCATTTTGAGGTTGCAGAGTGTAGTTCTCGGTAAAATCAACAACTGAAAGTATAGTACCACAGGGAAATGTATCTCTTCATATTCTAAACTTCTCATCTTGCCATCGTTCCAAGTGGACATGCTGAACATATTGATGTGTCTTTTCAATAAATTCCTTGACGAAGTCACTAACTTGTACCTGGTGACACAAAATGATCTCAATATCAGTTTTTTTTGTAAGTAAGGATTTAAATGTAACTGTTCAAACATAAATTTATAGATATAAATGCATACATGAGATGTCACCAATTGTATTTTTTTGCTTTCTTTCCCTGGGACTATTTCATAGCTGATATATTTGAAACTTTTCATGTCTATAACCATATTCCCAAATTCACTGTCTCCACTCTCGTGCAAACATTGGCTCAATAATTCCATTCTAGCACAGTTGGAGCATGTTCCATCCAAACAAGATTTTGCATAGTATGTTTGTCCCTCGGGCCTATTGCACATGATGCTATGAATGGATTCTCTTGATGAAGTCAGTGGTATTGTCAAGGAGCAATCTTGCACATGGTTAGTATGCAACACATGACGAATGTACAAAAATGTTTCATAGTAATATTCATATTCTACATGGTATCTACAACAACAAGTGTTACAAAGAGTATTTACTCTAACATACTAGGGCTTACATTTCTCAAAAGATCTTTGCCCCAAGTTCAATTGTCTATGTTCATTCCTAAATTTCTCGTATAGTTCTGTCTGTGTTATATCAAGAAGATGCTTAATATGTGGTTCACGATCCTTTGAACCCCTTCTTAGTTTTAGTACGTCCTTCCGATTTGAAGAAGGCCTTGTGTGATCATGCCAAAAACTCTGCACTAGTCCCTTTACTACATCAACTAGCTTCATGTCACGACGTGGAAACTGACCAATAAAGGCCCAAAAATCTGTTTGATCGGTTGTGTCAAGATGTTCTCTTCTAATAAAATACCTAC